>CM060935.1:199691384-201071384 GCA_030765085.1 Allium cepa
CAAATATGCTTGATATGCAAAAATCTTTTGATATTATTATTAGTGCATAGTGCAAAAAACATTTCAAAAGTATAATATTAATCTTAGCCAGCATAGACATTTCGTACTATGCCTACTATAGCTACCAACTAAACAGCTGGTCATCACCATAAGTAAAAGGCAGGTTATACAACTAAAACCGTACGTGGCTCGTATTGTTTCTTTGGATTTCCAACAAATGGCTAAGGAACTTCCTACACCGAATGGGAAGCCTCTGTAGGTACGCCCACGAGAACCTAACCGGATCTTTGCCAACACAAGGCCGGGTTACCTCAGTAACTAGGTAACTACTGACACGAGTAATGCCACCCCCCGGTCGTTACCGACCATTATCCCGGGATTCACCAACAAATTGTAACAACCATAGGGGTTAAATATCTGGACTTCATACCATGATACCCCCTTTTATCCAGAAGGAAATGGACATACCCTAAAGCCGCGACCCTCATAACCTTGCTGCAAAATTCCTGTTTCGACCATTTCGGGGTGTAAGGTTCGACAAGGTCTCATCCGCAAAGCTACGCTTTTCACAAAAGCCATGCTTCAATCAACAAATGATCGGAAGCATTTCGTACGCCACATTACCAAATTGGGAATGTATCACCAGTAACCATCAACTACATAACCTCTGAGCTCGTACATCTCAAAGAAGGGTGTTAACTAAGAGAATAAATTCTCCGCCACCAAACAGAAATGTATTTCATAGAAACCAGCTTTACATCTCAAAGTGTAATGTCAGACAAGCAAGCATACAAGTTCGTTCTAGGTTCGAACGGAACCAAAGGCACTTCAAAGAAGCCCTTGCAATCCGGGTATTCACAATCCCTATCGGACTCCCCATCACATATGGAGACTTCTATGCCGGCATGACTCAGTGCAGAGACATTCGATGGGTAATCCTTTCGTTCTCGAAAATACCCGGTCTTCACCACCGATCTTCAAATGTTATCAATTTACGTCGTATCATTATTCAGAATGGGTTATATGACACAAAGTCCTCTTCCGTCTAAACCGAATAATGAGTGCTTAACTTTAAAAGCATATGGATATATGGGGTCTTAGTTAAGTCACAACTTAAAGCCCAAAACCTTTCTTCAAATGGTTTAAAAAAATTACCATTTTCAAATCTTTGAACAAAAAGATTCACTTCACAAAGTTCACCAATCTTTCACCAAGATTCATTCATAGCTTTCAAAACTATTTACAATTCAAATCTTTTTATACAAAAGATACATCTTTAAGCTCCTCTTAAATTTGAAAAAAAAGTTCATCAATCTTTAACAAAGATTCATCTATAGCTTTAAAAACTATTCCATTTCAAATTTGAAATTCTTTTCAACAAAAAATGGAAATCCTTCCTTTATTTGAAAGCTATTATCATTTGGAAACAAATGCTTCTTGGTTCGAAAAAAATCTGATCAAATATACACAAGTTATAGCCTTTAAAAGTATATACCAAAAAATCAGCGAATGCCGAATCATTGGCAAGTTTTAATTTGAATTAAATTCAAATTCACAAAACAATTTATTTAAAATGGTTTTAAATCCATATATAGAAATTGTATAAACCTTTCAACCCATGATTTCCAAAACAGTTTCAAATAATATTCAACAAGATATAGCATATTCAAAACTAAATTTCAATTTCAAAACTTCCCTTTCAAGGTCTTTTCATATTCGATTAAATTCCTTTTCCAAAACCATTTGGATTCAAACTTCTTTAAATAAAAGAATATTTAGATTTCAAAATATCTGTGACTTAACCGATTTCCTCGTGAAATCAATATTGGTGTGTGTATAGTGTAGTCCGGGGGTTTTACACAATAGTGCAACATCATCAATCATTACAGATTCAAGCACAGCAATATCGATAAGCGGTATGATCCTATAACGCTTATCTTTCATTCACAGAGTTACAGATATAAACATAAAGGCATCATAGATAAATAAATTACATACACAGCTCAATTCAAAATATTTACATCAAAAAATATCATACATAAGGGATATCAAACATTTGATATAATCCAAGCATCCATAAGTAAGATCAATTAGTCATTTGATTAATTTATATCAGATTAATTACTTATAAATGAATTACTAATCCTGGTTAATTAACATTAATTAATTACCATCCTTAATCACTAATTAAACTTTAATGCTAAAAAATTAACTTTTAATTATAAATTAATTAACCTTAATTAATAAATCAATCCATCTTTAATTTTTAAATAATTAACCTTTAATTATTCAATCATTCTTTAATTAATTATCCTTAATCACATTAGTCAATTAACTAACCTTAATACTATTTAATTAATTACAATAAAATATTATCCTTAATCACTTAATCAACTTTAAACATTAATTTATTACTTTTAATTAAGTA
Source organism: Allium cepa (assembly GCA_030765085.1). NCBI lineage: Eukaryota > Viridiplantae > Streptophyta > Magnoliopsida > Asparagales > Amaryllidaceae > Allium > Allium cepa. Next base: position 199,693,813 of record CM060935.1, read on the forward strand.
ATTATCTTTAAGTGATTAATTTCCTCTAATTACTTCATCACATGAATCAATCATCCTTAAATGTAATTACATAAAGTAATTACCCCTTAATTACATTAATAATTAATTCCATTAAGCAATCATACCTCAATTACTTACATTAATTAAATCACCTTTAAATTAATTACATTAAGTAATTGTCATTGATAAATCAATAATGATCCTTTAATTTAGACCTTAATTAATCAATATAACGACCCGAAATTCAGCGTTCAAAAATCGACATCAAATACCTCACTTGTATTCGACTGCCGGAGATTCGAACGTCGAATTCCAGTTCGGATGGAGCTTATAACAACATTAGATGATTATAAACAGCGAAAACAAAATAAATTGCCATACATCAAAATCCCAAATACAACATCACAATATACATTACAACAACATCAGAGTATTTTTATACATATACAACACAACTTCAAAATAGACCATCACGACAGAACAACAAGTGATTGCAATCCAAGAAATTCTTCAAAAAGATAAAGCGATGACGAACTTCCAAACTGAGAACTTTGAGATCCAAAATTTTCCAAAATATCTCCAAGTTAAAAACCTTTAAAAACCGATAGCCTCCAAACCATAAGACTTCAAAATCCAGCTAGCTCCAAAACATACAAGACCTGCTACTAGGCTGCCCGTGTGCAAATTATGGGCACCTAGAGTTTAGGAAAGGAACAATAAACTCCGAGTCGGTCATGGGACTGGTATGAGTAAACAAAAGAGTTGTTTGAAATAAAAGCAGTTTTTTAAAAGAAAACCGTTCATTCTTTTAGAAAATGAAACTACCATAAGGCCTCCCGGCACACACACAATGCAATCGCACACTTGGGAGAGATTTCTCCTTATGATAGTCAAATATGCTTTATACGAAAAAAATCCTTGATATTATTATTAGTGCATAGGTTAGAAAAACATTTTCGAAAGTATAATATTAATCTTAGCCAGCATACATACCACTATAGTATGCCTACTATAGCTACCATACTAGATGGCAGGTTCTACAACTAAAACCGTACTAGGTTCCTATTCGTAATTGGATTTCCAACAAATGGCCAGGCTAAGGAACTTACTAGGCCACATGGGTACGCCTCTGGAGGGACGTCCCGAGAACCTAATCGGATCTCTGCCAACACAAGGCTGGGTTACCTCTATAACTAGGTAACTACTTACACGAGCATGCCATCCCCCGGTTGTAACCTGGGCCCCAACAACAATAATCACAAAGTAGTATATATATTTGTGATATCTACACAAGCAAGTATCTAGGCTCCATACCATGATACCACTTCTATCCAGAAGGAAATGCATATACCCTAATGAGCGCTACCCCCAATAACCTTGCTGCATCTTTCCTGTTTCGACCATTACCGGGTTGTGAGGTTCGATGAAGTCTCATCCACAAAGCTATGCATTCACAAAAGCCATGCTTTGATCAACAAATGATCAGCAGCACTCAACATGCCACATTACCAAGTTGGGAATATATTACTGATAACCTTCAACTACATAACCTCTGAGCTCTTACGTCTCAGAGAAGGGTGTTAATCTAAGAGAATAAATTCTCCGCCACCAACAGAAATGTATTTGAAAGAAATCTGCTTTATATCTCAAAATGTAATGTCAGACATACAATCCATACAAGTCTGTTTCGGGTTCGAACAGAATCGAAGGCACTTCCAAAGAAGTCCTTGCAATCCGGGCATCCACAGTCCCGATCAGACTCCCCATCACATATGGAGAAATCTATACCGGAGCAACTCGATGCAGAGTCATTCGACAGGTCATCCTATCATTCTTGAAGACGTTCAGTCTTCACCAACGTCTTCCATTGCTATCCATTTCGTCGTATCACTATTCAGAATGGGTTATATGACACAAAGGTCCTCTCCCGGCTAATCTGAATAGTGAGCGTCAATTTTAAAAACATGTAGACACATCTTTCATAAAGATTCACAGGTTCGATGTGGGTTTCGGATAACCAACTGGAATCTGACTCCCTGTCGCATCGAATTTCAAGTGCCGTTTTATGGGCCAAAGGGGTTTCATATTCACATAGAAAATGCAGGATCATAGCTCAGCATAAAGCAATTCATATCACATAGCATCACAATTACAATCAGAGAGATCAATCAATACTCATCATACAATGGTTATCAATCATATACTACTATGATGAATCAATCGCGTGAATTAAACTAATTAATCACAAAATTAATTTCATTAATCATTCTTAATCAATGATTAGTTATCCTTAATTAAAATTAATTAAATCTTTAATCATCTTCATAATTTAATCATTCCTTTTAATTACCCTAATTAATTTATCCTTAATTAAAATTAATTAAATCATAATTGCTCTTATTAATTAATTATTTTCTTAATTAATTATCTTAATAAATTATTCCTCAATTAATATTAATTAAATCTTTAATCATCTTCATAATTTAATCATTCCTTCTTAACAGCATTTTTAATTACATTTTATAACTGATTTTAATAAGTAATGTGACAAAAATTAATTTAAATTAAATTACTTACTTAAAAAAAATCTTACTTAGCTTTAATTTGCTTAAAATCCAAATCAAAATTTCCTTCAAATCATATGTTTAAAATTGTTTTTAAATTTTTGAAATTTATTGTTTTTATTTGAGCAAACCACCTTCTATGCTGACTTCCCCCGAAGCCCCTTCGAGTCTTTCCCGAGGTTCCCTACCGCTTGCTTTGAGATTTTCAAATTTCGACCCGAGTGCTGTTATTTATTTTCTTTCCAAAAATTTTCTGAGTAAACTCGTACAACCCCTAAAATACTTCGAGTCCATACTCGAGTTCAAACCCATCTCACCCGTTAGCTGCTTCGAGTTTTTCCCTTATCCTTCCCAAGTTTCACAACTGACACACAACCAAGCACGTACGCATGCACGACCACCTTCGCCATTGCTGGTCGGTGCTGCTGCCATCCACGAGTCGCCGTTCATCCCCCAAGACACTACGAACACCCAGAATTGGAAAACAATTCGAAAATGTGAATTAAGACCTTCGACCAGAAACCATCATGAACGTCATCTGAACATTTTCCTCGCGCCGCCTCCCCAGGCCATTATCGGCCACCAAACTTGGACCCTAGCCTCGTCATCGTGTCATGTTTCGATTAGCATCATTAACATGAAGTCCGGTCATCTTTGGAAGGTGCAGCACCGTGGTTTCTAGCGTGAACAAAAAAAGCCTTTTAAACCCTAGCTTGCTTTCGAATCAAAGATCTAAGAGTTTATAAATTAATCTAGTATTTTTTTGATGATTGCGAGCATTAAATCATGTTTCACAACAATCTCGACGCCTAAAATTCCATAGATCACTAGAATTGCTCAAAAATACATTTTCAGTTCAACCTCCATTTACCAGAGGAATGTTCAATAAAAAAATTAAATTTTTGATTCTATAATCATCACTTTTGAAGTAGATTCACATGGTATTATAGAAATTAAAATATATGAAATTCGAGTTTCTGGAAATTTTGAATTTTGTGGCTGTTCTTCATTGTTTCCAGGAAGAAAATCTTTATAAAATTTGCTTTAGTTCTTTTCTAGGATAAAATACAGGTTTAAACAAAACTTTAACTTGTTTACAACCTTTTTCAAAAGTAAAGAGGAAGGGAAGGATTTAAAATTTGATGTGAGTTACTTGTAAACCTGTAACTCAAATGTAACTGTTTTTTTTTTCTTTTTGTTTTTTTTATACAGTTTTTAGAAAAAAAAAAGAAACTTCAACTTTTCTTTTATTTAATCACTGAAACCTGGTCAAATTTCAAAACTAGTTTAGTTTTGTTATTAAAACATGGTGCAAGCTTAAAGCACAAACTCTGTTAACGTAAAAATCAAACGCTAACACCCCGGTGTAAATTGAAGTTAAGCGAAAGCACCACCCGTGAACACGGGAACTAAAACAAGTAGAAAAATCACAGAAAAAGCAGAAAAGACAACAGTATTTATAGTGCTTCGGCTTAGGGAAAGCCTACGTCCACTTTAACTCTCTTTATTACTGAATTTTATTACAACTTTACAACAATCTTCAATTACAACACACTTTAGACCAGTAGATCAAACTTCGATGCAGAATAATCTTTCGAATTCATGTTGAATGATGTAGATTTTCTCTTGGAGATCGTAGTAGAGTCCTTGGTGTTTGGAGTACTTGAAGTGTTGAATGAGTCGAGAATTCTGCAGAGTATCGGCGCTTGAGATGATCGGCCAAAAAAGTCCCCTGCTAGTTGGAGTTAGGGCTGTATTTATAGGGAATACTCTGGGCAGAATTTTATCACCAAGTGCTAGGTCGCACACGACCTAAGGTAGGTCGTAGGTCATAGGTCGACGACGACCTAAGAGATGGGATCTGACTTATCTTGAGTTCATTTGGTTCTCTTCTGAGCAAATTGATAGGTCGCGTGCGACCTATCATAGGTCGTGAGTCAACTGAGATTTAGGTCGCTGAGACCACTTCGCTCTTAGGTCGGTAGGCTTAGGTCGCATATGCTTGAACTCGTTAGGTAGCTCTATCCTTTAGGTCGCTCTGGCCTTTAGGTCGTTAGATCGCTTGAGTCTTTAGGTCGTTAGGTCGCTTGAGTCTTTAGGTCGTTAGGTCGCTTGAGTCTTTAGGTCGTTAGGTCGCTTGAGTCTTTAGGTCGTTAGGTCGCTGCACTTCATAGGTCGCGTAAGTCTTAGGTCGCTACAGAAATAGGAGTTAACACTTGCCCATCGAAGTACAGGCCTATGCCATAGGTCGTGTGCTTCGATCTGTCCGAGTTAGGTCGTGAGCGACCTAAGACTTGTACTAAGTCGCGTGCATATTCGTCTTCCTCTTTTTGTCCCATATAAATTTGCTAGGTCGCTGCTTCTCCTCCATTTAACTGTTCTGATTTCCTGCTCTGCCATTAACAAAATCTTGTGATTTCAAAGGCGAATTTGAGTTTAATCATTCACTGATTCATCCCTGCTATCATATTGCGTAAGTACACTTGATCTCCATCCATCCCACGATCATCCTCGAACCACGAATTTCCATCTCCGAACCCCAGAACAATTTTGTATCTCGTGTTCCATCTTTTGAGTCAAATTGTGGTCGATTTTGATCGCCATTAGTTGTGATTCACGAAAGCACAACAATGAGTTGAATTCATGATGGATCGGAGATGCTTTCAATCGATTCTTGGATGATTCGGTGGTATGTAGGAATGATGAATTTCACGAAGAGGATGATGGATTTCATCGTGAGTGAAATGGGTTATCGGGTCACAGTTTAACGGGATGGTGAGCTATTGCGTGGAGAGGAAGCTAGCGATTTAGCAAATCTGAGCGACTTAAAAACCTTCGGGACCTAAGAAACCTGGCCGACCTAACAAATTCTCCTGACCTAAGGATCCTTCGGATCTGCGACTTAACTTTTAGGTCGCGCTGGGATTTGAACGACCTAGGACTTAACAAATTTGCACATGAATTCCAAGAAGGATGACTTAACAAATGAGCGACCTAATCTTTTTTGCGGCATAGGCTGTAGGTCGCGGCCGAGTTAGGACTAATGAATTGCCTTGAACCTTTTAACTTACACAGTGCGACCTTAAGAAGCCCTGACGTATGCTAGGTCGCTGGACGACCTAAGACTTTGTCAAATTCTGAGAAGACTTGGCTGAATTGTTTGAACTTGAATTTTGTTGTACTTCTTTGTAGATTATTTTAACTTTTAAAGCTGTCAACCTGTTAAATACAACTTTTGCAGAAAAATGGGACGAATATACTGTCATTGACCGCCCACATCAAATGACAGATTAGTCGACAAAGAATAATCAACTTGAATGAACTGTGTGAACGAAATGCTGCGAACTAAAGAATTCAAGTGAAGTATTAAAGCAAAACTAAAATATCCAATTAAAGCCGATTCGTTTGCATTAACACTACACTTGAATTTTATATTAACAAGTCCTGAAATCTCATAATCGATGAATTGTCAACTAGCTTAATTTCAGTTATGTTTGCTTTCTATTTTTATTAGTTCTACACAACACTTCACACTTTTTAGGAAACGTGCACCTTCTTATTTGAATGTCTAGTTCCTTGTATAGAATGACTTCTCAACAAGGAAAAACAGAATCGGCTGAAGAGACTTTCCCAATTGCTACTCCATTGGTTAATCCTCCAGAGAGAATTTCAACCACACTAACATACAAAGTTTTCCGCCAATTGTGCGCTCTGTTTGGCATTGCCGAAGCAGATGCCATTCTTCCTGAGAGAAGCGATACTGCCAATATACCACCTTATGGTTTTGTAGCAGTTAATCATCAAATGTGCACGAGTGGAGCTATCCCTCCTTTTAACGACTTTCTTCAACGGCTTCTTCTCCGACTAGCTATCTCCCCCTTCCAGCTGCACCCCAATGGCTATGCTATTCTGATGGGGTTATGTGTGCTATTCGGAAGGACGCTGGATCGCCTTCCGAGTTTTTATGAAGTTTGCTATTTGTGCACATTTGCCAAAAATAAAGACCATCCTTCCATCATTCTTGTGAGAAGTGCTAGGAACCGTAAACTAATAATCGGCCTTCCCGAAAGTGCTCACGGCTTTCTAAGCCAATTTTTCTTCGTTCGCTGTCCTCCGGGATTCTATGCTACCTGGAGAGTAGGAAGTAAGAGCATTTATCTTTGTTCCTGATTTTTTTCTCTAAGCTTTTCACAGCCTGAGTTGTCAAATGTTAACTTCGCCTTTTACTTTTCAGCGCTTCCTCCTCCTTCTAGGGATTCTAGTCATAAACCAACTTTTGAGAGGCTTATGGTCGTGCCAGTTGAGGAGAGAAGCATTCAATTTCTGTTGAAAGACAAATTTTTGCATCAATACGGACTTTTGCAAACCTCTCACTCTACACACCCTCATGAAGTCCCAGACTCCCCCACCCAAGCACTGGATGCCCCAGTTTTTACTGATGCACCCATACCGAAAGAACCTGCCTCTGAGGCTTCTCTAGTGAAGTGCTCCACTTCTGTTGATGTCGCGGGGTCATCTGGCAAACTTGCCCCGGTCACTGAAGAAAAGGAGCTTCAGGAATCTCCTCCACATTCGAAGAAGTCTGGTGACGAAGAATCTTGGAAAACAAGCCCGGTCAAACAGAGTGGAGATGACACTTTCGAAGGGTTGAGCGACTTGTTTGTCACTTCGCAGGAGCTCTTTAAAGATGACCCCATCACCACCAGGGCTTCTTCTTCAGTAGTTGAGGCGACTTCTACTCTGCAACAGACTCCGTCGACTCAAGAGTTGACGTTAACTACTACTCCTACGATTACTTCGCAATCAAAGAGCGGTTCGTAGTTTGATGCGCGTAGCATGCACATCACACACACTTAGAATCTTTCAGGATTTTTGTACTCGTAACTCTCTGTACTTTGAAGATTCTAAAGTTACACTGGCTGAAGTATGGGAGGCTGCACTTGACATGCTTGGCGGCAAAGGCGATGGCTATGCCGAATCAGCTCTTGAGGAGCATTACCTTGATGACGATGCTCGCGCCGCTCTCGCCAGGGGAAGAGAACAGCTTGCAAAATTAAGGGCCGAATTGGCGGTAGGAGAACATTCGGGAAAAACTATCTCAACTGCTCCAGTTCGGCCTTCTCCTTCGGCCTTCTCCTTCGGCCGAAATCGACATTATCGGTTCCAGTTCTCATTCTCCATCTCCTACTAAAGTTACCACCGAGATCATAAGCATACAGAGTGGAGATGAAGGCGACGAGAGTGCCGAGGCACAGGCTTATGAGGTTGATGTCAGGAAACCGACTTTTCCAGGTAACTCTACTGTTAATCTTGCCCAAGTAGACTACTCATCTGTTTCTTACGAGCTTGATGAGCTTCTTGACTATTTCCTGAACCTCAGCGAGCCTTTATCTCCTCTTTTTACTGACTTGAACTTTTTTCCTTCTGTAGAGAAAACGCCGAGCATTGTTCAAAATTCCCCTCCTCCAATTATTCCTCCTCCGTCTCTTCAGGTCACTCCTCCTTCTGCCTTGCAACCAGGATCACAAGAGGAGAAAATAGAAGCTCTCCAAGACTTGGACGATCCCATTTCTTTACAAGAACACAGGGGAGAAGAAACTGAAGGGAGTGAGAAGACTCCAGAAGCAACTGGTTCCGATGATGTACCATTAACTACACTTTTCTCTCCAGGTAGCGGGTCTTCTTCTAGGAAGAGAGGGAAGCGTGGAGTCTCCAAGAAAAAGAAGGAGGCTTCTGCTGGCGAGACACAAGCGGGAGAAGAACCTATTGTATCCCTTTCCCCTTCCTCTCCTACTCTTGCAAGCCGACCTAAGAAGTTAACCATTCGGCCAGGCGCAGGCTCAAAAGGCGGAAGGAAGAAGAAATGATGTCTTTGGTCCTGTGCTTTTTATATCGCTTTTTTGCTTTTTGCATGTACTGGCCGGAGATTGTGCGGGTACTGGCCTCCGCTTTTCTTTTTCTTTTTACTTTGAAACCTGTACCTGTACAAAATTTTAATAGTGTTGAATAAAATGATTCTTTTCCTTTGTACAAACTTCCGTATGTATCTGAGAATGCATTTATTATTCATTGTCTTACAAGTTTCTTTACATGATATTGCAGCGAGCTTGTGGTATGTTGTTCGAGCGTAATTTTACCAATATAGTTATACCATGTTGCCCCTATACCATAAGCTTGTTGCAATATTTTATATTTTGAGGGGACTTGTACTTTTATTTTCTGGAGAATAATTATTCCATACTTGGAGGAATATTATTTCGTTAAAAATAGAGTACAACTCCCTCCATATAAGTTTTTACGCTTCATCCTTCGAAGATATCACTTTTTCTTTTGTGCATATACGCATTTTACCAAGTGAATTTTTCTACGTGGTAAAGCGGGCCTCCGAAGGGTACTTTAACTTCTTTTGAAGGAAGAGTATTTTCCAAAATAGGTGAATCATTCTTCCTTTGAGAGTTAAAGTGTTCCTATGAAGAGGTCTTCTCTCTCTGTTTTTTTTCTTTTTTTTTACGCCACAGTAAAGGGCTTTTTGATTTTTGCTTCTTTGAAAAGTTGCACCTCTGAGGAGGGCTTTTTCACGTTTCAACACATGGGAGTTTTATTTCAATCTCGGTGAAACGTGTGCCTCCGAAGAGGTCTTTCTGTTCGATTGTGCCTCCGGGAGGAGGTCTTTTCATTTTTGCCTCTGGGTAGAGATCTTTTTGTTTCTGCCTCTGGGAAGAGGTCTTTTTGTTTTGTCGTGCCTCTGGGAAGAGGTCTTTTTGGTTTCTGCCCCTTGGGAGAGGCTTTTATTTTTCCCTATTCGTTGGGCAGCGGGCCTCCGAAGAGGGCTTTTTACATTTCATTTCACGGGAGTGTATCGACCGATCATGATGAAATGTGTGCCTCTGAGTAGGGTTACTGCCAGGAAGTTTGGAGTTTCTTTCTCTCGGTTGGACGGATTCATGGGAGTGTATCGACCGATCATTCCACAACTTTGTATCGAGAAAGATCTCTCTTTTTCTGGTTGGCCCGCTCGAGGTCTTTTAGCATTTCAACTATGGTGAAATGGGCCTCCGGAGAGGGCTTTTCACGTTTCAACACCTGGAAGTTTTATTTCAATCTCGGTGAAACGTGTGCCTCTGAGTAGGGCTTTTGCCTGGAAGTTTGGAGTTTCTTTCTCTCGGTTGGACGGATTCACGGGAGTGTATCGACCGATCATTCCGCAACTTTGTATCGAGAAAGATCTCTCTTTTTCTGGCTAGGTCCGCTCGAGGTCTTTATCCTCCGAAGAGTTGTGCCTCCGAAGAGGGCTTGTGCCTCTGAAGAGGTCTTTTGCTGATTGATGCTTGCTCGCCCATGTCTCTTTGCTATTGATTCATGTTGGCGATCCCCGTTGTCTTTTTGCAAGTGTTTTCACTTTCTAGTTGCCAATAATTTCCCTTATCTGAAGAAATATACTTCATAGTCAAGTGAGTTGGTGGTGGTAGACACAGTTTATTTAACTGGCTGTTTGTTTGTTCAAACATTTGCAGTTAGTTAGAAATGGTCCACTTCCATCCACATTGCCAACTTTTGTTTGAAGCACTTCTTTTGTAGGATTTGAGTATGGAAATTTTGAATGGTTTAGTGTTTGTTTGCTGAGTGATGTCGGGGATTGCTTGGTCTTGCGATGGGCAAGCTTTGCTTTTATGACCTGCATTATTAAATCGACATTTTAATGACACAATTAATGTATTTTACATGTCGAAATAAAACAAAGCAATTTATAATAGTAGAGAATACAAGATTTATAGTGGTTCGGCCAAAAGTTGGGCCTACATCCACTTTATAGCTTTTCAGTATTCACTCGCTTTACAACTGCTTTCAATACAAGAATCATATATTTATAATTCTTCTACAACATTTCAGCAATGTTTTCAAGTAAAATAGGGACGCAAATGATTGCTGTTCCAAGCTCTTGGGATTGGTTCTCCTTTGACAGTTGTGAGTTTGAATGTGCCATCAAGAAGCTTTGCGCCAATAACATATGGTCCTTCCCAGTTTGGCCCAAACACACCTATGGCTGTCATGATTCTCTTCAGGACTAAGTCTCCAACTTCAAAGCTGCGCTGACGAACTTTGGAATTGAAGTGCCTGGCTATTCTTTGCTGGTGAGCTGCAATTCTAAGCCTTTCCTCTTCTCTTCTTTCATCGAGAAGGTCAAGTGCTTCCAGTTGCAATTTTTCATTCTCGCTTTGATCAAAATGGATCCTTCTGTGTGAGGGAACTTCAGTTTCCACTGGAATCATCGCTTCTGATCCATATGCCAATGAAAATGGAGTATGCCCAGTCGCAGTTTTGTGAGTGGTCCTGTATGCCCATAGTGCAAGTGGTAACTTATCGACCCAACTACCTTTTGCTTTTTCCAGCTTCTTTTTGATGGTTGATTTAATGATTTTGTTTACTGCTTCCACTTGCCCGTTTGCCTGTGGATGAGCCACTGCTGAGAAGCTTTTTCGGATCTTGAATCGTTTGCAAAAATCTTGGAACTCCTCACTTTCAAACTGAGTACCATTGTCCATGATTATCTTCTGAGGCACACCATACTTGCAAATGATATTTTTAGTCACAAAACTTATCATTTTCTTAGAGGTAATAATGGCCAATGGTTCGGCCTCAGCCCATTTAGTAAAATAATCAACAGCAACAATAGCATATTTAATCCCTGATTTGGTAGTCGGCAAAGGCCCAAGGAGATCTATTCCCCAGATGGAAAATGGCCATGGACTGACCATTTGTGTTAGCTCAATGGCAGGTGCTCTAGGGATTTTAGCGAATCTCTGGCATTTATCACACTTTCGGGAATAGTCAGCAGCATCCTGATTAATTTCTGGCCAAAAGTACCCATAACGGAGGATTTTCTTTGCTAAAGTTTGACCACCTGTATGATCCCCACATTCCCCTCCATGTACTTCAGTTAGAATTGTCTTAGCTTCTTCCTTTGTCACACATCGGAGTAATGGCATTGAAAATCCTCGTCTGTACAAACGACCATCTTGAACTATATATCTAAAGGCTTTCCTCATCAACTTTTGTCTCTCTTTTGAATTTTCTGGCAGAGAACCATTGAGTAGATATTCAAGTATCGGAGTCATCCATGATTTTTGCTCTTGGGATACATTCATAATCCAAACAACATCCATTTCATCTGTGCTTGGAGCTGACAAGACTTGAATGGGAACTAAACCCAATAGTTGAGCTTAACCAGTACTTGAATACTTCGTGAGAGAATCCACCTTCATATTTTCTTCTCGGGGGATATGGTTTATTGAATAACGGTCAAAATCTTGAAGGAGCTCCCAGGCTTTTGATAAATAGGCGGGTAGATTCCCTCCTTCAGCTTGAAATTCCTTCCTGACTTGGCAAACAATAAGTTGAGAATCACTGAAGATCTGCAATGCCTTTATGTTTAGTTCTTTAGCGATCCTTAAACCAACGATAAGTGCTTCATATTCAGCTTCATTGTTTGTCGAAGGGAATTCTAGTCTCAACGCATAACATAGCAATCGCCCTTCTGGGGTTTCAAGGATAACCCCTGCTCCGGAATAGTAATCATTTCTTGCGCCATCAACATACAATTTCCATTGGATTGGGACACTATCAGTGACTTCTTCCTCACTATCACCCTTATCCGTACATTCTGCGATGAAATCCGCCAAAGCTTGTCCATTGATTGCTTTTCGGGGGTGGTATGTGATGTCATATTGACTGAGTTCAATATTCCATTTCAAAAGACGGCCCGAAGTCTCAGGATGGAATAGGACTTGCTTTAGAGGCTGATCAGTGAGGACTTTGATGGGATGAGCTTGGAAATACGGCCTCAATTTTCTTGATGAAATCAACAAACAATAGGCGAGCTTTTCCAACCTTGAATAGTTCATCTCTGCCCCAGTGAATCTTTTGCTGATATAATAGACTGGGCATTGAATCCTTGCGTCTTCCCGTACCAACACTGCACTGAGAGCATGAGACGAAATTGCGAAATATATGAAGAGATCTTCACCACTATCAGGCTTTGAAAGTATCGGAGGCACTTCCATATGACGAATCAACTCATCAAATGCTTTCTGACATTCAGGAGTCCACTCAAAGTTTTTCTTTCCTTTCTTCAGAGCATCAAAGAATGGAATGCATTTGTCAGTGGCTTTGGAAATGAACCGACTCAGAGCAGCAACCTTTCCATTGAGACTTTGCAATTCCTTCTTCGTTCTAGGAGCCTTGACTTCTCTCAGAGCGGTGATCTGAGCTGGATTGGCTTCAAAGCCCCTAGCGCTCACAATGAAACCCAAAAACTTTTCGGACTCCACTCCAAATGAACATTTCAGGAGATTAAGCTTCATTCTGTATTTGCGCAGTACTGCAAACATCTCTGCCAGGTGATCCATGTGGTCTACTGCTTTCTTAGATTTTACTAGCATATCATCAACATAAACTTCCATTGTCTTGCCAATCTGTGGTTTAAACATGGCGTTAACAAGCCTCTGGTAAGTTGCCCCTGCATTCTTGAGTCCGAAAGGCATGACCTTGTAGCAGTAGAATCCAACATCTGTGATGAAGCTTGTATCCTCTTGATCCGGCTCATGCATCATAATCTGGTTATATCCGGAGTATGCATCCATAAAAGATAACAATTCATGCCTGCCGTCCCATCCACCAACTGATCGATCCTGGGCAGCGGGAAACAGTCTTTGGGGCAGGCTTTGTTCAGATCTGAAAAATCAATGCACACTCTCCACTTTCCGTTAGCTTTCTTAACCAGTACTGGATTTGAGACCCAATTTGGATAAGTAGATTCTCTAATGAACCCGTTCTCCATGAGCCGATCCACTTCTTCTTTTAACGTTGTCGTTCTTTCAGGACCCTGAGTCCTTCTCTTCTGTTTCACAGGTGTAAACTTTTGATCAATGTTCAGAGTATGTACTGCAATCTCTGGTGATATTCCGCACATGTCAGCATGAGTCCAAGCGAATATGTCCAAATTAGCCTTCAAAAACGAAATCAGAACATTCTGAATTGTTGTACTGAGTTGTGAACCCACAGTAAGCACTTTGTCTGGGTCCTTTGGATCAACGGGCACCGGCACTGTTACCTCTACCGGTACTACCCTATTCTCTCCTGCGCCGGCTTTCCTTGGATCCATCTCTCTTCGTGCCCCACTACATTCACCAGTGCAGGGTCCACCCTGTAATTGCTACAAGGTTGGTTCTTTGATGCGGACTGGAATCGCCGCACCTTTTCCTATCTCTCTCCTCCTGGATTCTCGCAATTCTGCAAAATAACATTCTCGCCCCGCATCTTGGTCTCCCTTAATCGCACCAACTCCGTTATCTATGGAGAATTTTAGAGTCAAGCACAATGGGGCAAGAATAGCTTTGAATGCAGCAAGAGTTGGTCGGCCTAAAAAGGCATTGTAGGTAGAGAATTCTTCAACAATTATAAACGTTTGCTTTTGAGCCACCTTCCTTGGTCCCTTTTCAAGTTCTACAAACAAATCAATGGTCCCAATCGGCTGTTTGGGTTCTCCAGCGAACCCAGCGATCTTAAGTGATGAAGCTTGAACGTCATCCATCGGGATTTTCATTTGATCGAAGGTCTTCTTGAAGAGGATGTTGCATGAAGCTCCACAATCAACTAGAACTCTTCTCACAGTTGCCGGTTCAATACCAGCGGATATGACCAAAGGATCTATGGTCGGAGCCTCAATACCCAAAGAATCCTTGGCACTGAACACGATATCATCTTTGGAAGTCTTTTGTTGCTTTAAAGGCGCATCATTCTCTAAGACAAAAACATTCTCTTCAGCTGGTACATGCCTCAAGGCCCGGGCATACCTTTCCATCTCGCCCCAGCTTTTGCCTGCTGGGTGAGGTCCTCCAGTTATTATATTGATGACAGGCCTTTCTGATTCATGTTCCACGGCCTTCTCACTTGAGGCAGGACGGTGAGCGGGAACTTGTTGTCCTTGAGTTGACAAAGCTGGGGCATTTCTGTTCCTTTTCACATACTGCTAGAGTTTGTTTTCCTTCAAGAGTTGTTCAATTACCTCTTTCAACTGACGGCATTCGTTGGTGTCATGGCCGGGCTGGTTGTGGAACCGACAGAACCTTCCACTTTTTTCCATCTTAATCGCAACTCTCATTTTAGGTGGTGCCGGATAATTGATATCATCTTTGGTCGCGAAGAAGATGTTTTCAGGGGTATCAGTCAAGGGTGTGAAATTGAAAGAACGGCCTCTCTTAGAATCTCCCTGTTTCTTCCCACCATCGTTTCCCCTTTTCTGAGTGTTAGGTTCTTTCTTATTCGAAGCAGTGCCATTGTTCACGGCTTCCGCTGATACCACCTTAGCCGGTGTTTGGAGGCTTTCCAAGCGCATGAATTCATCTGCTTTCTTGTAGAATTTGTCAAGTGAGTTTGGTTCTTTCATTTTCAACCATTTTCCAAATTTACTTGACTTATCAATTGCCCTCATCAAGTATGTCAAAACCATGCGTGGCTCAGCATTATCCACCTCAGCCAATGCTATGTTAAAGCGATTCAAAAATGACCTGATAGATTCTTCCGGATTTTGCTCTAGACTTGATAGCGACATTATATCCTTTGCTTTAGAAGCATACAATCGAAATTGCTCCTTGAACTTCCTGGTCAGATCGGAGAATTGATCGATGGACCTGACCGGCAGCTTCGTAAACCACAATAGAGCTACACCTTCTAGATAAACAGGGAAGTATCGGCATTTAATTTCATCAGACGCCCTGGCACCAGTCATATGCCAGTCGTACTTATACAGAAACTCGTTTGGATCACTCGTCCCCTTCTAAGCTGGAATAGTAGGGGGAACGAATTTCCTTGGGAACTCTTCCTTCAAGATCCTTTCAGTAAATGGAGTTTTGCTCGGAGCAAATCCCCACTCTTTCTCGTCTTCATTTCTTCGCATACTTTCTTTCATGATTTGACGAACCATACCCGAAAAATACTCTTCATCATTTAGAGGCTCTGGAGGGCATACATCAACCACCTTCTCTGAATTCTGCCTTGACAATCGTTCATGGAGGGTCGGCTGCGGCCCTGATCCTCCAGCTTGAAGAGGAGTCCTTTCTATAGGGTTTGCGGCTCTTTGAGAAGTGTTACCTTCAACATTCTGAACTCCCGCAGTAGGGTTCCCATCATTATTATCTGGTTGACGATTTGCCCCAAGTAGATCATTCAACTTACTCAAGATCAGGGCATTCTGGGCTTCCAACTGCGCATTCTGAGCATTCAATTGCTGATTCAATCCCAAAACTACGGCGTCCAGTTCTGCACGTGTAACTCCAACAGTTGGAGCTGCTTGCTTGAAGGAGGAGAGGTAGCGGTGTTCTCTTGAACATTGTCGGATCTTACAGAACTTCGTTTTCTCCCAGGAGCCATTATTTCCAATAAACTTCTGGTTTTAAAAGAAATCCTTTCAATAATCCTTCGCGGAGCAATAGTGGAAGTTTTCCTGAGTTGGGAGTTCTCAGTGAAAGCACCAAAAATGTTAACGTAAAAATCAAACGCTAACACCCCGGTGTAAATTGAAGTTAAGCGAAAGCACCACCTGTGAACACGGGAACTAAAACAAGTAGAAAAATCACAGAAAAAGCAGAAAAGACAACAGTTTTTATAGTGGTTCAGCTTAGGGAAAGCCTACGTCCACTTTAACTCTCTTTATTACTGAATTTGATTACAACTTTACAACAATCTTCAATTACAACACACTTTAGACCAGTAGATCAAACTTCGATGGAGAATAATCTTCCGAATTCAGGTTGAATGATGTAGATTTTCTCTTGGAGATCGTAGTAGAGTCCTTGGTGTTTGGAGTACTTGAAGTGTTGAATGAGTCGAGAATTCTGCAGAGTATCGGCGCTTGAGATGATCGGCCAAAAAAGTCCCCTGCTAGTTGGAGTTAGGGCTGTATTTATAGGGAATACTCTGGGCAGAATTTTATCACCAAGTGCTAGGTCGCACACGACCTAAGGTAGGTCGTAGGTCATAGGTCGGCGACGACCTAAGAGATGGGATCTGACTTATCTTGAGTGCATTTGGTTCTCTTCTGAGCAAATTGATAGGTCGCGTGCGACCTATCATAGGTCGTGAGTCAACTGAGATTTAGGTCGCTGAGACCACTTCGCTCTTAGGTCGGTAGGCTTAGGTCGCATATGCTTGAACTCGTTAGGTCGCTCTATCCTTTAGGTCGCTCTGGCCTTTAGGTCGTTAGATCGCTTGAGTCTTTAGGTCGTTAGGTCGCTTGAGTCTTTAGGTCATTAGGTCCCTTGAGTCTTTAGGTCGTTAGGTCGCTTGAGTCTTTAGGTCGTTAGGTCGCTTGAGTCTTTAGGTCGTTAGGTCGCTTGAGTCTTTAGGTTGTTAGGTCGCTGCACTTCATAGGTCGCTTAAGTCTTAGGTCACTTCAGAAATAGGAGTTAACAAACTCCCACTTGTTTAATTTTTCAAATGTAATAGGAAAGAGAGACAAAGGGAAAGAAAAAGGATTTTTACAGGTTTCACTTTTGTTTTTTTCCAGAAACTAAAACCAGAGACTGAAATTTGTATAGTCAACATGCAAGAACAAACATTCATTCATATATTCAGGATGCAAAACAAAGTTTAACTCCCTACATCATCCAATATCCACACAGCAACCAAAGATTTGAGAAAACAAAAGTTTGCTCACTTTTTTTCAGAAGTCCTGACAGTTTTCAAACAGAGATGAGCTTGAATTTCTTCTTCTTGATTTTCTTACTTTAATTCTTTTTAAACTTAGATCCGCAAATTGATGGTTACAGGTCAATAATTACTCTTGTTATATTCATGCATTTAATTAATCAGTGACCAAAATTTTAACTTACTTACAGTCAATTCTTAATAAAACAGAGAACTCTTCTATTTTCTGCAACTAGAAACCAAAATAGATTAATGCTTTTAATCCTTGATTTTTCCTGCAAAAAAATTAGATGTTGTTGTATTAAATCCCAAGTTGTGTTCATTTATTTCAATCATAAAAAATAACAATTTTTTTTCCAGATTTCTTACTGAATGAATAACAGAGAAACTGTTTTTTTTCCTGGAAATTTGTTTTCTATTTTGTGAATTGAGGACTTGAATTTTTTTTTCTTTTCTTCTCACATCTGTTTTCTTTTTGAAAATGAGATAAAGTAGAAGATGAATTACATATATAATTTTTATTTTCTATTTGATAAATTTCTATGGAAAATGGAAATGATAACATGACACTTGTTAATTTTTCTTCCCTTGATTTACACTTGTCACCTTAGTCAATATTAGTTTAACACTTGTAATTAATTAATTTTTTTTCTTTATTAACATAATAATTTACATTATATAAATTGTATTTAAACTTATATTTCCCATTAATAATGTTAGTTTTATATTAATGCATATTATTAAAAGAGAAGCTTTTTGAAATTATTTACATATTACATATATATATATCCCAATTATTTTACTAAAACATTTATTTTAAAAATTAAAATTAAATTTACCCACATATGCACACAATCATATATATTCACATATATGCATAAAATTTAAATTCAAATGATTTTAAAAACTTTTAGTATTTCCAAATTTAAAACTCAAAAGAAATTTGAAATTTAAATTATCACTCATTATTTATTTATTTTGAAACTTTTCATATTTTATTATAAAAGTTCAACAATAACCAAATTTAAATTGATAAAATTTTGGTATGTTACAGATTTCCCCCCTTAAAAAAATTTCGTCCTCGAAATTTGAAAGAGAGAGAAAAGAAAACAAAGAATATACAAATTCAGAAAAGGATAGAGAAATGGCTTACCAGTTTAAGCCGAGATATCCACTCTGCGATTGGGATAAGACTTTTGCATACTGTCTTCTGTCTCCCAAGTACAGTCCTTTGGATCTCCACTCCACTGCACTTTAACCAGTTTCGCAATTTTGTTCCTTAATTTCTTTTCCTCATGATCCACAATCTTAATTGGTTCTCTTTTAACTGTTAAATTTGGTGTGATCTCTAGATCCTGTTGAGCTGCTTCTTCGATAATACTGTCTCGATCACGCACATACTTTTGAAGATGTGAAACGTGGAATACATCGTGTATGCCGGATAACTAGTTAGGTAGTTGTACTTGGTATGCTAGAGGACCAATCCTTTCCAGAATAGGAAAAGGACCAATGTATCGCGGTGCCAACTTACCAGTTTTCCCAAATCTTAAAACACCCCGCATTGGAGATACTTTCAAGAAAATGGAATCTCCAACTTGAAATTCCAAAGCTCTTCTTATGCGGTCGTAATAACTTTTTTGGCGACTTTGAGCAATTATTAACTTCTTTCGTATAAAATAAACCTTTGCATTTGCTTCCTTATTCATGTCTGGTCCAAAAACGAGTCTATCACCGGATTCAATCCAGCATTCTGGTGATCGACACGGTCGACCATATAAAGCCTCAAAAGGAGCCATTTCGATACTGGCTTGATAGCTGTTATTATATGAAAATTCGACCAAATGTAAATAGTCTTCCCAAGAACGACCAAAGTCAAGAATACAAGCTTGCAAAAGATCCTCTAATATTCGATTTATCCTTTCAGTCTGCCCATTAGACTGTGGGTGATAAGCAGTGCTGAAATTTAGCTTTGTTCCGAACGTGGCCTGAAACGCCTCCCAAAATCTACTAGTGAAGATCGGGTCATGATCACTCACTATACTACTCAGTACACCATGGAGACGGACAATCTCTTTGATATATAGCTCAGCTAAACTTGCTGATGTCCGGGTGGATTTTACTGGGATGAAATGGGATGTTTTACTCAAGCGTTCCATAATAACCCAAATTGCTTCATTTCCCTTTCGAGTGTGGGGCAACCCAACGACGAAATCCATCGATGATCCTATTTCCATTTTGGTACCTCCAAAGGCTGGAGTAAACCAACCATCTTTTTCTGGTCGCTTTTAATTTGTTGACAAGTAGCACAGCGACTCACATATATAGATATATTTCTTTTCATTGTCTTCCACCAAAAGGTTCTTTTGATATCCATATACATCTTATTAACTCCTGGATGGATACTGTGTTTTGACTTATGACATTCATCTAAAACTTCACGCTTTATTTCAGGGATATCTGGCACACATAACCTGCCTTTCAGCCTAATAACTCCACTATGATTGGTTTCAAAACTAGTACTTCGCCTCGAAGAATTCTCCCATAAATAGCTCGAAGAAATTTGTCTTCATTTTGCTTGCTGGCGATTTTCTCGAGGAGAGTAGGAGTGACAACAAGATGAGCAAGAGTAGCATGCTTTCTACTTAAAGCATCAGCAACTACATTGGCTTTACCAGGGGTATACAGAATATCTAGGTCATATGACGCTAGAAATTCTAACCATCGTTGTTGCCGTAGATTTAAATCTTTCTGGGTGAAGAGATATTTCAAAGATTTATGGTCGGTGAATAATTCAATTTTTTCACCTAAAACAAAGAGAGTTCATTAAGTATATTTATTTTATTTAAGTTAAATTTCTTATATCGTTAAGAAAGCTGAAAAAGTTCTTACCAGAAGATAGTGTCGCCAGATTTTCAAAGCGAAAACAACAGCTAAAAGTTCCAAATCGTGTGTTGGATAATTTCTCTCACGCAGTCGTAATTGTCTACTTGCGTAGGCAATTACTTTCCCATTTTGCATTAGTACTGCACCCAAACCTTCTCCACAAGCATCGGTATAGACAGATAACCCTTGGTTTCCGTTAATGATAGCGAGAACGGGAGCGGTAGTTAATCTCCTTTTCAATTCCTGGAAAGTTTCATCACATTTTGGAGTACAATCGAATTTAGCATTTTTCATCGTTAGCTTAGTCAATGGACCTGCCAACTTAGAAAAATCCTGGACAAACATTCTATAATATCCCGCTAAACCCAGAAACTTCGAACTTCTCTAGGAGTAGTGGGTCGCTTCCAGTCTAGAATTGCAGAAATCTTGCTTGGATCAACAGAAATACCCTCTTCATTAACAATATGACCGAGAAATCTGACTTCTTTGACCCAAAAGTGACATTTTGAGAATTTAGCGAATAGGATATTCTTCCTCAATATCTATAAAACAATTCTGAGATGTTCAGCATGCTCCTCTTCAGTTTTGAAGTAAATCAAGATATCATGAATAAACACAAGGACAAATTTGTTCAATACTTCTCGAAACACTCGGTTCATTAAATCTACGAAGTACGGGGGCGCGTTGGTTAGTCCAAAGGGCATGACTAACCATTCGTAGAACATGTTAGGACTCCGAAAGGTAGTTAAATGAACACATCCTCGGCTATTCGCAACTGATGGAATACCTGAGCTAAATCCATCTTAGAAAAGAATCGAGCGCCATGAAGTTGATCGAATAGATCGTCGATTCTAGGTAAAGGGAATTTATTCTTGAAAGTTTTGTATTGAGATCGTGGTAATCTACACACAATCTCAAAGATCCATCTGATTTAGCCACAAATACGACAGATGCACCCCATTCGTAAACACTAGGGAGAATCAATCCTTTCTTTAGCAAATCTCGAGTTTGACTGAGTAATTCAATTCTTTCCCTAGGTGCCATCCTGCGACTTGCATGAACGACAGGACGGACAATGGGTACTAAATCAATTCGGAATTCTATTTCTCTGTGTGGGGGTAAGGATTTCACTTCCTCGAATACGTCGGAAAATTCCTGAACAACAAGTATAGACTCCAGACTGGGTTCAGGATATCCCAAAGTATACATCAATTTATCTCTCTTTGGACTCGGATCCTCACAAGAGATTTCAATAAAATTTCCAAGGTTTGACTAAAATTTTCTGATTATTGCAATCCAATTTAGCTTCGTATCTCGATAACCAGTTCATTCGGAGTAAGATTTCAAATTCATTAAATTCGAGGATATAAAGGTTGATAGGAAATTGATAGCAAGCATATGAAATAGGGACTTTCCTACAATACAAACAAAGATTTGCGGGACCTCCAACCGGATTTTTCACATATATAGGGTCGTCGACAAATTCAGTTTTAAGTTCTAATTCATTTACGGTTTGTTGGGAGATAAATCTATGTGAAGCTCTTATGTCAAATAAAGCTCTAACAACTTTATCATAAATAGTAAGGCTATCTTCCAGAACATCTTTTCCTCTATCTGCTTTCGAAGTTGAAGGGTCTTCCTTTATTGCATGAACATTTGCCACACGTGCTTGCTTCATCACGGGCAATTCTTAACAACATGTCCTGGCTTGTGACAATTATAGCACTTTCTAACTCCTTGATCATTCTTCGCAGGCTGTTCCTTCTTAACTTGCTTCTTCGGGGTTTTCCAGTTTTTTGAATAATGGCCCTTTTCTTGGCAATTGTAACAAGTTACATTTCTAGCCGAATTTCCTTGATTGTTCTTCTTATCCTTGCCATGATGTGACTTCTTGCCCCCACAATTTCTTTTTTTCCAATTCTGATTACTTGAATTTTCTCTTAGTATCTCTTATATATCGGGGTGGCATACCTATATCCCATATCAATAAGATCAAAAAAAGATTCTTTGACGTGTGCTGTCATCCTTTCGTGATACTTCTTGTTCATCGCACGAATGAACCTTTCATTTTTCTTTAGAACCGCGTTCACCAACTCTGGACCGAAACGGGATAATTCGTTGAACTTGTTTAAGTACTCCTCAAATGACAAGCTTCCTTGCTTTAAATCCATAAATTCTTGATATATTCGGGAAATTCCTGCCGACGGCATGTAGCGCTTTTCAAACACCTCCTTAAATCGACTCCAAGTAAATTCTTCTTTTGGTTCGTCTACAATGACTGTTTCCCACCAGGCTGAGGCTTCATATTGCAGCTGCCAAGAAGCAATGAGACGCATATGATCATCTTGCAGCTTAAGCCCTTTAAAGATCTTTTCACATGATCTGATCCAAGCTTGGGCCTCAATAACTGACTCTTTTCCCAGTGAATGGCCTACCACCAAGCCTTGAGAAATTCTTATACAAATCAGTCAGATTCGGCTGATACTGAGTAGGCAAAGCTGCTTCTGCTGAAGGGGAAACTTGACTAGCTGTTGTAGCATTCCCTTGACCCCTAGCTCTACCTCTTCGCCCGCTCATCCTTACTATCTGTAATTAGTAAGAAACTTGATTTAGATATTCAGACGAGATATCGTAAGGAATATCGGAAGTTAAAGGAAATAGACTAAGAAAATTCTGAGGTTTTAGTCTCGGTTTATACTCATTCTAGGGTATACTTCATCCTATCTCTAATGAGCCATCTAATGTGTTATACTCCGTAGCTAAAGTTCTTACTCAACCTTTAGCTCTGATACCACTTATAACGACCTGAAATTCAGTGTTTAAAAGTCGACATCAAATACCTCACTTGTATTCGACTGCCGGAGATTTGAACGTCGAATTCCAGTTCGGATGGAGCTTATAATGACATTAGATGATAAACAGCGGAAACAAAATAAACTGCCATACATCAAAATCCCAGATACAACATCACAATATACATTACAACAACATCACCAACATCATAGTATTTTTATGCATATACAACACAACTTCAAAATAGACCATCACCACAGAACAACAAGTGATTGCTTTCCAAGAAAGTCTTCAAAAAGATAAAGCGATAAAGAACTTCCAAACTGAGAACTTTGAGATCCAAAAGTTTCCAAAACATCTCCAAGTTAAAAACCTTCAAAACACGATAGCCTCCAAACCATAAGACTTCAAAATCCAGCTAGCTCCAAAACATAGAAGACCTGCTACTAGGCTGCCCGTGTGGAAATTATGGGCACCTAAAGTTTAGGAAAGGAACAATAAACTTCGAGTCAGTCATGGGACTGGTATGAGTAAACAAAATAGTTGTTTGAAATAAAAGCAGTCTTTTAAAAGAAAACCGTTCATGCTTTTGGAAAATGAAACTACCATAGGGCCTCTCTGCACACACACAATGCAATCGCACACTTGGGGGAGATTTCTCCTTATGATAGTCAAATATGCTTTATACGAGAAAAACTCTTTGATATTATTATTAGTGCAGTGTAGAAAAAGCATTTTCGAAAGTATAATATTAATCTTAGCCAGCATACATACCATTATAGTATGCCTACTATAGCTACCATATTAGATGGCAGGTTCTACAACTAAAACCGTACAGGGTTCGTATTGGTAATTGGATTTCCAACAAATGGTTAGGATAAGGAACTTCCTGGGCCACATTGGTACGCCTCTGGAGGGACGTCCGAAGAACCTAACCGGATCTCTGCAAATACAAGGCCAGGTTACCTCTATAACTAGGTAACTACTGACACGAGTATGCCATCCGCTGGTTGTAACCAACCTTTATCCG
This sequence comes from Allium cepa, assembly GCA_030765085.1. NCBI lineage: Eukaryota > Viridiplantae > Streptophyta > Magnoliopsida > Asparagales > Amaryllidaceae > Allium > Allium cepa. Next base: position 199,717,786 of record CM060935.1, read on the forward strand.
GGGCCCCAACAACAATAATCACAAAGTAGTATATATATTAGCGATATCAACATAAGTTAAGTATCTGGGCTCCATACCATGATACCACTTCTATCCAGAAGGAAATGCACGTACCTTAATAGGCGCTACCCCCAATATCCTTGCCGCATCTTTCTAGTTTCAACCATTACCGGGTTGTGATGTTCGACGAAGTCTCGTCCACAAAGCTATGCCTTTCACAAAAGCCATGCTTTGATCAACAAATGATCAGCAGCACTCGACATGCCACATTACCAAGTTGGGATTATATTACTGATAACCTTCAACTACATAACCTCTGAGCTCGTACGTCTCAAAGAAGGGTGTTAAGCTAAGAGAATAAATTCTCCGCCACCAATAGAAATGTATTTGAAAGAAATCTGCTTTATATCTCAAAATGTAATGTTAGACATACAATCAATACAAGTCTGTTCCGGGTTCGAACAGAACCGAAGGCACTTCCGAAGAAGTCCTTGCAATCTGGGCATCCACAATCCCAATCGGACTCCCCATCACATATGGAGAACTCTATACCGGAGCAACTAAGTGCATAGTCATTCGACGGGTCGTCCTATCGTTCTTGAAGAGGTCCGATCTTCGCCACCGTCTTCAATTGCTATCCATTTCATCGTATCACTATTCGAGATGGGTTATATGACACAAAGGTCCTCTCCCGGTTAATTCGAATAGTGAGCGTCAATTTTAAAAACGTGTCGATACATCATTCACAAAGATTCATAGGTTCGATGTGGGTTTCGGATTACCAATTGGAATCCGACTCCCTTTCGCATCGAATTTCAAGTGCCGTTTTACGGGCCAAAGGGGTTTCATATTCACATAGAAAATACAGGATCACAGCTTAGCATAAAGTAATTCATATCACATAGCATCACAATTACAATCAGAGATATCAATCAATACTCACCATACAATGGTTATCGATCATATACAACTACGATGAATCAATCGTGTGAATTAAACTAATTAATCACGAAATTAATTTCATTAATCATTTTTAATCAATGATTAGTTATCCTTAATTAAAATTAATTAAATCTTTAATTATCTTCATAATTTAATCATTCCTTAATTAATTACCCTAATTAATTTAACCTTAATTAAAATTAATTAAATCTTAGTTACTCTTATTAATTAATTATTTCCTTAATTAATTATCTTAATAAATTAATCCTTAATTATTAATAATTAAATGTTTAATCATCTTCATAATTTATTCATTCCTTCTTAACAACATTTTTAATTACATTTTATAACTGATTTTAATAAGTAATGTGACAAAATTTAATTTAAATTAAATTACTTACTTAAAAAAAATCTTACTTAGCTTTGATTTTTTTAAAATATAAATCAAAATTTCCTTTAAAACATGAGTTTAAAATTGTTTTAAAAGTTTTTGAAATTTATTGTTTTTATTTGAGCAAACCACCCTGTATGCTGACTTCCCCCGAAGGCCCTTCGAGTCTTTCCCGAGGTTCCCTCCCGCTTGCTTCGAGATTTTGAAATTTCGACCCAAGTGATTTTATTTTTTTTCTTTCCAAAATTTTTCTAAGTACAACTCGTACAACCCCTAAAACACTTCGAGTCCATACTCGAGTTCAAAACCATCTCACCCATTAGCTGCTTCGAGTTTTTCCCTTATCCTTCCCAAGTTTCACAACTGACACACAACCAAGCATGTACACGTGCACGACCACCTTCGCCGTTGTTGGTCGGTGTTGCGGCCACCCACGAGTCGCCGTGCATCCCCCAAGACACCACGAACGCCTAGAATTGGAAAACAATTCGAAAATGTGAATCGAGACCTTCGACCAAAAACCATTAGGAACGTCATCTGAACATTTACCTCGTGCCGCCTCCCTAGGCCATTATCGGCCGTCAAACTTGGACCCTAGCCTCGTCATCGTGTCACGCTTCGAATAGCACCATTGACGTGAAGTCCGATCTTCTGCGGAAGGTGTAGCATCGTGGTTTCTAGTATGAACAGAAAAAGCCTTTTAAACCCTAGTTTGCTTTCGAATCAAAGATCTAAGGGTCTATAAATTAATCTAGTATTTTTTTGATGATTGCGAACATTAAATCATCCTGCCACAACAATCTCGATGCCCAAAATTCCATAGATCACTAAAATTGCTCAAAAATTCATTTTCAGTTCAACCTCCATTTCCCAGAGGAATGTTCAATGAAAAAATTAAATTTTTGATTCTAAAATCATCGCTTTTGAAGTAGATTCACATGGTATTATAGAAATTAAAATATATGAAATTCGAGTTTCTGGAAATTTTGAATTTTGTGGCTGTTCTTCATTGTTTCCAGGAAGAAAATCTATATAAAATTTGCTTTAGTTCTTTTCTGCGATAAAATACAGGTTTAAACAAAACTTTAACTTGTTTACAACCTTTTTCAAAAGTAAAGAGGAAGGGAAGGATTTAAAATTTGATGTGAGTTACTTGTAAACCTGTAACTCAAATGTAACTGTTTTTTTTTTCTTTTTGTCTTTTTTTATAGTTTCTAGAAAAAAAAGAAGCTTCAACTTTGGTTTTATTTAATCATGAAACCTGGTCAAATTTCAAAACTTGTTTAGTTTTGTTATTAAAACATGGTGCAAGCTTAAAGCAAAAACTCCAACTTTTTTAATTTTTCAAATGCAACAGGAAAGAGAGACAGAGGGAAGGAAAAGGGATTTTTACAGGTTTCACTTTTGTTTTTTTTCTTGAAACTAAAACCAGAGACTGAAATTTGTAAAATCAACATGCAAGAACAAACAGTCATTCATATATTCAGGACGCAAAACAAAGTTTAACTCCCTACGTCATCCAACATCCACACAGCAACCAAAGATTTGAGAAAACAAAAGTTTACTCACTTTTTTTTTCAAAAGTCCTGACAGTTTTGAAACAGAGATGAGCTTGTATTTATTCTTCTTCTTTTTCTTACTTTAATTCTTTTTAAACTTAGATCTACAAATTGATGGTTACAGATCAATAATTACTCTTGTTATATTCATGCATTTAATTAATCAGTGACCAAAATTTTAACTTACTTACAGTCAATTCTTAATGAAACAGAGAACTCTTCTATTTTCTGCAACTAGAATCCAAAATAGATTAATGCTTTTAATCCTTGATTCTTCCCACAAAAAAAATAGATGTTGTTGTATTAAATCCCATGTTGTATTCATTTATTTTAATCATAAAAAATAATAAAATAATTTCCAGATTTCTTACTGATTGAATAACAGAGAAACTGTTTTTTTTCCTCGAAATTTGTTTTCTGGTTTGTGAATTGAGGACTTGAAAAAAAAAATCTTTTCTTCTCAGACCTATTTTCTTTTTGAAATGAGATGAAGTAGAAGATGAATTACATATATAATTTTTTTTTTCTATTTTATAAATTTCTAAGGAAAATGGAAATGATAACATGACACTTGTTAATTTTTTCTTCCCTTGAATTACACTTGTCACCTTTTTCATTATTAGTTTAACACTTGTAATTAATTAAATTTTTTTCAATATTAATATAATAATTTACATTATATAAATTGTATTTAAACTAATATTTCCCATTAAAAATGCTTGTTTTATGTTAACACATATTATTAAAAGAGAAGGTTTTTGAAATTATTTACATATTACACACATATATATATATATCCCAATATTTTACTAAAAAATTTATTTTAAAAATTTATTTTAAATTTACCCACATATGCACACAATCATATATATTCACATATATGCATAACATTTAAATTCAAATGATTTTAAAAACTTTTAGTATTTCCAAATTTTAAACTCAAAAGAAATTTGAAATTTAAATTATCACTCATTATTTATTTATTTTTAAACTTTTCAAATTTTATTATAAAAGTTCAACAATAACCAAATTTAAATTGATAAAATCTTGGTGTGTTACAATCAAGATAAATTCTTTATCTTAGTTGGTCACTTAGTTACAACATTTAAGTCTCATTAAATAAAATAAATTATCATTAAATAAATAAATTTCAAAACCTTTAGGTTAATTAATAATCATAATATTTATTTAAGATAAACCATTTATCTTTATTTGTTACTTTAATAAATCTTATAATTAATTATCATTAACCACTTAACTTAGACCTTTAAGTTAAATTAACCTTTAAAAACATTACACTCTTTAATTTCCACTTAACTTCCATATTAAGTTTATCCAAAATAAACTTTAAAATAAGGTTATATATATATTCAACATTTTAAAACTAAAAAAATTTGTTTTAAAATCTTAATTAATCCCAGCTTAAATCAACATTTATTATTCAAAAAGAAATGGATTAAAACAGCTTAAACTTGTCCAAGTTTTAGAATATAAAAACTTGTTATTATCCATTATTCCCAGACCCGAGTCAAACCCGAAGTAAACCCGAGTTCCACTTTGAGTTCCCAATTCTTCGTTCTTGCTTCAAGGCACCACGCTATCGCCTTTGAGACCAACCCGATGCCAGACCTTCTTCTTCTTCCTCCTCTCAAAATGGATACCATGGATACTTGGTGCACGTATACAGACAAACTACCCATTACTGATCAAAGCTTCGATCGTCAATACATCGATGACAACCCATCGAACCTCCCAAACATCAAAATTGAGCATTTGGATTTCAACCTGCAACCTAACCCCGAAAACAAAATTACCTCGCCCTGTCGATTCCAGTCACCTATGACCATGACATTTCGACCAAGGCTTCGCCGATGATCCCTGCAGCGTTTCCCCCCGTACCGATCCACTCTGGTGCCCTGATGTCGATAATCTAGCTCTTGAAACATCACGGACCCAACAAGCTCGTAAAACCTATCTCCCATCGTATTGTCGACGACGATGATCAGAAAAATCAAACTCCATTTTTCCCATGATCTACAACCTCCCAGCTAACTTTACCTCCGGTCACAGCATGCATCTCCACACCGATCACCGAAAATTGACAATAATACCTTTTCCGTTCAACTCGATCATTCGCATGATTTACTTACTTAAAATCATGAAACCTTCACCTAAAATCATCGTTTACAAATTCGAATCTAGTTATGAAATCCAAACACAATTTTATGATCATCAAATTTTGACATATATTTGATTTTCACCATGATCTATCACATTGGTGAAATTACCTGATATAGTTTCTTGAAATCATTTTTAAAATTGAGATCTTGTCAAATTAAACATATCTTGTTTACAAATCCAAGCCTCAAAAAGCTTATGGTATGAGGTGTTGAATTTTAAACTTAATTTTTGAAACCTTGTAACAAAGAACAGGGTCATGTACCTATATGCACACTTTCATACATATATACTTGCAAACAGATTTCCAACCAAATTCCTAAGGATGATCACATGCATCCTCTTTTTAAACTAATTTAAAATCTTAAACTAGAAGTTTGCTCACCTGTAATGTTAAAACAAAGAAGCTTGAACAAAAATCTGGAAACTGGAATCTGGAACTATTTTCTATCTAACTTGCTTTTTGATCCGCTTCAGGTATTTGATTTAATTGAGTTGATCTTGCTCAGTTTGAAACTTGAATTGTTAGCTCGCTTTTGAAATGCTTCATGTATCAGGTTGTAGATTTGAGTTGATCCTTGCATACTTTCAGGTTGAAAACTTTGAAACAGATTTTTGATCTTTACTTTGGTTTTGTTTTTTAATTTTTAGTATTGATCTTTGAATTATTTACAGGCTTGCAAACAGATTTGGTTTCAGGTTTTATATTTTTCAAGAGTTCGATTTTTCATTTTGTTTTCTGGTTCTAGTATTTTTTTTTACTGGTTTAAGTTTTCCATAGATTCTTGTTTTGAGAAATGAAGGTGAAAGAAAATTGATGAAGCCTGGGTTTCTTCTCAAACATATTTTTATGTAATTCAAATAAAAAGGAAATTTTTTTGACACTTGTTAATTAAGAAAATAAAATTGCTACACTTGTCTTGACATCATTAAAAACCATAACACTTGTTTATTTCTTTATTGAAATACTAATATTTGTCTTATTTCTTGTTAAACTAATTACAAATGTTAATTTGTATGATAAAACTTTTACACTTGTAACATATATATATATATATATATATATATATATTAAATGTTGTAAGTATGTGTTATTATATTTTTTGGCATGGCAAATGTGTTATTATATTTTCAATCTACATTTCCTTTTACATATGTATTATATTAAACAAAAAGTATATTGTTCCTTCATTTATATCTTGTAAGTTTTCAAAAGATATGTGTATATATATATGTATATATATTATAAACTTTTATTCATTCTTATTTTATGCTTGTATTCATACATTTTTGTTTATTAATTATACTTATATGAATTTTTAAAGAAAAATGATTTAAAGCTAATCATACTTTAATGAGTAAACACACATATGTATATTTTAAAATATATAATTTAGCTTTAAACAACTTTTGAAAATTTACTATATTAATTTCAAAATATAATCTTCATATCAATAAATATATATATATATATCATAATTCCAAAACAAATTTTATTAATCTTAAAATACAGAGTATTTAGATTCAATTTATTTTTAAAATATTTATTTTTGAACTTTAAATTAATTTCAAATTATAATCTATATTTATATACATATATATAAATAACAACACGTATCCTTATTAAATTTCTGAAAAATCCAATTTAATTCACAATTTTAACCTAAAATTTATATTAATTATCAATTCAAATTTGACTCAAAAACCCGGAATGTTACACACACACACACACACACACATATATAGGTTCAAAACGGAGTATTTATAAACAAATAAATATTATGCTATAAACTAAATAAAAATAATATGTTTAAGACAATATATATAATGTTTGGTAAGATATATATATATATATAAATATATATATATAAACCAAATAAATATAGTTTATTAAAAAGTAATATATATTTATATATATTGAATAATAAAAGAAATAAATATATAAGAAGAGATCTATACATATACGAAAATAGATGATGATAGATATAAAAAGAAAAATAAAATCATTTAAATTATTGGAAAAAGAAATCTTCCACAAATCATGTTTTAACAAGTATGTTATTTTTATAAAAATGAAATGATAAGAATATTTTTAAATGCCTTGAGCTATGTATTTTAATGGAAGAGCGTGTGTGTGTATATACACACACACGTGAAGACTTGAAGTTGTTTTGAAACCACTTTATATCTCCTGTTTCCAAAACATACACACACACACACAAATATATATATATATATATATATATATATATGAAAGCATGTTAAAAAAATCAAGTGAAGGTAAAAAGTAAATAAAATAAAGAAATTGACCAAAGTAAACCAAGCGAGGAATGCAAAATAATAATAAAAAAGATAAACGGGTAAAAATTAGTAGACAAGAAACATTGCCTGGGGAGGCCTGGAAAGGTATAAGTATACAACAAAGTATAAACATATATAAACTTGCCCGGCCAAAGGAGTAAAAACTAGAACATTTATCTTAACCTCTTTTCAACTCAAAACCATATATCATCTCAAACATTTTGTCACTGCAGCCACCTCAAGTCAATCCATCAACCCATCAAAACATTTGTCTAGGTCTTTTTTTAAGCCAAAAATTATTACGTATGTATTATCACATGCTCATATGTGCATATATAGGCTTGTATATGGGTGTAGGCTTCGGTTTCTAAAGTCTGAAGACTAAGAAAAACTGTAAGAAGAAAAATAATTGAAAAGAAAAAACCTCTGTTCAAAATCAAGACCAAAGCAAAATAAGTACTTTTCCAAGATTTCAGATCAAATCTAAAGTTCTACTCGAAGATTCCAAAGATTTCAAGCAATGTTCAAGGTGAAAATTTAAAATAAAAACCAGGAAGTATTTAACATTGCTCTATTCTATTTAACAATGAAAAATACATACTTGTTCAAACTTTAAAAATCATTATCTCTCGATTCGTTTCAAATTAGTTGATGGTGTAAACTAATTAAATATTCGTATTCAATAATAGATTACATGAAAATTAGTTTGAAGTCTGATCGGACTATATGTTGTATGATATATTGTATGAAATTGTAATATTATAGTAAGAAATTTAGTTTTTAATGATTCTCCACAGGTTCAAAACAATGATTTATGTATATATTCAGGACATCATAGGAAAAAAGGATTTTAGGAAAAGGAACCGTAAATTCTAGTGCCTTGGCTCGCGAGAGAGGGAGAGATGACCAAAATTTGGTTAAAAATAAATTTTTGATGATATAAGCATCGAGGGGAGGAACGATCGGTTGGAGGAGGAGCATTGTGACGAGGCCGAGGGGTTCATCGTGGCGCATTTTCGAAAAGAGGCTTGGATTGAGAAGGCGATACGATTTTAGGGTTTAAGGGCACGTTTCATTTTGGGTTTAGTTTCTTTGTCATGGCGAAGGGAGATGGCACCAGAGTTTGCCACATCTGATAGGAGAAAGATGTGTGAAGTGGCGGTCGTATTAGTGGAGATGGCAGATGCTAAAGTGGCCGAAGGCGATGGAAAGTGGGGATTTGGCGTCAACTTCTCTATGGTTTATGCCTAGATGTACTCAAAAATTTGGTAAGGGACGATCGGTTTTTGTTTTAGGGGTGGTGGCGTATGAGCAATGATGGCATGCGGTTATGGGAATGATAGATGATGGGTTTCTGATCTCGAGTTGGTGGTTGGGTGAGTGGATCTCGTGTGCAGGTGTACACGAATCTTGTGTGCACAAAAGAGGCTCTAGGATTAGGAAAATTTGATCGATTCTTGTTGAGGGGTTGCCGAAGGTTGGGGCTGGGGTCTCGAGTCTTACGAGATGATTTTTGGGTGTGTGACTGATAAAGGTTGCAAGTCAATCGAATTTTTGGGTTTTGGGTTTTGGCTTTGTTGTTTTTTGGCTTTTACTAGAACTAGAAAAGAGAGAGAGAAGAGAAGAGAAGGGGAAGTGGTTTTGATATGTTAGTGGGCTTTGGCCCAGAAGGAAAGGAGAGGAAATGATAATACAAAATATATACATATTTTTTGTAAATTTCAAAATTTGTAACAACCCGCATATTTTACGATTGAATATTTAAATATTTTATTTAAATATTCCATCGTTCATCGGATTTTAGTCCGAAAACCTACATTTTGCAAAAGGTCGAATTAGGATTCGAGACCACTTCCATTGAGTTCAAAATGACGTTTGCGACCTTTTTGAGTATAAACTTTGATATGTTTGGAGTAAGTCGAATTTTGCTACTTTTTCTATTGGGTTTTGGGTTTAGGTTCAGCCCACTAGCTAACTTAATACCTAACTCGGTCCCTCTCCTTCCATTCACTCATTTTCATTTCTAAAACTCAAGCTAAAACTGAAAATGAGGGAAAGGGAGAAGAATTAGAAACTCCAAGCCCTAGTTCCTTTTGCAAACTCTAATTATTGCTCCAAAATCAAAGAGAAGCTATTGGTAAGTCTCATCTTCATCTTCTCCAACTCATTCTCTTTTCATTTTCAGAAAATTCCTTAACCTAATTTAGGAAATGTTTCTCTTTTAAGCTTAGATTCAAGCTTCTTGAGTTGGGATTGAAGAGTACTTGATCCTCATTTGTTTTCAAGCTTCTTCTTTATTGTTGTTGTGTAAAAGGTGAGTTTTTTTAACTCACATCTACGTCTATAACTTTCATTGTTGTTAGGTATGAATTCCTAACATCTATTCATGTTCATTTGCTTTTGATTTGAATTGGTTTTATGAATATCCAATTTTTGGTGTTTTGAGGTCAATTCTTTAAAAATCCTATCTTGGATGTTTGGACATGTAATTTGGAGTGTATCGAAGAGCTTATAAGGCTGGTTTGTCGCTTGGCATAAATCCGTAGTCTTCGTCGCTCGTCTGATCGCTTCCGGTTTGGATTTTGGCCGTTTTTAGTCTAGGCTGTTTTTTTGCCTAGCAGGAAATTTCAGACGTCTGGAAGAAAATCTAAAAGTCTGGTTTCAAATTCAGACGTTTGGTTTAGAAATCCAGACGTCTGGAATTGGTCCCTGGAAAATGCAAAAAGGCAGAGACAAAATCCAAACATTTGGAATTCCATCCAGACGTCTGGTAAGTGGTTCAGACGTTTGGTTGGTAATTTCAGATGTCTGAAATGTGCAGTTTTGCCTATTTTGGCTATTTTTGAGTAAATTTCCATGGTTTATCGATTTTTGTTGATCCGGTTAGTTGTTATACTTATTATCGACTTTGATGACTTCTTTTTATGGATTTTTAGGAATATCCATTTTGATGGATTTGGTATCGATTTCTTTGGATTTAATTCATGTCTTCGAATGTGAATTTTTAGTGATTGATTGTTTTTACGATCATTTTTATGGTTTGCCACTTTAAAATGCAAAGGTTTCAATACTAGTAGTAAATATCAAAAATCTTTCATCAAAACGATTTCAACACTATTTTATTACAAGGCTCGTTTTCTAAAACCGATTTCCAATCTATTAGTATATACAAACCTTTACCTCATTCGTATGAGAAATCTAATTAAACGGTTTAGTAAAACAAGTGGTATGAAACGCTTGCGTTTACTTCATCGGTTAATTCTTGGACTTGTTCGATTCAATCTCTTGTGACAAATTTTCTAGTGGAGATCTACAATTTGTTCGTAAATATTTAATTTAAGCTAGTGGTTATGGGACATGAAGCTAAACTCATATATTTACTAGCTTACTGTAATTGACACTTCTTGATGATCGATGATGATCATTTTATGGTTTAGACTAGCAATGTGCAATGTCACTTTGTCCACGTGGAGGACAGTACCTCATTTTATTGAGCTTCGTCTCATTTCTTTGTAGGCTAGCAACCCATGTACTTTTAATGTGTTTCGATTCATCTGATGTACCGGTTGTACCACGTCGATGTCTCGGCTTTTCGATTCATCTGACGTACCGTTTATACTATGTCGATGTTCCAAATTATTTTGTGTTTCGATTCATTGGATGTATTGTTTGTAGTACATCGATGTCTAGGCTTTTCGATTCATCTGACGTACCATTTGTACTGCGTCGATGTTTCGAATTGTTTTGTGTTTCGATTCATTGGATGTACCGTTTGTACTACATCAATGTCTCGGCTTTTCGATTCATCTGACGTACCGTTTGTACTGCGTCGATGTTTCGAATCGTTTTGTCTTTCGATTCATTGGATGTACCGTTTGTACTACATCGATGTCTCGGCTTTTCGATTCATCTGACGTACCGTTTGTACTGCGTCCATGTTCCGAATTGTTTTGTGTTTCGATTCATTGGATGTACCGTTTGTACTACATCGATGTTTCGGCTTTTCGATTCATCTGACGTACCGTTTGTACTACGTCGATGTTTCGAATTGTTTTGTGTTTCGATTCATTGGATGTACCGTTTGTACTACATCGATGTCTCGGCTTTTCGATTCATCTGACGTACCGTTTGTACTACGCCGATGTTCTGAATTGTTTTGTGTTTCGATTCATTGGATGTACCGTTTGTACTACATAGATGTCTCGGCTTTTTGATTCATCTGACGTACCGTTTGTACTACGTCGATGTTCCGAATTGTTTTGTGTTTCGATTCATTGGATGTACAGTTTGTACTACATCGATGTCTCGGATTTTCGATTCATTTGACGTACCGTTTGTACTGCGTCGATGTTCCGAATTGTTTTGTGTTTCGATTCATTGGATGTACTGTTTGTACTACATCGATGTCTTGGCTTTTCAAATCATCTGACGTACCGTTTGTACTGCGTCAATGTTCCAAATTGTTTTGTGTTTCGATTCATTGGATGTACCGTTTGTACTACATCGATGTCTCGGCTTTTTGATTCATTGGACGTGCCGTTTGTACTGCGTCGATGCTCCGAATTGTTCGTGATACACGTGTTGGTGAGTTTTCATGCTTCCGCTTGGGATTGGCCATCCTTTTCTTGTGATTTCTGGATTTCTAATTATTGATTTCTGGAATTTATGTTTCACCAACGTTTACAATTGGCATTGATATGTATGTCATTTTTTGTGGCTTGGTGAATTAAATAAAGAATATGACATTCTTTTTTATGCTATGAGATTCTTGAGATATTGTATGACTCTTGTGGATTTTCCAATGTATACTTGTCGTAGTATGACATTTTTGGTTATCATACGTTTTATTATTATATCTCTTCTTATATCTTATTTTATCTGATAATTATAGCTAGACTGATCCGTTTATTACTTTCTTCTTAAATAATACTCGGGTCAGACTGAGATTTTACAGGTGCTTCTGCTTGACTCCTTATCGGACCATCATCTGACTTTTGGCTAACTACTTTAGATTAGTAGTTTTTGGTTGTATACATTTGAGAGATTGACTCCTTGATGTATACATATTCTTTTTTCTTGCACTTGTATCTATTCTTTTGTGTTATTGTGGATCTTGTTTGACCACTACTCTGATGTACACTTACATGTGTTATATTCATATCTGATTCCGCCTTTGTGTTATGAATTATCTATGACTGATTTGTGTTATGTTTATTTCTATATTTGTTTCCGAAGACCACACAGCCACTCTGTAGTAGCTTTGAGTTTGTAGCAGTATGTCAGATATCCTCTTGAATTGAAATGAATGTTCTCCTTTCTGACATATCGGTGCTCGCACAAAGCCATTACACGGATGGTCGCTCCTCAACAGCCTTATTCTCCGTGCTAGTTGACGACACTACACCGTAGTGTCCTTGGCTAGCGTGGGTATAGAGGTGGGGCATCACAATATCACACCAAGTGCATAGGAATTCCGAATAATACAGAATCTGTTGCGTTTGGTTCGTAACGACGGACACTACATTGTCGATGAATTATTGTCGAGTTAGAGTAATTGAATTTTTTTAGCAATTTGAAACAGACAAAAATTTAAGTAATCAATTTAAACTAATCTCATCCTTAAATCTATATGACCCATATATTAAAGATTTTTGTCTGGATAAAAATAATGATGAGTTGATTTAAGTTAATCACGGTGTTTTGATATTTGTCTAGTGGAATAAAACACCATTCCGCTAATTGTATTTAATTTGACCCTTGTTGTAATATAAATAACCTTTCTCCCATTTTACTGAATATATCTTTTTTGGACATTGATTAAAAGAAATAATACCCTATTCTGCTATTATGGTGTACAGACATCTATTTATTATCTTGATAATTATACTGGGTAAATATGATATCAAATGAATGGTTAAAAATAGATTATTGTGAATATCTGTATCTGTTATTCTCGACTTTATGAAATTGAATGGTAACTTGATTAACCAATTGAATTATTAAGCCTTCTTTTTCGATTTGGAAGTGGACGGTTGAACCAAAATTATTTAAGGATGATTATTATTTATAATTAATATTTTAAAGATAGTTAGTAAATATTTTTGATAATGATTTAAATTAATTAATTTATTATTCTTAAAAAGTATATAAAAAGTAATAATTATTGTTTTAAAGTTATTAATTATCTAAATTGTTTAAAGTATGTTAATTATTGATTATAGTTATTTTATAATGATCGTTTAAAAATAATTATTACTTAAGGGATTAATTAGTATTAAAGTATATTTATTTCAAGGGAAAATTATTAAATATTAATAATGTTCTAGGAATAATATATTATGTAGTAATCTTTTATAAACAAGTATTTTACTCAATTGGAACTTGGAAAATTTACATTGTAACTCTATAAGTATTATTTTGAAAATTTTTAAATAAAGTTTTCAAAAAGTAATAGTATGTTTCATGGCGTAATCGGAGGCAAAGAGTGCTTGTAGTTAAGTTTTGGGTTTCTCTAGGATAGAGACGTAACCATTGAGCTGTGAATCCCTGGTTGATACCACATTGGTGCTTTCCGTATTTACTTTTAAAGGGTTTCAAATATTTTTGAAATGAATGGTCTTGTGAATATACTTATCCGCTGAGATAAACATATGCTGTTTCGATTATGCAATTTGAATTTATCGAAATTTAAATTAATAAGACTTAATGTTTTCGATGGGAAATCAAACCTTTGTTTGGATGATTGTATATTTGATAGTTAAATAACCAATATCAAATCTGGTCCCAAAAACATAACTTTGGGAATATCATAAAAAACATACGAATTATGTAGTACAGTTGTCGTTCGAGGTGCTATACTGTAGGTATAAACTCGTTGCATTCCTCTAGGATGATGAGAAGGAAATCCGTCCATTAATAGTTAGGAGGTGTTCTCGATCTTATTTTTTCGGCATATTTCCTTAAGCACCAAGATTGAGTTTATCGGAAATATCGAACATTGTTTCGAATAGACCTGGATCGGATAAGTTATCCGAAAACCATTTCGATCCAACGAGTACATTTTCGAAGGGAATACAAGAGCATAGTGTCAAAGATGGAGCATTGATGTGCAATGGCTAATCCCTACTAATCCTGAGGATGATTCCAAAATGGATGTAGTAGGAACAGTGCATTCAGTTCCGTTCGGCCCAGAATGGACTTGTATGGACAAATGCTATCAATACATTGTAATTAGAGGACAATGCGCATTCTAAGTGAATATTTCTTAAAAAGTTAATCGTAGCCTCTAGCTTATCAACCGGGAGTGAATCAAAATCAGGTGGGATGTAGCAAGGCTAAATGGGTCGCACCCAAGTAGGGTATGTTTATCACCGTTCTTGATACCCTCAGATATCAGTTTATCATTATGATACGTGGAAGGAGCTCAGAAAGAGTGGGAACACCTAGGATAATGGCATATTTGGTCTATCTAGGTTAGGGATATTCTGGTCTAGTGTTGTAGTTGATCCTAACGTGGTCCTCGGTACGCTGTTCCCAGACGTGTACTGTGATAGGTGGTACCGCAATGCCTAGTTTTTCGTATAGAATCCAGCCTCCAATAAGCACCATACGGTTTTAATTGTACCCAACTATGCTAAAATGTAAGATGCAATCATTTAAATTATTTAAATAAGCATTTGTACTAAGACGCTATTATAATATCATTGGATTTTCTATAGAAGTGTTTTTGGTTACCGTAAGGGAAAACCCGTCATGTTTATGTGTGGCGTGGCCTTACGGGATACCATTAATTTTAAAAGGATTTTTAAAATTATAACGAATAAAATTTCTTGTGGTTTAAATTCTCATGCTAGTTTTACCAGACTGACCTCGGCACGGTTTTTCCTATATGCTCAGGTCAGACCGAGCATATTTCCATGTTTAGCTAGAAGGATGGGAGCTTCAGGAGAGGAGCGGGAGGGCCAGAGTCGTATTCATGTAGATGATTATATTCCATTGCATTTAGTTGTGTAGATCAACAATTGTAAGGACAGGTTGTTGTAAATGTCCGTGCTGAATAGGTTAGTATATTCTGATTGAAATATCGTAATTGGGTTCAAAAAGCTATCTTCTGCATGTAATCAAATTCGATCTCGAAATTTATTCTATTTCATTCAAAATAGGGGTATAACATTAGGAACACCAATCGACACGCCTTGATAGGGGTTTAGGATTTTAAGGTGCCTTAAACGAGATATTTTGAAAATTAAATAATATTATAACAATTTAAAGGTCAACCTCTACAGCCGTTTTAGCCACTCTACTCCCATGCCGCCACACTATATACTATCTTTTTTCCCTCGCCCTATTATTTAAATGCGGCATTAACATAGAGACGAAACAAAGGCCTTCAAAAATTTATAACTTGAAATCTACTCAATGAAAAATTACCAAACCAATTTTAAAATTCAAGTTTCGAGTAGAGCTTGCCTCTGATATGCTTCTCAAAAGGTGCGACTTGGATTCTTGGTGCTCGATTGTGTGGTCATGCAGGTGTTTAGGATTAGGGTTAGAATTTTCGTGAGATTGAGGCCATGATTTTTGAAACGGAGTACAGAGTTGGATTTGTAAGACGAAAGTGCATGGATGCCGACGAAATGGGAAAGTTCGATCTCTAAATGGGGCGTCATGATTTTTGACTCGACAACAGGTCATGGGTTTAACACGTTTTGATTTAGGTCAGGGGAGGCGAAGTTGTGGAACTCGTTCGAAGAGAGGTTCATAGGCCCTAATTGTAACGACCCGGAATTTTGGGCAATAACAATTTAATAATCTGCATTAATAATTTAATTGGTCTGATAATTTTCTTTATAATTTTAATTTAAAATTGGCTAATTTAATCTTTTAAAGGTTAATAAATATTTAATCTGGCAAAATGGATAAGATTGTTTGTCAAAGCTAATAAAATTTTATTCTGTTTATAATATATATATTTGATATATGTTGTGAATGGGAATATCTTTTGTTTTTAATTAAAAGATGAATTTGCAAATTGTAATATATATGTATTTATATGTTTTAATTTGAGTTGTTTGAAATTTAATTTAATCTATTAACAATTGATGTATGAATGAATATTGTAATTTTAAAACTTAATAGTTTTCAAAGATTAAATTTAAAGATTTATTTATTTGCTTTCAAAATGTAAGATAATGGTTTATTTTTATATGATAGTTTATAAAAAGGATTTAAATAAAGTTTTGTTTTATTTCTTTAAAGTGTTTAATTTGAAATGGTTAAAAATGTATACGTATGAGTTTTAGATTTGTAAAATACATGTATGAGAATATATATTTGCATTATAATTAATTTTAGAATATTTTCTTTTAAAAGTGATACATACATATGTAAATTATATTTGTTAAGTAACTTAAAAAAAAAAGAGAAAATGTAAGTGTATATTTACACTTAAATTAAATAGAAGTTTAAAAACACTTTAGAACAAATGTAAACATATTATCACCTTTCAAAAACACAGGTAAGAAGATTTAGGGATTTAAATGACAAATGCAATTCTTATGGGACAAGTGGCAACATATTTTTAATAAATGTTTTTAGAAAAAGAAAAAAAATCAGTTTTCACAAATACATTCTCCTTTGTTTCTTTTCTTAACTCAAACCAAAAATTTACTTTCAAAATCATGAAATTTGGAAACTAAAAATAATGGGAACCTGAAACTTGAATCACATAAGCAAAATTAAAAATCTGCAAATTATGTTCTTCTCAACTTTCAAAACCTGCATCTCAAATGAAAAGCAAATCTGCAACTTCAAACCAACCTGCAAATGCGAATGAAGTTCTTCTCAAAAGAAAACCTTCAACCTGCAATTCAGATAGATAATTAACTCAACAAGTCAACTGCAAGTTTCTGCAATTTAAAATCATCAAATTGTTAAGCATGCATGCAACGTTTTTCTGCAGCAGTAAAGCAATTTCAAAATTTCAAAGGCCTGGAATAAAAAAGAAAACTGCTCTGCATATTTCAAAGAAAGGTGAGTAAATCCTATTTTAAGAGCAGTTTGACTTAAATTTTTGTTTGAATGTTGCATGCAAATGGACTGCTTTGATGATAAATTTTTGTTACCTTAATGCATGATTATAAAAAAAAAGGAACTACCTGAATAAAAAGCGTAATATGGTTACAGTGCCAATAGAAAACAGTTCCAAATCTTTCAAAATTCAAATAACATGATTTAGATAGTGAGTTGTTAATGGAAGTTGTTTGTAATCAAGTGATTGATTATTTAAAAATAGTTATAGAATTTTTAAAATGAATGATTTGCTCAAAAAAATTTCAAAATACAGTGAAAAACCAAACTTGGGCAAAATTTTATGATTTCAATTTTTAGTTTTGAATTTATAATCGAATTACATTTGGAAAAACATGATTTTTAGAGTTTGTATGATAATTTTTAATTGTGTAATCATGTTGAAATTGGGGTTGATATGAAATTAGGCATTTTGTGAATTGTTGATTATCTGTGCATTAATTTGAGTTGATTTTTGAATCATAGCTAGATTGTAGGCTATAGATTTTAGGAAAAATGTCTAAGAATTTTTCTAATGACAAAATTGTGTGTATTAGATTAAAATAGGGTTTTAAATAGGTTTGGGTTCGACTTGACTGTAATGTCATTTGCGACATGGATGTTGAATCGAGCTCGATCGCGTTTTGAATTGTTGGAGCTTGAGATCTTGGCTTTTGATGGTGGTTTCGGCAAGGTGTAACGATGGCGAGTTCGTCAACAGCAATGGTAATTTTGCGTTCGAGTTTTGTTGTAGCCTTGAGGCGTACGTTCGAATTTCGATTCGAATTTGGATTTGTGATTCTGGGTGGAGGGGACGGTCGAGGTGGTCGCCGCCGACATGGTGATGACCGGAGACTAGTTCGACATTGTTTGGTTCTCTGTGCAAGGTGCACGCGTGTAGTTGTTGTGCACTGGAGATTTCGATTGAGGAAGACGTGTTAAACTCGAAGGGAGGCTCGCGATTTTATCGTGGATGACTCGGAGTTGTGATCTGGGCTTTTGTCTCGGGTGGGTTTTCGTGTTGCGTACGGGTTGGACTCGAAGGGGTTTGGGTTGTTCTCGGGGTAGGCAGAAGGAATTTCTGAGTTTCGACTTGAGTGATTTTGTTTGTTGTATTAGTTAGTACTATGTTAGTATGGTTGTAAAATAAACTCGAGTTGAATAATTTAAGAATCAAGCACCAAGTATAAACAAGTTTATGAAGAAAACTAAACTTAAACTTGTTGTTTCTTAAAGGAAGTAAATTAAACATTCAAAAGTGAAATTTGAATTTATTTTCAAATTTAAAAATGTTTTAGGTTGTATGTTTAAAAATTTATTATTTTAATTAAGTTTTAAAAATTCAAATTTGAAGAGTGTTTTGAATTTAATTTTTTGATCAAAGACGTAAGCTAAAGTTTTGAAGTAATGTTTTAATAACAATTTTCAATTTATATTGAAAATAAATTAGTTTAAAACTTGATAATTTAAAGTGTTTAAATTTGAAAATGATTTATCTCCAAGTAAGACTACTATTATGATTTTGTAAACCAAGTTTAATAATTTGTCTTTGAATTAATAAGATTTAAATAATTCAATAATTTATTTATGGAAATAAATAAGGTTAAATTATTTGAATAATCAACTTAAGAATACTTATTTGTTAATAAGTTAAGTTTGATTAAGTTTTATGGTTTTCTTAATTTATTAAAGAGTTTCTTCAAATAATAGAAGTTAATTAATTAATTGTTTAATTAATTTAAATAATTAGTTAATTATTTATTAATTTTAATAACCACTTAGTTATGAATTAATTAAGTGTAATTACTTAATAAAGTAATTAATGGTTAATAATTGAATGTAATTAAGAAGGTAATTACTTATGAAGTAATTCGAGGAATTACTCATGGAAGTAATTAAAGTGGAAGTGATTAATGGACAATCGCATAATGCAATTAATTAAGGATTAATTAATATAGTTGTTTTGAAGTTAATTAATTATGGAATAATTAACTAATGAATTAAGAATTAATTAATGATGGGATTAATTATTTGTTAAGTAATTATTTAAGAGATTAATTAAGATTTATTAATGAAAGTAATTAGAAGATAATTACTTGTTAGGTAATTAAGAGTTAATTACTTAATTATTTTAGTTAATTAATGTGATTAATTAATTAATGAACAAGATTAATTTAAGATTAATTACTAAGTGTAATTAATTAAAATTGTAAATAATTAATAAAGTAATTAATTAAGGATTAATTGTTAATTTAAATTGATTAATGAAGTAATTAAAGATTAATTAATTGAATTAATTAATTAAGGATTAATATAATTAAATTAGAAATTAATTAATTGAGAAGTTAATTAATTTAGTTAAGTAATAAAAAAATTGTTAATTACCAATTATGATTAATGAGTTGATTAATTATAAGTTAGTTATTTAATTAATTAAAGTAATTTTTAATTAATAAGGATCATTAATTAATGTAATTAATGATATTAATCAAGGTTGATTAATATTAGTGTTTAATTTAAATATGATTAATTAATTGTAATTAATTAAGAATTAATATAATTAATTATAGTTAATTAATTAATGAATGATCATTAATTTTTGTAATTAATGATAGTAATTAAAGGGTTAATTACTGAATATGGCTAAGGACAATTACTTAAATGTAATTGAATTTAATTAATCAAGGGAGATTAATTAAGGAAATCATTAGAGATGATTAATTTATTTTATTTGGAATAATAAATAATGAAGAAGGATTTAAGTAATCCAAGTGATTAAGAGTTAATCAATTCTATTATGAATGAATGATTGATCTTGGATGTTTGATTAATATGGGATGATTGATTAATATGGGTTAATTAGTTATTGGATGATCAATATTTTGGTGATGCTATTGGATGTTTGATTTTGGTTGATATTGGTTGATACTGGATATCTCTGTTATGTGATATGCTGCTTTGTGAAGATGAATGTTGTTATGAATTATATATTGTGATAATGTGATTCATCTATTGTTTATATAATCCTGAATATAAGTTAAACTGTTTATAGCCTTAAGTATAACTTGGACATTTAAAATGGCGTTTGGTTTCGGTGAGACCAGGATCGGGTTACCATATTTGGATATCCGAAAATCACATCGATTCCAATTAAACATTAGGTCGTTAATCCAAGTGGAGCAAGTGAAGACTCAAGGTGTAAGGGCTATACGTCAGTATAACTCTGTGGGTGATTCCGTAATGAGTTTGACGGAATAGTGCTTATAGATTCGAGATGTATTTGTGAAAACTGATTTTTTTTTCGCTTTCTAAAAACATTTATTAAAAATATGTTGCCACTTGTCCCATAATAATTGCATTTGTCATTTAAATCCCTAAATCTTCTTACATGTGTTTTTGAAAGGTGATAATATGTTTACATTTGTACTAAAGTATTTTTAAACTTTTATTTAATTTAAGTGTAAATATACACTTACATTTTCTCTGTTTTTTTAAGTTACTTAGCAAATATAATTTACATATGTATGTATCACTTTTAAAAGAAAATATTCTAAAATTAATTATAATGCAAATATATATTCTCATACATGTATTTTAAAAATCTAAAACTCATACATATACATTTTTGACCATTTCAAATTAAACACTTTAAAGAAATAAAACAAAACTTTATTTAAATCCTTTTTATAAACTATCATATTAAAAATAAACCATTATCTTACATTTTGAAAGCAAATAAATAAATCTTTGAAAACTATTAAGTTTTAAAATTACAATATTCATTCACACATCAATTGTTAATAGATTAAATTAAATTACAAACAACTCAAATTATAACATATACATACATATATATTACAATTTGCAAATTCATCTTTTAATTTAAAAAAAAGATATTCCCATTCACAACATATATCAAATATATATATTATAAACATAATAAAATTTTATTAGCTTTGACAAACAATCTTATCCATATTGCCAGATTAAATATTTATTAACCTTTAAAAGATTAAATTAGCCAATTTTAAATTAAAATTATAAAGAAAATTATCAAACCAATTAAATTATTAATGTAGATTATTAAATTCTTATTGCCCAAAATTCCGGGTCGTTACAATCCTCCCCCCTTAAAAGAATTTCGTCCCCAAAATTTAAAAGTAAAGGTAATTTAATAACCCGGTACAGATTTTAATTTTAAACAGCAAAGCATACTTAACATCCAGTTACTAACAACCAGAACAATCAATCACACAAACAAACCTAACTAATTATTCTGACACAAATCAGAATAAATCTCTAATACTATCTCGAGTTTCCCAAGATAAATCACCGGGAGACTCGCTCTACAAAAGCCAACAAACTAACTACACAACCAAAATCCAGAGCTCCACTCATCTCTGGATCCTTCAATATGAACAGAACATCAGATTACTCTCAAATCCAGCTCAACATCCAACTCCAACTGAACTACAGATTCAATAACCAATCGATGAATCATACACGTACTCCCTCAGAGACACGTGTTACAAAATGAATTCCAGCTATCCAAACTGGCAATTCAATCTTATCCTATTAAAAACAAAGATAAGAAATCCTCAAATGCCACAACACTAACCAACCAATCTTATCCAATTACTGTTCTCTTATCCAGAGAGTTCTTAACAACACTGAAGACTCCATCTTCAAATTCCAAACTCCTCATCTCATATCTGTAACTCAACAAACAATCCAAGACTGCCAATCTCTTCTTGATTAGATCAATCTATGCTGATAATCCCAGAAACAACAAGACCAAAACAAACAAGCTTCAGGATCCTATCCAACGGAAAAGTCTTCCAAAATCCGTCGAAATCCAGAACTCAAGCTCCACTACTCAAGCAATAGCAAACTGAACTTGTTTCCATCCTTGCACAGCAGCTACCTTGCTTCTGCTGCACAATTCTGATTCTAAAATAGATAAGAATATCTGTTGACGAACACGAATACAAACTTATCCACTAATGTAACAACCCGCATATTTATCGATTTTATATTTAAATATTTTATCGTTCGTCGGATTTTGGTCCGAAAAGCTACTTTTTGCAAACAGTCGAATTGGGACTCGAGACCACCCCCATTGAGTTCAAAATGACGTTTGCGACCTTTTTGAGTATAAACTTCGATATGTTTGGAGAAAGTTGAATTTTGCTACTTTTCACTTTGGGTTTAGTTTTGGGCTCAGCCCTATGTTAACTTATGCTCAAATCGGAGCCACTCTTCCCCACTCACCCTCATTCTCTTCTCTTTTCAGTTCTAAGGCATTAATGGTGGGTGAGATTGGAAATTAAAACTCCAAAACCCTAGTTCCTCTTGCAAATCCAATTCCTAGCTCCAAATTCAAGAGAACCCATTGGTAAGCATTCTCTTCTTCTTCTCCAACTTATTCTCTTACCAATTTCATAAATTCCTAAACCTAATTTTGGGAATGTCCTTGTTTTGAGCATAGATTCAAGCTCATTTGGGTTGTGTTGAAGAGAGGTTGATTCTCCATTTGCTTTCAAGCTTCTTCTTGTTTAATTTTGTGAAAAGGTGAGATTTTTAATCTCACATCTAAGTCTATGAATTATCTTCGATTGTTAGGTATAAATTCCTAACACTTATTCTTGTGCAATTGCTTTTGATTTGGATTGCTTTTGAGAATATTCCAATTTTAGTGTTTGAAAGCCAAATCCTTAAAAATCATAGCTCTGAGGTTCAAATGTGTTTTTGGTGATGCATCGAGGAGCCAATAGGGCTGGGTAGCCGTTAGGCATAAATCCCTAGCGTCCGTGCTCATTCGGTTGCGAATTTGGTGGAGGTTGCATATCAATTTATGGGCATCAATTTGCAGAGCATCAGGTTCGGCAGACCGACCCCCTTGGTCCGGTCGACCGACCTGCTAGTAAAAGTGCTGTTGCACTTCTCTGTTTCTGGTTCGGCCGACCGACCCCCCTGGTTCGGTCGACCGACCTGATGCCCGAGAAGTTTTCAAAACAGGGTTCGGTCGACCGAGCTCTGTAGCCGGCCGACCGACCTGATGCATTTTGTCTATTTTCGCCTAGTCGCGTGAATTTCCAACTTTGATCGATTCGAGTTGTTTCCTAGTTGTTGTTATCATCTATTATGACTTTGACGACTCTTTTTAGGGATTTTTGAATATCCATTTCGATGGATCCTTTATCGATTTCTTTGGATTTTATTCACGTCTTCGTATGTGAATTTTAGTGATTGATTGTTCTTACAATCTTCTTCGTGATTTGTCACTTTAAAAATATAAAGGTTTTCTATACTAGTAGTAAATATCAAAACTCTTTCCTCAAACGATTTCAATACTATTTTAATACCAAATTCGTTTATAAAACCGTTTTCCAATCTATTAGTATATACAAACCTTTACCTCACTCGTATGAGAAATCTAATTAAACGACTTAGTAAAACAAGTGGTATAAAACGCTTGCGTTCACTTCGTCGGTTAATTCTTGGACTTGTTCGATTGAATCTCTTGTGACAATTTTCTAGTGGAGATCTACAATTTGTTCATAAATATTTAAGTTAAGCTAGTGGTTATGGCACATGAAGCTAAGCTCATATATTTACTAGCTTACTGTAATCGACACTTCTCTTTAATCATAATGATCATTTTATGGTTTAGACTAGCATTGCGCGATGTCTCTTTGTCCACGTGGAGGACTGTACGTCGTTTTTATTGAGCTACGGCTCACCAGGAGGAGCTTCGGCTCAAAGTCCGCAATGGGGGACTATACCCTGTCAGGAGGAGTTTTGACTCACCAGGAGGAGCTTCGGCTCAAAGTCCGCAATGGGGGACTATACCCTGTCACGAGGAGCTTCGGCTCACCAGGAGGAGCTTCGGCTCAAAGTCCGCAATGGCGGACTATACCCTGTCATGAGGAACTTCGGTTCACCAGGAGGAGCTTCGGCTCAAAGTCCGCAATGGGGGACTATACCCTGTCAGGAGGAACTTCGGTTCACCAGGAGTAGCTTCGGCTCAATGTTCGCAATGGGTGACTATACCCTGTCAGGAGGAACTTCGGTTCACCAGGAGGAGCTTCGGCTCAATGTCCGCAATGGGGGACTATACCCTGTCAGGAGGAGCTCTGGCTCATTTTTATGGATTGGCCATCCTTTTCTTGTGATTTCTGGATTTCGTGTGTTGAATTCTGGAATTTATGCTTCACCTATTTTCGTGATTTCTATTGATTTGATTTATCAATTATTGTGGCTTGGTGAATGAAATTAGGAGTATGACATTCCTTTTATCTTGAGTAGATCTTTGTGATATTGATTAATCTCTTATTGATTTTTTAATTAGTTATTTATCACAGCTTGGCATTGTGATTATTATACGTTTAGTCATATCTCTTCTTCTATATCATTTCTTCTGATATTTATAGCTAGACTGATCCGTTTATTATTTTCTTATTAAATAATACTCGGGTAAGACCGAGATGTTACAGGTGCTTCTGCTTGACTTCTCATCCAGGATCATTACTCTGACTTTTGGCTAACTACTTAGATTAGTAGTTTATTTTGTTGTATACACTTGAGATATGGACTCATAGTTGTATTCTTTTGTATAGCACGTGTTGCTATTCTTTTGTATTATTGTGGATCTTATTTGACCACTACTCTGATAAACACTTTCATGTGTTATATTCATATCTATTTCCGCCTTTGTGATATGAATTGTCTGTGACTGATTTATGTTATGTTTACTTCTATATTTGTTTTCGAAGATATTATAGCCAGTGTGTAGTAGCTTTGAGTTTGTGTCGGCATGTCGGATTTCCACTTGAAAAGAATTGCATGCTATACTATCTGACATATCGATGCTCGCACAAATCAATTACATGGATGGTCGCTCCTCAACAGCCTTATTCTCCGTGCTAGTTGACAGCATTCACCGTAATGTTCTTGGCTAGCGTGGGTATAGATGTGGGGCGTCACAGCTAAATTCGGAAACCTTGTTCATCAAATCCATAAAAATCTGAGTGACTCTTCTGACTTGGTCACATATCCTCAAAACAGAATCCTATTCCAAAAGCTAGATCAGTCCAATTCCAATTCAAAAATATATGAGTTGCTACACCAACTCTGCTTTCTCCAAGAACCATCCAACTTCCAGGCTAACTACCAGAATTACTTCCGGAACCAACACGGTATGGAACTCAACTCCATATGCATACAAACTTCAGAATACTCCAGCAGCTCCAATCCACATGAGAACCCTCAACCTCAAACAACAGATCACCCAAGATAGCCTAAGAAAATTCCCAACTAATCGCAAGTCACTTTTGCGATCCTACCTAGTTCGGATTCCAAATAAAACTGTCCCCTCTTTACCAATTAGAACAGCTTTAAACTTTTCCAAACAAAGGTTAACCTTTCAAGAAAACATCACCACCTTCAGCCCGGACTGCTGAAAGAGAACCACCAAGATTCTTGGACCACCAGAGAAACAACCAACACTGCTGCTTCCAAACTCTACCTCGATGATATTGCGAAGCCAAAAGATTTCCTCGTCGGCACATCGAACACTTCGAGTTGCACTGCTATTACAGCTAACCAAAGACTTCAAATTCAAAGGCTTCTCCAACACCAAAACCAACAGCAAACCACACAACGGACCTCCGAGATGGCAAACATCCCTTCAAGAAACTCGAACTCCAAACCAAGCATCAACAACTCGCTTATCTTAAGGAATAACAATGAGACTATGCCAAAGAAAATAACTTATAGACCTTAGTCTCATATTCCAAAACAGCCAAACTCCTTACTAAAGATCCAAACAACTTATACACAGACGATCTTCCCTACGGCAGGTAAGGACCGCTCCTCAACTATTTCTAAAACTGCTTCCAGAGAAACCACATTCAGAAAATATCCAAGGATACTGCAACTCATCATGCAGTTACCAAGATACCATCACTATTATCTGCACTTCCAATAGATTCAAACTCAAGAAAAATTCGCTCGCCTGAGCGAAATCCAAACTTATACTTCAAAGATAAACTATGAATCTTCAAAAAGATTTTCTTCGGATATCAGAGACATCCTCACTCCAAACTACACATCTTACTCGAGACGATAGTAGGTCTACAGTCTCGGCAAATACTTCCAACCTCAACAAATGGACCTCATCCACTAGTGGTAGTCGTGTTACACACACAACCACTACTCCATTTATCTACCTCTAAAACTTATGTTGGAAAATCCATACAGATAACACAACAAATTAGGTAGATATATATATATTTATATATATATATATAGTTATATATAAAAATTACAGGTATGCTCTCTCAAGAAAGACACCACTACAGAGCCTAGTTATTTACTCAACTTAATGCTCCCTAAAGAAAGACACACTTCAGAGCCTAGGTATTCACTCAGCCTAATGCTCTGATACCAAATGAGACGACTCGACTTTCTATTCCCAGAAAAGTCGCATCACCTTGAAGAAAGAAAGGGATATAAGAAGAAAAGAAAGAGAAAGAAAGAAACAACAACATCAGAGAACTCACAGCGGAACGAATAAAATATAATAAATAACATAAAATATTACATAGTATCTATTTACATCAGAGTACACAACTTAAACAACAGATAATAGACAGTTATGAACTTCTGTCTAACTATACAACTCAAGTACAACAGAAACAGATACTAAACATACACAGCGGAATCAATATATATAACTACACGTCGAAGCCTCCTGCTCCATATCTCCTCCAGAATTCGTTAAGCTAACCTGATCCACTTGACTACTCATACATAATATGAGTACCCAAGAGTTTAATAAAACAGAAAATAAACACTCGGGTCAGACAGGAGTCTGGTGTGAGTAAACGGGTTAAAATTTGCTTAACTTTAGAAAACCTTTGAAAAGAAAAGGTATCACGTAAGACTTC
The DNA here is from genome assembly GCA_030765085.1 of Allium cepa. Taxonomy (NCBI): domain Eukaryota; kingdom Viridiplantae; phylum Streptophyta; class Magnoliopsida; order Asparagales; family Amaryllidaceae; genus Allium; species Allium cepa. The sequence goes on from CM060935.1 coordinate 199,745,175, forward strand.
CCACACATAAACATGGAAAAGTTTTTACCTTACGCTAACCAAAACATTTGATAGGAAATCCAGTGATATTATAATAGTGTCTAGGGTTTTCAAAATAAAATACAGAAATAGCTGGAATGCTTACATCTCACGTTCCAACATAGTTGGGCACAATCAAAACCGTACAGGCACTTATTGGATTTTGGATTCCATACAATGGCAGGGCTACTAGGGCACCGCCCGTCACAGTACGTGGCCTAGATCAACGTACCGAGGAGTACTCCCACTCCCCTACAACACAAGGCCGGAACCATCCCTTACTGGACAGTCCTGAACAAGACCACCCCGTAGTTGGCGCGACCAACCACACACTAAGCCGAAATAGAAAGGGACCTCTAGACAGGGGTAAATCTCACTCTCGAGTGGGGGCTACCCACGAAGCCTTGCTGCACCTCCCTTATTTTAGCCATTCCCGGTTAATGAGGCTTGAGGTTACGATTACCTTTATAGGACACATCGATCTTAGAATGCTCATCGTCCACCTGACGATGTTCTGGAAGCATTCAATCCATACAAGTTCATTCCGGGTTCGAACGAAACCGAAGGCACTATCTTGTTGCACTCATTTTGGCATCACCCTCAGAGTCAATGACCATAGCCCTTGCACTCTGAATCACTATTCTCCTTTGTTTCTTTTCTTAACTCAAACCAAAATTTTACTTTCAAAATCCTGAAATTTGAAAACTAAAAATAATGGCAACCTGAAACTTGAATCACATAAGAAAAATTAAAAATCTGCAAATTATGTTCTTCTCAACTTTCAAAACCTGCATCTCAAATGAAAAGCAAATCTGCAACTTCAAACCAACCTGCAAATGCAAATGAAGTTCTTCTCAAAAGAAAACCTTCAACCTGCAACTCAGATAGATAATTAACTCAGCAAGTCAACTGCAAGTTTCTGCAATTTAAAATCATCAAATTGTTAAGCATGCATGCAAGGTTTTTCAGCAGCAGTAAAGCAATTTCAAAATTTCAAAGGCCTGGAATAAAAAAGAAAACTGCTCTGCATATTTCAAAGAAAGGTGAGTAAATCCTATTTTAAAAGCAGTTTGACTTAAATTTTTGTTTGAATGTTGTATGCAAATGGATTGCTTTGATGATAAATTTTTGTTACCTTAATGCATGATTATAAAAAAAATAAGGAACTGCCTGAAGAAAAAGATAATATGGTTACAGTGCCATTAGAAAACAGTTCCAAATCTTTCAAAATTCAAATAACATGATTTTTAACATGATTTAGAAAGTGAGTTGTTAATGGAAGTTCTTTGTAATCAAGTGATTGATCATTTAAAAATAGTTATAGAATTTTTAAAATGAATGATTTGCTCAAAAAATTTCAAAATACGGTGAAATACCAAACTTGCGCAAAATTTTATGATTTCAATTTTTAGTTTTGAATTTATAATCGAATTACATTTGAGAAAATATGATTTTTAGAGTTTGTATGATAATTTTTAATTGTGTAATCATGTTGAAATTGGGGTTTATATGAAATTAGGGATTTTTGTGAATTGTTGATTATCTATGCATTAATTTGAGTTGATTTTTGAATCATAACTAGATTGTAGGCTATAGATTTTAGGAAAAATGTCTAAGAATTTTTCTAATGAAAAAATTGTGTGTATTAGATTAAACTGGGGTTTTAAATAGGTTTGGGTTCGACTTGACTGTAATGTCATTTGCGACATGGATGTTGAATCGAGCTCGATCGCGTTTTGGAATTGTTGGAGTTGAGATCTTGGCTTTCGATGGTGGAGTCGGCAAGGTGTAACGGTGGAGAGTTCGTCAACAGCAATGGTAATTTTACGTTCAAGTTATTCTGTAGCTTTGAGGCGTACGTTCGAATTTCGATTCGAATTTGGATTTGTGATTCTGGATGGAGGGGACGGTCGAGGTGGTCGCCGCCGACATGGTGATGACCGGAGACTAGTTCGACGTTGTTTGGTTCTCTATGCAAGGTGCACGCGTGTAGTTGTTGTGCACTGGAGATTTCGAGTGAGGAAGACGAGTTAAACTCGAAGGGAGGCTCGCGATTTTATCGTGGATGACTCGAAGTTGTGATCTGGGCTTTTGTCTCGGGTGGGTTTTCGTGTTGCGTACGGGTTGGACTCGAAGGGGTTTGGGTTGTTCTTGTGGTAGGCAGAAGAAATTTCTGAGTTTTGGCTTGAGTGATTTTGTTTGCTGTATTAGTTAGTACTATGTTAGTATGGTTGTAAAATAAACTCGAGTTGAATAATTTAAGAATCAAGCACCAAGTATAAACAAGTTTATGAAGAAAACTAAACTTAAACTTGTTGTTTCTTAAAGGAAGTAAATTAAACATTCAAAAGTGAAATTTGAATTTATTTTCAAATTTAAAAATGTTTTAGGTTGTATGTTTAAAAATTTATTATTTTAATTAAGTTTTAAAAATTCAAATTTGAAGAGTGTTTTGAATTTAATTTTTTGATCAAAGACGTAAGCTAAAGTTTTGAAGTAATGTTTTAATAACAATTTTCAATTTATATTGAAAATAAATTAGTTTAAAACTTGATAATTTAAAGTGTTTAAATTTGAAAATGATTTATCTCCAAGTAAGACTATTATTATGATTTTGTAAACCAAGTTTAATAATTTGTCTTTGAATTAATCAGATTTAAATAATTCAATAATTTATTTATGGAAATAAATAAGGTTAAATTATTTGAATAATAAACTTAAGAATACTTATTTGTTAATAAGTTAAGTTTGATTAAGTTTTATGTTTTCTTAATTTATTAAAGACTTTCTTCAAATAATAGAAGTTAATTAATTAATTGTTTAATTAATTTTAAATAATTAGTTAATTATTTATTAATTTTAATAACCACTTAATTATGAATTAATTAAGTGTAATTACTTAATAAAGTAAATAATGGTTAATAATTGAATGTAATTAAGAAGGTAATTACTTATGAAGTAATTAGAGGAATTACTCATGGAAGTAATTAAAGTGAAAGTGATTAATGGATAATCGCATAATGCAATTAATTAAGGATTAATTAATATAGTTGTTTTGAAGTTAACTAAATTGTGGAATAATTAATTAATGAATTAAGAATTAATTAATGATGGGATTAATTATTTGTTAATTAATTAATTAAGAGATTAATTAAGATTTATTAATGAAAGTAATTAGAAGATAATTACTTGTTAGGTAATTAAGAGTTAATTACTTAATTATTTTAGTTAATTAATGTGATTAATTAATTAATGAATAAGATTAATTTAAGATTAATTACTAAGTGTAATTAATTAAAATTGTAAATAATTAATAAAGTAATTAATTAAGGATTAATTGTTAATTTAAATTGATTAATGAAGTAATTAAAGATTAATTAATTGAATTAATTAATCAAGGTCTAATATAATTAAATTAGAAATTAATTAATTGAGAAGTTAATTAATTTAGTTAAGTAATAAAAAAATTGTTAATTACCAATTATGATTAATGAGTTGATTAATTATAAGTTAATTATTTAATTAATTAAAGTAATTTTTAATTAATAAGGATCATTAATTAATGTAATTAATGATATTAATCAAGGTTGATTAATATTAGTGTTTAATTTAAATGTGATTAACTAATTGTAATTAATTAAGAATTGATGTAATTAATTATAGTTAATTAATTAATGAATGATCATTAATTTTTGAAATTAATGATAGTAATTAAAGGGTTAATTACTGAATATGACTAAGGACAATTACTTAAATGTAATTGAATTTAATTAATCAAGGTAGATTAATTAAGGAAATCATTAGAGATGATTAATTTATTTTATTTGGAATAATAAATAATGAAGAAGGATTTAAGTAATCCAAGTGATTAAGAGTTAATCAATTCTGTTATGAATGAATGATTGATCTTGGATGTTTGATTAATATGGGATGATTGATTAATATGGGTTAATTAGTTAATATTGGATGATCAATATTTTGGTGATGCTATTGGATGTTTGATTTTGGTTGATATTGGTTGATACTGGATATCTCTGTTATGTGATATGCTGCTTTGTGAAGATGAATGTTGATATGCATTTGGTTGATATTGGTTGATACTGGATTTCTATTTAAAATTTAAATGGTTAAATTTAAATATTTGGTTGAATGATTGAATTAGTTTGATATGCACTGTGAATCAATAATCTGCTGATTGTGATTTTGGATGATTCTCGAGTTAAGTGTGGTTTGACTCAAAATATTTAGGTTTAAGTTGTTTAAAACTTAAATCATAAAAAAAAAATGAATTGTTTTCATTTTAATGTTAATAAGGATTAATGATTTGTGATTCATTAAATTAGTAGGGTAATTAAAATGGATAATTAATTAATTCAGTCAATTAATGATTTGGGGCGATTAATTTAGTAATTAAAGGTTTGAATTAATTAATTAATTAATTAAAGTCTGAGTTAATCTATTAAGTTTAATTAATCTAGAATAACCAATGGATGGTTTGACAAGCAATTACTTAATGTAATTAATAAAGGATGATTACTTGTGTAACTAATCAAGAGATTAATTAAGATGATTAATTTAGAAGAAATCGATTTATTTAGTGAAGTAAATAAATGGAAAGTTAATTGTAGGTTGAGATAATTCAAGAAAGATTAATATTGTGGTTGAGTGAAGTAATTAATTTGGATTGGGATAAAATTGAACTATAATCGAAAATCATTAATTTACATAACCAACGTTGTAATTAAAGATAGATTAATTAAGATGAATTAATAAGGAATAAGTGACTTAAGAGGAGTTGATTAATATAAGTATTTAAGAATTAATGGAATTAAAATAGTCAATCAATAAGATTACTTATTGACCTTGGTTAAGTACAGTTAATATCGTGAAGTCAATTTAAGATAATTACTTGAATGTAATTGGAAAATAATTAATCCAGGGTGATTAATTAAGATAAATAATGATGAGTTGACCAATTAATTAATTTGGAATTAAATATCGTTGAATGAAGGGATCTAGGTGATTGAGGTTTGAAATTCAATTTGAAACAATTGAATTAACATGTATGTGATAAGGCTTTGTTTATGGACGATTGAATGGTATTGGATGTTTGAATGAGTTGATATATCTGATATGAAATGTTGTGTATTTCATTTGAATAACTTGGGATAGGATAACATGAGTTTCGAAGAGACCAGGGCCGGGTATTGGAAAATACCCGAAACCACTTCGAATTTTATAAATTGGTTTGTGAATTCAATAGGCTGAGATGCAATGATTTAAGTGAATTGGATTATTTTATCTAAGTTTGGTACTTAGAAATGGACGTGTGAGATAAGCATTGTTTATAACAAACTGTGAATTTGTTAAATTGATATAAGTTACCCGGGTTTATAACCATTAATTATTTTGGTATTTCGTGTTAAATGAGTTTACTCACGCTGGTTTCCAGCCTGACCCGGGTGTTACTTTGGTGTAATGCTCGGGTCAGACCGAGTATTACAGATTTTCAGGTAGGTTCGTTCTGGAGCTCAAGAGGCGAGCTGGAGGCAATATCGTATAGAGTATATCCGCTATGTTTATAATATTGTTAATCTGAGTCATGATAATTGTAAATATTCAGTGACTGTATATTATTGAAAACTCTGATGTATATTAAATGTAACCGACAGTTATAATATTCTTTTGTAAACTGTTATTATTTATTATATTTTATCCGCTGCGATTGTGAGATGTTTGGTGTTTCTATTGTTCTTCTTCTATCTCTTTCTTCTTTCTCATAACTATCTGGGATTTTCGGGTGCGAAAATTTCGGGGTCGTTACATTTGGTATCAGAGCTGAAAGGTTAAGCGAGAACCTTGGCTCTGGTGGGGATTACTCATTTAATAGAGTCTGTAGTACTCTATAATGAGTTGAGTGAATATATGAATATATATATATATATATATATGAGTGCGTACTTGTTACTTTCTTATATAAAGGTTTTAAATGATTTTATATAAGAATGTAATTTGATATATAAAGCTATATCTTCTTCTAATAAATATTAAGGAGATTGGTTGTTAAATTATTGGAATTAAATTAAGAAGTAATATAATACAATCAAATTGAAATCTTGAATTGGGACTAAGTGAAGAAGGAATATAATACAACAAAATTTTAAATTAAATCAATTAAAAATGAAATTCTAGAATTAGAACTCAGAAATTAGAATTGTTTGAAACTTTAAATGAACAAAGTTAAATTTGGTTTAAAAAGGTTAAACCAATCCTTGTGAATATAGCTCGAATTATATAATTCGAGATGGTTTAAATTTGAAGTTGGAATTGAACTCATTCAAATTGAATTCGATTTGAATTAATTGGATTTGGGATGGAAGATGTATAAGTTCAAAAATATTTAAATGGGAGATTTTAATTGGATTGAATTGGAATGATTGAAATTGAAGTGGGTTCAATTGAATGGATAATTAGTCCAAAGTAATTGGAATAATTTTGGAATTTTAATTTAAGTGGAATTGGTTTAAAATCAAAAAGGAATTTGAAATATAGATTGTAAATGTAATTTACTAATTGAAATAAACTTCATAAATAAATGAGATTATAATTTGAAATAGAATTCCAGAGAATATTTGAAATAGAGTAAGATGAAAATTCCAGAGTAATGTTTAAATATGAATTTGATGGATTGAGAGTTTGGAATTTTGGGAAAAATTAAAATTCCTTTTGGTTTGAAAGTGGTTTCCAAGGGTTTTAAAGAAAGAATAGTATTATTTCAAAAATATTTTTGTGTTTGAAATTTGAGAGATTTGAAATCAAAAATATTTGGAAGTGTTTTTTTTAGAGAGATAAAAGCATTGAACTCTTTTGGTCACTGGAAAATAAAGTCGGTGATGACAGCAGCATCATCGATGTTCATTTTCGAGTTTCTAGAAGAGAAATTGCTACCAAATTATTTTAAATTGGGATTGTTTGTGAATTGGGTTTGGTTTTGAAATTCAAAGGGATGATTAAATTCGCCAAATTTTTTTTTGGATATAGTTAAATTCTAAGGTGATATTGAAATTTGGAAATTTGTTTAAACTCTGGAATATTGATTAAATGTTTATGGGATAATAAAAATATATTGGCTAAATAAAATGTATAATTCCGAGTTAAAAGCAAAATGTGAATGTAATTGATTATAAATATAAATTGTAAAATTTAAATTATAATTAAAGTTGTACGAGTTTAAAGATCAAATAGAATTTGATTTGAAGTTGGAAGGAAATTGAGAATCAATTTAATTTGAATTGGGAATGAATCAAGTCCAATGGAAATTGGAGTTAATTAAATTGGGATTGGGTTAATTTAAATGGAGTGGAAATTTAAATTGGATTGTTGGGGAAGTGAACAGTTTTGACTCTAGACCATTTTCAATGTAAATTGTTTTAATATAAAAAGTTTTAAATCTATTTACTATACAACTTTCTTTTTAAAACCTAAACTATTTTATACTGGTTTTGCCACTACTTTTGGAACTCTTTACCTATTTTACAAACTGTTTTATACACTAATTACTAATTTTCAACTAAGTTACGAATTAATTCCTATTTTACAACTATTTTGCAATTATTATGATTTCTATAACTATTTTCCAACTATTTTATAATTAGATAACTATTTTACAATTATTTTGCAAACTAATAATTATTTTTCAACTACTTACCTATTTTTAAATTTTTCAAGCTATGTTTCTAAATTGGTCGGAGTTCAAACTGTTATTGATTAAGTACCCAACTGAGATAAGGATTGAAGTAATAATCCAAATGGGGATTAATGTAAAGGTAAATAAGGAATGTGAAATGGTTCTTTTGAACTGAAAGAATATTTTGAGAAATATGAAATGAATAAAGATGAAAATTGGTTATTTCTATGGTTTTTGAGAGTGTTTAGAGTATAAAAGGTGTTTTATACAAGAAAGTAAAGATCCAAAGTTTTAAAAATTTATTTATATATATCAAAATATGTATAAAGGATCCTATGAGGATTTTTTAAAAAAATATTTTGGGAACCTTTGGATTTGAAAAAGGCTTTTGAGTTTTTGGTAAAATCAATATTGAATTTGAAAAGCCTAGTTCGAGAATTATCGATTTTGGAAATAATCGATTTTGTGTAAAGGAGCTTTGATAAAATTCATACTAGGTGTATAATTTGAAAGATACTATATGTGTATAGTACAAAGTGTTTTGATGATAGCTCTGGGGAAAAAGGCGCTCCCTTGGAATGGACTTCTCAGGAGTGCCACTGGGTGGCACTGCCTTGAGCCCCAAGGGGGTTCTAAAGTTGATCCTGTGAGGAGTCCGGACAAAACTAGTTCCTGAGGATTATGAGTTGAGTTTACCATAGCGTAAGTCGTGTGTGCCACGGAGAGCCAACAGTTACATGGACTTTTGTTGTGACTGCAACGTAACCCAGGATGTAACTGCGACCTATGGTAACATTGCGAAAGTCGTGTGTGCCGCTGAGAGCCAACAGTCTGCGGTTGAGTTTATCTCGGTAGACTGCGACTTATGTAGGAGTGGAGAAGTTTCATTTCATCAGCGAAAATCAGAGGCCGCTGAGAGCCTGCAGTTACATGGACTTTTGCTGCGACGGCAACGTAACCCTGGATGTAACTGTGATCTGTTGTGTAGGATCCATGGCGTAATCGAGAGGCCGCGGAGAGCCTGCAGTTACATGGACTTTTGTTGTGACTGCAACGTAACCCTGGTATGTAACTGTGACTATGGATGGGGGTGATGATTTTCAGAGCATTGTCACCAAAGAAATTTCCTCTATTTCAAAATGTTTTCAATATTTTCAATAAAATTATTTTCCAAATATTTTTACTGGATGTTGAAAACGGGTTTACCAAGTACTTATAGATTTTCGGTCCTACGCCTGATCAACGTATGACTGAATTTCTGTGAGAACAAGGATGGACTGGTTGAGACATCGAGTTACAAGAAATATTTTATAAAAGCTATTTTAATATTATTATGAGATTTTATAGGCATTTCTAAAAAAAAATTTAAAATAAAGGAGATGAAATTTTGGAAAATCAAGGGAAGTTCAAACTGAAATTGTAAAATAAAATTGAAACTCGGGAAAATTTTAATGAAGTGACTCTTTTTAATTAAAAATCCAATGTTGAATTAAAAGTGGAAGTAAGATAATTATCTAAATAAATTATTTAATAGAGAATGTTAATAAAATTTAACCTAGATAACTAAAATGGATTGTAAGTAGATAATGAAGTTTGGAAATGAATTCGAGTTATAAATAGAATTCGACTTGGGTTTGATAATGAATTAAATAAGAGAAGATATTGTAAAATAAAAAAATGAAATAGAGTTGGATTGGAAAATGTGATGGTTTGAATTGCAAATGAAATCCAAGTGTGATTTGAATAATATTTAATGAAATTTGCAAGTAAATTTGATATGATGGAAATGTTGTAGAATGAAATGCAGTGAATTATAATAGACTGATTTGAGTTACAAACAAAACTCAAGTAAATAGAAATAAATTGAGAACGGCGTTGTATTAATAAAATAAATTCGATAATGAATTATATGATAAATTAAAGAGTTAAAATGAGTTAATTGAATTAGATAATAATGGATGAAGTCTGATTTAATAAAGACTAAATCAAAGATGTGATTGGAATTGGATTATTAGACTGAATTTAAGTTCGGTGACATATTAATTTGAGGTATAAATGAGTTAAGTATGTGTTGCATATTATTTTGATAAGATGAGTAGGTGAATTAAAATTAAAATTTAAGTAATTAACTTAAGTTTAAAATTATTTGAAGCTTGGTTTCGAATAAGGCTAAAAGCCTATTAAATAAAAGCTTGGATTAAATTAATTTGGAAATGGTTATTAATTTAGAAGTATTGAATGTGCCAAACTTAATAAATAGTTTGAATGAAGTCAATGCAGAGAAGAAATGAAAAGCGTATGTATGGTTTGTGAATAAATTAAGAACGAAACGGAATTAAATACAGGATGAGTTAAAAATTAATTTAAAGTGGTTATGAATTGAAATGGATACTCTATTAAGAGAGTATCGTCGAATTTGCATCAAAATAGTTGTCATTGATGTAAACAAAAGTAATTAAAATTTTATGGGTTGAAAGAGATTAAATAAAATTGATTTGAATCGTTTGATGTGAATAGGTGCTTGTTTGGGTTAAAAATCGATTGAATGTAAATACTTGAGTAATAAATCATTTAAAATTGAATGAAATGGAATGTGAATTGGTTGAAAACAATGGAATTGGTTTTGAAATCATATCAATTGCTTGTTGTTAACGAAAAAATTTAAACGCTAACACCCTGGTGTATAAGATGTGATTGTGAAAGCACCACCCGTTTGTACGGGAAACAGAAATAAGCAGAAAGTATGTAGAAAAACGGTAAGAGACACAGTATTTATAGTGGTTCAGCTTATAATCCAGCCTACGTCCACTTTAATCTTTTTATCACTAGTTTGATTACAATCCTTTACAAGATCTTTCAATTACAACACACTTCAAGTGATAGGGTATGTGAAACAAGTAGCTCAAGCTTTGATGTTGACAATCATCTTCAAATCCATGGTGAATGTGGATGATTCCTTCATGGAGTTCCTTTAGAAGTTTGTTGGATCTAAAAAGCTTTGAAGTCGTCTGGAATTCGGCAGAGTAACGGCGCTTGAAGAGAATGAGCCAAAAGGTCCTTTTCATGTTGAAGGTAGGGTGGTATTTATAGGCAAAGATTAGGCTCGGTCTTAACTCCTCACCGACCCAGTTAAGTCGCAGCCGGCTTATAGGAGCTCTGATATGGTCAAGCTGTGTTGATCCTTCTTCGCTGAATTTGCACAAGTCCAAAGTCGTTACCGGGTCAAGCTAGGTCGCGACCGACTTATCTTATCCCTTCGCCGATCTAACGAGTCAAGCCCTACGACTTAATGGAAACAAGCTAGGTCGCTACCGAGTTAGTATGTCACATGCTAAACTGCCCCGCTACTCCATCCTTTACACCCTTAGATCGGTTACGACTTACTATAAGTCGGTAAAGTCCTCGAGTTGCTAGATCGGAGCATACACTAGGTCGGCTTCCATACTAGGTCGGAACTTTCCTTAGGTCGGCATAGCCTCGTTAGACCGGCATCCCTTCAAGCCTTAGGTCGGAATTTCTTCATGCCTTAGGTCGGTATTTCTTCATGCCTTAGGTCGGTATCTATGGGAAAGCATTGGATCGGCGCGTTTCTTAACTAATTAGGTCGGCACCGAACTAAGTCGGCCACCTTGTTAATTGGTTAGGTCGGCGAAGTCTTTGGGTTGTTAGGTCGGCAACTCTTCTGAGTCGGCATCTCTTGAGTCGGCGCCATCTCCACGTACTAGACCTGCTGAGTCGTAACCGAGATAGGGTTAACATTTGCCCCTCGAAGTATACGCCTTAGGCTTAAGTCGTGTGCTTCGAAACATCTCTTATCTCGGCCCTTCACTGAGTCGGCACGTTATTAGATCGGGCACGGTCCAAATGTTAAGCCGGCGAATTGCCGCTTCAGTTCCTTTCACTACGAGGTATAAATCATATCCCCTTCTTCTTTCTCATTACCTGCTCTCTTAACTCCGCCATTAAAATTCTCTTGAGTTCTTTAAGGCGATTCCATCCTACCTGATCACCAGCAATTCCTACTATTCAGAGCGTAAGTGAATCCGTCCCCTTCTCGATCATAGATTGCTATTGGTTCATGAATTCTGTCACTTGAATACGAATTGTCTCTTCGCGCAACGTTCCGTCACGAATCTCACTATACCTGTAGTCGATGAAGTTTAGGTTACTCGATTTTGGCTTCAGATGATCGTTGAGATGATGAAGAAGGTTTTATCACTCAGGTTCAATGATCTCTGAAGGCAGAGCAACGGACTTATGCGATTTGGAGCTGTTTTATTGGATGATCCGATAGCTTGAATGAAAGGCTGCTGTTGAAGAAATGGCTATTGGGTTATCGGGTTTAATGCTATGGGATGTTGGCTCGAAGGCGAGTTAGTGGGTTTAGGTGGCTTAGCCTTCGACCGATCTAGCTCTTACACGACCTTAAACCGTGGTTGAGATAATGCTTGAAAGAATCTCGCCGACCTAAACATTAAAGCTTAGATCGTGACCGAGTTAAGACTTGGAGGAATTCCTGCCTTTCGACTTGGAGCTTGCCTTCTTATCTCCCCCGTGCGAACTAGAGGAAATGAGTCGCCAAGCTGAACCACCTAGATTTTGACCCGTTACCGACTCAGTCTTATCTCGCATGAGAATTTTTGAATCGTAGCCGAGCTAACACTTGGGCTCTGGACGTATTGACACTTAGAAACATAGGCCTTCTTCAAGTATTTTAACCCGGACTACCGAACTAAATTGAATAAACCTTGAACCGGGATTAAGATTTGAAATGCCCCAACTTTAAATTTGTTTGAATGTCATTGTGTCACTTCACATATCATTCTCACTTTTGAGTTGTAAACCTGTTGATAATAACATACAAACAAAGAAAACCAAGGCGCACATACTGCCATTGACTGCCCATATCAAATGACAGATTAGTTAAGACAAGATAAGAGATATGAACATATTGCATGAAATGTTGTAAATTAATTGACTAAAGTAGAATATTAATGCAAAGTATCAACAATTTGAACTGATTTGTTTGCATCAACATTGTATTTGCATATTCAAACTCAAAACAAAGATTCCTGGTTTTTATAACTAACAAATGTTTGCTAGGTTTTATTCCAGTTACCTTTGCTTATTGTTTGATTGATACTTGTACAACACTTCACACACTTTAGGAAACGTGCACCTTCATGTTTGAATATCCAATTGCTTGTGTAGAATGACTTCCCATCAAGGAGAAGAAGCAGCAAGTCAAGAAGAAGAAACTTTCCCGATAGCTGTTCCTATAGAGAATCCTCCGGAAAGAACTTCGACTATTCTATCTTCGAGAACATTTATTCAGTTGCGTACTCAATTCGGCTTTGCTGAAGATGATGTCATATTTCCTGGACCGAATGATACTGCTGACAGACCTCCCTATGGTTTTGTTGCGGTTAATCGTCAAATGTGCTTAAGTGGGGCGATCCCACCTTTCAATGACTTTCTTCGAATTCTTCTTCTTCGGATGTCAATTTCTCCGTTCCAACTTCATCCTAATGGTTACGCTATCTTGATGGGGTTGGGTGTTTTGTTCAGAAGAAATCTTGACCGACTGCCGAGCTTCGAAGAAATTCGCTACTTATGCTCGTTTGCAAAGAGCAAAGACCATCCTTCTCTTATCATTGTGAGAAGTGCAAGAAACCGCAAGCTCATTCTTGATCTTACTGAAAGTGTCCATGGATTTTTAAACCAATTTTTCTTTGCCCGCAGTCCCCCAGAGTTTTATGCTTCTTGGAGAGTAGGAAGTAAGATCATTTATTTCCGTCTTTCCACTTTCTTTCTTAACTCTTTTCGGGGTCCAAATTGCTAATCTCATTCTTTGCTTTTTTTCAGCACTTCCCCTTCCCTCTAGAGATCCGATACATAGGCAGACTTTTGATAGACTGAGCGCTGTAGCCGCAGAAGAGAGAAGTATCAAGTTTCTACTAAGCGACGAATTTCTACATCAATACGAACTTCTCCACCCTTCTCGCTATACTCAGCTTTGTGAAGCTCCGACTGAAGTTCCCGATTCCCCGACTGAAGCATCGGATGCCCCCGTTACTATCGAACAACCCTCATCAAAAGAGTCTAACATCGAAGCTTCATTGGTGAAATGTTCCACCCCTACCGACATTATGGGGTCATCTAGTAAGACGGCACTTGCCCCGATTGAGGAAGAAGAAGAACCTTCACAGCCTCTCGGGGGATTAGCTGATGTAGGAACTGAGAAAACAAGTCTCACCGAGCATGATGGTGACGATGTTTATGATGGGTTGAGCGACATAATAGTGACCTCACAGGAGCTTTTTAGAGATGACGTGTCTAAAACTATCTCTCCTATAGTTGAGGCGACGTCCCTTCTTCGACTAACACCAACACAAACACCAACTCCTCATACCCAAGCTATCATCACCTCTACACCAATGAGTGGTTTGTAGCTTAATGCGCGTAGCTTGCACATCACACAACACTTAGGATTTTTTGGCATTTGTTCACATTTAACTTCTTTTCTCCGGAAGTTTCTAAGACTTGCTATTTTTGCCTTTTCAGATTCCTCTATGGGGCGCAGCGGCAGCGGTTCTTATTACAAAGACTTTCGACGCTATGGAGGGCGTGGCAGCTATGATTACAAGCAATACTATACCGATCCCAGAGAGACCAATGAGCAGAGAGCTGCGCGAAAAGCTGAAGAGAGGAGAAGGTATGAAGAACGTCATGAGGGAGCGGGCACGCGACATGAATCTTTCCCAAGGGATGATGATTCCCATAAACGTAAAACGCACGATGATAGGGGGAAGAGCCATATTGAGGATTCGAGAAAGCGGACCAAACTTGGCGAGGAGCACGTGCCCGTGACATCTGAGAGACCTGGTGCCTCAGTTTCTATTGACATCCCTTCCAAATCTCCTGCTCTTGAAGGAAGTGCCATCCAAACACTTCTCAACAGGCCTTCATACCATGTTGAAAGGGGCCCCCCGACTTTGCAGAGCCGATTCCCGAACTGGTGTTTGAGGGGGGTACGCTTCGACCTTGATTTGGTCCCCATCGACAAAGAAGCTATGTACAGAAATCTCGATGCTGTCAAGCTTGATATCGATAGAATGTCTGGATGGCAAAAGCTGGTTGATGAACTTCAAAGAGTTAATCGGGCTAACATCGAAGCAATGCTGACCATGGAAAATGACAAATCAGAATGGCAGAAGATTCTTGATCAACACAACACTGAGATGAAGGAGATAGCCGAATACAATGAAAAACTCGAAGCTGAAGTAAAGCAGCTCAAAGATGATCTTGCCTCTTCTACTAATACTTACACCCAAAGAGAAGAGGTATTGCAAAAACAAGTGCGAGATGCGCACGCCAGCCAGAGGGACGCTGAAGCTAAAGCTGAGAGGTTGGAACAAGCTGTAGAGAACCACCGCACTGATGTCACCCAGCTGCAGAATAAACTGAGCGCCCGGGACATGGAGATTGAAGCGCTAAAAGCCCAACTTGCTCAGACCGAAAAAGATCGAGATGAGGCCATGGCTGGCAAAATTGCAGCCGAAGAAACTGCTCAGACCATGGAAAACGATATCAATTCGACTTTATTCGATTTTTATTTACATTGTGTCTTGGGACGCGGCAGCCTCTCTTTTCTTGGTCCTAAGTATGAAATCACCCTGGCCGAGGTGTGGGAAGCTGCTCTTAACATGTTTAAAGACGCCGGGTATGGCGATGAAGATTTTGAGGCGCGTTACCTGGATGAGGGAGCTCGCGCTGCTCTTGCGAAGGGGCGAGAACAACTTGCCAGGATGAGAACTGGAATGGCGGAAGAGGAATGTTCTGGAAAGGAATTAACGCTTATTTCCTCTGTCCGTCCTCCAGTTTCTCCTGTGGTTGACATCACGGGTTCTAGCTCCTCTACTCCGCCTGCAACTAAGACAGTAACTGAAACTACAAGTGCACAAGGCGGGGATGAAGGTGATGAAAGCAACGAAGCACAGCGATATGAAATCAGCCTCAGAGATCCAACTACCCCAGGTAAACTTGACACCGGACCAGCTCAAGTGGTGAACTACTCGTTCGCTCCTTGTGAACTTGACGATCTTCTTGATTATTTTTCAAATGTCAATGAATTCCCGACTTTTGATGAGCCGTCATCCCCTCTCTTTTCGAAAGATACTGATATTTTAAGTTTTTTCTCCTTTGTAGAGAAAGCACCGAGTCAAACTCAAGCTTCTTCTCCCCCGGTGATCCTTCCTCCATCTCTTCAAGTGGCGCCTCCCTCTGCTTCTCAACCTGGGTCACAAGAAGAACAAATAGAAGCTCTCCATGGCCTGGATGATCCCGTTGCTTCGCAAGAGCAAAAAGATGAGGGACTTGAGGGAGGTGACATATCTCCGGAGCGGACTCCTTCTGACGATATAACTTTATCTAAACTTGCCACTCCAGGAAGTGAGTCTTCCTCAAAGAGGAGAAGGAAGCAAGGAGCATCAAGGAGGAGAGGGAAGATAATCACTGCCACTGAAGAGGAGCCAGAAGTTGGGCCAGCTGCGCCTACCTCTCCTTCCTCCCTTATACCCACTGGTCGACCTGAAAAGCTGATCATTCGGCCGGGTAAAGGGTCTAAAGGCAGCAAAAAGAAGTGAAGATCTTCAGTTTCTAGTTTTTTTTGTGTTTTGCATGTACTGGCCGAGAATTGTGCGGGTACCGGCCCCCGCTTTTCTTTATTTTGAAACCTGTACCTGCGTTGTAATTGAATAAAATGATTCCTTGAATAAAATGATTCCTCGTTTGTACAAACTTTTGTTTGAATTAAAGAATACATTTGTTATTTGTTTTGGCATGAGTTTATTTGATATTGCAGCGAGCTTATGGTATGTTACTTGAGCGTTACCTTTTGCTGGTTTAGTTATACCATATTGTGTGTAATTATACTATATTGCCCCCATTCCATAAGTATGCTGCAATATTCTATACCTCGAGGGGACTTACACTCTTATTTGCTAAAGAATAATTATTTTATTCTTTAAAGAAAATTTTATAGAGTACAACTCCCTTCGTATAAGTTTTTACGCTTGGTCGTTCGAAGAAATCACTTTTTTTCTTTTGCTTATGTGCATATCTCATCAAGTGAATTCCTCTATGTGGTAAAGCGGACCTCTGAAGGGTACTTTAACTTCTTTTCTTTTTACGATCATTTCCCACAGTAGGCAAATTACTTTTCCTTTGAAAGTTAAAGTACGCTTTTGATGAGGATTTTTTTTTTTATAGAAAGTTGTACCTCTGAGGAGGGATTTTTTCACGTTTCAACACTTGGAAGTTTTATTTCAATCTCGGTGAAACGTGTACCTCCAAAGAGTTATGCTTTAGAAATCCTTTTCACGTTTCAACACTTGGAAGTTTTATTTCAATCTCGGTGAAACGTGGGTTTCCAAAGAGGTCTTTTTTCTTAATTGTGTTCCCGGGAGGGGGTTGTACCTCTGAGGAGGGATTTCTCACGTTCCAACACTTGGAAGTTTTATTTCAATCTTGGTGAAACGTGTACCCCCAAAGAGTTGTGCCTTTGAAGAAAGCCTTTTCACGTTTCAACACTTGGAAGTTTTATTTCAATCTCGGTGAAACGTGTGCTTTCAAGAAGGTCTTTGTTTTTACATTTCAACTTTGGTGAAGTGAAATTCCGAAGAGCGGCTGCTACACTTCAACTCCTGGCGAAATGGGCCTCCGAAGAGGGCTTTTATTTTGTTTACATTTCAACTCTGGTGAAGTGAAATCCCGAAGAGCGGTTATAACACTTCAACTCCTGGTGAAATGGGCCTCCGAAGAGGGCTTTTATTTTGTTTACATTTCAACTCTGGTGAAGTGAAATCCCGAAGAGCGGTTATAACACTTCAACTCCTGGTGAAATGTGCCTCAGAGAGGGTTTTCATCGCCTGGAAGTTACTCTCTCATGGTTGGAGGGTCATGACTCCTCCAATCTTTTTTGTTGAGTAGAGAACTTTCTTTTTTTTGTGGCATATGACCCATTAGAGGTCTTTTATTATCCGAAGAGTTGTGCCTCCGAAGAGGACTTGTGGCGCTGATGGTAGCTTTGGTTGTTCCTCTGTTCACTTGCTTATGCCTTTTCAGCGATCCCCTTTTTTTTTCACAAGTGGCTTGTTTAATCCAAGGAAGTGTACTTCATTGCCAGGCAAGTTCGTGAGAACGGGCACTAGCTTCCTAATTGGATGTTTGTTTGTTTAAACAATCTCAATTTATCAGCAAGGGCTCGTTCCTATCGAAATCATTAGCCGTTCAATTGAAGCATTTCCTATCTAGGATTTGAATTCGGGGTCTTTGTGACTTGAAATTTGTTTGTTGAATGATGGTGAGAATCGCTCGGTCTTATTATGCGCAAGTTTTATCTCCACTGTCTGCAAAAATTTAAATCGATATTTCAGCAATACATTTTGTGTATTTTTATATCGAAAACAAAGCAAACATATAATGATAATAAGGAACACAAGATTTATAGTGGTTCGGCCATGAAATTGGGCCTACATCCACTTTATATTCTTTCATTATTTACTTGCATCAGTTTCACAATTGCTTTCAATTACAGGAATCATACATTCATAATTCTTTTTACAATGTTTCAACAAAATTTTCAAGTAAAGTATGGACGCAAGTGATTGCTGTTCCATGCCCTTGGAATTTGATCTCCATCAACTGTGGTGAGCTTGAATGTGCCGTCAAGAAGTTTCTGACCTATCACATACGGTCCTTCCCAATTTGGCCCAAACACACCTGTCGCTGTCATAATTCTTTTTAGGACTAGATCTCCAATTTCAAAGCTGCGTTGACGAACTTTGGAATTGAAATGTCTGGCTATCCTTTGCTGATGAGCTGCAACTCTGAGGTTAGCTTCATCTCTTTTTTCATCAAGGAGATCCAGCGCTTCAAGTTGCAGCTTTTCATTTTCTGCTTGATTGAAATGGATTCTTCTGTGTGAAGGGACCTCTGTTTCAACCGGGATCATTGCTTCCGATCCGTATGCTAACGAAAAAGGAGTATGTCCAGTTGCAGTTTTGTGAGTAGTTCTGTATGCCCATAGTGCAAGCGGTAGTTTATCGACCCAACCACCTTTTGCTCTTTCGAGTTGCTTTTTGATGGTTGATTTGATGATCTTGTTCACTGCTTCCACTTGCCCGTTTGCCTGCGGATGAGCTACTGCCGAAAAGCTCTTCTGGATTTTGAATCGTTTGCAAAAATCCTGGAATTCCTCACTTTCAAACTGAGTACCATTGTCTGTGATTATTTTTTGAGGCACACCGTATCTGCAAATGATATTCTTGGTCACAAAGCTTATCACTTTCTTAGAAGTGATAGTAGCCAATGGTTCAGCTTCAGCCCACTTAGTAAAATAATCAACCGCAACAATAGCATATTTAATCCCTGATTTAGCGGTTGGTAGCGGTCCAATGAGATCCATTCCCCAAATTGCAAATGGCCATGGACTGATCATCTGTGTGAGTTCGGTAGAAGGTGCTCTAGGAATTTTGGCATATCTTTGGCACTTGTCACATTTTCGGGAGTAATCTGCGGCATCCCGATTAATTTCTGGCCAAAAATATCCGTATCGGAGAATTTTCTTTGCTAATGTTTGACCACCCGAATGATCACCGCATTCTCCTCCATGCACTTCAGTTAGGATTGTTTTGGACTCTTCCCGGGATACACATCGAAGCAATGGCATTGAGAATCCTCGTCTGTATAATTGACCATCCTGGATTATATATCGAGAAGCTTTTCTCAGTAGCTTTTGTCGTTCTTTAGAGTTTTCTGGTAAAGAGCCATTGAGTAGATACTTTGTTATTGGAGTCATCCATGATTCTTGCTCTTGCGACATACTCATAACCCAATCGATATCCATTTCATCAATGCTCGGATTTGACAAAACTTCCACTGGAACTAACCCTAAGGATTGGGCTTCGCCCGAACTTGAGTATTTTGCGAGAGAATCTGCTTTCATGTTTTCTTCTCGAGGAATATGACTTATCGTGTAATGGTCGAATTCACATAAAAGTTCCCAAGCCTTTGACACATAAGCGGGCAGATTTCCTCCTTTCGTTTGAAACTCCTTCTTGACTTGGCATACTATAAGCTGAGAATCACTGAAGATCTGTAACGCTCGAATGTTTAGTTCTTTAGCAATTTTCAAACCAGCGATCAGAGCTTCATATTCTGCTTCATTGTTTGTTGAAGGAAATTCTAATCTTAGCGCATAGCATAATGACCGGCCTTCAGGAGTTTCAAGAACAATTCCAGCACCTGAACAGTGATCATTTCTTGCGCCATCTACAAACAACTTCCATTGGGTTGGGGAGTTCTCGATTGTTTCTTCCTCGCTGTTACCCTTGTCTGTAAATTCTGCAATAAAATCTGCCAAAGCTTGTCCGTTGATCGCTTTTCTAGGATGATAAGTGATGTCATATTGGCTCAATTCAATATTCCACTTTAAAAGGCGGCCCGAAGTCTCAGGGCGAAACAAGACTTGCTTTAAAGGTTGATCAGTGAGGACTTTGATAGGATGAGCCTGGAAATATTGCCTCAACTTTCTTGAGGCAATCAATAGACAATAGGCGAGTTTTTCCAACTTGGAGTAATTCATTTCTGCCCCAGTGAGTCTTTTGCTGATATAGTAAACTGGATGTTGAATCCTTTTGTCTTCCCGTACCAGCGCTGCACTTAAAGCATGAGATGAAACTGCCAAGTATATAAGAAGATCCTCGCCATCGCCGGGCCTGGAAAGTATTGGAGGCGTTTCCATACGTTGAATCAATTCTTCAAAAGCTTTCTGGCATTCGGGAGTCCAGTCAAAGTTTTTCTTTCCTTTCTTTAGAGCGTCGAAGAATGGAATGCATTTATCAGTAGCTTTGGATATGAACCGACTTAAGGCGGCAATTTTTCCATTAAGACTTTGCAATTCCCTCTTTGTTTTAGGAGCTTTGACTTCTTTTAGAGCAGTGATTTGAGCTGGACTAGCTTCAATGCCCCTAGCGCTCACGATGAAACCCAAGAACTTCCCAGATTCTACCCCGAAAGAACATTTTAAAGGGTTAAGCTTCATTCCGTATCTTCGGAGAATTGCGAACATTTCTGCTAAGTGTTCGATGTGATCCACTGCTTTCTTAGATTTTACTAGCATGTCATCAACGTAAACTTCCATAGTCTTTCCCAACTGCGGTTTGAACATAGCATTAACCAGTCTTTGGTATGTTGCCCCCGCATTCTTCAACCCAAAGGGCATAACTCTGTAACAGTAAAGACCGACATCGGTGATAAAGCTTGTGTCCTCCTGATCTGGCTCATGCATCATGATCTGATTATATCCGGAGTAGGCATCCATAAAAGACAACAATTCATGACCCGCTGTTCCATCTACCAGTTGATCGATCCTGGGTAATGGGAAGCAGTCTTTGGGACAGGCCTTGTTTAGATCTGAAAAGTCGATGCACACTCTCCATTTACCATTGGCTTTCTTAACTAGCACTGGATTTGAAACCCAATTTGGATAGGTAGATTCTCTGATGAAATTATTCTCCATGAGCCGGTCAACTTCCTCTTTCAATGCTGTCGATCTTTCTAGACCTTGGATTCTTCTTTTCTGCTTTACTGGCGTGAACTTTGGGTCAATATTCAGAGCATGTACCGCAACTTCTGGGGATATTCCGCACATATCGGCATGGGTCCAAGCGAAAACATCCAGGTTTGCTTTCAAAAAAGATATCAAGGCATTCTGAACTGACACATTAAGTTGTGAACCCACATTCAGCACCTTGTTTGGGTCCTTCAGATCAACGGGCACCGGTATCGTTGTTTCTGCTGGTACCACCCTACTCTCCCCCGCACTGGCCTTTCTAGGATCCATCACTTTTCGTGCCCCGCTATGCTCGCCAGTGCAGGATCCGCCCTGTAGTTGCTATAGGGTTGGTGTTTTGATGCGGATTGGGGTTGCCGCATCTTTCCCCATTTCTCTCTTCCTTGTTTCTCGCAGCTCTGTCATATAACATTCTCGCCCAGCGTTCTGGTCTCCTTTAATAACTCCTACCCCATTGTCTGTAGGGAATTTAATAGTAAGACACCATGGGGCAAGGACAGCTTTGAATGCAGCAAGAATAGGTCGACCAAAGAAAGCATTATAAGCAGAAAATTCATTTACTATCACAAAAGTCTGCTTGCGAACTACTTTTCTTTTTCCTTCTCCGAGTTCCACAAGCAAGTCAATGGTTCCTACTGGTTGCTTTGGCTCCCCAGTGAAGCCAACAATCTTCTGAGATGAGGCTTGCACATCCGCCATCGGGATTCTCATCTGGTCAAACGTTTTCTTGAAGAGGATGTTGCAAGATGCGCCGCAATCAATAAGAACTCTTCTGACAATAGCCGGTCCAATACCGGCCGAGATGACTAACGGGTCCAAAGTAGGGGCCTCAATGCCCGTGGAATCTCTAGCCCTGAACAAAATATCATCATTAAAAGTCCTTTGTTGTTTCAGGGGTGTAGAGTCCTCTAAAACAAAGACATTCTCTTCAGTTGGCATATGTTTCAGAGCTCGAGTGTACCTCTCCATTTCACCCCAGCTTCTGCCTGCTGGGTGGGGTCCTCCTGTGATGACATTAATAACTGGCCTTCCAGATTCATGTCCTGCGGCCTTCTCATTTGTCCTGGGCTGATGAGCAAGAGCTTGTTGCCCCTGACTTGACGAAGCAGGATCATTACCACTCTTCTTCACAAATTGCTGCAGCTTATTTTCTCTTAGCAATTCTTCGATTATATTTTTCAATTGACGGCATTCGTCTGTGTCATGACCAGGCTGATTATGGAAGCGACAAAACTTCCCACTTTGCACAGCTTTTCTTCCGGTTCTGAGAACCGGAGGTTTGGGATACTCAAAAGAATCTTTTGTAGCCAGGTAGATGCGCTCTGGTGTCTCTAACAAAGGAGTATATTCTGATGGCTTGAAGGATCGAGGCTTCTTTGAATTGTGTTGTTTCCTTCCATCATTATTTTCTCTTTTCTGTCCCACAGATCCATTCTTACGTGGCGCAGCAGTGTTGTCTTCAGCTTTCTCTACTGTTGCCTTTGCCGGGACAGGACGGCTTTCCAAACGCATGAATTCATCCGCCTTTTTGTAGAACTTTTCCAGAGAATTTGGCTCCTTCATGTTCAGCCACTTTCCGAATTCACTTGACTTATCAATAGCTCTCATCAAATAGGTCAAGACCATGCGGGGTTCTGCATTATCCACCTCAGCTAACGCTATATTAAAGCGATTTAAAAAAGACTTGATAGTTTCCCCCGGATTCTGTTCCAAACCGGATAACGACATGATGTCTTTTGCCTTTGAAGCATATAGCCTAAATTGCTCTTTAAATTTCCTGGTTAGGTCTAAAAACTGATCGATGGACCGGACAGGTAGTTTTGTGAACCAAAGCAGAGCTACCCCTTCCAAATACACAGGAAAATAGCGGCATTTTATCTCGTCAGAAGCTCTGGCACCTGTCATGTGCCAATCATATTTGTACAGGAACTCATTTGGATCACTTGTCCCTTTGTAAGCTGGAATGGTCGGAGGGACGAACTTCCTTGGGAATTCAGCTTTTAGGATCTTTTCGGTAAACGGAGTCTTGCTCGGAGCGAAACCCCACTCTTTCTCATCTTCGACCCTTTGCATACTTTCTTTCATAATCTGTCGAACCATACCAGAAAGATATTCTTCGTCATTCCTATTTCTGGATCCTCCAGCCTCAGGCAATGTCTGTTCCAAGGGGCTAGCAGCCCTTTCGGGAATGTTTCTAGTTTCAGCATCATGGACATTACCGACAAAGTTCCTTTCATTATTCGCAGGTTGACGGTTTGCCACGAGCAGATCGTTTAACCTATTCAGAATCAGAGCATTCTGAGCATTCTGAGCTTCCAATTGCGCGTTCTGGGCATTTATTTGCTGATTCAACCCAAAGATAGCAGCGTCCAATTCCGCTTTTGAAACTCCAACAGCTGGAGTGGCTTGATTTGGTGTTGGGGAAGTGGAGGTTCCCTCTTGAATGTTTGCAGATCTCACAGATTTACTTTTCCTTCCAGGAGCCATGATTTCGGATAGACTTCTGGTTCTTAAAGAAACTCTACCTACAAATCTTTCTGAAACAATGATGATAGATGTCCTGAGTTCAATTCTCAGTGAAAGCACCAAAATGTTAACGAAAAAATTTAAACGCTAACACCCTGGTGTATAAGATGTGATTGTGAAAGCACCACCCGTTTGTACGGGAAACAGAAATAAGCAGAAAGTATGTAGAAAAACGGTAAGAGACACAGTATTTATAGTGGTTCAGCTTATAATCCAGCCTACGTCCACTTTAATCTTTTTATCACTAGTTTGATTACAATCCTTTACAAGATCTTTCAATTACAACACACTTCAAGTGATAGGGTATGTGAAACAAGTAGCTCAAGCTTTGATGTTGACAATCATCTTCAAATCCATGGTGAATGTGGATGATTCCTTCATGGAGTTCCTTTAGAAGTTTGTTGGATCTAAAAAGCTTTGAAGTCGTCTGGAATTCGGCAGAGTAACGGCGCTTGAAGAGAATGAGCCAAAAGGTCCTTTTCATGTTGAAGGTAGGGTGGTATTTATAGGCAAAGATTAGGCTCGGTCTTAACTCCTCACCGACCCAGTTAAGTCGCAGCCGGCTTATAGGAGCTCTGATATGGTCAAGCTGTGTTGATCCTTCTTCGCTGAATTTGCACAAGTCCAAAGTCGTTACCGGGTCAAGCTAGGTCGCGACCGACTTATCTTATCCCTTCGCCGATCTAACGAGTCAAGCCCTACGACTTAATGGAAACAAGCTAGGTCGCTACCGAGTTAGTATGTCACATGCTAAACTGCCCCGCTACTCCATCCTTTACACCCTTAGATCGGTTACGACTTACTATAAGTCGGTAAAGTCCTCGAGTTGCTAGATCGGAGCATACACTAGGTCGGCTTCCATACTAGGTCGGAACTTTCCTTAGGTCGGCATAGCCTCGTTAGACCGGCATCCCTTCAAGCCTTAGGTCGGAATTTCTTCATGCCTTAGGTCGGTATTTCTTCATGCCTTAGGTCGGTATCTATGGGAAAGCATTGGATCGGCGCGTTTCTTAACTAATTAGGTCGGCACCGAACTAAGTCGGCCACCTTGTTAATTGGTTAGGTCGGCGAAGTCTTTGGGTTGTTAGGTCGGCAACTCTTCTGAGTCGGCATCTCTTGAGTCGGCGCCATCTCCACGTACTAGACCTGCTGAGTCGTAACCGAGATAGGGTTAACACTTGTGAAAGTTATCTAGAATGCATTTCTTCTAGAGTTGATGTGTTGTGGTCGTTTAAGTGAGAGAAATATTATAAAACTTCATTTATATGGCACTTACATATTTAAATTGAGTAAGTACAGGTACCTGAAGACTGTTTGGTTGATTTGGATTGCGCAAATTGCTTAAATTAATAAGCTGCTTGCTTAAAATGCTAAATAAGGTACGCCTACGCAATAAAATTAGGAAATATGAACTGTTTTTGCTTTTTCCGACCGTGTGGGTCGATGTATACATATTTATATCTCTTGTCAAATTGCAAAAGCTCCTCCGTACAAAGGAGACTCTGCCAAAAATTTTTGAAAATTTTGGGAGTTAGAAAATTTTTAGAAAAATTGGTTAACGACAAAATAATTTCAAATTGGAAATTAAAGTAAGCTAGTAAATGAAACTAACATGAATCAGTTTTAATGAAAGATAAAATTCAATATTAGAAATCGAAATAAAATTGAATTCATATGAAAACGGAAACAACAAAATTGAATAGCAGTATATGTGAAAACCTATATATGAGAATGTATAAAATAATTTGTAAGGTTGCAATTGGATATTGTTGCTAAGTGAGATATGCAGGTACTAAAGGGAAATGAAATTGGATTTGGTTCTATGAGATAAATGTGGATTGCCCGACAAAAGGTATGTATTTAAGTTTTTGTATGAAATTGGATTGGGTTTTTGATATAGCCACTTGGCTTTTGTTTTCTTTTTGGAATTTGGGAAGCCGTAGAGGCCTTTTGTAGTAGTACCGAGCTAGCCGCGCAAAGGAAACGTTGGCAAAAATTTTCGGGAATTTAGAGAGTTAGAAAATTTTTGAGAAATTTTGATAATTCAAAAAAAAAAATTGTTTTAAATTGAAATTTAATTGATTGAACAGAAGAGTATTGATTGAATCTATAGAAAGTTTTGGGAAAGTTGAATAAGGTGTTAGTGGACCTTTGATAAAAGATAAGTGGTAAGATGTGGAATTGTGAATTTTGCAAAAGATAGACGGGTATTGGTCAATTCTTCTAAATTAGTAATTTCGGGGACGAAATTCTTTTAAGGGGGGAGGAATGTGACGACCCAGAAATTTTAACGATTTAAATTGGAATAATTAATTTATTTTAAATATTTAAAAGTTAATTTTAACTAGAAATTCAAGATATTAATATTTGCTTGATAATTAAATCATTGAATTATATAGTTTAAATGTTGAATTTAATAATTGAAATTGGGTAAATTGTTGAATCTGAGATTCTAAGCCTGTTTCAAATAATTTGAAGGCTTATAAAATCTATAAAGAGGATACTGAAGGTAATAAAAAAGGTTGAAATTTAATTTAAAGGTAATTTGTTCAAATTTTAGTAGTATATCGTTTAAATTGAATTTAAAAATAGACTTCCGAGGCACAGTCTCGGAATTCAATGAAACTAGTTCCATTGGATCCGTAATAGCTAGTTATTATCGGATTTCAATTTTCGTAGCAATCGGAGTTGTCGTTTGACCCTGGCAGCTCGAAACACTTAGAATTATTTCAATCGATTTAATTTAAAACTGATCGTTTTCTTCCGTAACTCGTGCATATGATCGAATTAGCTTCTGAAACACGTTTCGTTGTGTTCGGGATGTGGGTAAAACCCTATAATCGTCTAGCGGCATTCCTTAAGAGGAGTTCGAAATTTATATGGCAATTAACAAGACATTTTGGAAATTTAATAATATAATAAAATTCGAAGTGCACAGGTAGCCAAAGATATTTTAGTAAAAAAAAGCGTACATAGGAAGCCTTAGTAAACAAGTGTACATAGAAAGCCTTCCCTAATCCAATATCCCATTTCCGTTCCTCTCTCTGTTCTCTTCAGTGAAAAAAATCGAACGCGTGAAAACAAATTCATTTTTGTTTAACAATGAAATCATGGCCGAAGCCATTCATAAAAAAAAAAAAAAAAAAAAAAAGG
Organism: Allium cepa; assembly: GCA_030765085.1. NCBI lineage: Eukaryota > Viridiplantae > Streptophyta > Magnoliopsida > Asparagales > Amaryllidaceae > Allium > Allium cepa. The sequence continues at coordinate 199,772,195 of CM060935.1, forward strand.
GGGGTTTTGAAATTCCTCTTCTTCCCAAATACCTTATCTTGAATCCCGAAGCCACTACCTAAATTCGAGTATCGCGGTGAGTCGTGCCATGGTGGTTCAAATTGAAGTGAGGTACTCGACGCCAGGGAAGCACACGCGTGTTCGAGCATGTAGACACTTGGGTTTTTGCGACAGCGACATCACGATGAAGGAAGCAGCTGTCACGGCCTCTAGCGATGGACCTTGGTGTGGTGAGTTAGGGTTAGCTGTTGGAAGTCGTGATCAGTTGTAGACGATCTGAAGCCGAGCCGTGTGATATCGCGAGCTAGGAGTTTGATGCAAAATCTCGCCGAGTCTTTGATATCGGCAGTGATGACCGATGGTGGCGCATATGTCGCGATTTAGCCTTATCGATTCGTGAATTCGAGGCGATGCTGGCAGGTGAGCAGTGAGGTATTTTCCATTCTAATGTTGGATTGATACGTATTTACACTTATAGATTTTTAAGATAATATTAATATAGAGAAAGTATTGTAGAAAAGAGTTTTACAGTTAGGAAATTAAATATATATATATATATATATAGGTATCAATATTTGATTTTTAACAGTGAAATATATATGCAAATTATTCAATTGAAATAGGTATAAATATATATATACACTCACACATTTTAATACACATTTTTCTTAACTTACTAGTTTAATAATAATATGGCTTGATGATTAATTTATCCAATTAATTTATTTAATTTATTATAGTCACTAAAAGATTTTTTTTTAAAAATAGGGGGAATTATTAGTTTAAATTAAATAATTTGTTTTAAAATTAAATCATTAGTTCTAATTTGATTTATTAAGCGGTAATTAATTGTTCGGTTAGTTCATATATTAATAAGCCGTATGCATAATGTTTATACAAGGTCAAGGAAATGGTGAAAATCGAGTCGAGATCAAAGTGGATTACGAATATAAGCAAAGGTGAGTAAATCTCAATCTGTTGGATTTCTATTTAAAATTTAAATGGTTAAATTTAAATATTTGGTTGAATGATTGAATTAGTTTGATATGCACTGTGAATCAATAATCTGCTGATTGTGATTTTGGATGATTCTCGAGTTAAGTGTGGTTTGACTCAAAATATTTAGGTTTAAGTTGTTTAAAACTTAAATCATAAAAAAAAAATGAATTGTTTTCATTTTAATGTTAATAAGGATTAATGATTTGTGATTCATTAAATTAGTAGGGTAATTAAAATGGATAATTAATTAATTCAGTCAATTAATGATTTGGGGCGATTAATTTAGTAATTAAAGGTTTGAATTAATTAATTAATTAAAGTCTGAGTTAATCTATTAAGTTTAATTAATCTAGAATAACCAATGGATGGTTTGACAAGCAATTACTTAATGTAATTAATAAAGGATGATTACTTGTGTAACTAATCAAGAGATTAATTAAGATGATTAATTTAGAAGAAATCGATTTATTTAGTGAAGTAAATAAATGGAAAGTTAATTGTAGGTTGAGATAATTCAAGAAAGATTAATATTGTGGTTGAGTGAAGTAATTAATTTGGATTGGGATAAAATTGAACTATAATCGAAAATCATTAATTTACATAACCAACGTTGTAATTAAAGATAGATTAATTAAGATGAATTAATAAGGAATAAGTGACTTAAGAGGAGTTGATTAATATAAGTATTTAAGAATTAATGGAATTAAAATAGTCAATCAATAAGATTACTTATTGACCTTGGTTAAGTACAGTTAATATCGTGAAGTCAATTTAAGATAATTACTTGAATGTAATTGGAAAATAATTAATCCAGGGTGATTAATTAAGATAAATAATGATGAGTTGACCAATTAATTAATTTGGAATTAAATATCGTTGAATGAAGGGATCTAGGTGATTGAGGTTTGAAATTCAATTTGAAACAATTGAATTAACATGTATGTGATAAGGCTTTGTTTATGGACGATTGAATGGTATTGGATGTTTGAATGAGTTGATATATCTGATATGAAATGTTGTGTATTTCATTTGAATAACTTGGGATAGGATAACATGAGTTTCGAAGAGACCAGGGCCGGGTATTGGAAAATACCCGAAACCACTTCGAATTTTATAAATTGGTTTGTGAATTCAATAGGCTGAGATGCAATGATTTAAGTGAATTGGATTATTTTATCTAAGTTTGGTACTTAGAAATGGACGTGTGAGATAAGCATTGTTTATAACAAACTGTGAATTTGTTAAATTGATATAAGTTACCCGGGTTTATAACCATTAATTATTTTGGTATTTCGTGTTAAATGAGTTTACTCACGCTGGTTTCCAGCCTGACCCGGGTGTTACTTTGGTGTAATGCTCGGGTCAGACCGAGTATTACAGATTTTCAGGTAGGTTCGTTCTGGAGCTCAAGAGGCGACCTGGAGGCAATATCGTATAGAGTATATCCGCTATGTTTATAATATTGTTAATCTGAGTCATGATAATTGTAAATATTCAGTGACTGTATATTATTGAAAACTCTGATGTATATTAAATGTAACCGACAGTTATAATATTCTTTTGTAAACTGTTATTATTTATTATATTTTATCCGCTGCGATTGTGAGATGTTTGGTGTTTCTATTGTTCTTCTTCTATCTCTTTCTTCTTTCTCATAACTATCTGGGATTTTCGGGTGCGAAAATTTCGGGTCGTTACAGTATTTTTAAACGATGGATTATTAAACGGGATTTCTTTAAATATGAAATGGAAGTCGAAATCGAGGTTTGAATGGTTTTGGAATATTGTTTGGATTATTTAAGAAATAGATTTCCTAATGGAACTTTTAATAGAAAGCGATTTATAAATGGATTTTAGTAATATAAATCTGTTGCAAACTGGAAATGAGTTTATAAAATTTATAAACGATGTTTATAAATAAAGTGAAATTATTATCATTTGACAAATTAGGATTATAAATTCACAGTGTGAATTTCAAATGAAATATAGAAACCAATTTAGAAAGAAATAGTGGATTCTATTTTGGGATTTGGAAATAGTTATGAAATTCGAAATGTAAATTGATTTATGATAAATCGAGAGAGATTTATAAGTATAAAATTGTCTATGTTAAAATTAAAAAACAGTTTTTTTTTTCAGTAAGCAAGTTTTGTTTCAGAAAAGGATTTTTGTTTATCAAATTATGTAGTTCAAAAACTATTATTTAGATTATAATATTTTGGAAAATTATATTCAAATATTTAAATTTGTTGAAATGAATCCTAAGTTATATAAACAAGCTTTGCAAATCAATTAGTATTATTTATAAATGAATTAGAAATTGATTACCGTTGTTTATTTAAAAAGGTTTTGATACTTTAAATAATTACTTAAATGTGTTTGAAAATTTATTATTATTCGTTAAAATACTTATTTATAAATATAGAGTTATGGAAATTGGTTGAAGTTATTTATAAATACTCACGAGATTTGTAAATTGGGTTTTATTTAATGAACGAGATTTTATAAGAGAAATCTTATAATGAAATTCTAGAGACTTAAGAAAATTTCCAAAATGTTAGATACGGGAACTTCGAAAATGAATCGGAATTCATAAAAGAAGTTATAAACCATTAGTTGAGATTATAAATAAGTGTGATCGATTTTTGGAAATTGTAAATGGAACTAATAAAATTCCAAAGATTTATGAGATAAGTGATGAAAATGTTTCAAAGTATGGATATTAGAAATGATTTGAAAAATATAGACTTATAAAATTTTCTAACTATGGGAATGAAGGTTTTGGAAATGTTGTAACGACGAAATGATTTATATGGAAATATTTCTAAGTGTTGAAATAAGATATGGTTGGAAATGTCCTCTTAGGGATTTAAGTATTTGAAATTATTTTCAGATATTGAAATATTGAAAGAAATTTGAATATATATTTTAAAGATATTTTGAAATGAATATTTTGAAAGATTTATAATGTGGGCCTAGCGATTGCTTATGTGTATTATTTGATAGTTAAATAACCGCTATGAAATCTGGCCAAATTTGTAAATCATTTCGAAGAGACCGGGATCAGATTTAATTATCCGAAACCCACTACGATCCGATTTCTGCATTATAAATTATAATATCATGAAAATAATGAAGATGGTGAATATGGAGTTTCGATTTGTTTAGACCAAGAATAACTTGTATGGATGAATGCTATCGTTGCATTGTTGCCTGGAAGGTGGTGTTAGTATTCCAAGTATGAATGCTATTCTTATGGTAATACATAGCCTCAAGCCTCATCAACCGGGAAGTGATAAAAACAGGGCATCCAGCAAGGACAAGTGGGTTGCTCCCATTTGGTTGTGGTCACCCCAAGATCTAGACTAGTTACTAGCTATTCATGTATGCTTTCGGGCCAAATGGTAGGGTGTCCATATTCGGTACTAGTAGTCAAGTGCTAAGCCAATCTTGTATGGTAGGGGTACAAGATATTCTTGTCAGACCCCGCTGAATTTTATCTAGAGATGCACCATCAGAAGGTAGTTCCTTACCTTGTCATTGTATAGAATCCATTCTCCGATAAGTGTTGTATGGTTTTAGATGTGCCAAACTATACTGAAACGTGAGATGCAAGCATTTCAACTATTTATAGCTTATTTTATGTAGACGCTATTATAATATCAAACGATTTGATATCAAATGTTTTGGTTATCCAAGGAGCAACCCGTCATATTTACGTGTGTCGCGGTCTTACGAGATACCTTTGTTTTTAAAGGATTTTGATAAAAGTAATAATTCAAATTGAGTGTGTTTTCTCACGCTGGTTTTCTAGAATGACTCGGGTGTTATTTTATCGTAATACTTGGGTCAGACCAAGTATTATAGATTCATGTTAGAATGCTATGGAGATCAAGAGACGAGCTGGAGGATTCTCAGGCGTATTGTATGTGCTTGGTTATTTCCACTGTGTGTGAGTCATGTTGTATATTCGGTAATTGTGAGGACAAGTTATTATAATTGTCCAGATTGATTGTTGATTGTTATACTCTGATGATTGTATGTATGTTACAGTTACAGTTTCTTTGTATAAAGATCTATTATTATATACTATGTTTTTTTCCGTTGTGATTTGTGAGATTCTATGTGTTGCTTCTGGTTCTTTCTATCCCTTTTTCTTCTTCACCCGTAACAATCGGTATTTTCGGCACTTTAATATTCGGCATGTTATATAGTGTATGCATCGATGTCGATTTTTGAGGGTTGAAAATCTCCAGTTCGTTACATCATAATTACACCATAAAGCATTATTATTGACTACTTACTACACTTCAAGTTTAAAGTTAATAACTTGGTTTAAAAAGGAGAACTTTACTCACCAATCTTTTACTTAATCGAGCTAAACTTGCTCTCGAACTAGCTCAATTGCTCTTAGCTCAACAAAGTGAAGATGTGATCCCTTGGAAGGCTAAATTGTCTCGTCCATGCATGTGTTTAGGCTAGGCCATGGCTAGAACAAGGCTTGGCCTAAGTGCAAACAACGGATGTTAGGGTTTGTTTTGAAGAGGAGTGATGTTTGGAGTGAAGTAAGGAGTTTAGATATGGTTTTGAAGTATGTAAGCAAGCCTGTTAACTTGGGAAAATAGTTTTAATAGACATGGAAGTAAGAGTATGCACGAAGTGTGTTTGGAATTTTAGAAATGGATTGAAGAAATGAGAATTTAAAGAGAGAAATATGAAGCGGTGGTGGTATATATAGGCATAGAAGTGTAAGTTTACCTAAAATTACCCTAAAAGACTTGCCCTCCACTAAAATTGTGCCATTTGTCCCTCCTCCCCACCATGTGCACACATTGGTCACCCCCTCCCATAACCCTAAATCAAGGAAGGCCATGTTGTGTTCTTGAATGATGACTTAAGGTATGGTAAAACATGATATTTTACTTTATATATAATTTTTCTTTTAATTTTATTTCATAATTAGTCACATCGCTATTATCTTAACCAAGAATTCATTTAAACCTTAAATAAAATCTTATTATTATCCCATGTCATGAATATATGTGTATGCATATGTTACACTATGTGCATAATGTTTTTCGATAACTTTTCAGTGCTGAAAAGTTGAAAATTCGAAAAACGTTCTCCGGCCATATTTTCTATTTTTATTTGAACTATCTATATCGGTAAAAAAATTGAAAACTATTTTATCATCATTATTAAATAATTAAAATAGATTTATTTGCTAATAAAAATTCATTTACTAATTATATAAAATATATTTAAATAGCCTATTGCAGATAAATCCTGGGTCGTTGCAAATCTATTTTACCATCATGTTTTCATTAACCAAAGAAGTTATAATTTAATTACAAAACCTATTATTTGAATGTTTAAAATTTATTAAATATTCACAAATAAAAGCTGTAGAATTCAGGAACACAAACGAAGTATAATTAATTTAACTATGACAAACATAATTAAATTAAATCACTACAATATTAGTATTAATTTGTACTTCATTAAAATTATTAATTAGCATCCAAGTGTTGGGGGTGTTTCGACCGGTCCAATACTACCGAACCAACCATCTTCCCTCCTACAGCCGAACCAACCATCTTCCCTCCTACCGCCGAACCAACCATCTTCCCTCCTACCGCCGAACCAACCATCTTCCCTCCTACCGTCGAACCAACCATCTTCCCTCCTATCGCCGAACCAACCATCTTCCCTACTACCGGACCAACCTCTACCGGACCAACCCACTTCCATGCATCACCGAACCAAGGCACTGCCGAACCAATGATTGCCAGGCCAGATTACATCAGCCCAGGCCCACCAGCAGCTATATACGTCCAGGACCCCTGCCCCCAGCCTCACTCTATAAATAGAGGGGCAGGGGTACAACAATAGCAGACAAGTTTGAGAGCTCAAGCACGGATAGAACTTTCAAACAACTTTCAGATACTTGTAATCAAAGCTTTGTACTTGTAATCTGAAGAGAAAAGGAGAATAACATATAAAGTGGACGTAGGCACATTCTGGCCGAACCACTATAAATCTATGTGTCTTTTACAGTTTAGTCCATCTATTTTATATATTCGCATAAATCACCCAAATCACTAAGAACAACACATAATCAACTAAATCATATGACTTGGAGGTGTTTGCCCATTTTTTGTGCAAACATTTTTTGTGCTTCACTGAGAACTGAACTCAGGAGCTCGAAGCTTCAACTTCTCCCACTTATCCCTTTTCCTATCAGCATCGTTCATTACTTGGAAAACTTGCTTCCCGGACGGAAGAATGATGCTAACAAAGGAAAGAACATCGCAACTAGCAGTATCCCAGATCCAGTGATCAGAGATCAAGCAATCGTCCGATTCCAACAGCAAATGGAAATCATGCAAATCCGACAGCCCCTGCTATGGAACAACCAATTACAAGGGCGGATCTGGATAGGGTTCTGGCTGAAGTAACTAACCGCTTCGCATCTCAACAAGAAGCCCTGGTGGACCAACTCATGTCACGCTTAAGGAATGCTGAAGAATCCAACCGCAACACTGAATCGTGGGGTGAGTCCCGGTCTGGAGGATCTGGGAGACGACATAGGTCTTTCTTCTACGAAGAGGCTAACAACAGAAACAACTATGGTAGGGGCCGAGCCCGGGCTCAGCCCATATTCCGACCCGAGGAAACACTTGGAACCGAACCCAACTGGGGAGGTACCAGGCAGGGGTGGGATGTAGCTGACCGGGCCATGTTACCTAACCATGGAAACACCAATAGACGGGGCCGAGCTGGAGTCTAGCCCGAAGTTGGACCCGAGGAAGTGCTGAGAACAGAACCCAGCAGGGGAAGATCAAGGCAAGGGTCAACTGTGGCTGACCCCAGCGTGCCCCCGGTAGACCAGAGGCATCCATTGGAGAATGTTAGGAGTGATAGACGATACCATCCCTACAGGTCATCTGGGCAGAATCAATCTCGCAGAGAAGAACCAAACTCATTTCTATCCGCTCTAAGTTCTGATGAAAGGATGGAGCGATTGTTCAGAGAGTGCGTCCAACGGGACCAAAGGGATCGGGGGATAGGCGCTAGGGTAACTAGCCCGTTCACCCGCAATATCGAAACTGCCATCACCCCCCGGGAATGGAAAATGCCAACAATGGAACCTTACAAGGGAACCGCTGACCCCGTTGTACACTTGCAGAGATACACACAGCATATGCTCATGAGCGGAGCAACAGAGGGAGTGTTGTGTAAATGCATTCCACTATTCTTGGCAGATCTAGCTACCTCCTGGTTCTGCCATCTACCCCAAGGATCCATCAGCTCATGGGAAATGTTGAAAGAAAAGTTCTCGGCCAGTTCCGCATTCATGTGGAACAACCCAAGGACGCTTATTCCCTATCTAATATCAAACAGAAGCCCGGAGAGACAGTGCAACAATATCTAACCCGATTCAACGCTGCAGCGGCCGCGGTCCAAGATGCCGACGAGAAACTTATCCTAATTGCCCTCTGCAGTGGTGTGCATCCGGATACTAAATTTGCTAGGAGACTAACGAAAGAAAAGCCAACTATCTTACCCGATTTCTTCCATGAAGCCGGGAAATATATGAGACTTGAAGACGCTGCCATTGAAAGGCAGACAGGGTAACAAACCAAGGTAGCTCATGGCAACACCCCCGCAGTAGCAAAGGACGTTCGAAGAAATAACTCCAGAGATAGTGCTGGGGGCAAGAAGGGGGAAAAGCGCTTATATAGGCCAGGACCGAGATTTGACTCTTACACTCCTTTAAATGAAAAAATCGAAAACATCTTCTTGGCCACCCAACACGAAGTAAGATACAAGCGCTCCCCGCACAAGAAAGAATCAGATAATGCAATTAAGTCTGGAAAGTTCTGCCGCTTCCACGAATCTCCTGGGCATGACACCAATGAGTGCCATCATCTCCGGGACTTGATTGAAGAACACATCAGAAGGAAGAGACTAGAGCGCTATGTGAAAGGTCAGAACAGGACTTCAACTCTTGCCATTGAGAACCCAGGGCTACCTCTCCCGAAAGTAGGCGGAGGAAATCGCAACACCAGCGGCTCCAGTCAAGAGAAGATAGTGGTCCTTACCATATCAGGAGGACCACACATCACCGAAGGAAGCTGGGCAGAGATGGAGAGGTACGGTAAGTCACTTAGAAACAATGAAGGCTACGTTAATTCTGTTACAGAAGAACGCCACCCGAATCGGAAAGAGAATGATGTCATCACATTCAGTAGGCGTGATCTAGAGGGAAGGCAGTACCCCCACATGGATCCTATAGTCATCTCTGCCTGGTTCGGTCCAGCCAAGGTTTTTCGAATTCTAGTCGACACTGAAAGCTCAGTAAATATCCTATTCAAGCATGCTTTCGACAAAATGAAGCTGTCAATGAAGGATGTATCTCCCTGCAGAAAACCGCTACATGGTTTCACCGGAGATGCAAAGATGCCCCTCGGGCAACTGGACCTCTTTGTCGAAATAGGAAGTCATCCCCGCTCCATTGTGCGAAAACAAACGTTTGCGCTAATAGAGAACCACTTGGCCTACAACGCCTTTTTGGGAAGACCAGCCTTGTCTGACTTCCAAATTGTCCTAGCACTGCGGTGCCTGAAGATGAAATTCCCAACAGATAACGGAGTAGGAGAAATAGAAGGAGATCAAGACGCAGCTCGAGATTGCTATGTAACTGAACTCCGCAATAATCGCAGGAAGGATAAAAGGAAGGATGCAGAGACTTCTCTCTGCAAGAAAAACTTGGAAGCATAGAAATTAAAGAAAGCCTCTCCTCTTCGATACACCACCGATCCTTTCAACGAATTAGACCCCAGGGACAAGGAGGAGGAGGCCACCACCGAGCCTGCAGAGCCTATGGAATTTGTATCTGTAGACAAACACGACCCGAGTAGACTGCTGAGAGTCGGGTCTCAGTTAAAAGCAGAATTGAAGGATCAACTCGTCGATTTCCTTCGCCACAACATGGATGCATTTGCATGGATGCATTTGCATGGATGCACGCTGACATGACTGGAATCTCCCCAGACGTAGCATGCCACGTACTGAACATCGATCCCACCAAGGTGCCAGTAAAGCAGAAAAAGAGAAGCATAGGGGCTGAACGATCAGCAACCCTCGAGGAAGAAGTAAATAGCCTACTTGCCAATAACTTCATACGAGAAGCCATCTACCCAGAGTGGATCGCCAACCCGGTACTGGTAAAGAAGGCTAATGGGAAGCTGCGAACATGCATCAACTTCTCCAACTTAAATGACGCTTGGCCGAAGGACTGCTTCCCACTCCCCCGAGTCGATCAACTCGTGGACAGCACAGCCGGACACGAACTCTTATCCTTTATGGATGCATACTCAGGATATAACCAGATCCCTGTGCATGCCCCCGATCAAGACCACACTAGTTTCATCACTGACCGAGGACTGTACTGCTAAAGAGTAATGCCTTTTGGACTTAAAAACGCCGGAGCTACTTATCAGCGTTTCGTCAACAAGATGTTTGCGGAATTAATAGGACTAACTATGGAAGTTTATGTGGATGACATGCTGGTAAAATCGAGGAAAGCCAATGATCATATAAACCACCTAGGCGAGATGTTTCAAGTACTTCGCCAATATGGAATGAAGCTGAATCCTCTAAAGTGCTCCTTTGGAGTATCGTCGGGAAAGTTCTTGGGATTCATCGTCCATGCCAGGGGGATTGAAGCAAACCCCGAACAAGTCCGTGCTTTGCAAGATATCAAGATACCATCCACTTGAAGAGAGATGCAAAGCCTAAACGGGAAAGTGGCCGCCCTAAGCAGGTTCATCTCTAAAGCAACCGACAAATGCATCCCTTTCTTCGAAGCACTAAAGAAAGACAAAGGAAAGTTCGAATGGACTGACGAATGCTCGACAGCCTTCCTTAACCTAATCAAACATCTGCAGAGACCACCAGTACTCTCAACTCCAAATAAAGGCGAAGAACTATACCTATACCTTGCTGTATCGTCCCATGTTTTAAGCGCCGCTTTGGTGGGAGAAGACAACCGCGCGCAGCGGCCCGTATACTTTGTAAGCAAGAGATTTACAGGGGCAGAAACCAGATACCCTAAACTTGAGAAGCTAGCATACTGTCTGCTAATCACGTCACGGAAGCTACGACACTATTTCCAATCTCATTGCATCAGAATTTTAACCGATCAACCGCTAAGGCAGGTACTCCATCGCCCCGACACTTCTGGGCGACTACTTAAGTGGTGCATTGAATTGAGTCAATATGATATCATCTACCATCCTCGCACCGCCATCAAGGGACAAGCCATGGCCGATTATATTGCCAAATTCACCACCAACGAAGGTAAGGATCAATCAGAAATAACAAAAGTTATCAAGTGGAATCTCTTTGTAGATGGAGCATCAAACGAACAGGGCTCGGGGGGCAGGTATTGTGATAATCACCCCTAGGGGAAGGAATCTGCACTATGCCCTAAGGTTGGAATTCGCTGCCACCAACAAAGATGCAGAATATGAAGCAGTAATAGCAGGACTAGAACTTGCCCTAGAAATTGGAGTCAGTTCTTTATGTCTCCAAAGTGATTCTCAACTTATTGTAAATAAAATACTGGGAGAATTCCAGACTCGAGGAGAACGACTCACAGCATATCTAAAGAAGACCAAGCTGCTGCTCAATCAATTGGATCACTATTTAATCAAACACATTCCTCGAGGAGAGAATCAGGAGGCCGACGAACTAGCAAAGCAAGCTAGCATGAAGGATGGCACCACTTCCGGAACAATAACCATCTAAAAACAACTAGCCCCGAATTTCGACCAAGTGAATCTGATAGCTGCAATCGAAAAAGAAACTTGGATGACTCCCATCCGGAAGTACTTACAAAGTGGCACGCTGCCCGACGGGCGTAGCGAAGTTAAGAAAATCTTGAGCAAAGCTTCCCGCTACACAATACAAGTTGGCATCCTCTATCGGCGCGGCTTCTCTAACCCCTTATTAAGGTGTGTCGCTTGAAGGGAAGCCAAAGATGTCCTGTCCAACACCCATCAAGGAAGTTGCGGAGATCACACTGGAGGGCAGACTCTAGCAAAGAAAATACTCCGATATGGGTATTACTGGCCCACTTTAAACAAAGACGCCCTAGACTTCGTCAAGAGATGTGACAGATGTCAGAAATTTGCTAAAATTCCTCGACTACCAACAAACGAAATTACTCAAATGACCAGCCCTTGGCCCTTTGCAGTATGGGGAATTGACTTGATTGGCGAACTGCCAATGGGCCGAGGCGGAGCAAAATATGCTATAGAGGCAGTTGACTCGTTCACCAAATGGGTGGAAGCGGAACCTTTAAATAAAATATCTTCGGCAAAAGTTATTAACTTCTTGATCAAAAATATTCTATGTAGGTACGGGGTTCCGCTCAAAATCATATCGGACAATGGACTTCAGTTTGACAGCGAAGAGTTCACCGACTGGTGCCGAGAGCACGTAATTCACAAAAGCTTCTCATTTGTGGCTTATCCCCAGGCAAATGGACAAGTCGAAGCTGTCAACAAAATTCTCGAAACTCTAATCAAGAAGAAGCTTGAAAAGTCAAAAGGCGCTTGGGTGGACGAACTTCCTACGGCACTTTGGGCCTACCGCACGTCTTTCAGAACACCAACAGGGCATACTCCTTTCTCTTTGGCATACGGATTGGAGGCCATGCTCCCAGTTGAAACTGTAGTGCCCTCCCATTGCAGGATCCACTACAACCCAGAAGAGAATGAAGAACTCCTACACATGTCTTTGGACCTAATTGAAGAAAGAAAAAATGATGCAGCACTTAAAGCGGAAGATCACAAGAAAAAAGTGGCAGCACGATACAACTCCAAAGTCAAGCACCGCAGCTTACGAGAACGAGATCTTGTTCTCAAACGGATCTTCCCGCGCCTCGGAGTGCTAGATCCAATATGGGACGGACCCTATGTAATTCATAAAGATCTCCACAACGGAGCTTATATTTTGTCAACAGTGGACGGAGAGGTGTTCCAGAGGGCATGTAACATCGAACACCTTCGTCGATGTTATTCTTAACTTGTACTGTCCATATGAAGTGAATTAACGAAGAGAATCAGTGGACGTAGGCATTTTTGTGCCGAACCACTTAAAAAATCTTGTCTCTTTTTAAACTTGTTCCTATATATCTTGGCTGCTTGTTAAGCTTTATCCTTTTCTATTGAACAAAATCCTGTATAACGGCATTTCCATTCTGGACACTTCATGGCACAACCTCACCTGGACAAGACCCAACAGGTACTATACGAATCTATGCCCTCGTCAATGAGATACTTTTGCTCCAGCATCCCTCTGCTACGGGTTAACTCATTGCTCGCGACGGCCCTCAAAGCCAACGGTAATGAGCCGATCATAAGCCACCGAGAAGGCCGACTATAGCCGAGGCAGCTCATTACGGCGTTCGACTCACCGGCGACTGTGAACCGATTATAAGCCCAACATAAGGTGTGGCCAACCAGGGCCAGTTCACAGTTGACGATCGGCACCCACGCTAGCCGGCCACGGTAAATCGAATAATACCCACGATTACGGGCCATAATGGCCCGGGTGGTTACTGTGCGCGATCTCGGCTCCGATGTGTCTTAAGTACGGCTGTGGTAAAAAAGAAAACTCCCCGCGAAGGCGTAGATGGGTGACGAATGTCTCCAAGACCCACAGTTAGGGAAAGTAACAACAAAACCCGTTTGCCACCAACTTAAGCACATCGAAGGCCTTCCGTGATTGGAAGTTTTACTATTCCTTATATTTCCATTTTATTTATAAAAACTTTCCTCCTATCCTCTATAACGATCACTAAAGTACAGGACACAAAATAGGAGACACTCGCTAATGGGAATAAGAACTCACAGCTGGATGGCAGGACATTCAATTGCATTCCATAATCGATTACACAAGGCATTCAAAGCTACCGTCTACAGCAAAAACTTGAAGGGCGGTACTCTCTTCCCTTGTGTACAAATAAGTGGCTCTGATATATTCACACATCACATTAACATTGCAAGACATGAAATAATATTTTAAGCGAGAACTTGACATCAAAACACAATTGAATCACTAGCACATGCACAACTATATTTCTTATGCAACACATCAAAATAATGACAGCATCCTAATATGACAGAATCAGCTTATGTTATAAAGTTACATGTTAAAAATAAAGTCGTTCGTTGCAATGACATAATTACAACCTGAAAGTACATTAATATTTTAGAACTAGTATATACAGGAATGTCAAGTGAAACCAAAAATACCCGGATCAAGTCAAATAGTCGGCAGCATCAGAACTTTATCTCTATCCTTCCAACCCCCCAAGATCTACTTGACAGCAGGATCAGAACTCCCAGCTTGCTGACCAGAGGTCCCACCTGTCCAATTCAGGAGAAGAATCTATTAGACAAACGATAAGCAATCAAGTTAAGAAAAGATTAAAAGGGAAGACTTACCAGCGTCTGCTCCCTGATCATCATCCTCCAACTGCACACCCACTTCCCCGGCAGTAAGCAGCCGCATGCCCTCCTTCACCGCCACCTTCTCCTCCTTGGTGAACTGAGCGGTAACCACATCCTTTCTGAAGGCCACGCCACCCTCTTTATCCGCAACAGCTTTGGCATCCTCCAAAGCCCGGAGATATATCCTAGCCATGACCCGAGGGTAATCGTCCATCCAGGATAGGTTGCACTGCTTCCAAGTACGAAAATACATATCCTGCAGCATATCATCCATCATCCCCTCGTTCTCCTCAAACTCCCTCATACGGGCCTCAGAAAACGATAACTTTGCAATGGCAGCATCCCTCTCCAATCAGTATCTCGAGCAGTCAGCTTGAAGGGATCTCCTCATCGCCTCCTTCTCCTCCTTTAGCTTGGCCTGAGCAAGCCCTGCGGCTTCGAGCCTTCCAGATAACTCCTCTACCTGCTCGAGATCCGCTCTTCGAACCTCATCCACCGTTGCGATGGCCGTGTCAATTCGTTTCTTGCAAGCAGCCTCCATCTTTCGCAATTCTGCCTTGCTAGCCTCTTCCTTGGTTTTCTTTAGTCGTCCGGAGGCCGCCTCATGCTGGGAGATCTGAATGGCCTGATCGGCAAGCTGTTTGGCCTGATCGGAAACCATTAGCCGCAGCCGAATGTTAGCACTTCTGATTTCCTCTCCAGCCTTGACCAGTCGGGCGTGATGCCCCATCAACTTCTTGGTCTCCTCAGCCACCCGATCGATGTTTGCCTTGGCCTCATCCCCCATAGTCACAATCTGAGTGGTCAACAAGTCGAGATCCAAAGACTTAGCCTCATCAAGCACCCTTACTATAGGATTGCGGGGTAGGAGGTGCTCACCGGTAACCTCATCGAAGGAAATATCATGAGAACTCGGGTACAGATCTGGATGACCCGCAAATGGGTTACGGCCCAAGCTGGGACGATCAACATGAGTAACGGTAGGATTCTCTGATGGATGCGGAGATGGTATGGACTCAGTATCCTCCCCCGTGATGTCATGAGTAGGATGGGTTAGGGGCTGAGGTCCAAAGGTTCGAACATGGAACGCCTCCTCTTTCTCTTTTGAATATCCACTTCAATGACTCCGAGAAGAGGACGGTAGCCGACTACGCCCCTAGAACGGTCAGTTGAGGGCTTTGGTTTAGCAGAAGCTTTGAGGAGTTTGAATTGCTGGAGGCGGTGCCGAATGTCTGATGTCTTGGCCGCCTTACCCGTTCCTGGAATAAAAACCAAATGTTACAAGCATGCATGAGACTATAATCCAAGAAACATGTGAAGTTAAAAGAGGAGTCAAAAATTCACCTTGAACCGTCGGAGTTGCCCTAGCTAAAATGCTCTCAGAAGATGGACTGGCACCAGTCCCGGCCTTATCAGATTTCTGCGGTTTATCCACCAAGGCTGACCCTTCCTCCAACCCCTCAAAGGCTTGGCGGAAAGCATCATCCGTCCACTCTTGAATCTCACCTGCTTGCCCAGAGCTCAAGGCACCAACGCCACCACCACTCTGTCCTTTGCCACCGTTACCACCATCACCTTCTCCATCACCTCCACTCTCCTCCTCGCCTCTTTCCTCCTCTCCACTTTCCTCCTTTGGAACATCTGGGCATGTGCTGAGAGAGGGTCCATCGGATTTCTTGAGCTTCTTCCCCCCGACGACTAGAGGTATCGAGAAGGGTCTCCTCTTGCTGCTCTTTGTCGTGGCCCCTCCTTTGGCTTTGGCAGCTCTTTCCACCGCCGTATCCCTCTGCTTGACCACAGACTGATGTGGTAGAATCAAGTTGTGTCCCAGGAGAGTGGCATTCTTGATTAGGTAAGAAGCTGACATATCCCTTCTCGAAATGACCTCTATCTCCGCGGCCATCTGAACCAGGTGATCATTCTCCACGACCGCAAAGCCACCTGTCGCTAGCAAGAAATAAAAACACATAAGAAGAAGCATCTCAGTCAGAATGGAAATTATAAATAAGCTTCAACTTACAGCCAGAGGTGAAGCGGTGGATCGAAATGGTGTCATCCTGGACGAAGAACCATTCCTTCTTAAACATGGTGAACTTTGAATACAAGTCCAGGACCAGCTTGAAGGACACGGCCAATTCCAAGCTGATGTATGGAGACCCCTTCTTGTAACCTCTCAAGTTATATAAATACCGAATCTCCCGGTTAGAAGGAGGCGCCCGTACTTTCTCTAGAAAACCACGAATAGGCACACCAAGATAGCGTAGGAGTTGGGCTGGAGCTGGAAAGGGGCCACCTTCAAATAGGTGACGAAGCTAACTATCCAAGCATTGATTGGAGGAATGGCCCCACACATGCAGTGGTACCTACTATAAGCGAAGTATCCTTCAGGGGGATTATATGGCATGACCCCCTTCCCTAGCAACAGCATGCGTGCTCTATCAATCCCAAAGGAGCGGGAGATAACATCAAGGTGCTCCTCTTTGAGAGAGCTAGGAAAGCAGTCAGGCGGAGAGTTCAGAAGCTCTTGGGGACCATACCCATCTACTAACGATCTCGGGGTGGGTCCACGATGTTCTGGTCCTAGCTGAGCTGGGGGCACTATGGTGGACTCTCCTTCATCCTTGGATATCTTCTTATCTGATCGAGTTTCCACTTTACGAGACATTTATCTGCAACACAAGAAAGTATATCGTTAAAACGGAAGGTATGAACATGAAAGTATATGTAGTCCGGAATTTCACTCGTAATTCAAAACATAAAAATTCATGTATATAAGGTTCATTCGGCACACAAATCCCCATGTCTCGTTCGGCAATTCAAAAATGAAAATTCATTTGGTGTTCGAACCCCATGTTTCATTCGGTAGTCCTATCATAAGCAAGGTTTTAAATCTCCCCGAGATCAGCCGAGATGAAAATCCGAGATATTAGCCAAAATCCGAGATTTGGCAGCTTGGTTAGTTATAAGTCTTTTAAATATCGCCCGAGACAGCCGAGATATTTTCCCGAGATATTGGCCAAAATCCGAGATTTGAAACCTTGATCATAAGAACTCATTCGGCAGAAGAAAATTCACCTGGTCTGGCGGTTAGGTTTGATTCTGCACTTAGTTGATTCGGCACTTGGTTGATCCGGTACTCGGTTGATTCGACTACCTCAAAACGATAAAGGAATAACGAAGGCCTAACACCCCTATTTATAGACGAATGCAGGATGACCGGACTGGGTGATTCGGCACATATGACTGGATGGAAACATCCAAGTTAAAACAAAGTACACCATCTGCATGCACATGCCCTACTTAGGGGGGCAAGTGTTGGGGGTGTTTCGACCAGTCCTATACCACCGAACCAATCATCTTCCCTCCTACCGCCGAACCAACCATCTTCCCTTCTACAGTCGAACCAACCATCTTCCCTCCTACCGTCGAACCAACCATCTTCCCTCCTACTGCCGAACCAACCATCTTCCCTACTACCAGACCAACCTCTACCGGACCAAACCACTTCCATGCATCACCGAACCAAGGCCCTGCCGAACCAACGATTGTCTGGCCAGATTACATCAGCCCAGGCCCACCAGCAGCTATATACGTCGAGGACCCCTGCCCCCAGCCTCACTCTATAAATAGAGGGGCTGGGTTACAACAATGGCAGACAAGTTTGAGAGCTCAAGCACGGATAGTACTTTCAAACAACTTTCAGATACTTGTAATCAAAGCTTTGTACTTGTAATCTGAAGAGAAAAGGAGAATAACATATAAAGTGGACGTAGGCACATTCTGGCCGAACCACTATAAATTTGTGTGTTTTTACAGTTTAGTCCATCTATTTTATATATTCGCATAAATCCCCAAAATCACTAAGAACAACACATAATCAACTAAATAATACGACTTGGACGTGTTTGCCCATTTTTTGTGCAAACACCAAGCATTCGACAACAATTTATAATGATTTAGAAATCATATAGTTTATTTAAAAGTGAGTTAACTCGCCAAAATTCCAATTGAAAATTTCACTAGATCTAAACTCGACATATCCAACTCTAACGCATAAATAACATTGATACGAGTCCAACCCAAAAGAGCATGTTTGATTCTGACATCATATGAGCAAGTGATTAATTTTGTAAGTTTTTGAATTAATTAATTATATAAATTGATTAACATAATAGCTCCACTCAGGCTAATATTTTTAACCACTCTCACCCAAGCAAGCAAGCCCATAACAGCCCAAACCTACTTCCAGTCCTTCCCCGGAAGCAAATTCAAACTCCTACCTATACATGCATGCATCAAAACGTGCACGCATGATACAATCACCTTCCCATCCAATGAAATCAAAATTCGACAACTCTGATGAATCCCCCCTCGCTTCCTCTCTACATCTCACCCTTCAATCAATGCTTGCGCCTCTCGACCGAATCACGACCTAGGAGGTCACGAATGCGGCCTACAAAAGTCATGCATCCCAATAGATGATCGCACATGCAATAACCCTGGCACCTACTCCCCATTCAAAGAGAAACACGCTTGCCACCAATACACGCTCTAGCTCCGCCTGAATCACGGCCAAAACGAAATACTAGGTCAATTGACAAAAATCGATCATCTAAATCAAAAAAGCTCGCCACATGTAGTATATGGAATTGAAGCCCTCGAGCATACGAACCTAATAGACAGACAACAAAAATTTTCGTTGAGTAAATTTATTTATTTTATTTTTAAAGAATCAGCCGTTATTATGTTTACCAGAGATTGAGATAAAAAAACAGATTGAGAGGGAAAGAAGAAAAGTGAACTCTTTTTTTGTAAGCATTGACTTATTTCATTTTTATAAACGAAATTACTTATATGACGACCCACCTTTCATTCCAAAGAAAGACGTATCATCATAAAGAAAGAAAGGGATAGAAAAGAGAAAAGATAGGAAAGAAAGAACTAAACAATATCAAAATCTCAGAGCGGAACGAATAAAATATATTAATCACATAGTTATTACATAATATACAACATCTATCAGAGTTACACAGCGTATATATCACATATTAGACAGTCTTAAAGATCCTTACATCATACAACTCAGAATCCATTACAATTCATCAACATAGTTGAAACACTATATATCTACATACGCCGAAGCCTCCTGCTCCAAGTCTCCACCAAAATTCATAAAAAGCCAACCTGAATCCCTTGGCTACTCATAAAAATTTGAGTATCAAGAGTTTAAGAAAATAGAAAATAAACTCTAGGTCAGATATGGGTCTGGTATGAGTAAACGGGTTAAAGTTGTTTAACTTTGAATATCATTTGAAATCAAAGGTATCTCGTAAGACCACGCCACAAATAAACATGTCGGTTTTTACCTTACGATAACCAAAACATTTGATAGGAAATCCAGTGATATTATAATAGTGAGTAGGGTTTTCATGTAAAATAGAAAATAGCTGGAATGCTTACATATCACGTTCCAACATAGTTAGGCACAATCAAAACGTATGGCACTCATTATAGATTGTATTCCATACAATGGCAGGGATACTAGGTACCGCCTATCATAGTACCTGGTCTAGATCAGAATACCGAGGATCCACCCTGATCCCCTACAACACAAGACCGGAACTACCCCTTACTGGATAATCCTGAATAAGACAACCCCACAGTTGGAGCGACCAACCGCCCACATAGCCAAATAAAAAGGACCTCTAGACAGGGGAAAATCTTATCCTACTTGGGTGCTACCTACTTAGCCTTGCTGCACCTCCCATGTTTTAGCCATTCCCGATTGATGAGGCTTGAGGCTACGATTGCCTTTTTAGAACACATATCTTGGAATGCTCATCGTCCTCCAATGACGATGCTCTGAAAGCATTCAATCCATACAAGTTTGTTTCGAGTTTGAACGAAACCGAAGACACTATCTCATTACCCTCATTTTGGAGTCACCTTCAGAGTTAACGACAATAGCCCTTGCACTCTGAATCTTCATCTTAAATTTGAAAGCACTATCTCCGTTACACTCGTTTTGGAATCATCCTCAGAGTTAACGACAATAGCCCTTACACTTTGACTCTTCATCTTGTTCTTCACTTGAGATTTCACGACTTATCGTTTGATTTGGATCGGTGTGGTTTTGGGATATCTAATTTGAAATCCGATCCCGGTCTCACCGAAATCCAAAACGCCATTTTAATGTCCAAGTTGTTTAAGTTTAAAACAGTTTAATTTATACTTAGAGTAACATATGCACATAGTGAGAATAATTCACACTATCACAGATAGATAATCCATTTTATCACAATTCAACCAAAGTATCTCATATCACAGAGCAGCATATATCACATATCAGAGATATCAAATAATACAAGGCATTTAATATCATTCAATCAGCCATAAGCAAGATTAATTAGTCACATCATTTCTAATTAATTTAAATAAATTAAATTAATTACTTCAATCACTTTTAAATCCTGCTTACTTAACATTGATTAATTACAAATCAATTAATTAATCATCGTTTAATTAATTATTCTTTAATTACATTAAGTAATTAGCCTTTAATTAATTTCACAAATTAATTATTACATTAATTAACCTTTAATTACTCTCATTAATTACATGAATTATCCTTAATTAATTTCTCTAATTAATTATTCTATAATCACTTATATTAATTAGTTATCTTTTAATTAATCTCATTCATTAATTAACTAACCCTTTTAGTAATTATATTAATTAATCCCTTAATTAATTACACTAAGTAATTAATCCTTAATTACTTCCATTAAGTAATTATCCTTTAATTACTTCACTAAGTAATTTCCCTTTTATTAATTACATTCTGTAATTATCCATTAACTACTTACACTAAGTAATTATACTTCATTAATTACATTAAGTAATAATAAGTAATCAATTTCATTAAGTGATTGTCCTTAATTAATTAAATTAATTAATTATCTTAAATTAACTATAATCAATTAATTATCTCTTAATCACTAGTTAATGATCCTTAAGTTAATTATATTCATTAACTATTTATTAATTACCTTCATTAAGTAGTTAATCCTTTGATTATTAACGTTAATTAATTAATCCTTATTAATTTCATTAAGTGATTAACCTTTAATTAATTTTACTAATTAATTATCTTTAATAAATCACAACCTTAATTAATTAAATATAAATTCATTATCTTAATTAATTACTTAATTACATCATTAAACTTTATTTCGAAAATCATTTGGGAATTAATTACATAATTAACCAAATATAATTACCTTTAAACAAAACAATTTTAACATTTTAAATTTTTGAAAAACTTGGTAATACTTTGCTTTGGAAAACTTGGTTTATATTTCTTAGCTTTTAGAAACTTGTTCATACTTCTTATGCTTTTAAAACCTAGTTCATATTTTACTTTTAAAACTTTAAACTTGGTTAAACATTTTGCTATAAACTTGCATTAGATTATGACTTTAAACCTGATTATCATTTTATATAATTTAAAACCTGGTACATTTTTCCTTTAAATTTTAAAAGCCTGGAAACAAATTTACTTACAAAATTCAAAAACCTGTTAACTGAAGAAAAAAAACAGACGTGAGCTAAAAACCCAAGCCAATCGAATAAAACCTCAAGCAACTCACGTACACCACAAATACAACCCACCATCGAACTCGAGCCCGACCGAGTAAACTCGTTTTTTCCCGAGCACCCAACCAACCCAAACATAGACGTGCACACTTGCATGTGCACGCCGATCTGAACGTCACCGACTCCTCATCGAAGACGCTCACAAGACGACGACGACCCTCATGAGAGCTATGACGATCCAGTACCCTCGTTCGACTGGAAAATAAAAATCGAGCTAGTCGATCAATACTTGGAACCAAACCAGAATGGCAAATCACCTCGTCGATAACGATCCCGAAGTTATGTTCGCGACCTAAAGAAAGTCATACGCGAACTACATAAAGTCGTACTCGACTTAATGGATCTTCGTTTTAGGCATTTGCGACTTAAGGTGGAAGGTCGTTCGCGCGTACTGATTCTCGCGACCTAAAAAACGCGACTTAGGGTTAGGTCGGGGGGAATTGGGTCGTGGCTATGGGAAGGAATTTTGCTCTTTAGGTCGCGGAGGTGATTTAGGGTTAGGTCGTGGGGTTTTAGGTCGCGGCCATGGCGATAGGTCGTTGATGTGGTTAGGTCGTGGATGATGGGGTTAGGTCGCGGATGGGGGTTATGTTGAAGGTCGTGGATGGGATGGGGTTTAGGTCGCGGACCGTGGAGGTGGTGCGACCGCGAGGTACATTCTTCATCACCCATCCACCATTTTTCCTAAGCCTTCGTCCATCCAGCTACCCCCAGCTCTAAGCACGACGATCAACTCGTCGATGGTCATCGAAATTCCACGAAAGTACTAATATCGTTCAACTCGACGAATCTCATTATTTACAATACTAAAAAGCATGATATTTATATTAAATTTCATTATTTTGCAATTCGCACCAGATCCTAAAGTCAAAAAATGAAACTAAGATGATCGATTTTTGACATGTATTTGATTATCTCTGAAATTTATATAATTTGAAATAATTACTTAGTATAAATGCTAAAAACCATTTTTAAAAATAAAATTACATCGATGCAATTATTTTCTTTTTAGAGACATAGCTAGATAAAGATTGGGAAGAAAGGAATTAATTTTTTTTTGAACTTATTTTCTAACCTGTTAAGAAAAGCAGAGAGATGTTCTTCAATTTACAGGCATGCATATAGATATATACACATAGAACTTCACTATATTCAAACTTTATTCTAGTTAAATATTCATGCACATCATAATTACAACATGACTATGAATTTTGCACATGCATTAAGGATTAAACATATATTTAGTTTTATATTTTAAAAAAAAATTTACTCACCTGATATTATAAAACAGAGAACAATTTCTCTCTATTTGAAATGATCTAGGAATTGGTTTTGAAACTGAAGCTTGCATTGATCTTCTTTATATTGAATTGAATCTGAATTTGTTGAGTTGATCTTGATTAATATTGAGTTGAATCCTTTACTCAGGTTTGAAGCTTTGAAACTGATGTGTTTATTGTTTGATTTTTCTTTGATTTTGGTTTTCAGTTTTTGGAAGAAGAAAAGAAGATTGTAAAAACTTTGAGCTGAAATCAAATGGGTAGGTTTTTTTCTCTAAAACACTTAGTTATATAATTAAATTTTAAAAGAAACAAATGTTTCCATTTGTTAATTTGCATGCATATATAAGTTACAAATTTAATGCATGTTTCTAAAAATTTACGAATGTCAAAACCCTTTATTTAATTGTTTTCTTATGTTTTTCATTAATTTCTTAAATTTATGTAATATGTTTTATATGTTTTAAATCTTTATATATATTTTTGAATTATCCCTATTCATATGTAATTTAAAAAAAAAGTATTAATCCTTTTTTTAAATCTTTTCTTATGTTTCATATAAAGTTATGTATTATGTTTTTAAATGTTTATAGATAAACAAATTACATTTATTCATGTTAAATTTAAAAAGAAACAATATTGAATCTTTTAATTAAATTCTACTTAAAACTTAAGCTATTATACTTAAATTGAAAATTATAAATAAATACTAGTGTTAAAAGTGTTCAATTTAATTTTAAATTAACTTTTGATAATCATTATATATAATTTAAACATAACTTCCAAATCACAATATACATATACATACATACATACATACATATATATATATATATTAGAATTTGAAAACATTTTTATTAGTTTGAAAAGATAAATTTTGGTAAAATAAATATTATTAGCTTTGAAAAGAATAAAATTTGCCAAATTAAATATTTATAAAAGAAAATAATCAAATCAATATTGCCAAATTTAAATAATTATAATGAAGATTATCAAATTGCTATTACCCAAAATTCCGGGTCATCACAACTTACCTTGCCTCACATTCAAATTAGCCAACATTTACAAATAACACAATATTCTCAAGCCAACATCTCATCACAAGATTTGACCAAACATTTGAATTTTTGATTTAACTTAAAAAGGTTTTGAAATGAATATTTACGATACTTTGTTACACAATATTCCATTTGCGTACAAACCGCGAACGACAGAATTGAAATTATAATCATGCACCAAAATACAACACGGTCATAAATCAATAATAAAATACATATATTATTTCATTATGCCGATTCCTAAAAAATACCATCGTTTGTCGTAAAATAAGTCAGAAGATAATTTCATTATTTTTTAAATTAAAATTTATAGAGAAGTTAAATAAATTATATTAAAAATATATCGTTAAAATTCAAGTGTATTATTAGCAACTTGATTTTCTTGTTATTTATTTGAACTATTTATTATTGTAAATAAATTAACAATTTGAGTTCACCATCATTTTTTTTTAGTTAAAAGGAGTTCAACAAGTCTATTAAATCTGTTTAATTAATATTCAATTCAGAATTCAGATATCTAAACAACCACCAAATTTGAATATAAGTTATTAAACTTTATAAACAATTATCTAAATATTTAAAATCAATTAAGTATTTAAAATCAATTAAATATTCAAAATCACAATGGTAAAATTCTTAGATGTTACAGCTTAAGAAAGGAATTCTTAAGTAGATTAATTAATCTCAAAATTAGGTGCATCGGTATTCGTGCAACTATTGTATGGGCTAGATCCACTTCTTTTTTGGTGATGTTGGGTTATTATGCATCGATATGAGAGTGTTTTATCATCTCACAACTCTGTAAATGCTTTTATATATTTAATAGAGCATTTTAAAAACTTCTTTTAAGTTAAAAATAAAACCTTTGACCAATCTAAATGTTTTAGAATTGAATTTAAATGGTTTTGGAATGGTTTTACATGTAAATTCACGTATTTGGTGTGTCATATTGATGCTAGATTAGGAGATGTGTGATGTATTGCTTGTATTGTATGGATATGATGCTTATTTGACTGTTATGTATTGTTGTATGCTTAAATTAGATGATAGTGAATCGATATGCATTTTTTAAGATGGATTGGTACTAGAGAGATCAAATGCGTATCGATGCCAGAATGTAGAATTAAGATTCGAGTAGAAAACTAGACGACTGTCAATTCTAAAAAGCTAGAAAATGACTTAGATGAATTTTTGAAAAAATTGGATCGATGTGTACGTACCTATAGCGGTTCATAACGATTGATTATATTTTCTCCATAGCAAGAGCGATCGATGTGGGGTGTTTACTAAGGTGTATGGGAGCAACACAATCGGTCACGTCTGTTCCATTGGATAGTTTAGAGTTTTGGCTTGAAGATGATAGATTGTGCACGTGTTGGGATCAATAGAAAACTTTAGGGAAAGTAAGGAGAAACAAGGCAGAAGCTTCAAGGCATGTTTGGATGACCTTGAGCTTGGAGCAAGAGTTGGACTTGGACAAAATGTTGGCTAAGTCTTGAGATAGATGGGTCGATACCGACACGTATTGATCGGAATCGATCCAACTTTTGGGGGATCATGCATCAAGGTGAGGGGAGTATGCATGATCGATCGCTTGACATTTGGGCAAGTGGTTTGCGAGATATGGGCCACTACTCATAGACCAAGGAAATGGTTTCTACACTACAATAAAAATACTCTATTACAACGCCATTTTTACAATGGGCATTCGTTGCCCGTTGTAATAGAAGGTTATTACAACGATCCATTCAGGCCCGTTGTAAAAGATGCCATATACAAAGCCCTTTTTACAACGGGCATCGGTTGTCCGTTGTAATAGAAGGCTATTACAACGGTCCATTCAGGACCGTTGTAATAGGTGCCAATTTTACAACAGGCTAAAAACAACCGTTGTAATAGGTGCCAATCAAAACCCTAATTTTCAATTAAAAAAACAAGGTTGGCACCTTTTCCTTTTATTTCGTTCCTCTATTGCTTTGTAAAAATGTTGGTCGCTCGTTCCTCTTTGCTCGAAATTAGGGTCTTCAATTGCTCGATCGAGATGATTTACGTGCTTCCTTTGTCAATTGATAGATTGATTACTGAGATGATTTCGTTCCTCTATTTCCACAATCTACTTTTCATATATTCTCAAAATCGAATTTAGAGATTAATTACTGAGGTTGGAATTGCGATTTTGGGTTGTGTAAATTGGTTGCGATGGGGTAATGGGGTGGTTTTGAAGGCTGTGGTGCCTTCGGTTGCTGATTTGGGAAGATGGTGGAATCGCATTGATTGTCAATTTGGGTGTTGCCGCTGCTTGGTTCCCGATGGAGTTTCTGGTTTTGGTATTGGTGGTTCACGGTGATGAGATTGCAGTTGTTTTGAAGTGATGAGATGTCAGTTGTATGATGACTATTGAAGTGTTATTGGCAGGAGAGGGGAATGGCAGTAATTTTGGGAATGAGCAGCAGTTGTTATAATTTGGGTTTGGTCGGAGATAGTGAGGTAGTGGGAATTTACGATTGAGGTAAGTTAGTGGTAATTGTAATTTTTTTGATTTTTTTGTGAAGTAGAGTAGCAGATTTAAAGGTGTATGTGAAGTATGTAAATGATGAAAGTGATGTAGTATGTTGTTGCTGCAGGAAGAGGAGTAGTTGAAGTGTTGTAGGCAGTTGAAGTGGGTAAGTGCAAAGGATGTGGTGGTTGAACAGCAATGAAGGTGGTGAAGGTGAGTGGCAGTAGGTGGTAGAGGTTGATGGGGAGAGATGATGAAGTCGTGGTGGTGGAGGTGAAGGCAAGAAGTGCAGTTGGTTGTAGGGGAAGTTGATAGTTTACTGTATGAAGTGCAGTTTGTAGCAGGGGTGTAGTTTGAAGTGTAGGGGAAGTGGTAGATGGGAGCCATCAAAATTTGATCCAGCTTTCAATGGTCCCTAACTAGATCAATAATTTTGAAGGTCCCCATCGAAAGCTATAATTTTGTGCTCCATCATATGTTTGGTGCTGCATATGCTTTTCCCACCACTTGGTGCTTCCTTCCTCTGCACTGTATAATTCATTTCAAAACAAAACCTCATTTTCTATGGGTCCCCATAAAAATCTATTATCTTCTGCCTCAGTAAATATGTTGTGCTGAACTTGCTTCTTCCATATATTGTTTTTTCTTTTTAAGTATCATATCGCACATTTTCAATATAGTACTGTACCGACGGATTTCATTGAGTAATTATATGCAGGGCTTTAAAAAGACGTATTCATGCAAATGGGAATTTGCAAATGAAGGCTTCCTCAAATGCCAAAAGCATCTATTAAAAATTGCTGTAGAACTGCAAGGAAATCCAGATTTTGTTATCGGAAACTATAGTGATGGAAATCTTGTTGCATCACTTCTAGCATACAATATAGGAATTACTCAGGTCAGTTCACTAATATATTGGTATTTATTCATGATTAAGAAACAAATGGGTATAGATTCTTAAATTAATTTGTTCATTTAAGCACAAAGAGTCTTTCCACAATGTCGTGTCCTGTACTTCCAGAATCATATGCATGTTTTCATATTGTAAGCTGCATATGGAAGATTTTAATAACCATGCCAATTTCCACTATACGTCTTAATAAACATTGGTTTTTATTCTTCATTCTCTTATTAAACATGTTATTGCTTATGTTTCTGAAAGCCTTGTTGTCACAGTTAAAGGATACACTGATCTCCAATCGGAAATAGATGGAAACAGTTTACCGGAAACATAGTTTAAGATAGTTTTTTTTTCTATTACCAGAACCACTATTATGCTATACAACTCTTGGATTTAGGACTCAATGATAGACTTTGCGCCACAACCAGGGGAGCATATGGATTTGGCAACCATAATGAGAGTACTACACCTAATTTTAAGAGGTTGTTAAAGACTACAAATGCTTATTTTTATTTGGTAACTCGGAAGCAAGGCTCATTTGATTAGTTTAAGGGAGTCATGAATGAAACAGACGAGCTTGATTATAGGGTTAAAAACTGTCTTTTTTGTTAATAACACACTATTCTATATGTTGAACCCTAGATATTGAAATAGGTCTTTATATATCGGCATCAGGGTATAATCTAGATGCACAACTATCTCACAAGCATCTACGAAGAGGGAGATGCACACTCTGCTCTCATTACCATGGTTCATGCACTCAATCACGCTAAAAATGGTGTAGACATTATTTCTGGAACAAGAGTAAATAAAATTGTTATCTATTTTAAATAGTGATATTAAACTTTTGAAAAAATAAAGTAAGTTCACTTTATTATTGTGTGAATTATTTGTAGGTGCATACACATTTTGCAAGACCAAACTGGAAGAAAGTCCTATCAAGATTAAGCACGAAGCATCCTTGTGCAAAAATTTGTCAGTTGATTTTACTTGGTTTTTTTTCTGTATTTGAATTGCACGGTCCTATTGTGTATTTTAATACATAACGCAATGTAGGAGTTTTCTACTGTGGAGCACCAGTTTTAGCATAAGAACTAAGCAAGCTCTGCTGCGAGTTCAATCAAAGGGGCCCTATGCCTGAGCTTGTCAGTAAGCTGCACCCTTCTGTTTACAGAAGGTATAAACATGCTGACTACAATAGGCACTATGTTACCAACAAATTGCAAGGTAAGAAATCTTTGGAGTTGTAGGAAGTGGAAGGGATGGCTGTTTGAATAGGAGGAGAATGTTGTATTGCAAAGTCAGAGGAGTGTTTGTATGTCTGGGTGGATTGTGTTTGGGAAGCTTGTGATAAAATTTGTAATGTGGTATGTGACAGTGTAGTGTAAAGAGTGGTGTTGACAGTTGAAGGTGGAACGTGCAGTTGATCTATGGTTGAGAGGATTGTCACTGTCAATGTTGTGGTCAGTGTAAATGAGCTCTGGTTGGTCGCTATGGTCATCGGTGGATGGACAGAGCACTGTGCTTGGGTGATCTCTGATGAGTGAAGCAAGGGGTATATTGGAGGAAGTGATGTATGAAGTGGGTGTTATGGTTGTTGTTGGTGATATCTGGAGTTGTGACTAATGATGGAAGTTGTGTAACTGGGAAGGTGAAGTTGAACTTGCCTAGGGTGTTAATGTTGAGGCAGTATGCACAGGAGATTATGGAGGTGGAGTGCAGTGCAGAGCGTGTTCACTGAGATGTAGATGTTGGTAGCAATGGATGGGGTGGTCAAAGCACTGGAAGATGTAGATGAAATGAATAGCGATTGTTAGAAGTGAGTTGTTGTTTAGGGATATGTGTAGCGGAGAAAGGAAGGAAGCATAGTGTTGTGTAATAAGTGGTTGATGGCAGGATGGTTGTGACAGGGATGTTGTTGGAGTTGCATGTGAGAAGGAAGTTTGTTGTGAAATAAAGTATGGAAGGCAGAGGGTTGTGTGCTATTGTTATGGAGAGGCAACATGGTTGTGCTGATTGTGTAATAAAGACTTCATCTCTGTGGTATAGTATGATTGTACTTAGAACATGATATTTGTAGCGAACTATTATGTGTTAATGCTTTATGTATTTGGCATGTAAACTTATCTAACTTTTTGGAGTGTTAGAATTCTATAACTCTAGCTTTTAGTCTTTTCGTATGTGATTTTAATTATTTTACAACAATATTTAGTATTAGTATGGATCAATTGCATGGATGCTGCTGCAATTTTTTTAAAAATTTGCATTTATTTTGCAACGGGCAATGTGTGTTGTTATATGAGCTTCTTACAACGGTCAATGCACGTTGTTATATAAATTTTTTACAATGGTCGACACACTTTGTTAAATACGTATTTTACAATGGTCAGTACATGTTGTGAAATAGGCTATGCAATTAGTATGGTTAGTCTATTGCAACGGGTTATGGCCATTGTAATAAGATATATTGCAACGGTTTTTACAACGTGCATTGCCCGTTGTAAAATGTGGTGGATCTATTACAACGAGGCCTATTACAACGGGCACATGCCTGTTGCGAAAACCATATTACAACAGGCATTGCCCGTTGTAAAAAAGACCATTTTGTTGTAGTGCTATGTGATGTAAAAACAAGAGAAACGCAGAGCTACTCTAAGGCAAGAATAAAGAAACTTTGAAGATGATGGGTCATAGTCACGGAGTTGACAGCAGGCAATTCCGTGTGGTTATGAGGCAACGAATCGAAGTGACACGACTGCGACAACTTGATATTCTGAGTGATTTAGATCGACTACTTCAGGAGGGTAGTGGTGTTGGTATTTAGAGACGTACCACACAGTCGAGTTCTAAGTGATAATTTAAGGAGTAAGATAAGAGGTGATTCTACTATCAGTGCGTGCGCCAAAGTATCATTGGATAATTTTGAGGACAGGATATATGCTCGTAAATAGGAATCAGTGACGGTGCACACCGATGATAGTCAAAGCATACCTAGGGTAGTCAAAGTGTGCCCCTGAGATGAACGTTCGAGTGTGTCCAAGTTCCTTGTCATTCAGAGTGTGCCATGAGTTCGAGCATTCGGTATACATAACATTGTGTAGTCCCTGATCATCTGAGTGGGTTATATGAGTTGTTAGTTGTTATCATGCACGCATTTGAGTGGATGATGTGAGATTTGGCAGATAGTTGCAATGATTGCGATGATTGTCATGATTTCCATTATTTATATGTTTTCTATGATTGCTGAGAGTTAGGATGAATGGCATGTGATGCAGGTATAATCGAGTTAGGTATCTCGATGGCCTATATTGTACTTTAAGAATTAGTAGATATGATATTAGTTTGGCATATAATATATTTTAACTTGTTGGATGCAGGGATAGATTATATATGATTTCGCATACTCGATGTTTTGTTTATGACATATTGACATCTATATCTATTTTGAAATTATAGATCACTTAGATCGGTATTATAGCTGACCTGAAGTTATTTGCATCATTCTTAACATCTCGGGTATTCTTAGCAGGTATGAGACATTACATGGTGGCGCAGCGGATTAACAAACTTTGACGTGCTATTAATGTTCGATACAATTTGATGCAAATTCTTCCTCACGATATGATTCGTGTCAAGTAAACAAGATAAATGCCCAAATCCGTTGATCTCTCGAGATACCGGATTCTAGCTATCTTCAACACGTTGATAGCGCACGATTCCACGTTAGAAGATCTACGACTCTTCGACGTTGATCTTGCGCATGAGATTCCGTGAATCGGCTTCAAGTTCGTTGATTCGAGTGCACTCGAATAACCGAAGATGGAAGAAGAAAATATCACACTCAACTTCAACAATAGTGGCACAAAGCACACAAACAAATTTTATTCAAAATCAACTCACTTTACAATGACAACACACCCATATTTATAGAAGATTACAACCCACATACACATATGACACAACACAACCATACACGAGTTACAACAATGCAAGTTACAACAGTAACGACTTACGACCTACGACCTAAGAACACCACGCGACCTAACATCTCAGGCGACTTAACAAGGTATAACATATATGCGACATAACAATAAACACGACCTACGACTTACGACCTAAACATCAACGGCCTAAGATTTACAACAACAAGTTATAACTTCACGTGACCCATCAACAAAGCACTTCAGCAGAAACGGCTTGAGCGACCTATCACATGAGCGACTTAAAAGAATCCATCATCACATGCGACTTAACAACATAAGGTCTTGCGACTTAATGAGATAGCTCAGCACGTGACATAACTTCAGGAGCGACTTAACATACACAAGCGACCTAACACTTTAGGTCGTGGCTCGTTATGATAGCACGCGGCCGGTTCCAGAAAACTTGCAGGGTCGCTAGGGCGACTTATCAACCCGTTAGGTCGCTAGAGCGACTTACCCTCGCGTACATCATTCACTAAGTCGCTTAAGCGACTAAGTGACTCGCTAGGTCTCTGGCGACTTAAGACACGCGAACTAAGGAAAAGCGGCTTATGTAGTTGAGTCGCTGGCGACTTCATATAACTTGCGAATGACCTACGGCTGAAAACATGGTGCGCTGCATCATCCTCCCCTGGTTGCAAAGAATTCGCCCTCGAATTCACGCTTTCCTCTCCCTCGACAATCTTGTGCTCATGATACAGAATCAAATGTTTGACGTTGATAAAGTCAGCAGTATGAATATGATCCGACAATCGCAACTCATACGCATTCTCATTAATCTTCTTCACAATCTCCAAAGGACCAATCTTCCTCGCAGCTAGCTTGTTGTAAGTTTCAACAGGAAATCGATCCTTGGTCAACACTGCATACACAAAATCACCCTCTTTTAAGTCCACACTCCTTCGCTTCTTATCTGCCAGTTGCTTATACTTCTCATTTGACTTAAGCAATCGTTCACGAACAATCCTATGACACTCCTGCAACTCATTCACGATATCACATGCTCGTTTAACAACCCCCTTCTGACGTGGAACCGTCGACAAATCCAACGGTCCCTTCGGAATGGCTGAATATACTACTTGAAATGGACTGAATCCAGTACTTCGATTAACAGCATGATTATGTGCGAATTCTGCCTGACACAAGTTCACATCCCAGCTCTTCAGATTATCCTTCACAAGACATCTCAACAAGTTTTCCAAAGATCTGTTCACCACTTCCGTTTTCCCATCCGTTTGTGGATGATAGACGCCACTAAAATTCGGCTTAGTCCCAACCATTTTCCACAGACTCAACCAAAAATGACTTAGAAATCGAGTATCTCGTTCAGAAACAATGTTCTCAGGTAGCCCATGTAGTCGATAAACCTCTTTAAAGAACAATTGAGCAACACGGACTGCATCGGCGGTCTTTTTACAAGCTATGAAATGTGTCATCTTCGAAAATCTATCCACCACAACATATATAGAATCATTCCCTCGTTGAGTTCTTGGCAAACCCAAAGTAGAATCCATGCTAATATCAACCCATGGTCTAGTAGGCACGGGTAATGGCATATATAATCCTGCATTCGTAGCTGTCCCTTTGGAAACTTGACATATGTGACATCTCTGCACAAATCTCTCAACTTCTTTCCTCATGGAAGGCCAAAAATATGATTGAGAAATCAACTGCAAGGTACGATCTCTTCCCACATGACCTTCTTCATGCAATTCTTTCACAATCTTCATTCGTAAACTGCACTTTGGTATACACAACCGATTTCCTTTGAATAGAAAACCATCTACCAACACATACTCATCCGTCTTCCCTTTCTCAACTTCATCTACAATCTTAGCAAAGTAAGGATCCTCAACAAACAATTCTGGAAGTATATCAAACCCCGTCACTTCAACTCTCATCGTAGTCAACAAATGATTTCTTCTACTCAATGCGTCTGCCACATGATTTGTAACTCCCGGCTTATGCTTTACAACAAATGTAAACTGTTGCAATTATGCGATCCATGAAGCATGTCTGGCTGCAATCTTATCCTGTCCCTGCAGATGTTTCAATGCTTCATGATCAGTATACAACACAAACTCTTTATAAAACAAGTAGTGTCTCCAATGCTTTATGGCTTGGACAATAGCATAGAATTCCAAGTCATAGGTACTGTATCTTATCTGGGCTCCAGAAAGTTTCTCACTGAAATAAGAAATTGGACGCCACTTTTGAATTAACACCCCACCAATTCCAACTTTAGACGCATCAGTATTCAGCTCAAAGAGTAACTGAAAGTCCGGATATCGAAGAATCGGTGTTGTAGTCAAAAGTGTCTTGATCTGTTGGAAAGCAGAATCAGCCTCTTCAGTCCACACAAACTGCTTTCCTTTCATACAGTCTGTCATTGGTGCCATCACGCTACTGAAATGTGGAATAAATCTTCGGTAGAATGATGCTAAACCATGGAAACTTCTCACTTCAGTTATAGCCATGGGTTGTGGCCAATCCTTGATTGCTTCAACTTTACTTTGATCCACATGAATACCTTCCTTGGACAACACATGCCCCAAAAACAAAATACCGTGTGTCATGAATATGCACTTCTTTGTTGCCATGTAAAATTTCTCCTGACGAAGTATCATCAACACTTCCCACAAGTGTTGTAGATGTTCTTCTGTGCTTCCACTGTATATCAATATATCATCAAATTATACCACCACAAACTTTCCAATTAATGGTCGAAAGATCTGATTTATCACTCGCATAAAAGTACTAGGTGCATTCGAAAGACCAAATGGCATAACCAGCCATTCATACAACCCCTCCCGTGTCCTGAAGGCTGTCTTCCATTCATCCCCTGGTCGAATTCGAATCTGATGGTACCCACTCTTTAGATAAATCTTTGAAAAGATAACAGCTCCACTCAACTGATCTAACAAGTCGTCCAATCTTGGCATCGGAAATCTATACCTCACTGTAATCTTGTTTAGTGCTTGACTATCTGTACACATTCTCCAAGTTCCATCCTTCTTTGGCACTAACAAGGCTGGTACTGCACAAGGACTTAAACTCTCTCGTACACGCCCTTGTTCAAGTAACTCCTCCACCTGCCTTCTCAAATCTTCGTGCTCCTTTGGACTCATTCTATAATGTGGTCTATGTGGTAACACAGCTCCCGAAACAAGATCAATCTGATGTTGTATGTCTCTCAACGGTGGTAATTCTTTTGGTAATTCTTCTGGAAATACATCTTCAAATTCCTTCAACACTGGCTTAACTTCCTCAGGAATTTCAACTGTTTCACTACTTTCACGTCCAATCAACAGAAATACTTCAGGTCCATCCTCTACTTCTTTGACAAACTCCTTCAAAGATAACAGAGTCTTTAATTCCTCGATTTCCTCCAACTTGTTTTCACTTTGTTGTCGCTTTTTAGGAACTAAAGTGATTTTAGTGCCGTTGAACATGAAAATATAGCAGTTAGTCCTACCATCGTGTTGCACGGCTCTATCAAATTGCCATGGTCTTCCCAACAACAAATGACATACATCCATATCTACCACGTCACACCAAATTTCATCCTTATACTTCTTTACAATGGAAAAAGTTACACAAGCTCTTTGACTAACCTTCACTTCCCCACCTTTCCTCAACCAAGCCAATTTGTAGGGTTTGGGATGCTTCTCTATCTTTAACGCTAACTTCTTGATAGCTTCTGTAGAGATGATGTTATCACAACTTCCTGCATCGATAACAAACTTACAAACCCTTCCCAAAATAGTGCACGTCGACTGAAAAATATTACTTCTCAACCAACTAGTCTCCTCTTCCTGTTTTGGCATCAAGCAAGATCTCCTCATCATTAAAGAATACCCCTCGTCTTCCGTCAGTAATTCTTCTTCCTCCTCAACTTATGGTGAATTGGAACATTCTATTTCTGCATCCTCATCCTCAAGCTCAGGAATCATCGCTCGCTTCTTAGGTCTCGGGCATTCATTGCTCTTATGACCAAACTCCTGACAATTATAACACTTGAAATTGCTGTTGACCTTGGTCTTAGCAACTTCATTGACAACCGGTTTACTAACATCCTTGAAAACATTAGTATTGCTACTAGCCCCTTTCACCTGATTGATCAAACTTGTAAATGCACCACCTCCTCTTCTACCTTGCTTCTTCCAAGCTAGAGCCTTCTAGTGTGCTTCAGCAACGGATCTTGGATCAAACATATTTACCATATCCTGAATTTGCATTCTCGATCCTCCAACAGATCTAGATGTCAACTGTTCCTCCGTTTCCATGATATCGTTTCTAGCAATCAGTTGATAAAACTCATCTGCATAATCATTTACCGACTTTGTCCCTTGTCTCAAATTTTGTAAGCGCTGATACATAAGAGACTGATAATTATAAGGCAAGAAAGTAGCCTTCGTTAACTTCTTCATCTTTTCCCATGAAACAATCTTCAACTTTCCCATTCTTTCCCGTGTAAGTTTATTTGTTCCCACCATGCCATAGCTCTACCTCTCAATCGTGTAGCAACCAACTTAACTCTACGATGCTCGGGTACTTCTTTGAAGTCGAAAACTTCTTCAATATTTGATAATCAATCCAGAAATTCTTCCGCTATCATTCCCCCTTTGAATTCTGGAATTTCTGTTTTCATACCTGATTCCCATTTACGATCGTTCTCTGAATCAATGTATCGATTTCGCACTTGGCCTCGATCTCGATCATGAATGCTACCTCTATCACCATATTCCTCAAAATCATAGGTATGTCGATATCGATCTCGTCCATCTACATCTCTACGACTATGCATGTCCCTTCCATCATGTCTTTCGGCATCATGATATGGATCATCTTCAAATCCACGATGAGTTCTTCTCTCTTCACCTCGATACTCATGATGTTCTTGCCTTATAGAAACTGGTGATTCTCTCCGATCTCGATAAGATTGGGGTGACATTCTTCTTTCTCCCGCAACTGAAGGTGAAACTCTGTTTCCGCTATGGTGCAAAACTGGTGAAGTTCTCCTTTGACTTTGATTCATGTCTCTCATCAACTTCTCTAACTTTCCAATACCTTCATCCAACTTTTCATTGATACGCTGCTCCATTTGCTCAACTTCTTGTCTTCTATATACATCTTCAACATTTTGAAATCAATTAGCACGTCTCGGAGGCATGATCTTCAAATAATCTCTTTCCGATCTAACTTTGAGATAGTTCGACTTAACTCGTCTTGCACTAGGACTTAGCTCGGCTCAGCCTAACTTGGTTTCGTCGTAGCTTAGCTCGGCTTCGACTTAACTCTTGTTCGGCCTTGATCTCAATTAGCTTCAACTTTGCTCTTCAAGCTCTCATACCAAACTGACGCAGCGATTAACAAACTTTGACGTGCTATTAATGTTCGATACAATTTGATGCAAATTCTTCCTCACGATATGATTTGTGTCAAGTAAACAAGATAAATGCCCAAATCCGTTGATCTCTCGAGATACTGAATTCTAGCAATCTTCAACATGTTGATCGCGCACGATTCCGCGTTAGAAGATCTATGACTCTTCGACGTTGATCTCGCGCACGAGATTCCGTGAATCGGCTTCAACAAAAGTGGCACAAAGCACACAAACAAATTTTATTCAAAATCAACTCACTTTACAATGACAACACACCCGTATTTATAGAAGATTACAACCCACGTACACATACGACACAACACAACCATACACGAGTTAAAACAATGCAAGTTACAGCAGTAACGACTTACGACCTAAGAACACCACGCGACCTAACGTCTCAGGCGACTTAACAAGTTATAACATATATGCGACATAACAACAAACACGACCTACGACTTACGACCTAAACACCAACGACCTAAGATTTACAGCAACAAGTTATAACTTCACGCGACCTATCAACAAAGCACTTCAGCAGAAACGGCTTGAGCGACTTAAAAGAATCCATCATCACATGCGACTTAACAACATAAGGTCTTGCGACTTAAGGAGATAACTCAGCATGCGGCATAACTTCAAGAGCGACTTAACATACACAAGCGACCTAACACTTTAGGTCATGGCTCGTTACGATAGCACGCAGGCGGTTCCAGAAAACTTGCAGGGTCGCTAGGGCAACTTATCAACCCGTTAGGTCGCTGGAGCGACTTACCCTCGTGTACATCATTCACTAGGTCGCTTGAGCGACTAAGTGACTCGCTAGGTCGCTGGCGACTTAAGACACGCGACCTAAGGAAAAGCGGCTTATGTAGTTGAGTCGCTGGCGACTTCATATAACTTGCGAACGACCTACGGCTTAAAACATGGTGCGCTGCATCACATGGAGTTGTGATGGGAACAAGCAGGTAATTGCACTTTCATATATCTATGTTTGAAGCTTTATTTTTATTTCTGTTATGCAGTACTATGTACCTATATCAATACTACTTAATATTTAGATACAGTTTCTTTTGGGGTTTATTATTTAGACGTACAAATTCTTTTACATTTTGTTTTATAAAACCGTAATAAACCTGCTACAACTCTAATTTTGTTTAGTTCACTAAGTTATAGTACTCCCTCACATGTTTTATATCTATGTTTGTTATTATACTTCATCCTATACGTTGTGAGATATACGACCTATTTTACTTTCGATTGCTATTATTTCACCCTTGATTACTATTCTACATCGATTGAGTGCTGCTACACCCACACTATTTATGGCATTTGGATACCGAAAGTGTTTGATGATTGTCGCAAAGCACTACTTTGTTAAATAAAATGACCACTTCATCTCATGGTTAATTACAATGATTGGACCTACCAAGTAATCATCTCCTCGAACTTTTGTTTTAATATTTCATGTTCAAAATGTACCTACTTTGAAGATTACTAATTCTCTTCTCTGTCGCAATAGATGTTGGTGGAGTGTCACGAGCACTAACATCTTTCAAATTACCAAGAAGGATCTCACCCAATCAATTACGAGAGAGCTACAAGTTTAACCATTTAGGGTTGTGTGTATACATACATACATTCCTTTATACTAACATCATTTTGTACAACTTTCATGCGTACTGAATAATTTACAAATTTAAATGTTTTCACTGCATATTTCTACATTTAGGAATTATAACAACATTACATCTCAGCTTATTGTCAAAGAACCGTATCGCCGTTGATATACGGATTGCTCAATCACAATAAGCAGAATGATAAGACTAATTGTAAACCAAGAGAGATATGGTTCGAATTTTTAATTTAATAATGCGGTTCTATACAGTCAAGATAATTTTATTGTAATATTATGATGAAACATGACTTTAATCAAAATTTGTTTCCCTGATTTTTTTTGAAACTTTAATAAACAGTTGAGCTATTGGCCATTGAAGCTTCCGACCTTTTTGATGTTGCAGATATATCCATCAAACATGTAATTGCATTTATCTCACACTGGCCAGATATAGGGTATTCCTATAATTTCTTGTGCAGCCTAAAGCATTTTATACATCTAATTATTCTAGAGTGTCAATATTATATGTAATGGAAGAAAACTATAATAACTAAGCCTTGTTTGTGATGAACTTCTCTATGATGTTGTGGATGTTTAATTTCTGCTGATTTTAAAATAACCTTCAACGTTAGATATCTTGTAAAATAATTTCATATATAAATCATAAAACCACACTACAAGAAAACCAAAACCAAAATCAATGAATAAATAAACTGCATTATCAAAGTTGAAAAATTGAAAATAAAAAATTGCATTGAACTTATCACTTTCAAGTCAAATACATATATTAAAGTTAAAAAAGAAAACATAAAGCCTTAGAAATACAAGTATTTAGAAAATAAAAATAAAAATTTCAAACAAGACAAGCATTCAAAATCGAACTAGCAAACCAAATACGTTTTCCAAAATGTTAAAATCTCAAACTAGAGAACTCAAACAGGCTTAAAAACACCAAGTTGAAATATCAAAATATGGCTTTGACTTAAGTGCAATTTAACCATCTATGTTTGTAGGCAAGATAAGGGCAGTCGGATGTGTAGATAATTCTTCAACAAATTGTACACATTAATTCTTTTAGGGTGAAAGGAACAATAGCAAATAGTAATGCATCTATGCCTAGAATAAGCTTCGCTCGAAATAAAGAAATGTGCATAAAGTTAATTTTAATAGGCTGATGGAACACAGAATGCATTATAAGTTCATCTCATAAAAGCTAAAATATTACATACCATGTACTTTATTAGCAGTCATTACCCAACCAGAAAGATTACATGCAATATGGTGCAGCACTTGCAAAAAGCAATAAAAAAATTAATTGACTTACCTTCACCAATTTAAACACCTAATTTTCCTGATCATCCATTCTGATTTTCACACCCAATCTGTAAGGTAAAATTACAAAGAAGCAATCAAAATACCATAAAATAAAACGTAACAAATATGAAATGGTTTTAGCATTACATCAAAACAATTTCGAACACACTATCAACAAATTTCTATTTTGATACAATATCTAATACAAATCTAACAAAAATTGTAAAGAGTAATGGTTCAATAATGATTCAGTACCGCTACCTATTTTAGGTGCTGGTTAAACATCACTAAAATGCTCGTCTTCGAAACAGCATACACAAAGGGTGGTGCAAATATTTATTATATGGTAAAATTACTTAAATGCAATCTTTAGAGACAACACTCAAAGTATAAGGAAGTAACTGATTCATAATTGTGTGAACTTAATGATGCTAATTAACCATGGTATCATAGCATTAGACCTACTATCAATAGTTTTTGAAACAACCAAACCAAATTATTATCAAGGGTTGACATGAGTCTCAACGCCAATGAAGTACTAATTAGCAGCTAACAATGAGAATCCTAAGGAAGAAACAAAACTTGAAAGGAAAACAAATTGCACCTTCGGTGGACCAGTGAACACAAATTTGGTATGAACCATAAGTAAAGAACCTCTTCAAACTCGCGTGGAACGTTCAATCTTGTTCTTCATTGGCATCCAACGTCATATACACTAAATACATCTGTTTTACTTGAATAGTCAGCTATAAGATGAGACTGAGACTTCCGAATAACAAAGAACATATCAAGCGACTCCAAAAAAGAGAGATCAAAATCAGAAGAATATTTGACAAAACCCGATTGACCTCAGCTCTAATCATGTTCGAACACTTTCTTTTCCATTAAAATACTATAAGTAGCCATATGTACCATGCAAGTTGCACACATTATTAAGACATTCTTATCAAGTGACTGTGCCAGCTTCCCATTATATATCATTTCATAATATATAGGTTTACCGTGGTAGTTAGCTTTAGTTTCATCCCTTGACTCATTTTCTTCTACTTTGTATAACACATGCCTTGGACACTCCTTGCAAATACGTTCTTTGGATAAGGACGAAGGATTGTTGATGCCTTCGAATACAATCAGTTTAAGGTCATTGATGAGAACATAAAGTGGTTCTTGATGAAAAGCAATATATGTAATAAAATCAGCAGTTATAACTTTGCTTAAATCAAGATAGGTCCACTTAGAATCGTCTGTCCTTACAAGAGCAATGCAGGTCATAGAACCATTGGGATCATGAACCTCGTGAATACCGTCATTGTAGCAACCTATAGCAACAGTAACATTGTCTATGTATGGATTTCTATTGACAACAATCTTGTTTATGTCAAAGACTGGGACTGGAGGGAGGCTGTACCTTCCATTGACAGGGTCATACAAGTGAATAATGCTGTTAGGGCTAAAATTAAACAAATTATGATATTTGACGAAATAACTGAATTCTTTCCTTGTTTCATGAATAATATTATACCATTACTAATATAGATAAGGTATCCATTATCAGCTCCAATTAATATTACATTTCCCTTATTGATATCAGGCATCAAATGAGGGGGGTGACTGAAGAAATAACTTTTTTTACTTGAAAAGTTATAGAAACAGAGAGGTGGAAACTATTGAGGACAACCTGCGTTTGGTTCTTCCTTATTCTTTTGTTGGAGAAGCGGGCTACTCGAATTTAGGTTGTACTAAAAGGATCCAAGGAATTTGGGAGTACTTCTTGCGACGATAGCATCGGAGGGAAAGATGAGCTAGGGTTACCGAACGCCACGTGCAGCATGTAGCATCAAAATATATGAAATCGAGGATGCCCTTAAAGCGATGAACGATTGTATCAACAACGTCGGATAGTAAATCCATCCAACTTACGTTGGAGGCAGATGTAGATGCAGAATCTGTAGAGATTAGGATAGTACAACTTGATAAATGGGGGGATTTGAAGCCAACAGTATTATACAAATTAGGGTTTAAGTTCTAAATCGAAAGTACTCATCAACGGATGAAACAAGATGGAACTGTAGCGTTGTGAAGTTAATCAATGCCGTAGCGGGCTGCTAACTGAAATCAGCATGCTCATTATGAAGGAGTGGATAGGCCTGTAATGTTGTTAAAACATTATTCGTATTTAATTATTGTTGAAATTAGAATTTTACTATAAAGGACTTATAAATTAAATTAATATATTTATATGCATTTAAAGTTTTTGCAGCGTACTTTCATTAAAAATAAGTACATAATATTATCAAAGTGATTAACAAAATATTTATTTCGACACTAAAAAAACATTAAATGAAAATAAAATCTATAATGTTACAAATCACGTTTTCATTTTAACTATTAAAAAATAATTTTTAAACTAGTGTTTGATACCTCAATAGTCTTAATTTACAATAAAAATATTTAAAAATATTTAACATTTACCTCTAATATATAATAAAATATAAAGTAAAATATTTCTAATCAAAATATAGTATAATATTTGCCCCACTGACTATTGTAAACTATTGATATAAACAGGAAAATGTAATTTTTTTACAATAACATTCTAACTGAAATTTTTATTATTTTTCAGCATCATGGATTACAAACATTCATCACTTATCATTATTCGCAATGTCATTCTTCATAAAAATAAATTTTATTAATAACGAAGAATCTGCTTAACATCTGCTTGACACATCAAATTTGAAAAGGATTTATATATGTTTGTAAGTAATGATATACCAATTTTAGAAAGATAAGGCTATGTATGTATTTGCTTGTGATGAAATATGAACTTTAGAAAGGAATAAATATTTGTATCAAAATACTAATTTTAGAAAGAATGAAATTTTGTGAATTGATGTTAAAAAATTCTAACATGTGGACCACATATGTAAAATAAAATGTGATGTATTACTTTGATGTAAAGCCTAATTAAAGTGATCAAATTATAAATTAAAGTTTAAAGGCTTATTGGTATAATTATCATGGTATTAATGTGTAGATACCTGGTAATTCTAATTTGATTATGGATCAAATTAGAAACTGACAACATTATAAATAAGGGATTATGGTCTCCATATTATGCAAGCTCTACTTATTATTTAATCTTCCCTATAGAAATAATTCAGATCTAGAATTTATGTTAGTTTGGAATATCAAACCAATTTTTCTTCTCTTTCAATCAGCATTATGGATTTATGTATGACTTCTACT
The DNA here is from genome assembly GCA_030765085.1 of Allium cepa. Classification (NCBI taxonomy): domain Eukaryota; kingdom Viridiplantae; phylum Streptophyta; class Magnoliopsida; order Asparagales; family Amaryllidaceae; genus Allium; species Allium cepa. Next base: position 199,815,662 of record CM060935.1, read on the forward strand.
AGTTAATGATATCTTCTTGTAATGACCTAGAATTTTGAATATTTAAAACTAGAGTATTTAATTGATTTTAAATATTTAAAATTTAATAGTTAAATCGAATTTCAAATATAACTATTTATTGATAATTAAATTATTGAATTTATTAGTTGGAAATTGGTTAAAATATTGAATTTGTGATTTTAAGCTTGTTAAAAATAATTTAAAGGCCTATAAAATTTATATTAATAATACTGAAGATAATAGTTTTTTTAAATTGAATTCAAAAGTGATTTGTTCAATTTTAAAAATATATCGTTTGAATTTACATTTGAAAATATTCTTCCGGGGCATAGTCTCGGATTTCGATGAAACTAGTTCCATTGGATCCGTAATAGTTTATTATTATTGGATTTCAAATTTCGTAACATTTGAAGTTATCGTTTGGCCGTACGGGATATAAACGCGTTGAAATTTATATCAAAAAATTAATATAATAATTGAGTCTGAAAAGCCATCTTCTCCATACGAACGAATTAGGACTCGAAACCTTTCCCATTGCGTTCGGAATAGGGGTATAACATTATAAACTCCTAGCGACATGCCTCGTTAGGAGGTCGAGATTTTAAGCTACGAAATCGAGATGATTTAAAAATCTAAATAATTCATTTATAGAATTGACAAATTTCTTTTACATCAGCTTTGTTTTTCTTTTCAAGTCACTGTTTACCTATTCAAACACGCAATGATCTCATCTTTTTTTCTTTTTTAAAAACACGTGCAGCAGAACAGTGTAGGGAAAAAGAAAAATATACGCAGGCTTCAAAATTCGTTTCCTCGAGTTATACTTCAAGAAAAAATGCAAAATGAATTCCTGAAATCCTATTTTTCCAAGAGTTTCAGCCTAGGATGATTTTTAAAGGTCGCGACTTCGTTCTTGGAATCGATAGTGAAGATGTGAAAGAGTAGAGAACGAGGGTTGGAGTTCGCCATTGTTTTGGACCTTGATCTAGGGAATGGAGGGTATAATTGTGATTAGGAAGGGAAGGCGCACCTGGGGAAGGATTTTCATGGCATACGGCTGCCGTTGAGGACTGCAACTGCGGACGGGCTGGTGTTCGCCTGCAACTCTCGCATTTCGATTTTGAAGCTCGGAGGTGGAGTTTTGGTGGCGGTTGAGTCGAGAAGGAGGAGGCGAACGTGTGGGCGAGGTTGGTAGTTTCGGCATGTCGATCATAGTATCATCGCGTGCATGAATTGGGAACAACTACAGGCAAAAAAAGAAGAAGGAAGAAGAACAGGTTTGGGTCGGTTTGTGTTTGGGTTTCAACCCACTAACTCATCTAATACCCTAACTCCTCCTCCAACTCCTCTTCATTCATTCTATTATTTTCTAATACTCAAACTAAAGGAAAATGGGGGAAAGAAAGGGAAATTAAAATTCCTAAACCCCACTAGGAAATACAAGATTCAAGCTCCGAAATCAAAGAGAAGCTTAGGTAAGCATCCTCTTCATCTTCTCCATCTCAATCCCTCTTCAATTTTCAGAAATTCCTAAACCCTAACTTAGGAAATATTTGCTCATGAGCTTAGATTGGAGCTTCTAGAGTTGAAGTGAAGTGTTGTTGATCTTTCCTTTATTTTTGAGCTTCTCATTTGTTGTTTTTGGGTTTAAAGATGAGTTCTTAAAACTCACAACTATGTCTATAGATTTCATTGTTGTTAGGTATGAATTCCTAACATCTACTTCATGTTCAATTTCTTTTGATTTGAATTGATTTGGTGAATTTTTCAATTTTGGTATTTTGAAATCAAAACCTCTAAAGATCCTATCTTGGATGTTTGGGCTTGTTTTTGGTGGTGTATCGAACCCTATAGGGCCAGGTTGTCGATTGACATAAAACCCTAGCATCCATCACCCATTCGATCGTTTCCGGTTTGGAATTTTTTCCCTTTTTAGGGATAGGCTAATTTTTGCCTAGCAGGAAAATCCAAACGTCTGGTTGAAAAATCAAAACTCTGGTAGGGATCCCTGGAAAAGACAAAAAAACACACATAGGAAAAAATGGTAGAGGACGTCTAGTTGAAAAATGCAGACGTCTGGTCAAAAAATCTAGATGTCTGGTTGAAAAATCCAAATGTCTAGAAGGGTTTTGGAATTAAAAAGAGAAAGGAGAAAAAATATATATAATTTTAGAACCTAGGGCCAAACGTCTGGATAAACCTACCAGACGTATGGAACTGTTCAGTTTTGCCTATTTTTGCTGTTTTTAAGTGAATTTTCAATTTTTATCGATTTTTGTTGATTTGGTTTGTTGTTGTCATTTATTATCGACTTTGATGACTTCTTTTTTGGATTTTCGGAATATCCATTTGATGGATTTGATATCGATTTCTATAGTTTTGATTCGCGTCATCATATGGGAATTTTTAGTGACTGATTGTTTTTACAATCATTTTTGTAATTTGTCAATTTAAAATACAAAGGTTTCTATACTAGAAGTAAATACTCGAATTCTTCCACAAAAATGATTTCAACGTTATTTTTAAATACAAAGCTCGTTTTTAAAACCGTTTTCAATCTATTAGTATATACAAACCTTTACTTCATTTGTTCAAGAAATCCAATTAAACGACTTTGCAAAACAAGTGGTATGAAACGCTTGCGTTTTCTTCGTTGGTTATTTCTTTGACTTGTTCGATTGAACTCTTATGACTATTTTCGAGTGGAAATCTACAATTTGTTCGTAAATATTTAAGTTAAGCCAGTCGTTATGGGACATGAAGCTAAACTCATTTATTTACTAGCTTAGTGTAATTCACACTTCCCATTGATCAATGGTGATCATTTTATAGTTTAGATTAGCGATATGCGATGTCACTTCGTCCACGTCGGGGACTGTACCTCGATTTATTAAGCTTCGTCTTATTTCTTTTATAGGCTAGTGACCTATGGGTTCTTTGAAGTTTCGACTCACTTTTATGGGCTAGCGACCCATATTGTTTTATGGAGTTCGGGTTCATCGGGCGTACCGTTATTGTACTACGTAGTTTTTCTAATAATTATTTAAGTTTCTGGTTCATCGGACGTACCGTTATTGTATTAAGTCGTTGTTCTAAATTATTCGAGTTTCAGGTTTCTCAGGCCTACCATTATTGTACTACGTCGTTGCACCAACTCTATGGTTAGCGATGATGGGATAGCGACCCGTTTGTGATACATGTGTTAGTGAGTTTTCATGCTCCCATTTTTGATAGGCTTCCCCCTTTGTGATTTTTGGATTTCTAATTGATGATTTTTAGAATTTGTGTTTCACCAATTTTTACGATTGACATAGATATGTTTTGTCAATAGTTGTGGTTTGGTGAATAAAATAAAGAATATGACATTCTTTTTGGTGTTTGAGAATATTTTAGATATTGTATGATTTTTGTTGTAATTTAACTTATACTTGTCATAATATGGCATTATTCTTATCACATGTTTTTTTTCATATCTCTTATCCTATCTCATTTTGTATGATATTTATAGCTAGACTGATCCGTTTATTATTTTCTTCTAAAATAATAATCGGGTCAGACCGAGGTATTTCAGTTGCTTCTACATGACTTCTTATCGGGGTCCGTCACCTGACTTCCGGCCAACTTACTTAGCTTAGTAGTTTTTTTGTTTTGTACATTCGAGATAGGGACTCCTTGATGTATAAGTATTCTTTTGTCTAGTATTGTACCTACTCCTTTGTGATGTAGTGGATCTTACAAGATCAGTACTTTGATGTACACTTTTATGTGTTATATTCATATCTGTTTCCGCCTTAGTGATATGAATATCTATGACTGGTTTTTTGTTATGCTTATTTTATATTTGTTTCCGAAGACCACATAGCATGAAGCTTTGAGTTTGTATTGGTATGTCGGATTTCCTCTTGAAATGAAAGCGATATTTTATTTGGCATATCGGTACTCGCATAAAGAAATTACAAAGATGGTCGCTCCTCACTAGCCTTATTCTTCGTACTAGTCGATGGCGTTACTCCGTAGTGTCCTTGGCTAGTGTGAGTGCAGAGGTGGTGCGTTACAGCTTCGTATGAGAGCCTAACTTCGAAAGAATATATAATATTATAACAATGATCATTGTCCTACGTCTCTCTTAGAAATCGTGCCTTAGGATTTAATTCTAGTTGTTGGTCCCGTTCTATCCTATTTTCTTTTATGATGCCTTGTTTTATCAATCAAGTTTGATTGATATTCATTCTGAGAATAACCTTTTTCCTCTTCTTTCTTTCTTTCTTAAAGAAGAGAAATGGTTAGACCTAATCGTCCCAGTGCCGGTCAATCCAGTGCTACTCCTCAAGTTTTGGTATTTATGCCTGCCCAGCAGCTTTTAGATCTTGTAAATAATGCTCAAGCTATCGGACCCATTCTAGAGCTACTCACCCTAAATCTGGCTTTGCACGCTTGTGTATTGATTATACCAATTTGGGTGGAAAGCCATTCAAGGGTTCCGAAAGCGTTATAGAATTCAAGCTTGGCTTAGAACATGCGATCGCTTTCTAGCATGAATCTTGTTAATCTCCATCAAGTCCAAGTGGCTTTTAGCATGCTCCAAGAAAGAGCATTAGATTGGTATGAGCTTTCGATTTCGAAAATTATTGAAGCGGATCTTACTTTGAAGCAACTCCGGGAAAGATTCGAGAAAAAGTAACTTTAGCCCGACGCTTTATTAACCTTGTTCAAGGTGAATCTTCTGTAACAGATTATGTCGTATCTTTTGAATCTCTCTCTAAACATGGGGTCGAGTACATCAATACCCCATTGAAGAAAAATCACAGGTTTATTTATGGGTTTAATAAGAACCTCAAAAATCCTTTATTTTTGAAACTAGAAGTTTCTTTCGATCAACTTGTTGATATTACTCTTCGGCTTGAAAATGCCAATAAAGAAAGTGATGTTGAAGTTGTTGGTGCCAAACAGAACTTCAACAACAACAAGAAGATGCCTATTAAGTTCAAAGGCCCTAATCCATTCAAGAAATGGAAGCAACCAACTTCGATAGCAAAGACTCCTACCTCTAGTCATGGTCAATGCTATAATTGTGGTTCTAAGGACCATTATGCAAATAGGTCTCCGATACCCCTTTTTTGTTGTTATTGCAAAGGTTAGGGTCGTCTTTAATCATCATGTCCCAAACTTCCAAGCAAGAAAGAGGCTCATGGTCAAGGTATTTCTCATTCTATCCTTGATGGCAATGTTATGTTTCGTGATCATCATATTCGAATTCTTTTTGATTGGGGTGCATCTCACTCTTTTATATCAAAAGAACTTGTGGATACTTTGTCTTTAAATGTTATGGTCTTGATGACTTCTTTGAGAATTGCGAATTCGGTTGGTGGATCCGCAACACTCAATTTAATTTGTAAAGATGTTGAGATTATTTTGTATGATTATGCTTTCCGTGTCAATTTGCATGTTATGCGTTACTTAGCCTTCGAAATGATTTTGGGAATGGGTTGGCTTAATCGTTATGAAGCCCACATCCTATGTCTGGAGGGGACTATACATCTTCAACATCCTCAATCTATTAAGCAGATTTCCATTGTTCTTAAAGATTCAGATTCCAATTTGGAAGCATCCTTATATTCTCTAAACCCTCATGATGATGATATGACGATAAAGAAGATGTCATTTCACTCATTCACGTTATTCACGAATTTCCCGATATATCTGAACCTGTTTTAGGATTAGCCCCCAAGCGAGTAATTAAATTCGAAATTAATTTAATCCCTAGAGCTCTACCTATCACCCGTCCTCCTTATTGTATGTCCATTAAGGAAAATGAGGAGATATCTGAATTGGAAGCGAAGCAATTTATTCGTTCTAGTTCCTTGCGAGCTTCAACTATCTTTGTGAAGAAATCTGATCGTTTAAGCTTTGCGTTGACTACCGCAAGCCTAATGACCTTACCATTAAGAATAAATTTCCCTTGCCTCGGATTGATGATCTATTCGACCAACTTTGCAGTGCTAGAGTCTTTTCATAGTTAGACTTAGAAACCAGTTTTCATTAGCTTCGTATTGCAGAGGATAACATTCCTTTTACATTGTTTCGTACTCGTTATGAATCTTATGAATGACTTGTTATGCTATTTGGTTTAACACATGCTCCAGCTTATTTCATTGACCTTGTGAATCAAGTTTTCAAAGGCTTTGTCGATCGATTTGTTCTCATCTTTATAGATAATATTCTTGTTCATTTTAAAACCGAGGAAGAGAATGAAAGACATCTTCGGATTGTGTTGGAAATTCTTAGGATCAACCAATTGAAAGCAAAATTTTCCAAGTGCCACTTTTGGCAATCTCGTGTGAAATTTCTTGGAAACATTATTTTTGAATCCGGAATTTCCATGGTTCCTCCAAAGGTTGAAGTAATTCAAAATTGGAAGAGATCAGAAAGTACGGTGAAATTCGTAGTTTTCTTGGATTAGCGGGCTATTACCATCGGTTCATAAAAGACTTTTCTAAAATTTCCATGCCTCTTACTAGTTTGACAATGAAGGGAGTTAAGTACATTTGGTCAGACAAATGTGAAGCTGCTTTTTAGAAATTAAAGGAATTCCTTTCTGATGCTCATATTCTTGTGATTCCCGAAGGGAACTAAGACGTTATTGTTTATACCGATGCTAGTCGTGTTGGTTTGGGTGGCGTTCTTGTAGGATCGATTTCACTCTAGAGGGGGGGTGAATAGGGTGACAATATTAATTATAAAAATTAATTGCGGAAGCTTATAAATAATTTAAACACAGATCACAGAATAGTAGCAACACAGATAAAAGCAGAATAATAAATGCAGAAATAGAGTGACACAGAATTTACCCAGCTTCGGCAAAACCCTGCCTACGTGCTTCCCCCAAGGTTTCTACTAGAAATTAAGTAGTCACACGCTTACAAACGTAAAGTCGCGACACCCGCTACTGACTAACCTAACTCTACCCTCAAAACCCTGCCACAACTCAGCCACTAAGTTGCGAATTCTCAAACTACGCCACGTAGTTTTTGCCCTAGTCACACGACTAGAAATTACAACGGTTTAAACTTTAAAAACAAATTTAAAAAAAATTTAAAAAGAAAAAGGCAATTAAAAACCCTAATTAAAACTAAAACCCCTTATAATAAACAAAGAAACACCCGTCCCCTTTTATTTCTTTTTATAATATTTGCGGCTCGTTTCTTTTGAGATAGTGGCGGCTTCTTCAATCACAAATAGGGCTTTCGTCCTTCGATCCAAATTAGGGTTTTGTTGAAATCTGAAGTAGTCGACTTTGAATGATTGATTGGATGATACAGTGATCCTCTTCTGTCAATCAATCGTCTCTGTTATTTTCTTCAACTGCTTCGAATTTTATCGAATTCGAGAAGGCCTTGGTATGTAATTTCTGCTCCTTTTGTGTAACAACCCGGAATTTGCATTACCAATTAATAAATAAAAGTTAGGATTTTTATTTATTCTTAAAGAAGCATAAAAGGATTTGGAATAACAAAATTTATTTGAAAAAGGATATTTTAATTAAATGGGAAATACGGGATTTTAAAATGAGGATAAAATGTTATTTTGAAGAGTTAAATATTTAGGAGAGATTTTAAAACTGGTTCGGGTAAGAAAAATGAGTTCATAAACCTACATGAACACTTAGAATTTTTTTGGAAACATTGTAAATAACTCTCTTCTTATTGGGTTGCTGGACTTAACCCAATAACCCACCCTAAACCTCTCCTACATATTATCTCAAACTCTCATAACCTTCTTCATTCAACCCTAATCAAAACCCTAATCATTTCCTAAAGCTTCTTAACAAAAATGGCCTCCATCTTCATCTCCTTCAAGTTTTAGCTTATGCAAGTCATTCTATGCAAAGGTAATGCAAATACCCACCTCAAATCCCTCTTTTATAACTTTCTAATTTCTGAAATTAGTTTGTTAACACATGTTTTATGTGTTTTTATGATCTTATAGCCTCCTAATCCTCTTTTCCTAACTTGGGTTGATGCTATTATGATCATTGTTGCTTTCTAAGAGAGGTATATTGCTAAAAACTTCTTATAGTATGTGTTTGATCCACTTTTGATGTCATAAATCAATTAATAACACATGCTTATTTATGTAACATGTGAATCATAGCTCCTTAATCATCTTTGCATTCAATTTGGGGTTGCACATAAGGTGTTTGTAAAATTGCTTCATTAGGTAATCCTAAGCTTTGGCCTTTGTTTCATTTAATATGGTGTATTAATCATTGTATAGTAGCTTGAGATTGTTATTAGTGAGATTTGATGCCAAAAACTTGAAAAAAACACTCCAAAACCACCAAAAACTGCATAAACAGCTGACTGGAAAATGCTTCAGCCTGAAAACAGGCCAAAACCCAATTCTGAGTGCACCAGGACAGGCCTGGGCTGCACCCACGCTGCTGCCCAGGCGCACTGGGCTAGCCCGGTTGGGCTAGCCAGTAGCAGGCCAGCCCGCATGGGCTGGCGCACCACCCACCGCCCCAGCCCGCTTCGGGCTGGGAGCTGGTGTTTCGCCCCAGCCCAGTTGGGCTGGGGGCTGGTAAGTCGCCCCAGCCCAATTGGGCTAGGGGCTGGTAATCCGCCCCAGCCCAATTGGGCTGGGGGGCATGATTTCCGCCCCAGCCCAATTGGGCTGGGGGGCTTTTGTTCTGCCCCAGCCCAATTGGGCTGAGGGTTTGTGATTGCTCCCCAGCCCAAGCGGGCTGGGGGCTTATGCATTGCTCCCCAGTCCATGCGGGCTGGGGGGCTGGGCCAGGCTACACCATGCGGTGCAGCCGGTCCTTAAAAAAAATAAAATGAAATAGTTCTCTGTTTTCAGTTTTGGGACTGAAACTTTGTGACATCACCACGGCACATCCGTGGTCGAAATCCAACGCTTTTGGACTCGTTGGAAAGGTGGAGTTCCAAACTCCATCTCTAGAAAATTTGGGCAACAATGGAGTTCGTTTGGTACTCCGAATTTCGTGCCAAAGTTAGACTCTGGTCGCTGTTGGAAAACAGTGTGAATCTTTTTCTAGGTTCAACTTTGATACATCGTTGCCACTTCGTCTCAACTCGGAATCCAGAAATTCTTTTTGCATCTTAAAGTAGGGATGTCGGACTACATCCCTACCAGTTTTCATGCCATTTGGACACAGTTTGCTGGTCCAAATAAATTGCCGAACTTGGGTTTGCGGTAGTTTTTGAATGGTTTCAAACACTTAAGAATATTTTTGATGATTTTCTGGTTTTCGTCGATTTCTTTGAGATTTGTCCCTGGATTTCGTACACGGGCTTTATAAAAAGGATTTAAAAGGATTTTTCACTCCAAAATGGCTTTTCAAAATTATTATATAATATTATTTTAATTATTAAATTAATTACTCCATAATGGGAGAGTTTTCAAAAGCCGTTTTAAAGTGATTTCAAAATCAATTAAAATCTGTTTCGCACCATTATTTTCTATAATAAAAATCTCACACTCACTTTTTAGCACGTCGAGCGAAGTGGAAAGGTGCTTAAACGGTTAGGAATCTCCGGCCTATGGAACCGTGTGTATTTTCTTTCCGGTTAATCCCCGACCTATTCGGTTGATCGTTTTGACCTTTGGGTCTAGTTTACCGATGATACGAGGTGGACTTTTTATTGTTTGGAGTGTGAGCTCGTTATTGGTTAGTAAACCGTTTAGTGTGAACGTGGGGTATGGGACTCATTGTTAACACTTTACGGGTTCCTCTCCAAGAAGTTAGTGACACATTAGCCTCTGGACGGCCAGTACTGGACGTCTAGGTCACCACGCCTCTGCGCAACCGTCTCTGGACACCTGCTTTATGGAGCAGTTTATTTTTCGGCGTGCGCCTCTGGGCCTTTATCCTTCTGGGAAGGATCTCGCCGTCTCGCGCGTTCCGCATCTGTGCGAGTGATCGATCACAATTCTACAGTACTTGGCAACAACGACTCTGGTCGGTGCACGTGCAATATTTGTATTATCTGATGATTTTATATCCATTCGAGTATTGCCATTCGGTGTTGGTTCTATGGAACCATACGATGTAAGTGCGATTACCTTGTGGATTCACAGTGTCTCTGGACACTGCTTTTCAGTGTTTGATTTCATTGACTTTTCAGTATATCCCTATTGCTCTTTGGAGCATCGATCTTTGCTTGGGCATTGATTACTGACTCTGGTCACTCTTGGGATTATTGCCTATGGGCAATTTTATATAGCTTTGGCTACGCCAATGATATGAGGCGATTTTATTTATTAAACACTTTGGTGTTTGTATTCTCTTTGGAGATTTTTACTGTTTATTGATGACTAGGGATCGTCATTATATTCATATAGTCCATATTACTCTTCTCTTTGGAGAAGTATTGTTTTATTTATGTAATTCATTATTATATATATCTCAATTATTGCTGATTATTTAGCTAGCCTGAACCGAGTGTTTTCGCTTGGGTCAGACCGAGTTGTTTCAGGTTAGGTCTCTGGACTTAGCTTATGTGCTTCCGCTTGGACATTATCTGCTATGCTGATAGATAGTGCTTTTATTTGTCCACTATTCCGCTACTCTTTTATTTCAGACTCTTATGTACATATTTTTGACTCACATGTGTGAGCGGTGGCTTTGTACCCACTTATAGTATTTGGATCTGTATTGATGATGTATTGTTCTGGGATGTTATATCTGTTATGTGATTCTGTTCTGTGATGTTTATCATTTATTACTATGCTTATTCTGATAGGTCTTTAGCCATTGTAATTTCGTTATAAATATTTATTGAATAGGTCGAACCACTTGAAAATAAAATAGATACCATCTTTTCGACGTATTCAGTAGATAGTTATAGCTTGATTACTAATGGTCGCTTCCATTATACTCTATTCTCCGCTTTAACAGACGGTATTACTCCCATAATACTCTTTGTTACAGTGGGTCTGAGAGTGGGGCGTTACAGCTTGGTATCAGAGCTAAGGTTCAGAATTAAGCATAACAAACACAAAACAGACACGTAGTACAATACGTTATAATACGATCCAAATTGAACATCACCACCTTTAGATAGATAAGTTAGGAATAGTTGTAGGAATCTGTTATATTCCGTAATCTTCCTTAATGAATTATCTATCTTTGAATCGTGCTTAACTAAATCTTCAGCTCAGCCTCGAGGTACGCATCCTTCCGTTCTCGAAGGTTTTATTTTATTTCATGGTAGATCTTGTAGAGTTCTCTTTGATACGGGTGCCTCTCACTCATTCGTATCAAAGGAGCTAGTAGATGCTTTATCTGTGGATGTTACTTGTCTGGTTTCTTCACTAAGGATTGTGAATCCCATTGGCGGATCCACGACCCTTAGCTTGCTTTGTGAGAATATAGATATTGATCTTTGTGGATTTTCTTTCCGTGCGAATCTGCACGTTATGGAGTATTTGGGATTTGATATGATTCTTGGCATGGATTGGCTCGTTCAGCACGACGCCAAAATTATTTGTTCGGAGCGGATATTATTCATTCATCACCCTGATTCGTCCTCTCCGTTAGCTATTGTTCTTCAGGATGTTGGGCTTTCTGATGTTACTTTATTTTCTCTTGATTCACGAGATGAGGATTTGGACATATCTCGTATTCCTGTTGTTCGGGATTTCCCCGATATATTCGAGCCAGTATCAGGCCTGCCGCCAAAGCGGGCCATTGAGTTACGCATCGATCTCACTCCAGGCTCCCACCCTGTTGGGCGTCCTCCCACGAGGATGTCTATTAAGGAGAATGAGGAACTCAGGAAACAGTTAGTTGAGCTTGAGGCGAAGCAGTTCATTCGATCCAGTTCTTCGCCATGGGGTGCTGCTGTGGTCTTCGTTAAGAAGCCTGATGGCTCTCTTAGGCTTTGCATTGACTATCGCAAGCTTAATGAGTTGACCATCAGAAATCGTTATCCATTGCCACGGATAGACGATATGTTTGATCAGTTGAGCGGTGCGAACGTCTTTTCACAGCTCGACCTTGCCACCGGATTTCATCAGCTCCGAGTTGCGGATAGCATTCCTCTTACCGCTTTTCGCACTCGTTATGGTTCTTTTGAGTGGTTGGTCATGCCATTCGGCTTGACGAACGCACCGGCTTTCTTCGTCGATCTTATGAATCGAGTATTCTGGGAATACATCGATAGATTCGTTTTGGTTTTCATCGACGATATTCTTATTTACTCTAGATCTGAGGCAGAGCATGCTCATCATTTGCGAATCGTCTTGGATACTTTTCGTCAGCATCAGCTTAAGGCCAAGCTCTCCAAGTGCCACTTTTAGGAGAGCAAGGTCAAGTTCTTGGGCCATATTGTATCATCTGAGGGTATTTCTGTCGATCCTGCAAAGATCGAAGCTATTCAGAATTGGAAGCAGCCCAAGAACGTTCATGATATTCGCAGCTTCCTTGGTCTGGCGGGTTATTACCGTCGGTTTATCAAGGATTTCTCTCGAGTTGCACTTCCCCTTACGACGCTGACTCGTAAGGTTGTTCGCTTTATTTGGTCTGATAAGTGTGAAGCTTCCTTTTAGCGACTGAAGGAACTTCTCACTCATGCTCCTATTCTTGTGGTTCCTGAGAGTAATCAGGATCTGGTTGTTTACACCGATGCTTGTGGTAGCGAGCTCGGTGCTGTGCTTATGCAGAAGGATCGGATAGTTGCTTATGCTTCCAGGCAACTGCGTCCGAATGAGGTTCGCTATCCGACTCATGATCTTGAGTTGGCAGCTATCGTCTTTGCCTTGAAGACGTGGCGTCACTTTCTATTAGGCGAACGCTTCACTCTTTACACCGATCACAAGTCGCTGAAGTATCTTTTCAGTCAGAGGGATCTCAATATGAGGCAGCAGCGATGGCTTGAGTTTCTCGCCTCATATGATTTAGATATTCAGTATACCCTTGGAAAGGGTAATCGTGTTGCAGATGCGCTCAGTCGCAAGCACTCGGCGGTAGTTTCTATGATGATTGCCGAATAGAATGTTCTTGAGACTCTATCTTTATGTGATATTAGAGATCGAGCTTCATCTTCTGATGCTCCTGTCTTATTATTTAGCTTGGAAGCTTGTCCTATCTTATTGGATCGCATTGCCCATGCTCAGCGGCAGGATCCAGACTTATTGCATCTTATTCATCTTCTCGAGTCGGGATCCAGTGATGAGACATTGCTGGATTATTCTCTGTATTTTCATCGGTGTCTTCGTAGGAAGAACCGTATTGTTGTACCATCTGATTTATCACTTAGGCGTGACTTCCTAGACGAGTGCCATCGCACTAAGTACACTATACATCCTGGTTCGAGTAAGATGTATGCCGATATGTGCCGGCTATATTATTGGGAGGGTTTGAAGAGAGATGTGGCAAGTTATGTGAGTAGTTGCATAACTTGTCAACAGATCAAAGCCGAGCATCAGTGTCCATCTGGTCTTCTTCAGCCGCTAGAGATTCCATTATGGAAATGGGATCAGATATCCATGGATTTTATTGACGGTCTGCCTCGATCGAGGTCAGGCCATACTTCCATCTGGGTTATTGTTGATCGCTTGACCAAATCGGATCATTTCATTCCGATTAGGTCCACTCGGACTGCTCCTCAGCTGGCCAAGCTATATGTGAAGGAAGTCGTTCGACTTCATGGCATTCCGAGCTCTATCGTCTGTGATCGAGACACTATCTTTACTAGTCACTTCTGGAAGTGCCTACAGTCAGCTTTGGGCACAAAGCTGAATCTCTCGACTGCTTATCATCCTCAGACCGACGGTCAGACGGAGAGGGTGAATCGTGTTTTAGAGGATCTTTTGCACTGTTGTATTCTGGATTTCGGAGGTAGTTGGGAGGATCACTTACCTCTTGTAGAGTTCTCCTACAACAACAGCTTTCAGTCTAGTATCGGCATGGCACCTTTCGAGGCTCTATACGGTAGGCCATGTCGCTCTCCTGCTTGTTGGTTAGAATCTGGAGAGAAGCTTATTCTTGGTCCAGATTCAGTTTGGAAATCTTCCGAAAAGATTGTTCTTATCCGTCAGAGAATGAAAGAGGCACAGGACCGCCAGAAATCCTACGCGGACAACCGTAGGAAGCCTCTTGAGTTCTCCATTGGTGATTTTGTCTTCATTCGGATTTCTCCCATGAAGGGGGTTGTGCGTTTCAGCTCTACAGGGAAGTTGGCTCCTCGCTATGTTGGACCATTTCCTATTACGGAACGCATCGGCCCCGTTGCTTATCGTGTGGCTCTACCTGCTCATTTTTCCGGAATGCATGACGTATTCCATGTTTCTCAGCTTCGCAAGTATGTTCGCGATCCTGATTCTATCATTGAGCCGCATGTCGTACCTGATTTAGATATCTTACCTGACTTATCTTTGGAGCAGCAACCTCTCCGTGTGCGTGATTCGGAGGTTAGACGCCTTCGCAACAAAGAGGTTCCACTCGTGAAGATTCAATGGTCACCGAATCCTAAGGACTACACTTGGGAGACCAGAGAATCTATCGAGCGCTCTTATCCTGGCTTTCTCCCATCTTCTTCTGCGGGTAAGAATTCTCTACTTTATCTCTATCACTTCTTTTGTGGATTTGACGTTATAGACGACATCTATCTTAAGGAATTGCGGGGACGCAATTTTCTTAAGGGGGGGAGTCTGTAACAACCCGAAATTTGCATTACCAATTAATAAATAAAAGTTAGGATTTTTATTTATTCTTAATGAAGCATAAAAGAATTTGGAATAACAAAATTTATTTGAAAAAGGCTATTTTAATTAAATGGGAAATATGGGATTTTAAAATGAGGATAAATGTTATTTTGAAGAGTTAAATATTTAGGAGAGATTTTAAAACGGGTTCGGGTAAGAAAAATGAGTTCATAAACCTACATGAACACTTAGAAATTTTTTGGAAACATTGTAAATAACTCTCTTCTTATTGGGTTGCTAGACTTAACTCAATAACCCACACTAAACCTCTGCTATATATTATCTCAAACTCTCATAACCTTCTTCATTCAACCCTAATCAAAACCCTAATCATTTCCTAAAGCTTGTTAACAAAAATGACCTCCATCTTCATCTCCTTCAAGTTTTAGCTTATGCAAGTCATTCTATGCAAAGGTAATGCAAATACCCACCTCAAATCCCTCTTTTATAACTTTCTAATTTCTGAAATTAGTTTGTTAACACATGTTTTATGTGTTTTTATGATCTTATAGCCTCCTAATCCTCTTTTGCTAACTTGGGTTGATGCTATTATGATCATTGTTGCTTTCTAAGAGAGGTATATTGCTAAAAACTTCTTATAGTATGTGTTTGATCCTCTTTTGATGTCATAAATCAATTAGTAACACATGCTTATTTATGTAACATGTGAATCATAGCTCCTTAATCATCTTTGCATTCAATTTGGGGTTGCACATAAGGTGTTTGTAAAATTGCTTCATAAGGTAATGCTAAGCTTTAGCCTTTGTTTCATTTAATATGGTGTATTAATCATTGTATGGTAGCTTGAGATTGTTATTAGTGAGATTTGATGCCAAAAACTTGAAAAAAACACTCCAAAACCACCAAAAACTGCATAAACAGCTGGCTGGAAAATGCTTCTGCCTGAAAACAGGCCAAAACCCAATTCTGAGTGCACCAGGGCAGGCCGGGGCTGCACCCAGGCTGCTGCCCAGGCGCAGTGGTCTAGCCCGGTTGGGCTAGCCAGTAGCAGGCCAGCCCGCATAGGCTGGCGCACCACCCACCGCCCCAGCCTGCTTCGGGCTGGGGGCTGGTGTTTTGCCCCAGCCCATTTGGGCTGGGGGCTGGTAAGTCGCCCCAGCCCAATTGGGCTGGGGGGCTGTTGTTTCGCCCCAGCCCAATTGGGGTGGGGGCTGGTAAGTCGCCCCAGCCCAATTGGGCTGGGGGGCTGGTGTTTCACCCCAGCCCAATTGGGCTGGGGGCTGGTAATCCGCCCCAACCCAATTGGGCTGGGGGGGATATTTTCCGCCCCAGCCCAATTGGGCTGCGGGGCTTGTGTTCTGCCCCAGCCCAATTGGGCTGGGGGCATTGTTTCTCCCCAGCCCAATTGGGCTGGGGGTTTGTGATTGCTCCCCAGCCCAAGCGGGATGGGGGCTTATGCATTGCTCCCCAGTCTATGCGGGCTGGGGGGCTGGGCCAGGCTGGGCCAGGCTGCACCATGCGGTGCAGCCGGTCCTTAAAAAAAATAAAAAATGAAAGTAGTTCTCTGTTTTCAGTTTTGGGAGTGAAACTTTGCGCCACGGTCACATCCGTGGTCGAAATCCAACGCTTTTGGACTCGTTGGAAATGTGGAGTTCCGAACTCCATCTCTGGAAAATTTGGGCAACAATGGAGTTCGTTTGGTACTCCGATTTTCGTGCCAAAGTTAGACTCTGGTCGCTGTTGGAAAACTGTGTGAATCTTTTTCTGGGTTCAACTTTGAGACGTCGCTGCCACTTCATCTCAACTCGGAATCCAGATATTATTTTTGCATCTTAAAGTAGGGATGTCGAACTACATCCCTACCAGTTTTCATGCCATTTGGACACAGTTTGCTGGTCCAAATAAATTGCCGAACTTGGGTTCGCAGCAGTTTTTGAATGGTTTCAAACACTTATAATATTTTTGATGATTTTCTGGTTTTCGTCGATTTCTTTGAGATTTGTCCCTGGATTTCGTACACGGGCTTTATAAAAAGGATTTAAAAGGATTTCTCCAAAATGGCTTTTCAAAATTATTATATAATATTATTTTAATTATTAAATTAATTACTCCATAATAGGAGAGTTTTCAAAAGCCGTTTTAAAGTGATTTCAAAATCAATTAAAATCTGTTTCGCACCATTATTTTCTATAATAAAAATCCTACACTCACTTTTTAGCACGTCCAGCGAAGTGGAAAGGTGCTTAAACGGTTAGGAAATCTCCGGCCTATGGAACCGTGTGTATTTTCTTTCCGGTTAATCTCCGACCTATTCGGTTGATCGTTTTGACCTTTGGGTCTAGTTTACCGATGATAAGAGGTGGACTTTTTATTGTTTGGAGTGTGAGCTCGCTATTGGTTAGTAATCGTTTAGTGCGAACGTGGGGTATGTGACTCATTGTTAACACTTTACGGGTTCCTCTCCAAGAAGTTAGTGACACATTAGCCTCTGGGTGGCCAGTACTGGACCTCTGGGTCACCACGCCTCTGGGCAACCGTCTCTGGACACCTTCTCTATGGAGAAGTTTATTTTTCGGTGTGCGCCTCTGTGCCTTTATCCTTCTGGAAAGGATCTCGCCATCTCGCGCGTTCCGCATCTGTGCAAGTGATCGATCACAATTCTACAGTACTGGGCAACAACGCTCTGGTCGGTGCACATGCAATATTTGTATTATCTGATGATTTTATATCCATTCGAGTATTGCCATTCGGTGTTGGTTCTATGAAACCATACGATGTAAGTGCGATTACCTTGTTGATTCACAGTGTCTCTGGACACTTCTTTTCAGTGTTTGATTTCATTGACTTTTCAGTATATCCCTATTGTTCTTTGGAGCATCGATCTTTGCTTGGGCATTGATTACTGACTCTGGTCACTCTTGGGATTATTGCCTATGGGCAACTTTATATAGCTTTGGCTACGCCGATGATATGAGGCGATTTTATTTATTAAACACTTTGGTGTTTGTATTCTCTTTGGAGATTTTTACTGTTTATTGATGACTAGGGATCGTCATTATATTCATATAGTCCATATTACTCTTCTCTTTGGAGAAGTATTGTTTTACTTATGCAATTCATTATTATATATATCTCAGCTATTACTGATTATGTAGCTAGCCTGACCCGAGTGTTTTCGCTCGGGTCAGACCGAGTTGTTTCAGGTTAGGTCTCTGGACTTAGCTTATGTGCTTCCGCTTGGACATTATCTGCTATGTTGATAGATAGTGCTTTTATTTGTCCACTATTCCGCTACTCTTTTATTTCAGACTCTTATGTACATATTTTGACTCACATGTGTGAGCGGTGGCTTTGTACCCACTTATAGTATTTGGATCTGTATTGATGATGTATTGTTCTGGGATGTTATATCTGTTATGTGATTCTGTTCTGTGATGTTTATCATTTATTACTATGCTTATTCTGATAGGTCTTTAGCCATTGTAATTTGGTTATAAATATTTATTGAATAGGTCGAACCACTTGAAAAAAAATAGATACCATCTTTTCGACGTATTCAGTAGATAGTTATAGCTTGATTACAAATGGTCGCTTCCATTATACTCTATTCTCCGCTTTAACAGACAGTATTACTCCCGTAATACTCTTTGTTACAGTGGGTCTGAGAGTGGGGCGTTACATTTTGTGTTTCGGTTTGTATGCTTGAATTCGATTCGATGGTTTAGTGCCGATGATGATTGTGGGTTTTTATATGGATTTGATTTCCTTTAATTCGTTCCTATGATTTGTTCAACATGGTGCTTTGGCCATTTGATTGTTGGTGAACGTTGATGATTTATTTGACTTGTTCATATCGAATATTTCCCTTACTTCACTGTCACGGTTTTAGCTTGAGACCGTTCGATCCTTCCTTGATAATTACGGCAGCTACTTTCCTATTTTACTTGGATTTGATTTTTGACTTTTTCAAGTCTTTTCTTGCGTTGAATTCTGACTTTGACTTCGGTCATTGAATTTGACCGTGGTTACTCTGTTGCTTCTTTTGGAAAATTTACTGCTCGATATTGTTTTGATTTGGTACAAACTTGATATTTATACTGTTGAGCCATTGTACTGCTTCAGCCTAGTGATGTTGCTCTGTCTTTGTGCATTACTGAAACACTTTATATACAGTTGAGTTTTGTTCATTCAGTTCATTGAAATTGATACTACTTCACTGTGTATATTTGTCTGGTTGTTGCTTGATGAAGAGGTTGAACCTGTTAGTTGAGTTGCATACTTCATGTTGCCTTGACTCTGCATATATGTATGATTTCATCTTGATGCAATCTTATGCACTTGATTTTTCACTGCTGTGTCCTTTACTTGGTGCATTTGTTTGCACTGTGCATTGAGCATTTTCACATGTATACTTGGTGTTGTAGTTTCCTTTCTTGGAATTCAGCAGCTTGAATTTGTGTTGTTGCAGTTTGTATTTGCTGTTTTCCCATGTACATGCTTCACTGCATCATTATTGATTCGTTCAATGAAGTCAGTGAACATTTGTGGCTGCACTTCAGTCATCCCTTTTGTTTGCTTTGGCTTCATTGACCTCGGCTAGATCACTTGTTGGCATTTGGTTGTAGTTGGTCTTGTTGCAGTTTGGTTTTGTGTACATGTATATAGTTGTGTAGCTTCACTTGCATTTGTATTCTGATTCATCCTTCGAGTCAGTGTTTTGCTTCATTATGGCCTGATCATTTGTATACATTTATGTGTATTGGTCTGGTTGCATATTCATGAGTTGTTCAGTGCACTGTTGTAAACTGTCCACCTGAGTATGAGCATTTGCTGTCATGTTGAATTGTGAACTTTTGCATTGGTTCCTTTGTTATTTGAATTTGAGACCGTGTTGTTGTTTTCCGAGGTTGTTGTGCACTGACTTGAGCTTCTGGCCTTGATATCATGGTGTACATGTGAGTTGCATTTTATTTGCGGCCTTGACTTTTGTTGATGCATTGAGTTGAGTAGTGACTTGACCTTTGCATTTTGTTTATTTTGCTACTTTTCACCTGGGTTGAATCTGGTTGGATTTGACCTTGTGCTGAATGACATTGTTTTATTGCACTTGTGTTGAACCCGTCTTTTTATTTTGGGTTTGACCTTGTGCTCACCTGTCCCTGTAACATTATCAAGTGTATATCGGTGCGCACGACCTGTGGCATGTACAGTGATACACTGTGCATGTCACATTGTTCGTGTGTGATGAATTCAAATATAAATCATGACGAACAACCCAAATAACTGAGGCAAATATTATTTTCAAAATCCATATTTTATTTTATATTGCAAAAATATTTCTTTTTCAATTTTACTGCGTTAGTGAATATTTTTGCAAATTGCTCAGATGCTGGATTCTAACTGGAATGAAGTTGAAGATAAAATACGAGTGTGAGTGATATGTAGTGAGGAATTTATGTAAATTAAATTGTGATGTAATTAGAATCAAAATTGTATATGTATAGTGGGAGCTTGAATTTGTACCATTCAAAAATGTAATAAATATTTGTTTGAATAAAATTTCCGTTTGAATTCAAATTCTATGTTATTTATTTTTATTCAGCAAATATTTATTTAATCTATGAAAAATAAAATAGTACATTAACAAATACATTTAAACGAATGTATATATGTTTATTATCATCAAACAAAAATCATATAAGCGCATATTCAACAATCTCCCCCTTTTGATGATAACAAACATATATTTAAAATTTGAATATGTTAAATGTATTTGATCATTCATATGCTCTAATTGCTTCCCCTATTTAAATGCTTCCTCTCTACACAAAGCTCCCCCTACATATATGCATACAAATAAAAATATGCAAATGATCCTAGATGCAAATAGAAAATTATTTGACATTTTCTTGATTTTATTTGACAAAATCTTAACTTTTCTCTCCCCCTTTTGTTATCAGCAAAAGAATGATAGTGTTAGAGAAAATAGAGATAAAGTGATCGATATTAATTCAACATTAGAACTCAATTGAATGTAAATATTAAATTTCAATAAAAAAATCAAACAAAAATCATAATTACCCTCGTTAGGCGCATATTCCACTTTTAGAGGTAATGGAAATGATGTCATCATATAAAACCATACAGTTGTATCTGCTTGTGGTACATTTATATCAGGAATTTGAATATCTACTAATCATGCATAACCGTTAGGACTTTTAAACGAGATTAGTAGTATTCCAATTTAATTTTAAAAATTAATTCAAGTATCTTCTAATCACGCATAACTGTGAGGACTTTTAAATGGGATTAGAATCAACTTGTTTATCTAATAAATCAATTTTGATATGCGTTCCATACAAGCATAACCATGAGGACTTTTAAATGAGTATGGAAGCACATAACAAATTCCAAGTAATTCACCCATGCATAACCGTGAGGACTTTTAAATGAGAGTGAATACTTTGGATTTTATTTTGTTTTATAAAATGAAAAACGAATGATTCCTGTTTAAATTACCACATATCTACAAACTATATTGAATTTTTGATGAGCGATGGTCGATAGAAATATGATAGAAATAGAAATGGTTATGGAATCTTTACCCAACAAAAAGTTTTATAACTCTTGCTTGAATTTCTAAAGAAATTTACTAATTATACCGTCTCGAGTCATAATATATGATCAATATTAGCACTCATAACTCTTTCAATCACTATTCATCTTTTTGATAATCATAAGGAGTCAGATTAGTCAAAATAGCCATTTAAAATCAAATTCAAAAATAATTATGAAACCAATTTTTCAAAATGACTAATATGAAAATATGGTCAAAAATGATTTTCTCGAGGGGGTTTTATAAGAAAATTTTCTGCTATTTGAAAATTATTTGAAATGAAAAATAAACGGATATTTTCTTTGAAAAACGATGCAGTAACTAAATATTTCAAAAATCATATTCAACTAGTAATTTTTCTATCAACTAGATTACCAGTGTAATCTGCATCTGAATTTCTTTTTCACTCAAAATTATCATTAATTGAATTTGATTGACCAGACCATGAAGTATGCAATAAAATATCACAAAACCAAATTTAACCGCTTTTCAAATGACATTCTCTTGAATTTGAAATGAAGCCGTGTAAATAATAAAAAAACCATGAATATAGAGTTAGCCAAATTATAACCAAATGTATTAATATCCAACAAAACACTATTTTTGATCCAACGTAATATAATCAAAAAATTTAGAGAATTTTATAGTGTTTTTGGCATAAATATAATCGGCCAACTATGTTGAACAAGTCAGAATCAAAATCATCATCTCTTCACCATCTCAATATTGGCTGATTTTAACTCAGACTATGGTGCGGATCATCACATTTAATATATCGTTCAAATAAATATACCATTACTTGTTTCACCTTTACGAGATTTTTCGTTGTTTATCCATTGTGATTCTGTCACCTTTATAATAGGGTAAGGAACTTTGCTTTGTCGCCCGTTATGTTTTTGGAACAACCAAAAATCCAGAAAGCACTGTTGTTGTTCCTTAGCCTGCTACCACACCTACACGGGAAAAGATTTATGTACCTATTTGTTTTTATAGGTCCATGGTTGTTAGTGCCAGAAGATTTAGAAAAATAATTTTGTGGAGACCCAAAACTGTTTATATATGTTCCTTTTGGCACCCAAATTTGTTTAACTTTGAGAGATTTTATATTTGTGCCTTTTGGAACCCAAATTGTTATGGTTTTCACATGTTTGGGGTCTATACCAACAATTATTGTGAACGTGTCCATATTTTCTACAAATTGTGCACATGGAATTTTCTTGATTAATATCGCTTTCAACATTTTCAGATTGATTATATCCAAGTCCTTGTCTAGCTGTATTAACAGTTTGCTTCCCTAATAGCAGATTCAACGATTTCTCACTTTTTGAAAATTTATCTAAAGTTATTGACAATTGTTGGACTTGTATTTTGAGAGATTCATTTTCGTTCAATAATTGTGTGCACTTTTTGATAGAATTTTCTCTCCTAGTATTTTCGTTCTCTTTCAAAATCAGAATTTCATTTTCAAGTAATTTTATATTAATTTTTGATTTTTTAATTTCTTCTTCGAATGTTGGACACTTATCACACTTAGGGATCCTACTTTAATAGGTTTTAACTAATTGGTCAAGTTGTTTATTTAAATCTATCAAATCTTTTTGTGATTCAAGTTTGGCATACTTCTCCCTAAGTCGTTCAAAATAACCATTCACTTCGTGGAAATATATAAGTAATTCCAAATGAGAAAGTTTTGATACCTCCTTGGCTCGTCATCATCACTGTCAGTTATTTCACCATGAAGACACAAGTCTGCTTTTTCATTCTCACCGTTAGCACTTTGATTATCTTCATCACTTGTATTCCACGTGGCAGCAAAACTTATCCTTTTTGATTTCTTTTCAAAGTCGCGTCGAGTTTGAGGACAATTGGGCTTTATGTGTCCGGGTTGGTTGCACTTATGACAGATGATCTTTGGTTCTTCTGGATTGTCTAATATTTTATTTATTCTGCTTTTCAATTTTCGATGTAGAGCTGAATTTATGTATTTGTAATTCCACCATTTGACTTTCTTTATTATCGTCTCCAATTCTGCTGCTCCATCATCATTATCATCACTATAACTTTCTGTTGTTCCTTTAAGAGCTATTGATTTCTTTCGAGTATCACCTCCTTCACGTTCTTCCTTGAATTTCATTTCTAGCTTATAAGCGGTGAGATTTCTGATGAGTTCTTCGACTTTCATTTGTTTCGAATCTTTTGATTCTTGAATGGCAGTCGCTTTGGCTTCAAAACTTTGTGGAAGGACTCTGAGAGTTTTTCGGACTATCTCCAACTCTGTAAATGGTTTTCCAAGAGCTTTTGATTTGTATACGATATTGGAAAGTCATCCATGCATCTCTTTGACATTTTTTATTTTGCCATTGTGAAATTCTCGTATTCGCTGCTTAGCATGGCAAGGTGAGATTCTTTGACTTGAGATGTTCCTTCGTGAGTCACTTCTAGTTGTGCCATATTTCCTGTGCAGTTAGATAATGTGATACACGATTAAATTCAAATTGATCCAATGAACAGATAATAGAATTCATAGCTCTAGCATTAGCATTTTGTAATTTATTTTCTAGTTCTGTCCATTGATCCATCGGTTTATCTATTTCCTGATTATTTACAATTATAGTTGGTGCTCTATAACCTGTCTCAACAATGTTCCAAGCGTCAATGGTTTTTAGGAAAATTTTCATTCTATTTTTCCAGTAAGCATATTCACCATTGAACATTGGTGGTCTAACTATGGACTGACCCTCAGCAAAAGCATTATTAAAAGAAGCCATTTTAAAAATTCAAACTTTTAAACAAAAACTGATTTTTGAAAAATGAATTTTAAAACAAAAAAATTGACTTATATTCCTAGCTGTGATACCACTTGTAGGATCGATTTCACCCTAGAGGGGGGGGGTGAATAGGGTGACAATATTAATTATAAAAATTAATTGCGGAAGCTTATAAATAATTTAAACACAGATCACAGAATAGTAGCAACACAGATAAGAGCAGAATAATAAATGCAGAAATAGAGCGACACAGAATTTACCAGCTTCGGCAAAAACCTGCCTACGTGCTGCCCCCAAGGTTTCTACTAGAAATTAAGTAGTCACACGCTTACACATGTAAACTCGCAACACCCTCTACTGACTAACCTAACTCTACGCTCAAAACCCTGCCACAACTCAGCCACTGAGTTGCGAATTCTCAAACTACACCACGTAGTTTGAGCCCTAGTCACACGACTAGAAATTACAACGGTTTAAACTTTAAAAACAAATTTAAAAACAATTTAAAAAGAAAAAGGCAATTAAAAACCCTAATTAAAACTAAAACCCCTTAACATAAACAAAGAAACACCGGCCCCCTTTTATTTCTTTTTATAATATTTGCGGCTCGTTTCTTTTGAGACAGTGGCGGCTTCTTCAATCACAAATAGGGCTTTCGTCCTTCGATCCAAATTAGGGTTTTGTTGAAATCTGAAGTAGTCGACTTTGAATGATTGATTGGATGATTCAGTGATCCTCTTTTGTCAATCAATCATCTCTGTTATTTTCTTCAACTGCTTCGAATTTTATCGAATTCGAGAAGGCCTTGGTATGTAATTTCTGCTCCTTTTGTGTTTCGGTTTGTATGCTTGAATTCGATTCGATGGTTTAGTGCCAATGATGATTGTGGGTTTTTATATGGATTTGATTTCCTTTAATTCGTTCGTATGATTTGTTCAACATGGTGCTTCGGCCATTTCATTATTGTTGAACGTTGATGATTTATCTGACTTGTTCATATCGAATATTTCCCTTACTTCACTGTCACAGTTTTAGCTTGAGACCGTTCGATCCTTCCTTGATCATTACGGCAGCTACTTTCCTATTTTACTTGGATTTGATTTTTGACTTTTTCAATTCTTTTCTTGCGTTGAATTCTGACTTTGACTTCGGTCATTGAATTTGACCGTGGTTACTCTGTTGCTTCTTTTGGAAAATTTGCTGCTCGATATTGTTTTGATTTGGTACGAACTTCATATTGATACTGTTAAGTCATTGTACTGCTTCGGCCTAGTGATGTTGCTCTGTCTTTGTGCATTACTGAAACACTTTATATACAATTGAGTTTTGTTCATTCAATTAATTGAAATTGATATTACTTCACTGTGTATATTTGTCTGGTTGTTGCTTGATGAAGAGGTTGAACCTGTTAGTCGAGCTTGCATACTTCATGTTGCCTTGACTCTGCATATATGTATGATTTCATCTTGATGCAACCTTTATGCACTTGATTTGTCACTGCTGTGTCCTTTACTTGTTGCATTTGTTTGCATTGTGCATTGAGCATTGTCACATGTATACTTGGTGTTGTAGTCTCCTTTCTTGAAATTCAGCAGCTTGAATTTGTGTTGTTGCAGTTTGTATTTGTTGTTTTCCCATGTACATGCTTCACTGCATCATTATTGATTCGTTCAATCAAGTCAGTTAATATTTGTGGCTGCACTTCAGTCATCCCTTCCGTTTGCTTTGGCTTCATTGACCTCGGCTAGATCACTTGTTGGCATTTGGTTGTAGTTGGTCTTGTTGCAGTTTTGTTTTGTGTACATGTATATAGTTGTGTAGCTTCACCTGCATTTGTATTCTGATTCATCCTTCGAATCAATGTTTTGCTTCATTATGGCCTGATCATTTGTATACATTTATGTGTATTGGTCTGGTTTCACATTCACGAGTTGTTCAATGCACTGTTGTAAATTGTCCACCTGAGTTTGAGCATTTGCTGTCATGTTGAATTGTGAATTTTGCGTTGGTTCCTTTGTTATTTGAATTTGAGACTGTGTTGTTGTTTGTCGAGGTTGTTGTGCACTAACTTGAGCTTCTGGCCTTGATATCATGGTGTACATGTGAGTTGCATTTTATTTGCGGCCTTGACTTTTGTTGATGCATTGAGTTGAGTAGTGACTTGACCTTTGCATTTTGTTTATTTTTCTACTTTTCACCTGAGTTGAATCCGGCTTGGATTTGACCTTGTGCTGAATGACATTGTTTTATTGCACTTGTGTTGAACCCATCTTTTTATTTTGGGTTTGACCTTATGCTCACCTGTCCCTGTAACATTATCAAGTGTATATCGGTGTGCACGACCTTGTGGCATATACAGTGATACACTGTGCATGTCACATTGTTCGTGTGTGATGAATTCAAATATAAATCATGACGAACAACCCAAATAACTGAGGCAAATATTATTTTCAAAATCCATATTTTATTTTATATTGCAAAAATATTTATTTTTCAATTTTACTGCGTTAATGAATATTTTTGCAAATTGCTCAGATGCTGGATTCTAACTGGAATGAAGTTGAAGATAAAATACGAGTGTGAGTGATATGTAGTGAGGAATTTAGTAAATTAAATTGTGATGTAATTAGAATCAAAATTGTATATGTATAGTGAGAGCTCGAATTTGTACTATTCAAAAATGTAATAAATATTTGTATGAATAAAATTTCTGTTTGAATTCAAATTCTGTGTTATTTAATTTTATTCAGCAAATATTTATTTAATCTATGAAAAATAAAATAGTACATTAACAAATACATTTAAACAAATGTATATATGTTTATAATCATCAAACAAAAATCATATAAGCGCATATTCAACAGTTCTCATGCAAAGGGAACATGTTATCGCTTATGCTTTTTGACAATTAAAGCCTACCGAGACTATATATGCCACTCATGATTTAGAGCTCACGGCTTTTGTTTTTGCCCTTAGAATTTGGCATCATTATCTTTTGGGAGAGATATTTGTTCTCTATACCGATCATAAATCTTTGAAGTATTTATTTTCTTAAAAGGAATTAAATTTGCGTCAACAACATTGGCTCGAGTTCCTTGCAACATATGATCTTGATATTCTTTATACTCCCGAAAAGGGAAATCATGTTGTCGATGCCCTTAGCCATAAGCAACAAGCGGTTCTTTCCATGATGATATACGAATGGAATGATCTCGAAACTTTGTTTACTTGTGAGATTCGAGATCGTGAATCTGATTCATGTTCATCACTTGTTTTATGTAGCCTTGAGGCTCATTCTTCTCTTTTAGACCGCATTCTTGAAGCTCAAAACCATGATCTCGAATTGGCTCATCTTAGCCAAAGTTGTAGGGATAGTAATTTGATGGTTTAGAAGACTTTGAAATCGATGCTCGTGGAGGCATGAAAAAATTTGGTAGACTTACTGTGCCAAATATTAGTGATCTACGTAAAGACACTTTAGAAGATTCTCATCGTTCTAAATTTACCATTCATCCTTGCAGTAGTAAAATGTATGTGGATATAAAGCAACTTTATTATTAGGATGGAATGAAATCTGATATTGCTAACTTCATTGAGCATTGCATGAGTTGCCAACTCATTAAGGCCAAGCATCAAAGGCCCGGTGTGTTATTGCAACCTTTAGACGTTCCCATTGGGAAGTGGGATCAAGTCTCCATGGACTTTATTGATGGTCTTTCCCGTTCTTATTCGGGTCATGATAGTTTATGAATTATTGTGGATATACTTATAAACTCCATCCATTTTATTCCCATTCGGTCTAATCGGACCGTACCACTTTTGACTAAACTCTATGTTAAAGAAATTGTTAAATTGCATAGAGTTCCTACTTCAATTGTTAGTGATCTTGATCCATTATTTACTAGTGGATTTTGGAAGAGTCTTCAAAAAGCTTAGGGAACGAAGCTTTATTTTAGCACCGCTTATCATCCTCAGTCCGATGGACAAACATAGCATGTGAATCAAACTGAAGATCTCCTTCATGAATGTGTTCTTGATTTTGGTGGAAGTTGGGAAGATCATATTTCTCTTGTTGAGTTTTCCTGTAATGATAGCTTCCAATCTAGTATTGGTATGGCACCTTTCGAGGCACTCTACGGAAGGCCGTGCCAATCTCCTTCATGTTGGCTTGAGGCCGGCAAGAAGTTGGTTTTAGGTCCAGATTTTATTTGTGCTTCCGTAGAATTTTTTTACCATATTCATCATAGGATGAAAGAAGCTCAAAGTAGTCAAAAATCCTATGCCGATAACCGAAGAAGGAAACTAGAATTTTCTGTGGGAGATTTGGTGTTCGTTCGTGTTTCACCTAAGAAGGGTGTTTTGCGTTTCATATGAGCGGAAAAATTAGCATCTCGATATATTGGCCAATTTCCCATCACCGATCGCATTGGTTCCATGCCTTATCTCCTTTTATTATCGGCTCAATTTTATACTATTCATGACATTTTCCACGTCTCTCAACTACGGAAATGCCTTAGGGATTTCGATTTTATTCTTGATCCCGGTATTATTGAAGAAATTGAAGTTTCACGAAATTTGACTTATGACCAACATCCTATTCGTATCATTGCTACGGAGGTTAAACGTCTTCGTAATAAAGATGTCCCACTTGTGAAAGTTTAATGGTCCTCAGAGCCTAAGGATTGTTCTTGGGAATCTAGAGAATTCATTGAGCGAACACATCCAGACTTACTCTCTTGAGCTCTTTGAGGTGAACTTATTATTTCAAATTTTCTTTTGTGCTGATATGCTTTTATGGTTGTTACTCTTTGTTTTCTTCTTAAGAATTGCGAGGACGCAATTTCTTTAAGGAGAGGAGTTTGTAACAACCCGCATATTTATGATTATATATTTAAATGTTTTATTTAAATATAGCATCGTTAGTCGGACTAAAGTCCGAAATGCTACTTTTTGTAAATAGTCAAATTAGGACTTAGGACAACTTCCATTGAGTTCAAAACGGTGATGGTCAACTTTTTGAGTATAAACATCAATATGTTTGGAGTTGAGTATAATTTTGCTATTTTTCTATTAGGCTATGGGTTTGGGTTTCAACCCCTCAACTCATCTAATACCGTAACTCCTCCTCCAACTCCTCTTCATTCATTCTATCATTTTCTAATACTCAAGCTAGAGGAAAATGGGGGAAAGAAAGGGAAATTAAAATTCCTAAACCCTAGATTACTAGGAAATTCAAGATTCAAGCTCCGAAATCAAGGAGAAGCTTAGGTAAGCATCCTCTTCATCTTCTCCATCTCAATCTCTGTTTAATTTTAAGAAATTTCTAAACCTTAACTCAGGAAATATTTGCTTACGAGCTTAGATTGGAGCTTCTAGAGTTAAAGTTGAAGTGTGGTTGATCTTTCCTTTGTTTTTGAGCTTCTCATTTGTTGTTTTTGGGTTTAAAGGCGAGTTCTTGAACTCACATCTATGTCTACAGAGTTCATTGTTGTTAGGTATGAATTCCAAACATCTATTTCATCATTTCATGTTCAATTCCTTTTGATTTGAATTGATTTGGTGAAATTTCCAATTTTGGTATTTTGAAATCAAAGCCTTTAAAGATCCTATCTTGAATGTTTGGCCATGTTTTTGGTGGTGTATCAAAGAGCATATAGGGCTGGGTTGTCGATTGACATAAAACCCTAGCATCCGTTGCTCGTTCGATCGTTTTCGGCTTGGATTTTTGCCCCTTTTAGGCTAGGCTAATTTTTGCCTTGCAAGAAAATACAGATGTCTGGTAGAAAAATCCAAACGTCTGGTAGGTGTCCCTGGAAAAGACAAAAAAAATAACACATGTAGGAAACAATGGCAGAGGCAAAATCCAGGTGTCTGGTTAAAAAATCTAGACGTTTGGTTGGAAAATCCAGACATTTGGTTGAAAACATCTGGAAGGGTTCTGGAATTAAAAAGAGAAAAGAGAAAAAAAAACATATATATATTTCCAAAACCTAGGGCAAGACGTTTGGATAAACCTACCAGACGTCTGGAACTATTCAGTTTTGCCTATTTTGGCTGTTTTTAAGTGAATTTTCAATTTTTATCGATTTTTGTTGAGCCGGTTTGTTGTTGTCATTTATTATCGACTTTGATGGTGCAACGACCCGGAAATTTCCAACTAGAAAATTCCAGATAGTTAGGAAAAGAAGAAAAGAGAAAGAAGAAGAAAACAGAACCAAACCAGAAATCTCACATTCGTAGCGGACAAAATATAATATCAAATAAAATAACAGTTTACAAAGAAGAACCGTATCATTACATTTTCATTTTTTTCCATCAGAGTTACACATATACATAAACACTGGACAAAAACAATCATGTCCAGATACTACAATATCACAGCGGAAAACTTTTCATACGTTCCTGCCATCCAGCTCGCGTCCTGAGCTCCAGAACGTCATTACCTGAAAATCTGTAATACTCGGTCTGGCCCGAGCATTACATCAAAGTAACACCCGGATCAGGCTGGAAACCAGCGTGAGTAAACTCATCTAACAAGGAATATAAAAGCATACATCTTATATAAACCCGGGTAATTCGTATCAATTTTCAACTTCACAAGTCGTTTTAGACATCACTTACATCACACATCAATTTCTAAATACCAAAACTCAGATTAAATGGTCTAATTCACCAAAATCATTCCATTTCCTCCTATTGATTCTACACATCAAATTATAAAGAATCGAAGTGGTTTCGGGTATTTACTAATACCCGACTCCAGTCTCTTCGAATTCAATTTATCTTAACACATGTCATTTAAGTGAAATGCTACTCAACTTTAAATTAAAGACGTCACCATTTTTTTAATTCATCATTGACAGATAACTACACTATCATTGCCCCCCAAACACATCCTATCACGAACCTTTTCATATCAGGGGTATCAATCAATTCAGGGTATCTAATTTTCATTTAATCATACATAAGCAAGATAAATCAATCACGCCATCTCGAATAAATCTATTTAAGCATAATTGAATTAAATCAATTACCTTTAAGTCTTGTTTATTGATTCATTTCAATCCAATTGATTTACCATCTCATAATTATTCATCTTAATTAATCCTCCTTGATTAATTATTCTCTAATCACATTTAGCTTATCATCATTATCTATTTACTCCCATTAAGTAATTATACTTAACCATATTCCATGAATGATTATCCTTAATTAATTGCATCTATTAATCAACTGCAATTGCTTATAAACGATGATTACCCCTCTGTAATTACTTACTTAAGTAATTAATTCCTTACTTAATTATTAATCCCTTTCGATTAATTACACCAGGTAATCCATCTTTAATTACTCTACTAAGTAATTACCCTTTAATTACTTCCCATTAAGTAATTCCTTTTAATTAATTAATTAAATCCTGTAATAATGAATTACTTCACTAAATCTCATCAAATATTTATATTTAATTAACCTCCAAGAGCTTACCTTTAATTAATTATCAAACAAATTTCAATCGGGTAATCCATCCCTTAATTTCCTTCAAACCAAATTAAATAAATCTTAATTCCAGATCAATTATCCTTTAACCAATAATTAATAAACCTTAATTATTGATTAACACAACTTAATCACAAATTTGATATTTCTTAATTACCACTTAATTAGTCATTAACTTACTTAATTACTTAATTACTTATTTATTAATCATTCATTAATTAACATAGGTAGTTAATTACAAATTTATTTATTACTTATAATCCATTAATAATTACAATTAAAAAGTAATTATTCGTAACTACTTTCTGAAAATAATCAATTAATATTGGTTATTCACTTAATTAACAAATTAAGGTCTTCCTAAAATTTAAAATCAATTATATTACTAGCTACAAACATTATTTGTTAATTAACTTTATACTTAACTAAATTTACTACTTAATTAAAATATTAACAAGGTATTAAATCAAGGTTAAACCTTAACTAGAGTAATTAAACTTGTATTAAAGTTTAATTTAATCTTGTTAAACATTTTCACTTATTTGCACAAATAAACAACAGTTTTTTAAAAAAAAAACAACAAACCCGAGACATCTCTGGGTCTACTCGAGTTACACTTCGAGTAAAATACCCATCTCCTCCTAGTCTTCTCTGTACGCCATCTTCTTCTCCCTTTATTTTTTTTCATTCTGGTTCCCTTCTTTTTTTTAAAAAAAGTTTAAGTTAAAACTACAGCCCGACCATACTCACACGTCAGAGAAAACCCTAAGCAACTTCCCATTTTCCTCGAGTTTCACTCGAGTTGAATCATTCATTCGAGAATCGCTGATACCCTACGTCACCATGCACGTGCACGGTGGTTCGCCAACGCTCTGGCGAACTCCTACGCCTCCGGCAAGCCACAAAACATCATCACTCTTGGAAACAAGCTTCAATCCATCGCGAAAATTTTTAAAATCAATTTCACCTAATCGCTCAAACCAGCTGTACGAACACACCGAACAAAATCACTTCGACTCCCTAATGCCGATCACCTGCGGCGATGAAACTCCGCCCATACCTCGACCACAACCTCCTCTACCACCTCCTAAAATTTTGTGCAGCTCGATCGTCCTCTGATGTCGAAATCAACTAGCAAACAAACCAAAGGAGACTCGCACCCAAAACCTTATATTCATTTCGCCCACCAAATCCTTGAATAAGAAAATTTTGCTAGCATTTTTCCTAGTTTCTAACATCACTAAGCTAACTTCACAAAAAAAATTTAACATCTAATATTGGTTGAATCATCAGAAATTGATATAAATGCAATTTTGGTTCATTTAGAAACTGCACCCTGTATACTCCTCTAAAAATTTCCATTTTTGTTGTAAAAATCCTACCTTTATATGTAGATTCAAGATATAAAATCAAATTTACACATTATAATATTCGAATTTTAACATAAGAACTCCTACCTACTGAAAATTTGAATATATAGTGTCTATATTCCACTATCAACCTTCAGAAAAAAATTTCCAGGCCTTGATACAAGTTTAAACAAATTTACTTAACTTAGATTCCTAAGTTTAAAATGTTTATGTGAATAAGTATTTGTTTCCTCACAATTCTTTGCTCATCTTATAACACTGAAGAACAAACATAGTACAGCTTACAATAAAACAACACCACAAAACTTCATATCTATAAAAGATAGCAAGCACAAGATTTCAATAAATCAATTATCAAGTTTTAAACTTCGAGATGGTATGTTTACCCATCTGTAAAATGCAACAGATTTAATCAAATATAGGATTGTTTACTCACAGAAATTTTTATGTGCAGAGTATCCATGCTTATTGAAAAGCTTGAACCTGAAAGAACTTCAATTCCAAAACTTTGAGTTGCTTCCTTAATTTTTTTTTGAACTTCAATCTTGATTTTACTGCAAATTCTTTTCCCGATTTACAGCTACATGCTTCCAGATATAGGAAAAAATGCAAGCTTTTGGAAGTTGTTTTCAAAACAGAAAAGGAAAGATCTGCAGTTGCATGCAGGTTTGAGGTTCAAATTGCTTTTCAGGTTAGTGAATTTGAGGAGAGCTTCAGGTTTAAACTTTGATTTGCATTTCAGTTTTAAAGATGATTCAGATAGCTATAGTTTGATTTGGTTAGAGGAAATTATTGGTTTCAGATTTGTTTTGAGGGGAATTTGCAGGATTTGTTTTGAGCAAATCTTCTGGTTTTGAATAAATCTTCAAATGAATTTAAATTTTAGTATGAATGTTGATTTCAGATTTTGGTTTAGATGTTCGCTGAAGATTACTTAAGTTATGAAAAGAAAAGGAAAAAGAGAATGAGGTTAAGAGACAAAGTTTATATAAGCACATTTTTTATTTAATTTAAAAAATAAAAGAAAGAGAAAAATTAAGAGGACACTTGTTTTTTTATATATATGTAACATTTGTCACTTAGTTTATTTAATGGCTTACAAATGTTATTTAGATGTCTTAAGGGACTTACACATGTTATTAAATTTATTTTTATATCCAGATATCTATATATATATATATATCAGAATTTCATTTGTTCAATTAATAAATAAGTATTTTAACAATTTTAATCCTGTTAATTTCCAGTTAACAGATGCCCAGAAATTCGAGTTATCACAGATGGCTTTTTTCTAGATTTTTGGGAATATCCATTTAATGGATTTGATATCGATTTCTATGGTTTTGATTCACGTCACCGTATGTGAATTTTTGGTGATTGATTTTTTTACAATCATTTCTGTGATTTGTCACACTTCAAAATACAAAGGTTTCTATACTAGTAGTAAATACTCGAATTCTTCACAAAAATGATTTCAACGTTATTTTTAAATTCAAAGCCCGTTTTAAAACCGTTTTTCAATCTATTAGTATATAAAAACCTTTACTTCATTCGTTCGAGAAATCCAATTAAACGACCTAGCAAAACAAGTGGTATGAAACACTTGCGTTTTCTTCGTTGGTTAATTCTTGGACTTGTTCAATTGAACTCTTGTGACAATTTTTGAGTGGAAATCTACAATTTGTTCGTAAATATTTAAGTTAATCCAGTGGTTATGGGACATGAAGCTTACTCATTTATTTACTATCTTAGTGTAATTCACAATTTTCATTAATCAATGGTGATCATTTTATGGTTTATACTAGCGATATCCAATGTCTCTTTGTGCACGTGGGAGAATGTACCTCGTTTTATTGAGCTTCGTCTCATTTCTTTTATAGGCTAGCGACCTATGGGTTCTTTGGAGTTTCGACTCCCTTTTATGGGCTAGCGACCCATGTTCTTTTATGGAGTTCGAGTTCATCGGGCATACTATTATTATACTACGTTGTTGTTTTGAATTATTTGAGTTTCGGGTTCATGGCCTACCGTTATTGTACTACGTCGTTATTCTGAATTATTCGAGTTTCAGGTTCCTTGATCATACCATTATTGTACTACGTCGTTGCACCGGCTCTATGGTTAGCACCATCTGATAGCGACCCATTTATGATACACGTGTTAGTGAGTTTTCAAGCTCCCATTTTTGATAGGCCTCCCATTTGTGATTTATGGATTTCTAACTGATGATTTCAGCAATTTGTTTTTCACCAATTTTTGCGATTGTCATAGATATGTTTTGTCAATGTTTGTGGTTTGGTGGATAAAATAAAGAATATGACATTCTTTTTGGTGTTGAGAAAATTTGAGATACTGTATGATTTTTGTTGTTATTTAATGTATACTTGTCATAGTATGGCATTATTGTTATCGTACATTTTTGTCATATCTCTTATCTTATCTCATTTTGTATGACATTTATAGCTAGGCTGATTCATTTATTATTTTCTTCTTAAATAATACTCGCGTCAGACCGAGGTATTTCTAGTGCTTCTACTTGTCTTCTTATCAGGGTTTGTCATCTGACTTTAGGCTAACTACTTAGCTTAGTAGAGTTTTTTGTTTTATATATTCGATATAGAGACTCCTTGATGTATGCATATTCTTTTGTCTGGCACTTGTACCTATTCTTTTGCGATGTAATGGGTCTTACATGATCACTACTTGCTGTACAATTTTATGTGTTATATTCATATCTGTTTCCGCCTTAGTGATATGAATATCTGTGACTGATTTTGTGTTATGCTTATTTTATATTTCTTTTTGAAGATCATATAGCCATTGTGTAGTAGCTTTGAGTTTGTATTGGTATGTAAGATTTCCTCTTGAAATGAAAGCAATTTTTTATATGGCATATCGATACTCGCACAAAGCAATTACACAGATGGTCATTCCTCAACAGCCTTATTCTTCGTACTAGTCGACGACATTAATCTGTAGTGTCCTAGACTTGTGTGAGTACAGAGGTAGGGCATTACAAGAACAGCTCGATTCGGTATTGTTTTAAAATGAGATAAATGAAATAATTTTACCCAAATTATTTTTATATATAAAAGAAATAATTTTTGAGAAATTACTATATATGGTTTGCATGGTTGTTAGGAAATGATAATATTAAACTATTATCATTATTGCTGATTTAATAAAAGTTGATATTAAAATTAAGAAATTAATTCATATAACAAACTGGAGTTTGTAAAAATGAGTTTATAAATGCGATTTATAATTTGAAATGGAATGAAATCCTAGAGGAATACTTAAATATAGATTTAAAAGATGGATACTTGGAAATTTGGGGATTTAATTCCTTTTGGTTTTGAAATGTTTTTTATTCGAGTGTTGAAACAAAGTGATATTATTTGAAAATATTTTTGAATTGGAAATGAAATCTACTGGGAGTTGGAATAAAATATTTAAAAATGATTAAAGGGAAATAAAAGTACTGAACTCACTTCTGTCGCTGGAAAATAATTCCGATGATGGTCGCGACATCATCGGTGTTTATTTTCGAGTTTCCGAGGGAAATTGTTACCTTGATGATTTGTAATTGGAATTTTTTTTGCAAAACTAGTTTTGGTTTTGAAATTCAAAGAAAAGATTCGATATAACAAGGGATTTTGGGAATATATGATTTGAAAAATGATTTTTGAAATATTAAGTAATTGTTTAAACTTTGGAAGTTTATTTAAAAATGTTTATGAAACATAAATAAGTTTGAAAACTTATAAAATTTGGAATTTGATTATTGTAGTGGAATTAAACTTGAATTAAGTTAAATAAAGTAAAGTTGAGAAATTAAGCCTAAGTAGGCTAAATGGAATAGTTACTGAAATAAAATTTATTAAATTGTCATAAATTAGTGGATGAACAAATCGATTTAATTTGTAAGTAAATGGAATTGAAACTGAATAATGGAATGATATTTAATTTAAATTATGTTAAGTGCAGTAAAGTTGAAGAATTAGTATTAGTCGACTAAATAAAATAAAGTTTGGAAATTGAATTTGAATGGAAACCAATTAGTGGACGGATCTAATTAAAATAATTAGTGAATAAAATATGGCTTGAGGGATGATTGATAAAATTCAATATTTAAAATTTTCAAGATAAAATTGAGTTCAAATGGAATTGAAAATTTAATTTGAATAGAAATGGATATAAACCTAGGTGATGAAGTGGAAATAAATACAAGAAGTTGGTTAAAATATTTATAATAGACTTAGTGAAGTTAATGGTGTGGTTCTTTAGTAAAATTGGTATTGGGAATGTACTAAGTTAATATTTGAATGAAGATTAAATAAAAGTTATGTAAAAGGATAATTATGCATTAGTGAATGGAAATGGAAAGTAAATGTAAATAAAAAGAATTAGTGACAGCTAATAATCAATTGGGAGTCAATACGTAACTTGTAGATATATTATTTTATTCGCATAACGATTTGGTCTAGATTCAAGCACAGAATTTCGAGACAGGCCTATCGATCCGAGTTGGGATTTTTCACTCGATTTTGGACGACGAACACTGTTTATGGATTTTTGATTAATTATGGAATTCTCTATCATAGTATACAGCTATGCAAGGAGAATGACGGTTTCTGATCAAGGAACAATGTTAGTCTACATTAGAGAGTCGTGTGAACGATACTAGTTCGGGAGTGAAATTGTATGATCGAGTGAGCGATCAGAGTTGATATTGCGTATGATGATATATGTACATCATACGGGATTAGGTAATGCAATTATTGAAAATTTTGAAAAGGAATAAATATAACGCTTTTGGGATTAAATGATTGGATACTATTGATAACTAAGGTGCATGTAATTAAAAGCAAAAGGTAAATTGATGTCTTCGATTTCAGAAGTAAAATGTAATTGCCCTACAAAAAGGTATGTGTTTAAATTGTTGTATGAAATTGATGATTTTATGATTGGCCACTTGGCTTTTGTTTTCTTTTGATGATTTGGGTCCGTACAGGCAGTTTTGTAGTTTTTCGGATCTAGTCGCACAAAGGAGACACCGGCAAAAAAATTCAAAAATTTAGGGAGTTATAAAATTTCAAAGAAAATTTTGATAATTTAAAATTTGGTTTTAAATAATAATTTGAATGATTGAGGGAATAATATTTGTTGCAATCTATGAAAAGGATTGGAAATTGGTAGAGGTGACAATGTGGTTTCAAAAAAAATTGTTTTCGAAAGGTGATCTATAACTGTTGGCTTTGGGAAAAGTTATCGGGTTTTGGACCATTCTTCTTACCTAACAATTTCGAGGATGGAATTCTTATATGAGGGAAGGAATGTAATGACCCAGAATTTTGAATATTTGAAATTGGAGTATTTAATTAATTTTAAATATTTAAAAGTTATTTTTAACTTGAATTTCAAATATAACTATTTATTGATAATTAAATTATTGAATTTAATAGTTGGAAATTGGTTAAAATATTGAATCTAAAATTTTAAGCTTGTTAAAAGTAATTTAAAGGCTTATAAAATTCATATTAATAATACTGAAGATAATAAAACTTTTTAAATTAAATTTAAAAGCGATTTGTTCAGTTTTAAAAATATATTATTTGAATTTACATTTAAAAATAGCCTTACGGGGCACAGTCTTGGATTTCGACAAAACCTATTTCATTGGATCCGTAATATTGTATTATTATTATATTTTAAATTTCGTAATGTGTGGAGTTAACTTTTGGTCGTACGAGCTATAAACGTGCTGGAATTTATGTTGAAAATTCAATATAATAATTGGCTTCAAAAAGCTATTTTCTTCATACGAACGACTTAGGGATCGAAACATTTCCCATTGTGTTCGAAATAGGGGTATAACATTATAAACGCATAGCGGCATGCCTTGACAGGTGGTCGAGATTTTAAGCTACGAAATCGAGACGATTTAAAATTTTAAATAATACATCAATAGAATTGACTTGAAAAATTTATTTTACATCAGCTTTACTTTTCTTTTCAAGTCACTGATCTCCTATTCAAACATGCAACGATCAAGTCTTCTTTTGTTTTTTAAAAACGTGTGTATCAGAACGGTTTAGGGAAAAAGAAAAATATACGCAAGCTTCAAAATTCATTACCTCAGGTTATACTTAACAAAAAAATGCAAAACGAATTCCTAAAATACAATTTTTCTAAGATTTTCAGCCTGGGATGATTTTTGAAGGTCACGACTTCGTTCTTGCAATCGACAATGATGAGTGAAAGAGTCAAGGACTACGATTGGAGTTCGCCATTATTTTGGACCTCGTTATCGGAAATGGAGGGTAGAATTGTGTAGAGGAAGGTGATGCACACCTGGGGAAGGATTTTCATGGCCTACGGCTTCCGTTTGAGGATCGCGACTCTGGGTGAGCTCGTGTTCGCCTGGAAATGTCGCATTTTGATTTTGAAGCTCGGAGCTGGCGTATTGGTGGCGGTTGAGTCGAGAAGGAGGAGGCGGAAGCATGGGTGAGGTTGGTTGGTAATTTCGGCACGTCGGTCATAGTATCATCGCATGCACGCGAGCAAGAATTGGGAACAAATACAGGTTAAAAACTGGAGGAAGAACAGGTCCGGGTCGGATTGCTTGTTTTGTGGGTTTGGGCCGGTTAAAAAAAGAAAAAAGAAAGGTAGCGGTTAGGTTTGTCTCTGGGTTATGGTAGGGTACTTCATGGCCGAGCTTTGTTGAATGGGTAACTTGATTTAAAATCTTTATTTAGTGTATTGATTATATTAATTTAAAAAACAATTTTTATAATTCTATGATTTTCGCATACGAGAACAAAATTAAACACAACAAGTAGCGTTGGATTCATAATGACGAGATGGTCACTATGATTTGGATTGGAGCAATTTTGAGCTTCTAGAAATTTATATTTTAATTCAAACGACGTTCTAATTTAATCGGAACCAGAACGCGAAAGCAATAGAAAATCAAGGTGAGCTAATCTCACTTAATTTTTGTACTTACAACAATTAATTTTTGGTTGAATGTGATAAATTATTATAAGTTGGATGTGATTTTCTATATAGTAGTATATATATATATTGGTGTGATTGATATTCCCTCATATATATAGCGGATGAGACCCTACGTGCCCCGCATAGTAGCGGACTACCCTATATACCGCGATATCCCCCTCGAAGTGGATTATATTTGTATATTGTGTTAACATTTATGGATGCATGGAAACAGGTTGGAGGAATCCAACTGCATTCCTAAAAAATATTGAATTTAATTTCATACTCAGTGATATGATATATTAATTAACATGTGATAGATTTTAGCGTGATCGAATTTAGTTGGTGCTATGGTATTACTAATTAGATTTTGGTATTTTTAAATGCCAATGATAAATGTTTAAAATTTGGAAAGAAATTAAAAAGAAGAATTTGAAGTAAAAAAATTATAGTGAAATTTTGGATTAATTAATAGAAAGGAATTTGGGAAAAAATAATAGCTTGAGTTTAAAATTCTATTTAATAATTCTAAAATATAGAAATATAGAGATTTTTAAATAAATGTGAATAAAAGGGTTTTTAAATAATAGAACTCAAGCAATATTATTTAAGTATAAAAGGATTTCGTTTTAAATAGTTGGAAGAATGAAAAGGGGATTTTGAAAATAAAATATAGGATTGTCGTACTCTATTTTAAATAAGATTTTAAACTATAGAAAGGAAGTGGAATTGAAATGTAGTGGTTTTGGAATACAGTTGGGCTATTTTGGAGAAAATGATTTTAAGATGAAATTTAAATTATAAATTGATTTAAAATCGATTAAGTGTTGTGAAACAGTTTTAAACGGGAAATGAGACTATGGAATTCATAAACAAAGTTTATAAATAAAGTGAAGCAATTATCAATGGATAAATTGAAATTATAAATTCAAGGTGAGGATTTATAAGGAGATAGGAAAATTGGTTTTAAAATAAATGGCAGATTATTTTTAGAAATGTGGAAAGAGAATTTACAGAATTGGGAAGTAAATTAAATTGGAAATAAATCGAGAGAGATTTATAAATGTTAGATTGGTTATAATTGGAATTGGGAGATATAGTTTATCAAGGAATTGAGTTTGTTCTTTTAAAGGAAGGATTTTTAATTATTTACTGGGGAAAGTTTAAAAGTGCTTAAAGAATATTTCAGAAAGAAATTAATTATTTAGTTGTTTACAAAAAATTGTTTAAAGTATATTTAAATATTAGTTCAGCTAGTTTATAGTAAGTCAATTTTTATTTAAAAATTAATCAGTATTACTATTTTCAAGGACAAATTATTCGATATTAATACTTTATATAATAGCTTTCGTTTAGAAAGTAGTTTTCCTAGAGTTTAACTTGGAAAATTTGTTATAGAAATTTCATAAGTATTATTCTAAAAAAATTTAAACAAAGTTTTTGGGAAGTATTGGTATGCTCGGATGGCAAAATTGGAGGCAGTGCGTACCTACAGTTAAGTCTTGGATTACTTTGGGATAGTGACGTAATCATTGAGCTGTGAATCCATGGTTGAATACTACAGTGATACTTTCCAGATTATTTTAAAGGTTTCCAAATATTTTTAGAAAGATAGTTTGACGAATATACTAAATTCGATAGGGTACATACATATTCTTGGATAAAGAGATTTAATTTATATAAAATTAAAAATGATACTTTGTGTTTTCAGTGGAAAAATGAAATATTTGGTTGAATGACTGTTTATTTGATAGTTAAATAACCGACTATCAAATTTGGACCCCAAATATAACCTTGGGGATATCTAGGAGAAATACGGGATTTATATGGTACAATTACCGTTTGAGGTGCTATACTTTACGTATAAACTCATTTCGTTCTTCTAGGACATTGATAAGGAAATCCGTCTAGTGACGGTTAGGAGGTGATCTCTGAAGTTATTTTCACCTTATTATTTCCAAAAGAACCGGGGTTGAGTTTACCGAGAAATATCTAACGTTGTTTTCAAAGAGAACGGGATTGGATAAGTTATCCGAAAACCACTTCGATCCAATGAGTACATTTTCGAAAGGAAAAAAAGGGCATGGAATAGTGAAGTGCAAGGGCTAATCACCACTAATCCTAAGGATTTTTCCAAAATGGATGTAGTGGGAATAGTACCTTCGATTCTGTTTGGGCCCAGAATGGACTTGTATGGATGGATGTTATCAGTACATTGTCATTAGAAGACAATGAGCACTCTAAGTGAAAATTCCTTGAACGTTAATCGTAGCCTCTAGCCTCATCAACCGAGAATGACTGAAAAGCAGGGGAGATGCAGCAAGGCTAAGTAGGGAGAACCCAATTAGGGTATATTTATCACCTTTCTAAATACCCTCGAATATTATTTCTACAATTTATGGAAGGAGCTCAGAAATGGGTGGAACACCCGGGGTGATAGCATATTTGGTCTATATACTTTAGGGATAGTCCGGTCTTGTGTTGCAAGGGATCCCGACGTGGTCCTTAGTGCGCTGTTCTAGACGTGTACTGCGACAGGAGATACCTCAGTACCTAGACATTCATATGAACCCATTATCCAGTAAGTGTCATATGATTTTGATTGTGGCCAACTATGCCGGAATGTGAGATGCAATCGTTTCAACTATTTGAATACATATTTGTATTTGAACAGTACTATAATATCAAAGGATTTGATATGAATTGTTTTGGTTATCGTAAGGTAGAAACCTGTTGTGTTTATGTGTGGCGTGATCACATAAGATACCTTTGATTTTCAAAGGATTTAAAAAACTTTAATAATTCAAATTGAGCGTGTTTTCTCACATTAGTTTTCTAGACTGACTCGGGTTTTATTTTATTATAATGCTTGGGTCAGACCAAGTATTACAGATTGAGGATGGGATACCACGGAACTCAGAAGATGAGTTGGAGGCAAAGACGTTTTACCTGTATTTGATTTATATTCTGCTGTGTATTGTAGGTTGTATATTCAGCTTTTGTAAGGAAAAGTTATTGTAACTGTCCAGTGTTGTGTTATGGATATGTTGTACTCTGATGATGTAATGTATAAAAACAGTTATAGTTCTTCTGTATAAAGATCAATTGTTATCTATAATATATTATTGCGCTGCGATTGTGAGATTCTATGTTGTTATTTATATTTTCTTCTTCTACCTCTTTCTTTTTTTCCCTAACGATATAGTATTTTTGGCATTCGATTATTCGGCATGTAATACAGTGGACGTATTGATGTTGATTGTCGGAGGTCAAAAATCTCGGTCATGCCACTTCTCAATCAAATCAATATGAGTACCTATTCAGATCCAAGGTTTCATGATTAATCAATTCCGAAGTTTATTGAAATCCAAACAAATTGTATTAGAACCACCCACTATTGATTTCATGGGGAAAAAATTCTATTCATTTTTTTATGAGTTAATTTCGAATTGAACTTTTTTAACAAGTCCTATAATTTCTTAATAAAGGTTTAGAACTGTTTAAACTGTATACCAAGGTTTTCCTATTGATGATTTTAGATTTGATTTAGTATATCTTTTAATATTATAAATTGAAAGGGTCATTTATGATACTATCTCGATGTAAAAAGATAGATCTAAATGATTTGTATGTTACTTTGAAATAAGTTAGAATCTTGTAATCATTAAATTTATAGGAAATAATCAAAATTTAGATAAATTGCCATAATAACCCATGTTGGTTAAAAC
Organism: Allium cepa; assembly: GCA_030765085.1. Taxonomy (NCBI): domain Eukaryota; kingdom Viridiplantae; phylum Streptophyta; class Magnoliopsida; order Asparagales; family Amaryllidaceae; genus Allium; species Allium cepa. Next base: position 199,859,331 of record CM060935.1, read on the forward strand.
GTTCAGATATTTATTATTGTATATTATCTAAATAAGTTGTGAATTTTAGTGTGAGGAATATTTTGGATCTAGTATGTACAATCATTGTCTTTAAAGTTTATAAATGATATAAACACACACACACACACACACACACACACACACACATATATATATATAAAATTTAGAACCATTTATGCTAGTAGTATAAATCTGGTTCCATGATTATTTTACCTTAATCAATTTTGATTATATAACTTGGATATGTATGTGTGCGTGTGTGGGGTATTTTGGTTATTTCAAAAATGTCGATTAATTAGAAATAAAGTATGCTTCGTTAAAGTTTATGTTTGTTGTATTATTGAAATAAATTTTAGCATGACACTAATTTACATTTTTTACCACATAACAGTCAATTGCATTTATTTCTTATCCTTAATGTATTAAATGTAGTTGTTATGGTAATAAATTAATTATGCTTTTATCATAAATGAACTAAATGCGTCAGTTGCAATAAATTTAATGATACAGCATGTTTGTATTTGGATTTGTATTTGGAATAAGAAATGACATAAAGTTTATTATTGGATGCATTTATATTTAATAGATATTGATACTTTAAATGTTTTACCCATGCTGATTAAAAATTTGTTTCACTTTCATGCTTTGGTTACCATAAAATAAAAGGAGCGGCCATTTTCATAGTTTGCCAAAATGTCTGGTTACTATCTTAATTAAGTATTCACAAAATAAATGTAACGACCCGATTTTTCGACGCCCGAAAAATCGAACTATTAGGTTTAAAGAAGAAGGAGGTAGAAGAAGAGAAAACAAAAGGAACAACAGAATCTCACATTTGCAACGGAATAAATATAATATATAACAATAACTATAAAACCCAAAGAAATCTGTACTGATTTATACATACATCATTAGATTACAACTCAATTCAACAACACAATCAATATCCAAATGCTGGACAGTTATATAAACTTGTCCTCAAAACTGAATATACAACGGAATAATAATCAAGTACGGAAGTACGTCTTGCCATCCAGCTCGTCTCTTGTAGTCCACAACACCATTTCATGTATTCTATAATACTCGGTCTGACCTGATCATTATAGCAAAATAACACCGAGTCAGTCTAGAATACCAAAGTGAGGAAACACACTCAATTGGATTATTAAAGTTTTCAAAACCCTTTGAAATCAAAGGTATCTCGTAAGACCATTCCATAAATAAATGTGACGCCCCACCTCTATACCCACGCTAGCCAAGAACATTACGGCGAATGCTGTCAACTAGCACGGAGAATAAGGCTGTTGAGGAGCGACCATCCGTGTAATTACTTTGCGTGAGCATCGATATGTCAGATAGTATAACATGCATTTCTTTATCAAGAGGGAAATCCGACATACCGACAGAAACTCAAAGCTACTACACAGTGGCTATAATATCTTCAGAAACAAATATAGAAATAAACATAACATAAATCAGTCACAGACAATTCATATCACAAAGGCGGAAGAAGATATGAATATATAACTAACACATGAAAGTGTATATCAGAGTAGTGGTCAAAAAGATCCACAATAATACAAAAGAATAGCAACACGTGCTATACAAAAGAATACAACTATGAGTCTATATCTCAAGTGTATACAACAAAAACTACTAATCTAAGTAGTTAGCCAAAAGTCAGAGGAATCAATCCCAAGTAAGAAGTCAAGCTGAAGCACCTGTAACATCTCCGTCTGACCCGAGTATTATTTAATAAGAAAATAATAAACGGATCAGTCTAACTATAAATATCAGATGAAACGATATAGAGTAAGAGATATGACTAAACACATAATAATCACAATTCCAAGCTGTGATATATATAAGTAATTGAAAATCAACAAGAGATTAATCAATGTCACAAATTCTACACAAGAATCAAAGAAAGGTCATACTCCTTATTTCGTTCACCAAACCATAAATATTGACGATTATATCAATGTCAATCACAAAAGTCAATGACACACAAATTCACAAATGCACAAATATTGATAAAACTTATCAATGAAAATCACGAAAATTGGTGAAACACAAATTCTAGAAATCATCTCAAGAAATCCAGAAATCACAAAAAGGGGGAAGGCCTATCACAAACGGGAGCATAAAGCTCACCAACACGTGTATCACAAACGGAACGCTAATTCCATGGTTGCTAACCATCACAAATTGAGCCGAAGCTCCACAAATGGCCCGAAGACCATGGGTTGCTACCCCACCAATTTGAGTCGAAACTCCACAAAACGGGGTTTAGTCTCCCTCGCAGACAAAGGGACATCGCACATTGCTAGTCTAAATCACAAAGATGATCGTCATGATCAACGAGAAGTGTCAATTACACTAAGCTAGTAAATATATGAGTTTAGTTTCATGTCCCATAACCACTTGCTTAACTCAAATATTTACGAACAAACTGTAGATCTCCACTAGAAAATTGTCACAAGAGATTCAATCGAACAAGTTCAAGAATTAACCGGCGAAGTAAACGCAAGCATTTCATACCACTTGTTTTACTAAGCCGTTTGATTAGATTTCTCATACGAGTGAGGTAAAGATTTGTATATACTAATAGATTGGAAAACGGTTTAAGAAACGAGCTTTGTAATAAAATAGTGTTAAAATCATTTGAAGAAAGAGTTTTGATATTTACTATTAGTATTCAAAAATTTTACATTTTTAAAGTGATAAATCACAAAGAAGATTGTAGGAACAATCAATCACTAAAATTCACATACGAAGATGTGAATAAAAATCCAACGAAACCGATAAAGAATCCATCGAAATGGATATTCAAAAATCCCTAAACGGAGTCATCAAAGTCATAATAAATGATAACAACAAGTAGGAAACAACACGAATCGATTAAAGTTGGAAATTCAAGCAACTAGGCGAAATAGGCAAAATTGCATCAGGTCGGTCGGCCGACTACAGAGCTCGGTCGACCGGACCCTCTTTTAGAAATTTTCTTAGGAAACAGGTCGGTCGGCTGAGCCCTATTGCCAGTCGACCGGACCAGAGACAGAAAGGTGCGTATGCACCTTAGTAGCAGGTCGGTCGACCGGCCCAGGGGTTCGGTCGGCCGACCCTGATGTTCTGCAAATTTGAAACCCATTTAATTGATGTGCGAACTCCACCAATTCGCAACCGATCGAGCACGGACGATAGGGAATTATGCCCAACGGCTACCCGATCCTATTGGCTCCTCGATGCATCACCAAAAACGCATTTGAACATCAAAGCTATGATTTTTAAGGATTTGGCTTTCAAAACACCAAAATTGGAATATTCACAAAACCAATCCAAATCCATATTAATTGCACAAGAATAAGTGTTAGGAATTTATACCTAACAATTGAAGATAGTTATAGACTAAGATGTGAGATAAAAAATCTCACATTTGAACCCAAACAAATGAAGATGAAGCTTGAAAGCAAAGGAGAATCAACCACTCTTCAAATCCAACTCAAGAAGCTTGATTCTAAGCTAAAAAGAGAAACATTTCCCAAATTAGGTTTAGGAATTTTCTGAAATCAAAGAGAGAAAGAGTTGGAGAAGAAGAAGAGAAGCTTACTAATGGGTTCTTTTATTAGTTTGGAGCTAGAGTTTGATTTGCAAAAGAAAACTAGCGCTTGGAGTTTTAATTTCCTCTTCCACTCTCCATTAATATAAAAGCTTGAGTATTCGGAAATGAGGAATGAAGTAATGAAGAGGAGAAGGGGTTGGGACTGAATACATAAGTGGCACAGCCCAAACCAAAGCCCTAAGTAAAAAGTAGCAAAATTCAACTTTCTCCAAACATATCGAAGCTTATACTCAAAAAGGTCGCAAACGGCATTTTAAACTCAATGGGAGTGGTCCCGAGTCCTAATTCGACCGTATGCAAAAAGTAACTTTTCGGACTAAATTCCGAGTATCGATAAAATATTTAAATAAAATATTTAAATATAAAATCGACAAATATGCGGGTTGTTACAGACTCTCCTCCTTAAAGAAATTGCGTCCTCGCAATATTTAAGAAGAAAATATATAGTAACAACCATAAAAGCATATTCAACACAAAAGAAATTTGAAATAAGAAATTCACCTCAAAGAGCACGGGAAAGTAAGTCCGGATGTGTTCTCTCGATGAACTCTCTAGACTCCCAAGAACAATCCTTAGGATTTGAAGACCATTGAACTTTCACAAGCGGAACATCTTTATTTCGAAGTCGTTTGACCTCCGAAGCAATAATTCGAATAGGATGCTGCTCATAAGTTAAATTAGGCGAAACTTCAATTTCTTCCATAACACCGGGCTCAAGAATAGAGTCGAAATCTCGAAGACACTTTCGAAGTTGAGAAACGTGAAACACGTCATGGATAGCAGAAAATTGAGCCGGTAATAAAAGGCGATAAGCCATGGAACCAATACATTCAGCGATAGGAAATGGTCCAATGTATCGAGGCGCTAACTTTCCCGATCGACTGAAACATACAACACCTTTCATAGGTGACACACGAATGAACACAAGATCTCCCACAAAAAACTCTAAATTCCTTCTCCGGTTATCGGCATAGGATTTTTGTCTACTCTGGGCTTCTTTCATCCTATGTCGAATAAGTTCAATCTTTTCTGTCGAATCACGAATAAAGTCCGGACCTAAAATCAGCTTCTCACCGGCCTCAAGCCAACAAAAAGGAGATCGGCATGGCCTTCCATAGAGTGCCTCGAAAGGTGCCATACCAATACTAGAATGGAAGCTATTATTATAGGAAAATTCAACAAGTGAAATATGATCTTCCCAACTTCCACCAAAATCAAGAACACATGAACGAAGAAGATCTTTAAGAGTTTGATTCACACGCTCGGTTTGTCCATCGGACTGGGGATGATAAGCGGTGCTAAAATTAAGCTTCGTTCCTAAAGCTTTTTGAAGACTCTTTCAAAATCCACTAGTAAACAATGGATCACGATCACTAACAATACAAGTAGGAACTCCATGCAATTTAACAATTTCTTTAACAAAGAGTTTGGCCAAAAGAGGAACGGTTCAGTTAGATCGAACGGGAATAAAATGGGCGGATTTTGTAAGTCTATCAATAATCACCCATAAGCTATCATGACCCGAACGAGGACGGGGAAGGCCATCTATAAAATCCATGGAAATTTGGTCCCACTTCCAAATTGGAATTTCCAAAGGTTGCAATAACCCACCGGGCCTTTGATGTTCGGCCTTAACGAGTTGGCAAGTCATGCAACGCTTAACAAAGTTAGCAATATCAAGTTTCATTCCCTCCCAATAATAAAGCCGCTTCATATCCGCGGACATTTTACTACTACCGGGATGAATGGTAAATTTAGAACGATGGGAATCTTCTAAAATATCTTTACGAAGATCACTAATATTTGGTACGATAAGTCTACCAAATTTTCGAATGCCGCCACGAGAAACGATATCAAAGTCTTTGAAACCTTCAATATCAATTTTATCCTTAATATTTTGGCCAAGAAGAGCCAATTCAGGATCTAGCCCTTGAGCTTCAAGAATGCGGTCCAAAAGAGAAGGATGAGCCTCAAGGCTACATAAAACAAGAGATGAGCATAAATCGGAAACACGGTCTCGAATTTCGCAAGTGGATAAAATTACGAGATCGTTCCATTCAGATATCATCATAGAAACAACAGCTTGTTGTTCACGGCTAAGAGCATCGGCGACACGATTACCCTTACCGGGAGTATAAAGAATATCAAGATCATATGGTGCAAGAAATTCGAGCCAACGCTGTTGACGCAAATTAAGTTCCTTTTGAGAGAATAAATACCTCAAGGATTTATGATCGGTATAAAGAACAAATTTCTCTCCTAAAAGATAATGACGCCAAATCCGAAGAGCAAAAAAATAGCCGCGAGCTCTATATCATGAGTGGCATATCTAGTCTCAGCAGGCTTCAATTGCCTAGAAGCATAAGCAATAACACGTTCTCTTTGCATAAGAACGGCACCCAAACCAACACGACTGGCATCGGTATAAACAATGAAATCTTGATTCCCCTCGGGAATAACAAGAATAGGAGCATCAGAAAGAAGTTCTTTTAATTTCTGAAAAGAAGTTTCACATTTATCCGACAAAATGTATTTAACACCTTTCTTCATTAAACTAGTGAGAGGCACGGTAAATCTTAGAAAAATTTTTGATAAAACGGCGGTAATAACCTGCCAATCCAAGGAAACTACGAATCTCTGTCACACTCTTCGGTCTCTTCCAATCTTGAATCGCTTCAATCTTTGAAGGATCCACGGAAATTCCGGATTCGGAAACAATATGACCGAGAAACTTCACACGAGATTGCCAAAAGTGGCATTTAGAAAACTTTGCCTTTAAATGATTACTCCTAAGAGTTTCCAACACAATCCGAAGATGCTTCTCATGTTCCTCCTCGGTTTTTGAATACACAAAAATATCATCAATAAAGATGAGAACAAATCGATCGAGAAAATCTTTGAAAACTCGATTCATAAGGTCAACGAAATAAGCCGGAGCATTCGTTAGACCAAATGGCATAACAAGCCATTCATAAGATCCATAGCGCGTACGGAACGATGTCAAAGGAATGCTATCCTCTGCGATACGAAGCTGGTGAAAACCGGTAGCCAAGTCCAATTACGAAAAGACTCTAGCACCACTAAGTTGATCGAATAGATCATCAATCCGAGGTAAAGGGTATTTATTCTTGATAGTAAGATCATTAAGCTTGCGGTAGTCAACGCAAAGCCTAAGTGTACCATCGGATTTCTTCACAAAAATAGCCGAAGCTCCCCAAGGAGAGGAACTAGAGCGAATAAATTGCTTCGTCTCCAATTCGGACAATTGTTTACGCATCTCCTCATTTTCTTTATTGGACATACGATAAGGAGGACGAGTAATAGGTTGAGCTCCAAGGATAAGATTAATTCTGAACTCAATTGCTCGCTTAGGCGGTAATCCTAAAATGGGCTCAAATATGTCGGAAAATTCACGAACAACGTCAATAAGAGAAATAATGTCTTCCTCATCATCATTATCGTCATCATGAGGATTTAAAGAATATAAAGATGCAACCAAGCTGAAATCCGAATCTTTAAGATTAATAGAAATCTGCTTAACAGATTGAGGATGTCGAAGATGAATAGTCCGCTCAGGACATAGGATATGAGCTTCATAATGGTTAAGCCAATCCATTCCCAAAATCATTCCAAAGCCTAAATAACACACGACATGCAAATCGGCTAGGAAAGAAAAATCACACAAAATAATCTCGACATCTTTACACAATAAACTGAGAGTTGCGGATCCACCAACCGGATTCGCAATTCTCAAAGAAGTCATTAAAGCAACAACATCCAAAGAAAAAGTATCAACAAGTTCTTTCGATATAAAAGAATGGGACGCACCCGTATCAAAAAGAACTCGAATAGGATGATCACGAAATAAAATAATACCATCAAGAATAGAATGAGAAATACCTTGGCCACGAGATGTGTTGCCAAGGGCTTGGGCAACATTTAACTTTCCATCCTTCTTGCCCTGAAGCTTGGGGCATGAAGATATAACATGACCGGGAACTTTGCAGTAACGACAAGAGAGAGACCTTGGGCACTTGTTCGCATAATGGTCCTTCGAACCACAATTATAGCATTCCCCACGACCAAAGGAAGAAGTCTTTGCAACATGGGTTGCTTGCTTCCCTTTCTTATTGGGATAAGGGCCTTCGAATTAGTTTGGCCTCTTCTTGTTGTTGAAGTTTGGTTTGGAACCCACCACTTCAACATCATTCTCCCTATCCGCCTCTTCAAGACGAAGAGCGATATCAATGAGTTGGTCGAAAGAAACTTCTAATTTTAGAAGTGTTAACGCTAAAATTTGAACGCTAACACCCCGGTGTATAAAGTGTAGTTGTGAAAGCACCACCCGATGATTCAGGAACAGAGTATAAGCAGAAAGTCATAGAAAAAGCAGTGAATAACAACGATTTTATAGTGGTTCGGCTCAAGGCAAGCCTACGTCCACTTTAATTCTCTTTATTGCTAAACCGATTACAACTTTACAACAATCTTCAATTACAATTACGACGAGACAAACAACTAGAACTTTGGTAGAGAAGAATTCTTCGAATCCATGTAGATTGCGTTACATTTTCCCTTGAAGTTAGTTGAGATGCCTTTCGAACTTGAAGGGTCGGGTGAGTTGAGAATTCGGTTGAGTATTGGCGCTTGAAATGATTGGCCAAAAGTCCCCTGAAAGTTGGAGGTGGTCGCGTATTTATAGGAGTTCTTGGTGTCACATTGCAGGTAGTAGCCGAGGCAGGTTAGATCGTGAGTCGGCTCCGGGTTAAACTAGGTCGTGGGTCGGCACCGATCTCTTATGCCCGGTCTACAGCTTAAGCCAAAGACCAATGTTTTTCCAGCCTCGTTTCTTAAGTCTTAGGCCGTTGCCGAGTTAATGTGCTCTGCGTTAGGTTTTAACACCGTATCTCCTTTGTATCCTTAGGTCGCGGCCGACCTAGCATAGTCATAAGTCGGTCACGACTCAAGTGTGGACCAATTTGTTCTTAACAGTTAAGTTGGCGACCAACTTGGGTAGTTAGATCGGTACACGCGTTGGGTCGGTGGACTTATGTAAGCCCTAGGTCGGAATCTCCTTGAAGCTTAAGTCGGCATCATTTCAAGATGTTAGGTCGGAACTCTCTTTGAGGCATTAGGTCGGCATGCTTCTCAAGTCTCTTAGGTCGGTATTCCTCTTAAGCCTTATGCAGTTAGGTCGGTCTTCCATGCTAAGATACTAGGTCGGCATCCCTCTGTGCCTTAGGTCGGCAGAACGCTGGGTCGCTAACTGTTTGATATGCTAGATCGGTGGGTCTTTTAGGTCGGTTATTCTTGGATTGGTAACACTTGACCGAGGTGGAGTTAACATTTGCCCCTCGAAGTACACGCCTAATGGTTAGGTCGTGTGCTTCGATAGCCTTTAACTCGTCCCTTTTAAGTCGGTAGGTCGTATGCGACCTAACAGTTAGACTGTACGTGTCGCTTCAAGTCTTCCATTGCAAGGTATAAGTTAGCCTTCTTCCTCTTTCTTCGTCACTTACTCTCTTGCTTAATTCCGCCATTGAAGTATTCTCAAATTCCTAAAGGCGATTTCATCCCAATTGATCACCGATAACCTCTGCTATCCATCGCGTAAGTAATTTCACTCTTCTCTCGATCGTAGATTACTGTCAATTCATTAGTCCTGCCGCTCGAATTCGAATCATCTTCTTGAGCAATGCTCCACCAAGAATCCCATCATATTTGTAGTTGACGGAGCTTAGGTTGCTCAAGATGATCGCTGATTCAACAAAGGCAGTTTACCACCTCAAGTTCGATGATGTCTGATGGCAAAATGCTGGATTTATAACGATTTCGAGTTGTTTAATTGGGTGATTCGATAGCATGAGTAGAGGCGGGTGATTCGATAGCATGAGTAGAGGCGGCTGCTGATGAAATGGTTATTGGGTTGACGGGTTGAATGCCATGAGATGTTGGTTCGGGAACGAGTTAGTGAGTTTAGGTGACTTAGTTTTTGGCCGACCTGGCTCTTAAGTCGTGGCCGAGATAATACATGGAGAAATTCCTGCCTTTCGAATCGGAGCTTGCTTTCTTATCTCCCCCTTGCGACCTAGAGGAATGAGTTGCCGAACTAAACTATCCAGGCTTCAACCCGCTACCGACTTAGTGCTATCCTGCAAGAGACTTTTAAACCGTAGCCGAGTTGACCCTTAAGCTTTGGGCGTGTTGACATTTTAAGAGCATAGACCCACTTTGTGTATTTGACTTGAACTGCCAAACTAAGTTGTCTGAGTTTTGAACTGCCCCAACTCTAAACTTGTTTGAATCTCATTATATTATTTCACAGACCGCATTAACTTATAAGCTGACAACCTGCTGAAAATAACAAACAAAGAAAACCAAGGCGAAAATACTGCCATTGACTGCCCACATCAAATGACAGATTAGTCGAGACAAGACAAGCAACTTAAATATATTGCAGGAAATGCTTGTGAATCAATCAACTAAAGTTAAACATTAGTGCAAAGTATCAACAATCTGAATTGATTTGTCTGCATCAACATTATACTTGCATATTTAGGCTTAAAACAATAGTCCCTGGATTTCATAACTAACAAATGCTTGCTATTTTTTATTCCAGTTATATTTGTTTATTGCTTTGTTAATTTTACACAACACCTCACACATTCTAGGAAACGTGCACCTTGATGTTTGAATATCCAGTTATTTATGTAGAATGACTTCCCATCAAGAAGAAATGGCAGCTCAAGAGGAAGAAACTTTTCCGGTAGCTCTACCTATAGAGAACCCTCCAGAGAGAACTCCAACCATTCTAACCCCGAGAGCATTTACTCAGCTGCGCACTCAATTTGGTTTTACTGAGAGTGATGTCCTGCTCCCTGGGCCAAGTGATACTGCCGACAATCCTCCCCGTGGCTTTATTGCAATCAATCGTCAAATGTGTTTAAGCGGAGCGATCCCTCCTTTTAATGACTTTCACCGAATTCTTCTCCTTCGATTGTCAATCTCTCCGTCCCAACTTCATCCTAATGGTTATGCCATCTTGATGGGGTTGTGCGTTTTGTTTAGAAGAACTTTTGATCGCTTACCAATTTTTGAAGAAATCCGTTATTTATGCTCGTTTGCAAAGAGTAGAGATCATCCTTCCCTTATAATTGTGAGGAGTTCTAGAAACCGCAAACTTATTTCTGACCTTACCGAAAGCGTTCATGGATTTCTGAACCAATCTTTCTTTGCTCGCTGCCCCCCAGGGTTTTATGCCGATTGGAGAGTAGGAAGTAAGATTACTTGTCTCCATTTTTAAACTTTCTCGAGATCCGAATTACCAATTGCTAATTTCATTCTTTGCTCTTTTCAGCACTTCCTCTTCCCTCTAGAGATCCGGTCCATAAGCAGACTTTCGATAGATTGAGTGCCGTGGCTGTAGCAGAGAGAAGCATCAAGTTTTTGTTGGGGGATGAATTATTACACCAATACGGGATTTTGCATACTTCTCGTTGTACACATCCTCATGAAATCCCAGACTCCCCGGCTAGAGCATTGGATGCCCCAGCTTCTACAGATACATCCAAACCAAAAGGACCTGCTCCCGAGGCTTTGCTAGTGAAATGTTCCACTTCTGTTGATGTTGCGGGGCCATCTGACGAACTTGCCCCGGTTATTGAGGAAGAGGAGCCTCAGGGATCTCCCCGACGTTCACAGAAATCCGGCGAAGAAGCCGAGAAAACTAGCCTTGCCAAGCAGAGCAGGGATGATACTTTCGAAGGGTTGAGCGACCTCTTTGCCACCTCGCAGGAAATCTTTAAAGATGATCCTATCACTACTGGGGTTTCTTCTTCAGTAGATGAAGAAACTTCTGTCCTGCAGCAGACTCCGTCAACTCAGGAGTTGACCCTGATTATTACACCCACAACTACTCCTCAATTAAAGAGTGGTTCGTAGTTTGATGTGCGTAGTTTGCACGCCACACAAACTTAGAATTTCTTTTCGGCACTTTTATGTTTCTCACTTTTTGTACTTTGAAGACCTCTAAAACTTATCTTTTTTTTATTTCAGATTCTCCGATGGGGCGCAGCAGCTCATACTACGATGATTTCCAGCGCTATGGGAGGCGTAGCCAATATGATTATAGGCGTTACCTCCCCTCTTACAGAGAATCTGATGAAGAAAGAGCCGCCCGAAAGGCTCAAGAGAAGAGGGCTCAAGAGGAGCGCTACGAAAGAAGAGAGAGGGAAGAGCGCCATGATTCTTCACAGAGAGGTGACGATTCCCATAAAAGAAAACCCATGATGACAGAGGAAAAGGTCATGTGGTTGAAGATTCGAGAAAGCGAGCCCGACATGGTGAGAAGCACACCACTACAACTCCTGAAAAGGTTACCGCCCCTGCCTCGCTTGATATTCCTTCCGGCTCTGCCGCTCTCGGGAAGTCAGACATCCAAACTATAATTAGCAGACCCAAATTCCAAGTTGGACCGGGTCCTGCCACTTTTCAAAGTCGATTTCCTCAGTGGTGTCTGAAGGGAGTAAGGTTTGACCTTTACTTGGTCCCCATTGACAAGTCTGCCATGTTACGAAACCTTGACGCCGTTAAGCTTGATATTGAGAGGATGTCAAACTGGCAGAAACTTGTTGACGAGCTTCAGAGGGTTAATCGTGCAAACATAGAGGCCATGCTCACCATGGAAAATGATAAAGCCGAATGGCAAAAGGTGCTCAAGCAACATGACACCGAGATGAGAAGCATTGCTTCTTACAATGAGGAGCTTGAAGCAAAAGTTGAAGAACTGAAACAAGAGCTTGCTGCTTCCTCTACTTCTTATTCTCAAAAAGAAGAAGTGCCTCTCAAACAAGTGAGAGATGCCCATGCTGGCCAAAGGGATGCCGAAGACAGGCTCGAAGTGCAGAAAAGAATTAGCGAGGGCTATGTCGCTGACATTGAAGAGCTTCGGAAGAAGAATAGCTCCCAAGAGGCGGAGATCCAAATGCTTAAGCTTCAACTTTCTAAAGTTGAAATGGAGCGTGATGAGGCCGTTGCGGCAAAATTGCAGCTGAAAAATCTCACGAGGCAACGAGGGCCAACATCAGCTCAACATTATTTGATTTCTATCTGCACAGCATCTTGGGGCGCGGTAGCCTTGCCTTTCTAGGCCCTAAGTATGAAATTACACTAGCTGAAGTTTGGGAGGCAGCACTCGATATGCTCGGTGGTAAAGGCGCTGGCTACGCTGAGTCAGCTCTTGAAGGGCATTATCTTGATGATGATGCTCGCGCCGCTCTTGCCAAGGGGAGAGAACAGCTTGCAAGATTAAGGGCCGAGACAGCGGCAGGAGAATATTCAGGAAAAATCACCTCAACTACTCGTATTCAACCTTCTCCTTCAGCCGAAATTGACATTATCGGTTCTAGTTCTCATTCCCCATCTCCTACTAAAGTCACCACTGATATTACAAGCATACAAGGTGGAGATGAGGGCGGCGAGAGTGCCTAGGCACAGGCTTACGAAGTTGACATCAGGGAACCGACTTCCGCAGGTAACCCTACTGACAATCTTGCCCAAGTAGACTGCTCATCTGTTTCTTACAAACTTGATGGGCTTTTCGACTACTTCTTGAATCTCAGCGAACCTTTATCTCCGCTTTTTGCTGACTTAAACTTTTTTCCTTCTACAGAGAAAACATCGGGCATTGTTCAGGCTTCTCCTCCTCCAATTATTCCTTCTCCGCCTCCTAAGGTCACTCCTCCTTCTGCCTCGCAACCCGGGTCACAGGAAGAGCAAATAGAAGCCCTTCACGGCTTAGATGATCCCGTTGCTTCTTAAGATCCGAAAGGAGAAGAAACTGAAGGAAGCGAGAGGACGCCAGAACCCACTGGCTCCGACGCTGAACCGTTATCCAAACTTCTTTCTCCAGGGAGTGGGCCTTCATCTAAGAAGAGAGGGAAGCAGGGAGTTTCCAAGAAGAAGAATAAGAAGGAATCTTTAACTGGCGGAGAAGAGACGGAAGAAAGTCCGATCGAGCCCCTTTCTCCTTCATCCCCTACCCTTACAAGCCGACCTAAAAAGTTGGTCATTCGGCCAGGTGCGGGCTCAAAAGGTGGGCGGAAGAAGAAATGATGGCTCTGGTTCTGTGGCTTTCATATCGCTTTTTTGCCTTTTTTTTGCATGCAATGACCGGAAATTGTGCGGGTGCCGGCCCCCCGCTTTTCTTTTGTTGGAACCTGTACCTGTATATAAAATAGTGTTGAATAAAATGATTCTTTTTCTTTGTATAAACTTCTGTCTATATCTGAGAATGCATTTACTATTTATTTTTGTACAAGTTTCTTTGTACGATATTGCAGTGAGCTTGTGGTATATATTGTTCGAGCGCAATTTTACCGATGTAGTTACGCCATGCTGCCCCTTTACCATTAGCCCATTGTAATATTTTATTTTATGAGGAACTTGTGCTTTTATTTTTTAGAGAATAATTATTCCACATTTGGAGGAATATGATTTCATTAAAAAATAGAGCACAAATAAGTTTCTTCGCTTCAACTTTCGAAGATATCACTCTTTATTTTGTGCATATACACATTTTATTGAATGAAATCTTCTATGTGGTAAAGCGGGTATTTGTAAAGTACTTCAACTTCTTTTTGAGGAAGAGAATTTTCTAGAATAAGTAATTCACTCTTCCTTTGAAAGTTAAAGTGTGCTCTTAATGAGGATTTTTTTTTTTTTTTTTTACTTGCCACAGTAAAGGGCTTCTTGATTTTTGTTTCTTTGAAAAGTTGCACCTCTGAGGAAAACTTTTTCACGTTTCAACACTTGGAAGTTTTACTTCAATCTTGGTGAAACGTGTGCCTCCGAAGAGGTCTTTTCTGCTTGATTGTGCCTCCGGGAGGAGGACTTTTCATTTCTGCCTCTGGGAAGAGGTCTTTCTGTCTTATTGTGCCTCTGGGAAGAGGTCTTTCTGTCTTATTGTGCCTCTGGGAAGAGGTCTTTCTGTTTTTGCCCCTTGGGAGAGGCTCTCTCTCTTCTTTTTTTTTTAGCATTTCATCTCCGGTGAAGTGAAACTCCGAAGAGCGGTTGTTACACTTCAACTCCTGGCGAAATGGGCCTCCGAAGAGGGCTTTTATTTTGTTTTACATTTCAACTCTGGTGAAGTGAAATTCCGAAGAGCAGTTGTAACACTTCAACTCCTGGTGAAATGGGCCTCCGAAGAGGGCTTTTATTTTGTTTTACATTTCAACTCTGGTGAAGTGAAATTCCGAAGAGCGGTTGTAACACTTCAACTCCTGGTGAAATAGGCCTCCGAAGAGGGCTTTTATTTTGTTTTACATTTCAACTCTGGTGAAGTGAAATTCCGAAGAGCGGTTGTAACACTTCAACTCCTGGTGAAATGGGCCTCCGAAGAGGGCTTTTATTTTGTTTTACATTTCAACTCTGGTGAAGTGAAATTCCGAAGAGCGGTTGTAACACTTCAACTCCTAGTGAAATGGGCCTCCGAAGATTGCCTGGAAGTTACTCTCTCATGGTTGGAGGGTCATGACTCCTCCAATCTTTTTTGGTTGAGTAGAGAACTTTCTTTTTTGCGGCATATGCTTCGTTAGAGGTCTTTATCCTCCGAAGAGTTGTGCCTCCGAAGAGGACTTGTGCCTCCGAAGAGGGCTTTAGTTGTTCCTTGTCCACTTTCTTATGCCTTTTCAGTGATCGTCTATATTTTTTTTTAAGCTTGCACTCCCTTCTCTTACAAGTAATTTGTTTAATCCAAAGAAGTGTACTACATTGCTAGGCCAGTTCACGAGAACGGACATAAGCTTCTTAATCGGATGTTTGTTTTTTAAACTTCTCAATTTATTAGCTAAAGCCCGTTTTCGGCGAAATCATTGACCGTTCAATTGAAGCTCTTCTTATCTAGGATTTAAGCTCGGGAATTTTGTGACTTGGAATTTGTTTGTTGAATGATAATAAGAATCACTTGGTCTTGTAATGTGCAAGTTTTGTTTTTGTTGCCTGCAAAAATTTAAATCGACATTTCAGTAATACATTTAATGTACTTTTCATATCGAAAATAAAGCAAACATGTAATAATAATAAGGAACACAAGATTTATAGTGGTTCGGCCAAGAATTTGGGCCTACATCCACTTTATGGTCTTTCATTATTCACTTGCATCGGTTTTACAATCGCTTTCAATTACAGGAATCATACATTCATAATTCTTTTTACAATATTTCAACAAAGCTATCAAGTAAAGTATGGACGCAAGTGATTGCTGTTCCAAGCTCTTGGAATTTGATCTCCTTCGACAGTAGTGAGTTTGAATGTGCCGTCAAGAAGCTTCTGACCTATGACATATGGTCCTTCCCAATTTGGCCCAAACACACCTGTCGCTGTCATAATTCTCTTTAGGACTAGATCTCCAATTTCAAAGCTGCGTTGGTGAACTTTGGAATTGAAATGTATGGCTATCCTTTGCTGATGAGATGCGATTCTGAGCTCAGCCTCTTCTCTTTTTTCATCAAGGAGATCTAGTGCCTCAAGCTGTAGTTTTTCATTCTCCGCTTGATTGAAATGGATTCTTCTATGTGAAGGGACCTCTGTTTCTACCGGAATCATTGCCTCTGATCCGTATGCCAATGAAAACGGAGTATGCCCAGTCGCAGATTTGTGGGTAGTTCTGTATGCCCATAGTGCTAGTGGTAGCTTATCGACCCAACCACCTTTCGCTCTTTCAAGCTGCTTCTTGATGGTTGACTTGATAATTTTATTTACTGCTTCCACCTACCCGTTTGCCTGCGGATGAGCTACTGCTGAGAAGCTCTTTTGGATTTTGAATCGTTTGCAAAAATCTTGGAATTCTTCACTTTCGAACTGAGTACCATTGTCTGTAATTATTTTTTGAGGCACACCATATCTGCAAATGATACTTTTAGTCACAAAACTTATCATCTTTTTTGAGGTGATAGTAGCCAGTGGTTCAGCTTCTGCCCACTTAGTAAAATAATCTACAACAACAATGGCATATTTAATTCCAGATTTGGCAGTTGGTAACGGTCCTACAAGGTCTATCCCCCATATTGCAAACGGCCATGGACTGACCATCTGTGTGAGTTCAGTGGAAGGAGCTCTAGGAATTTTGGCGAATCTTTGGCATCTGTCACATTTTCGGGAATAGTCTGCTGCATCTCGATTAATTTCTGGCCAAAAATATCCGTATCGGAGAATCTTTTTCGCTAAAGTTTGACCACCTAAATGATCACCACATTCTCCCCCATGCACCTCAGCTAGGATTGTTTTGGACTCTTCCCTGGATACACATCGAAGTAACGGCATTGAGAATCCCCGTCTGTATAACTGGCCATCCTGGACTATATAGCGAGAGGCTTTCCCCAGTAGCTTCTTTCATTCTTTTGAATTTTCCGGTAAAGAGCCATTGAGCAGATATTCTGTTATTGGAGTCATCCATGATTCTTGCTCTTGAGACACGCTCATGATCCAATCAATATCCATCTCATCAATGCTCGGAGCCGACAGGACCTCCACTAGAGTCAACCCCAGAAATTGAGCTTCGCCTGTGCTAGAGTACTTTGTGAGAGAATCTGCTTTCATGTTTTCTTCTCGAGGAATATGACTTATCATGTAATGATCGAAATCACCCAGGAGTTCCCAAGTCTTTGACAAGTAGGCGGGCAGATTTCCCCCTTTCGCTTGGAATTCCTTCTTGACTTGGCATATAATAAGCTGAGAATCACTGAAGATCTGTAATGCTTGGATGTTTAGTTCTTTAGCAATCCTTAAGCCAGCGATAAGGGCTTCGTATTCTGCTTCATTGTTTGTTAAAGGAAATTCCAATCTTAGTGCATAGCATAATGATCGACCTTCAAGGGTCTCAAGTACAACTCCGGCTCCAGAACAATAGTCGTTTCTCGCGCCATCGACATATAACTTCCATTGGATTGGGGAATCGTCGATCGTTTCGTCCTCACTGTTACCCTTATCTGTGAATTCTGCGATGAAATCCGCTAAAGCTTGTCCGTTGATTGCTTTTCGGGGATGATAAGTGATGTCATATTGACTGAGTTCAATATTCCACTTTAGAAGACGACCCGAAGTCTCAGGGCAAAACAGGACTTGCTTTAAAGGTTGATCAGTGAGGACTCTGATAGGATGAGCTTGGAAATATTGCCTCAACTTCCTGGATGCAATCAGTAGGCAATAGGCGAGTTTTTCCAACTTAGAGTAATTCATCTCTGCCCCAGTGAGTCTTTTGTTGATATAGTAAACTGGATGTTGAATCCTCTTGTCTTCTCGTATCAGCGCTGCACTTAAAGCATGAGATGATACTGCCAAGTATATAAGAAGATCCTCGCCATCACCAGGCCTAGAAAGTATTAGAGGCGTTTCCATATGGCGAATCAATTCATCAAAGGCTTTTTGGCATTCGGGAGTCCAATCGAAGTTTTTCTTTCCTTTCTTTAGGGCGTCAAAGAATGGGATGCATTTATCTGTGGCTTTGGAAATGAACCGACTCATGGCGGCGACTTTTCCATTGAGACTTTGCAATTCCTTCTTCGTTCTAGGAGCTTTGACTTCCTTTAAGGCGGTAATTTGAGCTGGACTAGCTCAATGCCCCTAGCGCTCACGATGAAACCTAAAAACTTTCTGGATTCCACTCCAAATGAGCATTTTAAAGGGTTAAGCTTCATTCCGTATTTTCGGAGGACTGCGAACATGTCTGCTAAAGCTTCATTCCGTATTTCCGGATTCCACTCCAAATGAAAAACATCAACTTGAGGCACTGACCTCCTTGATAAAAAAGAGAAGAGGTTAAGCTTAGAGTTGCGTCTCATCAGCAAAAAATAGCCAGGCATTTCAACTCCAAAGTCCGCCATCGCAGCTTTGAAATTGGGGATTTCTGTGGCACACCATACCTGCAAATGATATTTTTAGTCACAAAATTTATCATTTGGAGTGGAATCCGGAAATACGGAATGAAGCTTGATCGAAGTGAATTCTTCTATGTGAAGGGACTTTCGTCTCTACTGGAATCATTGCTTCTGATCCATATGCCAATGAGAATGGAGTCTGCCCAGTTGCAGTTTTATGAGTAGTTCTATATGCCCATAGTGCCAGTGGTAGCTTATCGACCCAACCACCTTTTGCTTTTTCCAATTGCTTTTTGGTGGTTGACTTGATGATTTTGTTTACTGCTTCCACTTGCCCGTTGGCCTGCGGATGAGCCACTGTTGAAAAACTCTTCTGGATTTTGAATCGTTTGCAGAAGTCCTGGAATTCCTCGCTTTCAAATTGAGTACCATTGTCTGTGATTATTTTCTGTGGCACACCATACATGCAAATGATATTTTTAGTCACAAAATTTATCATTTTCTTAGAGTTAATAGTAGCCAAAGGTTCAGCTTCAGCCCATTTAGTAAACTAATCAACTGCAACAATAGCATATCTAATCCCTGATTTGGCAGTCGGTAATGGCCCAATGAGATCCATTCCCCAAATGGAAAATGGCCACGGACTGACCATCTGTGTTAGCTCAGTGGAAGGTGCTCTAGGAATTTTGGCGAATCTCTGGCACTTGTCACATTTCCGAGAATATGCAGCAGCATCTCGATTAATTTCCGGCCAAAAATATCCATAACGGAGAATTTTCTTTGCTAATGTCTGACGACCCGTGTGATCTCCACATTCCCCTCCGTGTACTTCAGCTAGAATTGTCTCGGCTTCATCTTTAGTTACACATCGGAGTAATGGCATTGAAAAACCCCGCCTGTACAATCGGCCGTCTTGGACTATATATCTGGAGGCTTTCCTTAGAAGCTTCTGTCTTTCTCTCGAATTTTCTGGCAAAGAACCTCTGAGTAGATAGTCCAGTATTGGAGTCATCCATGATTCTTGTTCCTGAGATACATTCATAATCCAGTCAACATCCATCTCGTCTGTACTTGGTGCTGACAGGACTTCTACGGGGACTAATCCCAATAGTTGAGCTTCACCAGTACTTGAATACTTTGCGAGGGAATCTGCCTTCATATTCTCTTCCTGGGGAATATGGCTTATTGAATAATGGTCGAAATCCTCAAGAAGCTCCCAGGCCTTTGACAAATAAGCAGGTAGATTTCCTCCTTTAGCTTGGAATTCCTTCTTGACTTGGCATACGATAAGCTGAGAGTCACTGAAGATCTGTAATATTCTGATATTTAGCTCTTTAGCGATTCTCAAACCTGCAATGAGAGCTTCATATTCTGCCTCATTATTCGTCGAAGGAAATTCCAGCCTCAGTGCATAACACAATGATCGTCCTTCAAGGGTTTCAAGGACAACCCCTGCCCCAGAATAGTAGTCATTCCTTGCGCCATCGACGTATAATTTCCATCTCACCGGGACGTCATTAGTTTCCTCTTCCTCACTATCACCTTTATCTGTGCATTCTGCAATGAAGTCTGCTAAAGCTTGTCCATTGTTAGCTCTTCGGGGATGGTAAGTGATGTCATATTGACTGAGTTCAATATTCCACTTTAAAAGACGGCCCGAAGTCTCAGGGCAAAACAGGACTTGCTTCAGAGGTTGATCAGTGAGGACTTTGATGGGATGAGCTTGAAAATACGGCCTCAATTTCCGTGATGCAATCAATAGGCTATAGGCGAGTTTCTCCAACTTCGAGTAATTCATCTCTGCCCCAATGAATCTTTTACTAATGTAATAGACTGGTCGCTGGATTCTTGTATCTTCTCGAACCAATGCTGCACTCAGAGCGTGAGATGATATTGCTAGATATATGTAGATATCTTCACCATTGTCGGGCTTTGAAAGTATTGGAGGCACTTCCATATGACGAACTAGCTCATCAAATGCGTTCTGGCACTCGGGAGTCCAATCAAAGTTTTTTCTTCCTTTCTTTAGAGCGTCAAAGAATGGAATGCATTTATCAGTAGCTTTAGAAATGAATCGGCTCAAAGCAGCAACTTTTCCGTTAAGACTCTGCAGTTCCTTCTTTGTTCTAGGAGCTTTGACCTCCTTCAAGGCAGTGATTTGAGCAGGATTAGCCTCAATGCCCCTAGCGCTCACAATAAATCCCAAAAACCTTCCGGACTCCACTCCGAATGAACATTTCAACGGGTTAAGCTTCATTCCGTATCTCCGGAGGACCGCTAACATTTCCGCCAAGTGATCCAAGTGGTCCACTGCTTTCTTTGACTTTACCAACATATCATCGACATAGACTTCCATTGTCTTTCCGATCTGCGGTTTAAACATGGTGTTAACAAGCCTTTGGTAAGTTGCCCCCGCATTCTTGAGTCCGAAGGGCATGACTTTGTAGCAGTAAAGACCAACATCTGTTATGAAGCTCGTGTCCTCCTGATCTGGCTAATGCATCATGATCTAATTGTACCCGGAGTAAGCATCCATAAAAGACAACAATTCATGTCCCGCCGTTCCGTCCACCAACTGATCAATTCTAGGCAGCGGGAAACAGTCTTTGGGGCAAGCTTTATTCAGATCTGAGAAGTCCATGCATACTCTCCACTTCCCATTAGCCTTTTTAACCAAGACAGGATTTGAGACCCAATCCGGGTAAACAGATTCTCTGATGAAACCATTCTCCATGAGTCGGTCGACTTCTTCTTTCAGCGCTGCTGACCTCTCTGGACCCTGAGTTCTTCTTTTCTGTTTTACTGGCGTGAACTTTGGATCAATGTTGAGAGCGTGTACCGCAATCTCGTGATATTTCGCACATGTCAGCATGAGTCCATGCAAATACATCTAAATTTGCCTTCAAGAACGAGATCAGAATATTCTGAGCTGTAGTGTTGAGTTGTGAACCCACATTCAGCACCTTGTTCGGGTCCTTTAAGTCAACAGGTACCGGCATTGTCACCTCTACCGGCACTACTCTATTCTCCCCTGCACTAGCTTTTCATGGATCCATCTCTCTCCGGGCACCGCTATGTTCGCCAGTGCAGGGACCAACCTGTAGTTGCTACAAGGTTCGTTCTTTGATGGGGACTGAAGGCGCCGCATCTTTTCCCATTTCTCTCTTCTTTGTTTCACGTAGCTCTGCAAGATAGCACTCCCGTCCCACGTTCTGATCCCCTTTAATTATCCCAATTCCGTTATCAGTGGGAAATTTTATAGTTAGACACCATGGGGCGAGAACAGCTTTGAATGCAGCCAGGGTCGGTCGGCCCAAGAAAGCATTATAAGCAGAAAATTCTTCAACAATTATAAAGGTCTGCTTTCGAGCTACCTTTCTCGGCCCCTTTCCGAGCTCTACAATCAAGTCTATAGTCCCAATCGGCTGCTTTGGCTCCCTAGCGAAGCCAGCAATTTTCAATGACGAAGCCTGAACGTCAGCCATTGGTATCTTCATCTGGTCAAAAGTTTTCTTGAAGAGAATATTACACGAAGCCCCGCAATCGACCAGAATTCTTCTCACAGTGGCCGGGCCAATACCGGCAGAAATGACCAGAGGATCTATCGTAGGGGCTTCAATACCCATAGAGTCCCTGGCGCTAAATATGATGTCATCAGGGAAAGCTTTCTGCTATTTCAATGGCGCATCATCCTCTAACACAAAAACACTTTCCTCTGTGGGTGCATGCTTCAGTGCACGAGCATACCTTTCCATCTCACCCCAGCTCCTGCCTGCTGGGTGAGGACCTCCCGTTATCACATTAATGACAGGCCTGTCTGACTCATGCTCTACGGCCTTCTCACTCGAGCTTGGATGTTGAGTGGGGACTTGTTGCCTTTGGACTGATGAGGTTATTGTGTCCCTACCCCATTTAACATACTGTTGGAGCTTGTTCTCTTTCAACAGTTGCTCAATTACTTCCTTCAAGTGTCGGCATTCGTTAGTGTCATGACCAGGCTGATTGTGAAACTGACAGAATCTTCCACTTTTCTCCATTTTACCTCCAACCCTCATTTTAGGTGGCGTAGGATAACTGATATTATCTTTGGTTGCAAAGAAGATATTTTCAGGGGTATGAGTCAAGGGTGTGAAGTTGAAAGCTCGACCCTTCTTTGCATCCCCTTGTTTCTTTCCGCCGTCATTCCCCCTTTTCTGAGCATTGGATTCCTTTTTGTCTGGAGCGTTACTATCATTCTTAGTTTCTGCTGACGCCACCTTAGCCGATGCTTGAAGGCTTTCCAAGCGCATGAACTCATCGGCTTTTTTATAGAATTTATCGAGTGAATTTGGTTCTTTCATTTTCAACCATTCTCCAAACTTGCTCGATTTATCAATTGTCCTCATCAATTATGTTAAGACCATGCGTGGCTCAGCATTATCAACCTCGGCCAAAGCTATGTTGAATTGATTCAAAAACGATTTGATGGATTCTCCTGGGTTTTGCTCCAGACTTGACAATGACATTATATCCTTTGCTTTAGAGGCGTACAACCGAAACTGCTCCTTGAACTTCTTAGTTAAGTCCGAGAACTGATCAATGGATCTAACTGCCAGCTTGGTAAACCATAATAAAGCTACTCCTTCCAAATACACCGGGAAGTACCGGCATTTAATCTCATCGGATGCCCTGGCGCCAGTCATATGCCAGTCATACTTATACAGAAATTCGTTAGGATCACTTGTTCCTTTGTAAACTGGAATAGTGGGCGGAACAAATTTTCTCGGGAATTCAGCTTTCAGAATCCTCTCGGTGAATGGAGTTTTGCTTGGAGCAAAGCCCCACTCTTTCTCATCCTCGTCCTTTCGCATACTCTCTTTCATGATTTGACGGACCATCCTTGAAAAATACTCTTCATCATCCACAGGCCCTGTGGGGAAAACGTCAGCCATTCTTTCAGAGTTCTGCCTTGACAGTCATTCACGAAGGGTCGGTTGAGGTCCCGATCCTCCATCCTGAGGAAGTGGCCTTTCAACGGGGCTTACCGCCCTTTGAGAAGTATTCCCTCTAACATCCTGAGCTCTATCAGCAGAGTTTCCTTCTTTATTTGTTGGCTGACGATTAGCCTCGAGCAAATCATTTAGCTTATTCAATATTAAGGTATTCTAAGCATTCTGAGCCTCTAATTGTGCATTCTGAACATTTAACCGTTGATTCAATCCCACAGTTGGAGTTGTCTGACTCAGAGGAGGAGAAGTGGCGGTGTTCTCTTGAACATCGTCAGATCTGGCAGATCTACGTTTCCTTCCGGGAGCCATAATTTCTGTTAGACTTCTGGTCTTAACGGAGATTCTTTCCTTAAAGTTTGGTGAAGCAATGATGTAAATACCCTGAGTTCAATTCTCAGTGAAAGCACCAAAAATGTTAACGTGAAATTCTGACGCTAACACCTCGGTGTGTGTAGAAACAGTGTGAAAGCACCACCCGTGAATGCGGGAATCAAGAAATAGCAGTAAGTAACAGAAAATGCAGTAAATGAACACGAAGTTTATAGTGGTTCGGCTTATGATCAAGCCTATGTCCACTTCAATCCTTTTATTGCTGATTGGATTACAACTTATTACAATCTCTTCCAATTACAATTCAATTCCATTCAAAAGACAAGTAGCTAGAGAAAACTTCGATGCAACAAAGTTCTTCGAATCCATGATTGAATGTGTTGAATCTTTGTATGAAGTTTTATCTAAGTGTCATGTGTGAGCTTGAAGTGATGGAGTGTAGCTTGCTTTGAAGATAGTAAAGTTCCAATGCCTTGAAGAAAAATGATCTCCCCCCAAAAAGTCCCTTGAATGTTGGAGGTGGCCACGTATTTATTGGTGTTTTCCTCCTTAAGTCATAAGCCGTGCTTGACTCATGGTTAACTCGTGGCCGAGTCAAGTTGGGTCGTGGACGACTTAACTGGCTGAGTCCAAGCTTGGTATCAGAGTGCCCTCGGTCTCCTGGATATAGCACAAGTCCTAAGTCGTCCACGAGTCAATCCTCTTTGACACAAGTATTGTGACAGCGGTCTACGACTCAGTGGTTTTAGGTTGTAGGCGAGTCATACTGAGTCGTGAGTCGTGGCCTATGTGCAACTCTAACTTCTTACTGTCTCGAGTCCTTAAGTTGTGAACTTGTTGAGTCGGTAACTAATTAGGTCGTTGAGTCGATAGTCTTGATGAGTCGTGTATCAGTTAAGTCGCAATACTTTTTAGATCGTGTACCCACTGAATCGCTGACCTCTTCAAGCTGCTTGGGGCTTCAAGTCTCTAACTCGTTAAGTCAGTGATTCACTGAGTCGGCCTGTCTCATGAACCGTTCCCCCCTTGAGTCGTTTTGTTCCTCTAAGTTGCCTTAAGCCTTAGCTCGTCAGCTAATTGAGTCGCAACCAGTTGAGTCGGTCCATTCTTTAAGTTGCTGAGGTTTATTGAGTTGTAGGTCCACTGAGTCGTTAAGGACCTTAAGTCGATGAGTCGGCCCAGATTTCAACTCGTTGGCAGAACGGGGTTAACATCCATAATCCATTGTTATAAAATAGACTAGTGATATAAAATATTTATCTTTATTTCTCTTTTACTTTGGAACTATATATATATTTATAAAAATAAGTTATATAGAGTTCATAAAAATGAAATTTATATAAACCTTCAAATATTTTTAAATTTCCTATAGAACTTCAAAATATTACTGCATATATATATTTAAAGTTAAAAAAAAGTTACATGCTTATATAAAAATGATTTTTATATGAACTCAAAAATCAAATTTTAAATACAACTCGTATTTTCAGAAATCTCAACTATATATATTATTTTCTGTTCATATATACATATATTAATAAAATATCCTTCTAACTTATATATTTATATATATATATATACTAATTTAAATACAAAATGGGTTTACTATAATATATATATAGACACACACACACACTGAATTTAACAAAAACAGCAACCCTCTTTACTGTAAAAACTTTTCTTCTTCATATACATATATATTTGTGAAAAATAGAACAAGTTTTACATTTTTCTTCTCTATAAAATGTATGTATATATATATATATATTATTAAATTGAAATAAAGATCGTACCTAGCTGCTCTAACCCAATCCTCACGACCCCCATTCCCACTGCCTTGCCGAATGCATAGCCGCCTTCGCGTTACTCTAGCCTTCCCATTGCGAGTGCCTGCCTCCCTCAAACGATTTCGAAGAGTCGAGCCAACCTCTAGTTGTCGCCCACGAACTCACCTCGTCGAATTGATTTCCTTAACCCATGTGCTTGAACAAACTCGAACCAGTGCCGGCTTGAACCTCGCGCACGATGCCTCGCCCACTACGATGAAATCGCACTCCCTCATCCAGAAACTCTGTTCGATTTTGATTTTTAACTTTTGTTTAAACTAAATGAAGAGGGAAGGATTGAAGGAGGGGAATGACTTTTATTCGGCCATTATTTCGATTTTGAACGAAAAGGGTTCACGTTTTGCAAATGAATTTCATTTTACTTAAAAAAATCCTCGGCTAAGAATTAAAAGAAAAAGAAAGACGCATGGTAATCCTTGGAGAACACGTGTTCTCAAAGTGAACAAGTGTAGGATGAGTCTATAGTACTGAAGGAAAATACATATTGTATTTGTAACAACCCGAAATTTTTGACAGCAAATTTTAATGAATATTTAATCTAATTTAAATTAAATAAGCTTTACATTTTATAAACAAAGAAGATCTTTTATATTTAACAGTTATATGTTTTATAAAAGAAAGTTTTGATTTGAAAATTTAAAATAGAATGCTACAAAACCATTTAAAACAAAATCTGTCTTATTCAATAAAATCAAATCAAAGACTCTATATTTTATTCCTTGATAATATGCATATGAATACAATTGTAGTTTTTAAAATGATAAGTTTAAAAATAAACAAACATAGTAATATTAAACATAAACATGGAAGTATAAAACAATATAAATAATTATAACATAAACATGCAAAACTAGTATAAAAACATAATTATAAATTATACAATATAACTAAAGAGATAAATGTACAAATATAAATTATAACTTGAAGTATAAAAATGCAAGTATATGATATAAGTCAATGTTTGAAAATTTAATTAACAAATAGAACACAACTAATATGCTAACAATAACTTTAAAGCAAACATATCAGAAAGTTTGTGAAATATAACCTGTATATACAAATGAATAATGCAAAGAAAACAAGACAAGTTATATATAGTTGTATTCAACAAATAAAAAACAAAATCAGGCTACACTCAAAATAACAAACATATGTGTGCTCATTAGATCCTTAAACCAAGTTGTGTAAACCTGAAAGAAAGAGAAAAAAATATAAATGTCTTTGTACAACACATAAGTGAGTCTCAGAAAACATTAATTTCATGTTATCATAATTAAGAGCATAAACATTAATTAGCACAACTTGTTGTTCAAATAAGTACTACAGCCGAAATATCTAAATCATTTCATACTGCAGAATATGATACTTGACCAATTAGAGAAAAAATGGCAAACAAATACAAATTGGCCAGCTACAACCTGTTAAGTAGCTTCTATATATATCCACCTATATTATGTTCGTTTATAAAAATTGAACTAAACCTACAAAAAAATCTGAGAATCAAATAAGGAGAGAAGATAAACATTTGTTGCTTGGTAAACTTAAATTAATTCAAAACAGGAAGCTAAAGAAAAGCTTCAGGAAATTTCATTTTGTAGTGTTCTTCATCAATACCTTACCTTCTGTTTTAAAGTTACTTGGTGAGTAAACTTACTATTTTCAAATTTAAACTTGTGTTTTTAACTCACAAATGTTATGTGCTCTGTTAAACAAGTAGTACTAAGTACTCTGTGTTGCCCTGGAAAGTTGATATGGCCGTTTTTTCAGTTTTTGTTTCCAAGTTTCTGAACATGGTAAAGCAAAGGAATTGAAAATACTTCTTCATGTAGATGTTTTAAACTTGGATATTGATGCAAATTTAAGTTGTATCCAAATCAAGGCCTGCAATCTTGTTTTGAAGTTTTACAGTATTTTTTATAACACACTGTTTATTCAAGTTACAGGAAAAAGGAATTCAAAGCAAAAAAATTCGAATATTTAAATTTAGGAATTCAATAACATATTTCGAATTCATACACTTAGTTAGGATTTTTAAAACGAAAACGATGATTTTAGTTTAATAATTAAAGTGTTGTTCGAAAATAAACAAAAATCCAATTTTTGTCAATTTCGGTTGATCCAATAAATTTTAATAGCTGAAACTCATGTCGAAGCAAGCTTGTAGATGAATTAACATAGGAAAAATGTCAAAGAATTTTTCTAATGCAAGAGTTTTGGGGTTGGTTCGAAAGTAGGGTTTTGGTGCCTATATTTTTAATGCTCTGTAAAATTTGTTTTCGGCATCATAGGGAAACCGAGTGGAACGCGATTTCAGGTGGTGTTAGGGGGGATGTGATTAAAGTTTTGGTGGAGTCCCATCACCTCCGGTGATGGATGGTGGCCGCACGAAGGAATTTTCGATGGGTGTTTGCATCGCATGTTCGAGCTTCAGGAAATTTTTTGCCTTTGACCGAATCGTGTTGGTTTGAGTGTTGTATTCGTTTGAGTGGACGATTTGGGGTCTGTGGACGTTGTCGCGAGTCGTCGGAGACGTAGTGGACCACCATGCACGTGCACGGTGGTGGAGAGGTGTTTGTCGAATTGCTATGAGTCGTCGCGTGCTCGTACTCGTGTAAATTTGAGGGTTGCTTCGGGATTGTCTTCGGTCGTTTACGTGAGTAGTTTCTGCAGTTATTTATAACTTTAACTTATATAAAAAAAATAAACGTTACAGGAAAAAGAAGAACAAGATGGAGTGAGAGAGGGAGACGCGGGGAAGACACGAAAGGAACTCGAGATTTTTCTCGAGTGAAAGGAGGTGCTGTCTCGGTCCATTACTAAGTGCACATGCATAATTTTGTTTTAGTGTTTGTTATATCTAAGTTAAATTAAACAATAGTTAGTTAGTTTAAGTTAAAAGGTTATTAAAGAAGTATGTAAAGATAGGTGATTAATAATAAGTAATTAGGATGTTAAATTAATTTATATTTGAAATTTTAAATTGATACTTTAAATTGATTTTGTAATTAAAAATAAAACATATGTTAAAATAATTTAAATCTTTAAAATGTTAGCTAATTATTTAAAAGTTAATTCATAAATGATAATTAACTTAAGTGACTAATTGAAGATTATATAGTCAATAAAATTGATAATAGATGATTAGTTTAAATAAGTTGTGACAATTGAATAACTAACTAATCTTTAATAAGCAAGTTATGAATTAATAATTGAGAATAAATTAATTAACCGAGTAATTAAATAATAAATGAATAGAAGTTAATTAATTAAATAATTAATTAAAGATTAGATAACTAGTAAATTAATAATTAATGATAACTAATTAATTAATTGATCATTAATAAGTTAATTAGCCGGTAATTAATTAAACAGAATAAAATAGTTTATTCTTAAGCAATTAATTAAGTTAAGTAAAACCAAAATGTTTGGTATGCATTGATAGTTCTGTTTGATTGACTTTGATATCTGTTGATGATATTTCTGTGATATGTTGTGATATATTATAGATACCTGTGATAGCGATGTATGATCTATCTGTTATATCTGTTATGTGAATTCTGATATTAAATTGAACTGTTAAGTTAAATATACAACTTGGCCTTTTAAATGGCGTTTGGATTCCGATGAGACCGGGATCGGAAGAATCAATTTTGATTCTCCGAAAACCACATCGATCCAAATTAAACGTTAGGTCGTGACTTATCAAGTGGTGATCGAGGTGGTGTTTCAGAATGCAAGGGTTATCGTCGTTAACTCTGAGGGTGATTTCAAAATGAGTGTAACGAGATAATGCCTTCGGTTTCGTTCGAACCCGGAACGAACTTGTATGGATTGAATACTTTTAGCACATCGTCAGGCAGACGATGAGCATTCTAAGAATAATGTTCAATAAAGGTAATCGCAGCCTCAAGCCTCATCAACCAGGAATGGCTAAAACAGGGGAGATGTAGCAAGGTTAGGTGGGTCATGCCCAAGCAGGACAAGATATTCCCCTGTCTAGATGTCCCGTTTTGTTTCGGCTGTGTGAGTAGTTGTTGGCCACAACTGCGGGGTTATCTTGTTCGGGACTGTTCGGTAAGGAATGGTTCCGGCCTTGTGTTGTAGCGGGTCGGGAATGATCCTCGGTATGGTGATCTAGGCCCCAAACTGTGACGGGCGGTACCCCAGTAGCCCTGCCATCGTTGGAAACCCATTTTCCCTACGAGACCCTATAGTTTTGTTTTGTATTACCCACTTTCGTGGCTAGTAGCTGGAATTTAATCATGTAACAATTTCGGCTATTTTCTATTTACTTGAAAACCCTAGACACTAATATAATATCACTGAATTTCCTATAAAATGTTTTGGTTAGCGTAAGGTAAAAACTTACCAGTATTTATTTGTGGGGAGTCTTACGTGATACCTTTATTTCAAATGATTTTCAAAGTTAAGCAATTTAAACCTGTTTACTCATACCAGACCCATGTCTGACCCGGAGTTTTTTTTTTTTATAAACTCTTGGGTACTCAAATTTTTATGAGTAGCCCAGTGATAGGTATTGGGAGTGTTGATTTTCTAGAGAAGCTATTTTGGAAAGAAGACCAGACGTATGTACCTATATATGTAGTTCCGCTGTGTAGTTTGTGTATGCTGTATTTTGGATGTATGTATGGACATATATGTATATGACGGTCCTGTTATGTGATATTGTATAACTCTGATGTATGTATAAGTATGTAATAATTATGTGATGTATTATATTTTGTTCCATTCCGCTGTGAGATTCTGATATTGTTGTTCTTTCTTTCTCTTCTTTTCTATTTCTATCCCTTTCTTTCTTAATGATGATACGTCTTTCTGGGTTGAGAAAAGCGGGTCGTCACAGTTGGTATCAGTGTGCTAGGTCGAGCGAGTACCTAGGCTCTTGTATTATATTTATCCTGAGAGTGCGTATTTGTATTTTCATATAATTATATAAGTCTATCTAAATTTGTTGAGTTTCCTTTTCAGGTGACCGACTTGAGTTTAGGAAGAAGAGGTCGAGTTAGGGCCAGTACTTCAATAGATAATGGACGGGGTCAAAATGCTAGTGAGGCTGTCAATCCAGTACCGCCTCAAGTTAGTTTTGCAGTTTTATACAAAGATTTCAAAAATCTTAGAGGCCAACCATTCAAAGGTACCGAGTCAATAATTGAAGTTCAAGACTGGCTACGCTTTTGTGAGCGTATTTTCAAGAGCATGAAATTGCCTGATGAGCGTAAGAGGCATATGTCATCGTGGCAACTGCAAGGTGGGGAAGCAGCATGGTGGGATTCAACTATTGCAAATATTTCTGAGGATGACATTTCATGGGACATATTTAAGGAATTGTTTGAAGAGAAGTTTGTGCCAACGGCAGGGAGAACCCAATTGTACCAGGATTTTCTGTATTTGAAGCAGGGTAGTGTGTCTGTTTCAGAGTATGAAACCAGATCCAACGAACTCTCTTGTTATGGACCAGGACTCATCGATACTCCTCTGAAAAAGAATGAGAAATTTATGCAAGGGTGGAGGCCTGAATTCCATGGAAAGTTGACAGTGCTTCTGAAGGGATCTTTTGTTGATTTAATCGATATGGCATTGAGATATGAAAGTTTGATGAGTAAGAAACAAGTGGCTCCAGTTGCAGCTTCAGGTAGGAATTTCACTAATCCGAATAAGCGAAAGTTCGATCCTAAATGGAGAAAGCCAAATAAGAAGAAACCTGGGAATAACAACGGACCGCGAAAGTGCTACATTTGTCAACAGGAAGGGCATT
The DNA here is from genome assembly GCA_030765085.1 of Allium cepa. Lineage (NCBI taxonomy): Eukaryota > Viridiplantae > Streptophyta > Magnoliopsida > Asparagales > Amaryllidaceae > Allium > Allium cepa. Next base: position 199,890,767 of record CM060935.1, read on the forward strand.
TGGCAAATAAGTGTCCTAGAAGAGGATTCCAGCAGCAACAACAGCAACCGCATCAGAGTGGCCCAGGATCAGCTATGGTTCAGAAATCATTGTGCTTTAATTGTCATCAACCAGGACACATGATCAAGAATTGTCCACTTTTGCAGAGGGTGCCTCAGAATAAAGTTTTTGCTTTGGAAGCCGGACCATCTTCTTCTTCGATGGGCAAAGGAGTTTTAGAAGGTAATTTACTTTCAGATGGAAAATATATTAATGTTTTGTTTGATTCGGGTGCTTCCTTGAGTTTTATTTCTTTGGACTCTGTTGAAAAGTTCTCTCTTACCCCTAGTTCTGTAGACACTCCTATCTTGGTATCTAATCCTATAGGAGGGGTGACCAAATTAGACACTATCTGTAAGGACTTGAAGATTTCTTATCTATCCTAGGGCTTTGTATCTTGTCTCAACAACTTTCATGATTAGGTACTTTTTCCCCTCGGTGCCCTTAGGGAAAAAGACCTCTGAAACCTCGATAATTGGGTCGATTCCGCTATCTCCAATCAGACGTCTTTGGTTTCGGTTGTTTAACTTGACCTGATTTAGCCGTTTTGAATTGTGATGAAAGAACAGTTTCATTGGAAACTGATCTGGGTAGAATTGCCCGAGTGTCGTGTGATAATTCTGGGATTCACTTGAGCAGTCTTTTGCATGGAATTGGGACTTCTGAAGAGAGAGTTGAAGACATCGATGTGGTTCAAGATTTTGCTGATGTTTTTGAAGAAGTTAAGTGTCTGCCACCACATCGAGAAATAGAATTTCGTATTGATTTGATTCCAGGAGCCGTGCCAGTGATTCAGCCCAGTAGGAGAATGGCTCCTAGGGAAAGAGAAGAGTTGATTAAGCAGACTCAGGATCTTTTAGAGAAAGGGTTGATTAGATCCAGTTTTTCTTGTTGGGGTTCGACGGCAGTGCTTGTGACCAAATCGGATGGATCACTGAGGTTCTGTGTGGATTATAGAGAATTGAACAAAGTGACTATCCGTAATAAATATCCTCTTTCTCGCATCAATGATCTTTTTGACCAGTTACATGGTGCTTCTATCTTTTCTCAATTGGATCTAGCTTCAGGTTTCCACCAGTTGAGGGTAGCTGAAGATAGTATTCCCTTGACGGCATTTAGGGGACCGAATTGTTTCTATGAGTGGTTGGTTATGCCGTTCGGATTAACCAATGCTCCTGCCTATTTCGTTGACCTCATGAACCGAGTCTTTAGGGATGTGTTGAATAAGTTTGTGCCGGTATTTATTGATGATATCTTGGTCTTTTCCAAATCCGAAGAAGAGCACAGGGAGCATTTGAGGATTGTATTAGAGACTCTGAGGAAGCATGTGTTGAAGGCGAAGTTTTCGAATGCCATTTCTAGAAATCGGAAGTTAAATTTTTAGGGCACATTGTTTCTGGTGAAGGCATTTCTGTAGACCCAGCGAAAGTTGAAACTATTCTGGAATGGAAACAGCCAGAGACACCGATGGAAGTTCGCAGTTTTCTAGGATTGGCTGGCTAGTACAGGAAATTTATCAGGGATTATTCCAAGATTTCTTCGCATCTGACTAAGCTGACCAGAAAAGGAGCAAAATTCAAATGGACACTTCAGTGCGAAGAAGCTTTTCAGGAATTAAAGATAAGGTTAACTAGTGCACTAGTACTTGCTATTGCGGATGGGAAAAGCAAATTCGAGGTTTACACTGATGCTTGTATAGTGGGTTTGGGAGCAGTTCTGATGCAGAATGGAAGGGTTATTGCGTATGCTAGTCGACAGTTGAAGCCTCATGAGAAAAACTATGCTACGCATGATCTTGAATTGCTAGCCATTGTTTTTGCTTTGAAAATTTGGAGACATTATCTTTTCGGAGAGAAATTCGAATTGTTCACGGATCACAAACCGTTGAAATATCTATTCTCTCAAAAAGATCTAAATCTGAGACAGCAGCGGTGGGTTGAAATTCTTGCATCCTATGATTTGGACATTCTGTACACGCCGGGAAAAGCGAATGTCGTAGCTGATGCTCTCAGCAGGAATGCAGTTCTATCTCTTCTAGAAGTGGTTCCAACTCTTATTGAAAGGATCTCAGGCAAGCAAGAATCTGATAAGAAGTTGAGGACGATCATTAAAAGAGTCAGGAAAGTCAGTGTCCTAGTTTTGAAATTGATGGCCAAGGAACACTAAGGGTTAACAGGAGAATCTGTGTCCCGAATGATAAGGATTGGAAGCAGGAAGTGTTGTCTGAAAGTCACCACTCCAGTTGAACATTCATCCGGGAATCTCGAAGATGTACAAGGACAGGAGAAGAGTATTCTGGTGGCCGGGCATGAATAAGGATATTGCTAGATTTGTGAACAGTTGTGCCATCTGCCAACAAGTTAAAAGTGATCAACAGAGATCTGCCGGGTTATTGCAACCTTTGGAAATTCCGAATTGGAAATAGGAAATGATCTCGATGGATTTTATTGATGGTTTGCCTAGAACCAGGAAAGGGAATGATGGTATATGGGTTATTGTGGATCGTTTAACTAAGAGTGCCCATTTTATACCAGTTAAGGCAACCCGCACTGTAGTTTCTTTGGCGGAAATTTTCTTGAAGGAAATAGTTTGATTGCATGGTGTCCCAATCATCATAGTAAGTGATCGTGATCCTATTTCAACTAGCAAATTTTGGGAAGCTCTGCAATCAGCAATGGGAACAGATTTTAGATTGAGTATAGCCTATCATCCTCAAATGGATGGACAAACGGAGAGGTTTAATCGTATTCTTGAGTATATGCTGCAGGCTTGTGTTTTAGATTTTGGAGGATCTTGGGAAGACCATCTTCATCTAGTGGAATTTTCTTATAATAACAGTTATCAAGCGAGTATTAAGATGGCTCCTTATGAAGCTTTATACGGAGGACCGTGTAGATCTCCATCTTGTTGGATTGAATCGAAGGATCGTCTTGTGCTCGGACCCGATCTTATTCGAGAAGCTTCTGCGAAGGTTGAGCTTATCAAGAAAAGGATGAAAGCTGCTCAAGATCGTCATAAGAAATATGCGGATAGAAGACGAAGGCCATTGGAATTTGAGATCGGAGACTTGGTTTTTGTTAAAGTTTCCCCAATTAAAGGTGCTATAAGATTCGGTAAGACGAGAAAACTTGCTCCGAGATACATTGGACCATTTCGAGTGTTGGAAAGAATTGGAGCTGTCGCCTACAGGATTGAACTGCCAGAGAGGATGTCTGGGATTCATAATGTGTTTCATGTATCGCATTTGAGAAAATTTGTTCATGATCCATCACTGGTTGTAGAACCGGTAATTTAATAAGATTTGGAAGTTGAACCCAATTTAACTGTGGTCAGAAATCCAGTTCAGATTATGGATCGAGACGAGAAGCAACTCAGGAACAAAGTGGTGAAACTCGTCAAGGTGCAATGGAGTGAGGATCCCAGAGATTGTACCTGGGAAACTCTTAATAGTTTTAAGAATGCTTATCCGGATTTATGTTCGGATAACTAGTAATGTTTGTTAGAATAGACTGTTTGTTTGCTATTGTATGAATGATATGTATGTTTGGATTGTTAATACAAAAGATTTTGAATTAACTATTGTTTTAAATTTCGGGGACGAAATTCTTTTAAGGGGGGAGGAATGTAACAACTCGGAATTTTTGACAGCATATTTTAATGAATATTTAATCTAATTTAAATTAAATAAGCTTTACATTTCATAAAAAAATAAGATCTTTGATATTTAACAGTTATATGTTTTATAAAAGAAAGTTTTGATTTGAAAATTTAAAATAGAATGCTTCAAAACCATTTCAAAAAAAATCTGTCTTATTCAATAAAATCAAATCAAAGACTCTATATTTTATTCCCTGATAATATGCATATGAATACAATTGTAGTTTTTAAAATGATAAGTTTAAAAATAAACAAACATAGTAATATTAAACATAAACATGGAAGTATAAAAAAATATAAATAATTATAACACAAACATGCAAAACTAGTATAAAAACATAATTATAAATTGTACAATATAACTAAAGAGATAAATGTACAAATATAAATTATAACTTGAAGTATAAAAATGCAAGTATATGATATAAATCAATGTTTGAAAATTTAATTAACAAATAGAATACAACTAATATGCTAACAATAACTTTTAAGCAAACATATCAGAAAGTTTGTGAAATATAACCTGTATATACAAATGAATAATGCAAAGAAAACAAGACAAGTTATATATAGTTGTATTCAACAAATAAAAATCAAAATCAGGCTACACTCAAAATAACAAACATATGTATGCTCATTAGATTCCTAAACCAGGTTGTATAAACCTGAAAGAAAGAGAAAAAAATAAATGTCTTTGTACAACACATAAGTGAGTCTCAGTAAACATTAATTTCATGTTATCATAATTAAGAGCATGAACATTAATTAGCACAACTTGTTGTTCAAATAAATACTACAGCTGAAATATCTAAATCATTTCATACTGCAGAACATGATACTTGACCAATTAGAGAAAAAAAATGACAAACAAATACAAACTGGCCAGCCACAACCTGTTAAGTAGCTTCTATATATATCCACCTATATTATGTTCGTTTATAAAAACTGAACTAAACCTACAAACAAATCTGAGAATCAAATAAGGAGAGAAGACAAACATTTGTTGCTTGGTAAACTTAAATTAATTCAAAACAGGAAGCGAAAGAAAAGCTTCAGGAAATTTCTTTCTGTAGTGTTCTTCATCAATACCTTACCTTCTGTTTTAAAGTTACATGGTGAGTAAACTTACTATTTTCAAATTTAAACTTGTGTTTTTAACTCACAAATGTTATGTGCTCAGTTAAACAAGTAGTACTAAGTACTCTGTGTTGCCCTGGAAAGTTGATATGGCTGTTTTTTTTCAGTTTTTGTTTCCAAGTTTCTGAACATGGTAAAGCAAAGGAATTGAAAATACTTCTTCATGTAGATGTTTTAAACTTGGATATTGATGCAAATTTAAGTTGTATCCAAATCAAGGCTTGCAATCTTGTTTTGAAGTTTTACAGTATTTTTTATAAAACACTGTTTATTTAAGTTACAGGAAAAAGGAATTCAAAGCAAAAAAATTCGAATATTTAAATTTAGGAATTCAATAACATATTTCGAATTCATACACTTAGTTAGGATTTTTAAAACGAAAACGATGATTTTTAGTTTAATAATTAAAGTGTAGTTCGAAAATAAACAAAAATCAAATTTTTGTCAATTTCGGTTGATCCAATAAATTTTAATAGCTGAAACTTATGTCGAAGCTAGCTTGTAGATGAATTAACATAGGAAAAATGTCAAAGAATTTTTCTAATGCAAGAGTTTTGGGGTTGGTTCGAAAGTAGGGTTTTGGTGCCTATATTTTTAATGCTTTGTAAAATTTGTTTTCGGCATCATAGGGAAACCGAGTGGAACGCGATTTCAGGTGGTGTTAGGTGGGATGTGATCAAAGTTTTGGTGGAGTCCCATCACCTCTGGTGATGGATGGTGGCCGCACGAAGGAATTTTCGATGGGTGTTTGCATCGCATGTTCGAGCTTCAGGAAATTTTTTGCCTTTGACCGAATCGTGTTGGTTTGAGTGTTGTATTCGTATGAGTGGACGATTTGGGGTCTGTGGACGTTGTCTCGAGTCGTCGGAGACGTAGTGGACAACCATGCACGTGCACGGTGGTGGAGAGGTGTCTGTCGAATTGCTGTGAGTCGTCGCGTGCTCGTACTCGTGTAAATTTGAGGGTTGCTTCGGGATTGTCTTCGGTCGTTTACGTGAGTAGTTTCTGCAGTTATTTATAACTTTAACTTATATAAAAAAAGAAGAAGAAACGTTACAGGAAAAAGAAGAACAAGATGGAGTGAGAGAGGGAGACGCGGGGAAGACACGAAAGGAACTCGAGATTTTGCTCGAGTGAAAGGAGGTGCTGTCTCGGTCCATTACTAAGTGCACATGCATAATTTTGTTTTAGTGTTTGTTATATCTAAGTTAAATTAAACAATAGTTAGTTAGTTTAAGTTAAAAGGTTATTAAAGAAGTATGTAAAGATAGGTGATTAATAATAAGTAATTAGGATGTTAAATTAATTTATATTTGAAATTTTAAATTGATAACTTTAAATTGATTTTGTAATTAGAAATAAATCATATGTTAAAACAATTTGAATCTTTAAAATGTTAGCTAATTACTTAAAAGTTAATTCATAAATTATAATTAACTTAAGTGACTAATTGAAGATTATATAGTTAATAAAATTGATAATAGATGATTAGTTTAAATAAGTTGTGACAATTGAATAACTAATTAATCTTTAATAAGCAAGTTATGAATTAATAATTGAGAATAAATTAATTAACCGAGTAATTAAATAATAAATGAATAGAAGTTAATTAATTAAATAATTAATTAAAGATTAGATAACTAATAAATTAATAATTAATGATAACTAATTAATTAATTGATCATTAATAAGTTAATTAGCCTGTAATTAATTAAACACAATAAAATAGTTTATTCTTAAGCAATTAATTAAGTTAAGTAAAACCAAACTGTTTGGTATGCATTGATAGTTCTGTTTGATTGACTTTGATATCTGTTGATGATATTTCTGTGATATGTTGTGATATATTATAGATACCTGTGATAGCGATGTATGATCTATCTGTTATATCTGTTATGTGAATTCTTATATTAAATTGAACTGTTAAGTTAAATAGACAACTTCGCCTTTAAAATGGCGTTTGGATTCCGATGAGACCGGGATCGGAAGAATCAATTTTGATTCTCCGAAAACCACATCGATCCAAATTAAACGTTAGGTCGTGACTTATCAAGTGGTGATCGAGGTGGTGTTTCAGAATGCAAGGGTTATCGTCGTTAACTCTGAGGGTGATTTCAAAATGAGTGTAACGAGATAATGCCTTCGGTTTCGTTTGAACACGGAACGAACTTGTATGGATTGAATGCTTTTAGCACATCGTTAGGCGGACGATGAGCATTCTAAGAATAATGTTCAATAAAGGTAATCGCAGCCTCAAGCCTCGTTATCCGGGAATGGCTAAAACAGGGGAGATGCAGCAAGGTTAGGTGGGTCATGCCTAAGCAGGACAAGATATTACTTTGTCTAGATGTCCTATTTTATTTTGCCTGTGTGAGCAGTTGTTGGCCACAACTGCGGGGTTATCTTGTTCGGGACTGTTCAGTAAGGAATGGTTCCGGCCTTGTGTTGTAGGGGTTCGGGAGTGATCCTCTGTACGGTGATCTAGGCCCTGTACTGTGACGGGCGGTACCCCAGTAGCCCTGCCATTGTTGCAAACCCATTTTCCCTACGAGACCCTACGGTTTTGTTTTGTATTACACACTTTCGTGGCTAGTAGCTGGAATTTAATCATGTAACAATTTCGGCTATTTTCTATTTACTTGAAAACCCTAGACACTAATATAATATCACTGAATTTCCTATAAAATGTTTTGGTTAGCGTAAGGTAAAAACTTACCCGTGTTTATTTGTGGGGAGTCTTACGTGATACCTTTATTTCAAATGATTTTCAAAGTTAAGCAATTTAAACCTTTTTACTCATACCAGACCCATGTCTGACCCGGAGTTTATATTTTGTTTTTTCATAAACTCTTGGGTACTCAAATTTTTATGAGTAGCCAAGTGATAGGTATTGGGAGTGTTGATTTTCTGGAGAAGCTATTTTGGGAAGAAGACCAGACATATGTACCTATATATGTAGTTCCACTGTGTAGTTAGTGTATGCTGTATTTTGGATGTATGTATGGACATATATGTATATGACAGTCCTGTTATGTGATATTGTATAACTCTGATGTATGTATAACTATGTAATAGTTATGTGATGTATTATATTTTGTTCCATTCCGCTGTGAGATTCTGATATTGTTGTTCTTTCTTTCTATTCTTTTCTATTTCTACCCCTTTATTTCTTAATGATGATACGTCTTTCTGGGTTGAGAAAGGCGGGTCGTCATAGTATTTTTATTTAAATTCAAATTTGAATTGTCTTGATAAACACAATCTTTAAAATTTTGACATCCTATCGAGGCGTACCGCTAAGCGTTTATAATGTTATACCCCTAGTCCGAACGCAATGGAAAAGGTTCTAAGTCCTAAATCGATCGTATGGAGAAGATAGCTTTTTGGACCCAGATATTATATTGAATTTTCGATATAGATTACAGCACGTTTATCTACCGTACGGCCAAACGATCACTCCAAACACTGTGAAAATTGAAATCTGGTACTAATGCACTATTACGGATCCAATGGAACTGGTTTCGTCGAATTCCGAGACTGTGCCTTGGAAGGTTATTTTTAAATATCGAATTTAAACAATGTAATTTCAAAACTTAACAAAACACTCCAAAATTCAAGTTTAACACTTTTGCTATTTAAAGTGTTATCAATATAAATTTTACAAGCCTTTAAATTATTTTTAACAAGCTTAAAATTTCAGATTCAACCATCTATCCAATATCCAATTATTTAATTAAACAATAAAATCACTAGTGCCATTTGAAATTTCAAGTTGGAATTTAACTTTTAAATATTTGGAATCAATTGAATATTTCAATTTCAAATGTCTAAGAATTCCGGGTCGTCACAATAAACTACAGATAAAGTGACACAGTAACATTATTTATAGTTATATTATGGTTCAGATATACATCATAGCTACTACATTCTTTCATGTCAATTACTATGGCATTTACTATGTTATTTATGCATAATTTTTTGTGGCATTTAATTCTGGCGTTCATTCATGATATGTATGATTTATTTACGATGCCTTATATCATATTTATCTAGGGAATGTCATGAATGTAACAACATACTTAAAGTAAAAGATTATAACAGTTATGATTAAAATATGTTGTGCCACGTTTATAATTTTAAGATTTTCAAGTGTCTTATAGACATAAAGCATTTTTTAGAGTGTTTTGTAGCACTCGAAATATATTATACGTACAATAAGAAATAAATTCAAATATATTTTTGGTATCTCTATGCAAACTAATGCTAAATATCCTATATTACAGGTAAGCTAATTGAAATAACATGTCATCGAAGTGATCTCTCTTATTTTACCCTAGTGTGATGATAAATAAGTGATAATTATGAGGTTTTGCAAGTGATTAACTAATCGGCACAAAGGAGATTGTTATTTGACTTTAATTTATTATTAGTGTATGATCATTGTAACAAGAGTACCACTTATAGTTCATATTATTGTCCAAAGACTAAATATTAACGTTGCGCTAGGTATCTTGAGAAGAGACTTACCGATTATTTGAATTTACCATGGCTGATATTTGGACATGAGCATGTACAGTCGATCTTTATTTTTGTTCAGTTTTAAACTAATTTGACTAAAGTGTCTGCCTACTTTAATAATGTTCTTATCTTATTTGGAATAACTCTAAGGACTAATAAGAGAACATGATGGTTTTTTCTTGACTTCATGGATCTAGCTCCTGCAATTAGGAGGATCACAACCACCTCTATTACCGTTGAATATTCTTATAATGTTATGAAGGACATTGAGAGTCAAAATAATTCAAATTGCAAGAGTTAAATGATCATAAGGTATAATATTTCAAATGCATTCAAGGGTGTGATGTCCATTGGGATAATAAATTTAAAAGAGTATTTTACAAACTAAAAAAGCATTTTTTTTTGCAAAAAAAATGATAAAGGGAACAAACACGCTTTATATTATATTGCCTGATTCCATAAAGTCAACGTAAGGGAAAAATAAATGAGTACTATATGGAAAAAAAATTGCTTCAAAAGTTAAAGGCACTCAAGTTCTTGTTAGTTTTTTGTTACTCACTTTATTCACATTATAACCATTTTAAGATTATTGTTAAATTTTGTTTTAAGGAAAAAATGATATCTTATTGATCTCATCTGGCATTTGTTAAGAAGAATAGAGGTTGAAGCATGTAAAACTGAATGTACTCATTTAACATACATTGTAAATAATTGTATAAATAAAGATAAAGAAGTCGCTTAGAATATAGAAGAAAAGAAGCAATATATAGATATATTTATAATTGTTTCTTTAATGAAATACGTTGGCATATAAAGTAAAGTATACTAGATAATTTTAAGTTATTATTGAGATTTCAGTTATATTGTTTGGATTTATTTCATAGTTTTGTTGTGCTGTCATTTAGATAGATTTCAGTTTTCTATTTCTAAAATGAACAAATTAGGTTATTATTATTCATCTAAAAATAATAAGATTAAATTATAAATAGATCCAAACATTGTTAGAATTAACACTCCTTATGTTTAAAGTATAGCTTAGACATATATGTATGTTTGCATGCATGCATGTATGTATGATAAATACCTTTTGTAAATGAAGTCTCAAATTTCGATTTGGTGATTAATATGGTTATTTGTTTCAGCTTACTAAATAATTCTAGACTGAGGCATTAAAGATAGAAAACACAATATTGACATTCTGTGTGACTTAAAAGTTATAGTTTTATGACCCGTCTAAGGAAAAGGTTTAAGATAGGAAATGCAATAATTTTTTAGATTGTCGAGTTTGGGGAGAGAAATATGGCACGGATCATTATCTTTAAAGAGATCAGTATCTTTGATTCAACTATAGTTACTTCTTTGGATAATGTATATGATTTATTTCCTTTCATTAATAAGAAGTAAATTAGGAACCACAATAGGGCGATGTTAAACAAAATTTTCTTAAAGTTATGGTTTCTATTTCAAGAAAACAAATTCAACAGCCTCAAAGTGCAAGGTTGTGACGCCCCACCTCTATACCCACGCTAGCCAAGGACACTACGGGGTAATGTCGTCAATTAGCGTGGAGAATAAGGCTATTGAGGAGCGACCATCCATGTAATTGCTTTGTGCAGGTACCGATATATCAGATAAAAATATAACTTGCATTTCAAGAGGGAATCCGACATACGATGCAATCTCAAAGCTACTACACAGTGGCTAATATCTTCGGAAACAAATATAGAAACAAGCATAACATAATCAGTCACAAAAGTTCATATCTCAAAGGTGGAAACAGATATGAATATTACACATGAAAGTGTATATCAAAGTAGTGGTCAAACAAGATCCACAATATCACAAAAGAATAGTTACAAGTGCAACACAAAAGAATAAGTATACATCAATGAGTTTATATCTCAAATGTATACAACCAAAAACTACTAATCTAAGTATTTAGCCAAAAGTCAGGATAATAATCCCAGATGAGAAGTCAAGCAGAAGCACCTGTAACATCTCGGTCTAACCCGAGTATTATTTAGTAAGAAAATAATAAACGGATCAGTCTAACTATAAATATCAGATGAAATGATATAGAATAAGAGATATGACAAAAACGTATAATAACCATAATACCATACTGTGATAAGTATGTAATTGAAAATCAACTATAGATTAATCAATATCACAAGAATCTTCTCAAAGATCAAAAGAATGTCATACTCTTTATTTTTTTATTCACCAAACCATAAATATTGACAATTATATCAATGCCAATCACAAAAGTTAATGACATACAAATTCACCAATGCACAAATATTGATAAAACTTATCAATGTAAGTCACTAAAATTGGTGAAACACAAATTCTAGAAATCGTCAATGAAAATCCAGAAATCACAAAAAAGGGGGAGGCCTATCACAAAACGGGAGCATGAAAACTCACCAACACGTGTATCACAAACGGGACGCTATCCCATGGTCGCTAACCATAGAGTCGGTTCAACGACGTAGTACAATATCGGTACGCATAGGAACCTAAAACTCGAATAATTCGAAACAACGACGTAGCACAACGGTACGCCCGATGATCCTGATAAGTTGGTACAACAACGTAGTACAAAGGTACGTCCGATGGACCGAACTCCATAAAAGAACATGGGTTGCTAGCGCACAAATATTGAGTCAAAACTCCAAATAATACATAGGTCGTCAAAGAAATGAGATGAAACTCAATAAAACGAGGTACCGTCCCCTACGTGGACAAAAAAACATAGCATATCGCTAGTCTAAATCAAAAAATGATCATCATCGATCATCAAGAAGTGTCAATTACACTAAGCTAGTAAATATATGAGCTTAGCTTCATGTCCCATAACCACTAGCTTAACGTAAATATTTACGAACAAATTGTAGATCTCCACAAGAAAATTGTCACAAGAGATTCAATCGAACGAGTCTAAGAATTAACCGACGAAGTAAACGTAAGCGTTTCATACCACTTATTTTACTAAGTCGTTTAATTAGATTTCTCATACGAGCGAGGTAAAGGTTTGTATATCCTAGTAGATTGGAAAATGGTTTAAGAAACCAGTTTTGTAATAAATTAGTGTTGAAATCATTTTGATAAAAGAGTATTGATATTTACTACTAGTATTGAAACCTATATATTTTTAAAGTGAAAAATCACAAAAACGATTGTAGAAACAATCAATCACCAAAATTCACATTCGAAGACGTGAATTGAATCCAAAGAACTCGATACCGAATCCATCAAGGTGGACGATCCAAAAATCTCGAAGAAAATGTCAACAAAGTCGATATAAGTGATAACAACAAAAGGGAATCAACACAAATCGATTAAATTTGGAAACTCAAGCTAAATAGGCAAAATAGATCCCAGACATCAAATTCAGACGTCTGAAATCAAGGATTCAGACGTCTGAAATCAAGGATTCAGACGTTTGAATCTAGAAAAATAAATGTTTTCCAAAACACAATTCAGACGTCTGAACCCTATATTTCAGACCTCTGAAATAGGCATTTTTTAGCCTATTTCCTTTCTGGTTGCTCACGAGCAAATTCAAACGTCTGGAATTTTGATTCAGACGTCTGAATGCTGGAGAATAAAAATTCCCAGTATAATATTCAGACGTCCGAAATAAGGATTCAGTCGTCTGAAGCTGTGGTTCAGGGCATTCCCTGGACCTCGACCAAAAATGGCCAAATGAATGTCGAAAGCGACCGAACGAGCAAATGACGACTAAGGATTTACGCCACGCGACAACCCAGCCCTAACGGCTCTTCGATACGCCTCAAACATCAATGTCCAAATTTCCATAATAGGATATTCATGAATTTTGATTTCAAAACACCAAAAATTGGAATATACACCAAATCAATCCAAACCAAAATCAATTGCACAAGAATAAGTGTTAGGAATTCATACCTAACAATCAAAGATAATTATAGACTAAGACGTGAGATAAAAATCTCACATTTAAACCCAAAACTAATGAAGAAGAAGCTATAGAGCAAAGGAAAGGACAATCACTCTTCAATTCCAACCCAACAAGCTTGAATCTAAGCTAAAAAGAGAAACATTTCCTAAGTTAGGTTTAGGAATTTCTGAGATTGGTAAGAGAATGAGTTGGAGAAGAAGAAGAGGAGGCTTACCAAAGCTTCTTCTATAGATTTAGAGCAAGAACTTGATTTGCAAATGGAAACTAGGGCTTGGAGTTTTAATTTCCCATTCCTCTCTCCATTGTTGCTAAAGTTTGAGTATTAGGAAATAAAAATGAAGTAATGAAGAGAAGAGGGGTGAAGCTTGGGTCTAATGGGCTGAAACAAAAAACCGAAGCCCTAAGTGAAAAAGTAGCAAAATTCCACTAACTTCAAACGTATCAAAGTTTATACTCAAAATGGTCGCAAATGTCATTTTGAACTCAATGGGGGTGGTCTCGAGTCCTAATTCGATCGTTTGCAAAAAGTAGCTTCTCGGACTAAAATCCGACTCACGATGAAATATTTAAATAAAATATTTAAATACTCAATCGTAAAATATGCGGGTTGTTACAGACTCCCCTCCTTAAAGAAATTGCGTCCTTGCAATATTTAAGAAGAAAATATAAAGTAACAATCATAAAAGCATATTCAACACAAAAGAAATATAAAATAAAAAGTTCACCTCAAAGAGCACGAGAAAGTAAGTCCGGATGTGTTCGCTCGATGAATTCTCTGGATTCCCAAGAAACATCCTTAGGATTTGAGGGTCATTGAACCTTCACAAGAGGAACATCTTTATTTCGAAGGTGTTTGACCTCCGAAGCAGTAATACGAATAGGATGTTTCCCATAAGTTAAATTAGGCGAAACTTAAATTTCTTCCACAACACCGGGATTAAGAATAGAATCGAAATCTCGAAGGCATTTCCGTAATTGAGAAACGTGAAACACGTCATGAATAGCAGAAAATTGAGCCGGTAATAAGAGGCGATAATCACGGAACCAATACATTCGGTGATGGGAAATGGACCAATATATCGAGGTGCTAACTTTCCCGATCGACTGAAACGTACAACACCCTTCATAGGTGAAACACGAACGAACATAAAATCTCCTACAGAAAAATTCTAATTTCCTTCTTCGGTTATCGGCATAGGATTTTTGCCTACTCTGAGCTTCTTTCATCCTATGGCGAATGAGATCAATCTTTTCTGTGGAATCACGAATAAAGTCTGGACCTAAAACCAGCTTCTCACCGCCCTCAAGCCAACAAGAAGGAGAACGGAATGGCCTTCCATAGAGTGCCTCGAAAGGTACCATACCAATACTAGATTGGAAGCTATTATTATAGGAAAACTCAACAAGAGAAATATGATCTTTCCAACTTCCACCAAAATCAAGAACACATGCACGAAGAATATCTTCAAGAGTTTGATTCACACGCTCAGTTTGTCCATCGGACTGAGGATGATAAGAGGTGCTAAAATTAAGCTTCGTTCCCAAAGCTTTTTGAAGACTCTTCCAAAATCCACTAGTAAACAATGGATCACGATCACTAACAATAGAAGTAAGAACTCCATGTAATTTAACAATCTCTTTAATAAAGAGTTTGGCCAAAAGAGGAACGGTCCGGTTAGACCGAACGGGAATAAAACGGGCGGATTTAGTAAGTCTATCAACTATCACCCATAAGCTATCATGACGCGAACGAGAACGGGGAAGGCAGTCAATAAAATCCATGGAAATTTGATCCCACCTCCAAATTGGAGTTTCTAAAGGTTGCAATAACCGACCGGGCCTTTGATGCTCGGCCTTGACAAGTTGGCAAGTCATGCAACACTTAAAAAAGTTAGCAATATCAGATTTCATTCCCTCCCAATAATAAAGTCGCTTCATATCCGTGTACATTTTACTACTACCGGGATGAATGGTAAATTTAGAACGATGAGAATCTTCTAAAATATCTTTACGAAGATCACTAATATTAGGCACGATAAGTCTACCAAATTTTCGAATGCCGCCACGAGAATCAATATCAAAGTCTTTCATACCTTCAATATCAATTTTATCCCTACAATTTTGGCCAAGAAGAGCCAATTCGGGATCTAACCTTTGGGCTTCAAGAATGTGGTCTAAAAGAGAAGGATGAGCCTCAAGGCTACATAAAACAAGATATGAACATAAATAGGATACACGATCTCTAATCTCACCAGTAGATAAAATCTCGAGATCATTCCATTCGGATATCATCATGGAAAAAATCGCTTGTTGCTTGCGACTAAGTGCATCGGCAACCCGATTTCCCTTTCCAGGGGTATAAAGAATATCAAGATCATAAGATGCAAGGAACTCGAGCAAACGCTGTTGACGCAAATTAAGTTCCTTTTGAGAAATTAAATATTTCAAAGATTTATGATCGGTGTAAAGAATAAATTTTCCTTCCAAAAGATAATGACGCCAAATTCGAAGGGCGAAAACAATAGTCGCGAGCTCTAAATCATGAGTGGCATATCTAGTCTCAACTGGCTTCAATTTTCTAGAAGCATAAGTAATAACACGTTCCCTTTGCATAAGAACGGCACCCAAACCAACGCGACTAGCATCGGTTTAAACAATAAGATCTCAGTTTCCCTCGGGAATCACAAGAATAGGAGCATCGGAAAGGAGTTCTTTTAATTCCTGAAAAGAAGCTTCACATTTGTCCGACCAAATGTATTTAACACATTTCTTTGTTAAGTTAGTAAGAGGCATGACAATTTTAGAAAAGTCTTTGATAAAACGACGGTAATAACCCGCCAATTCGAGAAAACTAGGGATTTCCGTCACACTCTCCGGTCTCTTCCATTTTTGAATCGCTGCGATCTTTGAAGGATCCATGGAAATTCCGCATTCGGAAATAATATGACCGAGAAACTTCACACAAGATTGCCAAAAGTGGCATTTAGAAAAATTTTCTTTTAATTGATTACTCTTAACAGTTTCCAACACAATCCGAAGATGCTTTTCATGCTCCTCCTCGGTTTTAGAATACACAAGAATATCATCTATAAAGATGAGAACAAATCGATCAAGGAAGTCTTTGAAAACTCTATTCATAAGTTCAACGAAATAAGCCGGAGCATTTGTTAAACCAAATGGCATAACAAGCCATTCATAAGATCCGTAACGAGTACGGAACGATGTCAAAGGAATGTTATCCTCTACAATATGAGGCTGATGAAAACCGGTTGCCAAGTCCAATTGTGAAAAGACTCTAGCACCACAAAGTTAACCGAATAGATCATCAATCCGAGGTAAAGGATATTTATTTTTGATAGTAAGATCATTAAGCTTGCGGTAGTCAACGCAAAGCCTAAGCGTGCCATTGGATTTCTTCATGAAAATAGCCGAAGCTCCCCAAGGCGAGGAACTAGAGCGAATAAATTGCTTCGTCTCCAATTCGGATAATTGTTTGCGTATCTCCTCATTTTCTTTATTGGACATGCGATAAGGAGGACGAGTGATAGATTGAGCTCCAGGGATGAGATTAATTCTGAACTTAATTTCTCGCTTAGGTGGTAATCCTAAAACGGGCTCAAATATGTCGGAAAATTCACGTACAACGTGAATAAGAGAAATGACATCTTCCTCACCATTATTAACGTCATCATGAGGATTTAAAGAATATAAAGATGTTGTCAAGACGGAATCCGAATCTTTAAGAACAATAGAAATCTGATTAACAGATTGCGGATGTCGAAGATAAATAGTCCGCTCAGGAAATAGGATCTGAGCTTCATAACGGTTAAGCCAATCCATTCCCAAAATCATTCCAAAGCCTAAGTAACGCATGACATGCAAATCGGCTTGGAAAGAAAAATCACATAAAACAATCTCGACATCATTACAAAGAAAACTAATTGTTGCGGATCCACCAACCGGATTCGCAATTCTCAAAGAAGTCATTAAAGCAACAACACTTAAAAGAAAAAGCATCAACAAGTTCCTTTGATATAAAAGAATGGGACGCACCCGTATCAAAAAGAACTCGAATAGGTTGATCACAAAATATAATAATGCCATCAAGGATAAATGAGAAATACCTTGACCACGAGAAATGTTGCTACGGGCTTGAGCAACATTAAGCTTTCCCTCCTTCTTGCCTTGAAGTTTGGGACAAGAAGATAAATAATGATCCGGGCTTTTGCAATAGCGACAAGCACAGGGCTTTGAACACTTGTTCGCAAAATAGTCCTTAGAACCACAGTTGTAGCATTGGCCACTACTAGAGGAAGAAGTCTTTGCCACCGGAGTTGCTTGCTTCCCTTTCTTATTGGGATAAGGACCTTTGAACTTACTAGGCCATTTCTTGTTGTTGAATTTTGGTTTGGCACCCACAATTTCAGCATCACTTTCTTTATCTGCCTCTTCAAGTCGAAGAGCGATATCAACGAGTTGATCAAAAGAAACTTCTAGCTTTAGAAGTAATGGCTTCTTGAGATTTTTGTTCAAGCCATAGACAAATCTTTGGTTCTTGTTCAATGGGGTGTTTATATATTCGACCCCGCATTTAGAAAGTGACTCGAAGGATGCGACGTAATCTGCCACGGAGGATTCACCTTGAACAAGGTCTATAAAACGGCGAGACAAAGTCACCTTCTCAGCTTTTGGCACAAATTTTAATTCGAAGCTTTCCCGGAATTTCTCCCAAGTAAGATCCGCTTCATTTATTTCAGAAATTAGAAGCTCATACCAGTCTAAGGCTCTTTCTAGGAGAATACTAGAGGCCACCTATACACGGTGAAGATCAATAAGATTCATGCGTGAAAAGATTCGATCGCTTATTCTTAGCCAAGCCTGGACTTCAATAATGGTTTCAGAACCATTAAATGGCTTCCCACCCAAGTTGGTATAGTTGTTGCACAAGTATGCAAATCCAGACTTAGGGTGAGTAGGTTTCGGATTAGAACCGACTGCTTGAGCATTCTTTACTAGATCAAGAAGCGGCTGGGCACACATAAAAACTCCATCCTGGGGAGTAGCACTAGATTGACGGGCGCTGGGACGGCCTGGTCTAACCATTTCTCTTCCTTAAGAAAGAAGAAGGAAGAAGAAAAAGGTTATTCACAAATTGAATATCAAACATTAATGATTGTTAAAACAAGGAATCATAAAAAAAAGGATAGAACGGTACGAAGAAACGAATTAAATCCTAAGGCATGACTCCTAAGATGGACTTAGGACGATGATCCTTGTTAAATTATTCTACATTGTTTCGAAGTTTGGCTCTGATACCATGATGTGACGCCCCACCTCTATACCCACGCTAGCCAAGGACACTACGGGGTAATGCCGTCAACTAGCATGGAGAATAAGGCTGTTGAGGAGAGAACATCCGTGTAATTGCTTTGTGCGAGTACCGATATGTCAGATAAGAATGTAACTTGCATTTCAAGAGGGAATCTAACATACTGATGCAATCTCATAGCTACTACACAGTGGCTAATATCTTCAGAAACAAATATAGAAATAAGCATAACATAAATCAGTCACAGAAGTTCATATCTCAAAGGTGGAAACAGATATGAGTATTACACATGAATGTGTATATCAGAGTAGTGGTCAAACAAGATCCACAATATCACAAAAAATAGTTACAAGTGCGACACAAAAGAATAAGTATACATCAATGAGTCTATATCTCAAATATATACAACTAAAAACTACTAATCTAAGTAGTTAGCCAAAAGTCAGGATAACAATCCCAGATGAGAAGTCAAGCAGAAGCACCTGTAACATCTCGGTCTGACCCGAGTATTATTTAATAAGAAATTAATAAACGTATCAGTCTAACTATAAATATCACATGAAATGATATAGAATAAGAGATATGACAAAAACGTATAATAACCATAATACCATACTGTGATAAGTATGTAATTGAAAATCAACTAGAGATTAATCAATATCACAAGAATCTTCTCAAAGATCAAAAGAATGTCATATCTTTATTTTTTTATTCACCAAACCATAAATATTGACAATTATATCAATGCCAATCACAAAAGTTAATGACAAACAAATTCACCAATGCACAAATATTGATAAAACTTTTCAAGTAAATCACTAAAATTGGTGAAACATAAATTCTAGAAATCATCAATGGAAATCCAGAAATCACAAAAAGGGGGAGGCCTATCACAAAAGTAGAGCATGAAAACTAACCAACACGTATATCACAAACGGGGCGCTATCCCATGGTCGCTAACCATAGAGTCGGTTCAACGACATAGTACAATATCGGTACGCCCGAGGAACCTTAAACTCGAATAATTCGGAACAACGACTTGTACAACGGTACGCCCGATGATCCTGATAAGTTGGTACAACAACGTAGTACAAAGGTACGTTTGATGGACCGAACTCCATAAAAGAACATGGGTCGCTAGCACACAAAAATTGAGTCGAAACTCCAAATAATACATAGGTTGTTAGCTTATAAAAGAAATGAGACGAAACTCAATAAAACGAGGTGCCGTCCCCTACGTGGACAAAGAAACATAGCATATCGCTAGTCTAAATCACAAAATAATCATCGTCGATCATCAAGAAGTGTCAATTACACTAAGCTAGTAAATATTTGAGCTTAGCTTCATGTCCCATAACCGCTGGCTTAACTTAAATATTTACGAACAAATTGTAGATCTCCAATAGAAAATTGTCACAAGAGATTCAATCGAACAAGTCTAAGAATTAACCGATGAAGTAAACGCAAGCATTTCATTCCACTTGTTTTACTAAGTCATTTAATTAGATTTCTCATACGAGTGAGGTAAAGGTTTGTATATGCTAGTAGATTGGAAAATGGTTTAAGAAACGAGCTTTGTAATAAAATAGTGTTGAAATCATTTTGATAAAAGAGTTTTGATATTTACTACTAGTATTGAAACCTATATATTTTTAAAGTGAAAAATCACAAAATGATTGTAGAAACAATCAATCACCAAAATTCACATTCGAAGGCGTGAATTGAATCCAAAGAAATCGGTACCGAATCCATCAAGGTGGATGTTCCACTAATCCCGAAGAAAATGTCATCAAAGTCGATATAAGTGATAACAACAAAAGGGAGTCAACACAAATCGATTAAATTTGGAAACTCAAGCTCAATAGGCAAAATAGAGCCCAGATAGCAGATTCATAGTCTGAAATCAAGGATTCAGACGTCTGAATCTGGAAAAATAAATGTTTTCCAAAACACAATTCAGACGTCTGAATCTGGAGAAATAAATGTTTTCCAAAACACAATTCAAACGTCTGAACCCTATACTTCAGACATCTGAAATAGGCATTTTTTTAGCCTATTTCCTTTCTGGTTGCTCACGAGCAAATTCAGACGTATGGAATTTTGATTCAGACGTCTGAATAATGGGGAATAAAAATTCCCAGTATAATATTCAGACGTCTGAAATAAGGATTCAGACGTCTGAAACTGTGGTTCAGGGCATTCCCTGAACCTCAACCAAAAATGGCCAAATGAATATCGGAAGCGACCGAACGAGCAAATGACGACTAAGGATTTATGCCACGCGACAACCCAGCCCTAACAACTCTTCGATACGCCTCAAACATCAATGTCCAAATATCCATAATAGCATTTTCAAAAAATTTGATTTCAAAACACCAAAAATTGGAATATACACCAAATCAATCCAAACCAAAATCAATTGCACAAGAATAAGTGTTAGGAATTCATACCTAACAATCGAAGATAATTATAGACTAAGATGTGAGATAAAAATCTCACCTTTAAACACAAAACTAACGAAGAAGAAGCTATAGAGCAAAGGCAAGGACAATCACTCTTCAATTCCGACCCAACAAGCTTGAATCTAAGCTAAAAAGAGAAACATTTCCTAATTAGGTTTAGGAATTTCTGAAATTGGTAAGGGAATGAGTTGAAGAAGAAAAAGAGGAGGCTTACCAAAGCTTCTTCTATAAATATGGAGCTAGAACTTGATTTTCAAATGGAAACTAGGGCAGTTTTAATTTCCCATTCTCTCTCCATTGTTGCTAAAGCTTGAGTATTAGGAAATAGAAATGAAGTAATGAAGAGAACAGGGGTGAAGCTTGGGTCTAATGGCCTGAAACAAAAAACCAAAGCCTTAGTGAAAAAGTAGCAAAATTCCACTAACTCCAAACATATCAAAGTTTATACTCAAAAAGGTCGCAAACGTCATTTTGAACTCAATGGAGGTGGTCTCGAGTCCTAATTCGATCGTTTGCAAAAAGTAGCTTCTCGGACTAAAGTATGACTAACGATGAAGTATTTAAATAAAATATTTAAATACTCAATCGTAAAATATGCGGGTTGTTACAAAGGTCATTAAGGAAATCCACTTGAAAAGGAAGAAATACTATTCTGGATGACTATGTAGTATGTCTTCATACAGGTACATATGAATTAATATAGATGATTCTGTTGACTTTTATCAATCCATAAAAGCATTAATTTGAAGTATGGATTTAAGATATAAATATATAGTGTTAACCTGGACGGACAATAAAGTTTGAGATTTCTTCTCCTAACTTTGGTAATAAGATCACTGGTAATGAATAACTATTCAAAACTAAAAGGGATCAGGTGGGCAATACAGAAATGTATAAGTCACTTTTATAGAAAAGACTATTCTTAAAAGGAAAATAATTTTTCAAAAGGCTTTCTCTTCGGTTTTAGAGAAAGATTCTCTAGAATCACTTTAGGGCTTATTGCAGATCATAATTTTGAGCAATATCGAAAGGATATTAAATTCATGTTTCTTAACGGAGATAATGATGAAACAACTAAAGAAACTTACTTGTGGATTATTCTTTTGTATTAGGGATTCAAATACACCATTATTATTCATGGGGTAATATTTGGATTATCTCAAAATAGCTAGGAAGATAAGTGCATAAAAACGTTCAGTATGCAAACTGCAAATCAATTGATTCTCTTTTGTCAAAAGAGACAAATATTATTTTATATAGTGATATATGCACATTTTTGAAGCTAACGAAATGCAGATGATTTCTCATGCATTTGCAGTGTGGAGTCCAATGCATGCTAAGGCTTATACACATATGGATATTATGTGTATTGTTTGGCAATATCTCACTAACATTGATAGTGCATCAATAATTAGTAGCCAAAATGGTAATGGGATAACATTAAGGAATATAAAATAATATGCTCACAGATAAAAGATTAGATTGGTTGGAGATTATAAAGTTTTACAATCCAAATATTTTGGACGCTAAAATTACAAAAGATCAACTTTAGATAATAATATTCTTTTGGGTGGAGCTATATAAGAAAATTTGTCTTACGTATAATAATAGCCTCCTCTATTTTGGAACTAACCTTTATTTTCGTTTATAGTGGATCCAACGATGAAAAATAATTGCAAAATTTTATCACAAAGTTATGTAGTATTACAAAAGAAATTGAAAGACCACTAAGCTATATTGCAACAATATATAACATATTGTTTCCAATAAGGGGAGAGTACAAAATAAATTGTAATTTATAGAACATATTGTGACAAACTCCATTATAACGTATCCGTTTACAAAAGGATTATCATACAAGGTCTTTCATGAGCATTTTTCTCAATTGTTGTAACTTTTATGTAAGGATATTTGAGTTTAGGGGGAGCTCGTATTTGGAACTATCATATGATATATTGCTCTATACTTCGGTTGTATATATATATATATATCAAGTTGTTTCTTTATCAGAAATAAATTAATAATGTTTAGTTTGCAGTCTAGGTTGTTCAAATATTGAACGTTGTGATCTCACTAAAGTAGGACCAGTTGGAAATAGGCATGTATATATCACTTCTAATGTAATTTCCATGTTAGGCATCCACGATTGATCTATGTCATTTGATTTTATTATGATATATGACCATTGATAAGTTTGGCTATGCTAAATGTTACCAAAGCCACTTTGATCCTTTGTCGATATAGTTAATGGACAAGATTGTTTCAGAAACACCTAATGTTATAAATACCCAATTTTGGAGCTCATAAATTTACACATTTATAAAGTTATTACATATATGGCCTAAGGGGAAAGAAACAACAATGTGTGTGTATTTTTTTTTCTTTTCTTCTAGATCCTTACCGACTTCTTTATCTTTATTTATACATTTATTTACAATTTATGTTAAATGTGTACTTTCAATCTACATGCTTTAAACTCTTTTCTTCTTACCAAAATGCTAAATAAGTTCAATAAGGGGCCACTTTATTCTTAAAAAATAATTATTATAATAGTCTTAAATTTTTTATTTTATGAATAAAGAGTGTACAAAAAAAGAAAAATAACTGGAATGCCTTTAACTCTTGCAGTAACGTTTTCCATATAATATTCCTTTATGTTTCCTCTATTTTGACTTTATAGAATCAAGCATTGCAAAATGTGCTTGTTTCCCCTTATCTTTCGACAAAATGCTTTTCATTCTTAGTAAAGAACTCCTAAAAATAAGTTACCCCTATGGATACCCCGTCCTTGAAAGCTTTTCATACATTTTACCTTATGATCCTTTGACTCCTACTATTTGAATTATCCCACCAATTAATGTTCATTATAATATTATTAGAACATTCAACTGCAATAAGGATAGTTATGACCCTCATAATTGCAAGAGCTAGATCCATGAAGTGCGGATCAAACGGTATGTTCTCTTACTAGTCTTTAAAGTTAGTCCCAAACCAGTTGAGAATATTATCAAAATTGGCAGACACTTTAGTCAAATTAGTTGAGAATTGAACAAAAATAAAGCTTAGCTGTATATGCTCATATCCAAATATCAGCCATATTAAATTAAAGTAACTGGTATGTCTCTTCTCAATATACCTAGTACAACCTTAATATCAAGGTTTTGGACAATAATATTAACTGTAAGTGGTGCTCTTATTCTAGTGACCAATAAAAACAATAAATTAAAGTCAAATCATAATCTTCCATTGGACCGATTAATTATTCACCTGTAAAACCTTATAGTTATCACATTTTATAAACACATATGTATAAGTAATTTAACCAAATGTAAGTCTACCTTTGGGCCAACTAATATTCGCATGAATAAATATACACAAATATCAAACATTTTTCATGAATAACTAAAATAAGAAAGATCACTTTGGTGATATGTTATTTTAATTAGTTCACTTGGAATTTAGGATATTTATATTTAGTTTGCAAAAAGGCACCAAAAATATATTCAATTTATTTATTTGTGTAAGTATAACATTTTTCGAGTGCTATAAAACACTCCCAAAAATGCTTTAGGTCTATATGACACTTGGAAATCTCAAATTTTTTACCGTGGCACAATATGTTTTAATCGTAGCTTTTATAACTTTTTACTTTAAGTAAGTTTTTATATTCATGACATTCCCTAAATAAATATGATACAAGGCATCATCAATAAATGATATAAAAAAACGTCATGGATGAATGCCAAAATTATATGCCACATAAAATTATACATAAATGATATAATAAATTTCGTACAAAATAACGTGAATAAATGTAGTAGCTATCATGTATCTCTGACATGTAATATGGCTATACAAAATGCTACTATATCACTTTATCTTTAGTTCATTATTTGAGTACTTAAAAAAAGGTCAATAACCATGCATTTTGGAAAAGTATGAAAACTGCTCCTTTTATTTCATGATAACCAAAGCATGAAAGTGAAATACATTTCAATGAGTAGGTAATACCAATAAAATATCTATATCTATCAAACATAAATGTGTCAAATAATAAACCATATGTCTTTTCTTATTCCAAGTACTAACGTGCTGCATCATTAAATTTATTGCAACTGAAGCATTTATTGCATTTATGATAATAAGTTAATTAATTTATTACCATAACAACCACATTTAATGCATTTCTGATAAAATGTAAATGCAGTTGACCGCTACGTGGTCCAAAATATAAACTAGTGTAATGTTAAAATTTATTTCAATAATAGAATAAACTTAAACACTTTAAAGGAGCATATTTTATTTCTAATTTTTTAAAATAACCGAAATATTATATATATATATATATATATATATATATATATTATCCCTAGATGACTTAATAAAAAGCTGATTAAGGTAAAATAATCATAGAACTGGATTTATATTACTTGCATAAATCATTTTAAATTATATATATCTATCCATACCATTTTTAAACATTAAAG
The DNA here is from genome assembly GCA_030765085.1 of Allium cepa. Taxonomy (NCBI): domain Eukaryota; kingdom Viridiplantae; phylum Streptophyta; class Magnoliopsida; order Asparagales; family Amaryllidaceae; genus Allium; species Allium cepa. The sequence goes on from CM060935.1 coordinate 199,916,339, forward strand.
AAAATGACTGTACATGTCAGATCTTACATATTTCTCGCTTAAAATTCACAGCTTATTTATGGAATGTACAATAAAAACATATGGATGCTTTGATCAACATAATTTTTATCTAAAATTTAGAGAAATTTAGATTATTTTCTAAAATTTATTGATTTCAAAATTCTACCTATTTCATAAATAAGATGTAAATCATTTAGATCTATCTTTCTACACCAAAACAGTTTAATAAATCAGCCTTTCAACTTATAGAAAAAAATGATATTAAATTAAATCCAAAATCAACATAAAATATACCTTGATAAATAAACCAAGGAGATCTAAAACATGAGTAATAAATTACATGAGTTCGACGACTTCTAAATGAAGTTTAATTCAAGCTTACCCAAAATTAAAAGAAACCATTAAAAATTTCCCTATGAAATCAATGATGGACGGCCCCGGTACCACTTGTTAGGATTTCAACATATTTTAGGATTGATTAGTCCTAAAACCCTAGATCAAAATATGTGACCAACATTGATTTAATCGACAAGAAATTAGAGGAAGATAAATGAATTAGCGGAAGACATTGTAACGGCCCGTAATTTTCGGTAATTAATTTTGTTAATTTAATAAGTTTTGGTAATTTAATTCGAAAAGGAAATAAAAATTTGTAATTTAACAATGGAATCACTAAATTAAAGGTAATAATGTTAATACAAGTTAATAAATAACAAAATTAGTGCAAACCCAATTAACTGAAATAACTGCAAGGTTATAATTAATTGTATTTAGTAAATTGGGAAATAAATTTCAATAAGTGTAGTTAAATATTATGTTAATGTAAATTAAGATAATATTTGAAATTTATGTCAATTCCATTTACAATATGACAGTTGGCTGATAAAGAGAATGGAAAATTAAGATTTATTAATTTATTGGAATTTAAATTTAATAATTGGATTAATTGCAAATAAATGGAATTTAATATTTAAATATTGCGTTAATGGAAATTAAGTAAAAATCTGAGTTTATTAATGTGATGGATCATGAACCAATTGTAAATTTCATCCATTTGATAACAATTTATTGAATGCAGAATTTAAAATCAAATAAATGATTTATTGGAATTTTAATTGATAATTAATGAATCTATAAAAATTAAAATTTAATTATGGTAGTGGGTAAATCAATTAATTTTGAATTGATATCTAAGTTTGTTTAAGTAATTGTAATCATTTTAGAAACCAAAAATAATGAAATCTGTGAATTTTAAATTTGAATTGAAAAAGCGATTTACTTCAATTTAATATTAATTTAATTTATTAACGTGAAAATAGCCATTTTGGCCACTACTCGGATTTTGACGAAACTAGTTTCATTGGATTCGTAACGGTGAATTGTTGGAAGATTTCAAGTTTCGTAGCGATCAGACTTGTCGTTTAATCGTACGGGCTCGAAACGCCTAGAAATCAATGAAATTGAATAAGTTGAAATCAATTTGAAATGATTTGATTTTAGCATAACTTCTTCATACGTTAGAATTTAGACTTGAAACCTATTCCGTCGATTATAAAATATATAAAAACATCTATTTTGATATATGGTTTGACCCAATTTCGTTTCGTAGTCAGAATGGGATTTTTGGACCATTTAACGTTCATCGTGTGAACTAGTCTTGTCCATTCATCTCTATTTCTGACCTACCTATATATACCTCGTTATAAACCTAAGCTTGTTTCTTATGTTCTTTATTCTGTACGTACAATTTGTAACAAACCGCATATTTAACGATTATATATTTAAATGTTTTATTTAAATATAGCGTCGTTAGTCGGATTTTTGGGTCCGAAATGTTACTTTTTGCAAACGGTCGAATTAGGACTCGAAACCACCTCCATTGAGTCCAAAATGATGTTTGCGATCTTTTTAAGTATAAACTTGGATATGTTTGGAGTAAGTTGAATTTTGCTACTTTTTCTTGTTGGGTTTTGGGTTTGGGTTCAGCCCATTAGCCAACTAAATATCCTAACTCAGTCCCTCTCCTTCCATTCACCCATTTTCACTTCTAAAACTTAAGCTAAAAATGAAAATTGGGGAAAGGAAGAGGAATTAGAAATTCCAAGCCCTAGTTTACTTTGCAAACTTGAATTCTTGCTCCAAAATCAAAGAGAAGCTATTGGTAAGCCTTCTCTTCATCTTCTCCAACTCTTTTCCTCTTCAATTTCAGAAAGTTTCCTAAACCTAACTTAGGAAATACTTATTTTGATCTTAGATTGAAGCTTGTTGGGTTGAAGTAGAGATAAGTTAGTCTTCTCCTTGTGATTGAGCTTCTTCTTCTTTGTTTTGGGTTAAAGTTGAGATTTTTATCTCACATCTATGACTATAATTATTTTGAATGTTGGGTATGAATTCCTAACACTTATTCATATGCATTTGCTTTTGGTTTGGATTGAATTGGTGAATATTCCAATTTTTAGTGTTTTGGGTTCAAATCTTTAAAATCCTAACTTTGATATTTTGATCATGTTTTAGTGATGCCTCGAGGAGCATATAGGGCCGGGTTGCCGATTGGCATAAACCCTTAGAGCCAATGTTCGTCCGGTTGCATTTTGGAAGAGTTTGCTCTTCATTTGGATAGGCTGAACAACAGCCCAGGCACGATTCAGTCGATTGAATTCTCTATTCAGTCGACTAAACCGGGAAACAGAAAGTTTCCAGGCATAATTCAGTCGACTGAATTCTCTGTTCAGTCGACTGAACCTGGAAACAGAAAGTTTCCAGGAAGAATTCAATCAACTGAAAATCACTATTCAATCAACTGAATTTGTTGTTTAGTCAACTGAAATCTCTGTTTAGTCAACTGAATTTGCTGTTTCAGCCCACTTTGCCTTTTGGGATTGGATTTCCAATTTGAATCGATTCGTGATGATCCTATTTGTTGTTATCATTTATTTTGACTTGGATGATTCCTTTTTAATTTCAATCCACGGGTTTTTTTAAAATGATCTTTTAAATTGTATTAAAAGCTTACTTCTCTAATTTATAAATCCTATTTAAAACACACACAATTTCGCACTTCGAGCAAAGTGGAAAAGAGATTAAATGGTTAGGTAAACACGGACTTAAATGGTTAGGTAAACACGGATTCGCCTACTCAGCTATTACTTATTCTTCGGAATGTGGATAATTCCAAAATGGCTTTATATTCTCTTGACTCGTGAGATGATGATGATGTTAACGTGAAATTCTGATGCTAACACCTCGGTGTGTGTATAAACAGTGTGAAAGCACCACCCGTGAATGCGGGAATCAAGAAATAGCAGTAAGTAACATAAAATGCAGTAAATGAACACAGAGTTTATAGTGGTTCGGCTTATGATCAAGCCTACGTCCACTTCAATCCTTTTATTGCTGAGTGGATTACAACTTATTACATTCTCTTCCAATTACAATTCAATTCCGTTCAAAAGACAAGTAGCTAGAGAAAACTTCGATGCAACAAAGTTCTTCGAATTCATGGTTGAATGTGTCGAATCTTTGTGTGAAGTGGATCTAAGCGTCTTGCGTATGCTTGAAGTGTTGAAATGTAGATTGTCTTGAAGATAGTAGAGTCTTAATGCCTCGAAGAAAATGATCCAAAAGCCCCCTGAATGTTGGAGGTGGTCGTGTATTTATAGGCGTGATTCTGGACATGATTTATCTTCCAAGTCCTAGGTCGTGGACGACCTAAGTTAGGTTGTAGGTTATAGGTCGCTGACGACCTAAGGAACCTTCCATATCTGTTGCATTTTAAACATGTCTTCGCCTGCTTAGGTCGCGAGCGACCTATTATAGGTTGTAGGTCGCGAGCAGTGTTAGAATTTTAGTAGGACAAGGTTGCACTCTAGTCTGGAGCAAGTTATAGGTGTAGACGACCTATGAGAGTGGATGATCTTGTTGTGCTGAGGCATCCAATGTAGCGACCTAAGCTAAGTCATTCACTCGTTAGGTCGCTAAGTCTTCTTATCTCGGTAGGTCGCTGAATCTTCTTGGCAAGTTAGGTCGCTGCTACCCATAGGTCGTAGGTCGTGACAATGCTTAAGTCTTTAGGTCGCAGAGCTGCTTTGTGGAGTTAAGTCGTTGAGACTATTATGCCGTTAGGTCGTTGAGACTATTAGGTCGTCAGGTACTCTTAGGTCGTTGGGCTGCTGAGTTTTAGGTTGCGGAGTTTTTAGGTCGTTAGGTCGCGAAGTGTTAGGTAACTAGGTCGCAAAGTAATGATAGGTCGCTAGGTCGCATTACATTTTAGCTTGCTTCAAAATGGGAGTTAACACTTGCCCCTCGAAGTACCGGCCTATGTCATAGGTCGTGTGCTTCGATCTAACTCTGCTGGGTCGTGAGCGACCTAAAACATATGCTAACTCGCGTGCCTATTTGAATTCTCCTTTTTGCCCCATATAAACTGTTTGGTCGTTTCTTCCTCTCTACCTTACTGTTCCGATTTCCCACTCTCATTGACGAATTTTCGAACTTCCAAAGGCGAATTCAACCCAGCTAATCACCGATTCACCTTTTCCAACATATTACGTAAGTGAATTCGATCTCCATCCCACCATAATCACTGTTGAATTACGAATCCCCATTTTCTGACCTTAACCCAATTCCTTGCATCGTGCTATATTTTGAATCGTTGCAATCGATTTTCGATCGCCGTTTGAGTAGGCACGAAAATGTATTGAATGTACGATGGATTGGAGATGCTTTGAATCGCTTTTCAAGTGATTCGGTGATGTGTGGAGATGATGAACTTCACGAAGAGGATGATGGATTTCTGTGTAGTTGATAGCGGGTTATCAGGTCTGGTGAAACATTGCGTGGAGAGGAAGTTAGTGACCTAGTGAATTTGAGCGACTTAAGATAATTCGCGATTTAAGGACCCTTGCGACCTAAGGAATAGTTTCGACCTACACTAGGTCGCTGAACGACCTAATATTCGTGCGACCTAAGACTTTGCATGAGCTAAGAGTTACTCGAGCTAAGAACTGCATGACCTAACTTCCTTGCGACATAGGCTTTAGGTCGCGGCCGAGCTAACACTAGGACGAGTTTGTAATGCCTTATCCTTTACTTTGCACAGCGCGACCTAAGAAGGCTCCGACCTATGCTAGGTCGCTGGACGACCTAGGACTTGTGAAATCCTGAGACAACTTTGATTGAACTGTTTGAACTTTGAACTATTTGGACTTGAATTTTGTTGTACTTCTTTGCAGATTATCTCTAATGCTAATAACCTGTTAAACACAATATTTGCAGTAAAATGGGACGAATATACTGCCATTGACTGCCCACATCGAATGACAGATTAGTCGACAAAGAATAATCAACTTAAATGAACTATGTGAATGAAATGCTGCGAACTAAAGAATTCAAGTGAAGTATTAAAGCAAAACTAAAATATCCAGTTAAAGCCGATTCGTTTGCATTAACACTACACTTGAGTTTTGTATTAACAAGTTCTGAAACCACATAGTCAACTAATTGTCAACTAGTTTAATTTTCAGTTATGTTTGCTTTCTGTTTTTGTTAGTTCTGCACAACACTTCAAACTTTTTAGGAAACATGCACCTTCTTATTTGAACATCCAGTTCCTTGTATAGAATGACTTCTCAACAAGAAGAAACAGAATCGGCTGAAGAGACTTTCCCAATCGCTACTCCATTGGTTAATCCTCCAGAGAGAATTTCAACCACGCTGACATACAAAGTTTTTCGCCAACTATGCACTCTGTTCGGCATTGCTGAAGTAGATGCCATTCTTCCTGAGAGAAGCGACACTGCCGACATACCACCTTCTGGTTTTGTAGCAGTTAATCGTCAAATGTGCATGAGTGGAGCTATCCCTCCTTTTAACGACTTTCTCCAACAGCTTCTTCTCCGACTAGCCATCTCCCCATTCCAGCTGCACCCCAATGGCTATGCTATTCTGATGGGGTTATGTGTGCTATTCGAAAGGACGCTGGATCGCCTTCTGAGTTTTGATGAAGTTTGCTATTTGTGCACATTTGACAAAAATAAAGATCACCCTTCCATCATTCTTGTGAGAAGCGCTAGGAACCGTAAATTAATAATTGGCCTTCCCGAAAGTGCTTACGGTTTCCTAAGCCAATTTTTCTTCGTTCGCTGTCCTCCGGGATTCTATGCTACCTGGAGAGTAGGAAGTAAGAGCATTTATCTTTGTTCCTGATGTTTTTCTCTGAGCTTTTCGTAGCCTGAATTGTCAAATGTTATGTAACGACCCATAAATTTTCGATAATTAAAATAGCTAATTTAATAAGTTTTCGTGATTTAATGTTAGAAAAAAATTGTAATTCGTTTGAAATAATAATGACTGGAATGAATTGCAAAAATAACTATCCAAGTAATGAAAAATAAAAGCTACTTAGTGAATGCCTTTGCAATCAAAAGTTGAATAGGATAATAAATGCTTAATTCATTGGGTATAATAGAGTAATTGATTGATAAGTAAAATCTATTTAAAATCAAATATTGAATATTGAACAGGTAAATTGTTTAAATTAAATATTTAAAACTTATTGAATAATTGAATAACTGTAAAATGAAAATAGTGTTCTAAATTGTGAATTGTTTTTAAAGGTTGAATCTTATAAGTTCAATTTCAATATTTCAAATGATAATGAATTATTGGATAAGCGAAATTGTTTAAATTAAATATTTGGAATTTATTGAATAATTTAATAATGAGAATTGAATAACCGTATAATGGAAATAGTTGTTCTATAATTTTAATTCGTTTCAAAAGTTAAATTTTTATAAGTTCGTTTTGAATATTTCAAAAGATAGTGATTTAAGAATAATCAAATTTGTTAAATTTAATATTACAAACGTGTGAATAATTAAATTCCGAATTTGATACGGGTAATTTGGTATTGAAATTTAATATGTGAAAATAGAGTGAATATTTGAAATTTGATTTAATATGATTCAAATTGGTTTCCAAGTGAATGTAAGTTATATTGGGATTTTAATAGAGTTAATAAGATTTTTAAATTGGAATTTAATGGATAATTGAATAACGGGTTTAATATGATTAAAAACGATTTGAAAAATTTTATTTTATCATATTGAAGTTATAATGATGCTATAGAACTTTTAAAACTGAATTTAAAATTTATTTGTGAAAATTGAATATTTTAATATTTAAATCGACTAGTGAAATTAGTCAATTTTCGAGCAGTTTCAGAATTTGACGAAACTAGTTCCATTAGATCTGTAATAGTTAGTTATTATCGGATTTCAATTTTCGAAGCAATTCGGAGTTGTCGTTTGACCGTGGCAGCTCGAAACGCATCAAAAATTGTTTTAATATAAATTTAACGAGTTAAAATAGCCATTTCTCAAACAGTCTCGGATTTCGACGGAACCAGTTTCATCGGATCCGTAATGTGATATTATTGTAAGATTTCAAATTTCAAGTCAATCAGATTTATCGTTTGTCCGGTGCAAGCCAAAACGCCTAGAAATTAGTTTAAATCGATTTAATTTAAATTGATCGTTTATTTCCGTAACTCACACATATGATCGAATTAGCTTCCGAAACCTGTTCCATTGTGTCCGGAACGCGGGCTAAACCCTAGGAACGTCAGTTACCGCGTGAAATTCGGAGTTCGGAAAACCCGGGATGCATAGTGATTCGAAATTTCTATAAGTAAGCCTTTATTTCATTGAAAATAAAATAAAAATAAAACTAGGGTTACAAGTGCACAGCCGCCATTATCATAATTCACGGCCGAAAATTACTCGTCTTCTCCCCCCAAATTCTTCGAATCCGTTCACAATTTCAAAAAGTTTTCAACTGCAAATTCGTAGGGGGCGTGGTGATCTTCGATTCTATATGGAGATGATGGGGTTTCGAGTTATATAGGAAGATAAATTGGGCCGCGTTCTCCACCGTTGCGCACGCGTTTCGAGGTGAATTAGGGGGCCGAGCTCCTCCCTGTTCCAGCCGAGTATAGAGTGGAAGATGCTCTTCGTGGTGGTGCTTCCTGATCGAGGTGGAGGTACTTGTATTGATGGCGTGTATTAGGGTTATTGGGACGGCTTGGGTTGTTCGTGCTTGCGTGAGTACCTGATGCGAACGAGAAGAAGAAGAGAACCGTGTGCGGCCGTGATCTTGCTTTGGGGAATGGACGGCAGATCTGGGTTTGTGTATAAAAATTAAAATAAAAGTAGAACTTAATTTGTGTTTAAATTCGTATTAACTTCCAAATGTCATAACTTGTTGATGCGAGGTCCGTTTTGGACGAAACGAGTTGCGTTGTCTTCGTTTCGTCGAGCACTACGCTATGCAATTGGATTGGAGTCGTTTGGAGCTAGAGAAAATTTTGGATTAAATCGAACGTCGTTCGATTTGATTTAAAATCGTAAAATCAAGGTGAGTGTTTTATAACGCTCACACCGTACTAAATATCTTTATGCTAGTTAAATTTGACATTATGAAGTGTTATGATCTTATTTGTCGTTGTTTGATAAAATTTAATTGTCATATAGCTTGTCTTTTGCATTAACCGTTGAAAAATTAAATTGACAGTTAAATTGAAATTAAAATTGAATTGCGATTAAATTACCTGACATTGATAACTATGAAACTGCCATGAATTGTATTGTTTATTGGACGATGTACTTTGATGGATGCTATTGGTTGATAATTGAATGTTTGGATGTTTATTTGCTTATATAGATCCTGTTATGAATACATATGATAGTGAGATTTAATTTAAGTAATATATACTCATCCCTGACATTTAATTGAAATAAATAATTACTTGGCCATAGGATAGAAAATTATATACGGGCACCGAATTGGCTAAATTAATAATTTTTGAAATCGTCGATTTGAAATTTATGTAAATGTTTCGATTTAAAAGTGATAAATAGAAATCAATTTATAGAAATCGAATTTATCGAAAAATTGAGTTTGAAATGTTGAAATAAAATTTTGGTTAAAAGAAATTGTTGAATAAATTTAAGTGGAGACTTTGAGATTTAAAATTTGGATATGATTGAATTTCGGAAATTTATTTGTTTTAAAGATTGAACATTAAATGGATTGATTTTGAAGCTGTTTTAATTTGTTTTCCAAATTACTCTGTTATATAAACCATTTTGAATACTTAAACTATTTTAATCTATTTTTAATCTACTTAACCCAATTTAAATTATTTTAAACTAATTTATCTATTTTAAATCCATTTTAAAGATTTTAAGTATTTTTAACTATTTTAATTATTTAAACTACTTTTAAACTACTTAAAACTATTTTCTAAAAATTTCAAGCTGGTTAATAAGGTGGAATGTTTATGTTTAAATCTTGAATTTAAATACGAATTGGGTTAAATGAAGTTGCAACATAAAATTGAAATTCGGAATGATTTTGAAACCGAAATGAGTTATTGAGACGCAAAATGATTTTTGAAAAGGAACCTTATATTTTGAATGGCTATGTCGATATTTGAAATGGATTTGATTTTGAAGTGAATATGACATTTGATATCAATTATGAATCGATTTGAAATGTAAAAGAGCCAACGGTGTAATAATACGTAGTTATTAAAGAGACCGGGATCGGATATGGACATACTCTCTGTCGATACCGAAAACCACTTTAATAACTATTATACGCGGAGTGTTGATCCAGAATGAAGTGGATGGTTTGGTGAACGCGTTGACTGAAGAAAGAGAACGATTATTGGATGACCCCTGATATGACTAAAACAGGAGCCGCGCCGGGCCATTGAGGTTCGCCACCTCTAGCGGACACACTTCTTCGATACCATTTCTATTACATTTGTGATGCGATTTGGGTGCACCCCTTGATTTGGGAGTGTTGTTTCGCGGTGTTGGGGTAGCTGCTGGCTATGCCCAACATCAGTCCGGATCACGCAACTACTAGTATCCTAGTTGGTATCGCCTCATGTACCTTGTCATACTGATTATCCTATTCGCGACCACTACGTTTTGATTTGTACCTTGAGTATATGGATTGCCCTCTGGTGACTTCCGGTTTTGGGGAAACTACGGTCTTGTATATGCTTTTGGGAATATAAAATGTGTTAAGGGGGATTATGGTAACGCCTTAACGCTATTTTGATACTTTATATTACTGATAGACATTATCTACTTAGCGTATATTACTACATAATAGATAGTTTCACGGATCCTTGAGAGATGGAAAATCCCGTAACATCTCTTGAGTTATTGCACGCACGTTGACACTGGATATGAGATGTCAAACCCCGTAAACATCTCTGACGCCGTTACACTCATATTTATTTACGATTGATTTAACTTTCATAAGGATATTTTAGTCCTGACTCGAGTGTTTTGTCTTTTCATTACGCTCGGGTCAGTCCTGAGTTTTCAGTTTAGGTTGAAGATCATTTCCTTGGAGGACGGAGACGAAGATTTGGTATATTATCTACTACTATTATATTCATTCCATTCCGCTGCATTGTTGTATGATATTTGCTGTATATGTAACTCTGATAAATGTTGTATAATAATAATCAAATGTATTCATTTCAAATGTATTCATTTAATTAACAGCTTCATGAACTGTTATTTTATTATTATACTTTAGCCTTCCGCTGTGAGATTCTGTGTTGTTTCATTTCCTTTATTTCCCTTCCTTTTCTTTTCTTAATTACCCCAATAACTATCTGCCCTTTTAATGGTTTGGAATCGACATGTGTATTTGATCGTCGGTTTAAACTGTCAAAAAAGGCGGGTCGTTACAGTTGGTATCAGAGCTTTGGTTTAGCGATAACCTTAGCTCTGTGGGGTCTGACTCTTTATAAATAGGGTAGTTATACCCTATGATGAGTCGCTGAGTGAATATATATATGAGAGAGCGTATTTGTTAGTGATATAAAATGTTTTATATTGTGTCGGTTGATTTGTTGAGTGGCTTATGGATTCTGGTCAATACGAGTAATTAACGTCATTGATAGGGATCTCTAAACACTCGGACAGAACAATTCGACATAGTATTGTTTTAAAATGGGGTAAATGAAAAACTTTTCCCTAATTATATTTTGTATATAAAGGATTAATTTTTCAGAAATTATTGTGACTTATCTAGCTTACCTGGTTGTTAGGAATGAAAATATTGGTTATTATTATTAGTTGGATACTTAAATTTAATAAATAAGGTTTATTACAAAATAAACAATGATAAAACAAATTGTGGAATATTTCAAGAAAGTAAAATCCTATAAGAATGTTTTATAAAGGTGACTTATAAATTAAAATAGATTTAAATTGGAAATATTGAATTTAAGACCCGGAGATTTTGAAAATGGTTCTCAAAGTTTTGAAGAAGCATATAGTAATATTAGTTGGAAATTATTTATGGAAATATTTTGAAAGGATTTTAAGAAGGAATGAATTCAGTACTCTTCTCTTATGTCGCTGGAAAATAATCTCGGTGATGACTGCGCAGCGTCATCGACGTTCATTTTCGAGTCTCAAAGTGGGGAAGACTTCTAAGAAGCTTTGCTTTTCTTCGAAATTATTTTGGGTAAATGGGTTTTGGTTTAAACTCCAAAGGCATGATTTGATAATTTAAAGGGATATAAGTATATATGTTTATTTCAAACGATTTGGGAAGAACCGGGCATTTAAAATTCTAAGTTCTGTTAATTAAAAAAAATTTCAAATTATTTGAATGAAATGTGAATAACTAGAATTTATAAAATAAGAGGATTGAGATATCTAAGCTATTGGATGGGAAAACTTTAAAATTTGAAGGTAAAGAGGATTTAAACAAATTAAATTTGTGAACATTCTAATTAAGTAAAACGAAATTCTATAAATTTGTATAATACCAAAAATTACATTCTGATAACACATAACAAGACTTACCAAATGTTAAAAGTTAAAATGATGTTTGGATATGTAATGAGATATTGTATAGATAAACAGAACCTGAAAGTAATTGAAATATACAAGTAAGGAAAACTTAAAAAGGAATTAGAATGTATATAAATGAAAATTTTGGTTGTGATAAAAATGTTATATACTTAAATATAACCTGAAATGATGAATTGATAAATGGAACAAGTAAGTGAACTTAAGAAAGAAGATAAATGAATCGTATTATATTTTGAAAATTGGTTATAGAAAATAAATATAAATTGCATAGTAAAAAAAAAAAATTTGAATTTGTAACTTTTGTGATAACTATGAACTAAGAAAAGTCACATATAAGAAGTTAGACTTTTATGGAATGACTATAAACTAAAGTGATGATTAATAAAATGTTCCACAAATGAATTCGTTATTAACTGAAATTATGAAAATGCAATAAATGAAAATAAAGGAATTTCTTATAGCTAAGAATCAATTGGAAAATGAAATTGGATTTAATTAAATTATATAGAATGTTTAAAATGAACTCGAGTAAGAAAATTCTATGATATCTGAGAAATGATAATGTTAAAGAGCATGCTATGTAAAGAAATGAATATACTAACTGAATAATAGATTGTGAATAATTAATCGAAAAAAAGGGGGAAGTCAATAAAATAAATTTAGTATAGATAAATTGGATAGAAATCCATTGGAAGGTGATAAGTGAGATTGTACGTATATTATTTTATTCCATAACGATTTGATCCAAATTCGAGCACAAAATTTTGAGATGATTTATATCGATCCAAGTTAGGATTTTTCACTCGATTTTCGACGGCGAACCCTAGATATGGATTTTTAATTTGATTCTGAAATTCTCTATCATAGTATATGGCTATGCAAGGAGAGTAACAGTTTCCAATCAAGGAACCAAATCTGAGTCCGCACTAGAGAGTCGTGTGAACGATACTAGTTGGAAGTGAAATTGTGTGATCGAATAAGCGATTGGATTGATATTGCTCACGGATGATATATGTACGACTTACAGAATTAATTAAGCTAATATTGAAAATGGAAGATGACAAATATAAAATGATCCTTTTAAATTGTATAATTGGAATTGAAGGAGATAAACCGAAATGAATGTAAAATTAATAATTTGGTTATGTTGGGTATGATTTGGTTGTTATATGATTGTTAGTTGATTGTATATAATTCATTAAGTGTAAATTGAAAGCTATAAATCATTGAAATCAAATTGGAAGTTAAATGAATTTAAAAAGAATTTAATTTGATTCAAATTGGAAGTAAATTAATGCAAATATGAATTAGTGAATGTTAACTAATTGAATTGAGAATGAATGTTAGTAAAATCCAACGTTAATGAATCAACTATGATTAAATTTGAAACCAAGTCAATAAATATTAATGAGAAGTGAATTTACATTGATTGGTTATGGATTTGTTGGATGATAGTTGGATGATAATTGATTGATGGTTGCATATGTTGTTTGTTGCATTTGCTATGTTGGTACGTGTAGTTGTTATGTTGTTATATGATGTATATTGATATTATTTTCATATATGCATGTTTCTCATAGTTTGTTGAGTGTTTAGTAGGTGCGGATTGCGCTTGCTTCGCATTTGGAGCTCGCTTTTGCGCTATATTATTCGTATATGCTCGCTAATAAAAAATATAAGGTACATGTTTATTTTATCATTGGATTTGGTGATTTTTGATGAGCCACTTGGCTTTTGGATTTTCTTTTGTTGGTTTGGGGCCCGTAGAGGCGTTTTGTAGTTGTACCGATCGAGCCGCGCAAAGGAGACTCTGCCGAAATTTTCCGTAAAATCCGGGTGTTAGAAAAATTTTCAAGTTTAAAAAAAAAAAATTTATAACTTGTTTTGATAACTAACTTTTAAAGTTAGAAAGCCGTTCGGAGTGACTTAGTGGGTAACTTTGGATAAAATACATCTAATGTTGAATTCTATACTTAGTTCCTTTTCCCTTCTTTTTCCTTTTCGGGGACGAAAAGTTTTGAGTGGGGGAGAGTGTAACGACCCATAAATTTTCGATAATTAAAATAGCTAATTTAATAAGTTTTCGTGATTTAATGTTAGAAAAAAATTGTAATTCGTTTGAAATAATAATGACTGGAATGAATTGCAAAAATAACTATCCAAGTAATGAAAAATAAAAGCTACTTAGTGAATGCCTTTGCAATCAAAAGTTGAATAGGATAATAAATGCTTAATTCATTGGGTATAATAGAGTAATTGATTGATAAGTAAAATCTATTTAAAATCAAATATTGAATATTGAACAGGTAAATTGTTTAAATTAAATATTTAAAACTTATTGAATAATTGAATAACTGTAAAATGAAAATAGTGTTCTAAATTGTGAATTGTTTTTAAAGGTTGAATCTTATAAGTTCAATTTCAATATTTCAAATGATAATGAATTATTGGATAAGCGAAATTGTTTAAATTAAATATTTGGAATTTATTGAATAATTTAATAATGAGAATTGAATAACCGTATAATGGAAATAGTTGTTCTATAATTTTAATTCGTTTCAAAAGTTAAATTTTTATAAGTTCGTTTTGAATATTTCAAAAGATAGTGATTTAAGAATAATCAAATTTGTTAAATTTAATATTACAAACGTGTGAATAATTAAATTCCGAATTTGATACGGGTAATTTGGTATTGAAATTTAATATGTGAAAATAGAGTGAATATTTGAAATTTGATTTAATATGATTCAAATTGGTTTCCAAGTGAATGTAAGTTATATTGGGATTTTAATAGAGTTAATAAGATTTTTAAATTGGAATTTAATGGATAATTGAATAACGGGTTTAATATGATTAAAAACGATTTGAAAAATTTTATTTTATCATATTGAAGTTATAATGATGCTATAGAACTTTTAAAACTGAATTTAAAATTTATTTGTGAAAATTGAATATTTTAATATTTAAATCGACTAGTGAAATTAGTCAATTTTCGAGCAGTTTCAGAATTTGACGAAACTAGTTCCATTAGATCTGTAATAGTTAGTTATTATCGGATTTCAATTTTCGAAGCAATTCGGAGTTGTCGTTTGACCGTGGCAGCTCGAAACGCATCAAAAATTGTTTTAATATAAATTTAACGAGTTAAAATAGCCATTTCTCAAACAGTCTCGGATTTCGACGGAACCAGTTTCATCGGATCCGTAATGTGATATTATTGTAAGATTTCAAATTTCAAGTCAATCAGATTTATCGTTTGTCCGGTGCAAGCCAAAACGCCTAGAAATTAGTTTAAATCGATTTAATTTAAATTGATCGTTTATTTCCGTAACTCACACATATGATCGAATTAGCTTCCGAAACCTGTTCCATTGTGTCCGGAACGCGGGCTAAACCCTAGGAACGTCAGTTACCGCGTGAAATTCGGAGTTCGGAAAACCCGGGATGCATAGTGATTCGAAATTTCTATAAGTAAGCCTTTATTTCATTGAAAATAAAATAAAAATAAAACTAGGGTTACAAGTGCACAGCCGCCATTATCATAATTCACGGCCGAAAATTACTCGTCTTCTCCCCCCAAATTCTTCGAATCCGTTCACAATTTCAAAAAGTTTTCAACTGCAAATTCGTAGGGGGCGTGGTGATCTTCGATTCTATATGGAGATGATGGGGTTTCGAGTTATATAGGAAGATAAATTGGGCCGCGTTCTCCACCGTTGCGCACGCGTTTCGAGGTGAATTAGGGGGCCGAGCTCCTCCCTGTTCCAGCCGAGTATAGAGTGGAAGATGCTCTTCGTGGTGGTGCTTCCTGATCGAGGTGGAGGTACTTGTATTGATGGCGTGTATTAGGGTTATTGGGACGGCTTGGGTTGTTCGTGCTTGCGTGAGTACCTGATGCGAACGAGAAGAAGAAGAGAACCGTGTGCGGCCGTGATCTTGCTTTGGGGAATGGACGGCAGATCTGGGTTTGTGTATAAAAATTAAAATAAAAGTAGAACTTAATTTGTGTTTAAATTCGTATTAACTTCCAAATGTCATAACTTGTTGATGCGAGGTCCGTTTTGGACGAAACGAGTTGCGTTGTCTTCGTTTCGTCGAGCACTACGCTATGCAATTGGATTGGAGTCGTTTGGAGCTAGAGAAAATTTTGGGTTAAATCGAACGTCGTTCGATTTGATTTAAAATCGTAAAATCAAGGTGAGTGTTTTATAACGCTCACACCGTACTAAATATCTTTATGCTAGTTAAATTTGACATTATGAAGTGTTATGATCTTATTTGTCGTTGTTTGATAAAATTTAATTGTCATATAGCTTGTCTTTTGCATTAACCGTTGAAAAATTAAATTGACAGTTAAATTGAAATTAAAATTGAATTGCGATTAAATTACCTGACATTGATAACTATGAAACTGCCATGAATTGTATTGTTTATTGGACGATGTACTTTGATGGATGCTATTGGTTGATAATTGAATGTTTGGATGTTTATTTGCTTATATAGATCCTGTTATGAATACATATGATAGTGAGATTTAATTTAAGTAATATATACTCATCCCTGACATTTAATTGAAATAAATAATTACTTGGCCATAGGATAGAAAATTATATACGGGCACCGAATTGGCTAAATTAATAATTTTTGAAATCGTCGATTTGAAATTTATGTAAATGTTTCGATTTAAAAGTGATAAATAGAAATCAATTTATAGAAATCGAATTTATCGAAAAATTGAGTTTGAAATGTTGAAATAAAATTTTGGTTAAAAGAAATTGTTGAATAAATTTAAGTGGAGACTTTGAGATTTAAAATTTGGATATGATTGAATTTCGGAAATTTATTTGTTTTAAAGATTGAACATTAAATGGATTGATTTTGAAGCTGTTTTAATTTGTTTTCCAAATTACTCTGTTATATAAACCATTTTGAATACTTAAACTATTTTAATCTATTTTTAATCTACTTAACCCAATTTAAATTATTTTAAACTAATTTATCTATTTTAAATCCATTTTAAAGATTTTAAGTATTTTTAACTATTTTAATTATTTAAACTACTTTTAAACTACTTAAAACTATTTTCTAAAAATTTCAAGCTGGTTAATAAGGTGGAATGTTTATGTTTAAATCTTGAATTTAAATACGAATTGGGTTAAATGAAGTTGCAACATAAAATTGAAATTCGGAATGATTTTGAAACCGAAATGAGTTATTGAGACGCAAAATGATTTTTGAAAAGGAACCTTATATTTTGAATGGCTATGTCGATATTTGAAATGGATTTGATTTTGAAGTGAATATGACATTTGATATCAATTATGAATCGATTTGAAATGTAAAAGAGCCAACGGTGTAATAATACGTAGTTATTAAAGAGACCGGGATCGGATATGGACATACTCTCTGTCGATACCGAAAACCACTTTAATAACTATTATACGCGGAGTGTTGATCCAGAATGAAGTGGATGGTTTGGTGAACGCGTTGACTGAAGAAAGAGAACGATTATTGGATGACCCCTGATATGACTAAAACAGGAGCCGCGCCGGGCCATTGAGGTTCGCCACCTCTAGCGGACACACTTCTTCGATACCATTTCTATTACATTTGTGATGCGATTTGGGTGCACCCCTTGATTTGGGAGTGTTGTTTCGCGGTGTTGGGGTAGCTGCTGGCTATGCCCAACATCAGTCCGGATCACGCAACTACTAGTATCCTAGTTGGTATCGCCTCATGTACCTTGTCATACTGATTATCCTATTCGCGACCACTACGTTTTGATTTGTACCTTGAGTATATGGATTGCCCTCTGGTGACTTCCGGTTTTGGGGAAACTACGGTCTTGTATATGCTTTTGGGAATATAAAATGTGTTAAGGGGGATTATGGTAACGCCTTAACGCTATTTTGATACTTTATATTACTGATAGACATTATCTACTTAGCGTATATTACTACATAATAGATAGTTTCACGGATCCTTGAGAGATGGAAAATCCCGTAACATCTCTTGAGTTATTGCACGCACGTTGACACTGGATATGAGATGTCAAACCCCGTAAACATCTCTGACGCCGTTACACTCATATTTATTTACGATTGATTTAACTTTCATAAGGATATTTTAGTCCTGACTCGAGTGTTTTGTCTTTTCATTACGCTCGGGTCAGTCCTGAGTTTTCAGTTTAGGTTGAAGATCATTTCCTTGGAGGACGGAGACGAAGATTTGGTATATTATCTACTACTATTATATTCATTCCATTCCGCTGCATTGTTGTATGATATTTGCTGTATATGTAACTCTGATAAATGTTGTATAATAATAATCAAATGTATTCATTTCAAATGTATTCATTTAATTAACAGCTTCATGAACTGTTATTTTATTATTATACTTTAGCCTTCCGCTGTGAGATTCTGTGTTGTTTCATTTCCTTTATTTCCCTTCCTTTTCTTTTCTTAATTACCCCAATAACTATCTGCCCTTTTAATGGTTTGGAATCGACATGTGTATTTGATCGTCGGTTTAAACTGTCAAAAAAGGCGGGTCGTTACATGTTAACTTCGCCTTTTACTTTTCAGCGCTTCCTCCTCCTTCTAGGGATTCCGGTCATATACCAACTTTCGAGAGGCTTAAGGCTGTGCCAGTTGAGGAGAGAGGCATTCAATTTTTGTTGAAAGACGAATTTTTGCATCAATACGAACTTTTGCATACCTCTCGCTTTACACATCCACATGAAATCCCAAACTCCCCGGCTAGAGCATCGGACGCCCCAGTTTCTACCGACACATCCATACCGAACGGTCCTGCTCCCGAGGCTTCACTAGTGAAATGCTCCACTTCTGTTGATGTTGCGGGGCCATCTGACGAACTTGCCCCGGTTATTGAGGAAGAAGAGCCTCAGGGATCTCCCCAACGTTTACAGAAATCTGGCGAAGAAGCTGAGAAAGCCAGCCCTGTCAAGCAGAGCAGGGACGACACTTTCGAAGGATTGAGTGACCTCTTTGCCACCTCACAAGAGATCTTTAAAGATGATCCTATCACTACCGGGGTTTCTTCTTCAGTGGTCGAGGCTACTTCTATTCTGCAACAGACTCCGTCGACCCAAGAGTTGACGCTAATTACTACACCCATAACTACCCCACAATTAAAGAGTGGTTCGTAGTTTGCCGCGCGTAGCTTGCACATCACACACTTAGAATCTTTCGGCACTTTTATGCTTCTGACTCTTTGTACTTTGAAGAATTCTAAAGTTGTGTTTTTTCCAATTTCAGGTTCTTCAATGAAGCGAGGTGGCTCGTATGATGATGACTTCTAGCGATATGGGAGACGCGGCCAGTATGACTATAAGCATTATCTTCCTGTTCACAGAGAGACTGATAAAGAGAGGGCCGCTCGGAAGGCTCGGGAGAGACGTGCCCATGAAGAACGTTATGGAAGACCGGATGACCGATACGATTCTTCCCACAAAGAGGGTGACTCCCACAAACGCAAATCTCACGATGACAGAGGGAAGAGTCACATAACTGATGACCCAAGTAAACGGGCTAAAGTCAGTGAGCAACCAATGCCTTCAACTTCTGAAAAGATTACCGCTCCTATTCCTTCTCAGTCTCCTGCCCCTTCCCGTACTGATATCCAGGCAATCATTAACAGGCCTTCTTACCAAGTTGGACCAGGTCCAGCCACTCTCCAAAGTCGATTTCCAAATTGGTGCTTAAAAGGAGTTCGCTTTGACCTTGACCTGGTTCCCATAGATAAAAATGCCATGTTACGGAACCTTGATGCCGTTAAAACTGACATTGAGAGGATGTCAAATTGGCAAAAACTTGTTGATGAGCTCCAAAGGGTGAATCGGGGCCAATCTCGAAGCTATGTTGACCATGGAGAATGACAAAACCGAATGGCAAAAGACCCTTAAGCAGCATGATGCAGAAATGAGGAGCATTGCCGATTATAATGAAAAACTTGAAGCGAAAGTTGGGAAACTCAAAGAGGAGCTTGCCACTTCCTCCGCTTCTTATTCTCAAAGGGAGAGTGTGCTCCAGCAGCAGGTGCGGGATGCTCATGCCGCGCAAAGGGATGCTGAGGCCAAGGCAGATGGGCTGGAGCAAATTGTAGAGGGCTACCGTACTGGTATTACTCAGTTACAAGGGCAAACTAGCTTTCAGGTTGCGGAAATTGAAAAATTGAAAGCTCAACTATCTAAAGTCGAAAGAGAGCGAGATGAGGCTATTGCTGGTAGAATTGCAGCTAAAGAAGCTCATGAAGCTACCAAAGCTGACATCGGCTCGACATTATTTGAATTCTATTTGCAAAGTGTGCTAGGGCGTGGCAGTCTTGCATTTCTGGGTCCCAGATATGAGGTTACCCTAGCTGAAGTATGGGAAGCCGCGCTTGATATGTTTAAAGGCACCGGGTACACTGAAGAGGAGCTAGAGGCGCACTATTTCGACTTTGAAGCTCGCGCAGCTCTTGCTAGAGGGTAGGAGCAACTTGCTAGATCACGAGTTGAAATGATGGGGGAAGAGCATCAAGAGAAAGAAACAACTTTGACTGCCCCTGTCCCTCCTTCAACTTCAGTCGATGTTGACATTGCTGGTTCTAGCTCTCATACACCAATTCCTATTAAAGCTGATACCGGAGCCATAATTACACAAGCCGTAGATGAGCCACAAGAGAGTGCTGAAGCTCTAGACTATGAAGTTGATGTGATGCCACCAACTTCTCCAGGTAACCCTAATAATGCTCAGGGGGACAACTTGCTAGTTTATTACAGATTTGACGAGCTTCTTGATTATTTCTTGAATCTCGACGAGCCATTGTCTCCTCTTTTTGCGGGAAATACTGACACTCTTAACTTTTCCTTTGTAGAGAAAGCGTCGAGCGTCATTCAAACTTCTCCACCTCCAGTTACTGTTCCTCTGCCTCCCCCAATCACTCCTACTCCTCATCTGGGATCACAGGAAGAAATAATAGGTGCCCTTCGGGGCTTGGATGACCCAGCTGCTTCGCAAGAGCAAAAGGACGAAGGACTTGAGGGAGGTGAGATATCTCCGGAGCGGACTCCTTCTGATGACATAACTTTGTCTAAAATTGTTACTCCAGGAAGTGAATCTCTTCAAAGAGGAAAAAGAAGCGTGGAAAATCAAAGAAAAGGAGGAAGAGCATCATTGCTACTGAAGAGGAACCGGAAGTTGAACCAGTTGTACCTCCCTCTCCTTCTTCCCTCATGCCTAAAGATCGACCCAAAAAGCTAACCATCCGGCCGGGTGAAGGGTCCAAAGGTGGCAAGAAGAAATGAAGATTCCAGTTTTCTGGTCGGGGATTGTGCAGGTACCGGCCCACGCCTTCTTTATTTCGAAACTTGTATCTGTAAGAAATTGTAATAGGATTGAATAAAATGATCCTTTATTTGTACAAACTTCTTGTTTGTATTTGAGAATGCATTTATTTTTTATTTTTGTACTAGTTTCTTTATATAATATTGCAGTGGCCTTATGTATGTTGTTCGAGCATTACTTTTGCCAATGTAGCTATAACATGTTGCCCCCATACCATAAGCTCGTTGCAATACTTTCAATTTCGAGGGGACTTGTACTCTTTTCTATTTTTGGAGAATATTTATTCCGTTCTTGGAGGAATACTATTCTACTTGAAATAGAGTTCTCCTCGTTTCGTATGAGTTCTCACGCCCTACCCTTCGGAAATATCACTTTTTCTTTACATATATATATATATATATATATATTTACAAAGTGAATTCTCCTATGTAGTAGAGCGGGCCTTCGAAGAACACTCTAGTCTTTGTAGGAAGGGTCTCTTTTTTTTTTTAAATATAGATGAACCGATCTTCCTTCAAGAGCTAAAGTGTAGCTTTAAAGAGGACTTTCTTCTTCTTCTTTTTTTGTTTCGCATTTCTGATGAAATGCTTCTTTAGAAAGTTGTACCTCTGAGGAGGGATTTTTCACGTTTCAAAACTTGGAAGTTTTATTTTAATCTTGGTGAAACGTGTACCTCCAAAGAGTTGTGCCTCTGAAGAGAGCCTTTTCACGTTTCGACACTTGGAAGTTTTATTTCAATCTTGGTGAAACATGGGCTCCCGAAGAGGTCTTTTTATCATTTAAGCTCCTGGTGAAGTGGACCTCCGAAGAGCGACTCTTACACTTCAGCTCCTGGTGAAATGGGCCTCCGAAGAGGGCTTTCCACGTTCCAGCACTCAGAAGTTTCATTTCAATCTCGATGAAACGTGTGCCTCCGAAGAGGTCTTTTTTACCATTTCAGCTCCTGGTGAAGTGGACCTCCGAAGAGCGACTCTTACACTTCAGCTCCTGGTGAAACGGGCCTCCGAAGAGGGCGTTTTCACGCTTCAACACTTGGAAGTTTTATTTCAATCTCGGTGAAACGTGTGCCTCTGAGTGGGGCTAATGCCTGGGAGTTACTCTCTCATGGTTGGATGGATTTACCGGGCGGTCACAAGTTACTTGGACATTCGTTGTGCAAACTGTCTCAACTAGTGAACAAGTGCCTTGCCTCCCCGCGGGGAAGAAGGTGCCTCTGGTCGTCTTATGGACTCCCAAGGCGAACACAAGTTACTTGGACATTCGTTGCACAAACTGTCTCAGCTAGTAAACAAGCGCCTCGCCTTCCCATAGGGAAGGTGCCTCCGATCGTCTCACCCATAGAGGAAGAAAACTCTCATTTTGCAGCTTGAGCCGTCAGGGGTCTTTATCCTCCGAAGAGTTGTGCCTCCGAAGAGGGCTTTTCCACGTTTCAACACTTGGAAGTTTTATTTCAATCTTGGTGAAACGTGGGCCTCCGAGAGGTCTTTTGTTGGTGCTGGTCAGCTTGCCCATTTCTTTCTGCTGGTTGTCCATATTGGTAATCTCTTGGTACCATCATTAAGCAAGCGTCATTTTATTATTGGGTTGCTTTATCCAAAGGAATGTATTCCAGAGGAACTATGGTTTGCTTAAAGTACTTCTCAAAGGAATGTACTCCAGCGGAACCATCGTTTGCTTAAAGTACTTCCTATATAGGACTTCGGCCCTAGAGTCTTTTGCTGCTTAAAGCTTGCTTGCTTTTGAGTGATGCCAAGGATTGCAATTGCTTGATATTGCGATGGGTAAGTCTGCCCCCTTTTTTTTTAGAATTGCCTACGAATTTAAATCGATATTTCAGCAATATATTTGAAATAATTTACCTATCGAAATAAAATAAGCGACTTGTAACAGTAAAGAACATAAGATATATAGTGGTTCGGCCAAAAGTCGGGTCTACATCCACTTTAACTTTATAGTTATCATTATTCACTCGCACTGGTTTTACATGAGCTTTCAATACAAGAATCATACATTCATAATTCTTTTACAACATTTCAGTAAAGCTTTTAAGTAAAATATGGACGCAAGTGATTGCTGTTCCAGGCTCTCGGGATTGAATCTCCTTCAACAGTTATGAGTTTGAATGTGCCATCAAGAAGTTTGCTGCCTATGACATATGGCCCTTCCCAGTTTGGCCCGAACAATCCTGTTGCTGTCATAATTCTTTCCAAGACTAAATCCCCAATTTCAAAGCTGCGATGGCGGACTTTGGAGTTGAAATGCCTGGCTATTTTTTGCTGATGAGACGCAACCTTGAGTTTAACCTCTTCTCTTTTTTCATCAAGGAGGTCAAGTGCCTCAAGTTGAAGTTTTTCATTTTCAGCTTGATCGAAGTGAATTCTTCTATGTGAAGGGACTTTCATCTCTACTGGAATCATCGCTTCTGATCCATATGCCAATGAGAATGGAGTGTGCCCAGTTGCAGTTTTATGAGTAGTTCTGTATGCCCATAGTGCCAGTGGTAGCTTATCGACCCAACCACCTTTTGCTTTTTCCAATTGCTTTTTGATGGTTGACTTGATGATTTTGTTTACTGCTTCCACTTGCCCGTTCGCCTGCGGATGAGCCACTGCTGAAAAACTCTTCTGGATTTTGAATCGTTTGCAGAAGTCCTGGAATTCCTCGCTTTCAAATTGAGTACCATTGTCTGTGATTATTTTCTGTGGCACACCATACCTGCAAATAATATTTTTAGTCACAAAATTTATCATTTTCTTAGAGGTAATAGTAGCCAAAGGTTCAGCTTCAGACCATTTAGTAAAATAATCAACTACAACAATAGCATATCTAATCCCTGATTTGGCAGTCGGTAATGGCCCAATGAGATCCATTCCCCAAATGGCAAATGGCCACGGACTGACCATCTGTGTTAGCTCAGTGGAAGGTGCTCTAGGAATTTTGGCGAATCTCTGGCACTTGTCACATTTTCGAGAATATGCAGCAGCATCTCGATTAATTTCCGGCCAAAAATATCCATAACGGAGAATTTTCTTTGCTAATGTCTGACCACCCGTGTGATCTCCACATTCCCCTCCGTGTACTTCAGCTAGAATTGTCTTGGCTTCATCTTTAGTTACACATTGGAGTAATGGCATTGAAAAACCCCGCCTGTACAATCGGCCGTCTTGGACTATATATCTGGAGGCCTTCCTTAGAAGCTTCTGTCTTTCTCTCGAATTTTCTGGCAAAGAACCTTTGAGTAGATAGTCCAGTATTGGAGTCATCCATGATTCTTGTTCCTGAGATACATTCATAATCCAATCAACATCCATCTCGTCTGTACTTGGTGCTGACAGGACTTCTACGGGGACTAATCCCAATAGTTGAGCTTCACCAGTACATGAATACTTTGCGACGGAATCTGCCTTCATATTCTCTTCCCGGGGAATATGGCTTATTGAATAATGATCGAAATCCTCAAGAAGCTCCCAGGCCTTTGACAAATAAGCGGGTAGATTTCCTCCTTTAGCTTGGAATTCCTTCTTGACTTGGCATACGATAAGCTGAGAGTCACTGAAGATCTGTAATATTCTGATATTTAGCTCTTTAGCGATTCTCAAACCTGCAATGAGAGCTTCATATTCTGCCTCATTATTCGTCGAAGGAAATTCCAGCCTCAGTGCATAACACAATGATCGTCCTTCAGGGGTTTCAAGGACAACCCCTGCCCAGAACAGTAGTCATTCCTTGCACCATCAACGTATAATTTCCATCTCACCGGGACGTCATTAGTTTCCTCTTCCTCACTATCACCTTTATCTGTGCATTCTGCAATGAAGTCTGCTAAAGCTTGTCCGTTGATAGCTCTTCGGGGATGGTAAGTGCTGTCATATTGACTGAGTTCAATATTCCACTTTAAAAGACGGCCCGAAGTCTCAGGGCGAAATAGGACTTGCTTCAGAGGTTGATCAGTGAGGACTTTGATGGGATGAGCTTGAAAATACGGCCTCAATTTCCGTGATGCAATCAATAGGCAATAGGCGAGTTTCTCCTGCTTCGAGTAATTCATCTCTGCCCCAGTGAATCTTTTACTAATGTAATAGACTGGTCGCTGGATTCTTGTATCTTCTCGAACAAATGCTGCACTCAGAGCGTGATATGATGTTGCCAGATATATGTAGAGATCTTCACCATTGTCGGGCTTTGAGAGTATTGGAGGCACTTCCATTTGACGAACCAGCTCATCAAATGCGTTCTGGCACTCGGGAGTCCAATCAAAGTTTTTTCTTCCTTTCTTTAGAGCGTCAAAGAATGGAATGCATTTATCAGTAGCTTTAGAAATGAATCTGCTCAAAGAAGCAACTTTTCCGTTAAGACTCTGCAGTTCCTTCTTTGTTCTAGGAGCTTTGACCTCCTTCAAGGCAGTGATTTGAGCAGGATTGGCCTCAATGCCCCTAGCGCTCACAATAAATCCCAAAAGCCTTCCGGACTCCACTCCGAATGAACATTTCAACGGGTTAAGCTTCATTCCGTATATCCTGAGGACCGCGAACATTTCCGCCAAGTGATCCATGTGGTCCACTGCTTTCTTTGACTTTACCAACATATCATCGACATAGACTTCCATTGTCTTTCCGATTTGCGGTTTAAACATAGTGTTAACAAGCCTTTGGTAAGTTGCCCCCGCATTCTTGAGTTCAAAGGGCATAACTTTGTAGCAGCAAAGACCAACATCTGTTATGAAGCTCGTGTACTCCTGATCTGGCTTATGCATCATGATCTGATTGTACCCGGAGTAAGCATCCATAAAAGACAACAATTCATGTCCCGCCGTTCCGTCCACCAACTGATCAATTCTAGGCAGCGGGAAACAGTCTTTGGGGCAAGCTTTATTCAGATCTGAGAAGTCAATGCATACTCTCCACTTCCCATTAGCCTTTTTAACTAAGACAGGATTTGAGACCCAAGCCGGGTAAACAGATTCTCTGATGAAACCATTCTCCATGAGTAGGTCGACTTCTTCTTTCAGCGTTCCTGACCTCTCTGGACCCTGAGTTCTTCTTTTCTGTTTAACTGGCGTGAACTTTGGATCAATGTTGAGAGCGTGTACTGTAATCTCTGGTGATATTCCGCACATGTCAGCATGACTCCATGCGAATACATCTAAATTTGCCTTCAAGAATGAGATCAGAATATTCTGAGCTGTAGTGTTGAGTTGTGAACCCACATTCAGCACCTTGTTTGGGTCTTTTAAGTCAACAGGTACCGGCACTACTCTATTCTCCCCTGCACTAGCTTTTCTTGGATCCATCTCTCTCCGGGCACCGCTATGTTCGCCAGTGCAGGGACCAACCTGTAGTTGCTACAAGGTTCGTTCTTTGATGCGGACTGAAGGCGCCGCATCTTTTCCCATTTCTCTCTTCTTTGTTTCACGTAGCTCTGCAAGATAGCACTCCCGTCCCATGTTCTGATCCCCTTTAATTATCCCAATTCCGTTATCAGTGGGAGATTTTATAGTTAGACACCATGGGGCGAGAATAGCTTTGAATGCAGCCAGGGTCGGTCGGCCCAAGAAAGCATTATAAGCAGAAAATTCTTCAACAATTAGAAAGGTCTGCTTTCGAGCTACCTTTCTCGGCCCCTTTCCGAGCTCTACAATCAAGTCTATAGTCCCAATCGGCTGCTTTGGCTCCCCAGCGAAGCCAACAATTTTCAATCACGAAGCCTGAACGTCAGCCATTGGTATCTTCATCTGGTCAAAAGTTTTCTTGAAGAGAATATTACACGAAGCCCCGCAATCGACCAGAATTCTTCTCACAGTGGTCGGGCCAATACCGGCAGAAATGACCAGAGGATCTATCGTAGGGGCTTCAATACCCATAGAGTCCCTAGCGCTAAATATGATGTCATCAGGGAAAGTTTTCTGTTGTTTCAATGGCGCAGCATCCTCTAACACAAAAACACTTTCCTCTGTGGGTGCATGCATCAGTGCACGAGCGTACCTTTCCATCTCACCCCAGATCCTGCTTGCTGGGTGAGGACCTCTCGTTATCACATTAATGACAGGCCTGTCTGACTCATGCTCTACGGCCTTCTCACTCGAGCTTGGATGGTGAGCGGGGACTTGTTGCCTTTGGACTGATGAGGTTGTTGTGTCCCTACCCCTTTTAACATACTGTTGGAGCTTGTTCTCTTTCAACAGTTGCTCAATTACTTCCTTCAAGTGTCGGCATTCGTTAGTGTCATGACCAGGCTGATTGTGAAATTGACAGAATCTTCCACTTTTCTCCATTTTGCCTCCAACCCTCATCTTAGGTGGCGTAGGATAACTGATATTATCTCTGGTTGCAAAGAAGATATTTTCAGGGGTATCAGAGAAGGGTGTGAAGTTGAAAGCTCGACCCTTCTTTGCATCCCCTTGTTTCTTTCCGCCGTCATTCCCCCTTTTCTGAGCATTGGATTCCTTTTTGTCTAGAGCGTTACTATCATTCTTAGTTTCTGCTGACGCCACCTTAGCCGATGCTTGAAGGCTTTCCAAGCGCATGAACTCATCGGCTTTTTTATAGAATTTATCAAGTGAATTTGGTTCTTTCATTTTCAACCATTCTCCAAACTTGCTCGATTTATCAATTGCCCTCATCAAGTATGTTAAGACCATGCGTGGCTCAGCATTATCAACCTCGGCCAAAGCTATGTTGAATCGATTCAAAAACGATTTGATGGATTCTCCTGGGTTTTGCTCCAGACTTGACAATGACATTATATCCTTTGCTTTAGAGGCGTACAACCGAAACTGCTCCTTGAACTTCTTAGTTAAGTCCGAGAACTGATCAATGGATCTAACTGCCAGCTTGGTAAACCATAATAAAGCTACTCCTTCCAAATACACCGGGAAGTACAGGCACTTAATCTCATCGGATGCCCTGGCGCCAGTCATACTTATACAGAAATTCTTTAGGATCACTTGTTCCTTTGTAAGCTGGAATAGTGGGCGGAACAAATTTTCTCGGGAATTCGGCTTTCAGAATCCTCTCGGTGAATGTAGTTTTTCTTGGAGCAAAGCCCCACTCTTTCTCATCCTCGTCCTTTCGCATACTTTCTTTCATGATTTGATGGACCATCCCTGAAAAATACTCTTCATCATCCACAGGCCCTGCGGGGAAAACGTCAGCCATTCTTTCAGAGTTCTGCCTTGACAGTCGTTCACGAAGGGTTGGTTGAGGTCCCGATCCTCCATCCTAAGGAAGTGGCCTTTCAACGGGGCATACCGCCCTTTGAGAAGTATTCCCTCTAACATCCTGAGCTCTATCAGCAGAGTTTCCTTCTTTATTTGTTGGCTGACGATTAGCCTCGAACAAATCATTTAGCTTATTCAATATCAATGTATTCTAAGCATTCTGAGCCTCTAATTGTGCATTTTGAGCATTTAACTGTAGATTCAATCCCAAAACCACAGTGTCTAATTCCGCTCGCGTAACTCCCACAGTTGGAGTTGTCTGACTCAGAGGAGGAGAAGTGGCGGTGTTCTCTTGAACATCATCAGATCTGGAAGATCTACGTTTCCTTCCGGGAGCCATAATTTCTGTTAGATTTCTGGTCTTAACGGAGATTCTTTCCTCAAAGTTTGGTGAAGCAATGATGTAAATACCCTGAGATCGATGTTCTCAGTGAAAGCACCAAAAAATGTTAACGTGAAATTCTGACGCTAACACCTCGGTGTGTGTAGAAACAGTGTGAAAGCACCACCCGTGAATGCGGGAATCAAGAAATAGCAGTAAGTAACAGAAAATGCAGTAAATGAACACAGAGTTTATAGTGGTTCGGCTTATGATCAAGCCTACGTCCACTTCAATCCTTTTATTGCTGCATGGATTACAACTTATTACAATCTCTTCCAATTACAATTCAATTCCGTTCAAAAGACAAGTAGCTAGAGAAAACTTCGATGCAACAAAGTTCTTCAAATTCATGGTTGAATGTGTCGAATCTTTGTGTGAAGTGGATCTAAGCGTCTTGCGTATGCTTGAAGTGTTGAAATGTAGATTGTCTTGAAGATAGTATAGTCTTAATGCCTCTAAGAAAATGATCCACAAGCCCCCTGAATGTTGGAGGTGGTCGTGTATTTATAGGCGTGATTCTGGACATGATTTATCTTCCAAGTCCTAGGTCGTGGACGACCTAAGTTAGGTCGTAGGTTATAGGTCGCTGACGACCTAAGGAACCTTCCATATCTGTTGCATTTTAAACTTGTCTTCGCCTGCTTAGGTCGCGAGCGACCTATTATAGGTTGTAGGTCGCGAGCAGTGTTAGAATTTTAGTAGGACAAGGTTGCACTCTAGTCTGGAGCAAGTTATAGGTCGTTGACGACCTATGAGAGTGGATGATCTTGTAGTGCTGAGGCATCCAATGTAGCGACCTAAGCTAAGTCGTTCACTCGTTAGGTCGCTAAGTCTTCTTATCTCTGTAGGTCGCTGAATCTTCTTGGCAAGTTAGGTCGCTGCTACCCATAGGTCGTAGGTCGTGACAATGCTTAAGTCTTTAGGTCGCAGAGCTGCTTTGTGGAGTTAATTCGTTGAGACTATTATGCCGTTAGGTCGTTGAGACTATTAGGTCGTCAGGTACTCTTAGGTCATTGGGCGGCTGAGTTATAGGTCGCGGAGTTTTTAGGTCGTTAGGTCGCGAAGTGTTAGGTAACTAGGTCGCAAAGTAATGATAGGTCGCTAGGTCGCATTACATTTTAGGTCGCTTCAAAATGGGAGTTAACAGATGATATATCTCGTATTCCTATTGCCTGTGACTTTTCTGATGTTTTTTAACCTGTTTCGGGTTTACCACCCGAGCTGGCAATTGAGTTCCGCATTCATCTCATTCCAGGCGCGCAGCCAGTTAGTCGTCCTCCCATGAGGATGTCTACAAAAGAAAATGAGAAACTCAAGAAGCAACTTTTAGAGCATGAGTCCAAGCAGTTGATTCAGTCCAGTTTTTCTCCATGGGGATCCGCGGTCGTCTTCGTGAATAAATCTGATGGAACTCTTAGGCTTTGCATAGACTATCGCAAGCTTAACGAGTTAACCATCAGGAATAGATATCCATTGCCTAGGATCGATGATATGTTCGATCTATTAAGTGGTGCTAAGGTCTTTTCTCAGCTCGACCTTGCCACGGGTTTTCATCAGTTACGAGTCGTGGAGGATAGCATACCTCTTACCGCTTTCCGCACTCGTTATGGTTCTTTTGAGTGGCTCGTTATGCCGTTCGGTTTGACGAACGCTCCTGCTTTCTTTATTGATCTCATGAATCGAGTATTCTGGGAATATCTCGATAAGTTCGTCCTTGTGTTCATTGATGATATCCTTATTTATTCTAAGTCTGAAGCTAAGCATGCTAATCACTTGAGAACTGTCTTGAGTACTCTCCGTCATCATCAGCTTAGAGCCAAATTCTCCAAGTGCTATTTTTGGGAGAATAAGGTTAAGTTCTTAGGCCATATTGTATCTTCCGATGGCATTTCTTTCGATCCCTCAAAGATCGAAGCCATCCAGAATTGGAAGAGGCCTGAGAATGTGCATGAGATTCGTAGTTTCCTTGTATTGGCAGGTTATTACCACCAGTTCATTAAGGATTTTTCCCGTGTTGTGCTTCCTCTCACCAGCCTTACTCGGAAAGGCATTCATTTTATTTGGTCCGACAAGTGTGAAGCTTCCTTTCTGTCATTAAAGGAACTTCTCACTAATGCTCCTATTTTGGTGGTTCCCGAGGGGAATCATGATCTTGTTGTCTACACTGATGCGTGTGGTAGTGGTCTCGGTGCTGTTCTTATGCAGAAGGATCGGGTAGTTGCTTATGCTTCTAGGCAACTGCGTCCGAATGAAGTTCGCTATGCCACTCATGATCTTGAGTTAGCCACCATTGTCTTTGCCTTGATGATTTGGCGACACTATTTATTGCACGAGCACTTCATTCTTTATACCGATCATAAATCCTTGAAGTATTTGTTCACTCAGAAGGAACTCAATATGAGACAACAACGTTGGCTCGAGTTTCTTGCTTCCTGTGACTTTGATATCCAGTATATCCATGGAAAGGGTAATCGTGTTGCTGATGCGCTTAGTCGCAAACATTCGGTTGTTGTTTCTATGATGCTTGCCGAATGGGATATTCTTGAGACTCTATCTTTTTGTGAAATTCGTGATAGAGGTTCATCTTCTGATTCTCCTATTCTATTATTTAGTTTGGGAGCTCGACCCATTTTGTTGGATCGTATTGCCGATGCTCAGCGGCGTGATCCTGATTTGTTGCATCTTATTCAGCTTTGTGAGTCTGGATCCTGTGATGAGGCATTGCGGGATTTCAGCATTGATTTTCATGGGTGTCTTCGCAAGAAGAACCGTCTTTTTGTGCCTTCTGATTTTGAGCTTAGGCATGACATTCTTGATGATTGTCACCGTTCTAAGTATACCATTCATCCTGGTAGTAGTAAGATGTATGCTGATATGCATCGTCTTTATTATTAGGAAGGCATGAATCACGATGTGGCGAGTTATGTGAGTAATTGCATAACTTGTCAGCATATTAAGGCCGAACATCGGCATCCTTCGGGTCTTCTTTAGCCTCTAGAGATTCCATTGTGGAAATGGGATCAGATTTCTATGGATTTCATTGACGGCCTACCTCGTTCGAGATCAGGCCATTCTAGCATCTGGGTTATTGTTGATCGCCTCACTAAATCGGCTCATTTTGTTCCTATTAAGTCTAATAGGACCGCTTTGCATTTTGCTAAGTTGTATGTCAAGGAAATCGTGAGACTTCATGGTGTTCCTAGTTCTATTGTGAGTGACCGTGATCCTTTATTCACGAGTCATTTTTGGCATAGTCTTCAGCAAGCTTTGGGAACAAAGCTTAATTTTAGAACAGCTTATCATCCGCAGTCTGACGGACAGACTGAACGGGTGAATCGTATCTCGGAAGATCTCCTCCGTATCTGTATTTTTGATTTTGGGGGTAGTTGGGAGGATCTCCTATCTCTTGTAGAGTTCTCCTACAACAATAGTTTTCAGTTTAGTATCGGATGGCTCCTTTCGAAGCTTTATATGGAAGGCCATGTCGATCACCTTCTTGTTGGTTGGAATCTGGGGAGAAGCTTATTCTTGGCCCAGATTTTGTTCGTGACTCTTCAGAAAAGATTGATCTTATTCGTTTGAGAATGAAAGAGGCACAGTGCCACCAGAAATCCTACGCGGACAACCGTAGGAAGCCCCTTGAATTCTCGATTGGTGATCTTGTCTTTATTCGTGTTTCTTCTTTGAAGGGGGTTATGCGTTTCAGTACGACTGGGAAATTGGCTCCTCGCTTTATAGGTTCATTTTCTATTACTGAACGTATTGGCCCTGTGGCTTATAGAGTTTCACTTCCTGCTCATTTATCTGGCATTCATGACGTGTTTCACGTCTCTCAACTTCGGAATTGTCTTCGAGAGTCGGATTCTGTTATCGATTCTCCTGATTCGCAAGAACTAGAGATCTCACCGGACTTATCTATTGTACATCAGCCTATTCACGCACTTGACACGGAGGTGCGACACCTTCGGAACAAGGACGTGCCGCTCGTTAAAGTTCAATGGACAGCTAAACCCAATGACTATACTTGGGAAACCAGAGAGTTTATCGAGCGATCTTATTCGAGTTTTCTATCTTGGCTTGGCAATGGTGAGAATATCTTTTCATCTCAAGCTTATTTCCTTTTCTCTTTGGGATGATGTATGTATGTAGTTGTTACAAATATTGTCTCTGGGAATTGCGGGAACGCAATTTTGTAAGGAGGGGAGATCTGTAACAACCCGCATATTTAACGATTATATATTTAAATGCTTTATTTAAATATAGCGTCGTTAGTTGGATTTTTGGGTATGAAATGTTACTCTTTGCAAACGGCCAAGTTAGGACTCGAAACCACCTCCATTAAGTCCAAAATGGTGTTTGCGATCTTTTTAAGTATAAACTTTGATATGTTTGGAGTAAGTTGAATTTTGCTACGTTTTCTAGTTGGGTTTTGGGTCTGGATTCAGCCCACTAGCCAACTAAATACCCTAACTCAGTCCCTCTCCTTCCATTCACTCATTTTCACTTCTAAAACTCAAGCTAAAACTGAAAATGGGGGAAAGGAAGAGGAATTAGAAATTCCAAGCCCTAGTTTACTTTGCAAACTTGAATTCTTGCTCTAAAATCAAAGAGAAGCTATTGGTAAGCCTTCTCTTCATCTTCTCCAACTCTTTTCCTCTTCAATTTATGAAAGTTTCCTAAACCTAACTTAGGAAATACTTATTTTGATCTTAGATTGAAGCTTGTTGGGTTGAAGTAGAGATTGGTTAGTCTTCTCCTTGTGATTGAGCTTCTTCTTCTTTGTTTTGGGTTAAAGGTGAGATTTTTATCTTACATATATGACTATAATTATCTTTGAATGTTGGGTATGAATTCCTAACACTTATTCATGTGCATTTGCTTTTGGTTTGGATTGAATTGGTGAATATTCCAATTTTTAGTGTTCTGGGTTCAAATCTTTAAAATCCTTACTTTGATGTTTTGATCATGTTTTGGTGATGCATCGAGGAGCATATAGGGCCGGGTTGTCGATTGGCATAAACCCTTAGAGCCAATGTTCGTCCGGTTGCATTTTGGAAGAGTTTGCTCTTCATTTGGATAGGCTGAAAAATAGCCCAGGCATGATTCAGTTGACTGAATTCTCTGTTGAGTCGACTGAACCTGGAAACAGAAAGTTTCCAGGCATGATTCAGTCGACTGAATTCTCTGTTCAGTCGACTGAACCTGGAAACAGAAAGTTTCCAGGCAGAATTCAGTCAACTGAAAATCTTTGTTCAGTCAAATGAATTTGCTGTTTAGTCAACTGAAATCTCTGTTTAGTCAACTGAAATCTCTGTTTAGTCAACTGAATTTGCTGTTTCAGCCCACTTTGCCTTTTGGGTGAATTTCCAATTTGAATCGATTCGTGATGATCCTATTTGTTGTTATCATTTATTTTGACTTGGATGATTCCTTTTTAATTTCAATCCATTGGTTCTTATAAAATGATCTTTTAAATTGTATTAAAAGCTTGCTTCTCTAATTTATAAATCCTATTTAAAACACACACAATTTCGCACTTCGAGCAAAGTGGAAAAGAGATTAAATGGTTAGGTAAAACACGGACCATGAATCCGCGCGTTTATCTTTCCGATTAATTCCCGACCTATTCGATTGATTGTTTTGACCTTTTTGGTCTGGTTTACCGATGAGATGTGGTAAACTTTGTATTGCTTTGAGTGTGAAATCAACTAGTAAACTGTTTAGTGCGAACGAGTGGTTAAGGGACTCACGTTACCACTTTTCGGATTCCTTTTCGAGAGTTGTGACACATTCTGCCAGTTAGTGGTATCCAGTACTGGGCCTTCGGACCTTCACCACTACGGTTTGTTACCTTCGGGTGTGTTGCCTTCGGGTTTGCACCTTCAGGTTTGTTGCCTTCGGGTGTGTTGCCTTTGGATTTGCACCTTCAGGTTTGTTACCTTCGGGTATGTTACCTTCGGGTATGTTACCTTCGGGTTTGTACCTTTGGGTTTGTGCCTTCGGGTTTGTTGCCCTATAGTATCGCTTTCGGAGTTGGTCTTTATGAGCCGCTCGAATGATATTTGGGTTTGGAGCCTTCAGGCTTATGGATCCTTGTTTATACAGTACTGAGCACGTGCAAGTTTTCTGAAGTTTCATTGATATGCATATTCCCTAGGTATCGCTTTTCGGTGTTGGTCTTTTCGAGCCGCACGATCTATGGCGATTACCTTGCGGAACTTGTGTTACCTTCATTGGTATTTGTTATTGCCTTTTTGGCTTGTTTTGGGATATTCGTATCCTTTGTTTCTTTGTGTTGCCGATGATATGAGGCTTGCCTTATTATGATTCATCTTGTTAGATGATCGTGTTATCTCTTTTAGAGATATTTGTTATACTTTGTGACCTTGCAGGTTAGTGTTCTTCAGTTTATCTAACTGATTTGTTTAGCTAGACTGACCCATGTATTTCATACTCGGGTCAGACCGAGTTGTTTCAGGTTAGGTGCTTTTGGACTTAGCCTATTTTGCTTCTGCATGGACTATTCAGCTATCTCCTTTTTGTTAAAGCTTTTTGTGTAGTCCTTTTTGTTGTAACTCTGATATGTATTCTTTTGACTCATCTGTATATTGTGGTTTGCTATACCATTTGACATGTATTAGTTTGTAAACTCTGTTATGTATCAATATATGTGTACATGATGATCTATTGTTCTGTGACGTATATTACGTTTGAGTTGTTATATTCTATTCTGAGAGATTCTCCAACCACCTATGGTTTTGTTTTAAGTATTCATTGGGTATGTCGACCTGCTTGGTATGTCTATTGTCGATGTATTCAATAGATAGTTAGAGCAAGGCTATAGATGGTCGCGCCTAACCAGCCTTATTCTCCGTGTTAGTTGACGGCATTACCCTATAGTGTCCTTGGCTGGCGTGGGTATAGAGGTGGGGCGTCACACAATTCTTCCTGTTTCTCCTTTTTCTCAATGGCAGGCAAAATTCTCAATTCCAAATCAAATTGCAATTCAAAATCAACTTCAAAAATTCAAACTCCACAAACTATATCGAATCATATATGGATTTGAAGCTCTCGATGAGCACAGGTCAAATATATGACTCGTTTTTCAATCTGGGTTTCGGTGTGGTTGGAAATCTGTGAACTGATCGTGACTGTTCGTTGCTAGTTGATGAAATTGGACGGATCGACAAATCGTTGGTACCGTTGCATAAAGGAGGCCGAGGAGAGTTCATATAGGCACGTCACATGAAGTTTCAATGGTCAGATCGGCCGCAATAATTCGATCTAGGGCTTAAATCTCGTGGCGGCCATGAGAATACGCAATACCGATCGGCGTCTCATGGGGTTCAGGCTGGGCCAGGCGACGCTCAGGTGAGGCTGTCTTGATTCGCGATCGCGGGTGACATTCGAACTAGGGCGACACTATTGATCAACGTCAAGGAATTAGGGTTTCGGTCGGCAAAGTTCTAGAGGGAGGACGTGCGTGACGTGGCAGAGAAGGGTGAGTGTTATTTTTCTATTTTAATTTTATTTTTGATTTCATATCTTCTAATTCGTATAACTTTTGCATACGAGGTCTGTTCCACGTGCAGTTTTCTCCGCTGAGATCGTATCAAAATTCTAGTTATTTTGAAGCTGGTTTGGATGGATTTGGAGAATGTTCAAATTTTGGGGTTTAAATTGGATTTAATTTCAATCTAAATTCAAAAGGTGAGTGTTTTAACCCACTCACGACTTCAAAAATTTCTTTTGTGTGTTAAATTAATTTTTGATGTGATTAGAAATTTATTTATGACTGTTTGGCATATTTTAATCATCACCTCAGTTAAATTTAATTTATTGAATTAAATTATTATTTAATCTATTATTGTGCATAAACTGCTAGTTAAATTGTTATTTGATTTATCATTGAATGTAAACTATCAGTAAATACCTGTTATTTATTATCTGTCTATATCGATGTTATTGATTAAATTGGGTGATGATTGTGATGATTGTTGATGATTGATATTGGATGAATGGATGTTGTATTTTTTTTATATTGTTATAAACTATAAGTTATGGATTTTTATTTCATTCGGGATTGCGGTTTGAAATGATATATAACCGTACTTATATTTTAAATTGCGGATTGAAATGATAAATATCCGTATCTCCTGACCATAGGACATAAAATTATATACAAACACCGTGGTCTATTTATAAAATATTTTGGAATGATTTCTATGGTTTGGAAAGAAATATATGGTTTATTGAATATTTATTTTTGATTATATAAATATTATTTTTATATATAGTTAAATGCTCGAATTTATGCTATGTACGAGTTTGCTAAATAAAAATTAAGTTTAATAATAGAGTTTGATTTTTATTAAAATAAAATGTGAGTAAGCATTTAAATTTTATTTTAATATGGAGTGCATAATAATTTAAATAAAATACGGTGAGGAGATAAATTGGAGATTTATTTGAAGTTAAATTTATTTAAGAATTAAACTAAAAAAGTGCTGTGAAATTTATTAAATTGGAAATTTTAAAAGGTATAATT
The DNA here is from genome assembly GCA_030765085.1 of Allium cepa. Taxonomy (NCBI): domain Eukaryota; kingdom Viridiplantae; phylum Streptophyta; class Magnoliopsida; order Asparagales; family Amaryllidaceae; genus Allium; species Allium cepa. The sequence continues at coordinate 199,953,741 of CM060935.1, forward strand.
ATTATAACTTGATTTTGGGGTGAAGGTGAATTAAATGAGTATTTCAAGTATAAATGAATTAAAGGAAATATTTAGTTATTTGTAATTTGAGTTTTATTTAAATGATAATGGATTTATCATGTAAATATTTTAAAACTAAATAATAGAAAATTTTAATTGTTGAATCGAAATTATCTAATTTAGTTTTGAAATTTTGTAATATTTAAAGCCTTGAAATATATCGAAATTGAAATGTTTTATCGAAACTGAAGTGTTTCGAAGTTCTGAATTTCCATGTGTTATGTTTTAAAAGTGTTATAATTTCAAATGTTTGGTTTCGAAGTGTATAAATTTGAAAGTGCTATGATTTTGGAAAAGAGATATATTTGAAATAAAAATGATATTATATTGATTTGGGTTTTATAACAATGATATCATATTACTTTGGGTTTTTGAAATGGAAATGGTATCATATTTATATGTTTTTGAAATGCATATTATATTATGGTTTTGAAGTAAAATTATTTTCAAATGACTGCGGTGTTATAATAATGATTGGTTGGCAAAGAGACCAGGATCGGATATGGACATACTCTCTGTCGATATCGAAAACCACTTTGACAACCGTGTACGCGATGAAGATTCCAGAATGAAGTAAGATGGTGGCGGCGTTTCCTTTGTGGTATATACGTGGACCCGACTCCTGTGAGTTGCCATAAGGTGGCTAAAACAGGAGGGATTGACGGGCTAAGAAGGTGACACCTTTTATCGGACACACTCCTTCGATACCTTTCTATTACTTTGTGATTGATTGGGGCCCTTTTGAATTTGGGGTGTGGCTCGAGGTGGGCGGTAATAGCTGCTACGCGTTACCACCGGTCCGGAAGCGTAATTGGTATATATACCCTGGCATTGCCTAGTTGTGCCATGTCACCTACCCTAACGCGGCTTGTACGAGTTTGGTCTTCTCCCGTAGCCCATGGAGTATTTAGGCTAGTCTCCAATCTGGAGATACGCTGATACTAGATGGACTACTGGGATTATTATTGTGTTAAGGGGGAGATTGGGTAACTCCTTAACGCTATTTAAAAGTAACTTTATTTTACTATAGACATTATTATAATAGCGAAATATTACTACATAGTAAATAGTTTAACGGATCCTTAGGAGATGTGAATCCCGAGCATCTCCTAAGTTACTGAACTCATGTTTGACACTGGATAGGAGATGTCAAATACCATAAACATCTCTGACGCTGTTCCACTCTTATTATTTATAGTTGATTTAACTTACATAAGTTCTTTTAGTTCTGACTCAAGTGTTTTGTCTTTTCAATTCGCTCGGGTCAATCTGAGCATTTCAGGGTTCAAAGACTTTACCTTTGAAGGACGAAGACTTGGATTTCTATTATTTATTATATTCCGCTGCTTCACATTGTTCTGCTGCATTGTTATTGATTATTCTATGGTATGTGTAACTCTGATATGTATTGTGTAAGTATAATCAAATGTTTTCGTAAAACAACTTCATGAACTGTTTATTTGATTATCATATTTTGTTGTTCTGCTACAAGATTCTATTTTGGTTTTTTCTTTCTTTGCTTTTTCTTATTTACCCCATAACAATCCGCCCTTCTGCATGGCTTAAGTCTAACGTGTGTGGTTTATCGTCGATTTAAAGCGTACAAAAAGGCCGGGATGTTACAGATATACTTGAATTCATAATTGCTGTTTGAAAGAGAAAATGAATGGTTTTGATCATATTACCTTAAGGTGATGGAAAAGATCTAAGACTAGTACCTCAATATGGAAAATCAAACCAAATTTACCTTTTCAATCAGCAATTACCGATTCAGGTATGGCTTTCGCAAATTTATTTACCTTTCTTCGATATCTTCTAAATCAAATTAATAGGGTCACCTATTTAGATCTAAGGTTTCATGATTAATTTATGTAAAAATATATTAAAACCTAACAAATGGTATTAGAGTTGTCCATCATTGAGTTCATTAGAGAAAAATTATGCATTTCTTAATGAGTAAGCTTTGAATTGAACTTGTAATTTGAAGTCCTGTAATTTCATACTCAAGTTTCAGGTCAATTTGATCTATATAAAAGATTTACCATTGATGATTTTTAGTTTGATTTTCTTTAATATTATAAATTAAAAGGCTAATTTGTGAAACTATTTCGATGTAGAAAGATAGGTCTAAATGATTTGTATGTCATTTTAAAATAAGCTAGAATTTTGAAATCATTAAATTAGTGGGGAAAATTCAACATTCCTATAATTTTCAGTAACAATTCATGTTGGTTAAAGCATTCACATGTTTATTATTGTATATTTTGTACATAAGTTGTGAATCTTAATGTGAGGAATATTTTGGATCTGATACGTGCAATCATTTTTTTCAGTATTAATAAATGGTACAAATAGATATATATAATTTAGAACCATTTATACAAGAAAAATAAATTCGGTTCTATGGTTATTTTACCTTAATCAACTTTTGATTAAGCAATCTGTGTGTGTATATATATAAGGTATTTTGGTTATTTCAGATATTCGATTAATTAGAAATAAAGTATGCTCCTTTAAAGCGTTTATGTTTATTTTATTATTGAAATAAATTTTAACATGATACTAATCTACATTTGGACCACATAACGGTCAATTGCATTTATTTTATCTTAAATGCGTTATATGTGGTTGTTATGATAATAAATTAATTAATTTTTTATCGTAAATGCACTTTATGTGTCTGTTACAATAAATTTAGTGATGCAACATGCTTGCATTTGGAGTAAGAAAAGATGTATGGTTCATTATTTGATGCATTTATGTGTATTTCACTTTCATGCTTTAAAGGAGCAGCAATTTTCAAATTTGCCAAAATGCATGGTTAGTGACCATGATTAACCATAAAATTAATTTAAGAATAAAGGCATGAAACAAAGCTCATAAAAGTGTTAGGGTCCAGAAGAATTGAAGACATGAATTTAACGATAGTTCAAAAAACAGTTTTTCGGAAGTACTAAGATAGCTTTCAAAGAGACTAGGATGGAGTGTCAAGTTCCTGATGCACCTATGGCAAGTGAGACAAGAGCTTTCAAAAGAATATAAAAGAAAGCAAAATTATACTTCCGCCTCATCTAAACCTTTCAACGCAGTTGAATCCACATATATGAGAGAGCCTAGTATGGCTTCGAAAAGGTATTGGACAACAGACTCACACACAGGAACCAAATCCCTTGAAGTAGTTGGTTTCGCCATTGTTAATCTTCCACTTGAAGACTTTTTTCCAATGCGCACCTTTCGAAAGCAAGAACATGCCTTCTGTAATGTTTGGAACCATTCGAAAGCATAAATGAAACTCCATATGAAGCCAAGTGACCTTTTACAATAGTCTGGTCATCACCTATTGGTCCTTTCCAAACTATATGAAATCTTTTCTTATCCACTCAAATAATCACTCATCATGATAGACCCTAGACCAATGCAATCAAGGGAGGTTACGAGAGAAAGGAGTTTGGGTTGCTTTCGCATGCATCAAAACAATATGATAGGGAACCTAGACCATTTTGCTACACACCTTTCGAAGGAGTCGACAGGATTCAGAGGAATGCAAAAGCAATATTGAGGAGTTTTAAACAACTTCAACTGCTAGTACACAACTGATGAAGGCGAAAGGGGTTAACCTAACATAATAAGAGATACAAGCGGCTGCCTTCAATGTTATGGAAGCGGAAGGATAAAGAAATATCTTTCGACCACTTTGAAAGGATGAAGGTAAAAGGATGAATGTGGAAGGATGGAGAAAGACCTTTCGATGCTTTGAAAGGATTGAGGTGAAAGGAGGTCAACCTACATCTTTAAATTTGACCCTAGGGGTGCGAGTTGGGGAACAAAATTTGAATTCTGATGTCTCTTTATTCATAGAAAACTCAAATTTTGTTACCTTAAATAAATTTGGGAAAATTCTCTTACTTGTAATCCAATTTAAAGAAATGCAATGGAGGGGATGCATGATCCAATCTTGATTTGAATATGGGGAAGATCATTTTGTCCATTAGCATAATGGCCAATTGCATATGATGCTCACTTATTTATTAATCCTTATTTGACTTATGCAATGCTATGTGATCAACTTAGACATTGTGAATTCAAATAATATTATCATCATGTGTCGTGATATCAAATGTTAAATTGACGTAATGATGATATTTCGAAATATATAAGTTCATTGAACTTATATAATTTTGTCCAAGATGTTATCCCATTGCATATTGAAGTTAAATCTTATATATTGAATATTAAGACCCTTTTAAAGAGTGAACACCCTTTCGACCTGATTGAAAGAGGTTTCGAAAGGGACTCACTGTATGAAAATTAATTATGTTCTACGGTTGGACATCTTCAAATGGAGCTCGGATATTTCAAAAAAAATCTTTTTCGAAGGAGTGCCATATGTAGAAGAAAAAAATACACTTTTAAAAGTCAATTCTTCTTTTAAAGGCAGAATGGTCCTTTCGGTATATTCGAAAGGGGGGTATGAATGATCTTTTCGATCCATGTAAAAGAAAATATGAATGACCCTTTTGACCCATTCGAAATGGGTTTCGAAGAGATTGATCACGTTTAAAATTTTCCTTTAAGGTGTTAGCGACATTTCTGTTAACAACATAGCTTTCGGATGTTGACAATATTTCTTATTAAGAATTGTAATTAAGTATTCAAATAATAAACTAAAGATAAAATGTAACATTTTGTATAGTTATATTATGGTTCAATTATACGTCATAGCTACTACATTCTTTCAATTTATTTAGCATAGCATATAATATGTCATTTATGTATACTTTTATATGGCATTTAATTTAGGCATTCATCCATGACATTTGTTATGTGATTTATTTATGATGTACTATATCATATTTATTTAGGAAATGTCATGAATATAACCCTATATTTAAAACAAAAGATTATAACAACTATGACATGTTGCGCCACGATTAGTGTTATGTAGACCTAAAGCATTTTTAGGAGTGTTTTATAGCACTCAAAATATATTATACGTACACTAAGAAATAAATTCATTTATATTTCTGTTATTTCCATGCAAATTAACTATAAATATCCTACATTCCAAGTGATTTAATTGAAATAACATGCCACCAAAGTGACCTCACTTATCTTCGTTATTCATGAAAATGTTTGATATTTGTGTGTATTTATTCATGTGGATATTAGCCGGCCCAAAGGAGGAATAATTGTTAGCTAAATCACTTACCCGTATGTGATGATAAATATGTGATAATTATGAGGTCTTACTAATGATTAACTAATTGGCCCAACGGAAGATTATTATTTGACTTTGGTTTATTATTGGTGTTTGATCATTACAACAAGAGTACCACTTACAATTAATATTACTGTTCAAAGACATGATATTAACGTTGTGCTACGTATCTTGATTATAAACTTACCAATTATCTAAGTTTACTACGGTTGATATTTAGATATGAGCATCTACAGTCAGCCTTTATTTGTTTTCAATTTAAAACTAATTTGACTAAGTGTCTGCTAATTTTAATAATGTTCTCATCTTGTTTAGGACCAATTCCAAGGATTAGTAAGAGTACATATTGGTTTTTCTTGACTCCGTGGATCTAATTCCTGTATTTAGGAGTATCACAACCACCTCTATTATAGTTGAATGTTTTTATAATTTTATGAAGAATTTGAGAGGCAGGATAATTCAAATTGCAAGGATCAAATGATCATAAGGTATAATATTTCAAATGCATTCAAAGTTGTGATATTCATAGCGATAATCAATTTAAAGGAGTTCTTTACAAAGTAAAAAATATTTTTTTCAAAAAAAATGATAATTGGGAGAACAAGCATGCTTTACATTATATTGCTTGATTACATAAAGTCAATGTAAGGGAAAAAATGAGTATTATATGGAAAGATGTTGCTTCAAAAGTTAAAGGCACTTAAGTTATTGTTATTTTTTGGTACTCTCTTTATTCACAGTATAACCATTTTAAGATTATTTTTAAACTATTTTTTTAACAATAAAATGACCTATTATTGAGTTCATTTAGCACTATGATAAGAAGAAGAGTGGTTGAAGCATGTAAAATTGAATGTAATCATTTAACATACATTGTAAATAAATGTACAGTATGGATAAAGAAGATGGTAAGGATCTAGAAGAAAAGAAATAATATATGTATGTATATATATATATAATTGTTTTTTAATGAGGTATACATACATATAAAGTAAAGTTTATTAGTTATTTTTATGATATTATTGAGATTTTGGATTTATTTAATATTTTTGTTATATTTCCATTTAGACATATTTTAGTTTTCTATTTCTAATACGAACAAATTAGGTTATTACTGTTCATTTAAAAATAATAAGTTTATGAATGAACATTGTTGGAATTAAAGCTCTAAATTTTTAAAATATAGCCTATAGCGCCCGCAAATCCGTACCCCTTTGAGTCGACAATATTCTCCATCAGTTTAACTCAATTTGGACGGAAATGCGAATCATTAGGGTTAAAGAAGAAAGAGGTAGAAGAAGAAATAGAAAGCAATATCAGAATCTCACAATCGCAGCAAAGCAATATACAATAGATAACAACTGAATTTTATACAAAACAACTATAACTATTTGTATACATTACATCATCAGAGTACACACAAGCAATATCGTAATACTGGACAGTTATAATAACTTGTCCCCATAAAAACTAACTATACAGCTTACACTACACAATGGAGTATACATCAGATACGTGATATATGCCTCGCCATCCAGCTCATCTCCCGAGCTCCAAAGATCTTATCCTATATCCTATAATACTCGATCGGACCCTAGCATTATAATAAAATGGCACCCGAGTCAGTCTGGAAAGCAATTGTGAGAAAACACACTCAATTGGATTATTAAAGTTTCAAAAATCCTTTGAAATCAAAGGTATCTCGTAAGACCACGCCACAAATAAACATGCCGGGTTTTTACCTCACTAGAGCCAAAACGTTTGTATCAAATTCATCTGATATTATAATATTGTCTATAGAAAGTAAAATAGAATCTAGCTGAAATGCTTCCATCTCACGTTCCACCAATAGTTAGGCACAAGCAAAACTATACGGGCGCTTATTGGAGATTGGATTCCATATAATGGCAGGGCTATGGTGTACCGCCCTTCATAGTACCTAGCCTAGATCAGAGTATCGAGGGCCACTTTCGATCCCCTACAATACAAGATCGGAGCTACCCCTTACTGGATAGTTCGAATTAGATCACCCCACGGTTAGGATCACCAACCACCCACTAAGCCGAGATCAAAAAGGTAGACGTTTTCGAGAAATAAAAGGAAATGTGGACTATAACACTGTTGTTATAGTAAATGATTTCCGAAAGGAAATGTTTTGGTTTAGTATTGGGATTTATATATCTATTTTAATTTCGAATCCATATACTAGTGATTTTGGGTTGTCGTAACGATGTTTTACGCAACATTCGTTTTGGCCCAAGTAAATATGTTTAAGTGAATGATTTCCTTAAAGAATGAATTATATACTTAATTCGATTTAAGTATATTGAATATTTTCAAAGGTTGAAAATAAGAAGATTTGTGGATTACTTATGAATAAATAAGTATGGAAATGTTTTCCAATATGAAGTGAATATTTAGAATTTATCTTTTTGAAGATAAATTGAGAATGAATAATTGAAATCGGTTATTCATGGATATTTTTGAAATATAAATTCATTATGGAATTTATATGTGAAAGTGGAATTTGTATGAAAATAAATGTTGATTTATTTTTGAAGTGTTGAAATAATATATCTTGTAAAGATATTTTGGAAAATAAATAATTTGGAAAATTATTTGGAATCTGGTGATGTATGCATATCCATTGATAGTTCAATAATCGACTATCAATATTTCCCTTTGAATGGGTATTTGATGTGAATTGATTGAATTTGAATACACACTTATTTTTGAATAAGCGCTCACTATTCGGGTTAACCAGGAAAGGACCATGGGGTCGTATAACCCATTCCGAATATGTGATACGTCGTTGTGAATCGCATTTGAAGATCGGTGTTGAAGACCGGATATTTGCGAGAGCGATAGGATGAACTATCGATTGACTCTGCACCGAGTTGCTCCGGTATTGAGTTCTCCATATGTGATGGTGAATCCGATCAGGATTGTGGATATCCGGATTGCAAGGACTTCTTTGTAAGTGCCTTCGGTTCTGTTCGAGCCCGGAACAGACTTGTATGGATTGTATGTCTGACATTACAAGTTGAGATATAAAGCCGATTTCTTTCAAATATATTTCTGTTGGTGGCGGAGAATTTATTCTTTGCTTAACACCCTTCTCTGAGACGTACGAGCTCAGAGGTTATATAGTTGAAGTTATCAGCGATATATTCCCAAATTGGTAATGTGACATGCTGAGTGATGCTGAAATGATCATTGTGTTGATTATTTGTGATAGGATCATTTATTTGATCGTCTATCTTAGTGATCATTGTGTTGATCATTTGTTGACCCAAAGCATGGCTTTTGTATAAAGTATGTTTTTGTGGACGTGAATTCGTCGAGCCTCACACCCCGTGAATGGTCAAAACAGGAAAGAAGCAGCAAGGTTATGAGGGGTAGCACCCTTTAGGATGTGTCCATTTCCTTCTGGAAAAGGGTGGTGTCATGGTATGGAGCCCAGATACTTACTCATGTTGAAAACACTTTATGATTGTGTGAATTGATTACGAGCGCTCGGTTGATAAAGGTCCCAAAGGACCGGGGGATGGCATATTCGGTCAGTTGTTACTCAGTTAGGAGTAACCCGGCCTTGTGTTGGTAGAGATCCGGTTTGGTTCTCGGGGATGTCCATCCAGAGGCATTCTCATGTGGCAATGGGAAGTTCCTTGGCCTGACCATTTGTTGGAAATCCAATTCCCAATACGAAACTTTTACGGTATTAGTTGTAGAACCTGATATTCACTTATGGTGGTCACCACTGTTTGGATAGTAGCTATAGTAGGCATACGATAATGGTCGTATGTTGGCTAAGATTTATATCTTTATTTTCGAAATGATTTTCCTCTACACTATGCACTAATAATAATATCAAATATTATTTTAAATGCGTATCAAGCATCTTTGACTATCATAAGGAGAAATCTCCTCCGATTCTGCGTTTGCATGTGTGTGTGTGCGGGAGGCCTTATGGTAGTCTCATTTTTAAAAGCATTGCGAATTGAGTTTAAAAATATTCCTCTATTTGATTTTAAAGTTAAATAAACTGTTTTGAGTTCTCACACCAGTCACATGACTGACTCGGAGTTTATTGTTTTCCTTCCTAAACTCTGGGTGCCCACCAATTTCCACACGGGCAGTTAAGAGTTAGGTTTATCAGGATATTCTGGATATTCTGGAGTTGCTGGAGGCAAGCTGGATGGCATGGCGTATTACTAGTTTATATAGTATTTCTTTTTCCGCTGTATTGTTTGTTGTTGTATGTTGTTGTACACTCTGATGTGATGATATGATGTAATAAAATGTGATGTAATGTAATAACTGATATAGTTCTTTGTTTAAAGATTATTCATTTATTATTATATGTTGTTCCGCTGCGAATTGTGAGATTTTGTTCTTGTTCCTTTCTGTCCCGTTCTATTTTAAAAAAAAAATTCTTCTATCTTCTATTATCAAATTTTCTATTTTTCTATCTTCTTTCCTCTCTATTTCCTATCTCTTCTCTCTTCTTTCTTTTTCTTTTCTCAAATTCTTTTTTTAAAAATCCCATAACTATTCGGTTTTCGGCCTTTGATTTCTCGGCAGTCGATAAAGTGAGTGTCGATGTTGAATTTTCGAAAGTCGAAAATCCGCGTACGTTACAGGTTTGGTACTGCTCGAGAAGTGTCACAAAATATATAAGGTTCTCAAAAGTATATTACTAGGGGTATACTCCATGGGTGGTGCACCTCCCTAGTGATTTATTGGAAATTTTCCTTTCCATACTTGATTCGAACTTTCGAACTATTTTTCTATAATTGTAAAGGGAAGAGTCAACCACTCTTTATGATGTTTAACTATAGATTTTGTCCACTATACAAGTTTGGATGGTTATCTTGTTTTATCCATTCTTTCCAATTTGGATTTTGTTCAAACTATTTACATTCTTTAAAGTCTGAATCTTTATACTATTTTTTCCCATCATCGATGTTTGGATTTGTTTCCTATTGTTCTTTTCTATTCTTATGTTTGGCTTTTGTTTATGTGGGAGAAAACCTAATTCGTGTTAGCGGTTTGATCCTATATTATTGTTAAGTACACTTTCTTTTGTTCTAGAGTTTTACTCATACCAGATATTTTGTCCAACCAGAGTAGTTTACTTTTCCTAAAACTCTTGGGTATTCAATTATATTTGAGTATTCCGAGAATATCAGGTTTTCTTTGGAGCTCTTTGAAGATGATGAACAAGCAGGTGACTCGTTAGTTATCTATTTATTTATTTATTTATTTATTTTCTATGATTATAGTGGTATATTTGGCATCTGAAAAATGTGAAGTCAAAATGTATAACTGCAAATCTGTTTGATGTGGTACTTTTGTTTAACTCTGATATCTCCATATAAGGAGTAACATTTTGTACTATATCATTTTGTATCACATGTAACCATTCCATTGCGTGGTTTTTCTACTCTATTATTTATTACACCCCAAGACAACTTATTTTTCTGATGCTTGTGCAATGACACACGAAAAGCAAGGATGTATTAAGTGTAGTTCCCAAGTATAAGAAAGGAGGGTCATTACATCATGTTTCTCAATGGAGACATTGATGAAACAACTAAAGAAATGCATTTATGGATTACTCTTTTGTACTAGGGATTCAAATACATCATTATTATTCATGGGGAGATATTTGGATTATCCAAAAGAGCTGGGCAGATAAGTGCATAAAAAGATTCTGTATGCAAACTACGAATCAATTGCTTCTCCTTTGCCAAAAGAGAAATATTGTCTTATACGGTGATATAAGAACATACTTAAAGCTAAAGAAATGCAAAAGATCCTCGTACGTTTGTGGTGTGAAGTCCAAAGATGCTAAGGCATATACACATATGGATATTGCATGTATTATTTGGCAGATATTTTACTGACATTGAAAGTGGATTAATGATTAGTAACCAAAATGGTTACGTGGTATCACTATGGAACAAAAGTTCTATGCTTATAGATAAAAGATTGGACTGGTTGGAGATCATAAAGCATTACGATCCGAATATTTTGGATGGTAAAAGTGTAAAAGATTTTACTTCAGGTAATAATTTTTTTGGTAGAGCTATATAAAGTAAGTTATCATACAAACACTTATAACCTCCTCAATTTTGGAGCTAACATTTATTTTCTGTTATGGGGCATCCAACGGTCAAAAATAATTGCAAAACTTTGTCACAAAGTTAAGAAATATTAATAAAGGAATTGAAAGACCACTAAAGTTATGTTGTGACAATAAAAAACATATTATTTTTCAATAAGGAGAGAGTGCAAGTGTAATTTATAGTGCATGTTGTGGCGAACTCCATTATGGAAGATCCGCTTACAATAAGGATTGCTATTCAAGGTTTTCATGACCATGTTATTCAATCGGTGTAACTTCTATGTAAGGATATTTGGTTAAGGAGAAGTTTATATTTGGGTCTGTCATATGACACACTGCTCTATACTCCCATTACATACTATAAAGTCTTTTTCGATCAAAAATATAATTAGTAAAGTTTTGTTTGCACTATATATTGTTTGAATATTGAACATTTGATCTCACTAAAGTAGGACCAGTTGGAAATAGACAAGTATAGATCATATCTCATACAATTTTCATGCTATGCATCCATGATTGATCTATGTCATTTGAACATATTGGTATATGTGACCATTGATTGGTTTTATTACACTAATGGTAACAAAATCGACATTGATCCTTTGTTGGTATAGTTAATGGATGAGATTTGAACGATCCGTAATTTGATCACTTTAATTAAGGATATTTAATTTATTTTAAATATTCAAATATGGATTATTTTCATAAATAATCAAGTTTAAGCGACAAATAATAATAATGAACCTATTTGGAGAAATACTCGGAAAATATTTACTTCGGAAAAATATCGTTAAAAGGAACGGAAAACTGATTTATCGATAAACAACTCTATAATCGAAAAACATCATGCATCGAGCTGGATACATTCACTTTTTTTACAATTGAACCTGAATATGAAATAAAATTAATTTATTTGTTTTTGGAAAAATAAAAGTATTTATGACATTATTAATAATGCCCTTATATTTAATATTTGATTTGTTAAATTTAATTGAGTTATAATGATTTAATAATTATTATAATTATTCAAATAATTATTTTAAAATGATGATAATTCATTTTAAATATTTATAAAGTGATAATAAATCATTTGTAGTAATTTATTAAGATGACCCCTTGGATGATTAGAGTACTCAATAAATACATCAGTCTAAATAGCTAACTTTGCTTCCTGCTTGTCTCCGAATGCTTATTTGTCCACCTACTAAGCCTACAAAAACTTTTAACTCTCAATCCACTCAAATTAATTTTGAGCACTTAGGAGTTTACGAGGGAAAAACACAAACTTCGAGTCGAAAAAATCCTAGTGTGAATAATTCTATTACATCTCAATTTGCTGATATTATGTAAGCTCATATCGTTCAGTGAAATGAGTTTTCCCTTACTAATATTCCTTAAAAGCATATCTCTTCCAAATCAGAATCCTGCAATCAAACTGATTAAAGCAATAATAGCAATATCATATATGCACATAAATTAGGTAATCAATGGACATCAGTCCGAACAATATAGTTTTGTTTGGCAAGCTACTAACTATTGGCTAACTCGATCCTGCCAGACATAATAAGTGATCTAACTTCTGTTAGACACATTCCTGAATGATTTTTCCTTAACTTCTTCCATGGTCAACTTGTAACGACCCGATATTCCGATGCTTGAAAAACCAAACCATTAGGTTTGAAGAAGAAGGAGGTAGAAGAAGAAATAGAAAACAATATCAAAATCTCACAAACATAGCGGAGTAAAATATGATATATAACATCGACTTTAAATACAAAGAATCTGTTTCATCATATATACATATATTTCTCCGTACAATAATCATTTCGTCAAATTCGAACAGTTCAGTAACATGCCCTTACACAGTGGAATAATAGTGAAGAATGGAAGGACGCCTCGCCATCCAGCTCGTCTCTTGAGCTCCACAGCAATCCATCCAAAATTTGTACTCTATGATGCTTGGTCTGACCCGAGCATTATAGTTAAATAACACTCGAGTCAGTCTGGAAAACTAGCGTGATAAAAAAACGTTCAATTGGATTATTAAAGTTTTCAAAATTATTTGAAATCAAAGGTATCTCGTAAGACCGCGCCATAAATAAACATGTTGGGTTTTTACCTTACGATAACCATAACATTTCTTATAAAATCCTCTGATATTATAATAGTGTATATACAAATACTTATTTAAATAGCCGAAATTGTTACAATATTAATTCCAGATACTAGCTACAAAGTGGATTCTACAAACAAAAACCGTAAAGGCACGTAGGGAGAATGGATTTCCATCAATGGCAGGGCTATTGGGGTACCGCTCGTCATGGTGCGTGGTCTAGATCACCATACCGAGGATCCACCTTGATCCCCTACATCACAAGACCGGAGCTAGCCCTTACTGGATAGTCCGAATAAGTTCACCTCGTGGTTAGGATCAGCAACTGCCCATACAACCGAAATAAAAGGGACATCTAGACAGGGGTTTCCTTACCCAAATTGGTTGCTAGCCACTTAGCCTTGTGTGCACCTCCCCTGTTTTATCCATTCTCGGTTGATGAGGATCGAGGCTATGCATTACCTTTTTAGCACACATTCACTTAGAATGCTCATCGTCCTCCTGACAATGTTCTGAAAGCATTCATCCATACAAGTCCATTCCGGGTTCGAATGGAACCGGAGGCACTACTCCTACTACGTCCATTTCGGAATCACCCTCAGGAATAGTAGCGATTAGCCCTTGCACTTCACTACTCCATCTTCGACTCCAAGCTCTTGTCTTCCACACGAAAACGTTCAAACCGGATCGAAGTGGTTTTCGGAAAATTAATCTCGATCTCGGTATCTTCGAAATGATTAGCATATTGGCCAATATTGATATTCGGTTATTTAACTATCAAATAGCATTCACAAACAACCACCAGAATTTAAATGATTTTCCAAATTATTTATTATTAAAAATATCTTCACAAGATATCTCTACACTTTCACCCTTGGAAAACAGTTTTCAACTCACTTTCCTCTCACAGAACAAATTCCCCAAATATTGTTTATTTCCACTGAAATTACCAAGTCTAAATACTTTAGATTTTGAAATAATTTAAATCACTTTAAAATATATATACAGAAAAATATTTAAATTAAAATTACTTAAGCACTTTATTCAAAAATATATACTTGAAAATATTTAAAATAAATCTACTTTATAAAATATAAAACTAATAATTTTTTTTAAATAGAAGTTAAGCCAAACTAAATTTTAAAACCGGAATTACTAAATTCTATACAAGTTTTCAAATAAAACATTAACCAACTATTTTTAAAATAAAGTTACTTTATCAAATGTAAATATTAATAAAAATATTTTAAAACATAGTACCAATTAACCTCTAAAAATAATTACCGTCATAACTAATTTAATAAATATCCTTTAAAAATTTAACAACTTAATAATTATTTCTTATAACATTCCTTTAAACAAATTTAAAATTTTTACTTACAATTAAAAAATTTGAAAACAAACTTGGTTTTCCAGGGAAATATACTTCTCTTTCACACCTTTTAAAAATAAACCACTATTTATTTTTAAAACAAATTTACACATTCCTTTATAAATTCCCATCGTGAATTTATCCTTTCAAATATCCACTGATATCTTTTTTCACTTTATAAACCCAGTTTATAAACTCCATAGTCTCATCTTCTTTCAAAACAAAATTTCAAAGTCTAAATCAATTCCCAAATCGATTTTCAGATTTTACTCCATTTTAAAATAAATTCCTTTACTTACTCAATTTATTTCAAAACCCATTAACTTTAGATTTTACTTTTTAAATTGTGATTTAAAATCTTATTTAACTAAAAATACCAATTTCGTACCTATCCAAATTCCTTCTTTATCCTTTCCAATTAATTTAAACCTTGAATTTTTAAAATTAATTCTTTATTCCTTTAAATAATATCACTTAAGTTTTAAAATTCATTATTTCCCCTTTATTCAAAATCTCCTTTCCCATACTTGGAATTTATTTATTTATTAGAACTTAAAAATCCCTTTTATTCTTTCCAATTCATTCTTTAATTTATTCTAATTCTCTATAATTATTTTGCTTAAAAATTCTCTCTTTTATTTTCTCATCAAAAATTCAATCTATATATTTTTGATAACACAGTATCCCCAAATATATTCAATCAGACCATAGCATCCAATATTTCAAAATATATCTCAGATTATCAAATCATATCACAGAATATTAAAACAAATCTAAATATTTTGAGGAATCCAGTTGGATCTCTCCAACCTGTTTTCCTGCATCCATAGATGTTAGCACAATATAAAATACCAATTCCACTTCGAGGTGGAATATCGCGGTATATGGGGTTATATCATCTCATCCGCTATTATGCGGCGCATAGGGTCTCATCCGCTATATAATGCAGGAAATCAATCACCCCAATATATACTATATACTACTATATAATATTCCACATCCAATCAATTCAATCACTCAACCAAATATTTAAATTTAATTATTAAAATTCAAATAATAACTCAGATGAGTGAGATTAACTCACCTTTCATTTTGTTTGCAACCCATTCCATTCCCGCTTGTTTTCTCCACGATTTAGACCTTGTACAAACAATTCATGATTATTTAACATTTGAAATGATCGAACAATTTATTACTATTTATTTATTTAATTTAAATTAATAATTAGAATTTAAACTAACTTCCCTTTTAATAAATTATCTTTGGTAACCAAATAGCTAAATAAATAAATTATTCACGCTAAATGCATAATAAAAATAACCTAACAAATTAAAAATGTGCAATGGTATATTTATTCTATTTTTCTTTGGAACTACGTACAAGTTTAATTTATAATGATTCAAAAATCCAATTTTTAAATAAAATTTTCAACATTTAAAATTCCCATATAAATATCTTCAAAATCTCTCTCTCTCTGTATATATATTTATATTTTCTTTTCTTTTCGGTTTCTAATGACACAGTTAACTAAGGTAATCTAAAATTAAAATTTAAAACTTTATAAGCATGCAAACCTGATAAATAAATTATTTAATCCAATTAAAATCATTACCGAGGCTATCCTCCAAATCGACGCTCGCTTGACCAAAGCCACCATGCCATCATGCTTCGACACCAGACCACTCGATGTCGCCGAGTCTCGCACACAACGATGCTGATCTCGACCATGATGTCGTGGCTCCTTTCCCCCACACGTGCGCCTACCTCCCTTCGGCCGAAGATGAAGACGTCGAAACCCTCTCCAAGCTCACGGAGTTCGATGCATACAAATTTCGATGCTGTGCGATGCGGCCTACCATCGATGCTCTCACTGTCGATCGAATAAAGGGATGAAGAATCTCTGAGCTGAATTATAGGTGAACGCGCCATTTATTCGCCCGCCATTTTTCTTTTTTCACCGAGACTTCAATTTGATTCTAGTTTTGGCCATTTATTTTTTTCTCTTGCTTTCGATCGGCCATAAATTTATTTTATTCTTTAATTTTTTAATCGAACAGATTTCATTTGAATCAAGGGAGAAAAGGGTTACAACTTAATTATTATATTCTTTTAAAAGAGAAGGGGAACGAATGTAATCAAGATGGACACGCGTTACACTGATGGAACACGTGTTTGAGTAAAAAAATTCAAAATAATTTAAATATCAATATTATTAAAATAGTTAAATTTAAATCATCTCGAAATCACTATTAAAATTTTGACTACCTATCGAGGCATGCCACAAGGCGTTTATAATTTTATATGCCTATTCAGAATGCAAAGGAAAGGGTTCCGAGTCCTAACTTGATCGTATGGAGAAGATAGCTTTTTGAACCCAGTTATTTATTAAGTTTTTGATATAGATTTCAGCGTGTTTATCTACCGTACGCCCAAACGATCACTCCAAACACTAAGAAAATTGAAATCCGATGATAATATGCTATTACGGATCCAATAGAACTGTTTCCTCAAATTATGAGACTGTGCTCGGAAGGCTATTTTTAAATATCGATTTAAACGATATATTTTCAAAACTTAACAAAACACTTCCAAATTCAAGTTTAACATTTTTACAATCTCCAGCATAATCAATATAAATTTTATAAGCTATTGACATATTTTGACCAGCTTAAAACTCAAGATTTAATATTTTACCCAATCTCTAATTATTAAATTCAATAAATTTAATTGCCAAATAATAATGATATTTGAAATTCAAGTTAAATCAACTTCCAAATATTTAAAATCAATTAAATATTTCAATTTTAAACATCTACAAGTTTTGGGTTGTCAGATTCCTCCCTTCTTAAAAGAATTTCTTCCTCGAAATTTCTATTTAAGAAGAATAATCCACAACCCGTTAACTATTAATCCCATAACCAAATAGCTTTTACCACCACCCAAAACAATCTTTACATTAAAGACACTATCACCCTAACTAACATTCCAAACTTCTTCCATAGGTTCCCACCAATATCACTTACTTAACCATTCAAATTTAAACTTAAAACCAAATTTAAATTATCAAAATTTTCTAAAATTTTTTATAATTCTCTAAATTTTCGTAAAATTTCGTCGGTGTCTCCTTTGCTCGGCTAGCTCCGTACAACTACAAAATGCCTCTACGGACCCGAAATCTCAAAAGAAAACAAAAACGCCAAGTGGCTATACCAGAAAATCATCAAATTTCATAAAGAAATTCAAATACATACCTTTTCCGAGCAAATTTTCAATTTATCTTCAAAAATCGAAAATCCCAATTCCCTTTTGCCTTTTAACACCTGAATATCCTATTTAGCAATAATATCCAATCATAGCTTTCAAAAATCATTTTATATATTTCTTTACAAAAGTTTTCATATCTATCTCATTCACATCCATACGATGCCATATATATCATCCATACGCAATACCAAATCTGATCGCTCACTCGATTATACAATTTCACTTCCGAACTACCATCGTTCACCCTACTACCTAGTGCGGACTCAGATCTGGTTTCTTCATTAGAAATCATCATTCTCCTTGCATAGCTACAAACTATGATAGAGAATTTTCCAGAATCAACCAAAAATCCATATCCAGAGTTCGCCGTCGAAAATCGAGTGAAAAATCCCAACTCGGATCGGTATAACTACCTCGAAATTCTATGCTCTAATCTGAATCAAATCGCCGTGCGAATAAAATAATATACGTACATCTTACGTATTTATATCCATTGATTATTAGCTATACCAATTCTCTTTTATTTACGTTATTTTGATTTCTATTCACTTATCAAAATTATCTCATTTCACAACTTTACTTAATCTCCATTCCAAAATTACTTTGTATATTTCTAACAACCAACTTATTTAAGAATTTCACCACTCGTTTCTTAAGTTCAATATAAATATTTTACACACTTCTTATACTTATTTTTACTTTCACTTTACCACTTGGTTTTTAACTGCCGTTAATCAATTTTGGATTCCAATTCCATATAGATTCAATTTGCTTCAATTTACTAATAATCTCAAATCTCAATACTTTTTCCCAATTTCATCCAGATTTTCATTTTCAGTTCTACTTTAATTTTATTCATTTTCAAACTTTGAATATTGAATTTTATCAACTATCTTCCATTCATAATTGGTTCATATCATTATTTTAAATTAGTTCCATTTACTAATTTATTTCAAATTCCCAATAAGTTTTAATACTTATAACTAATTTTCAACTTCACCTTACTGTGCACAATTAAATAACATCCTAGTATTCAAATTCTCATTCATTTGCTTACCATTAAACCAATCAGTTAAATTTTAACTTCAATATTTTGCTTTCTTTAGTCCAACTAGACTCATTTCCATTTTTCTTAATTTAACACATTTCATTTTTTAATTCCAATATCGAGCTTCAATTCATCTATACTTTTATTCAAAAAAAAATCATTTTCAAATTTTATTTGAACTCAATCCATTTCAAACCATATTTAATTTATAATTTCTTCAATTAGTTTCACTTACTAATTTTATTTCAATACTTTGCTTCATTGGGTTCAACTTGCCAAATTTTTCCATGTTATCCTCCACAATTTTATTTCCAACTTATAACTTTTTATTGTTTTTGTTCACTTCAATTTAATTCTGTAATTTCACTTTATTTCGCACATTTTACATTGAAGATTATCCAATATACAATTCCATTTTAATTCGAATTTTTAACTTCTATTAGTTTTCCAGCTTATTTATATTCCAGTTACGTCTTTAATAAGATTCCAGAGTCTTTTTAAAAAATTACTCAATATTTCAAAATTATTTTTGAAATCAATTGTATCCAAAATCCTTCGGTAAATTCAATTATCTCTTTAAATTTCAAAACCAAACCCAATTTTTGCAAACACTCCAATTCAAAATCTTCAGGCAGCAATTTCACCATTGGAAACTCGAAAATGAACATCAATGATGCTACAGTCATCACCGAAGTTATTTTCCAACGACCGAAAAGATTTTAGTGCTTTTAACTCGTTAAAAGCCCTTCAAATATATTTAAGTTCCAAATCTCTCCAGATTTCGATTCCGATTCAAAAATATTTTCGAAATAATATTTCTCCACAACCTTTGAAAATCATTTTCAAACCCAAAGGAAAATTTATTCCCCCATTTCCAAATTTCAAATACTTTCAATCCATGTTCAAATATTACCCTAGAATTTCATTTCAATTTATAAACCACATTTATAATTCATATTTTCAAATCCCATTTGTATATGAACTTATTTCTTAGCTTTAAGTTACAATTTCAAGTGCTTATTCAATTTTTTTACACAACAATGATGATAGTTAAATATTATCACTTTCTAACAACCAAGCAGCCATATATAACTATTATAGTTTACGGAAAATTATTTATTCCATATACAAAAATAATTTGGGTGAAATTATTTCATTTACCCTACTTTAAAACAATACTGTGTCGGTTTATCTTGTTTAAGAGTTTAGAAACCCCTATCGATCACATGGTGTCCCATTTATCGACCAGATCCATAAGCACTCAACCGATAAGTCAACACAATATAAAAACAATTTTTATATTCACTAAAAAAATACACGCTCATATCTATGAATACACTCAGATTCATTCTAGATTATTACGGCTCTATTTAATGAGTAGTTCCCACCAGAGCCAAGGTTCTCGCTTAACCTTCAGCTTTGATACCAAAATTTAAATCCCGATTTTTCGATGTCTGTAAAGCCAAACCATTAGGGTTAAAGAAGAAGGAGGTAGAAGAAGAAATAGAAAACAATATTAGAATCTCATAAACACAGCGGAGTAAAATATGATATATAAAATTGACTTAAATACAAAGAATCTATATCATCATATATACATACATTTCTCAGAGTACAACAATCATTTCGTCAAATCCGAACAGTTCAGTAACATGTCCTTACAAAGTGCAATAATAATCAAGTACGGAAGTACGTCTCGCCATCCAGCTCGTCTCTTGAGCTCCACAGCATTCCATCCGAAATATGTACTCTATAATACTCGGTCTGACTCGAGCAATATAGTTAAATAACATCTGAGTTAGTCTGGAAAACCAGCGTGAGAAAAAAACACTCAATTAGATTATTAAAGTTTTCAAAATCATTTGAAATCAAAGGTATCTCGCAAGACCACGCCATAAATAAACATGCCGGGTTTTTACCTTACGATAACCAAAACATTTCTTATAAATTCCTTTGATATTATAATAGTGTCTATATACAAATATTTATTTAGCCGAAATTGTTACATTATTAAATTCCAGCTACTAGCCACAAAGTGGGTTCTGCAAACAAAAACCGTAAAGGCACGTAGGGAGAATGGATTTCCATCAATGGCAGGGCTAATGGGGTACTGCCCATTACTGTACGTTGTCTAGATCACCATACCAAGGATCCACCCCAATCCCCTACATCACAAGACTAGAGCTACCCTTACTGGATAGTCCGAATATGTTCACCTTGTGGTTGGGATCAGCAATCGCCCACACAGTCGAAATAAAAGGGACATCTTGACAGGGGTGACCTTACCCTAATTGGTTGCTGGCCACTTAGCCTTGTAAGCACCTACCCTGTTTTAGCCATTCCCGATTGATGAGGCTAGAGGCTATGCGTTACCTTTTTAACACACATTCACTTTGAATACTCATCTTCCTCCTAACGATGTTCTGAAAGCATTCGTCCATACAATCCGTTCCGGTTCGAACGAAACCGAAGGCACTACTCCTTCTATATCCATTTCGGAATCACCCTCTGGATTAGTAGCGATTAGCCGTTGCACTTCACTGCTCCATCTTCGACTCCAAGCTCTTGTCTTCCACACGAAAACGTTCAAACCGGATCAAAGTGGTTTTTGAAAAATTAATCCCAATCTCGGTCTCTTCGAAATGATCAGCGCATTAGCCAATATTGATAGTCGGTTATTTAACTATCAGATAACATTCACAAACAACCATCAGACTTTAAATAATTTTCCATATTATTTATTATTCAAAATATCTTCGCAAGATATCTCTATACTTCCACCTTTTGAAAACAGTTTTCAAATCACTTTCCTCTCACAGAGCAAATTCCCCAAATATTGTTTATATCCACTGAAAATTTCCAAGTCTAAATACTTTAGGTTTTAAAATAATTTAAGTAACTTTAAAAATATATATATACTTTAAATTATTTAAATTAAAATTGCTTAAGCACTTTATTCAAAAATATATACTTTAAAAATATTTAAAATAAAACTAATTTATAAAATATAAAACTAATAATTTTTTTAAAATAAATGTTAAGCCAAACTAAATTTTAAAATAAGATTTACTAAATTCTTTACAAGTTTCCAAATAAAATATTAACCAAACTATCTTTAAAATAAAATTACTTTATAAAATATAAATATTAATAATTATTTTAAAAAAATAACAGCAATTGACCTTTAAAAATAAGTACCACTGTAACTAATTTAATAAAAATTTACCTTTAAAAAATTTAACGACTTAATAATTATTTCTTAAACATTCCTTTAAACAACTTTAAAACTTTTACTTATACTTAAAAATTTCCTTTGAAAACGTACTTGATTTTCCAAAGAAATACACTTCTCTTTAGCAAATTTTAAAAATAAACCACTATTTATTTATAAAACAAATTTACCCATTCCTTTATAAATTCCCACCTTGAATTTATCCTTTCAAATATCCACTGATATCTTATTTCACTTTATAAACCCAGTTTATAAATTCCATAGTCTCATCTTCTTTTAAAACACAATTTCAAACTCTAAATCAATTCCCAAATCGATTTTCAGATTTTACTCCATTTTAAAATAAATTCCTTTACTTACTCAATTTATTTCAAAACCCATTAACTTCAAATTTTACTTTTTAAATTATGATTTAAAATCTTATTTAACTGAAAATACCCATTTTATACTTTTTCAAATTCCTTCTTTATCCTTTACAATAAATTTAAACCTTGAATTTTTAAAATAAATTCTTTATTCCTTTAAATAATACCACTTAAATTTTAAAATTCATTATTTTTCCTTTATTCAAAATCTCCTTTCCCATACTCCTAATTTATTTATTAGAATTTAAAAATCTCTTTTATTCTTTCCAACTCATTCTTTAATTTATTCAAATTCGCTATAATTATTATTCTTAAAAATTCTCTCTTTTATTTTCTCATCAAAAATCCAATCTATATATTTTTGATAACACAGTATACCCAAATATAGTCTGTCTCAGATTATCAAATCATATCACAGCATATTAAAACAAATCTAAATATTTTGAGGAATCCCATTGGATCCCTCCAACTTGTTTCCCTGCATCCACAGATGTTAGCACAATATAAGATACCAATTCCACTTCTAGGTGGAATATTGCGGTATATATAGTTACATCATCTCATCCGCTACTATGCGGCGCATAGGGTCTCATCAGCTATATAATACGAGAAATCAATCACTCCAGTATATACTATATACTACTATATAATATACCACATCCAATCAATTAAATCATTCAACCAAATATTTAAATTTAACTATATATATTTAAATAATAACCCAGATGAGTGAGATTAACTCACCTTTCACTTTATTTGCAACTCATTCCATTCAGGCTTCTTTTCTCCACGATTTAGACCTTGTTCGGATAATTCACGATTACTTAACATTTGAATTGATCGAACAATTTATTACTATTATTTATTTAATTTAAATTAATAAGTAGAATTTAAACTAACATCCCTTTTAATAAGTTATCTTTGGTAACCAAATAGCTAAATAAATAAATTATTCACCTAAACACATAATAAAAATAACATAACAGATTAGGAATATGCAAATGTGTATTTATTCTACTTTTCTTTGGAACTACATAAACTTAGAAACTTAATTTATAACGATTCAAAAATATAATTTGTAAATGAACTTTTCAACATTTAAAATTCCTGTATAAATATCTTCAAAATCACTCTCTTTGACTATATTTATATTTCCTTTTCTTTTCTGTTTCTAATAACAAAGTTAACTAAGGCAATCTAAAATTAAAATCTAAAACTTCACAAGCATGCAACCCGATAAATAGATTATTTAATCCAATTAAAATCATTACCGAGGCTATCCCCTAAATCGATGCTCGCTTGACCAAAGCCACCATGGCATCAAGCTTCGACCCTAGACCACTCGAAGTCGCCGAGTCTCGCTCACAACGATGCCGATCTCGACCATGCTGTCGTGGCTCCTTTCCCGCACACGTTCGACTGCCTCCCTTGGGCCAAAAATGAAGATGTCAAAATCCTCTCTAACGAAGTTCGATGCATACAAATTTCGATGCCATACGATGCAGCCCTACCTTCGATGCTCTCACTACCAATCGAATACAAAAAGGGATGAGGAATCGCAGAGTTGAATTATGGTTGAACGCGCCATTTATCGTTCGCCGTTTTTCCTTTTCGTTGAGACTTTAATTTGATTCTAGTTTCGGCCGTCGATTTTTTTCTCTTGCTATCGATCGGCCATAAATTTATTTTCTTCTTTAATTTTTTAATCGAGCGGATTTCATTTGAATCCAGGGAGAAAAGTTTTACGACTTAGTATATTATATTCTTTTAAAAGAGAAGGGGAACGCATGTAATCAAGATGGACACGTGTTATACTAATGGAACACGTTTTTGAGTAAAAAAAATTCGAGATAATTTAAATATAAATATTATTTAAATAGTTAAATTTAAATTATCTCGAAATCACCATCTAAATTTTGAATTTCTATCGAGGCATGCCGCTAGGCGTTTACAAAGTTATACGACTATTCTGAATGCAAATGAAAGGGTTTCGAGTCCTAACTCGATCGTCTGGAGAAGATAGCTTTTTGTACCCAATTATTTATTAAGCTTTTGATATAGATTTTAGCACGTTTATCTACCGTACGGTCAAAAACTCACTCCAAACACAATGAAAATTGAAATCCGGTGATAATACACTGTTATGAATCCAATGGAACAGGTTTCGTCGAATTCCGAGACTGTGCCTCGGAAGGCTATTTTTAAATATCAATTTAAATGATATATTTAAAAAACTTAACAAAACACTTCCAAATTCAATTTTAACATTTCTATTTCTCCAGTATAATCAATATAAATTTTATAAGCCATTGAAATATTTTATCCAGCTTAAAACTCAAGATTTAATCTTTTACCCAATCTCTAATTATTAAATTACATAAATCTAATTGCCAAATAATAATTATATTTGAAATTCAAGTTAAATCAACTTCCAAATATTTAAAATCAATTAAATATTTCAATTTTAAATATCTAAAAATTTTGGGTTGTCACACAACTGATTCTAATGGTTTTGTGGGCTCACCAATAAATTATTTTTCTCTATATATACCTTTTTGTGTGTAACAATATTTTAGGCTTACCTGTGACAAAGCCCTACACACTGGAATTTTGGGATTATATTAGCTAGAGGCTACTAGCTAAAGTATAGGGCATGATGTTATACCAGTCCCATTTGATATTCTAATATCTGAGTCATTTGCTTAGGGTTAACTACCCCATCAAATTTTCCTCGAAAACATTTCTTTCAAACCGATTTAATCCTTTAAATCATACTTAAGCAAGAAAAATATACTCTTTGCTGTACTCAGATTTTTTTTCCATGATATATGCTTTACATAAAACAAAGTTGGTCAAAACCTAAATCAATAGGGTTGTCTAAACCTTTAAAATAAGTCAAAGCCCTTCCTTAACTTATAAAACATTTGGTTTTAAAACCAAGATATCATCTTCGAGACCCTTATTTAAAAACTTTAAACGTTCTCTTTTGATTCCATTTAAAGTACCCCTTTCAAAATTAGTTAAATACTTTATCATGAGATACTGGCTGAAAGACCAAAACATACCTTTTAAACCTTTAAAAATTGACATTTCGAAATCAACGAAAGTATCCCTTCGAAAGCTTTATAAAGCCCTAAATATCCTGCTTTCAAAACACTTTAAATTTGCCTTTTAAAAGCATTGGAAACCTTCCATTCAAATACTAAAGTAAACCTTTCAAAAACATCAGGGAATCTCTCCTTCGAAACCTACATTATATACCTTTCGAAAGCATTAAAGTCCCTTACTTAAAACAAATCTTTCGAAAGCATTGGATTCAAGTAAAAGTTTATGGAACATAGCTTCGAAACCATTTAAAAACCATTCCTTTCGAAATCTTTTGTTTATCTTTCAGCAGAACAAAGGGGCTTAAAAGAATTAAGGCAAAAGCAAAACTTTCGAAAGCATTATTGCAACCAACTCTTTCAAAAGCATGGAGAAGCGGCTTCCAAGTTTAAAGCAAAAAGCACCCTTTCAAAAGCATTAATTCGAAAGGTTGAACACGGCAGCATTGATTTGAAAGAACTTATTCGATAGTCGAAAGCTAATATAACTCCTTCAAAAGCATCCTTTTAAACATAAGTGATTCATAGTCAAAAATAGTAGCTTCTACTCCTTCGAAAGCATGTTTCGACTCTATACCTTCCGCCTATCTCCAATCCACTACGTACGAAGTCACTGATATCATGTGTATTAGTTTTGACTTGGTTGAGATGGAAGTATAGGGCTGAAAGGTAGCTGGCGTAAGTGGCGAAGTAGTAATTCTTTGCAAAACTGTTACTAACCTTTTAATGTAATATCTTTCCAAATAACTTTCCCTATTTGCCAACATATAACTGATCGCCCACTTCTTTTCAAAATCTTTTTCTAGAAGTGTTGCCGAATTCAGTAATTAAAAATTTTAAAACATTTAAAAAATTTCCCCTTCTCCTTTTCTAAACATATAAAACATTTAAGTTGTGTGCCTTAAATAATTTTATATCCTCAGTAAAATACTTAGAAAAAATCTTAAAAATTCCCATAAATCACTTTTAATATATTTTCAAACATACTTAAATTTCTGACCCAAAGCTGACATATAATTGCGGAAAATAACTTGAACACTATTTAAACATTTTCCTTCCTAGATAATTCATAGTGAATCCACATTAACTTATAAAATTATGGAACTTGAAACCCATTTCTAAAATAATGTTTTTAACCTCATATCAAAATGAAAGTCATTAGGATGTCATTTAATAGGTTTTTCAAATCAAATTTTGTCATAAAATCTATATGAAGCAACATAAATCATCAACAAGCATACATATCCATTTAAACTATCAAAACATGGCATTTTTCTTGCAAAATAAATTCGAATCTCATCTAGAAACCAAAAAAATAAAAATGAGATGTAATATATTATCCACCTTTTCTTGTTTTCAAGGAGGTTGAAATTTGCTTTAATATTGATTTGATTAGGTTTCCTACTTGAATTCTTGCTTATCTTCCTTTTGTTTTCCCAAAATGGTGGTCGACCAAGCTTTAAGTTTGGTTTGCAAATGTTTAGAATGAATAAGGGATGAAAACAAGGGTTTAGAGTATAATAACTAAGTTTATTCCTATTTTTCCCTCATCTTATTCTTCCCACTTACTTCATTTTAATTCTCTTCAGCTTATAGATTAATTAGGCATGATAACCATATAATAATATAAATCTCAATCCCTTAACCATTTACATTACTTCATTTTAAATGTCCTAAATAATGTTAGCCAAAATTAGGTTCATTACAGACTCCCATCATTAAAGAATTTCGTCCTCGAAATTACTATAAGGCAATCATAATAATCAATCATAAAAGTAAAACATTCCATGAAACAAGTCAAAATAGTTATCTCTAATCTTGCTTTTAGTTTCCTAAGTACAGTCTCTCTTATCGTCACTCCACTGGACTTTAACTAATATGATAGTCTTGTTCCTTAGTCCCTTCTCATCTCTCGTGACTGTAAGAAATGGTTTTCTAACTATAGTCAAATTTGGTTCCACTACTAATTCATCTAACACAGCTGGTGCTATATTAGTCTCTAGATCTCGAATACACTTTCTTGGATGAGAAACATGAAATTCATTGTGAACTCCTACCAAAGTATTTGGTAACTCCACTCTATATGTGAGTTTCCGAATCCTTTCTAATAGGAAATGGTCCAATGAATCTTGTTGTCAATTTTCCTTATTTTCCAAAACGAATTACACCTTCCATCGGTGATATCTTGACGAAAACATAACCTCCAATAGAGAACTCTAAATCTTTATGTCTTCTATCAGCATAGCTCTTCTACCTAGACCGAGCTTCCATCAATCTGGCTTGAATGAAATAAATCTTTCATGTAGCTTCTCTAACCAAATCCGAACCAAGAACTAACTTGTCCTTGTCTCTAAAAAAAAATGGGAGATATTCATGGCCTTTTATACAATGCTTCAAATGATGCCATCCTCATACTATCCTAATAAATGTTGTTATATGAAAAATCGACTAAGTGTGGATGCTCTTCCTATGATCCCTCGAAGTCTGGCACAAAAGCTCATAACAAATCATCTAAGACTTTGTTAACTCTTTCCATTTACCTATCTATCTGTGGATGGTAAGCGGCACTCATCTTGAGCTTGGTACCCAAAGTCTCTTGTAGATTATACTTGAACTCGCTAGTGACTAAGGAATCTTTATCATTTACTATATTGCTATGAATTCCATTCATTTTAACTATATTCTTCGTAAACAACTTAGCTAAAATAGGTGTCGTCTCGATTGACTTAACTAGAATGAAATGGGCACTCTTGGTCTATCTGTCCACTATAATCATATGTTATCATTTCCTCTATTTGACCTTGGCAACACATCTATAAAATACATTGAGATAGAATCCTATTGCCATAAAGGAACATCTAAAGATTATGTAAACTACTTGGTTTCTGATGTTCATCTTTTACCTATTGATTGTTCAAACAATGCTTCACCAACAAGCCTACATCTCTCTTCATGCCTTCCCAGAAGAAACTCAACTCCTTTTCATGTCCTGATACATTTTACTTCATCTGGGATGAATAATGAACTTTGAATAATGGCATTCTTCAAGAACTTCCTTTCTAATGTTTCCCATATTCGAAACACACAGTCTCCCTTTCTTCCATAACCATACATTTTGGTCAAGACTGAAATCTTTCAATTCATCGCTCTCTATTCCATTCCTTAATTTTCTAATCTGTTCAGCTAATAATGGATCATTCCCTTGCTTAGAAGCGAACTATTCGATCATCACTGGTCGAACCTTTAAACACAACAACATAGCAGCTTTCTTACTAGATCTCGCCATGGATCTCCACTGTATTCTGCATGTAGTTAATGCTTCTAAACCTTTCTACTCGGCTGTCATTTCCAATAATGCATTCTGATGTTTCCTGCTAAGTGTCATCTGCTACCTTATTGCCTTTTCCTAGTGTGTAATAATTACTAAAGTCATAAGCGGCTAAAAACTCTAACAACCTCTGCTGTCTCATATTCAACTCATTCTGAGAGAATAAATACTTCAATGACTTATGATCCGCATACAACTCGAATCTTTCTCCCTAAAGGTAAGGACTCCACACCTTCATTTCAAAAAATACTACAGCTAATTCCAAACTATGAGTTAGAATCTACCCTCATATGGTCTGAGCTATCAAGAAACATAGACAATCACTTTGCCCCTTTGCATTAACACATCTCCTAACCCTGTTCCACATGCATCCATATACACTACCAAGTCGTGATGCCCATCTTGAACAACTAACAAAAGTGTATTAGTCAATAAGTGTTTTAGTCTCTAGAATGTTTCCTCACACTTAGTGTAACATCCTACCTTTTTGGACAGTTTAATTAGACACACGTGCCAACTCAAACCTTACAGAATGGCAGATTTTTATTGGGGTAAATAAGAAAAAGTAGAGAGAGAAAAATAAAATCTTGCAGCGGGATGACAAAATATAGTAATCAAATAATAGTTCATGAAGCTGTTTACAAAACATTTGATTATACTTATACAACATAGAATTAGAGTTATACATATTAGAGATAATTAATAATAATGCAACGGGACAATGTGATGCGGTGGAATAATATAGTAAATAATAATAATACAATCTTCGTATTCGTCCTTCGAAAATATGGTCTTCAAATCCTGAAATGCTCAGGCTGACCCGAGCAAACTGAAATGAAAAAACATTCGAGTCAGAACTAAAAGATCTTATGTAAGTTAAATCAACGGTAAATAAATATGAGTGGAATGGCGTCAGATATGTTTACGGGGTTTGACATCTCCTATCCAATGTCTAACGTGAGTGAAAGAACTTAAGAGATGTTCGGCATTCACATCTCCTAAGGATCGGTTGAACTATCTACTATGTAGTAAAATACGCTATTATAATATGTCTATAGTAATGTAAAAGTATTAAAATAGCGTTAAGGCATTACCCATATCCACCTTAACACATTTTATATATTCCTATATTCTATACAATACCGTAATCTTGCCCGTACTGAACGCCGTCGAAGTGCACTCCGTAGGTATGGTGTAAAACAAATTCGTAGAAGGCGCGTTCGGGTTGGTGACACGACACAACTAGGCAATGCCAGGATAGGTATACCAATTACACTTCCGGACTGGTGGTAACCCATAGCAACTACTACCGCCCACCTCGGAACACATTCATGAGTAAAGTCGAAGGGTGGCCACCAAAGAAATCAAAAGTCAGATTATAGTATAGATGGACGGCGCCCGATCGAAGGAATGACCTCACTTGGCCCGTCAATTTCTTCTATTTTAGCCACCTTAAGCCAACTCTTGGGAGTCAGGTCCATGTATATACCTCGTATAGGATCTTCGCCAACCATCCTACTACATTGTGGAATCTCCACCATGTACACGGTGGTCAAAGTGGTTTTCGGTACTGGCAGAGAGTATGACAACATCCCGGTCCCTTTGACAACCAATCGCTTATTACACATCGAATGATTCTTTTACATTTCCAAAATCATTTCATGATTGGAATCAAAATATCATATTCCATTCAAATCATATCACCTTTGGAATCATTACTTACTTTCGAAATCAAATGCACCTTTCAAAATCATATCATTTCCAAAAAATCATAGTTTCTTCCAAATTCATATTTCCAAAATAGGTTCAATCCTTACTTCAAAATCATCATATCCTATTAGTTAACATTTAAATCCCAACTTAGGTTATAACATCATTAACCATATTCACTTTAAAATCAAAAATTTGAATATAACCCATCCATTTTACTTAATTTGGAATTTAGAAGAAAATAGTCTTAAACAGTTATAAATAGTTTGAATAAATTCTCAATAGTCAAAATACTCTAGAATATTAAATATAGATTTTAAATTGGTAAATAGATTTAAAATAGATTAAATAAAATAAAAATAGATTAAACAGCTTTAAAATAGATTAATTAGATTTAATATAAGTTAAAATGGAATAATTAGCTTTAAATTAATTTAAATGGTTTAAAATAGGCTAAATTGATTTAATATAGGTTAAAATTGTTTATAAATCTGAAAATCTTCAAAATTTAGAATCTTAAAATAATAAAATTTAAAACGGTTTATATTTGAAAACATGAATTTGGAATTTACATCAATTTAAAACTATATTTCATTTCAATAAAATAAGACTATTTCCATTTACTTTCTTAAAACAATTCCTCTTTAAGCCAATTAGAATTTCAACACGAAACTTGATTTTCCAAAAATATTTCAATTTATATAAATCAAATTTTACTTCCAAATGTCATTTAATTCCATTCAAAAATTAAGATTTTAAAATCATTTAATTTTACCAATCCGATGTCCGTATATAATTCTCTATCCTTGGGTAAAGTGATATGGATATTTATCATTTCAATCACAAATTTAAATTATACGGTTATATATCATTTCAAAACCACAACCTCGAAATAAATAACAGCCATAAAATCGCTCGAGCCTAACATTCAGCCCATAACGATTTTTCCATAATCTATAGATCATTCGGGTATGTATCATTTCAACCTATACTGAACTTGTAGTTTATAACGATATAAAATACAACATCGATTCATCCAATATCAACAATCAACATCCATCACAATCATCATCCAAATCAATTAATAAATATCAATATAGATTGATAATCGATGACACGTATTTAACTAGAAATTTATATTCAATAATAAATTAAATAATGATTTAATTTAAATAAATTCAAATTATCAGAGATGATGATTTAAAATATACCAAACAATCATAAATAAATTCCTAATCACATCATAAATTAAATTTATCAAACATAAGAAATGTTAGAAGTTGTGAGTGGATTAAAACACGTAGCTTTGAATTTGAATTAAATTTAAATCCAATTTAATCCTAAAATTCAAACAGTCTCTGAACTCATCCAAACCAGCGTCATAATGTCCGGAACTTCGATACGATCCTAGCGGAACAAACCACGCATGAAACGGACCCCATATGTAAAAGTTATGATCATTAGAAGTTATCCGATTTCAAAAATTTAGTTAATAAAAAAAGAAGCCAACACCTACACGTCATTGTCTCTAACTGGTACCGATCAATCCCTACCTGATATTGTTGCTCAATCGAACTCGCAGGCCGCCGAAATACGATGCTGCTACTACGCCAAAGGCCAGCCACGTCGACTACTTCCCGAGGCCACGCCGACCTCCGTGATCGTCAATGGCAAACCACGTTCACCCAAATCAATCATGAAACCTGCCGCGGCCACTATGATTTGTAACCCGACTTGAATTATTGCTCGAGATCCAACCGTCGATTCGCCAAATAAACCCCATGGATGAACTCCCCTAGGCTCTCTCCTCAACATCGAATCCTCCAATCATCGATCCGTCGAAAATCATCAACCACCCATGAACGGCCAAGATCAAACAAGAAACTCTGGCCATACCGAAACCCAGATCAAAAAACGAATCATATATTTGACTTTCACTCATCGAGAGCTTCAAATTGATATATAATTCGATATGTATTGAGGAGTTTGAATTTTTGATTTGGAATTTGATTTGAAATTGAACTGGAATTTGTTTGTCTGCCATTGGCTCGGGAGAAATTATAATATCAAATATAACAATATATAACATATATTTTACAAAATAATATTTCCCAATATGGGAAACACAATATAAGATCACTATAAAACCATAATGTGAGAACGTACCTATTTGTCGGGCAAACAATGCTTAATTATGAAACCAAAAGCGTTAACAACTACTTCCATAACCTGTATTTCACTTATATAATACAAAAGAGTTAATAATTATATAGAATGAAATATTTAAAGTTTTTTCAACCACTAATAAACAAATCAATATAAAATAACAATCACTTGCAACCACAGCATACAAACATCACATGAAATCAAAACAAATCAATTATCCATCCATATCAGCCAAATCATATGGTTTGTTTGGGCTTGGACCCATTCAAATTTCAATGGATGACAAATAACTACTAAGTTTACCATTTACTCAATAGTCTTAGATAAAACTCAATAGATTAATCATACATACAAACAATTAGAAGTATCCTGGCCCAAACAACCCATAAACCAAAACAAACAACAAATTCTAACATTATTATAGTTTATTCTTATAAATTTCTTTCACAACATTTACAGTTCTTATTATTTTTTTCTTTCATTCATACAAGGATTATTTCTTTAACTTACATTTATCTCTTATAAATTTTATTCCCATTCATTCATTCAGTGTTTATTTGATTTATTACCTACAAAATTCCATTTTCATTTATTCATATCATCTCAATTTCATTTTATTGCATTATATTCATGCATTCATTACTTAATTTCATTTATTTACATTCATTTATCCATAGTACTAATGTTCAATTCAATTACTCAGCATATCAATTCATTTACTTAAGTTTCTAATTACTTACTTACAATACTTTCTTTCTATCACACTTTATTATAATAACATTTCAATTATAACTTAAGTTTATAACAACTATAACATCAAATTCTTATTTATAAAAGTAATTCATTGAACACTTCCATTATTTAGGTTTTACTTGCATAATATTCCATTACATTTTCTTATTAAACATTACAGCTTTTAACAATTTGGTAAGTTACTTATTTGTCTTTTAAGGGTGCAATTGAAAGTTACACATTTGTATATTATTTTATTTTAATTGGAAAAATGTTCAATAATCATATCTTTTAGATTTTCATCTTTTACTTACAGGTTACGAATTTCAAATTCCTTGTATATTTCATTTATAACCTAGCATCAAATTTCTTGTTTTCATTTAGAAGATCCAATTATTAAATAGTTAAATTCCTTTTCATTTCAATAATTAAAACCTCTAATTTGTAGTGCAATAACCCATAAATTTTATTGATTTTTATAATTTAACTTACTTCGATTTTATGAAATTTTAAGTAATAAAATTTGAAAATAAAAATTTAATATTTGGAATACGTCTATTTAAACATAGAAAATATTAATTTTTCATCTGAAAATATGGAAGTTTATTTTCTTATGTAATTTTATTTCAATTCAAATCAGTTAATATCAGATGGGAATAAAATGTTTTTCAAATATGGATATTTTTATACAATAAATTAGTAAATCGTCTTCTGAGTAAGACGTCATATTTCATTTCTTCAAATTTGGACTTTTATTGCTCCGTTTATCTTATTTTCGACAGATTTGCAGCATTTTTGGTACCGATTATTGACTTTTGACCGGATGGTCGCATCACTGATATCTTTACCATTTTGATCGTCTCATCGTGTTGTTCTCTATGATATATTCAATTGTGTGTTGAAGTCCGAAACGTGGTGGAATCTGCAAAACGTCAAACCGTGTCGGTACCCATTTCATGCCTTTTTGGTTTCCTTTTGTCTATTCAGTTTCCATCGTATTATACCAACAGCCTTTTTGGTTTTATTTTCTCTGAATCATCGTGCTTGACTATTAATTCCCAATGGTTTGATACATTTAGTTCGTTAATTTATTTCCTGTCTATTCCTTTTCCTACTTTAGTTCTGAGAAATAATATAGTTATATTGTCCGCGTCCCTTCCTTTTGCCTTTTCACTCCACTTTTTTTCATTCATTTTGAGCTTGACAAAAAATCAATCAAACCCATCGGCCTAACCAAACCCATGACCATCTCCCATCCCATTGTCGTGCCCACTCACGCCAGAGACCAGAGCTGACAGTCGGCAGCGACCTCGCCTCTAGCCAGCCCACACAAGCCATCTGTCCCATCATTTTCCCCTTGTCGATCATCGTGCTTCCACATGGTCTCCTTTCCTTAGTTCTGCCCCTCCATAGCAGCGAGTGGCAAAACCTTACATCTTCATTCCCTCGCTTGAATAACGCCATGCGGTACCACCATGGCCGAGGCAATCATCGCCCATGACTTCTCTTCCCTCTTTCTAGCCTTCAGCTCTTGCCTAGACTTGCTCTCCTTTCCCCAAGCAGCTCGCACACCTCACTTGAGCTGAGCCTCCACCTTGTTGCTTTTTTTCCGACTTCATACCTGAGGCACCACACCATCGACCCCCTTATCATCTGCCTCCTTTTACGGTATTATATATATATATATATTTATTTATTTTATATTGCATTATATTACTATATATTATAATATAAGTTTTAGCTACCATTTATGCTCTTATATTTGAAGTGAGGAAAGGATTATATAATATATATTTTGTATACATTAATTTTTAGTTGATGTTTATGCTCTTGAGATTGTTTAGTATATATATTTATACATGTAACACATTATAAAAGAAGTATCTATATACATTAGTTATGTCTATACGTATGTTATGCAAGTGGTATATTTTATATAAGTTGCTATATATATATATTGTATTATATTTTATGTAGGTCTACTATATGCATGGGTTACTGTGTTGTGATATATATATATATATATATATATATATATATAAGATATATAGGTATATATGTTTATAATAAAATTGATTTTAAGTATGTTATAATAGTATAAATTTTAAATATATTATATAGATTTCACTATTTGTATATGTGTCTCTAGGATAAAATATTGGTTCAAGTATGGGTTTTAAGAATATAACATAATATATATGTTGTTATTATTATTTTGATTTCAAAAATACATATGCTAAGAGATTGCTTGAGCAGGTTGGTTTCCTGCGTCGTTCATCTGACCTATGATGAAAGTAGCATCATTTCTTTCCTTTTGTTATTTTGTATATAATAGGTCAGTGAGTATATATTCATATCTTAGTTATGTTTATATATATATATATATATGTATGTATGTATGTATGTATGTATATGTATTTGGCTCCAGCTGTGTTATATATATATCCTTGTTTTGAAATGTAATATATAAGTTTATAATAGTTTGCTTCGTAATATAAGTTGCTGGCTTATTTTATACATGATTATACACACACACACACACACTTTGTAATATAAGATGCAATATATACATAGTTTTAATTGCTGTAGCAGTTAATTTTTATGTAGTGCAAATGTTAAATTTTTTGATAAGTATGTGCGCTTATATATATGTGTAATATTGTTATTTGTGTTACGTATAATGATTTGGAATATATATATATATATTCTTTCATGTTTGAATTAAATATTAATTTGAAATTATATGTGTTAAATTGATTTTTGAAATTTATATATATGTAATAAATCTCATAATTATTCTTAAATAATTAATCATTTAATTTATTAGCCCTTTTATAATTTCTTAAAACATATTAACTACAAAACAAATAACTTTTAACAATATTAAAATAACTAAATAATTTTAGAATAGTGTTAATATGATTATATAACTTTAAAAAAATTTAATATAATTAAATAACTTTAAAAGAATATTATTACAATTAAATAACCTTAAATTAATATTATTATAATTAATAACTTAAAATAATATCAATATGATTAATTAACTGTAACATCCCGAAAATTTTCGACTTTCGAAAATTCAACATCGATACTCACTTTATCGACTGCCGAGAAATCGAAGGCCGAAAACCCGAAATGTTATGGTTTAAGAAGAAGAAAAGAGGTAGAGGAAGAGATAAGAAGATAGAAGAAAATAGAGAGAAAAGAAAAAAAGAACATAGAAAATAGAACGGAATAGAAAACAACAGAACAATAACAGAATCTCACAATTCGCAGCGGAACAACATATAATAATAAATGAATAATCTTTAAACAAAGAACTATATCAGTTATTACATTTTATACATTACATTTCATTACATCATATCATCAGAGTGTACAACAACAACAACAAACAGCGGAAAAGAAATACTATATACTAGTAATACGCCATGCCATCCAGCTTGCCTCCAGCAATTCCAGAATATCCAAAATATCCTGATAAACCTTACTCTTGACTGCCCGTGTGGAAATTGGTGGGCACCCAGAGTTTAGGAAGGAAAACAATAAACTCCGAGTCAGTCATGTGACTGGTGTGAGAACTCAAAACAGTTTATTTATCTTTAAAATCAAAATAGAGGAATATTTTTAAAATCAATTCGCAATGCTTTTAAAAATGAGACTACCATAAGACCTCCCGCCACACACACAATGCAAACGCAGACTTGGAGGAGATTTCTCCTTATGATAGTCAAAGATGCTTGATACGCATTTAAAAAGAAACATTTGATATTATTATTAGTGCATAGTGTAGGAAAAAAATCATTTCGAAAGTAGAATATAAATCTTAGCCAGCATAGGTACCATTATAGTATGCTTACTATAGCTACCATATTGGATGGCAGGTTCTACAACTAAAACCGTACAAGTCTCGTATTGTTTCTTTGGATTTCCAACGAATGATCAAGCCAAGGAACTTCCCATTGCCACATGAGAATGCCTCTGGATGGACATCCCCGAGAACCAAACCGGATCTCTACCAACACAAGGCCGGGTTACCCCTAACTGAGTAACAACTGACCGAATATGCCATCCCCCGGTCCTTTGGGACCTTTCACCGAGCGCTCGCAATCAATTCACACAATCATAAAGTGTTTTCAACATGAGTAAGTATCTGGGCTCCATACCATGATACCACCCTTTTCCAGAAGGAAATGCACATATCCTAAAGGGCGCTACCCCTCATAACCTTGCTGCATCTTTCCTGTTTTGACCATTCCGAGGTGTAAGGCTCGACGAAGTCACGTCCACAAAACATACTTTATACAAAAGCCATGCTTTGGGTCAACAAATGATCATAGAAATGATCACCAAGATAGACGATCAAATAAACGATTCTATCACAAATAATCAACACAATGATCATTTCACAGCAACACTCAGCATGTCACATTACCAAATTGGGAATATATCGCTGATAACCTTCAACTACATAACCTCTGAGCTCGTACGTCTCAGAGAAGGGTGTTAAGCTAAAAGAATAAATTCTCCGCCACCAAACAGAAATATATTTGAAAGAAATCTGCTTTATATCTCAATTTGTAATGTCAGACATACAATCCATACAAGTTTGTTCCGGGCTCGAACAGAACCGAAGGCACTTACAAAGAAGTCCTTGCAATCCGGATATCCATAATCCTGATCAGATTTCCCATCACATATGGAGAACTCAATACCGGAGCAACTCGGTGCAGAGTCAATCGACAGGTCATCCTATCACTCTCGCAAATACCGGGTCTTCAACACCGATCTTCAAATGCAATTTATAACGACGTATCACATATTCGGAATGGGTTATACGACCCCATGGTCCTTTCCCGGTTAACCCGAATAGTGAGCGCTTATCCAAAAATAAGT
The DNA here is from genome assembly GCA_030765085.1 of Allium cepa. NCBI lineage: Eukaryota > Viridiplantae > Streptophyta > Magnoliopsida > Asparagales > Amaryllidaceae > Allium > Allium cepa. The sequence continues at coordinate 199,992,482 of CM060935.1, forward strand.
GTGGCATTCAAATTCAAACAAATCACATCAATTACCCATTCAAAGGTAAATATTGATAGTCGGTCATTGAACTATCAATGGATATGCACACATCACCAGCTTCCAAATAATTTTCCAAATTATTTATTTCCCAAAAATATCTTTACAAGATATATAATTTCAATATCTCAAAAATAAATCAATATTTATTTTTAAACCAATTCCACTTTCTTTTATAAATTCCTTAGTGAATTTATAATCCAAAATATCTATGAATATTCGATTTCAATTATTCATCTCAATTTATCTTCAAAAAGATAAATTCTCAAAATATTCACTTTATGTTGGAAAACATTTCCATACTTACTTATTAAGTAATTCTCAAATTTTATTTATTTTCAAAACTTAGAAAATATTCAATATACTTAAATCGAGATTAAGTATATATTTCATTCTTTAAGGTAAACATGCTCTTAAACATATTTATTTGGGCCAAAACGAATGTTGCGTAAAACATCGTTACGACAACCCAAAATCACTAGTATAGGGATTCGAAATTAAAATAGATATATAAATCCCAATACTATACAAAACATTTCCTTTCGGAAATCATTTACTATAACAACAGTGTTATAGTCCATTATTTCCTTCTATTTCTCGAAAACATCTATTTCAACAATAAATGTTGAAATCTATGGTTTCGAATCTCAACACCTTTTAAAAACATCGTTAGATTGTTTTAATTCAATTTAAAACATCAAATCTAAACATTTTCATTAACATATTATTCACTATTCAAAAACGTGAATATACTACGTTAATCAATTTCATCCTTTCTATACATTTTATTTTAAAGGATTATTCACCGTCTAAAACGTGAATATAACTTCATAAATAAGTTATAACAATTTACTTATCAAAATAAGTCGTTTGTGGATTTCATAAAACAACGTTTATAAATTCTATTTCTATTTGTTTTATAACTACTTCCTTTTTATACATCTCCTTCATTAGCCTATTCGATTCATAACTCAATTATAAAACAAAAATTCATATCATAAGTGAAATACTTATAATTTATTTGTTTGCAAAATCGTTCCTTTGAACTTCATAATTATAAATCTTATAACTTATAAGATTCAATTATTTATCCAAATATATTCTTTAATAACTTCACAAAATTTATAAATCTTACTATTTATAAATTTCATTTATAACTTCACAATTTATAATTTTATAAATTCCATTCACTTATGCAATCCATTTTCACTTCATTCAAACACTTATAAAAACTCGTTTTATAATTCAAATGTTTTAATTTATAAATATCAATTTATAAATCCTTTAAAAATCAATTTATACTATTATTTTAAAACATCTTTATTCTCCTTTATAATTTCACCATTTTGACTTATAAAATAATCAAATTTTATAAATCCTATAACTTAAACTTTTCACAATAATTTCAAAAATTCCGATTAAACTATTTTATAAAATCATTAACCCATATTTTCAAAAATCAGTTTTTTTACTATATTTCTCAAAAACCATAATTTTTATAACATTAAAAATTATAACGTTTATTTATTTAAAATGAATCAATTCCAAACATATAGTATATTTTCGAAAATCACTTTAAAAATCATTTTTAAATTCCAAAACTTGGTCCAATGATGCTACATACCAAATAGTCAATCACGACAACAACGACATCATATATCGTATATGATAATCCATCAAATATCAAAATATCTGAAATCAAATAAAAACTGTTGAGGAATCCTGTTGGATCCCTCCAACCTGTTTTCCTGCATCCACAAACATTAGCACAATACCAATTTCGCTCCAGTACGAAATTATCGCGGTATATGGGATTTAAAATATTATCCGCTTAATAACGGCGCAATAGGGTCTCATCCGCTATACAAATGCGGGAAATCAATAACTCCAATATATACATATGCCAATATATATATATATATATTGCTATTATATATAATACCAATTTCACTGTTTATGAAATATTCGCGGTATATGTTTTTAATAAATAACATCCGCTTACTAACGGCGCATAATGTCTATTTTAACAATCAATAGATAACAATCATCATTCAAACATACATTCAAATATTTTAAATCTAACTATTTAAAATAAAATCGAAACCGATTCGATTGAGTGAGAAGTTCTCACCTTGATTTCAATTTCGTTTTAGCGATTTATTTCGAATAAAATTAAACGGACGTTTAATTTTACCCGAAATTTTCACTAACTCCAAACGACTCCAATCCAATTCCATCGCGTAGTGCTCGTCCATACGATTCCAACGCAACTGGTTTCGCGCGTTTTCGACCTCGTATGAAAAAGATACGAATTTTTGAAGTTTATACGAATTTAAACTTAATAATTTACAACAATTTAATTTCTTTTAAACCTACTGCCAAATCACCACCGTCCATCTCAGATCCAACGCCCCCCCTCCCCCCCTCTTCTTCCTCCTTCCACGCTTCTACAGGTCAACACGCATAAATAACCCACCAACCACGAAACTAGGGTTCCATCCTACGACCAATACACTCGACGATAATTCGATCAAGGACCATCATTGCGTGCGCCTCCATCCCCTCAATGTTCGGCCACCACCCTCATGAAGCTCGGTCACCTCATTCTCATGCAACACGAGGCCGAACGGCCCACGAACGCGGCTACTTTCCCCCCTCCACGCGACGCCAAACTCCATCATCACCGTATGGATCTAACGAGCTCGAGACGCTCCACAACTTTCATGTTGAAAGTTTTGGCTAAAACTGAATAGATGAAGAGAGATTGGAGGGAGAAGGTGACAAATTTTCGGCCATTGATGGGGGTACAGGCGGCTAGGGTTTTATAAAACCTAATTTTTTTTTTTAATTTATGAAGGCTTAGGGTCTATTTATAGGATTTTCTCAAACACTATTCAATTCGGAAATTCCGAACTCCGATTCACGCGCCGTAACCAACGTTTCTAGGGTTTACCCCGCGTTCCGGACACAATGGAACAGGTTTCGAAATCTAATTCGGACATCTGTGCGAGTTATGGCTATAAACATTCAATTTAACTTAAACCGATTTAAACGATTTTCTAGGCGTTTTAATTTGTACCGGACAAACGGTAAATCCAATTGACAAGAAATTTGAAACCTTACAATAATATCACATTACGGATCCGATGAAACTGGTTTCGTCGAAATCCGAGACTTTTTGAAAAATGGCTATTTTAACTCGCCAAATTAAAATTAAAAATAATTTGATGCGTTTCGAGCTGCTACGATCAAACGATAACTCCGATTGCTACGAAATTTGAAATCCAGTAATAACTAACTATTACGGATCTAATGGAACTAGTTTCGTTCAATTCTGAGACTGTTCAAAAATTGACTATTTTCACTAGTCGATTAAATATTAAAATATTCAATTTTCACAAATTAATTTTAATTCGATTTTAAAAGTTCTAAAATATTGTTCTAACTTCAATATGATAAAATAAAATTTTACAAATCATTTTCAATCATATTTTACCCAATTTTCAATTATTTCCATAATTTAACATATTAAATTATCGATTTAATTATCCAATTAAATCCAATTATTCGAAATAAAATTTATTCGACTTATAAATTCACTTATTAATATCTAAAATTAATTAAATATTCAAATTTTAATTACTTAAAATTCTGGGTCGTTACATTAACTTTAAACAATATTAATACATTTTGTTGGATAATCCTTAAAATATTTTCGAAATCCAATTTCAAATTTAAAAATCTTTTTTGTCCCAAAAACCAATTTTGACATAATCAGCAAATTATAGTATTTTCAAAATGCTAACTTGAGGCTAATAGCTACCGGCACATCACCAATATCGATATTGATTGAAACACTCCACACCCTTTAGTATCCCCAAAAAGGGCACACCAAAGGATGTGGTGCGTTATAGGCACTAGCCGCATCACAGAGACTAAGTGTCATAAGATGAATTATTAAAAGCAGCAGAGAACATATAAATAACAAATTATCATTCAGAATTGAACTTCATCTCAAAATAAGTCATAAAAACATAACATCTCTCAAAAAACTCAAAATCTCTCATGTCTCATAAAAATACATCTCGGTCTCATGTAATTTGAGTAAAAAATAACAATAATAATCCCTTTCACAAGTGCCAATCCATCACAAGCCAAATGGAAAAGATGAAAAGTATAAGAATACATCTGAAATGAGAAAATTTCGAAAATGAATCTCCAAGCAACCTGAATCAACTATGCTCAACTCTACTGGCCTATTAGGAGGAAAAGGAAAGGCAGAGGAATGGGTCAGGCAATAAGTCTGGTGAGTGAAAGTAATTGCTAAGATTAAAGGTAAAGACAATAGACTAAGCATAGTTCAAGCATGAAAATAAAATACAGAAAAGATAAAATTCGCATAAATACCATTTCTGATTTTGTTTGAACATTTTCTTTGATCATTTGTTTTAATTGTTTGCACTTGTCTTAAACTGCTATGATTAGCCTGGAACCCTAATCCTTTCTCAACTACTAATCTTGATTATGCTGAAATCCTAATCATACCCATTGATCGGCCTTTTCTACCTCTGTTGTGCCACTGTGAGCCAATCTATTGGTCTCGTAGCAAAAGGCACCTCTTAGCACTTAGGACGCAGTAGAGAATTATTTACCCTAATCGATGTTGCATGCTCGGTCATCGCCAGTACACACTAACTGTCCCTCCCTATTTGACCCTTTATTTACCATAATTAGCATAAGCGTGCCCAGGCTCACTCACGTGTGAGACCATCAGTCCTCGACCTGAAAGGGAATGTTGCCGGTATTGGTCCTGACAAACAAATCTTCTAACTTTTCCCAAATCCCTAAATTTGAGCCTCTATCTATTGGCCACTTATTTACCCTAAACAGCATAAGTGTGCCCAGCCTCACCTACGTGTGAGACCATCAGTCCTAGACCTGAAAGGGAATTCTACTGGTATGAACCACTACTGCTATTTTTGCTTAATAAATTAATCCAGGATCTAAGTTTTACAATAAGCCTCTTCTGTTATGTTCTTTTTTCTAATTATAACCTCCAACCGTTACCCTTCTATTTTCACTTTTTAGTTATAAACACTTGTTATAATTATGCTTGCAAATATCTTAAATTTGCCTATATCAGTCCATCTCTTTTTTATTTCAGTTATCTCATTTTTCATCTAATTTCTGTAAAATTAGTTGTAACGATCCCAGATTTCGACCGTGTTTGAATTTATAATTAAATTTATTTTTGAAAAAAATTGTGAATTTAGTTGATAAATTGATCTGAGCTTCTCCATATCAAATGAAGTATGTGTTAAATCAATTGAATTTAAAGTTTAAGTAAATGGTTTAAATTGAATGATTTAAGTAGGAATCAATTTAAGAAGTAAAAATAAAATAGATTCGAGTTTCCCCGAATTCAAATAAGTGTTTATGTCGAACAAATATTTTAAACAAATTTATAGTTATATAAAATAGAAATTTATTTATATTATAAAATAATAAGTATAAGACATACAAGACAATTAAATATTTAAGTTTGAAATAAACTCAAGTATGTAAACAAATCAAATTGGACATGAATGATTAAGATAAGTATGAAGTGTGTAGACAAATGTCATTTGCATAAGCACACAAAAGAAAAATCATTCAGCCGAAATACGTATAAGATAAGTTAGAAAAGATAATCTGTTCATGAATAGCAGTAGTACATATTATTTTTTAATTCTTGTTTAAAAAATTTCTTATATATGTTGTTGTATAAGTGATAAATGTTCTTTACATTTATTTTAAAGGATTATAAATTGAATTTAAATCTGATTAATGTTTAAATGGTTAATCATTTTGGGATCTTAACTTCAAAATGGAATTTAAATTTTAAATTTAAAAGTGTAATGTTTTAAATAAACACTTAAATGTTATTTAAATCATAAGTAAAGGAAATGAACTATGTTAAGGGTAATTAAGGAAATGTTAGTAGTTAATAAAGATAATCAACTAGAGATTATTAAGTAATTAAGTTATTTAAAATGGATAATTTATTCAATTAATAAATAAATGATTTGGACTAATTAAATAAGTAATTTAAGGTTTATGTTAACGCTTAAATTTGAACGCTAACACCCCGGTGTGTGAAGTGTAGTTGTGAAAGCACCACCCGATAGACCGGGAAAGAATTACAAGCAAGTAATAACGGAAAAGCAGTAAACAACAGCAATTTTATAGTGGTTCGGCTTATGGGTACAGCCTACGTCCACTTTAAGTACTTTTATTGATGATCTCGTTACAAGTTGATACAATTCTTCCCAAGTACAATTCGCTTTGAACTACAAGAAACTTAGAACAAGTATTTTAAACTTCAATGGAGATGAGAGTCTTCGAATCCATGTTGGATGTACGTGATCTCTTGTTGAAGTTGTTTGTAGCGTTCTTAGTGTCTCGAGAGCTTCAAGTGTTGAATTGGTTTGGAATGCAGCAGAGTATCAGTGCTTGAAGAGAATGAGCAAAAGATCCCCTTCATGTTGAATGTGGCCTTGTATTTATAGGCAAACTGTTTAGGCTGAAATTGCTAAGTCATGAGTCGTGACCGACTCATGATGAGTCGTGACCGACTCATGATGAGTCGTGAGTCGTCTGCGAGTCACCTCTTTGCAGCATGATTTTGAACTTGCCTCTGAGCCTTGTGTCGTGCGTCGACCTATCTTTTGAGCCGTAGGCTTTCCTGAGTCGTGCCATCCTTAACCCATCGAATCTCCTTAAGTCGTAGCGGCCTCTTGAGTCGTTCATCTCTTGAGTCGTAAACCTAATGAGATACTTAAGGACCTTGAATGGATGAGTCGTGATCAGATGAGTCGGTCTTTGATGAGTCGGAGCTCGAATGAGTCGTTGGATCGGTACTGGCCTTGAGTCGCAGACCCGCTGAGTCGTTGATCCATACTGTACCTTTAAGGCGCTAACTCACTGAGTCGTTGCTATCAATGAGTCGTTGACCCATTGAGTCGGCAATCTCTGAGTCGCTTCATCAGTTGAGTCGTTGATTCCTGTGAGTCGCTGACTGCCTTATCTGTTGAGTCGGCCTAAGTTTCAGTGAGGTTAACATTTGCCCCTCGAAGCACGCGCCTGAGTCGTAGGTCGCGCGCTTCGACTTATTTTAACTCGCTTGTACCGACTCATGCCCTACTTCCTTGGTATAAAATGGATGAACCGTCACTTCTATCTTCTTCTTCCTTTATCAATTTCTTGAGTCGTGTTCCGCCATTAACACATCTCCAAGCTCCCAAAAATAATTTCAACTCGAATTAGCACCCAATCCTTTCTAGTCAACATACAATCGTAAGCGATTTCTTCCCTTTCTTCGATTGTTGATCATTATTGTCTTACACGCTTAATCCTTCGCCTCCGATTTGCCTCTTCGTGTCCTACGAGTTTTGTTGGATTTGATTGTTGATGAACTTAGGTCTGCTTGATTTTACTCGCGGCGATCCATCATTCGAGGCGATTCTGTATTGTGATAGGATTAAAGTTACTATTTTTGGAGATACCATTAGGTTAACGGGTTATGGGTTAGGATCCGAAGATAGGACTTGGAGATAGGTCATTGGGTTATCATGGGGTAGGAGGGAAACGAGTTTTGGAGTTGTATGGTAGATAGGCCAATCAGAGTAAAACACTACCCCTGATGCGACTTAATAATCTTGAACGACCTAAAACCCTTTGCGATTCAACTCTGGACCGGCTCACCAACCTTCACGACACAAGACTTGAGTCGGGGCCGAGACATCACGACACAATACTTGAGTCGGGGCCGAGACATCACGACACAATGCTTGAGTCGGGGCCGAGACATGTCTTGATGAATTTTTCATAATTCTGAGCTGACATCTATTCTCTTTTATGACTCGTGACCTAAGTATTGCTGAGTCGTCTTCGACTTAGTCCTTGAGTCGTCTACGACTTAGCACTTGCACTTTTAAACTCCACTTGAACCTTGAACTGCTGCTTGAATCTTTTACAGATTGCTTTCACTTGTAAGCTAATAACCTGTTAATATAACATTCACTGAAAACTGGGACGAATATACTGTCATTGATTGCCCACATCGAACGACGGATTAGTTAATGATAGATGATTAACTTAAATAAATCGTGTGAACGAAGTGCTATCGATTTCAAGTGGAATATTAAAGCAGCACTGGATTAGTCAATTGAAACTGACCAGCCCGCATTAATATTATGCTTGAGCTTTAAATAACAAGTTCCGAAATTACCGTAGTCAATCAATCGTCAACCAGTTTAATTCCAGTTATCTTTACTTGTTATTATTTTTTATTAGCTTTGCACGACACTTCACACTTTTTAGGAAACGTGCACCTTCGCATTTGAACATCCGGTTGCTTGTGTAGAATGACCTCTCATCAAGAAGAGCCGATGGGCCAGGCTGAAGATGTCTTCCCAGTAGCCATCCCTATAGACAACCCTCCGGAGAGAACATCCACAACTTTGAATCAGCGGGTGTTTAACCAACTGCGCGTCCAGTTTGGCATTGATGATGCTGACATCTTATTTCCGGGGCCAAATGACACCGCGGATAGGCCCCCTCTTGGCTTTGTTGCTGTTAATCGCCAAATGTGCTTGAACGGCGCTATTCCTCCCTTTAATGACTTTCTCCAACAGTTCCTGCTTCGGTTGTCTATCTCTCCATTCCAATTACACCCCAATGGCTACGCCATTCTGATGGGGTTATGTGTTCTATTTAGGAGAGTTTTGGATCGATTACCAAGCTTCGGGGAGATCTGCTATTTTTGCTCATTCACGAAAACTAAAGACCATCCCTCCATCGTGGTTATAAGAAGCGCTCGAAACCGCAAACTTATTACTGATCTCTCCGAAAGCGCTCACGGATTTTTGAATCAGTTTTTCTTTGTTCGCTGCCCTCCAGGGTTTTATGCCATCTGGAGAGTGGGAAGTAAGATTTCCTGTCTTTACTTTTTCCGTTTTGAAACTTTCTCGAGATCTGAACTCTCAATTGCTAATTTCATTCTTTTCCTGTTTTAGCACTTCCACCCCCTGCTAGGGACCCAAGTCTTAAGCAAATTTTTGAAAGATTAAATGCCGTGCCGGTAGAAGAGAGGAGCATAAAGTTTCTGCTAAACGATGAATTTTTACATCAATACGGACTCCTCCATCCCTCTCGCTTTACTCGGCCTCGTGAAGCTCCAACGGAGGTTCCTGATTCTCCGGTGAAAACTCCTGATCTTCTGATCTCCACTAAAGAGCACGTGCGAGGAGAAATTTCTGCAGAAACCTTACTAGTAAAGTGCTCTACTCCAAGAGACGATACGGGACCCTCCGAAAAGCCCGCACTTGCTCCCATAATTGAAGAAGAAGAGGAGCCCCTTTCCCAAACCAGGAAGAGTGCTGACAAAGGAGCTGATGGAGGGAATCAGGTTGGGCATGATGGTGATGACGTTTTTGGGGATTTAAGTGACATAATCGTCACTTCCCAAGAGCTCTTTAAAGATGACCCTGCCTGTGGTAAAACTGTACCCCCGATGATTGAAGCGACATCTGCCCTCCAACAGACTCCAACTCCTTTATCCCAAGAATTGTCACCGACAGTGGGACCTATTACTTCCCCCCAACTGAGGAGTGGTTCGTTAGTCCAACGCGAGTAGTTTGCACTTCACACACAACTAAGGATTTTCCAGCACATTTATGCACTTATCTTCTCATACTTTAAAGATTTCTAAAGCTTATCTTTTCTTATTTCAGATCCTTCAATGACACGCGGCGGATCATATTATCAGGATTTCCAACGCTACGGGGGGCGTGGTCAATACGACTATAGGCGTTACTTTCCCTCCTACAGAGAATCTGACGAAGAAAGGGCTGCCCGAAAGGCTCATGAAAGGAGGACTGAAGAAGAACGTCGCGAAAGAAGGGAGAGAGAAGAGCGCCATGATTCTTGGCAAAAAGGCGATGACTCCCACAAGAGAAAAACTCATGACGATCGAGGAAAAGGTCACATGAGTGAAGACTTAAGTAAACGAGCCCGTCACAGTGAAAAGCAGGCCTCTACTACTCCTGAGAAAGTTACTATTCCTGCCTCACTCGACATCCCTTCTGACTCTCCCGCTCTTGGGAAATCAGATATTCAAACGATAATTAGCAGGCCCAAATTTCAAGTTGGACCGGGTCCTGCCACTCTACAGAGCCGATTTCCTCAATGGTGCCTTAAGGGGGTGAGATTCGACCTAGACTTGGTCCCCATCGACAAGTCTGCTATGTTGCGCAATCTTGATGCAGTCAAGCTCGATATCGAGAGGATGTCAAACTGGCAGAAGCTTGTCGATGAGCTTCAAAGAGTTAACCGTGCCAACATAGAGGCCATGCTTACTATGGAAAACGATAAGGCCGAATGGCAAAAGGTCGTTGAGCAACACGATACCGAGATGAGGAACATTGCTTCTTACAATGAGGAGCTTGAAGCAAAAGTCGAGGAATTGAAACATGAACTTGCTGCTTCCTCTACTTCCTACTCTCAAAAAGAAGAAGTGCTTCTGAAACAAGTGAGAGATGCTCACGCTAGCCAAAGGGATGCCGAAGACAGGCTAGAAGCACAAAAAAGAATCAGTGACGGCTATGTCTCTGATATTGCTGAGCTTCGAAAGAAAAACAACTCCCAGGAAGCGGAGATACAAATGCTTAAGCTTCAGCTTGCCAAAACTGAAAGGGAGCGCGATGAGGCTGTCGCCGGCAAAATCGCAGCCGAAGAATCTCATGAGGCGACCAAAAACAGCTTCGGCTCAACATTATTCGACTTCTACTTGCATAGCGTCTTGGGGCGTGGAAGCCTCGCTTTTCTTGGTCCTAAGTATGAAATCACTTTAGCTGAAGTGTGGGAGGCCGCTCTTGAGATGCTTGGTGCTGAAGGTGCCGGTTACGACGAATCAGCCCTGGAAAGGCATTATTTTGATGATGACGCTCGCGCTGCCCTTGCCAAGGGAAAGGAACAACTTGCCAAATTAAGAACTGAAGTGACGGAAGGGGACCGGCTGGGGAAAACCACTTCAACTACTCTAGTCCAGCCACCTTCTTCGTCTGAAGTCAACATTATTGGTTCCAGTTCCCATCTTGCATCTCCCACCAAAGTTACCACTGAGATTACAAGCATACAAGGTGGAGATGAGGGTGATGAGAGCGCTGATGCGCAAGCTTATGAAGTCGATATCAGGAAACCAGCTTCTCCAGGTAATTTCACTGTTAATCTCGCTACTGTCAATTCTGCTCAAGCGGGTTACTCATTTATTTCGCATGAGTTTCATGAGCTCCTTGGCTATTTTCTCAACCTTGATGAGCCTTCATCTCCTCTCTTTACTGACTTCATTGGTGAACCTTCATCTCCTCTCTTTACTGACTTTAACCTCTTTTCTTCTGTAGAAAAAGTATCAAGCACTGCTCAAATCTCTACTTCTCCGGTAATCCCTCCTCCATCTCTTCAAGTGGCTCCTCCTTCTGCTTCGCAGCCTGGATCACAGGAGGAACAAATAGAGGCTCTCCATGGCCTGGATGACCCCATTGCTTCGCAAGAGCAGAAAGATGAGGGACTTGAGGGAGGCGACATATCTCCGGAGCGGACTCCTTCTGACGATATAACTCTATCTAAACTTGTCACTCCAGGAAGTGAGTCTTCCTCAAAGAGGAGAAGGAAGCAAGGGGCATCAAAGAGGAGAGGGAAGATAATCACTGCCACTGAAGAGGAGCCAGAAGTTGGGCCAGCTGCGCCTACCTCTCCTTCCTCCCTTATACCCACTGGTCGACCTGAAAAGCTGGTCATTCGGCCGGGTAAAGGGTCCAAAGGCAGTAAAAAGAAGTGAAGACTTTAGCTTTTTGTCTTTTGTATGAACTGGCCGAGAGTTGTGCGGGTATCGGCCCCCGCTTTTATTTTGAAAACCTGTATCTGCATTATAGTTGAATAAAATGATTCTTCGTTTGTACAAACTTCTGTTTGAATTTGAGAATACATTTACTATTTATTTTATTTTTTTTGCACAAGTTTATTTACACGATATTGCAGCGAGCTTATGGCATGTTACTTGAGCGTTACCTTTTGCTGATTTGGCTATACCATATTGTGTGTAATTATACTATATTGCCCCCATTCCATAAGTTTGCTGCAATATTCTATACTTCGAGGGGACTTGCACTCATATTTGCTAAAGAATAATTATTTTATTCTTTAAAGAAAATTTTTGTAGAGTACAACTCCCTTCGTATAAGTTTCTACGCTTTGTCGTTCGAAGAAATCACCTTTTTTTTTTTTTTTTTTTTTTTTGCTTATGTGCATATTTTACCAAGTGAATTCTTCTATGTGGTAAAGCGGACCTCTGAAGGGTACTTTAACTTCTTTTTTTTTTTTTTTTTTTATAGTAGGTAAATTACTCTCCCTTTGAAAGTTAAAGTACGCTTTTGATGAGGATTTTTTTTTTATACAAAGTTGCACCTCTGAGGAGGGATTTTTCACGTTTCAACACTTGGAAGTTTTATTTCAATCTCGGTGAAACGTGTACCCCCAAAGAGTTGTGCCTTTGAAGAAAGCCTTTTCACGTTTCAACACTTGGAAGTTTTATTTCAATCTTGGTGAAACGTGGGCTTCCGAAGAGGTCTTTCTTCTTGATTGTGTCCCCGGGAGGGGGTTGTACCTCTAAGGAGGGATTTTTCACGTTTCAACACTTGGAAGTTTTATTTCAATCTTGGTGAAACGTGTACCTCCAAAGAGTTGTGCCTTCGAAGAAAGCCTTTTCGCGTTTCAACACTTGGAAGTTTTATTTCAATCTTGGTGAAACGTGGGCTTTCAGGAAGGTCTTTATTTTGTTTTTGAATTTCAACTTTGGTGAAGTGAAATTCCGAAGAGCGGTTATTACACTTCAACTCCTGGCGAAATGTGCCTCCGAAGAGGGCTTTTATTTTGTTTACATTTCAACTCTGGTGAAGTGATATCCCGAAGAGCGGTCATAACACTTCAACTCCTGGTGAAATGGGCCTCCGAAGAGGGCTTTTATTTTTTGGCATTTCAACTCTGGTGAAGTGTAATCCCGAAGAGCGGTCATAACACTTCAACTCCTGGTGAAATGTGCCTCAGAGAGGGTTTTCATCGCCCGGAAGTTACTCTCTCATGGTTGGAGGGTCATGACTCCTCCAATCTTTTTTGTTGAGTAGAGAACTTTCTTTTTTGTGGCGTATGACCCATTAGAGGTCTTTTATCCACCGAAGAGGACTTGTGCTGCTGACGGTAGCTTTGGTTGTTCCTCTGTTCACTTGCCTATGCCTTTTCAGTGATCCTCTCTCTTTTTTTTTTCTTTAGGTTTTCACTCCCCTTTTCTAGCAAGTAGCTTGTTTAATCCAAGGAAGTGTACTTCATTGCCAGGCAAGTTCGTGAGAACGGGCACTAGCTTCCTAATTGGATGTTTGTTTGTTCAAACAATCTCAATTTATCAGCAAGGGCTCGTTTCTATCGAAATCATTAGCCGTTCAATTGAAGTATTTCCTATCTAGGATTTGAATTCGGGGTCTTTGTGACTTGAAATTTGTTTGTTGAATGATGGTGAGAATCGCTCGGTCTTATTATGCGCAAGTTTTATTTCCATTATCTGCAAAAATTTAAATCGACATTTCAGCAATACATTTTATGTATTTTTATATCGAAAACAAAGCAAACATATAATGATAATAAGGAACACAAGATTTATAGTGGTTCGGCCATGAAATTGGGCCTACATCCACTTTATATTCTTTCATTATTTACTTGCATCAGTTTCACAATTGCTTTCAATTACAAGAATCATACATTCATAATTCTTTTTACAATGTTTCAACAAAATTTTCAAGTAAAGTATGGACGCAAATGGTTGCTGTTCCATGCCCTTGGAATTTGATCTCCATCAACAGTGGTGAGCCTGAATGTGCCGTCAAGAAGCTTCTGACCTATTACATATGGTCCTTCCCAATTTGGCCCAAACACACCTGTCGCGGTCATAATTCTTTTCAGGACTAGATCTCCAATTTCAAAGCTGCGTTGACGAACTTTGGAATTGAAATGTCTGGCTATCCTTTGCTGATGAGCTGCAACTCTGAGGTTAGCTTCATCTCTTTTTTCATCAAGGAGATCCAGCGCTTCAAGTTGTAGCTTCTCATTTTCTGCTTGATTGAAATGGATTCTTCTGTGTGAAGGGACCTCTGTTTCAACCGGGATCATTGCTTCCGATCCGTATGCTAACGAAAAAGGAGTATGCCCAGTTGCAGTTTTGTGAGTAGTTCTGTATGCCCATAGTGCAAGTGGTAGTTTATCGACCCAACCACCTTTTGCTCTTTCGAGTTGCTTTTTGATGGTTGATTTGATGATCTTGTTCACTGCTTCCACTTGCCCGTTTGCCTGCGGATGAGCTACTGCCGAAAAGCTTTTCTGGATTTTGAATCGTTTGCAAAAATCCTGGAATTCCTCGCTTTCAAACTGAGTACCATTGTCTGTGATTATTTTCTGAGGCACACCGTATCTGCAAATGATATTCTTGGTCACAAAGCTTATCATTTTCTTAGAAGTGATAGTAGCCAATGGTTCAGCTTCAGCCCACTTAGTAAAATAATCAACTGCAACAATAGCATATTTAATCCCTGATTTAGCAGTTGGTAGCGGCCCAATGAGATCCATTCCCCAAATTGCAAATGGCCATGGACTGACCATCTGTGTGAGTTCGGTAGAAGGTGCTCTAGGAATTTTGGCATATCTTTGGCATTTGTCACATTTTCGGGAGTAATCTGCAGCATCCCGATTAATTTCTGGCCAAAAATATCCGTATCGGAGAATTTTCTTTGCTAATGTTTGACCACCTGAATGATCACCACATTCTCCTCCATGCACTTCAGCTAGGATTGTTTTGGACTCTTCCCGGGATACACATCGAAGCAATGGCATTGAGAATCCCCGTTTGTACAATCGGCCATCCTGAATTACATAGCGAGAGGCCTTCCTTAGTAGCTTTCGTCTTTCTATCGAGTTTTCTGGCAGAGAACCTCTGAGTAGGTAATCCAGTATTGGAGTCATCCATGACTCTTGTTCTTGAGATACATTCATAATCCAGTCTATATCCATCTCGTCTATACTTGGCGCTGAAAGGACTTCTACAGGGACCAATCCCAATAGTTGAGCTTCACCAGAACTTGAATACTTTGCGAGGGAATCTGCCTTCATATTCTCTTCCCGAGGAATGTGGCTTATTGAATAGTGATCGAGTTCACGTAGGAGTTCCCAAGCCTTTGACAAGTAGGAAGGAAGGTTTCCACCCTTTGCTTGAAATTCCTTCTTGACTTGGCACACAATAAGCTGAGAATCACTGAAGATTTGTAATGCTCGAATGTTTAGCTCTTTAGCGATTTTCAGACCTGCAATAAGAGCTTCATATTCTGCTTCATTGTTTGTTGAAGGAAATTCCAATCTTAGTGCATAACATAATGATCGACCCTCAGGAGTTTCAAGTACCACTCCGGCTCCAGAACAGTAGTCATTTCTTGCGCCATCAACATACATCTTCCACTGGATTGGGGAATCATTGATCGCTTCTTCCTCACCATTATCTTTCTCCGTGAATTCTGCAATGAAATCAGCTAAAGCTTGTCCGTTGATTGCTTTTCGGGGGTGATAGGTGATGTCATATTGACTGAGTTCAATGTTCCATTTTAGAAGGCGACCCGAAGTTTCAGGGCGAAATAGGACTTGCTTTAGAGGTTGATCAGTGAGTACTTTGATAGGATGAGCTTGGAAATATTGCCTCAGTTTCCTTGATGCAACTAGTAGGCAATAGGCGAGTTTTTCCAACCTGGAGTAATTCAGCTCTGCCCCAGTGAGTCTTTTGCTGATATAGTAAACCGATGTTGAATCCTTTTGTCTTCCCGTATCAGCGCTGCACTTAGAGCATGAGATGATACCGCCAAGTATATAAGAAGATCCTCACCATTGCCTGGCCTAGAAAGTATTGGAGGCGTTTCCATATGACGGATCAACTCATCGAAGGCCTTTTGGCATTCGGAAGTCCATTCAAAATTCTTCTTTCCTTTTTTCAGGGCGTCAAAGAATGGGATGCATTTATCAGTGGCTTTGGAAATGAACCGACTCAGGGCGGTGACCTTTCCGTTGAGACTCTGCAATTCCTTCTTTGTTCTAGGAGCTTTAACTTCTTTCAAGGCAGTAATTTGAGCTGGACTAGCCTCAATGCCCCTAGCACTGACGATGAAGCCTAAGAACTTTCTGGACTCGACCCCAAATGTACATTTCAGAGGGTTAAGTTTCATTCTGTATTTCCGGAGGACTGCGAACATTTCTGCTAAGTGTTCAATGTGATCCGCTGCTTTCCTGGACTTCACTAACATGTCGTCGACGTAGACTTCCATAGTTTTGCCCAATTGCGGTTTGAACATAGCATTAACAAGTCTTTGGTAGGTTGCCCCTGCATTTTTCAATCCGAAGGGCATAACTCTGTAGCAATAAAGTCCAACATCTGTGATAAAACTTGTATCCTCCTGATCCGGCTCGTGCATCATGATTTGGTTATAACCGGAGTAGGCATCCATGAAAGATAACAATTCATGTCCCGCAGTTCCGTCTACCAGTTGATCGATCCTGGGTAATGGGAAGCAATCTTTGGGGCAAGCCTTGTTTAGATCAGAAAAATCAATGCACACTCTCCATTTTCCATTAGCCTTCTTGACCAACACAGGATTTGAAACCCAATTCGGGTATGTAGATTCTTTGATGAAGTTATTTTCCATGAGTCGATCAACTTCTTCTTTTAATGCTGCCGACCTTTCTGGACCTTGGGTTCTTCTTTTCTGTTTAACTGGCGTAAACTTTGGGTCAATATTCAGAGCGTGTACTGCAACTTCTGGGGATATTCCACACATATCGGCATGAGTCCAAGCAAAGACATCCAGATTTGCTTTCAGGAAAGATATTAAGATATTCTGAATTGACACATTAAGCTGCGAACCCACATTTAACACCTTATTTGGGTCCTTCGGGTCAACAGGTACCGGAACTGTCGTTTCCACCGGTACCACTCTATTCTCCCCTGCACTGGCTTTTCTGGGATCCATTTCTTTCCGTGCCCCGCTGTGCTCACCAGTGCAGGGTCCGCCCCGTAATTGCTACAAGGCTGGTTCTTTGATGCGGACTGGGGTTGCCGCATCCTTCCCCATTTCTCTTTTTCTTGACTCTCGCAGCTCTGTCAAATAGCACTCTCGCGCAGCATTTTGATCCCCTTTTATAACTCCTACTCCATTGTCAGTAGGGAATTTAATAGTGAGGCACCACGGGGCTAGGATAGCTTTGAATGCTGCGAGTGTTGGACGGCCAAGAAAAGCATTGTAAGCAGAAAACTCATCGACAATCACAAATGTTTGCTTGCGGACCACTTTCCTCTCTGCTTCTCCGAGTTCTACAAGCAGATCGATGGTCCCAATTGGTTGTTTTGGCTCCCCAGTGAAGCCAGCGATCTTTTGTGATGAGGCTTGTACATCAATCATAGGGATTTTCATCTGGTCAAATGTCTTCTTGAAGAGGATATTGCATGATGCTCCGCAGTCAATGAGGACTCTTCTGACAATGGCCGGTCCAATACCGGCCGAGATGACCAAGGGGTCTAGGGTAGGAGCTTCTATACCTGTGGAATCTCTGGTTCTGAAAACAATATCATCGCTGAAAGTTTTCTGTTGTTTCAGGGGCGTAGTGTCTTCTAAAACAAAGACGTCTTCTTCGGCTGGAGCATATTTCAAAGCCCTGGAATATCTCTCCATCTCACCCCAGCTCTTGCCAGCTGGGTGAGGCCCCCCTGTAATGACATTGATAACGGGCCTTCCAGATTCATGTCCCGTAGCTTTCTCACTTGTCCTAGGCTGATGAACAGGAACCTGTTGCCCCTGACTTGACGATGCAGGGTTGTTGCTATTTTTCTTCACGAATTGCTGCAGTTTGTTTTCTCTCAGCAACTCTTCAATCAGATTTTTCAACTGGCGGCATTCATCAGTCTCATGACCGGGTTGATTGTGGAAGCGGCAGAATTTCCCACTTTGTATGGCTTTCTTCTCGGTTCTCAAAGGGATAGGTTTAGGGAAATCGACGGAATCTTTAGTGGCCAGGTAGATGTGCTCCGGTGTATGTGATAATGGAGTATATTCTGATGGCTTGAAGGATCGGGGCTTCTTCAGATTACCCTGTTTCTTCCCATTACTATTCTCCCTTTTTTGCCCCACCGATTCATTCTTGCGTGGAGCGACAGTGTTGTCTTCTGCTTTTTCCAACACTGTCTTTACTGGTAAAGGACGGCTTTCCAAGCGAATGAATTCATCTGCTTTTTTGTAGAACTTTTCGAGAGAGGTTGGCTCCTTCATATTTAACCATTTCCCAAATTCGCTTGACTTATCAATAGCCCTCATCAGATAAGTCAATATCATTCGTGGTTCAGCATTGTCCACCTCAGCCAGTGCTATATTGAAGCGGTTCAAGAAGGATCTGATAGACTCACCAGGATTCTGCTCTAAACTCGATAGTGACATAATGTCCTTGGCCTTCGAAGCATATAGTCTAAACTGCTCCTTGAATTTTCTGGTCAAGTCTGAAAACTGATCGATAGATCGGACTGGCAACTTGGTGAACCACAGTAAAGCCACGCCTTCCAGGTATACGGGGAAATATCGGCACTTTATTTCGTCGGAGGCCCTGGCACCTGTCATGTGCCAATCATATTTATACAAGAACTCATTCGGATCACTTGTCCCTTTGTAAGCTGGAATAGTCGGAGGGACAAACTTCCTTGGAAATTCCGCCTTCAAGATTTTTTCAGTAAACGGAGTTTTACTTAGGGCGAAACCCCATTCCTTCTCATCTTCAACCCTTTGCATACTTTCTTTCATGATCTGCCGGACCATTTCAGAAAGATATTCCTCATCATGCCGAGTTCTAGATCCACCAGCCTCAGGGACTGCCTGCTCAAAGGGACTAGTAGCCCTTTCCGGAGCATTCCTCTCACTAACATCATGAATGTTGCCAGCATAGTTCCTTTCATTTCCAGCTGGTTGATTGTTTGCCCCAAGTAAATCGTTCAACTTATTCAGAATCAGAGCGTTCTGGGCACTTTGAGCCTCTAATTGTACATTTTGGGCGTTTATCTGCTGGTTTAGCCCTAGAATCACAGCATCCAACTCCGCTTTCGTAACTCCAACAGACGGAGTGGGTTGATTAGGTACAGGGGAAGCGGAGGTTCCCTCTTGAATGTTTCCAGATCTGATAGATCTACTTTTCCTTCCAGGAGCCATAATCTCAGATATACTTCTGGTTTTTAAGGAAATTCTTTCTTCAAATCTCTGTGAAGCAATGATGACAGTTGTCCTGAGTTCGATTCTCAGTGAAAGCACCAAAAATGTTAACGCTTAAATTTGAACGCTAACACCCCGGTGTGTGAAGTGTAGTTGTGAAAGCACCACCCGATAGATCGGGAAAGAATTACAAGCAAGTAATAACGGAAAAGCAGTAAACAACAGCAATTTTATAGTGGTTCGGCTTATGGGTACAGCCTACGTCCACTTTAAGTACTTTTATTGATGATCTCGTTACAAGTTGATACAATTCTTCCCAAGTACAATTCTCTTTGAACTACAAGAAACTTAGAACAAGTATTTTAAACTTCAATGGAGATGAGAGTCTTCGAATCCATGTTGGATGTACGTGATCTCTTGTTGAAGTTGTTTGTAGCGTTCTTAGTGTCTCGAGAGCTTCAAGTGTTGAATTGGTTTGGAATGCAACAGAGTATCAGCGCTTGAAGAGAATGAGCAAAAGATCCCCTTCATGTTGAATGTGGCCTTGTATTTATAGGCAAACTGTTTAGGCTGAAATTGCTAAGTCATGAGTCGTGACCGACTCATGATGAGTCGTGACCGACTCATGATGAGTCGTGAGTCGTCTGCGAGTCACCTCTTTGCAGCATGATTTTGAACTTGCCTCTGAGCCTTGTGTCGTGCGTCGACCTATCTTTTGAGCCGTAGGCTTTCCTGAGTCGTGCCATCCTTAACCCATCGAATCTCCTTAAGTCGTAGCGGCCTCTTGAGTCGTTCATCTCTTGAGTCGTAAACCTAATGAGATACTTAAGGACCTTGAATGGATGAGTCGTGATCAGATGAGTCGGTCTTTGATGAGTCGGAGCTCGAATGAGTCGTTGGATCGGTACTGGCCTTGAGTCGCAGACCCGCTGAGTCGTTGATCCATACTGTACCTTTAAGGCGCTAACTCACTGAGTCGTTGCTATCAATGAGTCGTTGACCCATTGAGTCGGCAATCTCTGAGTCGCTTCATCAGTTGAGTCGCTGATTCCTGTGAGTCGCTGACTACCTTATCTGTTGAGTCGGCCTAAGTTTCAGTGGGGTTAACAGTTTAAATTAAGGTTTAAAGATTAATTAAGTTAAATTATTTGTAAATTAAGGATTATTAATTGAATAAGATTAGATAAGTTAAGAGAATTAATTTTTGATTAGAAATAAATCAATCAAGTAATTAAAAAATAAATTAGTTATTGCTAGGTACTTAATAAACTAAATAATTAGAATAAATTAATGTGTTCTTAATGGTTATTAAATTTATAATCAATAATGATCAATATGAGTGAATTTCTTTAGCAAAGCAATTAAAGAAATTTTAATCGTTAATAAAGGTTATTAACTAAGATTAATTAGAAGTTAAAGATCAATTGATTTATAAATTTAGGATGGTTAGTTAATGATTAAAGGGAAATTTATCTCAGATGATTTGAAATTAACTTATGTTAAGTAACCAGGATTAATGACAAGTAATACATCTGATCTAGATTTATCAGTTCATTAATAAATTTTACCTATGAATGTTTAGATCTTATTAAATGGTTGAATTGTTGATATTTCCGATGTTTGATGTTTTGTGATATATCCTGATTTGTGTGATGATCTAAAATGTGATTAATTATCTGTGATGAAATTTATTATCTGTGATACATATATCTGTGATCTATAAGATAAGCGTTATAGTTTTATACTGCTTATCAACTATGTTTTTGTGTTTTAATCTTTGATGATTGAATAATGTTGCATGATTGTGTTAAACCCCTGGGCCACACATATACACACAAATATGGATTTCATGAGGAAATCGGTTAAGTCATAGATTTTTGAATAGTTTTACATTTGAATTTTTTGAATTCAAATGTTTTGGAAATGGATTGGGTTAAAAGTGAAAAGCTTTTAAAATGGAATTTTAAAAATGAAATTTTATTTTGAATAACTTGATTAAGTTTTGGAATTTAAATAATTTGATTTAAACTTAAATTCAAAAGTTGGAATTGAACTCTATAATTTGAAACTAGGGATTAAAGATGTTACACTAGTTATATATGGGTTAAACCATTTTAAAAAGATACTAATTTAGAAATTTGAATTTAATTCAAGGGCTTTAACTCGTGTAAATATGATTGGATTTTTCTGAAACGAAAACTAATTGTTTTCAAATAAATAAAAGCTTTCACATAAGTAATGAACTCCCAAATTTATGTTGAAAGAATTTCAAGTCTAAAATGAAAATGGTCTTCCAAGTTATGAATAAATCTTTGAAAACGGGTTTGAAAGCCACAAATTTAAATCTTTGATTAAAAGATTTAACGAGTTAATCCTAATTGGATGGAAATTGTTTTGAAATCTATGATTGTGAAACTGGGTGAACTTTGTAAATTGAATCTTTTGTTTAAAAGATTAAAAGTGTGGGAATTGTTTAAACTATTGAACGTAGTTAAAATGAATCTTTTTGTTTAAAAGATTTGAAATGGTGATTTATTTTAACTATTCGAATGAAAGGTTTTGGGCTTTAAGCTGTAATTTAACTGAGACCCCAGTATCCATATGATTTTTAATATTACGCTCGTTATTCGGTTTAACCGGGAGAGGACCTTTGTGTCGTATAACCCATTCCGAATAGTGCTACAACGTATATGGATAACATTTGAAGACCAGTGTTGAAGACCGGGTATTTTTGAGAACGAAAGGATAACTCGTTGATTGTCTCTGCACCGAGTCGTGCCGGTATAGAGATTCCCTAAGTGATGGGAAGTCCGATCGGGATTGTGAATACCCGGATTGCAAGGGCTTCTTCGGAAGTGCCTTCGGTTCTGTTCGAACCCAGAACAGACTTGTATGGATTGTGTGTCTGACACTACATTTTGAGATATAAAGCAGATTTCTTTCAAATGCATTTCGGTTGGTGGCGGAGAACTTATTCTCTTAGCTTAACACTCTTCTCTGAGACGTACGAGCTTAGAGGGTATGTAGTTGAAGGTTATCAGTAATATATTACCAATTTGGTAATGTGGCATGCTGAGTGCTGCTGATCATTTGTTGATCAAAGTGTGGATTTTGTGAAAAGCGTAGCTTTGTGGAAGAGACTTCGTCGAACCTCACAAACTGGTAATGGTCGAAACAGGAAAGATGCAGCAAGGTTATTGGGGTAGCACCCCTTAGGGTATGTATATTTCCTTCTGGATAGAAGTGGTATCATGGTATGGAGCCCAGATACTTAACTTATGTGGATATCGTGTGTGTGTGTGTGTGTGTGTGTGTATTTTACTTTGTGATTGTTGTTGGGGCCCCGGATAAAGGTTGGTTACAACCGGAGGATGGCATACTCGTGTCAGTAGTTACCCAGTTAGGGGTAACCCGGCCTTGTGTTGGCCATGAACAGGTTATCTTTTCTAACTTATTTTATATGTATTTCGGCTGAATGATTTTTCTTTTGTGTGCTTATGCAAATGACATTTGTCTACACACTTCATACTTATCTTAATCATTCATGTCCAATTTGATTTGTTTACATACTTGAGTTTATTTCAAACTTAAATATTTAATTGTCTATGTCTTATACTTATTATTTTATAAAATAAATAAATTTCTATTTAATATAACTATAAATTTGTTTGAAATATTTGTTCGACATAAACACTTATTTGAATTCGGGGAAACTCGAATCTATTTTATTTTTACTTCTTAAATTGATTCCTACTTAAATCATTCAATTTAAACCATTTACTTAAACTTTAAATTCAATTGATTTAACACATATTTCATTTGATTTGGAGAAACTCGGATCAATTTATCAATTAATTTCATAATTTTTTTTCAAAAATAAATTTATTTATAAATTCAAACACAGTCAAAATCTGGGATCGTTACATTAGTGTTTTCCTATTTTAGTCCATATTTGTAAATTCTTCTCTTTTTAATATTTTATTCGCGTCAAAAAGGATAAAATTTCTGTAAAAAAACTAACATTACAGGTTAAATTCCAACTAAAACGTACGTAAATAACTGTAAATAACTGAATAAAATAGCTAAATAAAAATAGACTGAAAGGAATTTCTGAAATTTACATAAAAATTGATTGCAAATGAACTTACATAAAATATGTATCAAAATTGTAGAAAAACTACAACTATTGAGAACCCTGTTATTTTAAATTACTTACAAATCTAAAATAATTACAAAATAATCGCCTTTGGTCCTTAGCTCTAATCCTTTGCCATCCTAGGTCTACCACTAGGGCATAAAATATTTTTATTAAAAAGATTTCCTCGCTATAAAAAATTTCTGTTTAGGGTTCAGCCTCAGGTAACGAACCCAATTAGGAGAAAATCTGAATGAAAAATATAGTTAGGCTTAGGGTTCTATTTATAGTGTGGCTTAGGGAACTAAGACTGTCAGATTTGAAGATTTAATCTGGAGCAACTAGGACATAGGCTCACTAGGAACCATCGGAGCAACTACAGATGCATAAGATTTCATTAAAATTGGATTTACACTCTTCGGCTCGTACGTGGATGAAAAATCGTCTAGGGAAGGCACTGGCGACCTAAGTTATTTGCTGGTCGATGTATATGACCCAACCCTAAAGGGTCAAGCACTATGGGTCTTCTTTTTTTCTCATTTAATTAAAATTTAATTCGGATTTCTTATATCTCTTGTAACTTCTATATACTAGCTTGGATTTTGACAAGTTATATATGAAAATGCTCACAAAATTACCACGCACCCAATGGTGCAGCTCATGCGGCTTAATTCTAGAAATTTCCCAACCCTATTTTATTATTCGATTAATTTGTTATCTTACTATTATTACTTTAACTTTTCATGTTGTTATATTGATTTTCTATTACTATTGGGTTTTAATTTCAAATATATAATAATGTTATAACCACATCATCCACAATAATATTTATTATTCAATAATCCATATAAAGGAAATATTATTGAAAACAATATAACTCAATAGCGAGAAATCCCATTACACCCCTCTAATTTGTTTCCCTGCATCACAAATGTTATATAATCATAAAATATAAGTCAACCACTTCAAGGCGGGATTCTTATACAAAGGGTCATCCACTCTTACTCAGAACGCAGTAGGGTCTCATCTGCTCCAGTAGGCGGAAATATATCCAAACCAATTAATAAGGATAATAATTTATCCAAATAAGCATTCAATAATTTTTTCAACTATATACCATACTAGTCATCCAAAAAGGTGAGATTAACACACCCAAATTTCTTGTGTCGCTGAGGCGTTCTAGTGTAGCAAAAAAATCAATAGTCTCAAAATCTGTCCAAACCAGTTTTATTGCGAATCTTTCATCGCCACGATCGCAACACAAAAGGTTTCGTTTCGATAGGACATTTCTTCTCTGTCTCCAACTGTGCACAATGAACATAGTCATTCACGCGTGCATGACAATGATGGTACGAAGCAACGCTGCTCCATTTTAGAAACTGTCTTCACCTTGCATGTTCTCTTAAAGATCTCGACCTACCTGGTACAGTCGATCGAAGCTTGATCACACTCCAAACATTGCGATCTGGTGCCATGACCCAAGACAATTGGACCACCCAAGTCTCCACTACACGCCTCCAAAACATGGCCATCGATGCGCCAACCCTCCACGAAGTCGAAAAACAACTCCATTCCCCGAATCGATAGCCAAAACTCAAGAATTACCTACCTCTAGCCGCCGCTCCTAAAAGTCGATTACCCAAAAACACTGCTGCACCCCTCAATAAGCGTCTCAGAACGAGCTCTCGATAAAAAAAAGAATTGTAAAGTTGGTTTTATATTTTTATGTTGAGTAGATCGTGAGATAAAAAATTTGACTGAAAAATAACACTCAAATTGCTGTCGGCATACCTTTTTAGACTGGGAGGGAGTTCGTAGGGGAGGGATAGGCCTGTACAGGGTAGGGTGGCTGATAGAGATGGAAAAACAGCTGTGGTCAAATCTGAATAGAATATATTATTTCAAGTTTCAAAAAATCTAGCCATAAATCTCGGATCCCAACCGAGGCGTGCCGCTTGGTGTTCTTAATGTTATACCCCTATTCCGAACGCAATGGAACTAGTCTCGAGCCCCGATTCGATTATATGGAGAAGATAGCTTTTTGAACCCAATTATTATATTGAATCTTCAATCTTAGTTTCAATGTGTTTCTATCCCGTACGGCCAAACGTTACATCTAATCACTACAAAATTTGTCGACGTGTTATAATTCATTATAAGGGATCCAATGACCCTGTTAATACGAGACAATAACCCGGAAGGCTATTTTCACTTGTTAATCAAAACAAGTTAATTTCAAAATTATCTAAATCGCTTAAATCAATTGTAAAAGTTTTATTATCTTCACTCCTATTAATATAAATTTAATAAGCCTTTAAATCATTTGTATCCAAAAAAATTAGAGATTCAATTATTTAAACAATTTCAATTACTTAATTTAACAATTAAGTTATCCCATAAATCACTATTTCATTCAAGTTATTTAATCTATAAAATTAACTTTTCAATATTTAAAATAAATTAAATATTCTAATTTCAAATAACTAAAATTCTGGGTCATTACATTCTCCCCCTTTAAAAGAATTTCGTCCTCGAAATTGTCAAGGTAGGAAAAATACCAACAACCTTACTTTTATATATAACCAATTAGTTGAACCAACCTACCAAATCTTTTAAGCCTTTTACTTTCCAAAATCAATTTGTTGAAACCTTGTTATTACTTTTATTAAGTTCCCAAATTCATCCATAGGTTCTAACTAATATTACCCATTCAATCGTTTTAGGTTATAACTAAAAATTACATTTCAGTTATCAAAAATTTCTTCTAAATTTCCTAAAATTTTTCTAATGCCTTAATTTACGAAAAATTTCACCAGTGTTTCCTTTGCACAGCTAGATCAGAACTGCTACAAATCACCGTTACGGGCTCAAACCAATAAAGAGAACAAAAGCCAAGTGGCCCAAAAATAAAACCATCAAATCAACAGTGATTTAAACACGCACATTTTTGTTGGGCAACCAATTTTCTTATGAAATCAAAAGCATCAAAACAGCTCTTGCTTTTAAATACCTGCATCTTATTTACCAATGATATCCAATCATATAGTTCATAATTATTTTATTTTGCAATTTCCATTTTTCAACACTTGCTTTACTAAAGCCCGTATGATGTACATATATCATCCATATGCAATGTCAAATCTGATCACTGCTCGATCACACAATTTCACATCCCAACTAGTATCGTTCACATAACCACTCTTGTGTGGACTTAAAGCCTGTTCCTTGATTAGAAACCATCATCCACCTTGCTTAACCATAGACTTTGATCAAGAACTCTAAAATAAATCAAAAATCCTATCCAGTGTTTTCCGTTGAGAATCGAGTGAAAAATGCCAACTTGGATCGATATAAATCATCTCGAAATCCTATGCTCGAACCGGATCAATCTTTTATATGAATAAAATAATATACGTACAACCCACACATTTATTTCATTTCATTTACATTCAATTATTCACAATCATTATTCACATTTCTTTACTTACATTCATTATTTTCTTAGTATGTCCTTTCCATACCGATATCATTTAAGAATTATTCCACCAAATTTTATGTGCAACACATTTCACTTCATACTTACTTTATTTATGAATTATTCCCTAAAATTTATTAAGTTTACAAACATTTTATACAAACTTCATATGGTTATTACCACTTTACAACTTAAGTCCTTACCTATTTCTAACCAAATTCAATTTCATTTTCCAACTTCAACATTTAATTTTATCAATCAGCATTCCAAACCCTATCCAAATAACTAATTAATTTAATTAGCTCATTTCATTAATTTATTCCAAATATTTCTAGAATTATTGCATTTATCCTACTTAGGTCAAATTCCTTTTCAAAATTCATTTTTGTTTAGCACACCTTAAGTTAAATTTTATTCCCAAGTTCAATTCCAATTTTACTTTCCTTAACATTCACATGCAACAATTATAAAGCTTTGTTTCACTTACAAATCCCCAAAATTTATAAGTTATCAACTTATCTTTTCATACTCTCAATAAAACATTTAACTAAAAATTCTAGAATTTAAACACTTTGTTCTTAAGTATTTCAAATCATTCTTGAAATTATATATATATAAATATATATATACACACACACACACACACGCACACACACACTCATAATCCCTTCGTATATCAAATCATTCTTTTGGATTTTAAAAATCAAACTAATTTTTCAAAAACAAAACTCCAAAGATAGCAATTCCACTCTTAGAATCCCAAAATTGAACATTGGTGATGCTGTAGTCATCATCAAAATTATTTTCCAGTGATCGAAGTGAGTTCAGTGCTTTTATTTCCTTTAAAATCATTTTCCTAAAATATCTCCATTATTTCCATTCAAAAACGTTTTCCAAATAATAATATTATTATTTTTTAAACTTCGAAAAAAAAATTCAAAAAACAGTGGAATTTAAATTCCCAAATTCACTGTTTTAAAATCCATTCTAATTTATAAACCTCTTTTATAAATCACATTTATATAATATACTCCTGAAATTTCATCTTCTTTCAATTTATAAATCACGTTTATTAATCATATTTATATAATCTTACTTTGGTTGTATAAAATCATTATTATTTATCAACAAGGTTATTAAAGATAATTATTATTTGTTTTACAAAGATAATTAATAATTGTCTTATTAATGATTTTAAGTTAATGATTCTATTAATATGATTCTTAAAGGTTATTTAATAATATTTAATTATTGTTTCAAAGTTATTATTTTAAAGTTAATTAGTATTATAATAGTATTATTTTAAAGGTAATTTATTAATACTATATGAAGTTAATTAATCATTATATAATTTAAAAATATTTAAAGTTATATTTTTATAATATTAAAAAGGTTACTCACGTTGATAATTTTTTGTTTTAAAAAAAATTAGTTTTGAACAAAAGGATTTAATAAGGGAAGTTTTACGGATAGGTTAAGATTTATAAAAGAATATTTTTCTAATTAAACTAGGAAGTTTATAATGAAATATTATAAATAAATTTGAAGATATTTATGAAGTAAAAAAGGATATTTGGAAAGAAGTGGTTGATTTTCATTGCAAAATTCGAGGGCCAGAGGCTACCTACAATTTGTTATGTTTTCGCTGAGATAGCGACGTAACCATTGTGCAAACTGCGACCAATGATTGGTTGCATGGTGGAAATCGAGAGGCAGAGATTGCCTAAAGTTAAGTTTTGTTTTTTTTGGGATAGAGACGTAACCATTGAGCTGTGATCCATGTTCGATACCAAATGATACTTCCAATATCTATATTAAAATGTTCCAAGTATTTTTGAAGGAGATTTGTGAATAAACTTATTTCGTGAGATAAGTATATGTTTGTTTTTGATAAAGAGATTGAATTAATTGAAACTAAATTTAAAAAGGCTTAGTGATTTCAGTGGGAAATGTAATCTTTGGTTGATTGTTTGTTTATTTGATAGCTAAATAATCGACTATCAAATCTTGACCTAAATATGTAATCCATCTTAATTTTGATCATACTAAAAATATTCCCTACCTAACATCAAAGGATTTTAACTCTGGAAATATCTAGGGGAAACACGGAGATTATATGGTACAATTACTATTCGAGGTGTTATACTGTACGTATAAATTCATTTCGTTCTTCTAGGACAAATGATATGGAATTTCGTCCACCTAAACGGTTAGGAGGTGATCCCCAATCTTATGTATTGTCAGATTATTTTCTAAAGAATGGGTGTTGAGCATTCCGTAAAGACGACGAATGGTTTTTGACGCCCAAGAAATGAAAAGTGCACTCGTGAGAGATGACTCGAAACGCATGACCTACTCTGAAACCATATACGGCAAAATAGAGGAGATGCATTATACTTTGAGATGCTGAAATCCTTATGTGGTTCTGTGACTTGTTGGAGTGTGGGAATCTATGTAAGATTCCAAGATCCATTGAGATGTGGAATTAAGAAGTGATTCTGTGACCTGTTAAGGTATGGGAGTCCATGTAGAATTCCATAATTTAGTTTGGAGACGGTGCGCGAGCTGGAAGAAAATATGGCCTCATCATGGGAATTGACTAAAACCAAAGATAGGATGCATAGCCTAAAGGCTTAGCTAACCCATGAAGGTGTAGTCGTCTCTCTGTCTGCCCAGTACTTGTCACTTATTTTATGCATCCTGGGAGCGATTCACTCGGCCTGGGTGGTCAGTTATGTATTTCCTACGTACTTCGGCTAGACAGGTACTGACCCTCGGAAGGATAACTCTGATCCTTATGCAAGAGGACCATTTCTCAGATGTTCTGGAAGCACC
This sequence comes from Allium cepa, assembly GCA_030765085.1. Classification (NCBI taxonomy): domain Eukaryota; kingdom Viridiplantae; phylum Streptophyta; class Magnoliopsida; order Asparagales; family Amaryllidaceae; genus Allium; species Allium cepa. The sequence continues at coordinate 200,022,330 of CM060935.1, forward strand.
TCCATGGAAATCATACACAATTAAGGAACGAGCCATATCAAATTTTGTTTTTATAACTAATATCGTTGTGATGTACACAGCACATGCATCCCAGCTACTTATTATTATTACTTCGATGATTAGACACTATTATAATATCAGATGATTTTCGATAAAGAAGTTTTGGTTACCGTAAGGTAAAAAACCGTCCGTGTTTATTTGCGGTAAGATCTTATGAGGTACCTTGGTTTTGAAAAGGTAATTAACTTTAAGAATCAGATTGACTATTTTTCTCATGCTGGTTTAACCAGACTGGCCCGGGCATGGTTTTTCCTATATGCTTGGTCAGGCCGAGCATATTTTCCATGTTTAGAAGGATATTTTGGAGCTTCAGGAGAGGAGTTGGAGGCCATAGATGTATTCACGTAGATGGTTATATTTCTGTTGCTTACATTGTTGTATATTATTCAACACTTGTGAGGATAGGTTGTTATAATTGCCCGAGCTGAATAGGCTAGTATACTCTGATTGATGTCTGTATATATATAAATTATAGTTTTGTTTTTTGCAAATATTCGTTATATAATACAAATTATTCATTCCGCTGTGAGATTCTATGTTGCTCAGTTTCTTTCTGTCTTCTTTCTTCTTTCTTTTCGCTAATTATCCACCTTTCTATTCAATTTGGGTTGGACATGTGTGGTTTATTGTCAGCTTAAACTGTATGAAAAAGTGGGTCGTTACAACCTGGTATCAGAGCTTAGGTTGAGCTAGAACCTTGGCTTTGGTGGGGTAGAACTCAATATAGATAGGGTTAGTGATGTCTTAGAATGAGAAACTCATTAGAGATATGGTAAGTGACACCCTAGAATGAGTTTGAGTGTGTATGTGTGTGTTTATATATATATATGTATATGTATATATATATATGTATATATATATATATGTATGTATGTATGTATGTATATATATGATAGTGCGTATTTGTTTGTGATATAAAAATGTTTTGCATTGTGTTGTTTGATCTGTTGAGTGGCTTAAGAATTTTGGTCGATGCGTTTGGCCAATGTTATCGATAAGGATTTCCTAAACACTTGAACGAGACAAATTGGCATAGTATTGTTTTAAAGAAAGGATAAATGGAATAATTTTACCTAGAGATATATTTTATATATAAAAGAATTTTTTTTAATAATTATTCTTGCTTGTGCTTAGTTGTTAGGAAGGGTAATATTCCATCATTAGCATCTAGGATTTGATCAGTCATGCCCAACCATTTCTGAGCGTTTAATATTACCCATAAATCTATCTTGAATCTTCTTTTTTTGAAATCTGGATTGGGTAGATAGGATTTTAGGAACATTGAAATAAATACCTTGTGAAGGAACATAAGGCATTCGTTGATAATGTTGAGTAAAAATTTGATTTCTAATGGTTGTTCATTTAAAAGAAAATTTTGAGTATTGAGTTGACAAATTTCAAGTTTTAATAAGTGTTGTTTTATTAAGGGAATTTGGAATATTTGGAAATGATTGAATATTAAAGTTGGTGGTATTTGATTGGGGTTTTTCATTAAAAGGAAAACTTAAATATTTTTGGAATAAATACTTGAAAGATGATTATATAAGGAAGCTATCATATTTTCACAATAAATATTTGAAAATGATCTCCTTTAAATGGGATGTTTTATAAATTTATTTATAAAAATGTGCTTTATAAATAATAGGAACTCGAGAGTTTAAATCACGGTGAATTCGGCAAAATGGTTTTCAAGGTTTAAAGGGTTAATAATAGTATTGAAAATATTTTCAAGTTGTAAGTAGGCAATTACTGCCATTAGGACCTTGCTATATAATTGTTCAGATAGAACATTTTTTTTGACTCGATTTCCAAAAGTATGGTTTAATTTACTATAAAGGAAAGATTTATATTATTATTATTTCAAAAGATTCTGGAGAAAGGAAATAATAATTTTGTTTGAGATAGCTTTGGGTCTCAAAGGTGTTTTTGGTGTACAAATATTTTCGAAAGAGTTGCTTAGAAATTTATATGAATATAAATATCCACGCATTTGACCCTTAACTTTCCCAAATATTATGGTGTGGATTCAAAAAGTGTTTTGAATGAAAACCGGACATTTAAAAGGGAATTCAAAGTAAGGATTTAAATCTAATAGTTGGGTACACCCAGGTAATGAGGTAGAGTGTTTTATAAGTTTTACAAATACATGGAAGTTATATGAAATGTTTTCCATAATTTTTTTAATGGGAATAGGATTAGTATTTGGGATAAACAATTAAATAAGTGTGTGAGATGCACATATATCGTTTTTTCTTCCCATATAATTTTGATCTAATATTTGAGTACAAGGCTTTGAGTTGTTTTCAACTATTCCAAATAGGGATCTATTACTCGATTTTTAACAGCGAGTACTTGATGAGGATATATAGGATGGGGCCAAGGCTTTCTATCATAGCTACAGCTACGTAGGAGAGCATAGGTTCCTAATCAAGGTGCCTCTGATTAATCGGGGTAATAATACTAGTTTGGAAGTGGAGTCATGTATTCGGGTAGTGATCAAATCAGATTCTGCATATGAACGATCTACACACATCATGCGGGCTTATGAATAATATTGAGTGTTCTTATGTTGGAATTTCAAGGACGAAAGACTTTTAAGGGGGAAGAAATGTAACGACTCGGATATTTAGCCATCTGTTATTAGAATAATTAAGTAATTTTAAATATTCGAATATTAACTTTTTTAAGTCGAATAACTTAATTTTCTGATATTGAGAATATCTGAATATATATAGATTTTGAAAGCTATACTAAATTTTCTAATGCTAACTGCTGAATATAATAAAATTGAATTCGAGAAAAATTCCATCGTGTCTGGAATAAGAGAATTTACTATAAAGCATTCAGCAGCACGATGAGTTGACGGTCGAGATATTTTTCCCACGAATGACTCAATGTGACATTTAAATAAAAAAATATAGATATATATACACACACAAATATATATATATCTTCATGATGGCAAACATAAAATCTAGCATGCAAATTTCAAATCAAGCTTACAAAAGAAGAAAAAGGAAAAAAAAAAGATAAAGTTTGTACATGAAAATATCAAGCCCACAAAAGTTTACAAAAGTATATAAAAAGAGGATGAAACCTAAAGCCTATTAGCCATCCTTTTGCTTCACTATTTCCTTCCTTTCTTATATATATATATATATATATATATATATATATATATATATATATATATATATAGCCATACTTGTTCATTTATAAAAAAATCTCTGCCATTTCGATAATAAGATCTGAGTTATATAAAAGCTTAGAGGGAGAGATTAAAGTTGTTGTTCATCTGTTTTGAAACCTATGAGTAAAACATCTTGTTTTTGTTAACTGGTTATTGCATATATTTATATAACTATTGATTTTAAGATGAATCTTTGATATATGTAGGTGTATATGCATTTATATGTAAATATGTGTATGCATGATTGTGTTCGACAATGGTTAGTTCCACTTGCACAAACAAAAGCACTATACTTCTTCCAAAGCTTATTTCTGCATGTTTGTTTTTGTAAAAACAGATAAGCCTTCACTTAAAAAAATGAATATCTCAATATCCCATTATTTTTAAACCATGATTCCAAATTAATAGTCATTTGTTTGTTAGTATAGAACAATTTAAAATTTATTTCGTTGAATTCTATCAAGCAGAGAGAGAGAGAGAGAGAGAGAGAGAGACCAATGTAACCGTAAGTGGGTCAATTTTGGTCAATGTTCAACTTTCATATTTAGTGAATGAATCATAAGGTTGAATCATTGTTAAAAACATGATTTTTAAGATTGGTTTGAGGATTTTTAAGATTGACTGTGTTTCTCACGCTGGTTAACCAGACTGGCCTGGGCGTGGTTTTTCCTATATGCTCGGGTCAGATCGAGCATATTTTCTAAGTTTATATGAACATTTTGGAGCTTCAAGAGAGGAGCTAGAGGCCGGAGACGTATTCACGTAGATGTTTATATTCCGTTGCTTACATTGTTGTATATTATTCAACGGTTGTGAGGACATTTTGTTGTAACTGTCTGAGCTGAATAAGTTAGTATACTTTGATTGATGTCTCTATATATATATATTACAGTTTTGGTTTTGTGTAAATATTTGTTATTACAATATAGATTATTCATTCGGCTGTGAGATTCTGTATTGCTTAGTTTCTTTTTTTCTTATTTCTTCTTTCTTTTCCCTAACTATCACAAGCTTAAACTATGTGGAAAATTTAGTCGTTACAAGCTAAGTATATGGATATTTTTTAAGTATTGAAAATAGGAGGGTTTGTGAATATATATTTGTAAAAGTATTTTTATATAGGCATTAACAAGATGGTTTTAATTAATGAAAAGATTAATTAAGGAGGCTTAATGTTGCTTGGTGCTTAACCAAATATTGGTTTTTCCTATGAAATTAAATCCCTGATTGAATGCTTGAATCCCTAATTGAATGTTTGAATCATTGATTGAATGTTTGTTATTCGGTAATTAAATAACCGATTATCGAAATTTGGACCCAAAAGTTACTTTGGAAATATCTAGAAGAAACATGTGAGTTATGTGAATAGTCATCTTCAATGATGTTGCACAGTGCATGTAAATCCGTTTTCGTTCTTCTTGGACAATGATAAGGATATCACTAACAGTTAGGCGGTGATCTCTGATCTTATCTTCGAATGTTTATTTTCTAAAGAACAGGGTTGAGTTTACCGAAAGTTGTCGAATGTTGTTTCGAAGTGACTGGGATCAAATATATTATCCTAAAACCATATCGATCCAACTAAAGCATTCGAAGTAAAGGCATCTTAAAGATGATGGAATTGGAGATGGAGTTCTCAAGCGTTTCATTCGGTCCTAAAATGAACTTGTATGGACGAATGCGGGTATTTCTTGGTTACCTTGAGGGCAATATTAGCATTCCAAGATGGTTTGCTAGGAGGAAATGGTAAGAGTATGGCCTCTTTGAGCCTCAAACCTAGGAAATGAATAAAGCATGGACATGCGACATGCTAAATGGGTCGCACTTAAGTAGGGTATGATCATCCCAAATCTAGAGTGATTCATGTATGCTTTGGGATCCCATTGTGTGGTTGTTAATTGCAACCAAGGGTTGATGATATTCGGTGCTACCCAAGAGGAAGTAGTGCCGATCCTGAGTAGTAGAAGTGCAACATGTCATAGCCTCCCATAAATTTAATCTAGCAGTGTACGGATTCGGTGGAGAAACTTAACCCTTTCATAGTTGGAATCCCTTCTTTAATACGAGCCTTCGGTTTAGCTGTAGAATTAGTATGCTTGAATTTAAATAATGTATCAGTTTCGGCTATAATTAATAAGTACTTGTATATTAGATACTATTATAATATCAAAGGATTTCATATGAAATATTTTGGTTACCGTAAGGTAAAATCCCATTCGTGTTTATGTGTGGTGTGGTCTTACGAGATACCTTTGTTCTAAAGATTTTTATATCTTAAAAATCTAGTTGGGTTTGTTTTCTTACGCTGTTTTCTGTAACAACCCACCTTTTTGAATGTTTCAAATCGACAATAAATGACACATGTGAACTCAAACCATTCAAAAAGAAGGATTGTTAATGGGGTAGAAAAGAAAGAGGAAAGAAGGAAAACAAAACACAGAATCTCACAGTGGAATGACAAAATATAATAATCAAATAAACAGTTAAAGAAGCTATTTTACAAAAAAATTGATTAAATTTTTACAATACAAATCAGAGTTACACATACAGTTGGAATAAATAAATAATGTAGTGGAACTGAAAGGGAGCATGGATTAAGGATCTTAAGGCTACTTTAACACTAGAGAGGGGGGTGAACAGTGTTTAATGGATTCTAAGACTTATATGGACAAAAATAAAACTATGACACAAACTAATGCATAAATTAATCATAGAACAATCACAAAATAAAACACAGATGCAGAAAGTAAATAAAACGCAGTAAAAGGGAAGAACACACCGCATTTTATATTGGTTCGGAGTTAACCTACGTCTAGTCCTACACAAAGGCAAATACCTCGTATAGATTTTTATTATACCAATGTCTAGATTACAATCCTCAATTTCTAAATGCTTTGAGGTACCCTCCTGTCTTCGAGTCCGAGGTAAACTCTCTCGATTTACGGGACACAAGATCACCGAAATGATTTCCAGCCACAACTACACCTTATAAGTGACTCGATAAACATTTGATTACAAATTGATCCTGTATCTCTAAATAGCACTTTGATCTTTGAGAGAGCGTAGAAAATCAAACAAGAATAAGATTCTAATTTGATTTACTTGGGAATTTGGCAGAATTTTGGCCCGGTCTTAAGTTATAAAAAATTTAGAATATGGATTTGTGGAGTAGAAGTGAAGAAAATAAGAAAATAGTTAGTTAAAAAATTCGTTTGTGAAAGCTATTTATAGACCATTAATGCTCATAACCATTCGTGAAGAGATTTAAACGAATCGACACTTCTTTTGAAAATTGAAACTTTTGAATTTAACAGCCACCATGTCGACATGGGGTATCCCATGATGTCGACATCCCTTAGTTAAAAACAATGTATAATTTGTTTTAAAAATGGTATTGAAAGGAAAACAAAATGAAATGATTCTGGAGTAAAACAAACTAATTTTCCACTGTTTTAAAATAAAGAAGAGTAGAAAAATTATATTTTTAGAATGTATGTATAAATTGATTTTAAATCTCAAGTATATATATTATAAAGAATATTTAAAAATGAGAAGATAGTTTTAAAAACAAACGAAGTTTAAAATAAGAGTTTAATAAAGAATATTTTAAGGCTAAAACACTTTGAAGAGCAGTTTTGAAAATCATTTTGAAAAACCATTTTGAAGTAGCTTTGCAAGCCTCTTCCTACGGAATATTTCATCACATCAGGACTCGAGAACTTGTAAAAAACCAGGATGTTCGTAGGTTTGTAAGCCACTTTTCATAGATTTGTAAACTACTTGTCGTGGGTTTGTAAGCCACCAAGAAGGTAGAAATGGGTTTCATTCCAAATGAAATTTGGAATGAAGATTTCAATGCTATTATGAAGTTTTAACAAAACTAGACACATCTTGAAATCTTAATCTTGATACTCATGAGTCTTCAAACTTGATTTCTTCATTCTTGATCTTTATACTGTGCAGTCTTCAATAATCAGTACCCGCCTTATATACATCCTTCATAATAACATTCATATATATATATATATATATATATATATATATATCTAGACAATAGTGTTAGTATATAAGTTATAATAATATAAGTTACAAAGATTATTTTCATCAAAACCACTATCTCTAGTTCCTAACAATCTCCCCTTTTTTGATGATGATAACCTTATAAAATATACTTACCTCTTTGATCGTACCATAACTCCCCTTTACACCAACAATTCCCCCTTACTCCAAGCCTACTATTTTATATAACTTCTCTCCCTTTGTCATAACAAAAATAACCTATAAACCTTGAACTTAATAGAAAATGAGATAAACAAACATATGACATAAGAATATTAACTATGTATGAGTGAAATATAGCATCCTAAGTTAAATGGAATTTAAGATTTTATACAGCAAAGATTGTTTTCAGAAGAATATTAATTAAGATAACACTTATATTCTAATTAACAAACCAATATACAATCAAGAAAGAGAAAAACAAAAAACGCTTAACGATTGGTGATTTATGGACCGAACAATTTGACAGTGGAGAAAAAAGTTTCCACGTTGCTCGACCAAGTTCCCATTAGCGTCAAAAAGGACCTCTCCATTGCAAATCAAGCTATCGTCTTCATCCATATTAACATCCGGATTCGACGGAGGATGTTCTTCTTCTTGATCCTTTTGTGGTTCATTTGGAGTCTCTTCTTCAGAATCCATGGCTTGTGATGATTCTTCGATGATAATGGGATTGGCAAGGTTATCCATAAGGAATTTTGGTAAATTCCTAAGGATTCTTCCCTGCCTCTCTTGTTCTCTATCCATTCGTAGTTGACTCGCTTGAATTTCCATCATCATTTGAATCAAATCATTCATCTTCTCTTGTAATTTGATGACTCGTGCGTGTGTGGAATGTGGAAAAGGACTAGAATGAGGAGAAGGAGGTGAAGAAGGTTCATTATTAGAGGAGGAAGCCATTAATTAACTATTTTAGAAGTTTATTACAGAGAATAGAACAAAGAAAAGGAGTAAAAGTCGTAATATATAAAAATATAACCAAATAACTTCTTTTGGAGGGAAATTTAAATTTGAAAATCTCGGCATGTATGTTGACATAAAGGGATGGGTCATGTCGACATGCCCAGTTCAATTTTTGAGAAATTTTTATTTATATTAATTATTAACTATACTTGTATTATTTATAATTTGTATTTCAATTAATGAACATATACCTAATTCTCTTCTAAATTTAGCAAAGTTTTGTTCATTTAATGGATTGGTTAATATATCAGCAATTTGTTTTTTAGTATTAACATATTCAAGAGTTGTGACTTCTTTACTTATATTATCTCTAAGAAAATAATGTCTAATATCAATATGTTTTGTTCTAGCATGATGAGTTGGATTTTTAGATAGGTTTATTGCACTAGTATTACAATAAATTGGTGATTTAGTTATAGTTAATCCAAAATCTTTTGAAGTTTGTTGCATATATATAACTTGTGAACAAGCCAAAGCAGCGGATGTATATTCTGCTTCAGTTGTTGACAACGATATAGTGTTTTGTTTCTTACTAAACCAGGAAACCAGAGAATGTCCTAAAAAGTGACAAATTCCACTTGTGCTTTTCAGTTTGATTTACAATCTGCGTAATCAGTATCACAATATGAAACTAAATCAAATACATCATTTTTAGGGTAAAATAAACCATCATATCTTAAAATTCTTTTAACAGCTTTTAAGTGAGTTTCTTAGGTTGAGATTGGCGTCTTGCACAGAGATAGACGTTATGCAGGATGTCGGGATGACTTGCTGTTATATAAAGCAATAAACCAATCATTCCTCTATATAATTTTTGATCAACATCTTTTTATTTATCTTCTTTACTTAATGCTACACATTAATTGTCATTGGAGTTGGTTTCCCACTAGAAGTGGTCAATCCAAGTTTGTTAATTAAATCCTTAGCATACTTTTCTTGAATAATGAAAATTCCTTTATCTAAATGTATGGTTTGAAGTCCTAAGATGAAACTTAGTTCTCCCGTATGACTCATTTTAAATTCTTTAGTCATTATATCTGAAAATTCTTTATTTGTTATGTTATCAGTTGAACCAAATATTATAACATCTGCATATATTTGTATTAATTGAATATCATTTTTGTTTAATAAAAAGAGTTGTATCTTTATTACCAATTTCAAAACCAGATTGTAGTAAATAAGATCTTATCTTTCATATCAGGCTCTGGGAGCTTGTTTCAGACCATATAAAGCTTTTTTTAATTTATATACATGATTTGGAAATTTATTATCTTCAAAAAGCAGAGGTTGTTCAACATAAACATCTTCTTTTACAAAACCATTTAGAAAAGCACTTTTAACGTCCATTTGATATAACTTGGAATTATTGTAGTTTGCGAAAGCAAGTAGAATCCTGATAGCTTCTAGTCTTGCTACGGGTGCAAAGGTTTCGTCATAATCAATTCCTTCTTCTTGATAATAACCTTGCACGACTAAACGAGCTTTATTTCTCACAACCTCACCATGTTCGTTCATTTTATTTTTATAAACCTATTTTGTTCCAATTATACTTTTATCCTCGGGTCTAGGAATAAGCTCCCTAACATCATTTCTGGTGAACTGATTCATTCTTCTTGCATAGCAAGAATCCATGAATCATCAGATGATGCTTCCTTTGGATTTTAGGTTCAATAGTTAATATAAAAGCTACATTACTCATACTATTTAGTTGATTTCTTGTTTTAACTATAGATTCAATATTTCCTAGTATATTTTCTACAGGATGATCTTTTAATAACCTAATTCTTTTATTACGTTGAATGATTTCACAATTAGTTTCATCATGTTCATTATTTAAAGTTACGAAAGCTTCTTCATCTTCTATTTGTACAATGCCTTTAAAATTTTCATCAAAAGATACATGCATTATTTCTTAAATTTGCTAGTTCTTAAATTATGAACTCTTTATGCTTTACTTCTATAAGAATGTCTGATAAAGATGCATTTGTTGGATTTAGGTTCAAATTTATCTAAATTATCTTTTGTATTAAAAATAGAACACTTACTACCAAAAACTTTAAAATAAGCTATTATGGGTTTCTTATTGTAAATTAATTCATATGGTGTTTTATTAGTTAATGGTCTAATTAAAATCCTATTTAATATATAACAAGCTGTAGCGACTGCTTCAGCCCAAAAGTTTTTGAGTAAGTTACTATTAGAAAGCATTGTTCTAGCACACTCTTGAATCATTCTATTCTTACATCCTACTACTCCATTTTGTTGTGGGGTTCTTGGTAAAGAGAAATTATGAGTAATTCCTTTCTTATTACAGAAATTCTCAAAAAAATTATTTTTAAATTCTCCACCGTGATCACTATGAATTGTTTTTATTTTTAAAGAAAGTTGATTTTGAATTCTTTTAGCAAAATTCTTAAATTATTTCAGAAGCATCACTTTTAAGTTTAAGTAAAATTGTCCAAGTATATCTAGAATAATCATCCACAATTACAAAAACATATTTATTGTGATTAATTGATTGAACTTGAGATGGACCAAATAAATATAAATGAAGTAATTCTAGAGGTTTAGAAGTAGAAATCATACCTTTTTAATTTAAATGAACTTTTCTTAAGTTTTCCTAATTGGCAAGCATCACATGTACTATCTACTTTAAAGTTTATCTTGGGAAGACCTCTAACTAAGTCAATTTTTGGTAATCTCAATAAAAGTTTGAAATTTAATGACCAAATCTTTTATGCCCAATCCAAGGGTCACTTTGTATTAGCCAAAAGACATAAGTTATCATTTCAAACTTTCATACTAAGGATGTAAATGTTTTTCTTCCTAATTCCTTCAAATATAATATTTGACTTATTATCTTCAATGTGACACATATCTTTTCAAAATTTAATTTTAAATCCTTTATCACATAGTTGACTTATACTAAGAAAATTATGTTTTAAATTCCTAACTAGCAAACCATCATAAATAAGAGAAGTTTAGAATTACCGACATTGCCGATGCCAATCACATATACATTTCAGTTATCTCCAAAGTTGACAAATCCACCATCTTAATATATAATGTCATTGAGTATCTCAAGATTTCCAGTCATATGCCTTGAACAGCCACTATCAAGTATACATTTATCTTTCTCAATTTGCATAGTTTTTCCATTGGTTGTTTATTCTTCAAAAGCCATGTAACATGTCTGTTCCTGCATAACAAACCAATTCGGTAGATAACATGATTTTTCGTACAAACTATATGTAGACTTAAGATAGTTTGATGAAATGCATAAATTCAAACTAGTATTAACAAAATTTCCTAAAAATGCCATTTTTAACTTTTCTAGTTTAAGATTATGAAAATTGTGAAAACCTACGCTATGATACCAATTGAAAGGGAGTGCAGATTATGGATCTTAAGGCTAATTTAACGCTAGAGCGGTGGGTGAATAGTTATTAATGAATTCTAAGACTTATATGGACAGAACTAAAATTATGGCACAAAAAAATGTAGAATTTAATCACAAAACAATCGCAAAATCAAATACGAATGTAGAAAGTAAATAAAAAGCAATAAAAGGAAAGAACACACCACATTTCATATTTGTTTGGAGTTAACCTACGTCCAGTCCTGCACCAAGGCAAACACCTCGTATAGATTTTTATTATACCAATGTTGAGATTACAACCCTCAATTTCTAAAGGCCTTAAGGTACCCTCTTGTCTTCGAGTCTAGGGCAAATTCTCTTGATTTACAGGACAAAAGATCACCCAATTGATTTCCAGTCACTACCACACCTTTTAGAGAGACTCGATAAACTTTTGATTACAAATTGATCCTACAACTCCGAATAGCACTTTGATCTTCGAGAGAGGGCAGAGAATCAAATAAGAATAGGATTCTATTTTTTTTTTACTTGAGAATTGGGCAGAATTTCGGCCTGATCTTAAAAAAATGTAAATTTTAGAATATGGATTTGTGGAGGAGTGAAGAAAATAAGAAAATAGTTGGTTAAAAAATTTGTTTTTGAAGGCTATTTATAGACCAGTAACGGTCATAGCCATTCGTGAGGAGGTTTAAACGAATAGACACTTCTTATGAAAATTGAAACTTTTGAATTTAACTACCACCATGTCGACATGGGTTATCCCATGATGTCAACATCCCTTAGTTAAAAACAATGTATAATTTGTTTTGAAAATGGTATTGAAAGGAAAACAAGATAAAATGATTCTGGAGTAAAATAAACTAATTTTCCAATGTTTTAAAACAAAGAAGAGTAAAAAAATTATTTTTAGAGTGTATATATAAATTTTATTTAAATCTCAAATTTATATATATTATAAAGAATATTTAAAATCAGAAGATAGTATTAAAAACAAACGAAGTTTAAAATAAGAGTTTAATAAAGAATATTTTAGGGCTAAAACACATTGAAAAGCACTTTTGAAGATCATTTTGAAAAACCATTTTGAAGTTGTTTTGCAAGCTTGTTCCTGCAGAATATTTCATCACATCAGAACTCGAGAACTTGTACAAAACCAAGATGTTCGTGGGTTTATAAGCTACTTGTCATAGGTTTGTAAACTACTTGTCGTGGGTTTGTAAGCCACCAAGAAGGTAGAAATGGGTTTCATCCCAAATGAAATTTCGAATTAATATTTACATGCTATTGTGAAGTTTTAACAAAAGTCGACACTTATTTTGAAATCTTGATCTTGATACTCATGAGTCTTCAAACTTGATTTCTTCATTCTTGATCTTTATACTGTGCAGTCTTCAATAATCAGTACCTGCCTTATATATATCCTGCATAATACTATTCATATATATCTAGACAATAGTGTTAGCATATAAGTTATAATAATATAAGTTACAAAGGTTGTTGTCGTCAAAACAACTATCTCCAGTTCCTAACAATCTCCCTCTTTTTGATGATGACAACCTTATAAAATATACTTACCTCTTTGATTATACCATAACTCCCCTTTAAACCAACAAATCCCCCTTACTCCAAGCCTACAATTTTATATAACTTCTCCCCCTTTGTCATCAACAAAAATAACCTATAAACCTTGAACTTAATAGAAAATTAGATAAACAAACATATGACAAAAGAATAATAACTATGTATGAGTGAAATATAGCATCCTAAGTTAAATAAAATTCAAGATTTTATACACCAAAGATTGTTTTTAGAAGAACATTAATTAAGATAACAGTTATATACAAATTAACAAACCAATATACAATGAAGAAAGAGAAAAACGAAAACTGCTTAACGAGGACCCTTAACTATTGGTGATTTATGGACCGAAAAATTTGGATAGTGGATATAAACGTTTCCACATTGTTCGACCAAGTTCCCATTAGCGTCAAAAAGAACCTCTCCAACGCAAATCACGCTATCGTCTTCGTCCATATCAACACCTGGATTCGGTAGAGGATGTTCTTCTTCTTGATCCTCTTGTGGTTCATCTAGAGGCTCTTCTTCAGAATCCATGGCTTGTGATGATTCTTCGACGACAATGGGATTGGCATGGTTATCCATAAGGAATTTTACAAAATCCTAAGGATTCTGCCTTGCCTATCTTGTTCTCTAACCATTTACAGTTGACTCGCTTGAATTTCCGTCATCATTTGAAGCAAATCCTTCATCTTCACTTGTAATTTGATGACTCGTACTTGTGTGGAACGTTGAAAAGGACCAAAATGAGGAGAAGTAGGTGAAGAAGGTTCATTATTAAAGGAGGAAGCCATTAATTTACTGTTTTAGAAGTTTATTATAGAGAAAACGAGTAAAAGTCGAAATATATAAAAATGTAACCAAATAACTTCTTTTAGAGGGAAATTTAAATTTTAAAATCTCGACCGATATGTTGACATAGGGGGATGGGTCATGTCGACATGGCTAGTTCAATTTTTCTAATTTTTTTATTTATGTTAATTATTAACTATACTTGTATTATTTATAACTTGTATTTCAATTAACGAACATATACCTAATTCTCTTCTAAATTTAATAAAGTTTTGTTCATTTAATGATTTGGTTAATATATTGGCAATTAGTTTTTCATTATTAATATATTCAAGAGTTATGACTTCTTTACTTATATTATCTCTAAGAAAATGATGTCTAATATCAATATGTTATGTTCTAGCATGATGAGTTGGATTTTTAGATAGGTTTATTGCACTGGTATTATCACAATAAATTGGTGAATTAGTTATAGTTAATCCAAAATATTTTGAAGTTTGTTGCATATATATAACTTGAGAACAAGCCAAAGCAGCGGATATATATTCTGCTTTAGTTGTCGACAAGGATAAAGTGTTTTGCATCTTACTAAATCGGGAAATCAGAGAGTGTCCTAAAAAGTGACAAGTTCCACTTGTACTTTTTCGGTCTGATTTACAACCAGCGTAATCAACATCAAAATATGAAATTAAATCAAGTATATCGTTTTTAGGGTAAAATAAACCATAATCTAAAGTATGTTTTACACATCTTAAAATTCTTTTAACAGCTTTTAAATGAGTTTCTTTAGGTTGAGATTCGTATCTTGCACAGAATCAGAAACTATGCATAATGTCAGGACAACTTGCTATTATATAAAGAGCAAACCAATCATTCCCCTATATAATTTTTGATCAACATCTTTTGATTTATCTTCTTTACTTAAAGCTACATTAATTGTCATTGGAGTTGGTTTCCCGCTGGAAGTGGTCAATCCAAATATATTAATTAAATCTTTATAATATTTTTCTTGACTAATGAAAATCCCTTTATCTAATTGTTTGATTTGAAGTCCTAAGAAGAAACTTAGTTCTCCCATATGACTCATTTCAAATTCTTTAGTCATTATATCTGTAAATTCTTTAAACGTTATGTTATTTGTTGACCCAAATATTATATCATCTACATATATTTGTATTAATTGAATATTGTTTTTGTTTCTTTTTATAAAAGGAGTTGTATCTTTTTTACCAATTTCAAAACCATATTGTAGTAAATAAGATCTTAGTCTTTCATACCAGGCTCTAGGATCTTGTTTCAGACCGTATAAAGCTTTTTTAATTTATACACATGATTTGGAAATTTATTATCTTCAAAAATTGGAGGTTGTTCAACATAAACATCTTCTTGTACAAAACTATTTAGAAAAACATTTTTTACATCCATTTGATATAACTTGAAATTATTGTAGTTTGCGAAAGCAAGTTGAATCTTGTAGCTTCTACTCTTGCTACGGGTGCAAAGGTTTCCTCATAATAAATTCCTTCTTCTTGTCAGTTACCTTGCGTGACTAAATGAGCTTTATTTCTCACAACCTCACCAAGTTCATTCATTTTATTTTTATAAACTCATTTTGTTCCAATTATACTTTTATCCTTAGGTCTAGGAACAAGCTCCCAAACATCATTTCTGGTGAACAGATTCAATTCTTCTTGCATAGTAAGAGTTCATGAATCATCGGATGATGCTTCCTTTGGATTTTTAGGTTCAATAGTTTATATAAACTACATTACTCATACTATTTAGTTGATTTCTTGTTTAAATATAGATTCAATATTTCCTAGTATATTTTCTACAGGATGATCATTTAATAACCTAATTCTTTTATTAGGTTGAATGATTTCACAATTAGTTTCATTAGGTTCATTATTTAAAGTTACATAATCTTCTTCATCTTCTATTTGTACAGTATCTTTAAAATTTTCATCAAAAGATACATGCATTGTTTCTTCAATAGTATTAGTTCTTAAATTATAAACTCTAAATGCTTTACTTCTACTAGAATATCCGATAAAGATGCATTTGTCGGGTTTTGGTTCAAATTTATCTAAATTATTTTTTGTATTAAAAATAAAACAATTACTAGCAAAAACTTTAAAATAAGCTACTATGGGTTTCTTATTGTAAAGTAATTCATGATGGTATTTTATTAGTTAATGGTCTAATTAAAATCTTATTTAATATATAACAAGCTGTAGCGACTTCTTCATCCTAAAAGTTTTTAAGTAAGTTACAATCACATAGCATTGTTCTAGCACACTCTTGAATCGTTCGTCCTCCTACTCCATTTTGTTGTAGAGTTTGGAAAAGAGAAATTACGAGTAATTCCTTTTTTATTACAGAAATTCTCAAAATTTTCGTTTTCAAATTCTCCACTATGATCACTATGAATAGTTTTTATTTTTAAAGAAAGTTGATTTTGAATTATTTTAGCAAAATTCTTAAATAATTCAAAAGCATCACTTTTAAGTTTAAGAAAAATTGTCCAAGTATATCTACAATAATCATCCACAATTACAGGAACATATTTATTGTGATTGATTGATTGAACTAGAGATGGACCAAATAAATCTAAATGAAGTAATTCTAGAGGTTTAGAAGTAGAAATCATATCTTTTAATTTAAATGAACTTTTCTTAAGTTTTCCTAATTGGCAAGCATCACATATACTATCTATTTTAAAGTTTAACTTGGGAAGACCTCTAACTAAGTCAAGTTATGAAAACCTAGATAACAGTTTGAAATTTAATGACCAAATCTTTTATGCCTAATCCAAGGGTCATGTGTATTAGCCAAAAGACATAAGTTATCAATTGAAACTTTCATACTAAGGATGTAAATGTTTTTCTTCCTAATTCCTTCAAAGATAATATTTGAATTATTATCTTCGATGTCACACTTATCTTTTCCAAATTTAATTTTAAGCCCTTTATCACATATTTGACTTATTCTAAGCAAATTATGTTTTAAATTCCTAACCAGCAAACCATTAGAAATAAGAGAAGTTTTAGAATTACCGACATTGCCGATGCCAATCGCATATACTTTTGAGTTATCTCCAAAGTTGACTAATCTACCATCTTAATATCTAATGTCATTGAGTATCTCGAGATTTCCAGTCATATGCCTTGAATAGCCACTATCAAGTATCCATTATCTTTCTCAATTTGCATAGTTTGTCCATTGGATGTTGATTCTTCAAAAGCCATGTAACATGTCTGTTCCTGCATAACAAACCAATTCGGTAGATAACATGATTTTTCATGGAAACTATATGTAGACTTAAGATAGTTTGATGAAATGCATAAATTCAAACTAGTATTAACAAAATTTCCTAAAAATGCCATTTTTAACTTTTCAAGTTTCAGATTATGAAAATTATGAAAACCTACGCTATGATACCAATTGAAAGGGTATGTAGATTAAGGATCTTAAGGCTAATTTAACACTAGAGCGAGGGGTGAATAGTGTTTAATGGATTCTAAGACTTATATGGACTAAATTAAAATTATGACACAAAAATGTAGAACTTAATCATAGAACAATCACAGAATCAAACACAGATGCAGAAAGTAAATAAAAAGCAGTAAAAGGAAAGAACAAACTGGATTTTACACTACTTCGGAGTTACCCTACGTCCAATCGTGCACCAAAGCAAACACCTCGTACAGATTTTTATTATACCAATATCGAGATTACAATCCTCAATTTCTAAAGGCCTTGAGGTGCCCTTCTGTCTTGAGTCCGGGGCAAACTCTCTTGATTTACGACACACAAGATCACTCAATTGATTTCCTGGCACAACCACACCACAAAGAGAGACTCGGTAAACTTATGATTACAAATTGATCCTATAACACTAAATAGCACTTTGATCTTCGGGAGAGGGAAGAGAATCAAACAAGAATAAGATTCTAATTTTATTTACTTGAGAATTTGGCATAATTTCACGATCTTAAAAATATGAAAATTTTAGAATATTAACTTGTGGAGAAGGAGTGAAGAAAATAAGAAATAGTTAGTTAAAAATTTCGTTTGTGAAGGCTATTTATAGACCAGTAATGGTCATAACCATTCGTGAAGAGATTTAAACGAATAGACACTTCTTTTGAAAATTGAAACTTTAGAATTTAACGGCCACCATGTCGACATGGGGTATCCCATGTTGTCGACATCCCTTAGTTAAAAGCAATGTAAGATTTGTTTTGAAAACTGTATTAAAACGAAAAAATATAAAATGATTCTGGAGTAAAATAAACTAATTTTCCTATGTTTTAAAATAATGAAGAGTAGAAAAAATATTTTTTGAATGTATACATAAATCTGATTTTAAATCTCAAGTGTATATATATTTTTAAGGATATTTAAAAATGAGAAGATAGTTTTAAAAACAAAATAAGTTTAAAACAAGAGTTTAACAAAGAATATTTTAAGGCTAAAACATTTTGAAAAGAAATTTTGAAAATCATTTTGAAAACCATTTTAAAATAGATTTTCAAGTTGCTTCCTGTAGAATATTTCGTCAAATTAGGACTCGGGGACTTGTACAAAGCTAGGATGTTTGTGGGTTTGTAAGCTACTTTTCGTATGTTTGTAAGCTACTTCTCGTGGGTTTGTATACCAATATGAAGGTAGAAATGGGTTCCATCCCAAATGAAATTTGGAATGAAGATTTCCATGCTATTAATAAGTTTTACAAAACTAGACACTTATCCTAAAATCTTGAACTTGATACTTGTGACGCTCCACCTTTATGTTCACAATAACAAAGAGTATTAAAAGGAAATACTGTCTGTTATTACGAAGAATAAGGCTGGATAGGTGCGGCCATCCGTAGTTAGGCCTTACGCTTGTATTGGTTATCTGGATAGGAGTGATATATATATATATATATATATATATATATATATGCATATATTCTTTTTTTCATCTCTTTGTTTATTTACTCCCATCGACATATTCAATTCCAGTATAAAACGAACAACGATGGTTCAAAATAGTTTAGGACAACATATATAATAACAACACAAATAAGCTAACACAGAACACAGATAATATCAAATCTCATATATAACTGAAGTCAGTTACAATACATGTGATGCAACTACAACTGTCGACACTGGAAGTTACATATACAAATATATTATTGTAAATAATATACATGAATACATATCATCCTATAAAATGACACTGACTACTCCAAAAGATATGAAGAGACTTCATAGCTCAAGCAGCATTCCAAAGCGAGATATCAACAGCCTGTAATAACTCGGTCTAACCCGAGTATTAATTCGAAAGAAAATAATACACAGATCAGTCTAATTCAAGCTCAGTAATTAATGCACGGAAGCACTAACAATTAAAATAACAAATAGACGACAATCACAATAAATCTCGCATATCCAATCCTTTAATAAGAAAATCGGATACGGTAGATATAACACGCAACAGCATTAAATAGCGAATCAGCAAAGCCAAATCATCAACAAAGATAAATAGAAAGGTTATCAATGAAGATAATTAGAAAACTACAGAGTTAGCTAAACAACAATTAATAGCAAAATCTAATTAATAAATAAATAATTAGAAACACATAATCTATTTATCTAATAGATAATTAGATAACAACAAAATAATCAAGTTAAAGCAAATCAAAATACACTTTCAAAATATACTGAATTGGACACACGAAACAATTCAAGCAATTGAAATTATCAATTAAAAAGTCAAATTCTGATTTCGCTGCAGTACACGCTCACGTGCACTGCCTCGCCATTACAGCGTATGACGTCATCACAACTCCATTTACTTATACTAAACTCAATCACACAACTAAGTGCGTAAAGTTCAGCAAGCGCGTTGCGGCAATCAACGCTGCAAAATGCATGTATACATAGCTATATAAATCAAAGTGCATAAGGGCAGATATACCAAAACAAATGCAACAGTAAAAAGAAACAAACTCAGCAATGCTCAAAGACCAAGGCACAGTACACAAGTGGCACAGCAAATACAAACTGCAATTACAACACGTTGCAACTATACTTGAAAATAAATGCACAGCATACATATGAACCAAGTTCATATATATACAACATATACAATGCAGAAGTAATCATCACAAGGAGGCAAAAATAAAAAACATGGCCAAGTTCTCACAAACCCTCAAAGACAGTGATGCACAACAACTATATGAAACAAATATCCAAACTGCTTCAAATGGTCAAGACAGCTACAATGAAGCTGCAGTAACTCGAAACAACTAAAAACTGCAAATACATGAAGGCAGCAAATGCAACTGATCAAAGGTCGCAACTTGGATCATCAGACCAAACAGTACACACAGGCAGTGGTACAAACAACATAATGTCACAGCAGAATGAAGGTGAAAGCACCAAAGATAAGGCAATACAGCATGACAAAAATGCACAGATCACACTCGAGTGCACAGATCACACTCGAGTGCACTGACTCGAGACAATGCAAACTATAGTACAACAGTGAATAAAGGCATACCAAATGAAACAATGAACAAGACTACAAGATGAACCAGACCATGCAGCAAACATACAAACTACATGAAAAGATCAATGAAAACTTGATTCAAATCACATCCACTCTTATGGAAAAGTTCTCACAAACCCTCAAAGACAAGGATGAAAAAATCCAGGAACTCAACAAGGTAATCTCTGAATTGAACAAAGTATACTATATACATACCAGTAGGCTATTCATAACAAAAGAATTCATTAAGTTTACAAAACAACTTACTAAGTATTTATTCATATAACATGTATAACAGGTTGATAGCTGTAAAACAATAAAAATGCATTATATCATCTACAAAACTACAAAAACCATAGGGAAGACAAGCTAACAAAATGAAAGCAAAGGGGACCAAAAAGATTTGCATATAGGGACGAAAAACATTTTAAACAAAGAGGCCAAATGGAATCTGGCCATGTACGCATGTCCATTTCCAAGTTCAAGGTCAGAACAAAAGTAAGGCATAGGTGCAGGCTATATGCGAATTCAAAAGGGCAGGGACGCATGAAGAAGACAATAGGAAAACAAAATAAAATGAAGCTAGAAAGATGCGTACAAACAGTAGGGTGTTGGAAACGTACAAAAGCAAGCAACAGAAAAACACTCCAAATCGGCAGCAGATAAATTTACAGTGACCAATTGACTGACGGAGAAACACTAATTTCATATTTCGTAGTAACAAACAGAAAATCACCCAATTCCATAGTCATTATTTATATCAATCCAAAATAGGAAATCAAAAGGTTAGAGAAATCATCAACATCCAAACATAATCGAATGGCCGAAGCACAGTATTGAATTAGAGGTGTGAGTGAAAATCACTCACCTTATCTCAAAGAGCGCAAATCCAACAGCCGAAATTCTCTTCCCCCCCTTCAGCTCGCCTTTGCACGGTGCCTGACCAAGCTTCGAGAAATTACGAACCGTAGAAGCCATTTTTTTTGTTTATTTTGTTATGGGCTTGCAAAGAGAAAATGAATGGAGGAGGAGGAACGGGTATCTACTTTGATACAACACCGCACCAAGAAAAAAAACGTGGGCCAAGATTTTATTTAAAGCCCACATAACCCTTAACAATTTTTAAAAGAATCTCAACCCGATTGAAAACTCCCAATAGCAATATAGCCAGCAAATTTTATCGTCTAATGACAATAATTAACTGGTGCAAAACGTCGGGTCGTTACAGACTCCCCTCCTTATGAAAATTGCGCCCCTGCGTTTTTCATAATTAAAGTTGTTTATGACTATCATTTTTCTAACATAAACTGGTTAAGCTAGAAAAATAAAGGTCAAAAAAACAAACGCCAAAGAAATCTTTTAATTTCATGAAAGAAATTCACAAATTCTCAACAAAATCTAATTATCAAAAACGACAATCAGAAAACAAAAAATATCTAATTTTCAAAAACGATAATCAGAAAATAACAAATATCTAATTATCAAAAACGATAATCAGAAAAGAACAAATACCTAATTATCAACAAAGATAATTAGAACTCAAATCATCAAATATCTAATTACCAAAAACGATAATCAGAAAACAACAAATATCTAATTATCAAAAACGATACTCAGAAAAGAACAAATATCTAATTATCAACAAAGATAATTATAACTCAAATCATCAAATATCTAATTACCTGCATATAATTAGAAACAACAAATATCTAGAAATCAAAATTAGATAACTAGAAAATCAACATAAAAGTGGATCGATCCCAGCAGATGGCGAGTTTTAGCTACGCCGCATGGGCATCTCAAATGGCTGAAGCCTACCAAGTACTATAAATTTTAGCGCCCATCAGATGACCCTAAGGTCCGCAGAGTGACCCAAAGGTCAAGTACTGGTAATTGACCCGAAGGTCCATCAGATGACCCGAAGATCCAACAAATGACCCGAAGGTCCAACAAATGACCCGAAGGTCCAACAAATGACCAAAGGTCCAGCAGAGTGGCTCGATAGCCCAACAAAATCATCATAATCATCAAGCGGGAGATGTTTCACTTAACGAGTCCGGAATTAACCGAAACAGTAATAGTGTGGTTCCATACTCCGCACTTTTGTTAAATCGTTTAAATCACTTCATCGTTTCCTTAAAAGTGCAAAATTGTGTATTTATGAAAATAACATTTTACTTTCTCAAACAGACAAGTCCGGAATTAAGCGAATCAGTAAAAGTAAGGGTTCATAGTCCTTAATTTTGCTGAAGCGTTTAAATCGCTTCCTCATTCTTTTGAAAGCATAAACTGTAAAAATTTTGAAAATAATTTTATTTTAAAAACGATTTTTAAAACACGTGATTAAAACAACAACATTTGTAGCAATTTCGACGAGGAAATTGCGCTTCATAAAACACCGTAAAAACGGATACCATATCAGCGTTGCGGGATAACCGCTTGAAAATTCACTTTAAATTGATGGTTACTGAAGTCAAAGCGAAAGTAATTTTTATACGTCAAAATCTCATCAAAATAATTCGCATCAAAATATAATACCGGTGTAAAAATCCCGTTATACAAATAACGGCAACAAAATACGTTTTAAAACCAAACACCGGTTCAACGTAAAATTAATGCAGTAATGTGCAACTCATATTTGCAAGCACACTACAAGATGAACAAAAAAATCACTCGACTATATCTTCAATGAAGATAATTCAAAACAGCAAAAATCTAATCAATAATCAAAACACACTTTCACTTTTATTTTTAAATAAATATATTTAAAAATTTCATCATAATTTCAAAACTTTAGTTTTGACTCAAGGCACAAATAAAAACATCAACAATTAGTTGTAACACATGTTCCAATTAAGTTATGTTTTATAATATGTCCATAAACCCCTCACTCTGATACCAATTGTGACGCCCCACCTCTATGCTCAGAATAACAAAGAGTATGAAAAGGAAATGTTGTCTGTTATTACAAAGAATAAGGTTGGATAGGAGCGGCCATCCATAATTAGGCCTTACGCTAGTATTGGTTATCCCGATAGGAGTGATATATATATATATATATATATATGCATATATTCTTTTTTTTCATCTCTTTGTTTATTTACTCCCATCGATATATTCAATTCCAGTATAAAACGAACTACGATGGTTCATAATAGTTTAGGACAACATATATAATAGCAACACAGATAAGCTAAGACAGAACACCGATAATATCAAATCTCATATATAACTGAAGTTAGTTACAATACATGTGATACAACTACAACCGTCGACACTGGAAGTTACATATACAAATATATTATTGTAAATAATATACATGAATACATATCATCCTATGAAATAACACTGACTACTCCAAAAGATATGAAGAGACTTCATAGCTCAAGCAGCATTCCAAAGCGAGATATCAACAGCCTGTAATAACTCGGTCTGACCCGAATATTAATTCAAAAGAAAATAATACATGGATACGTCTAATTCAAGCTTAGTAATTACTGCACGGAAGTAATAACAATTAAAATAACAAATAGACGACAATCACAATAAATCTCGCATATCCAATCCTTTAATAAGAAAATCGAATACGGTAGATATAACACGCAACAATATTAAACAGCGAATCAACAAAGCCAAATCATCAATAAAGATAAATAGAAAGATTATCAATGAAAATAATTAGAAAACTAAAGAGTTACCTAAACAACAATTAACAGCAAAATCTAATTATTTTAATAAATAATTAGAAACACATAATCTATTTATCTAATAGATAATTAGATAACAACAAAATAATCAAGTTAAAGCAAATCAAAATACAGTTTCAAAATATATTGAATTGGACACACGAAACAATTCAAGCAATTGAAATTATAAATTAAAACGTCAATTCTGATTTCGCTGCAATACACGCTCACGTGCACTGCCTTGCCATTATAGCATATGACGTCATCACAACTCCAATTATTTATACTAAACTCAATCACACAACTAAGTGCATAAATTTCAGCAAGCGCGTTGCGGCAATCAAGCAATTGAAATTATCAATTAAAACGCCAATTCTGATTTGGATGCAGTACAAGCTCATGTGCACTGCCTCGCCATTACAGCACATGACGTCATCACAACTCCAAATATTTATACTAAACTCAATCATACAACTTAGTGCCTAAAGTTCAGCAAGCGCGTTGCGGCAATCAATGATACAAAACGCATGTATACATAGCTATATAAATCAAAGTGCACAAGGGCAGATATACCAAAACAAATGCAATAGTAAAAAGAAACAAACTCGGCAATGCTCAAAGACCAAGGCATATTACACAAGTGGCACAACAAATACAAACTACAAATACAACACGTTGCAACTATACTTGAAAGCAAATGCACAACATACATATGAACCAAGTTCATATATACAACATATACAATGCAAAAGTAATCATCACAAGGAGGCAAAAACCAAAAACATGGCCAAGTTCTCACAAACCCTCAAAGACAGTGATGCATAGCAACTACATGAAACAAATATCCAAACTACTTTAAATGGTCAAGACAGCTGCAATAACTCGAAACAACTAAAAACTGCAAATACATGAAGGCAGCAAATGCAACTGATCAAAGGTGGCAACTTGGATCATCAGACCAAACAGTGCACACAGGAAGTGGTACAAACTACATAAAGTCATAGCAGAATGAAGGTGAAAGCACTGAAGATAAGGCAATACAACATGACAAAAATGCACAGATCACAATCGAGTGCACTGACTCGAGACAATGCAAACTGTAACAAAGCAGTGAATAAAGGCATACCAAAATGAAACAATGAACAAGACTACAAGATGAACTAGACCAGGCAGCAAGCGTACAAACTACATGAAAAGGTCAATGAAAACCAGATGTAAATCACATCCACTCTTATGGCAAAGTTCTCACAAACCTTCAAAGATAAGGATGATCAAATCCAAGAACTCAATAAAGTAAACTCTGAACTGAACAAAGTATACTATATACATACTAGTAGGTTATTCATAACAAAAGAATTCATTAAGTTTACAAAACAATTTACAAAGTATTTATTCATATAACATGTATATCAGGTTGATGGCTGTAAAACAATAAAAATGCATTGTAACATATCATCTAGAAAACTACAAAAACCATAGGGAAGACATGCTAACAAAATGAAAGTGAAGGGGACAAAAAATATTTCCATATAGGGACAAAAAACATTTCAAACAAAGAAGCCAAATGGCATCAGGCCATATACGCATGTCCATTTCCATGTTCAAGGTCAAAACGAAAGTAAGGCATAGGTGCAGGCTACATGCGAATTCAAAAGGGCAGGGACGCATGAAGAAGGCAACAGGAAAACAAAATAAAATGAAGCTAGAAGGATGCGTACAAACAGCAGGGTGTTGGAAACGTACGAAAGCAAGCAACAGAAAAACACTCCACATCGGCAGCAGATAAATTTACAGTGTCCAATTGACTGGCGGAGAAACACTAATTTCATATTTCGTAG
Organism: Allium cepa; assembly: GCA_030765085.1. Taxonomy (NCBI): domain Eukaryota; kingdom Viridiplantae; phylum Streptophyta; class Magnoliopsida; order Asparagales; family Amaryllidaceae; genus Allium; species Allium cepa. The sequence continues at coordinate 200,048,418 of CM060935.1, forward strand.
TAACAAGCTGAAAATCACCCAATTCCATAGTCGTTATTTATATCAATCCAAAATAGGAAATCAAAAGGTTAGAGAAATCATCAACATCCAAACATAATCGATGGCCGAAGCACAGTATTGAATTAGAGGCGTGAGTGAAAATCACTCACCTTATCTCAAAGAGCGCAAATCCAACAGCCGAAATTCCCTTTTTTCCCCCTTCAGCTCGCCTTTGCACGGTGCCTGACCAAGCTTCGGGAAATTATGAACCCTAGCAGCCATTTTTTTCATTTATTTTGTTATGGGCTTGCAAAGAGAAAATGAATAGAGGAGGAGGAATGGGTATCTACTTTGATACAACACCGCACCAAGAAAAAAAACGTGGTCCAAGATTTTATTTAAAGCCCACATAACCCTTAACAATTTTTAAAAGAATCTTAAACCGATTAAAAACTCCCAATAGCAATATAGCTAGCAAATTTAATCGTCTAATGACGATAATTAACTAGTGCAAAACCCCGGGTCATTACAATACTCATGAGTCTTCAAACTTTATTTCTTCATTCTTGATCTTTATACTGACAATCTTCAATAATCAGTGCCTGCCTTATATATATCCTGCATCATAGCATTCATATATATATATATACATTTATATATATATATATATATGTATGTATGTATGTATGTATGTATGTGTGTGTGTGTATGTATCTGGTCTAGACAATAGTGTTAGTATATAAGTTGTAATAAAATAAGTTACAATGGTTGTTGTCATCAAAACCACTATCTCATGTTCCTATTAGAACAACATGATGCAGTGTGATAAATATAGTAAATAGAATAATATAATAAATCTTCATCTTCATCCTTCGGAAAAATAGTCTTCAATACACTGAAAAGCTCGTACTGACCCAAGCATAGTGAAAAGACAAAACACTCGAGTCAGAACAAAAAGATCTTATGTTAGTTAAATCACAGTAAATAAATATGAGCGTAACGACTTCAGAGATGTTTATGGGTTTGACATCTCCTATCCAATGTCTAACTGCATACAATAACTTAAGAGATGTTTGGAATTCTATCTCCTAAGGATCCATTAAATTATCTATCTACATAGTACAACACGCTATTATAATATGTCTACACTAAAGTAAAGTATTAAAATAGCGTCAAGGCATTACCCATATCCTCCTTAACATAATTTTATATAAATACTATGGTGTATACAGATACTATAAGCCCCACCAAACCGGTGGGATACTCAGGGAGCATTTCATAGGTACGATACAAACCAAACTCGTAATGGGCTCGATAAGGCATATGACAAGGCGAGGCAATGCCAAGGGTAGGATACTACCGTTTTGTGGATCCAAACAGGTGGTAAAGCATTGCAGCTACTACTGCTCACCTTAAGACACACTTCCATAATCAAAATCGAGGGACGTCCACCAAATCAATCACAAAGTAACAAATATAGTATCAAAGAAATGAGCCCGATAGAGGGATCAACCCCACTTGGCCCGGCATGGCTCTTGTTTTAGCCATATTAAGCTGACCTAAGGGGGCCAGGGCTGTGTTCATGCCTCATACAGTAGCGTTTGTCAAACCATCCTACTTCATTCTGGATTCTCCACCACATGCACGGTTGTTAAAGTGGTTTTCGATATTGGCAAAGAGTATGAAAATATTCAATCCTGGTCTCTTTAACAACCGAATGCTTATTTCACATCGGTTGGTTCTTTTACATTTCAAACAGTTAATACTTCATGTCAAAACTTCATATTCATTTCAAAATCATATCACTTTTGAAATCATTATCTACTTCAAAATCATATTTACTTTCAAATCATAATCATTTCAAAATCATGTTCACTTTCGAAATCGTTATTCACCTTAAATCATATTCGTTTGAAAATGATAACCGCAAAAATAGGTTAAACCATCATATCAAAATATTTGCATTTGAATAAATTAAATCCAAATTGTAACAGTTCCAACTTTAAACAATTTGAATATTGAAAGTAGTTTATATATTGAGATAGCCAACTCCTCTTTTCCCCGAGCTCTCTCTTCTCTCTTTTGCTTGCGTACAGACCCTAAAGCAAACTCGAGTTCCCACCCGAGCTATCCTTCTCCTTCTTCTATGAACAACACCAGACACATGCACACGTGCACTGTGCACATGCACCCTTGATCTGATCAACTCTGACCACCAACACGTCGCGGATCTCCCCTTTAGTCGACCCGTCTACCCAGATCATCGATACCATATGGAAATCGAAATTGAGCAAATCAAGCACTTTCTGGAAACCAAGAACGTCGAAAACACCCCGCGTCGCTGCCTACAACCACCCGAGAGCTCGCCGACCAACTCAAAGCTTCGTCTCGAAACCACGCTTCGATTCCCCCACGTCTGATCCATTCCGGTGCGCCCACGACGAAGCAATTGCCTCGACATCATCATCGACCAAAAACAGGCATCAAAACCCTAGATTTTCGTCACCCGGACACCATGGTGGTCTAGAAATCCACTGATCATTTTTCCCCTGATCCTCATCGCACCAGCTTCCTCCAGCAACAAGCACGACATTCAACCTCCCTTCGGTCGTCGAGAATCGATGAAATTCCCAATACCGTTCAACTCGAGAAATCTCAACAACCACAAACATAAAAATCATGATATGATTATAAAAATTCATCATTTTTCAATACAAATCAATTTCTATAGTTAAAACTTGGAATTTTAAAAATCAAATTTCTGTCTTGGATTTATTTTCTCTATAATTTCTTCTTTTACAAATATTTACTCAATAAATTCACCTGGAACTATTTTTAAAAATAATATAACATCCATACAAACATCTTTCCTTTAGAGCTCATAGCCAGAAATTGTATAGATGAAGAGATATAAATTTCTTTAGGTTGATTGAGTCTGCAATTTAAAAATAAAGCTTGAATATACGTATACACAGACATTCCCAGGGATATACCCACAGTAATTCACTAAATTTCAAACAAAATACACCCACGCAACATTTCTACAACTCTACTTTAATTATTTATCACATGCAACAACATATAAAACAGATTAAGCGTTAAAAAAGGATTATTTACTCACAGTATTTGTTCTTGATTTTGAAAACTAGAACATCAATCTTGAATTTTGATCTGGAAACTTGGTTTGCTTGATTAAACCGAGTTGAATTACTTCAGATAGAAATTTGCAAGAGTTTGTTCTAGTTGTTATTTAATCTTCTCTGGTTTTTTTAGTTTAGAATATGAAGGATGAAGAAAGAATGAAAGAATAGCAGTAGAGATGTTTATATAGCCTTGCTTCATAATTTTTTCTTTAAAAATGAAGAAAACAACTTAAATATGACACCTGTATTTTGCATGTTATACTTGGCCTACAAATTTCAAGTGCATGAATTTATATTTATTTTTGTTTTTATATTTTCATTAATACGTTTTCTTTTTACTTATATTTATATAACTTTAAAGAAAAATGATATAAAACCTAATTATACACTAATTGATAACCATATACACACACACACACACTCTAATCAATCCACTTCTTAATTCATTTAAAACAATTCAATTCACAGTTTGATAGATTATTAATAACTACAGGAAGACAGCAGGATATGCCAAAGTAAATAAACATCCAAATTGTCTAAAACATCCATCTGTAGAATCCATCACACATTTCCAAAACTCAACCTTGTTTTGAGATCACACATAACTCCTATTTCAATTTAACCAATTTAACATTCCAAAGTTAAATTCTGTTTAATTAGTCTAGTCAATCTTACTAAATTTGAATTTCCCATTTCCAATTTTAAATTTCTTATCAGTATCCTTTTCCACTTATCAAAAACTTATTTCTCTTTGGGTTTTACATTTCAGCGAAAAATCCAAAACTCAACACTTAGTGTTTACCTTAAATCAACAGTGATATTATGTATATCCACTTATATATACATGTTTATTCCACATGCACACCTAGTCATACTTTAAATTTTAAACCATTCTTGGTTTTTAATTTCAAAATAAATTCCTTTTAAAATATTAAAACAAGTCTTGTTTTAAAATAATATTCCTACACTTAAAAATATTATTCATTATATCTTTTAATACTTTGAAACAATTTAAATTTTCTGGACTTAGATTTTAAAAACTTCACAATGTAAATCCTTATCTAAATTGTTTGCTTCCTTAAAACATTCCATTTTGCTTATCATTATTTATTTAGAAAAATAAATATCCCTTTATTAAAATACAATGCCTAGTTTATAATAGTTATTATTTCTAGAAATCATATACACCTTATATTCCACAATCATTTGCTGGAAAATCAAATCAAGGTAACTTATTTCATTACTTTCGAAAATTCCTTTAAATTTTCTAGGATTTTAAATTCAGTTTTGAATCCATTCTAGCTTATCTTATTTGTTTTGTTCATATTATCCAATTACTATTTGGTTATATATACTACCACTTAAATTCTTATAATCTTATTCAATTTCAATAACCAATTTCCTTCATATATATAATAACTAGAAAAATTATAGCTTTATATAACAAAATATAAGTTTATATATAAAACTACTTTTAAAACCGTTTTTAAAGTCTTTATATAAGAAAATAACAAGTATGTTCTCATATAATACGCTCAACTCATTCAAGGGTTTTACTAACCCTATCCTTAATGAGTAACCCCCAGCAGATCCAACGTTCTCGCTTAACCTTCTGCTCTGATACCAAATGTAACGACCTGAAATTTTTGACTCCGAAAATTCGACACTAATATGTTCACCGTAGAAGTGACGAGCAATCAAACGCCAGAAATTCCAGATTGTTAGGGTAAGGAAGAAAAAGAGGTAGAAGAAGAAACAGAAAACAATAGCACAAAATCTCATAATCGCAGCGGATCAAAATATAATATTAAATAACAGCATTTACACAGCGAAAGTTGTAAATGTCAATTTACATACAATATATTAGAGTACAACCAAACTGGACATTTGTAACAACTTATCCCAGAATACAATCAATCCAACTCCAATACACAACGGATTATACTCCATATGTTCCTGTCATCCAGCTCGCCACCTGAGCCCCAGAACGTCCTTACCTAAGAATCTGTAATACTCAGTCTGACCCGAGCATTACATTAAAGTAACACCCGAGTTAGGCTGGAAACCAGTGTGAGTAAACCCATATAACTTGAAATACTAACTTATAAAACTTCTTTGAAAACCAGGGTGACTCGTACCTCAACACGAGTTCTTATCTTGTTATAGACCAACACTTATTTCTCAATATAATATCTAAGTACTATTACTTAGTTACAATGGTCCAGTTTACTTAATTTATTCCATTCCAGCCTATTTGATTCTATAATCAAATCTATAAATAATTATAGATTACTAATCGAAGTGGTTCCGGATATCGCTGATATCCGATCCCGATCTCTTTGAATATAATGCCATCTTTAAGCCAAGTTGTTTAAGTAAACAATTTATTTTAAATTCAGAATATCATATTCACACAGAAATTCATCACAGATAACTATTCAAATAAATGATCGTATTTAACAACAGCTCAATCCAAAGCATTTCATATCACAGAACATCATAACTCATCAGACTAGAGATATTAGTCAATCCAAGCATTCGATACAATTTAATCATTCATAAGCAAGATAACTTGGTCACACCATTTCTAATTTATTTAATTAACACAAATAAATTAATCATTTTTAAATCCTACTTAATTAACATTAATTTATTACAAACCACTTATTGTTACTTTAATTAATTATTGACATTTATCGATTTTCCCTTAATTACTTAAGACCTTAATTAATTAAAAGTTAAACCATTTATCTTAATCATTACTCAATTACATTTAAGTTTATTTAATAACCTTTGGAATTAATTTATTATTAACAAATGAAATAACTTAAGACCTTTAAATTAATTAATAGTTGAAAGCATCTCACCTTCTTAATTAACAACTTAATTATACTATTAAATTTTATTTTAATAAACTTAAGTATTAAATAAAATAAGGACATATAATAAAATACTTTAAACTTAATTAATTCAAAAAATTTATTTTAAACCCTTAACTAACCCAAAGCTTAAATAAAACATTTATTATTTAAAAGAATTAGTTATGAAAATTTGTTTTAAGTAAAACTGTTTTATTATAAAAAAATTAAACATGTTACTAAACAAATGCCCATACCCGAGTCAAACCGGTGCAAACACACAATCAAACTCGAGCCAACTCCTCTTTTCCCGAGCTTTCTCTCTCTTGTGCCTGCATATAAACCCAAAAGCAAACTCCAGTTCCCACCCGAGCCTATCCTTCTTCTTCTGCGAACAACACCAGACACATGCACACGTGCACTGTGCACTTGCACCCTCGATCTGATCAACTTCGACCAATGTTCCGACCACCAACACATCGCCGATCTCCCCCTTAGTCGACCCATCCACCTAGACCGTCGATACCAACTTGAAATCGAAATCGAACAAATCAAGTACTTCCTGGAACCCAAACGGATCGACGAAAACATCTCGTGCTGCCACCTACCGCCACCCGAGATCTTGTTGACCAACCCAAAGCTTCGTCTCGAAACCATGCTTCGATTCCCTCACCTCCGATCCATTCTGGTACACCCACGATGAAGCAATCGCCTTGACATCATCATCGACCAAAATAGGCTTCAAAAACCTAGATCGCTATCGCCAGGCCACCACGGTGGCCTGGAAATCCATCGATCATTTTTCCCTGATCCTTATCGCACCAGCTTCCTCCAGCATCAAGCACGACATCCAACCTCCCTCCGATCGTTGAGAATAAATGAAATTTCAAAAACCGTTCAACTCGAGAAATCTCAACAACCACAAACTAAAAAATCATGATATGATTATCAAAATTTATCATTTTTCAATACGAATAAGTTTATATAATTAAAACTTAGAATTTTAAAAATCAAATTTCTGCCTTGAATTTATTTTCTTTTTAATTTCTTCTTTTAGAAATATTTACTGAATATATTCACCTGGAATTATTTTTAAAAATAATATTACATCCATACAAACATCTTTCCTTTAGAGATCATAGCCAAAAATTATATAGATGAAGAGATATAAATTTCTTTAGGTTGATTGAGCATGTAATTTAAAAACAGTGCATGAATATACATATACATAGACATGCATAGGGATATACCCACAGTAATTCACTAAATTTCAAACAAAATACGTCCATTCAACATTTTGTACAACTTTACTTTAATTATTTATCACATGCAACAACATATAAAACAGATTAGGCATAAAAAAGGATTGTTTACTCATAGTATTTTTTATTGATTTTGAAAACTGGAACAGCAAGCTTGAATTTTTATGTAACAACCCGGTATTTGCGTCGATTAATAATCGACAATTTAAACGATTAATATTGACACAAATTTCCATTTGAAGTTTTAAATTTTGAATTTTTAAATTTCTTTTATAAATTGTTAAAAGAAATTTTGGGCTTTAACGTTTTAATATAGGCCCATGTTTATTTCGTTGCCGTTCCTTTTTATTCAATTCGACCCGATCCCCCATTCATTGACTTTGATTCGTTTTAAAACCCTAATCGAACGAAGAAAACTAATAATGGCGGCCCCTCGTGCTCCTTCGTTCGCATTCGAAAATTAGGGCTCCGATCAATTAGGGCTCGTGAAAAATCGAAGGCTTCAACTACCGAAGCTCGATCGAGTGGCGATTGATGCCTTCTCCTCGCTGGGGCTTCGGCCACTTCAACATAGCAAAGGTGAGTTTGCTCACATCTAATTCATGTCTCGAGTTATCTGTGTATTTTGTCGCTTGAATTTCTGCCGTTCCATGTTGTAGATGTTGATCAGTGGTCATGTGAACTGATGTTTTGTTTTGAACTCGAACCTGATACACTGTATTGATGCAGTGTATTCATTTGTATTTGATCATTATATTTCATTTGTGACAGTATTCATATTTAAAACTGTCCTGAGCCTTTTACGGTCAAGTTGTATTTGAGAAAATTGAGGTTGAGAGTGTAGTTGCAGTATATTTGGACTTCTTTTGATTTAGTTAAAGTTGCCATCTTGTTTGCCTTCACCTCCATTCTGCAGTGTCTTCATGATGGACCACTGACATATGCATTTGGCCATTCGAGTTCTGTGCTCTATTCTTCGAGGCATGTAGTTTACGTGTGTTTGTACTTGCTGTTTCATGCAGCTGTGTACATGTCGTGACAGTGCGTTTGTAGTTGAATTGTTCTTCACCACTGCAACTTTTGTTTTGCATATTTAATATGCAGATAAACTAAGCATTCATTGTCTTGCCACCTCTGTTTGCATTACTATTGAGTCTGCATTTTCGTACCACTAGTGTTCATGTAGCTCTTTTTGCATTTTTAATGCATTGGTTTCATTTAGGCTTCACTGGAATTTAGTTCGAACAACGGCTTTGTTATTTCAGTCATATAGACATGAATGAAGTTGCTTTGTTGATTTTAGCCTTGACCTCCTTACTGCTGTACATACTTTACTTCTACTTAGTGGCAATTGGTTTGTATACCATTATCACAGTGCAGCCTTGCCCCCATTTTTTTTCCTGCTGCACTTGTTTGATTGTTGTATATGGGTTTTTATTGCTCTGTGTCTTCATTTGTACACTCTCAAGTCCTGTAGCATTGTGTGAACTGAATCATGCAGTTCCATTTTTTTTGCATCTTTGAATTTTATTGCCATGATGTTTTACTGCCATCATGAACATTAGTGTACATTCCTGGTAGCTCTGTCCAGTTTCACAGTTGTAGAACTGTTGTATCTTTTGGAGCTTGCATTGTTTTGTTTCGATCAGTTCACATATTTAGCTGGGTTATATGTTTGATCACTGCTGCACTTCCCCTACCAGTTGCATTGTTTCACTTGAGTACAAGTAGCTTCACTGCTACTTGCAAAAGAATGTCCAACCTGGTACATTTATTCATTTGAACGATTTCTGGTTAATTGCAGTTTTATTCGAACTGCATCTTTCTGTGCATCATGAATGTACCACTTTGTAGTTCACCGTACCATGTGCATTTGGATTGATATTTGAACCTTCACTGATTTTGGTTCGTTGATCTTTTGGGTACATCATCACTATAGTGGCAAGGCAGTGCACGCAAGCGTGAACTGCAGCCACACGGTATTTATTGGGTACATCATCACTATAGTGGCAAGGCAGTGCACGCAAGCGTGAACTGCAGCCACACGGTATGGCGTGTATGATAATCTATTTGTTTGATTTATGGATCTTTTGCGTATTCCATATGCGGTAGTGGCGAGGCAGTGCACGCGTGCGTGTACTGCAGCCCTACTTGAATTAATATTTTAATTGATATTTAAATGGTTTGAACTGTTTTGTTATTTCAATTCGATATTCTGAATTGCATTCTGATTTGGTTTAATTACTGTCGTCTATTCATTATTTGATTATTATTGCTTCTGTGCATTAATAACTGAGTTTGAATTAGACTGACCCGAGTATTATTTTCTTTGAATCTAATACTCGGGTCAGACCGAGTATTTCAGGTTGTAGATATTCTGCTTTGGGTTGCTGCTAGAGCTATGAAGTTCTTTCATATCTTTTGGAGTAGTCGTCGTCACTTATAGTAGTCTGTATAATTGTATAGGAAAATATGTATTCATGTATATTATATACGTTAATGTACTTGTATATGTAACTTCCTGAGTCGACTGTGGTAGTTGTATCATATGTACCGTGTCATATGTATTGTATCAAATGTATTGTAACTGACATCAGTTATTGTATATATGAGACTTTCTATTTTAATTGTGTTCCGCATTATATTATCTGCATAATATTTTATATTTACTGTTCTAAACTATTATGAACCATCGTAGTTTGTTTTATACTGGTATTGGGGTATGTCGATGGGAGAAAATATATATCACTCCTATCGAGATAACCGGTACTAGTGTAAGGCCTAACTATTGATGGCCGCTCCTCAACAGCCTTATTCTCCGGGCTGGTTGACAGCACTACACCGTAGTGTTCTTGGCTAGCGCGGGTATAGAGGTGGGGCGTCACAGCTTGGTATCAGAGCATGGGGTTTAGAACAAATATAAAACATAACTTAGATAGTACATGTGTTACAACTATTTGTCGACGTTTTATCTCTCATATTTGCATATGACTGTCTTTGAGTTGTTAGGTATGAATTCCTAACGCTTATTCATATGCATTTGATTTTGAATTCTTGTGTTTTCGGCTTTGATTTGATTTAGCCGATGATTGATTTTGTTCGAATCTCAGTGATTCTGAACTTGATATTTTATGTTTTCCTCGGCTTGATTTCCATTCGACTTTGGTCACTTTGTTTTTGAGGAATTTCTAATTTCTTGATTTCCAAGACTCTGACTTTGTTTGCCGTTGAATTCTTTGATGATGATGTTGAATCGTTTTGTACTCTATTATGGCCATTACTTGTTGACTTCGGCATTGACTTGATTTTCATTTTTGTTGAAGTCATTTATTCATTTATGCTCGTTCTACTTTGTTTTTCTAATTGTTAATCGATTCTTCTTTTCCGATTAGTTATCTTCTTGGTCGACTTTGATAACTTCTATTTCTGGAATTTTTAGGTATTTCTACTTTGATGGATTTAGAATCGAATTCTTTGGATTTTATTCACGTCTTCGTATGTGAACTTTAGTGAATTGATTTGGTTTCCAAATTTAATCAATTCTTGTTAATTCCCCGATTTGTTGCTACCATTTATTAGCAACTTTGATAACATTTTTTTCGGGATTTTTGTGAACATTCCTTTCGATGGATACAGTATCGATTTCTTTGAATTCTATTCACATCTTTGTATGTGAATTCTTGTGCTTGATTGTTACTACAATCATTTTTGTGATTTGTCACTTTAAAAATATAAAGGTTTTCTATACTAGTAGTAAATATCAAAACCCTTTTCTCCAAACGATTTCAAAACTATTTTACTACAAAACTCTTTTCCTAAACCGTTTTCCAATCTATTAGTATATACTAACCTTTACCTCACTCGTATGAGAAATCTAACTAAACGACTTAGTAAAACGAGTGGTATTTAACGCTTGCGTTTACTTCGCCGGTTAATTCTTGGACTTATTCGATTGAATCTCTTGTGGCAAATTTTATTAGTGAAGATTTACAGTTTGTTCGTAAATATTTAAGTTAAGCAAGTGGTTATGGGACATGAAGCTGAACTTTTATATTTACTAGCTTAGTGTAATTGACACTTCTCGTTGATCTTGACGATCGCTTTATGAACTAGACTAGCAATTGTGCTATGTCTTTTTATTTGCGAGGTTAGACTAGACACCACTTGTGTGATTCCATTCACACATACCTTTCTGCTTTTTGGTTAGTCTTGACCTCAATCTGTGTGATTCCATTCACACATGCTTAGTGTAATTGACACTCCTCGTTGATCATGATGATCGTTCTGATGGTCAGACTAGACACCACTTGTGTGATTCCATTCACACATACCTTTCTGCTTTTTGGTTAGTCTTGACCTCAATCTGTGTGATTCCATTCACACATGCTTAGTGTAATTGACACTCCTCGTTGATCATGATGATCGTTCTGATGGTCAGACTAGACACCACTTGTGTGATTCCATTCACACATATCTTTCTGCTTTTTGGTTAGTCTTGACCTCAATCTGTGTGATTCCATTCACACATGTGGGGTAGCTCCCCTTGGTCTTCGGACCGTCATGTGATAGGCCTCTTTCTTTTTTCTGTGATTTCTATATTCCTTATGTTGATTTCTGGAAATTTTATGCTTCACCTATTTTTGTGTACTGGTGAATTCATATGTCATTGATTTGTCATGAGTACAAATTTGAGGTCTGATACCTCTTTGGATCTTTGAGAAGATCTTGTGATATTGATTATCTCTTATCGGTTGATCTCCTGTTGATCATTATTTGCATACTTATAGTCGTATGTCAGTATGGATATTTCATATTTATGCCATACCTCTCGTCGGTTGATCTCCTGTTGATCATTATTTACATACTTATAGTAGTATGTTATTATGGATATTTTATGTTATGCGTTGCACGTGTTGGTGATTTTCATGCTCACGTGTAGGTGAGATTCCGTGCTCCCGTCCTCGCTTTGCGTTGCACGTGTTGGTGATTTTCATGCTCACGTGTAGGTGAGATTCCGTGCTCCCGTTCTCGCTTTGCTTTACATGTGCTGACGATTTTTCATACTCCGTTCGAGTTTTCATACTCGCGTTCGAGTTTTCATACTCCGGTTCGAGTTTTCATACTCCGTTCGAGTTTTCATACTCCGTTCGAGTTTTCATACTCCGGTTCGAGTTTTCATACTCGCGTTCGAGTTTTCATACTCTCATATTGTGATTTCTGGATTTCTTGTGTAGATTTCTAGAATTTGTGCTTCACCAATTTTTGTGATTTCTATTGATAAGTTTTATCAATTTTTGTGCATTGGTGAACTCGCGTGTTAATGACTTGTTATGAATACAAGTTTAGGGTATGATACCCCTTTCTATCTTTGAGAAGATTCTTGTGACACTTTTGATGAATGAAAATCCACTTATCGAAGTTGCTACTGATGTCGCTGTTTTAATCACGTGTTTTAAAAATTATTTCAAAATATAAATCCAAATTGTTTTCAAAATATTTACGATTTGCGCTTTCAAAAGAATGAGGAAGCAAATTAAACGTTTCAGTAAAATCGAGGACTATGACCCCTTTCTTTTGCTGATTCGCTTAATTCCGGACTTGTTCGTTTGAGAATGTAAATTGTAATTTTATAAATAAAATGGTTTTCAAAATTTTTACAGTTTACGCTTTCAAAAGAATGAGGAAGCGATTTAAACGTTTCAGAAAAATCGAGGACTATGACCCCTTTCTTTTACTGATTCGCTTAATTCCGGACTTGTCCGTTTGAGAACGTAAAATGTTATTTATTTAAAATACACAATTTTGCACTTTCAAGGAAACGATGAAGTGAATTAAACGATTTAGTAAAACTCGTGGTTATGGGTCATGTGCGTTTGCTATTTCGGTTAGTTTCGGACTCGTTAATTGAAAATTTTGTGATTTGATTACTGTTATGGTAATTTCTGATTATCGTTTTGATAATTGGATGTTTATGATTTCTGATTTATCGTTTTTGATAATCAGATATTTATTGTTCCTGATTATTGTTTGTGATAATTAGGTATTTGAGATTTAATTATCGTTTTTGATAATCAAACATTCGGGATTTGAGATTTAATTATCAATTGTGATAATTAAATATTTATGATTTGAAATTTGATTACCGTTGTGGTAATTTCTGATTATCGTTTTGAGAATCGGATGTTTGTGATTTCTGATTTATCGTTTTTGATAATCAGATATTTATTGTTTCTAATTATCGTTTGTGATAATTAGATATTTGTGGTTTAATTATCATTTGTGATAATTAAACATTTGAGATTTGAGATTTGATTATCAATTGTGATAATTAGATATTTGTGGTTTAATTATCGTTTGTGATAATTAAACATTTGAGATTTGAGATTTGATTATCAATTGTGATAATTAAATATTTGTGATTTCTGATTATCGTTTTTGATAATCAGATATTTGTTGTTTTTGATTATCGTTTGTGATAATTAAATATCTGTGATTTGAGATTGATTTTCGATTTTGATAATCGAATACTTGTTGATTTGATTATCGTTTTGGATAATCGAATATTTGTGATTTGAGATTTCTAAATTATCTATTGATAATTAGATTTTGTTGATAATTTGTGAATTTCCTATATGAAATTAAAAGATTTCTTTGGCGTTTATATTGTACTACGCCAGTGTACCGGCCCAATTTTCTGCTATTCATGACGTTTTCCACGTCTTCCTATTACGGAAATGCCTTAGGGATTTTTGATTTTTATTCTTGAGCAACCTTCTATTCATATCAATGCTTCGGGGGTTCAGCACCTTCGAAATAAAGATGTTTTTCTCGTGAAAGTTTAGCGGTTCTCAAATCCTATGGATTTCACTTTGGAATCCAGAGAATTCATCGAGCAAACACATTCAAGCTTACTCTTTCATGCTCTTATGGTTGTTACCTTTTGTCCATTTATTCCTTATGATTGCGAGGACGCAAATTTCTTTAAGGAGGGGAGTCTGTAACAACCCGGTATTTGCGTCGATTAATAATCGACAATTTAAACGATTAATATTGACACAAATTTCCATTCGAAGTTTTAAATTTTGAATTTTTAAATTTCTTTTATAAATTGTTAAAAGAAATTTCGGGCTTTAACGTTTTAATATAGGCCCATGTTTATTTCGTTGCCGTTCCTTTTTATTCAATTCAACCCGATCCCCCATTCATTGACTTTGATTCGTTTTAAAACCCTAATCGAACGAAGAAAACTAATAATGGCGGCCCCTCGTGCTCCTTCGTTCGCATTCGAAAATTAGGGCTCCGATCAATTAGGGCTCGTGAAAAATCGAAGGCTTCAACTACCGAAGCTCGATCGAGTGGCGATTGATGCCTTCTCCTTGCTGGGGCTTCGGCCACATCAACATAGCAAAGGTGAGTTTGCTCACATCTAATTCATGTCTCGAGTTATCTGTGTATTTTGTCGCTTGAATTTCTGCCGTTCCATGTTGTAGATGTTGATCAGTGGTCATGTGAACTGATGTTTTGTTTTGAACTCGAACCTGATACACTGTATTGATGCAGTGTATTCATTTGTATTTGATCATTATTTCATTTGTGACAGTATTCATATTTAAAACTGTCCTGAGCCTTTTACGGTCAAGTTGTATTTGAGAAAATTGAGGTTGAGAGTGTAGTTGCAGTATATTTGGACTTCTTTTGATTTAGTTAAAGTTGCCATCTTGTTTGCCTTCACCTCCATTCTGCAGTGTCTTCATGCTGGACCACTGACATATGCATTTGGCCATTCGAGTTCTGTGCTCTATTCTTCGAGGCATGTAGTTTACGTGTGTTTGTACTTGCTGTTTCATGCAGCTGTGTACATGTCGTGACAGTGCGTTTGTAGTTGAATTGTTCTTCACCACTGCAACTTTTGTTTTGCATATTTAATATGCAGATAAACTAAGCATTCATTGTCTTGCCACCTCTGTTTGCATTACTGTTGAGTCTGCATTTTCGTACCACTAGTGTTCATGTAGCTCTTTTTGCATTTTTAATGCCTTGGTTTCATTTAGGCTTCACTGGAATTTAGTTCGAACAACGGCTTTGTTATTTCAGTCATATAGACATGAATGAAGTTGCTTTGTTGATTTTAGCCTTGACCTCCTTACTGCTGTACATACTTTACTTCTACTTAGTGGCAATTGGTTTGTATACCATTATCACAGTGCAGCCTTGGCCCCATTTTTTTTCCTGCTGCACTTGTTTGATTGTTGTATATGGGTTTTTATTGCTCTGTCTTCATTTGTACACTCTCAAGTCCTGTAGCATTGTGTGAACTGAATCATGCAGTTCCATTTTTGTTGCATCTTTGAATTTTATTGCCGTGATGTTTTACTGCCATCATGAACATTAGTGTACATTCCTGGTAGCTCTGTCCAGTTTCACAGTTGTAGAACTGTTGTATCTTTTGGAGCTTGCATTGTATTGTTTCGATCAGTTCACATGTTTAGCTGGGTTATATGTTTGATCACTTCTGCACTTCCCCTACCAGTTGCATTGTTTCACTTGAGTACAAGTAGCTTCACTGCTACTTGCAAAAGAATGTCCAACCTGGTACATTTATTCATTTGAACGATTTCTGGTTAATTGCAGTTTTATTCGAACTGCATCTTTCTGTGCATCATGAATGTACCACTTTGTAGTTCACCGTACCATGTGCATTTGGATTGATATTTGAACCTTCACTGATTTTGGTTCGTTGATCTTTTGGGTACATCATCACTATAGTGGCAAGGCAGTGCACGCAAGCGTGAACTGCAGCCACACGGTATTTATTGGGTACATCATCACTATAGTGGCAAGGCAGTGCACGCAAGCGTGAACTGCAGCCACACGGTATGGCGTGTATGATAATCTATTTGTTTGATTTATGGATCTTTTGCGTATTCCATATGCGGTAGTGGCGAGGCAGTGCACGCGTGCGTGTACTGCAGCCCTACTTGAATTAATATTTTAATTGATATTTAAATGGTTTGAACTGTTTTGTTATTTCAATTCAATATTCTAAATTGCATTCTGATTTGGTTTAATTACTGTCGTCTATTCATTATTTGATTATTATTGCTTCTGTGCACTAATAACTGAGGTTGAATTAGACTGACCCGAGTATTATTTTCTTTGAATCTAATACTCGGGTCAGACCGAGTATTTCAGGTTGTAGATATTCTGCTTTGGGTTGCTGCTAGAGCTATGAAGTTCTTTCATATCTTTTGGAGTAGTCGTCGTCACTTATAGTAGTCTGTATAATTATATAGGAAAATATGTATTCATGTATATTATATACGTTAATGTACTTGTATATGTAACTTCCTGAGTCGACTGTGGTAGTTGTATCATATGTACCGTGTCATATGTATTGTATCAAATGTATTGTAACTGACATCAGTTATTGTGTATATGAGACTTTCTATTTTAATTGTGTTCCGCATTATATTATCTGTGTAATATTTTATATTTACTGTTCTAAACTATTATGAACCATCGTAGTTCGTTTTATACTGGTATTGGGGTATGTCGATGGGAGAAAATATATATCACTCCTATCGAGATAACCAGCACTAGTGTAAGGCCTAACTATTGATGGCCGCTCCTCAACAGCCTTATTCTCCGGGCTGGTTGACAGCACTACACCGTAGTGTTCTTGGCTAGCGTGGGTATAGAGGTGGGGCGTCACATTTTATCTGGAAACTTGGTTTACTTAACGACGATAATTTTTATTTGGAGACCCTATGCGCCCCGCATAATAGCGGATGACACTTTATACCGCGATATCCCCTCGAAGTGGGATTGGTATTTTAATTGTTGTGCTAATGTAACAACCCAGGAATTTGTAATAATTAATTATCGTTGTTAAACGATAATTCATAAATATCAGTTGAATTCTTTTTCAAAAAAAAAAATCAGGTCCGAATTCTTTTAATAATTCGTCAAATATTGTTTGGGCTTTAAAAATTTGTCTCGGCCCACGTTTATCCTTGGTACCGTGATTATCAAAGGAAAACCGATACCCATTCTTATCATTCCCAAAACCCTAATTAAAGCAAACTAAAAACATACGAAAAAAATACTAATGGCGGCTCGTCCTTTTTCTTCATTCGATCAAAAATTAGGGCTTCGTGTTATTTGGTTGTCTCTTTGATGCTTCGGCTGCTTGGCTTGAGTTCGTCTCTGCTTCGAACAAGGTGAGTGATTTCTCACTCACATATGTTATTCAATCTCGTTTAATTCGTGAATTCTGTTGCTTGATTTTTTGAATTTGTCAAAATCTTTTCTCTGCCGCTTGATGATGCTTGAACGTTTGATGATTTATCTGTCTTTGTCAAATTCGTATATTTCACGGCTTGATTCCTTGGCTACCATGGTATTTTGATTTCTGGAATTTTTATTTTGTAATGAACGTTGACTTGTTCATTAACATGACTGTGACGATTTCACTATGCTCATTTTGAAGTCACTGCGCACTTTGTAGCCTTGGTTACTGGTCGAGTTCATTTTCATTTGAACTACTCTCTGGAGTGGTTGTACACTTGTAGTTGAGTCCGTTCAATTCATTGGTCCTTGTATCAATGCTTGGCCATTTAAGTGGTAGCTGCTGGTATTGGCTTCACTTGATTGTGAAACTAGTTTTGACTTGGTTCATTTAATTGTTGTTGGTAGATGGACTCGACTCGAGTCTGGTTCATGTAGTCTAGGTTCTCTACTGACCTGTAGTGTTCATTAGTTCATTTGATATGTTGTTGATTCATGTATGTAACAACCCTAGTTTTTAGCTATTTATTTCTTTTAATTTTTTGTTTTTAGGAATATAATTTATATAAATTGTGTTTACCAATATTGTTTAAATATTTAATTTAGAGAATTAAACTCGTTAATTTAATATGATTTTTGTAACTAAATTTAAGAAGAAGAAAAAAAAAGGAAATTTTTATAATGTATAATGAAGTGTGTGGTAACTAAATGTTTTTGATATTATCATAATATCTGTTGTTATACCCATTCCCTAAAAATAATGAAAAGGAGAAAATTTGTAACATATTAAAGTAGTTAATTAATTATGTTAATTTGGTAGGTTATGACATGCAAATCATGTTGGTGGAATATTCTCAATTTTGACATATTAATTATGTTAGCAGTGAACATTGTTAAGCGATTTAAAACAATGAAACTTACAATCAATTTATTTGATAAATCTACCTTATTCCTAGTTAGCAATTCAAAACTTGAATAAAGGCACATACGGATATTTTAAAATGGAGTTAATGACAATTAATAGATATTTCAAAAAGAAATTTATGACAATTAATAGAGAAATTAATTGTAAAATTTCAGTAGTTGACCAGAATTAATTTATTTAATAATTAATGCAAATTAATAAAATTGATGAAAGATAAATAAGTTAATTCTTTTGGTTAATGGCATGAGGACACGAGGTTAATCCCCATTTTGTAGGAGAAATCTGCCCGTGTAACCAGTCCGGCTACCAGTGCCTACAAAGCGGACGGATTAATGTGAGACGTCGCAGGATTGATAATTAACAAAAAGGGTTAATTAACTAATTAAGTTAGTAACCAAATTTGAGTATGTAATTAAAGGAGGATAATTAATTGGTAATATGGTAATTAATTGAAATCAATTAAGGAGGGTAATTAAAAGGGATAAGGTAATCAATTGAAATCAATTAAAGGCAATTAAAGGGGAATTAATTGATTAGAAGAATATGGAAATCAAATTTGCCTTCCTTTGCGCGTGACACAAAATTTTATTCTTTTAACATTTTGACATTTGCCTCTTACCATTTGTTTCTTGAGCATGTCACTGTATTCATTTATTCACGCAGCCTTATCCACAAAAATATCAACTCTTCCAATTGCCATTTTTCCTCTCACCTAAATTAAATGCATTCAAAATTTAATCTTGCCTATCTTTGCAAATTTTCGCATACCCATTATATCTCTCTGTTTCCACTGCGTTTGTTTTGCAATAAATAAATTTTTCGAACCATTGATCAAGTAAATATTCATGTAAGCATTTATTACTTTTGCCTTTTCAGTTAAAAGCTTTTTCATTGCTTACCATAAATCACGTAAGAGCTCAAGTTTTGCTTCCTCAATCAAATCTGTTCAAATTTGCAGTAACGCATGCTTTAAATTTAGATTATAACTGGTATAAATCACGCAAGCTATCTAAAAAAAAAAAAAAAAAAAAAAATCCAAAAGAGTGATATCGTTCAAACATAAAACTGGAAAGAGAAATCAACGCATGCATTTATCACAATTTTCGTGTAGCGTTCAAACAAGAAGAACTGGAAATAAATCTCTTGCCTAAACGCATGCACTCAAAAATCAACGCTTGCATTTATTTCTTACGTTTTCAAACCTGCCTATTTATCTCCCCTTTTTATTTCGCAAGTTTATCTATAAATACTTTGCCTCATTCACATAAGTTTTCATATCTCCTTGTTTGTCCCTCTCTGGTACAAGCTTCTATCAGGTAAATAATTTGCATTGTTTATTTCTTTGCTTCTTCCAATTTTCCTTCCTCCTTCTTGTGTTTTCTGATTTCCTTGCTCGGCTACTTCCCCATCATGCCGTGCCATTTATAAATACATATAGAACTTTGTTAGTAGTAGGCTGGAAGAAATGATATAAATTGATTGTAGGAAGCTAGACTATGGAATTAGTGTAGTTATGATGTAGTTAGTGGTATTGTGGATTTGGATAAGTGCAGTTTGAAGAGGAAGGCATAGAAAAAAAAAGAATTACAATTTAATAATGGAGAAGATAAATTGATAAGGAGAAAATGATATGAAATGTTGTTTAATTCAAATAAACAATATTGTATGAATAAATCTTGGGTGAATATAATAAAATGACATTTATTTCAATTTTTAATGGTTGAAATAAATTTAAGATGGTTAAAAATAAATTTAACTACTTATTTGAGAATTTGGGTGGATAAATATCAATGGATTGTATTTATTATGGTTAATAAAAGGATATTGGTGATGTATACCAATAATCACCTTTTAATGTTTAATAATAAAAGTAAAAGAAGAAATAATTTGCCTAAACATGATGAACATGTATGTGAAATAAAGTATTATTTAATGAATTCGAATGTAGTTAGTGGCTACATTTGATTAAATCGAATAATTTGAACAGTATTGTGTTTGTTGCCAATATTGTCATTTTATTTAAATAAATATATATGAGAATGAAAATAATTGATCATGATAAATATGATTAAAAATGTGAGAAATAATTTAATAATGTCTAAACATGTATTTGTTTTGTTTGGGTGCATAACATCTTTTTATTCAATCAATTGTATTAAATTGCAATTTATTTTGCAATTTATTCAATTTATTTTATGCATGCGTACGGTTGAAGTATGGGCCTAGGATATGTTGAGACGGTTAGCGGGTTGTAGTAGTCGAGCAAGTTGAACTAAATTTCTTTTATTCTATTCGTTCCAGTTGTTCTGAAATTTTGCTTTGACCGTAATTTTTAAATTCGCATACTTGGTATTTGGATCTTATAGATTTAAGTCAAGGCTTTGCATCCGCCGAAGTTTGATCGTGCTTTCCGTTTTTTTTTCCGAAGTAGATACCGTGTTTGATTTAGATCCACTGCAGCGTTTAAGGTGAGTATTTCTCACCAGACATATGTACATATATTTTGTGAATTATCGCAAGTGTATGTGTAAAAATTTTTATTTAAATATTATCTATCTGTAGTATAACGCAGAATGATGAATCCCATTTAAATTGACACCTCATCGGTTATTATCTGTTGTATTATTTCTACAGTTATATTATATTATTGTTTATTTACTGCTTAAATCACCACTGCAAGTTCCCTGTTAAATTTAGATTGTTGTGGGCTGAAATGATAGGCTTAAATGATGATTACTGTGCTATTATTATGTTAACTGTTTAACTGTTAACTTGGGATTGCGGGTTTGAAATGATAGAACCCGGGGTTTGTAAATTACGGATTGAAATGATATAAATCCGTATCACTTGACCTAGGCTAGAAAACTATATACAGGCCCGTGGTCCTTATAATATTTTCTGAAATATTTAAAATTATTTTGGAAGTTAAATATTTGATTTAATATCTTTAAAGGATTTTATATTGATTTTGAATGAGTTATAAATGTTAATAAATAAATAAATAAATATTTGAATAAAATTTTGGAATATAACTTATTTTGGAAATTCTGGATTTTTGAAAGGATAAGATTTCAGTTAAGAAATATATATATAAGTTATATTTGGAAATATTTATTAAGTTAAACAATCTACTAAAGCATTTAAATGCTGTCTTTTGAAATTGGACTAGTTTTACCCGTAACTTTAGGTAGCATTTCCTAAGTGCTATAGAATCTGGAATTTGATTGTTTTGAAATTTAAGGAATTTGATAAATTATATTTATGTTTAAGTTTTGGAGACCTTTAAGATATGAGATTTATAACTGGATTTTTCTTAATAAATTTAAGATGAACATTCTAGTGTTAAGTAAATTTTGAAATTATTTAATGGCATAATTTTGGAGTTTTATCTATGGAATTTATGGGAATATTCAAGACAAAATAATAAACACTAATTTGTTGAAAGAAAAAAATATCCAACCTTAGTTTTGAATATTAATACTCCAATTGGATATATATATAGGAATTGAAATGGTCTTGGGAACATGAAGTGATATCTAAATTATGGTTTAAAATAAAGAAATATATTTGTAAAGCTATGTAAATTATCTTCTTTACAAAGTAACCATAAAGTTAAACCATTTATATCCAAACCATTTGTGTTTTGGGAGTTATGTTTTTTTTTAAAGGAAAATTTCCAATATATTATGGTTTAAAGGTATAATTCAAATATTTGGTTTCCAGATATTATAAATTTTAAGCAGTATGGTTTTGGAAAAGAATTATATTTGAATATAACGATATCATGTTGTTTTGGGTTTTAAATGATATCGTATTTATAGTTTTGAAATGGAAATGTTTATACTGGTTTTAAAGTATAAATTGTTTTTAAATGACCACGGGTTATAATAACGATGGGTTGGCAAAGAGACCGGGATCGGATATGGACATACTCTCTGTCGATACCGAAAACCACTTTGACCAACCGTGTACGCGGTGGAGATTCCAGAATGAAGTAGGTCGGTGGTGGCGTTTCCTGTAAGGTAAATACGTGGACCCGACTCCCGTGAGTTGGCATAAGGTGGCTAAAACAGGAGCAATTCCAGGCCAATGAGGTCATTCCTCTGATCGGACGCTCCTCTTCGATATTATACTATGATCTTGGATTGATTCAGTGGCCACTTCTATATTTTGATTTTGGGGGAGTTAGTTCGAGGTGGGCGGCAGCTGCGCGCTGCGCGTTACCATCAGCCTGGATAGCAATTGGTATATCTACCCTGGCATTGCCTAGTTGTGCCGTGTCACCTACCCTATCGCGCCTTGTACGAGTTTGGTTTTCTCCCGTAGCCCGTGTGGTATCCTCTAGTGGCTTCCCGATCAGGAGGGACTACGATATTGGATGGACTACTGGGACTATTACGTGTTAAGGGCTATATGGGTAACCCCTTAACGCTATTAAAAAGTAAGTTTATTTTATAAATAGACACTAGTATAATAGCGCAATATACTACATAGTAAATAGTTTGACGGATCCTTAGAGGATGGGCGGTCCCAAGCATCCTTTAAGTTACTTGCTCTATATTACAGTACACTTGAATTAGCTTACATTATATAAGTATGTATGTCCTGACTCGAGTGTTATGTTTTATTTTTACGCTCGGGTCAGCCTGAGTTGCAGCTTCAACTTCTTCTCCGTAGCTAGGACACTCAGTAGATCATTCGCGCTGCTGGAAGTTGTTTCAGCCTTTATCTTTTCTGGAATTCAAGACTTTGAAGACTCTATCTCTATTTATGTCTTAAAATTTGTATTGAGGATTATAGACAATGTAAGTTCTGTTTTGTTGAAGTTATATCAGTGGCTTCATGAACCACTAAATTTTTAATTTCCGCTGCGAGATTCTGATATCTGTGTATGTGATTCTGTGATCTATTTATTGTATATTCTGAGTTTTGCCAAATTTATTTTACAACGCAGTATTTTGAACAATTCAAGTCCGACATGTGCGGATGCGAAGGGTTGAAAATACTGGGTCGTTACATTTGGTATCAGAGCTTTGGTTCTAGGCAAAACTTAGAATGTATGGTAAATTTGATTTACAGAATCACGTTCATTCGAGATTGAACCACTCTCTTTTCGAATTTTGGAACATTCCCTACGGTTCCAAAGCTCATTCGTATCCCTCACTTTTTCATCTGCTTTAGATTCTGGAGTATCTCATAACTCCACTTCGGATGATCTTTATTGTAAATTGGCGGTCTCGCCATTATTCTAATAAAGGGGTGAGACTCCTTTACCATTAGCATTGATTCACCGGAGATTTATATTTATCCTCGGTTTATATGCTAGTATCTTTGGTTATTCCAAATTCTATCTCTTCGGATCAAATGTAGATTTACCCCAACCACATCGATATGGCTCTTTAAGTCACGGATGACTAGGTCATGGTTGTCCACGACTTATATAGACTTACCCAGTTTCCTTATTCTGATCTTCTGATTTCAATTTATCTTGAATTCTATTTGATTTGAGTTCATCAAATTTGAGTCTCTATCCTGGTTTGAGAAGTTTATTCCTATATTTGAAATTAAAATCTAATATTATATATATGAGTATAATTTTCAAAATTTTATAATTAATTTAACTAGTTGTCAAGAGATAATAGTTTTGATTTTATTTATGGTGTTGTAAGCCATGTGTTTGTCTAATAAATAAGTGAATATAAAACAATGGTTATAAATTAATTTGGAAACAGAAATGAATTTAAAACTAAAACTTGAGAATTAAATTTCTGATGATTTCAAACCTTGTGTTTAAATTTTAAAAGGATGTAATAAGTATTTTTGTATAGAAATTTGTTTCCAAAGAAATTTTAAAATTAGTGCTTTTCTCTTTGTCGCTGGAAAATAATTTCGGTGATGACTGCAGCATCATCGACATTCATTTTCGAGTTTCGAAGTGAAAAGACCATTCTGTAGTCTGGCTACAGTGTTTCCTTGAGATTTTAATTGATTTGAATTTCTAAAGTATGACTTAATATATATAGATATATAATTTAAATTTGATTTGACATATTAGGTATATATATTTAGTTATCTCTAAATGGTTTGAAGGGAATCAGGAATTTAATTCTTAAAGTTATCTTGAGGAAGGAAAATAAATATAATAACAAAAATTTGAATAAAAAGGTTCCAATTGGAGATAATTAAATTGAAAGTTTTATTTGTATAACACCCAATTTCATTTAATATAACTTACCTTGATTTTCAAAAGTTAACATGTAATTGGATAATATACAATATAAAAGGATTTTATGAGTGGTTATAATAAATACTATACACTTAAATTTTAGTTATAAAAGATTAATGGGGATAAATAAGGAAAAGGAATTTAAGGAATTTTATTCAAATGTCTTAATAATCAAATTAATTTAATATGGAGCCGTAAATCTAACCAAGAGATTTTAATAAAAGGTTATTTCCTGAAATGAATATGTTTGTGTAATAAACAAGGTATCTTTGAATAAGGAAAATATATTTGAAAGGGATATTTTTGGAGTAAGGATTATATATCTTCAAATCATAGTTTAATTGATGTCTAAATAAATAGTTAAGACGTATTCTAATATCACTAAATTTTGATAATTGAGAATTGGTTTTCAAATGGAAATTCAAGGGTAACTTATTGAAGGAATATCTTATTTATAAGATAAGTATTTTTAATAAAGTGTTAGGTTATTTGTTAAAATTCAGAGTTAAGTACATAATAAACTGATTAGGAATACTATTATATCTACTATAGCATATTATGAGTGCTGCTGTTTCTAAAAATAAAATGTTTTGGAAATTTTTTTTTATAAATGAACTTAGGAATATTTCAACCTTGAAATGAATATTGTTTGGCATTGAATTTAAAAGGTATAAATGAAGATTATTTTAAAGGTATTATGATTTTAGTAGCATGATTTCCAAATTTATAAATTTAATGATTTCAAAGCATTATGATTGCAAATTTATTATCTTATTTGTTTTCAAACTATCTTTAAGTGTCCTTGGTTTCCCTATCTGCTACAGAATGAGGAGGCTATTGCTTATACCAGTCTATTTAGAAATCTTTTCTATAATCTTTAAAAATCTTTGTTACTCATCGGGGCCTGAGCACCGCTTACCACCCATAGACCGACGGTCGAACTGAAAAGAGTAAAACCAATTCTAGAAGATCTTCTTCGTGCTTCAAAATCCGGAACTATTCGTTTAAAGTTCTTGTTTATCTAGCTTATCTTCCTTTGTTTCTTTTCTTTTGTTCCTTTTCGAGGACGAAAAGTTCTTAAGTGGGGGAGAGTGTAACAGCCCTAGTTTTTAGCTATTTATTTCTTTTAATTTTTTGTTTTTAGGAATATAATTTATATAAATTGTGTTTACCAATATTGTTTAAATATTTAATTTAGAGAATTAAACTCGTTAATTTAATATGATTTTTGTAACTAAATTTAAGAAGAAGAAAAAAAAAGGAAATTTTTATAATGTATAATGAAGTGTGTGGTAACTAAATGTTTTGGATATTATCATAATATCTGTTGTTATACCCATTCCCTAAAAATAATGAAAAGGAGAAAATTTGTAACATATTAAAGTAGTTAATTAATTATGTTAATTTGGTAGGTTATGACATGCAAATCATGTTGGTGGAATATTCTCAATTTTGACATATTAATTATGTTAGCAGTGAACATTGTTAAGCGATTTAAAATAATGAAACTTACAATCAATTTATTTGATAAATCTACCTTATTCCTAGTTAGCAATTCAAAACTTGAATAAAGGCACATACGGATATTTTAAAATGGAGTTAATGACAATTAATAGATATTTCAAAAAGAAATTTATGACAATTAATAGAGAAATTAATTGTAAAATTTCAGTAGTTGGCCAGAATTAATTTATTGAATAATTAATGCAAATTAATAAAATTGATGAAAGATAAATAAGTTAATTCTTTTGGTTAATGGCATGAGGACACGAGGTTAATCCCCATTTTGTAGGAGAAATCTGCCCGTGTAACCAGTCCGGCTACCAGTGCCTACAAAGCGGACGGATTAATGTGAGACGTCGCAGGATTGATAATTAACAAAAAGGGTTAATTAACTAATTAAGTTAGTAACCAAATTTGAGTATGTAATTAAAGGAGGATAATTAATTGGTAATATGGTAATTAATTGAA
Organism: Allium cepa; assembly: GCA_030765085.1. Taxonomy (NCBI): domain Eukaryota; kingdom Viridiplantae; phylum Streptophyta; class Magnoliopsida; order Asparagales; family Amaryllidaceae; genus Allium; species Allium cepa. The sequence continues at coordinate 200,075,069 of CM060935.1, forward strand.
ATCAATTAAGGAGGGTAATTAAAAGGGATAAGGTAATCAATTGAAATCAATTAAAGGCAATTAAAGGGGAATTAATTGATTAGAAGAATATGGAAATCAAATTTGCCTTCCTTTGCGCGTGACACAAAATTTTATTCTTTTAACATTTTGACATTTGCCTCTTACCATTTGTTTCTTGAGCATGTCACTGTATTCATTTATTCACGCAGCCTTATCCACAAAAATATCAACTCTTCCAATTGCCATTTTTCCTCTCACCTAAATTAAATGCATTCAAAATTTAATCTTGCCTATCTTTGCAAATTTTCGCATACCCATTATATCTCTCTGTTTCCACTGCGTTTGTTTTGCAATAAATAAATTTTTCGAACCATTGATCAAGTAAATATTTATGTAAGCATTTATTACTTTTGCCTTTTCAGTTAAAAGCTTTTTCATTGCTTACCATAAATCACGCAAGAGCTCAAGTTTTGCTTCCTCAATCAAATCTGTTCAAATTTGCAGTAACGCATGCTTTAAATTTAGATTATAACTGGTATAAATCACGTAAGCTATCTAAAAAAAAAAAAAAAAAAAAATCCAAAAGAGTGATATCGTTCAAACATAAAACTGGAAAGAGAAATCAACGCATGCATTTATCACAATTTTCGTGTAGCGTTCAAACAAGAAGAACTGGAAATAAATCTCTTGCCTAAACGCATGCACTCAAAAATCAACGCTTGCATTTATTTCTTACGTTTTCAAACCTGCCTATTTATCTCCCCTTTTTATTTCGCAAGTTTATCTATAAATACTTTGCCTCATTCACATAAGTTTTCATATCTCCTTGTTTGTCCCTCTCTGGTACAAGCTTCTATCAGGTAAATAATTTGCATTGTTTATTTCTTTGCTTCTTCCAATTTTCCTTCCTCCTTCTTGTGTTCTCTGATTTCCTTGCTCGGCTACTTCCCCATCATGCCGTGCCATTTATAAATACATATAGAACTTTGTTAGTAGTAGGCTGGAAGAAATGATATAAATTGATTGTAGGAAGCTAGACTATGGAATTAGTGTAGTTATGATGTAGTTAGTGGTATTGTGGATTTGGATAAGTGCAGTTTGAAGTGGAAGGCATACAAAAAAAAAAGAATTACAATTTAATAATGGAGAAGATAAATTGATAAGGAGAAAATGATATGAAATGTTGTTTAATTCAAATAAACAATATTGTATGAATAAATCTTGGGTGAATATAATAAAATGACATTTATTTCAATTTTTAATGGTTGAAATAAATTTAAGATGGTTAAAAATAAATTTAACTACTTATTTGAGAATTTGGGTGGATAATTATCAATGGATTGTATTTATTATGGTTAATAAAAGGATATTGGTGATGTATACCAATAATCACCTTTTAATGTTTAATAATAAAAGTAAAAGAAGAAATAATTTGCCTAAACATGATGAACATGTATGTGAAATAAAGTATTATTTAATGAATTCGAATGTAGTTAGTGGCTACATTTGATTAAATCGAATAATTTGAACAGTATTGTGTTTGTTGCCAATATTGTCATTTTATTTAAATAAATATATATGAGAATGAAAATAATTGATCATGATAAATATGATTAAAAATGTGAGAAATAATTTAATAATGTCTAAACATGTATTTGTTTTGTTTGGGTGCATAACATCTTTTTATTCAATCAATTGTATTAAATTGCAATTTATTTTGCAATTTATTCAATTTATTTTATGCATGCGTACGGTTGAAGTATGGGCCTAGGATATGTTGAGACGGTTAGCGGGTTGTAGTAGTCGAGCAAGTTGAACTAAATTTCTTTTATTTTATTCGTTCCAGTTGTTCTGAAATTTTGCTTTGACCGTAATTTTTAAATTCGCATACTTGGTATTTGGATCTTATAGATTTAAGTCAAGGCTTTGCATCCGTCGAAGTTTGATTGTGCTTTCCGGTTTTTTTTCCGAAGTAGATACCGTGTTTGATTTAGATCCACTGCAGCGTTTAAGGTGAGTATTTCTCACCAGACATATGTACATATATTTTGTGAATTAGCGCAAGTGTATGTGTAAAAATTTTTATTTAAATATTATCTGTCTGTAGTATAACGTAGAATGATGAATCCCATTTAAATTGACACCTCATCGGTTATTATCTGTTGTATTATTTCTACAGTTATATTATATTATTGTTTATTTACTGCTTAAATCACCACTGCAAGTTCCCTGTTAAATTTAGATTGTTGTGGGCTGAAATGATAGGCCTAAATGATGATTACTGTGCTATTATTATGTTAACTGTTTAACTGTTAACTTGGGATTGCGGGTTTGAAATGATAGAACCCGGGGTTTGTAAATTACGGATTGAAATGATATAAATCCGTATCACTTGACCTAGGCTAGAAAACTATATACAGGCCCGTGGTCCTTATAATATTTTCTGAAATATTTAAAATTATTTTGGAAGTTAAATATTTGATTTAATATCTTTAAAGGATTTTATATTGATTTTGAATGAGTTATAAATGTTAATAAATAAATAAATAAATATTTGAATAAAATTTTGGAATATAACTTATTTTGGAAATTCTGGATTTTTGAAAGGATAAGATTTCAGTTAAGAAATATATATATAAGTTATATTTGGAAATATTTATTAAGTTAAACAATCTACTAAAGCATTTAAATGCTGTCTTTTGAAATTGGACTAGTTTTACCCGTAACTTTAGGTAGCATTTCCTAAGTGCTATAGAATCTGGAATTTGATTGTTTTGAAATTTAAGGAATTTGATAAATTATATTTATGTTTAAGTTTTGGAGACCTTTAAGATATGAGATTTATAACTGGATTTTTCTTAATAAATTTAAGATGAACATTCTAGTGTTAAGTAAATTTTGAAATTATTTAATGGCATAATTTTGGAGTTTTATCTATGGAATTTATGGGAATATTCAAGACAAAATAATAAACACTAATTTGTTGAAAGAAAAAAATATCCAACCTTAGTTTTGAATATTAATACTCCAATTGGATATATATATAGGAATTGAAATGGTCTTGGGAACATGAAGTGATATCTAAATTATGGTTTAAAATAAAGAAATATATTTGTAAAGCTATGTAAATTATCTTCTTTACAAAGTAACCATAAAGTTAAACCATTTATATCCAAACCATTTGTGTTTTGGGAGTTATGTTTTTTTTTAAAGGAAAATTTCCAATATATTATGGTTTAAAGGTATAATTCAAATATTTGGTTTCCAGATATTATAAATTTTAAGCAGTATGGTTTTGGAAAAGAATTATATTTGAATATAACGATATCATGTTGTTTTGGGTTTTAAATGATATCGTATTTATAGTTTTGAAATGGAAATGTTTATACTGGTTTTAAAGTATAAATTGTTTTTAAATGACCACGGGTTATAATAACGATGGGTTGGCAAAGAGACCGGGATCGGATATGGACATACTCTCTGTCGATACCGAAAACCACTTTGACCAACCGTGTACGCGGTGGACATTCCAGAATGAAGTAGGTCGGTGGTGGCGTTTCCTGTAAGGTAAATACGTGGACCCGACTCCCGTGAGTTGGCATAAGGTGGCTAAAACAGGAGCAATTCCAGGCCAATGAGGTCATTCCTCTGATCGGACGCTCCTCTTCGATATTATACTATGATCTTGGATTGATTCAGTGGCCACTTCTATATTTTGATTTTGGGGGAGTTAGTTCGAGGTGGGCGGCAGCTGCGCGCTGCGCGTTACCATCAGCCTGGATAGCAATTGGTATATCTACCCTGGCATTGCCTAGTTGTGCCGTGTCACCTACCCTATCGCGCCTTGTACGAGTTTGGTTTTCTCCCGTAGCCCGTGTGGTATCCTCTAGTGGCTTCCCGATCAGGAGGGACTATGATATTGGATGGACTACTGGGACTATTACGTGTTAAGGGCTATATGGGTAACCCCTTAACGCTATTAAAAAGTAAGTTTATTTTATAAATAGACACTAGTATAATAGCGCAATATACTACATAGTAAATAGTTTGACGGATCCTTAGAGGATGGGCGGTCCCAAGCATCCTTTAAGTTACTTGCTCTATATTACAGTACACTTGAATTAGCTTACATTATATAAGTATGTATGTCCTGACTCGAGTGTTATGTTTTATTTTTACGCTCGGGTCAGCCTGAGTTGCAGCTTCAATTTCTTCTCCGTAGCTAGGACACTCAGTAGATCATTCGCGCTGCTGGAAGTTGTTTCAGCCTTTATCTTTTCTGGAATTCAAGACTTTGAAGACTCTATCTCTATTTATGTCTTAAAATTTGTATTGAGGATTATAGACAATGTAAGTTCTGTTTGTTGAAGTTATATCAGTGGCTTCATGAACCACTAAATTTTTAATTTCCGCTGCGAGATTCTGATATCTGTGTATGTGATTCTGTGATCTATTTATTGTATATTCTGAGTTTTGCCAAATTTATTTTACAACGCAGTATTTTGAACAATTCAAGTCCGACATGTGCGGATGCGAAGGGTTGAAAATACTGGGTCGTTACAATGTAGATGTTGATCAACTATCTCTTTGGGTTGAACTTTGATGGTGCTTGAGTCTTGTTCCTGGTTAAGTTCATTGCTGATTTGTTTCACTGGTGCATTGCCTTTGTGGTCTTCATATACATGTGTGTCTGCCATTTTAGTTGTTGCTGTGTTGCCTTATTTTGGGTGCACATATTAGTTATCTCTTGATGACATCCCTATGTTGTAGTATTGTGTTCACATTACTTACTGTTTATTTGCTTGACCATTCACCTGTTGCAATTTCGTTGTGCATTCCATGTTCATGTCTTCTTGCATTGTTCATTGGTCTGCATTGGAGTTTCAAACCTGTCGCCTTGTGCTTTGGTGTTGTGTTGCCTTACCTTTAGTGTACTGTCCAGTTCATTTAGTCATTCACTTTTTCCCTCGTGACCATTGCAGTTGGTTATGCAGTTTAAGTTTCATGTCACCTGTTTCATGTAGTCTTTGGTTTCACTGATCACTTATGTACATGCTTGCATCTTTGTCATTTAGAGTCTGCATTGTAGTTGAGTGCATGTATGCTTGACCCTTGCATATGTGACCCAGTCCACTGTGCATTATGTGTACCTGTTGGTCATGTCAATCCTTTGATTTGTGATTCACTTCATATTAGCCTTTGGTTAATAAATTCTGATTCATTGGTGACCTTCTTGTTGTTTGGATTGGCTTACTTACTTCGGCTATTTTGATTGAAATTTGGTGTTTTGTTTGAACTGAACCATGTCGTTCCATTTTGTTGCATTTTTGGATTTTACTGCCTTGAGCTCGAGTATTTGCCGTGTCCTTTGTGTTTTGGTTTGGAATTGCAGTTAAGTTGAGCTGCAGACTTCATTTTGCCTTGACTTTGGTTGTTGCATTTATATCACTTGAATTTCATTTTGTCTTCAATTTGAATCTCATGTATAGTTGCAGCATCATGCAACCAGGCTTGAGTTCTTTTCATGCAGTTTTGACCTTGTTGGTTTGCGTTGATGCAATTGGATTTGTTTTTCTAATTGTACTTGAGTTGAATCCGGTAATTCGGGTTTGACCTTGTGTTCGTTTGTGAATTTTCATTGTGTACATACGTGCACATTGTCCATGTTTGTCTGCTTTGACCATTGAGGCCGTGGCGTTGATATTTGAATCTTCATTGATTTTGGTTCGTTGTTCTTTTGGGTACATCATCACTGTAGTGACAAGGCAGTGCACGCAAGCGTGTACTGCAGCCACACGGTATGGCTTTTATGATATTTTATTTTTTTTTGATTTATTGATCTTTTGCGTATTCATGCCGTAGTGGCGAGGCAGTGCACGCGTGCGTGTACTGCAGCCCTACCCGAAGTGACATTTTAATTGATATTTCAATTGTTTGAATTGTTCTTGTGTCCAATTCAATATTTTGTGTCGTATTTTGATTCGTTTTAATTCAATGATTTTGTTGATATCTAATTATCTTTTTGATAATTAGATTATGGTTTTCTAATTATTTATTTAATAATTAAATTTTGTCGTTAATTGCCGCTTAGGCAATTCTGATGCTTTTCTAAATTATTTTCTTTGATAATCTTTTTAATTTATCTTTGTTGATAATTTGGATTTGCGGATTTGTTGTTTAACACTGTTAAGTGTTATAAATATCGTTATCCGATTTCTTTATTTAAGGATCGGATATACGAGATTTATTGTGATTGTCATCTATTTGTTACTAATTATTATTGCTTCTGTGCACTAATAACTGAGTTTGAATTAGACTGACCCGTGTATTATTTTCTTTGAATTTAATACTCGGGTCAGACCGAGTTATTACAGGTTGTAAATATCTTGATTTGGGTTGCTGCTTGAGATATGTAGTCTTTTCATATCTTTTGGAGCAATCGTCGTCATTTTATAGTAGTCAGTGTATTTGTATAGGAAGATATGTATTCATGTATATTACATACGTTAATGTACTTGTATATGTAATTTCCAGAGTTGACAGTTGTAGTTGTATCATATGTACTGTATCATATGCATTGTAACTGACATCAGTTATTATATATATGAGACTTTTTATTACCAGTATTTCACATTTAGTTTATCTGTGTTATTATTATATATATTGTCCTAAACTATTATGAACCATCGTAGTTCGTTTTATACTGGAATTGGGTATATCGATGGGAGTAAATAAATAAGAGATGAAAAATAAAAATATATACCACTCCTATCCAGATAACTAATACTAGCGTAAGGCCTAACTACGAATGGCCGCTCCTATCCAGCCTTATTCTTCATAATAACCGACAGTATTTACTTTAAAACTCTTTGTTATCATGAGCGTAGAGGTGGGGCGTCATAGTTGGTATCAGAGCTTGGGGTTTATGGACATAATGTAAAACATAGCTTAGATGGAACATGTGTTACAACTATTTGTCGATGTTTTATTGTGCCTTGAGTCAAAACTAAAGTTTTGAAATTATCGTGAAATTTTTAAATATCTTTATTTAAAAAATAAAAGTGAAAATTGTGTTTTGATGATTAAGTTATTTGTGACGGTTTATCAGAGTGTGCAGCGGAAACAGTGAGACTGTCTTCGCTGAGTACAGCTGATAACCTTTTTGATTTAAAAATCAAAATATGAAACTGAAATAAATTTCATTTGTTGTTTACATAGCTGTGTTTATTTTGTTTTCTTTGAAAATTTCGAATCCGATTTGAGGATTTGAAGCGATTGTAGTTATGTGAATTCATTGAGACTTTTGCTGTTTTGAATTATCTTCCTTGAAGATATATTCGAATGATTTCTTTGTTCATTTGTAGTATACATGCAAAAATTTATGTCGCATGTTACTGCATTAATTTTACGTTGAACCGGTGTTTGTTTTTAAACGTATTTTGTTGCTGTTATTTTTATAACGGGATTTTCACACTGGCGTTAAGTCTTTGAAGCATGGTGTTTTGTTGACATTTTTAATGAATGAAAATTCGCTGGTATTATATTTGATGCGAATTATTTTGATGAGATTTTGACGTATGAATATTACTGCACTTTGGCTTCAGTAACCGTCGAATTTAAAGTGGATTTTCAAGCAGTTATCCCGCAATACTGATTTTGTTGTCCGTTTTTACGGTATTTTGAGAAGTGCAATTTCCTTGTCGAAGTTGCTACTGATGTTGCAGTTTTAATCACGTGTTTTAAAAAAAATTGTTTCAAAATAAAAATTATTTTAATAAATTTTACAGTTTACGCTTTCAAAAGAATGAGAAAGCGATTTAAACGTTTCAGCAAAATCGAGGACGATGACCCATTTCTTTTACTGATTCGCTTAATTCCGAACTTGTCCGTTTGAGAATGTAAATTATTACTTTTATAAAATAAATGAAATTGGTTTCAGAAGTTTTGCAGTTTGCGCTTTCAAAAGAATGAGAAAGCGATTTAAACGTTTCAGCAAAATCGAGGACTATGACCCCTTTCTTTTACTGATTCGCTTAATTCCGGACTTGTCCGTTTGAGAATGTGAAATGTTATTTTTGAAATACACAATTTTGCACTTTCAAGGAAACGATGAAGAGAATCAAACGATTTAGTGAAACTCGTGGTATGGGACATGTGCGTTTGCTATTTCGGTTAATTTCAGACTCGTTAATTGAAATATTTGATTATTTTCGTGTGCATTCGAGCCATTATGTTGGACCTTCGGGTCATATGATGGACCTCCGGGTCATTTGTTGGACCTTCAGGTCATATGTTGGACCTTCGGGTCAATACCAGTACTAGACCTCTGGGTCATTTGTTGGACCTTCGGGTCATTTGTTGGGCGCCAAAATTATGTTGATAGTACTTGGTAGGCTTCGGCCATTTGTTGATGCACGTGCAGCGTAGCTTAAAAACTCGCCATCTGATGGGATCGATCCAACCTTTTATGTTGATTTTCTAGTTATCTTAATTGATTCTAGATATTTGTTGTTTCCAATTATCTGCAGGTAATTGGATATTTGTTGATATGTGTTCTAATTATCTTTGTTGATAATTAGATATTTGTTGATTCTGATTATCGTTTTTTATAATTAGATATTTATTGATTCTGATTATCGTTTTTGATAATTGGATAGTTGTTGATTTGTGATTTCTGATTATCATTTTTGATAATTAGATATTTATTGATTCTGATTATCGTTTTTGATAATTAGATGTTTGTTGATTTGAGATTTGATTATCGTTTTTGATAATTGGATATTTGTTGATTTGTGATTGTTGATTCTGATTATCGTTTTTGATAATTAGATGTTTGTTGATTTGAGATTTGATTATCGTTTTTGATAATTGGATATTTGTTGATTTGTGATTTCTGATTATCGTTTTTGATAATTAGATATTTGTTGGTTCTGATTATCGTTTTTGATAATTAGATGTTTGTTGATTTGAGATTTGATTATCTTTTTTGATAATTGGATATTTGTTGATTTGTTATTTCTGATTATCGTTTTTGATAATTAGATATTTGCTAATTCTGACTATCGTTTGTGATAATTAGATATTTGTTTATTTGAGATTTCTGATTATCGTTTTTTTGATAATTAGATATTTATTGATTCTGATTATTGTTTTTGATAATTAAATGTTTGTTGATTTGAGATTTGATTATCGTTTTTGATAATTAGATGTTTGTTGATTTGAGATTTGATTATCGTTTTTGATAATTGGATATTTGTTGATTTGTGATTTCTGATTATCATTTTTGATAATTAGATATTTGTTGATTCTGATTATCGTTTTCGATAATTAGATGTTTGTTGATTTGAGATTTGATTATCGTTTTTGATAATTGGATATTTGTTGATTTTTGATTTCTAATTATCGTTTTTGATAATTAGATATTTGTTGATTCTGATTATCGTTTGTGATAATTAGATATTTGTTGATTTGAGATTTTTGATTATCGTTTTTTTTATAATTAGATATTTGTTGATTCTAATTATCGTTTTTGATAATTAGATGTTTGTTGATTTGAGATTTGGTTATCGTTTTCGATAATTAGATATTTGTTGATTCTGATTATCGTTTTTGATAATTAGATGTTTGTTGATTTGAGATTTCCGACTATCGTTTTGGATAATTAGAAGATTGCTAATTTTACTGATTATAGGATTTTCTAGTCTCTAATTGATTCTGGATTATGTTGATTATATTGAATTGCAGTTTTCTATCTATCTATGTTGATGGTTAGAGTTTGCTGATTTGAAGTTCGTGTTTTCTAATTATCTATTGGATAACTAGATGTTTGCAGTTTTGCGATTTGTGATTTGGTGTTTCTAGTTGCCTTTGTTGATAATTAAGTTTTGTTGTTTTCTGATTATCATATCGATAATTAGGTATCGCTGTTTTTTGATTTTTGTATTCTAATTATCTAATTGATAATTGAATATTGCCGATAATTGCATTTATCCAGTTTTGTTGTTTTCTGATTATCTACTTGATAATTAGAATTTTGTTGAGAATTTGTGAATTTCTTTCATGAAATTAAAAGATTTCTTTGGTGTTTGGGTTCCCGACCTTTATTTTTCTAGCTTAACTAGTTTAGGTTAGAAAAATAGTTGTTACTGAAGCCTTTAATTAGGAAAATTGCGGGGATGCAATTTTTATAAGGAGGGGAGTCTGTAACAACCCGAGAATTTGTAATAATTAATTATCGTTGTTAAACGATAAATGTTGACAGATAAGTGCTATTGGAGTTTTAATCAGTTGAATTCTTTCTTTTTTTTGTTAAATCAGGTTTGAATTCTTTTAATAATTCGTCGAATATTGTTTGGGCTTTAAAAATTTGTCTCGGCCCACGTTTATCCTTGGTGCCGTGATTATCAAAGGAAAACCGATACCTATTCTTATCATTCCCAAATCCCTAATCAAAGCAAACTAAAAATATACGAAAAAAAATACTAATGGCGGCTCGTCCTTTTTCTTCATTCGATCAAAAATTAGGGCTTCGTGTTATTTGCTTGTCTCTTTGATGCTTCAGCTGCTTGGCTTGATTTCGTCTCCGCTTCGAACAAGGTGAGTGATTTCTCACTCACATTTGTTATTCAATCTCGTTTAATTTGTGAATTCTGTTGCTTGATTTTTTGAATTTGTCAAAATCTTTTCTCTGTCGCTTGATGATGCTTGAACGTTTGATGATTTATCTGACTTTGTCAAATTCATATATTTCACGGCTTGATTCCTTGGCTACCACGGTATTTTGATTTTTGGCCTTTTTACTTTGTAATGAAGGTTGACTTGTTCATTAACATGACTATGACGATTTCACTGTGATCATTTTGAAGTCACTGCGCACTTTGTAGCCTTGGTTACTGGTCGAGTTCATTTTCATTTGAACTACTCTCTGGAGTTGTTGTATATTTGTAGTTGAGTCTGTTCAATTCACTGGTCCTTGTATCAATGCTCAGCCATTTAGGTGGTAGCTGCTGTTATTGGCTTCACTTGATTATGAAACTGGTTTTGACTTGGTTCATTTAATTGTTGTTGGTAGCTGGACTCGGCTCGAGTCTGGTTCATGTAGTCTGGGTTCTCTATTGACCTGTAGTGTTCGTTAGTTCATTTGATATGTTGTTGATTCATGTAGCTGTAGGTCGACTCTCTCTTTGAGTTGAACTTTGATGGTGCTTGAGTCTTGTTCCTGGTTAAGTTCATTGCTGAGTTGTTTCACTGGTGCATTGCCTTTGTGGTCTTCATATACATGTGTGTCTGCCATTTTAGTTGTTGTTGTGTTGCCTTATCTTGGTTACACATATTTGTTATATCTTGATGACATCCCTGTGGTGTAGTATTGCGTTCACATTACTTACTGTTTATTTGCTTGAACATTCACCTGTTGCAATTTCGTTGTGCATTCCATGTTCATGTCTTCATAACCTGTCGCCTTGTGCTTTGGTGTTGTGTTTCCTTACATTTAGTGTACTGTCCAGTTCATTTAGTCGTTCACTTTTGCCCTCGTGACCATTGCAATTGGTTATGCAATTTAAGTTTCATGTGACCTGTTTCATGTAGTCTTTGGCTTCACTGATCACTTATGTACATGCTTGCATCTTTGTCATTTAGAGTCTGCATTGTAGTTGAGTGCATGTATGCTTGACCCTTGCACATGTGACTTAGTCCACTGTGCATTATGTGTACCTGTTGGTCATGTCAATCTTTTGATTTGTGATTCACTTCACATTAGCCTTTGGTTAATAAATTCTGATTCATTGGTGACCTTCTTGTTGTTTGGATTGGCTTGCTTACTTCAGCCATTTTGATTGAAATCTGGTGTTTTGTTTGAACTGACCATGTAGTTCCATTTTGTTGCATTTTTGGATTTTACTGCCTTGAGCTCGAGTATTTGCTGTGTCCTTTGTGTTTTGGTTTGGAATTGCAGTTAAGTTGAGCTGCAAACTTCATTTTGCCTTGACTTTGGTTGTTGCATTTATATCACTTGAATTTCATTTGGTCTTCAATTTGAATCTCATGTGTAGTTGCAGCATCATGTAACCAGGCTTGAGTTCTTTTCATGCAGTTTTGACCTTATTGGTTTGCGTTGATGCAATTGGATTTGTTTTTCTAATTGTACTTGAGTTGAATCTGGTAATTTGGGTTTGACCTTGTGTTCGTTTGTGAATTTTCATTTTGTACATACGTGCACATTGTCCATGTTCGTCTGCTTTGACCATTGAGGCCGTGGCGTTGATATTTGAATCTTCATTGATTTCTGTTCGTTGTTCTTTTGGGTACATCATTGCTATAGTGGCAAGGCAGTGCACGCAAGCGTGTACTGCAGCCACACGGTATGGCTTTTATGATATTTTATTTTGTTTTGATTTATTGATCTTTTGCGTATTCCATATGCCGTAGTGGCGAGGCAGTACACGCGTGCGTGTACTGCAGCCCTACCCGAAGTGACGTTTTAATTGATATTTCAATTGTTTGAATTGTTCTTGTGTCCAATTCAATATTTTGTGTCGTATTTTGATTTGGTTTAATTTAATGATTTTGTTAATATTTAATTATCTTTTTGATAATTAGATTATGAGTTTCTAATTATTTATTTAATAATTAGATTTTGTCGTTAATTGTCGTTTAGGCAATTCTGATGTTTTTCTAAATTATTTTCTTTGATAATCTTTTTAATTTATCTTCGTTGATAATTTGGATTAGTTGATTTGTTGTTTAACACTGTTACGTGTTATAAATATGTTATCCGATTTCTTTATTTAAGGATCGGATAGACGAGATTTATTGTGATTGTCATCTTTTTGTTACTTAATTATTATTGCTTCTGTGCACTAATAACTGAGTTTGAATTAGACTGACCCGTGTATTATTTTCTTTGAATTTAATACTCAGGTCAGACCGAGTTATTACAGGTTGTAGATATCTTGCTTTGGGTTGCTGCTTGAGCTATGAAGTCTTTTCATATCTTTTGGAGCAGTCGTCGTCATTTTATAGTAGTCAGTGTATTTCTATAGGAAGATATGTATTCATGTATATTATATAAGTTAATGTACTTGTATATGTAACTTCCAGAGTCGAGAGTTGTAGTTGTATCATATGTACTGTATCACATGTATTGTAACTGACATCAATTATTATATATATGAGACTTTTTATTACCAGTGTTCCGCATTTAGTTTATCTGTGTTATTATCATATATATTGTCCTAAACTATTATGAACCATCGTAGTTCGTTTTATACTGGAATTGGGTATGTCGATGGGAGTAAATAAATAAGAGATGAAAAAAAATATACCACTCCTATCGAGATAACTAATACTAGCGTAAGGCCTAACTACGGATGGCTGCTCCTATCCAGCCTTATTCTTCGTAATAACTGACAGTATTTCCTTTAATACTCTTTGTTATCATGAGCATAGAGGTGGGGCATCATAGCTAACATATGTTAATGCAGGGAAAGAGGTCGGAGAGATCTAACTGGATTCCTCAAAATGTTGAATTTTTTTCATATTTAGTTATATGAAATGTTGATTAATCTATGGGAAATCATGTTAGAAATTATTTAATTTGATGTTAATATATTGCCGGATATATTGTTGCGCTTTAGAAATAAATATTGAATTTTAAAAGGGAAAATTTAAAGTAAGAAAATTGATAGTAAAAATGGATACATTTAAAAGAAAAGGATTGGGAAAATAAATAGTTTGATTTTTAAATCCCATATAATAAATTTTGGGATACGGGAAAATGGAAGGATTTTGAATAAATGTGAAAGAAAGGGATTTTTTTAAAAATAAGGACTCAAGCAATATTGTTTGAAAGTACGAAGTAATATATTCTCAAAATTCAAGATTTAAATGAGTTGGGAAAATAAAAGGGATGGTTTTGAAATAAAGTACGAATTGGCATTTCAAATTTAAATAAGGGTTTGAATTAAAATAATGGAGTAAAACTGGAAGTTAATGGATTTTTGAATAAATTTGGGTAAATCAAAAATAAGTTTTAAAATGGAATTAACTCAGAGTATCGGTTGGGAAATCGATCAAGTGTTTTGGAAACTGCGATTTAAAGGAGAATAAGATTAATGTATTTATAAACGGGGTTTATAAATGAATTGAAATATTTCTCGGTGAAAATTTTGGAAGTATAAATTTAAAGTGGAAAATTTAAAGGAAATGGTGATAAAAAAAATAGTGGTTTTATATGTTTAAAAGTGGGAAAAGAAAATTTATGGGATTGGGACGTAAATTTAAGTGGAAATAAATCAAGGAGGATTTATAAATGATTTGACGGTTATATTGGAATGGGAAGTGTATTTTCCTTAAAGGCCAAGTTTATTTTCAAAGAAAGATTTATAAGTATAAATTAAAAGTTTTAACGTTGTTTTAAAAGAATGTTTTTAGACAAATTTATTATTTTAAATTGTTTTAGAATTTTAAAGTAAATATTTATTTAAATTAATTATAGTGGTAATTATTTTAAAGGTATTATGATTTAAAGGATAATTATTAAATATTCGTACCTTATACAATAGTTATATTTTAAAAATAAAAATAAAATAGTTTGTGGCTAGAGTTTTACTTGGAAATTTTTATAGAATTTCATAACTGTTACTTTGAATAAAGTGATTTACATAGTTTTATTTCAAATGATTTAAGTGTAAATTTTTGGGTAAAGTGATTTAAATTATTAGAAATCTAATTTTATTAAGGTTTGGAGTTTCACTGGAAAATAAAATCATTTGTTGAATGGTTTTGTGATTTGATAGTTAAATAACCGACTATCAATATTAGCCAATGCACTGATCGTTTCGAAGAGACCGGGATTGGGATTAATTTTCCAAAAATCACTTCAATCCGATTTGAACGTTTACGAATGAAGACAGTGAAGATGATGAAGACGGGGATAGGTTTGTCCAGAACAAGAGCAACTTGTATGGATAAATGCTAACAGACCATCATTAGGAGGATGGTGAGCATTCTAAGTGAATGTGCGCTAGAAGATATCGCGTAGCCTCACTCATCGACCGGGAGTGGCTAAAACAGGGAAGGTGCAGCAAGGCTAAGTGGCTAGCAACCAATTAGAAGTAAGGTCGTCCCTATCTAGATGTCCCTTTTATTTCGGCTGTGTGGGCGGTTGTTGATCCCAACCACGGGGTGATCTTATTCGGACTATCTAGTAAGGGGTAGCTCGGTCTTATGTTGCAGGGAATCATGGGGGATCCTCGGTATTCTGATCTAGAGCAAGTACTGTGATGGGCGATATCCCAATAGCCCTGCCATTGTATGGAATGCAATCTCCAACAAGTGTCTTCGGACTTGTTTGTACACCTATTACGTTGGAATTTAATGAATGTAACAATTTCGACTATTTGAATAAGTACTTGTATATAGACCTACTATAATATCAGAGGATTAGATAAGAAATGTTTTGGTTATCGTAAGGTAAAAACCCGACATGTTTATTTATGTCATAATCTTACGAGATACCTTTGATTTTCAAAGGATTTTGAAACTTTAATAATTCAATTGAGTGTGTTTTCTCACGCTGGTTTTCTAGACTGACTCTTGTGTTATTTTACTATAATGCTCGGGTCAGATCGAGTAGTATAGGATAAAGGATAGGATGCTGTGGAGCTCAGAAAATGAGCTGAATGGCGAAACGTATCACATGTACTTGATGTATATTTTGCTGTGCAGTATAAGCTGTGTATTTAGTTTTGTGGGGGAAAGTTAATATAATTATCCAGTATTTTGCAATCGGTTGTTTTGTACTCTGACGACGTAATGTATGAAACATATATAATTCTTTCAGTATAAAGATCAGTCATTTATCTATTATATATTATTCCACTACGATTGTGAGATTCTGATATTGTTTTCTATTTCTTCTTCTACCACCTTCTTCTTTTACACTAATGGTTTGCATTCCGTCTACTTTGAGTTGGTCTGATGGAGAGTATGGTCGGCTCAATGGGGTACGGATTTGTGGGCCATTACGATGTATGCTCCTCTATAAACTGGAGGTTTTCCCAACGGACATCACATAGGTGCAGCACAAAACAAAGTCGTAGAAGGTGCGATAGGGCATGCGACAAGGTACTCGAGGCAATGCCAGGGTAGATATACCATTCGCATACCGAGACTGGTGGTAACGCATCGCACATACTATCGCTTACCTCGTGACACACTCCTAAATCAAAGGGTGCACTTAATCACATCACAAAAGCAATAGAATGTATCAAAGAAATGTGTTTGATAGGAGGAATGAAATTACTTGGCCCGGCATGGCTCCGGTTTTAGCGGCATCAAGCTGACTCATGGGAGTCAGGGTTACGTAAATACCATAGAGAATCGTCACCAATCCATCCTACTTCATTCTGGAATCTCCACCACGTACACAGTTGTTAAAGTGGTTTTCGGCATTGGCAGAGAGTATCACAATATCTGATCCCCGTCTCTTTCACAATCAAACGCTATTATAACACCATGGTCATTTCAAAATAGTTTATACGTCAAAACCAAATTATCATTTCCATTTCAAATCCATATCAATACGATATCAAATTTTCACGTCAAATATATATCCATTTCCAAAATCATAGCCCTTTCAAAGTTATAACACTTCCGAAACCAAAACACTTGAAATCATAACACTTGAAGATCATAACACTTTGAAATCATAACACTTTAGAAACCATAACACCTTCCTTTAAACAGTTTAGGTATTAGTAATAGTATATAAGATAAAATGGTTTATAAAATAAAATAGTTTATTTAAAATAGGAAATAGTTTATAATAAAATAATTGGTATATTAAAATAGTTTATATAAAATAGTTTATATTAAAATAATTTATAAAGTAAAATATATAGATTGTTTAAATATAATTTAAAATACTTTATGTAATAAAATAGCTTCCTCAAATTTCACAAATCGATTCACATCAACTCGAGTTCAAAATTTCAAATTTCAATCAAATCTCACTTCCTCAATTTCGATCCAATTCAGTTTCTAAATAAACCATTTCAAAGTATATTGATTTCAAATACAAAAATTTTACCGCAAAATAAACCATTTCAAATCCAATATAATTCAAAGCTTTAAATATTCAACATTTCAGAACAAATTTTGTTAATTTCATATATATCTTAATTTAACTTCAATATTATTTAATATTGAAATATTCACTTCGTAAATCCAATATCATTTAAAAAAAACCCCAAATTACAAATAAATTAAATATTTCCTTCAATTATTTACACTTGAAATATTCATTAATCACCTTAAACCAAAATCAAATTATAAAATCATATCCTTTAAAAATCCCAAATTCGATAAGTTTCTAATCGATTTAATTAAATAAAATTCTTAACAAATAAATTTCAAATCAATATATATTTATCTTTCCAACCTTATTTTATAAATATCATTATAAAATCTATCTTAAAACATAATTTTTAATGTATATACTTGAACATATTGTATTTTATTTAAACCAAACTATACTAATTTTTAAGCTTATTATTAAATCTATTTTATATTAAAACTTATTCGCATACATAATATTTTCAAATTTATATAAAAACCTATATATTTCCTTTCAAAACCATAGAAATCATTTTTGAAATATTTATATATAGACCAATGGTGTCTATGTATAATTTTCTATCTTATGGTCAGGTGATATGAATATTTATCATTGCAATCCGTAATTTAAATATGTACGGGTATATATATCATTTTAACCCGCAATCCCATATTCAATTAAATTTGAAAATTGCTTGGTTTATCAGTTCAACCCATAACAATTTTCTCCTATTCTTTAGATCGTTCGGGTATGTATTATTTCAACCCATAGGGAATTCTATACTAACGGGGAACTTGCAGAGTGAAAACATATGTGATAAAATATAACACGCAACAACAGGCATATATCATCAATGATTAAATAAAATATAAACAACATGATAT
The DNA here is from genome assembly GCA_030765085.1 of Allium cepa. Classification (NCBI taxonomy): domain Eukaryota; kingdom Viridiplantae; phylum Streptophyta; class Magnoliopsida; order Asparagales; family Amaryllidaceae; genus Allium; species Allium cepa. Next base: position 200,093,072 of record CM060935.1, read on the forward strand.
GGTGCCATATCCCCTTGGTGAACACTTACAGATAATAGCATATGTATAACAATTTAAATAACTAACAGCAGCATATTTCATTTTGTTCTTTCAACTGAAATCGAATTTAATAAATATAAGAACGTTAATCGTGGATGATTGCTCGCCTTTTGAGGCTAGAAATGAATGAGAGTGAGAGAGTTACGAACCCAAGTACGAATTCCAAAGCAAAGTAAGATTGGCACGAAGTTGACGGATAAGCTGATAAATAGGAATTGATGGAAACGAATCAGAATCATCTTAATACAACTGAAACATAAATAAGTATTATATCCATATGTATCTACTCTAATAATTAATATAAAAAATTTAAACACAATTTTAAAATAACATATATCTATATTCATAAAGAAAATCCAAATATCAACATTTATTATAAAATCAATATAAACAATTTATTTAAATATATATATATATATATAACCTATAAAATATATAAACAAATGTTTTATATCTATATCCAAACAAACGTACTACATAACTTTTTATATAAACCACTTACATTGAAACTATATATATGCAGACTGCCAACAACATACTTCATATGAATTTTTTTTTTTCCTTTTGAAATATGAACTACGTGAAATATACTTACCATCATATTATATAATTTTATATAATCTAACATACACACTAACATATTAATACTCTTTTAAAATACCTCATACCGTAAACCTCTTAAAAAGCATAGATAATACATCATCAATAATATAAAGTATGCTGAGAACAAATATAAAATCGTATATACATGCGAACCCATATGTATACAAGTGGACAGGTTTTCATATAACAACTTATATAACCAGATTTTTCATATAACAACCCATACCTTATAAATGACTACATGTCTTCATACACATTTATATACATACTTATCAACAATCCTGTATATATACCTATATATATTTTACTAATACATAGACTAACTTAACTTATGTATATATGTGATAAAATTTATAGATCAAGAAATCGTAAAAAATTTAAAATGCGAGTAGTTGTATGTCTACCGACCAATTGTAAAGCTTCTATCCACTTTATAAACTTTTGCCTTATAAACCAATAAATCGTATATTCAATCCGATACACATATAAACTAACATATTATATTCTGATGCATTCAGTGACATATTAGAAAATCTATATAAACAATCATATTATAAAATGCATATATACTAACAGTTGAATTATAAAACGTACGTTGTAAGGTAGACCATAACTAACCCATATATATAACATAACTAACATAATTTAAATATATATAATGCTATATAAAATACATGTAATATCGCAAAAAAAGGAGGAGCTCGGCCATGAGTTGATGGTGGGAGGAGATGGCTGTCGAAAGGAGGGGAGGCATGTGAATGATGGGAGAGGTTAAGGACGTGTGTGCTGCTAGGCACGACTGAAGCACGAGGCAAAGGCTGCAGCCTTAGCTCTACATTGGAGGTGGGAACGAGGGGAGAGGATGGTCAGGTCCAGTGTTGTGTTCTCGGTTGCCGAGGCATGGCATATGCTGCTGTGAGGTGATGTGTTAAGAGAGAGAGAAGGAGAATGATGGGAAGAGGGAAAGAACGAATGGCATGAGGAAGATGATGAAGGTGGCAAGAAAAATCGAATGAACCCAAAATGAATAAGCCAGATGGAAGATAAGAAGGTGAGGCAAAAAGAAAACAAACCAAATATTCTATAATTCACTGTTTCTCAACAAATGAATAGTCTTCTGGTTAAAACAAAGAGGAGTAGGTCAGTTAAAAAAGAAAGACAATGAACTGTTCAAGGTAAACAGATGTAGTATGGCTAGTATAAAAATTATATATTTCCAAACTGATGGAAGTGAAGGCAGCGAACCATCAATGCATTGAAGTGATAGAATAGTAACAGCTGATAATAAACGCATGGCCGTTTATCTCTGTGGTTTGAAATTTGAAAGGACATCAAAAGTGGTACCGGTATGGAATCGCTTTTCGATTTTTTGACATGCGTCATACACCAAAACACATATACGAATACACTACTGAGATCAACACGATGAGATGATCAAAATGGTATAAAGATATTGGTGGTACGATCATCCTATCAAAAGTCGATAATCGGTACCGGAAATGCTGCTAAAACGTCATAATTAAGGTAAACGGTGCAATAACAGTCCAAATTTGAAGTAACAAAATATGACGTCTCACTCAGAAGACGATCTACAAATTTATTATGTAAAAATATTCAGGGTTTGAAAATATTTTATTATCATCAATTTTTAACTTATTTGAATCGAAATAGAATTACACAAGAAAAATAAACTTCCATATCATCTGATGAAAATTTACCATTTCCTATGTTTAAATAGACGTATTCCAAATATCAAATTTTATTTTCAAATTTTAATATTTAAAATTTGACAAAAATTCAGTTAATTACGTTATTAAAATAGTTAAAATTTATGGGTCGTTACACTCTTCCCCACTCAAAACTTTTCGTCCCCGAAAAGGAAGGAGATAGGAGAATAGAAACAACCAGAAAGAGAAGATCGATTGGAACACCAAATACAATAATAAATTTAAACCCATATAAACTACATTTATTTTAAAATTGGTTATGTTCAATTAATTGATTCCGGTTCATTTCATTTAATCAATCAAATTTATTGTGTTCACATTAGGCTGATTTCGATTCCATATATTTTCATTCAATTGATTTGTCTTCAATTTATTAACATTTATTACAAAACTTTCACAACAATTTTTTTTTATTTTACTCATCAATTAAATCTATTTGGTCAACCATAGTTAATTCCACTTCAACATCCACTTCAATTATTCAAAATCATATAGATTTCAATTTTAAATAAATTAATATTCAACGATTTGGTTTAATCCGTTTTATTCAATAGATAAATAGTCATTCAATATAAAATTGATTTTCTTTTACTTTATCAACATTTCTTTCAAAAAAATTCATGTTTAAATTAACCCATTTATTTTATCCATTTGTCTTCAGCTAAGTTGATTCCAAAAAAATTCAAGTCGTTATTCATAAGTTCTTATTTATCCGCTTAAATGGTCTTCTCTTTTATTTATCTAATTTATTTTACTTAAAATACTTTGTAGCATATATTAGGTGTATACAGTTTATAACCATATATTATTCAACAAATAAAAAAATTCTTTTTATTATCAAATTTGTTATTAGTAATTCCCTTAAGAAAATATCATTTTTGATATCTTATTACTTATACCATATTGTATGTTATCCAGTTACATTCTAACTACATTTAAACTTTCTAGGTAAGTTATATTAATGTTTTCTGAGTGTAACTAAATGCTATACAAATTTTCTTTTAATTACCACATTTATATTAAGCCAGATTCTAGTTTGAACAATTTATTACTTAATTTTCGTTCTTGTACAACCCTTTTATATCCTAATATTTTCACTTTTTGTATATTTTTGGCAAGTTATATATATTAGAAAGAAATTCAGTATTATACAACTAAGTTTTTATTCAAATTCAACTATTTCAAGTGGGCTAAATTTCATTTATCATTTTTGATATTCCACCTATTCAAAATTTGCACTTTATTTCAATAATTGAAACCATTTCTTAATATAAAACTTAAGATTCAAATTTTTGTTTTCACTTCAACTATTTTGAAATAATTATATACATGTATTATATAAAAATCATATTCAAGAATTGAAAATTGAATTCATTTTCCAAAACAAAAGTGTAGCAAAGCTACTAGCTCATTTCTCAACTTTAATACTCGAAAATGAATGTCGATGATGCTGTAATCATCACCGAAACTATTATCCAGTGGATTGGAGGAGAGTACAGGTTTAATTCCTTAAAATTTATTCTTTTGAAAAAAAATTCCATTCAAAAATACTTTAACACAATATAATCAAAACTTTAAAAACCAATTTTTTTGAAAATACCAAAAATTTAAATACTAAAATTCTTTAAATTTAATTCATTTCATTGGAAGATCAATAAATGATAATCTAGTGTTATCATTTCTGAAAACCCGTTTAATTAACAATTTAATTTCAGGAAAATTATACTTGTATAAAATATAATCATATAAAATTTATCTATTTTATCAAATTTAAAAACAATACTGTGTCGGTTTGCTCTGTTCAAGTGTTTTGAAATTTCTATCGATAGCGTTGATCAGATTAGTCCATCGAAACCCAAATTCAAACTTAACAATTCAAACAAAACAGTATAAATATTTTTATATTAATTACAAATTCACTCCCTCACTCAATGATTTAAGAATGATTCTAGAAAAGGATAGAGTTTCAAATTTAGAGAGACCCTAATCAACGGATTTCAAATAAGAAAATTGGCAGGAAAGAGAGATAAGATAACTAAATTACAAAAGAGGAAGATAAATAGACTTATATTAACCACTAGTGACCTCAACCGAGTCAACCGTGACTTTAAGAATATAATCGATGCATAATACGATTTATCCTAAGAGAATTACCTTGATCTTCTATTAGAGAACATTAGGGTATAACAAGAGATAACAACATCTAGACCGAGGATACATACATCTTCGGTGAATCATTGCTATTGTAAAGGAGTTTCACCCCTTTACAAATCATCCTAAGATTAGTGGGACCGTCGATTCATTATAGAGATCAATAGGAGTAGAGTTATGGGGTACTCCAGATGTCACGATCCAAATTCCAGCGTTTGAAAATCGACATCCGTACTCCACTTGTACCTAAATGCCGCAGATTCAATCGTTGAAATTCGAATCGTGCCGAAGCTTATAACACATCAAGTATAACAACACAGCGGAAGAAAAAAAATTGAATATCATTGATATACAACATTCGATACAATAATGATACAACATGAACCAATATCAGAGATACTATACAAGATAGCATTGCTACAGCGGAATAAAAATATGAAATAGCAGCGGAAAAAAAAACTCCAAACAGCAACAACAACTCTAACTCCAAAGCACCAATCCATAAATAGCTCCAAAGCTAAACTCCAAACCGCTAGCTCGAACCACCATCACATTTCACCTCAGATGAGCAAGTCTGGTCCGCTGAATCCGAAGATTCCAATGTCCAAGATCTCCAAAGAATACCAGAGAGAAAGACAAAAGCTACCAAATTGATATCTACTATCTACTATCTAAAAAACCCAACTCTAGAATGCCCGTGTGGAAAATTGTGGGGACACAGAGTTTAGGAAGGGAACAATAAACTCTGGGTCAGTCATGGGACTGGTATGAGAAAACAAGCAAAGAATTTAAATTTGAAAATCTGCAATGCTTTTAAGAAAATGAAACTACCATAAGACCTCCCACCACACGCACAATGCAAATGCAGACATGGAGGAGATTTCTTCTTATGATAGTCAAAAATGCTTGATACGAGAAAATTTCTTTGATATTATTATTATAAGTGCACAGTGTAGAAAAACCTTTCGAAAGTATAATATAAATCCTAGCCAACATAAGACCAGTATCGTATGCCTACTATAGCTACCATCCAAACAGTGGGGCGCCACCATAAGTGAATGGCAAGTTCTACAACTGAAACAGTACAAGGCTCGTATTTGGAAGATTGGATTTCCATCAAATGGCCGGGCAAAGGAACTTCCCATATAAAATAAAATGGAACGCCTCTGGAGGGTCGTCCCCAGAACCTAACCAGATCTCTTCTACACAAGCCCGGGTTACCTCTGTAACTAGGTAACAACTGACACGAGCATGCCATCCCCCGGTCGCTTGCGACCTTTATCCGAGGATCCTCTCAACCAACAACCACAAAGCAATAAGTTTGCAGCAACCACAAAGTAAGTATCTGGGCTCCATACCATGATACCACTCATAATCCAGAAGGAAATGGACATACCCTCAGGGGAAACCTTGCTGCCACGATTCCTGTTTCGACCATAGTCGGGTTGTGAGGTTTGACGAAGTCTCGTCCACAAAGCTACGCTTTTCACAAAAGCCATGCTTCGATCAACAAATGATCAGCAGCACTTCGTATGCCACATTACCAAATTGGGAATGTATCACTGGTAACCATCAATTACATAACCTCTGAGCTCGTACGTCTCAGAGAAGGGTGTTAAGCTAAGAGAATAAATCTCCGCCACTAAACAGAAATGTATTTGATAGAAACCGGTTTTACGTCTCAAAGTGTAATGTCAGACACGCATCCATACAAGTCTGTTCCAGGTTCGAACAAAACCGAAGGCACTTCCAAAGAAGCCCTTGTAATTTCGAGAATCCACGATCCCGATCGGACTTCCCATCACTTAGGGAATCTCTATACCATAACTACTCGGTATAGAGACAGTGGATAAGTCATCCTATCGTTCTCGCAAATACCCGGTCTTGACCACCGGTCTTCAAATGTTATCCATAACGTCGTATCACATATTCAGAATGGGCTATATGACACAAAGGTCCTCTCCCGGCTAAACCGAATAGTGAGCGTAATATTTAAAAACATATGGACATTGGGGTCTCAGTTAAGTCACAACTTATTATCCAAAACCTTCCATTCAAATTGTTTAAACAATTTACCATTTCCAATCTTTTAAACAAAAAGATTCATTTCAAAAACCTTCAATGGTATAAACAATTTCCACATTTAAATCTTTTAAACAAAAGATTCACTTTTAAAACCTCTTTCAATTTAAAACAAGGTTTACCAATCTTTAAACAAAGATTCATTCACAGCCTTTCGAACAATTCCATTTCAAATTGGATTGGCTCATCCGGTCTTCAAATCAAAGACTTATTTCATAGCTTTCAAACAATTTCCAAAGATTCCTTCATAATTTTCAAAACAATTCCCATTTTCAATCTTTTATATATAAAAGGTACACCATTTAAAAATCCTCTTCGATTTCAAAATAGGGTTCAATTATCCTTCACAAAGTTCAATTATAGCTTTCAAAGCCATTTTATTTCAAACTTGAAATCCTTTTATCATAATTTGGAAATTCTCTCCTTATATAAAAGCTATTATCATTTAAAACCACTGGTTTCCATTTTCGAAAACCCCGATTATATTTACATGAGTTAAGGATTTTCAAATTTTAAACTTGGGTTAAATTCAAATTCTCAAAATCATTCTTTTAAAGTGTTCTAAAACATATAAACCCATTTATAGCTTGTATAACCTTTTTTCATCATAAACACCAGACATAGAATTCAATTTCTGATATTGAATTCAAATTTAAGTCAAATGATCTAAATTTCAAATCTTTATTAAGTTATTCAAAATAACTTACATTCTTAAAACAACTTTTCAAAAGCTCTTTACTTTAAACCCAATCCAAAACCATTTGAATTTAAAATTCAAATTTAAAACTATTTTAAAAATCTATGATTAACAGATTTCCTCGTGAAATCCATAGTTGTGTGTGTATAGGTGTGGTCCAGGGGTTTACACACAATAGTGCAACAATAATTATCACATCACAGATTAAAGTGCAGCAATATCGAAAAGCGATATAAGCTTTACTGCTTATGATTCACAGATTCATAGATAAGGTAAATTTATCAATAACTAGGATTCACTAATATGATTCATTGTGGGTTTCGGATAACCAACTGGATTCCGACTCTTTGTCGCATCGAATTTCAAATGTTGTTTTACGGGTCAAAGGTATTTACACCGAAAACATATCACAGATATCACAGATCAATACACAACATATCTCACATCACAGAAAATTACAGTCCAGAGATAACAATGAATGCAAGGCATTTCATACAATACAAACATTCATGAGAAATCCAAGCATTCAATAATCATTTACAAGTAGGATTAGTTATTTAATCCTAAATTAATTAACTTAATTAATTATTACCTTAATCACTTCATTGATTAATTAATTATCATATAATTAATCATATTAATTAAACCTTTAATTGTTCATTAACTACATTAACTAATGACCTCTAATTTCTTCATTAATTAATTATTCTTTTAATTACATTTAATAATTAATTATAAACATAATTATATTTATTAATCAAACCTGATTAATCACAATCAGTAATTAACTTCCCTTAATTACTTTCATTAAAAATCTTTAATCAATGATTCATTATTATTAACTACGATCGATATTAATTAATCATTTCTTTAATTATTTATCTTTAATTAATTTACCATTAACTGTAATTAATTAATCTTAATTGCTTCTATTACTTAATTCTTACTTAATTACTTTAATTAATAAACCCTTAATTATTAACTAAATCTTAATTACAGTTGATTACCCTTAATTGATTATTCTTAATTTAATCATCCTAATTAATTAACCACATTAATTAATTATGCTTTAAAGTAATTAACCCTTTATATTTGATTTATCAATCTTAAATCTTTAATTATTTACCCTTAATTACTTTCACTAAGTAATTATTTTTATTAAATCATTCATTGATTACCTGATTAATTAACCTAATAATTTAATGAATCCAAATCATATAAATTTAAAAAAATTTAAAAATACATTTAACAACAAATTTGTTTAAATCATTTTAAATTTTATAAACTTTCATTTATTTCAAAACTGGGATACACGTTAAATTTTGATTCTAGATTACTTAGATTCAAAACTTACTTATATTTAAACTTCATTTTGAATTTTCAAAACATTTAACCATCTTTAAAGTAGTTAAACAATTTAAATTTAAAATCTTTATTTATTTTAAAAACTAAGGTTCAAACTCACATTCCAGATTTTATAACTTATATTTAAACTTATTTAAACCTTTACTTTACAGTTCAAACTTTTCGATATTTAAATTCAAGCCCAATACATTTGAAATACTTAAAGGTGTTAAAACAAATTTAAGTTTCAAAAACTTTAATCATTTCAAAACCTAGGGTTCAAACTTACTTGAATTTAGATTCAAACTTAGGTTTAAAGCTTGATTTAAACTTTGATTTCATTTTTAACTTAAGTTTAAATTTTTGTTTTTTAAAAACAAGACACTTCACTTTTCTGTTAAAACCTGCATCAATATTTTTACCCGAGGCAACTTAATTCACTTCGAGCCAGAAAGCAGGTTTCCTAGAGGAAAACCTCACCACACTCCGAGTCAGAGGCTTGAATGCTTGAGATTAACTTCAAGTTCCTTCCTCTCTCACTTGCTTCGAGTCGTTACTGTTATTACTCGAGACATTCTTGAGCCAATTCACAATTCTCATATTCGAACTCAAGTCCCCAACTTCTTCCCCAAATTCCAACACAACCCAAATGTATCCCATTTTCGCGTGCATGTGCACGATCGCCAGACCCCTTTCCGACCGTCGTCGCAACCTTCCCCGAGTTTGCCTTGCCTTTAACAACAACTCCACAACACAACTCGATCTAAATCATTCTGGAATAAAAATCGAGCATCACAACCAAAATCTGGAACCAACCCTGCTCCACAAAATCCACTCGCACCGCCACGTCACATCACCAAAGTCTCGCTGACTCCGACCACGGCTCCGCTGACTGTCCACGTTCCACCTCCCCCTCGTACGATCACCTCAAACTTGCGTATATTGACGTAGTTTTGCAAACTTTCATCTCCATCAAAACTAAGCACTAAACCCTAGATTATCGTTGCTACACCACCACTTCCATCGATAAATCGAACCCTTATTTTTCCTGTGATCTCCTAACTCCCACCTTCCTCCAACATTAACCACGACAACCATAACATCCTAGGTAGCCGGAATTTGACAGGAAAACAAAAACTATTCAACTCACAACATCACACTGTTCCCTAGTTTAAAAATTATGAAATTATTTCCTAAATTCATCTTTTCCTATTACGAATTGAATTATGAAATCCAAACCAAAAATTAAAGTACTTGAATTTTTCATTTTGAAATGATTCTTTTACTGTAAATTTTATATTTTGAAATAATTGCTTAACGAATCTGCTTAAAACTATTTTTTTTTAAATCAGATGTTGTTATTATTGACAGATTTCTTCTAGAAATCAAATCCTAAAAAGGATTAGAGAATGAGATTTCAAAATTTGAACAGGTTTTGTAACCTGTAACTAAGAACAGAGGAAAACATAGCATGCACACAAAACACACAGACATGCAAGCATTATCTCGACATATTTTTCAAGCATGATCACATAAATAAACCACACAATAAATTCAAGGTTTTATATGGGAAGCTTCTCACCTTAAAGTTGAAGACAGAGGCTGTTTGATTCATTTTCTTCTCAGGTTTCTCTGGAATCTGAATTTTCTTTGATCAGTATTTTTTTCTTTTTGCTCTGGTTTCCAGGTTTTGATGTACATGCTCGTTTTAATTTTGCTTTGCTCTGGTCACTGCATTGCCTTAAATTTCTTGAAGCTTCAAACATGATGTTGATCTGCTATGTTTTTCTAGATCTTTGAAATTTTCTTTTGAGTTGAGATGGTTTTGCTTTGAATTTCATCTTGCTTTTGATGAGGTTTTGTGATTTTCCTTTCAGCTTGATATCTAGGTTTCAGATTTTGTTTTAGTTGCTGAGATGATCGCTTTGCATTATACTCTCACAAGTTCAAGTTTTTTGCTTTTAGTTTGTCTTATTTTCAGTTTGAAACAAGTTGAACTTTGATCTGGTTTTGAATGAGGTTTGGTTTTTCTTTTATATACAGGTTTTTAGTGTATAGAAGGAATGAAAATTTGGTTTGCTTGCTTTTTCTCTTTATTTTCAGGTTTTTACATGTTTGAATTAAAATGGCCAAATTTCGTTTTCTTTTGTATTCTATTTACATTTTAATTTAAAATAAAATAAATTTAAAATGCGACTTATCTTTTTTGTTTACATTTGTTAGTTTCGTATGCTTGTCTTCCAACACTTGTTAACATACAACAATTTATTTTTAAATCCCTAAGGTAGGTTATTTTGTAAATTTTTTGCTTTAAACCTTCTTTTTAATTTATTTACAAATATTACTTTCCTTTTTAATAATTTATTTAAGCTATGTAAGTATAAGTATGTAAAATATATGTATGTAATGTATTTATTTTATATAAGTAAACTTTAGATTTTTGATAAATATTCAAAAGTGAATTCATGTTAACAATTATTTATAAATAATTTATACTTTTGATCCAATAAATATAACATATGTTTATATGCTTGAGAAATCTATTTTAATTTAACTCTTTATATAAAATTTTAAAACAAGCTTATCTTGTATTATTAAAATTTAAATCTCGAATATCATTTTTAAAAGTATTAAGTCAAAAAAATGTTCAAATTACAAACTATATATAATAAAGTTTGAAAATTCTTTATTAAATTCAAAACAATATTTTTTTTCCATTTATACATTTAAAATTAACATCTATAAACAACTAATATATATTTTTGAAAAACTCTATTAAATCCACATATTAATTATAAAAATTAATTCAATTGTCAAATTAAACTGGGCTAAAATCTGGGGATGTTACAGATTCCCCCCTTAAAAAATTTTGTCATCGAAATTTGTAAGGGAGACAACAACGAATGGATACACAAAGATAGAGAATCGACTGATTAATTAAACCGATTATCTATTCTGCATTGGCTTACCAAATCAGAATATCAACAATAGATACAAGAACGAATCAAGATACTCCGGTCACCAGATCTACAAATATACAGGGGTACTAATTAGTTCAAAGGATAACCAATCACTCGTAGAACATATTTGGACCCCAAAGAAACAAATAAATGAATTTAATCTTCCAAAATTCTCAAACACTGGGTATGGATTCCAAGCTCCAGTCGGAACTCCCCAAAAATTTTTTTCGTTTAAACAACCAAAATATACCTATCAACCATAGCAACCAAAGCAAACAATTCATTCAAACAAACAATTCTGACCCATCTGGAGTTTGTGTCCCATGCAGATATATCAAAGCTTCTTCCTGGAGCTGCCAGGAATCATCAAAGAATTGAAAAGACGAATTAAAGGAGATTGATAGAGAAAGTTATTTCCGCTATTGCAGGGTATCGACCATTTGTAGTCATACTCCCATGTCCCCTATCTAATCCTCTTCTTGCACTCATACTCACTATCAGTGGATATTAAGAGAATTTACTGGGGCATTCAAACGGATATCTTAGGAATTACTCATTCTAGGGTATACTTCATCCTATCTCTAATGAGCTACTTAATGTGTTATACTCCTGAGCTAAAGTTTCAACCTTCAGCTCTGATACCAAAATGTCACGACTCAAATTCCAGCGTTTGAAAATCAACATCCGTAATCCACTTGTACCTGAATGCTGCAGATTCAATCGTTGAAATTCGAATCGTGCCGGAGCTTATAACACATCAAGTATAACAACAAAGCGGAAGAAAAAGAAATGAATATCATTGATATACAACATTCGATACAATAATGATACAACATGAACCAATATCAGAGATACTATACAAGATAGCAATACTACAGCGGAATAAAAATATGAAATAGCAGCGGAAAACAAAAACTCCAAATAGCAACAGCAACTCTAACTCCAAAGCACCAATCCATAAATAGCTCCAAAGCTAAACTCCAAACCACTAGCTCGAACCACCATCACATTTCACCTCAGATGGGCAAGTCTGGTCCGCTGAATGCTAAGATTCCAATGTCCAACATCTCCAAAGAATACCAGAGAGAAAGATAAAAGCTACCAAATCGATATCTACTATCTACTATCTGAATAACCCAACTCTAGATTGTCCGTGTGGAAAATTATGGGCACCCAGAGTTTAGGAAGGGAACAATAAACTCCGGGTCAGTCGTGGGGCTGGTATGAGCAAACAAAACAGTTTGTCTTTTGTTTTTTGAAAAACAAGCAAAGAATTTAAATCCGAAAATCTGCAATGCTTTTAAGAAAATGAAACTACCGTAAGACCTCCCACCACACGCACAATGCAAACGCAGATTTGGAGGAGATTTCTTCTTACGATAGTTAAAAATGCTTGATACAAGAAAATTTCTTTGATATTATTATTATAAGTGCACAGTGTAGAAAAACCTTTCGAAAGTATAATATAAATCCTAGCCAACATACGACCAGTATCGTATGCCTACTATAGGTACCATCCAAACAGTGGGGCGCCACCACAAGTGAATGGCAGGTTCTACAACTAAAACCGTACAAGGCTCGTATTTGGAAGATTGGATTTCCAACAAATGGTCGGGCAAAGAAACTTCCAATATAAAATAAAATGGAACACCTCTGGAGGGACGTCCCCGGACCCTAACTGGATCTCTGCTACACAAGGCCGGGTTACCTCTGTAACTAGGTAACAACTGACACGAGCATGCCATCCTCCGGTCGTTTGCGACCTATATCCGAGGATCCTCTCAACCAACAACCACAAAGAAATAAGTTTGCAGCAACCACAAAGTAAGTATCTGGGCTCCATACCATGATACCACTCATAATCCAGAAGGAAATGGACATACCCTCAGGGGGTGCTACCCACAAATAACCTTGCGGCCACGATTCATGTTTCGACCATAGTCGGGTTGTGTGGTTTGACGAAGTCTCGTCCACAAAGCTACGCTTTTCACAAAAGCCATGCTTCGATCAACAAATGATCAGCAGCACTTCGTATGCCACATTACCAAATTGGGAATGTATCACTGGTAACCATCAATTACATAACCTCTGAGCTTGTACATCTCAGAGAAGGGTGTTAAGCTAAGAGAATAAATCTCCGCCACCAAACAGAAATGTATTTGATAAAAACCGGTTTTACGTCTCAAAGTGTAATGTCAGACACGCATCCATACAAGTCTGTTCCAGGTTCGAACAGAACCGAAGACACTTCCAAAGAAGCCCTTGCAATTTCGAGAATCCACGATCCCGATCGGACTTCCCATCACTTAGGGAATCTCTATACCATAGCTACTCGGTGTAGGGACAATGGATAGGTAATCCTATCGTTCACGCAAATACCCGGTCTTGACCACCGGTCTTCAAATGCTGTCCATAACGTCGTATCACATATTCAGAATGGGCTATATGACACAAAGGTCCTCTCCCGGCTAAACCGAATAGTGACCGCAATACTTAAAAACATATGGACATTGGGGTCTCAGTTAAGTCACAACTTATTATCCAATACCTTCCATTCAAATGGTTTAAACAATTTACCATGTCCAATCTTTTAAACAAAAAGATTCATTTCAAAAACCTTCAATGGTTTAAACAATTTCCACATTTAAATCTTTTAAACAAAAGATTCACTTTTAAAACCTCTTTCAATTTAAAACAAGGCTCACCAATCTTTAAACAAAGATTCATTCACAGCCTTTCGAACAGTTCCATTTCAAATTGGATTGGCTCATCCGGTCTTCAAATCAAAGACTTGTTTCATAGCTTTCAAACAATTTCCAAAGATTCCTCCATAATTTTCAAAACAATTCCCATTTTCAATCATTTATATATAAAAGGTACACCATTTAAAAATCCTCTTCGATTTCAAAATAGGGTTCAATTATCCTTCACAAAGTTCAATTATAGCTTTCAAAGCCATTTTATTTCAAACTTGAAATCCTTTTATCATAATTTGGAAATTCTCTCCTTATATAAAAGCTATTATCATTTAAGGCCACTGGTTTCCATTTTCGGAAAACCCGATTATATTTACACGAGTTAAGGATTTTCAAATTTTAAACTTGGGTTAAATTCAAATTCTCAAAATCATTCTTTTAAAGTGTTCTAAAACATATAAACCCATTTATAGCTTGTATAACCATTTGAATTTAAAATTCAAATTTAAAACTATTTTAAAAATCTGTGACTTAACCGATTTCCTCGTGAAATCCATATTTGTGTGTGTATAGGTGTGGTACAGGGGTTTACACACAATAGTGCAACAACAATCATCACATCACAGATTAAAGTGCAGCAATATCGATAAGCGGTATAAGCTTTACCGCTTATCTTCATTCACAGATTCATAGATAAGGTAAATTTATCAATAACAAGGATTCACTAATATGATTCGATGTGGGTTTCGGATAACCAACTGGAATCCGACTCCCTGTCGCATCAAATTTCAAATGCCGTTTTACAGGTCAAAGGTATTTACGCCGAAAACATATCACAGATATCACAGATTAATATACAGCATACCTCACATCACAGAAAATTACAGTCCAGAGATAACAATCAATGTAAGGCATTTCATACAATATAAACATTCATGAGCAATCTAAGCATTCAATAATCATTTACAATTAGGATTAATTGTTTAATCCTAAATTAATTAACTTAATTAATTATTACCTTAATCACTTCATTGATTAATTAATTATCTTATAATTAATCATATTAATTAAACCTTTAACTGTTCATTAACTACATTAACATGTGACCTCTAATTTCTTCATTAATTAATTATTCTTTTAATTACATTTAATAATTAATTATAAACATAATTATATTTATTAATCAAACCTGATTAATAACAATAAGTAATTAACTTCCCTTAATTACTTTCATTAAAAATCTTTAATCAATGATTAATTATTATTAACTACGTTGATATTAATTAATCATTTCTTTAATTAATTATCTTTAATTAATTTACCATTAATTGTAGTTAATTAATCTTAATTACTTCTATCAATTAATTCGTACTTAATTGCTTTATTTAATAAACCCTTAATTATTAATTAAATCTTAGTTACAGTTAATTACCCTTAATTGATTATTCTTAATTTAATCATCCTAATTAATTAACCACATTAATTA
Organism: Allium cepa; assembly: GCA_030765085.1. NCBI lineage: Eukaryota > Viridiplantae > Streptophyta > Magnoliopsida > Asparagales > Amaryllidaceae > Allium > Allium cepa. The sequence goes on from CM060935.1 coordinate 200,108,857, forward strand.
ATTATGCTTTAAAGTAATTAACCCTTAATATTTGATTTATCAATCTTAAATCTTTAATTATTTACCCTTAATTACTTTCACTAAGTAATTATTTTGATTAAATCATTCATTGATTACTTGATTAATTAACCTAATAATTTAATGAATCCAAATCATATAAATTTAAAACAATTTAAAAATACATTTAACAACAAATTTGTTTAAATCATTTTAAATTTTAAAAACTTTCACTTATTTCAAATCTGGGATACACATTAAATTTTGATTCTAGATTACTTAGATTCAAAACTTACTTATATTTAAACTTCATTTTAAATTTTCAAAACATTTAACCATCTTTAAAGTAGTTAAACAATTTAAATTTAAAATCATTATTTATTTTAAAAGCTGAGGTTCAAACTCACATTCCAAATTTTATAACTTATATTTAAACTTATTTAAACCTTTACTTTACAGTTCAAACTTTTTAATTTTTAAATTCAAGCCAAATACACTTGAAATACTTAAAGGTGTTAAAACAAATTTAAGTTTCAAAAAAATTAATCATTTCAAAACCCACGGTTCAAACTTACTTGAATTTAGATTCAAACTTAGGTTTAAAGCTTGATTTAAACTTTGATTTCATTTTTAACTTCAGTTTAATTTTTTTTTTTAAAAAAACAAAGAAACTTCAGTTTTCTATTTAAACCTGCATCAATATTTTTAACCGAGGCAATTTAATTCACTTCGAGCCAGAAGCAGATTTCCTCGAGGAAAACCTCACCACACTCCGAGTCATAGGCTTGAATACTTGAGATTAACTTCGAGTTCCTTCCTCTCTCACTTGCTTCGAGTCGTTACTGTTATTACTCGAGACATTCCCGAGCCAATTCACAATTCTCGTATTCGAACTCGAGTCCCCAACTTCTTTCCCAAATTCCAACACAACCCAGATGTGTCCCATTTTTGCGTGCACGCGCACGATCGCCAGACCCCTTTCCGACCATCATCGCAACCTTCCCCGAGTTGCCCTTGCCCTTAACGACAACTCCACAACCCAACTCGATCTAAATCATTCTGGAATAAAAATCGAGCATCGCAACCAAAATCTGGAGCCAACCCTGCTCCACAAAATCCACTCGCATCACCACGTCACATCACCAGAGTCTCGCCGACTCCGACCACGTCTCCGCTGACTGTCCACGTACCACCCCTCTGGTCCGATCACCTCAAACTTGCCTATATTGACGCAGTTGTTCAAACTTTCATCTCCATCAAAACTAAGCACTAAACCCTAGATTATCGTTGCTACGCCACCACTTCCATCGATAAATCAAACCCTTATTTTTCCTGTGATCTCCTAACCTCCACCTTCCTCCAACATTAACCACGAAAACCATAACATCCTAGATAGCCAAAATTTGACAGAAATACAAAAACTATTCAACTCACAACATCACATTGTTCCCTAGTTTAAAAATTATGAAATTATTTCCTAAATTCATCTTTTCCTATTAAGAATTGAATTATGAAATCCAAACCAAAAATTAAAGTACTTGAATTTTCATTTTGAAATGATTCTTTTACTGTAAATTTTATATTTTGAAATAATTGCTCAACAAATCTGCTTAAAACTATTTTTAAAAAAAATCAGATGTTGTTATTATTAACAGATTTCTTCTAGAAATCAAATCCTAAAAAGGATTAGAGAATGAAATTTCAAAATTTGAATAGGTTTTGTAACCTGTAACTAAGAACAGAGGAAAACATAGCATGCACCCAAAACACACAGACATGCAAGTATTATCTCGACATATTTTTCAAGCATGATCACATAAATAAACCAGACACAATAAATTCCAGGTTTTATATGGGAAGCTTGCTCACCTTAAAGTTGAAGACAGAGGCTGTTTGATTCATTTTCTTCTCAGGTTTCTTTGGAATCTGAATTTTCTTTGATCAGCATTTTTTTCTTTTTGCTCTGGTTTCCAGGTTTTGATGTACATGCTTTTTTTAATTTTGCTTTGCTCTGGTCACTGCATTGCCTTAAATTTCCTGAAGCTTAAAACCTGATGTTGATCTGCTCTGTTTTTCCAGATCTTTGAAATTTTCTTTTGAGTTAGGATGGTTTTGTTTTGAATTTCATCTTGCTTTTGATGAGGTTTTGCGATTTTCCTTTCAGCTTGATATCTAGGTTTAAGATTTTGTTTTAGTTGTTGAGATGATCACTTTGCATTATACTCTCACAAGTTTAACTTGTTTGCTTTTAATTTATCTTGTTTTCAGTTTGAAACAAGTTGGACTTTGATCTGGTTTTGAACTTTGAGATTTGGTTTTTCATTTGTATACAGGTTTTTAGTGTATAGAAGGAATGAAAATCTGGTTTGCTTGCGTTTTCTCTTTATTTTCAGGTTTTTACATGTTTGAAACAAAATGGCCTGATTTCTTTATCTTTTGTATTCTATTTACATTTTAATTTAAAAGAAAATATATCTAAAATGCCACTTGTCTTTTTTGTTTACATTGGTTAGTTTCTTATGTTTGTCTTCCAACACTTTTTAATATACAACATTTTATGTTTAAATCCCTAAGGTAGATTATTTTGTAAATTTTTTCTTTAAACCTTCTTTTTAATTTATTTACAAATATTACTTTCCTTTTTAATAATTTATTTAAGCTATGTAAGTATAAGTATGTAATATATATGTATGTAATGTATTTATTTTTTATAAGTAAAATTTAGATTTTTGATAAATATTCAAAAGTGAATTCATATTAACAATTACTTATAAATAATTTATGCTTTTGATCCAATAAATATAACATATGTTTATATGCTTGAGAAGTCTATTTTAATTTAACTCTTTATATGAAATTTTAAAACAAGCTGTTCTTGTATTATTAAAATTTAAATCTCAGATATCATTTTTAAAAGTATTAAGTCAAAAAAATGTTCAAATTACAAACTATATATAATAAAGTTTGAAAATACTTTATTAAATTCAAAACAATATTTTTTTTTCATTTATACATTTAAAATTAACATCTATAAACAATTAATATTTATTTTTGAAAAACTCTATTAAATCCACAGATTAATTATAAAAATTAATTCAATTGTCAGATTAAACTGGGCTAAAATCTAGGGATGTTACACCAGGATTAATAGAAGAAGAATAGGAAAGAAAAGGGTGGATTTCAAAAGAAGGAATGTTATGAAATTCAAAGGACACCCGACTCAAAAAGGGAGAGATTCAAGCTCGAACAAAGGTAATTCTATAATTAAATCTATTACATATGCTAAGTTTCGCCTAAAACCAGGGCTCTGATACCAACTGTAATGACCCGGTATTTCGTGTCATTCGCATCCGCACATGCTAGACTTGAATTGCTCAAAATATCAAATTGTTAATTTAAATTTGACAAAACTCGACATATGTAGTAAATAAATAAATCACAGAATCACAAACACAGAATATTACAATAACAAGCAGTGGAAACAAATGAATAGTAGTTTATAAAGCTACTATATATATACAACAGAGTTAAAACAGGATACAACAGAAGTCTCGAATGCTATAGTCAAATAACAAAATGTAAATAAATCAGTGGAATCAACTGAATGACTGAAAGCTGAATTGATAGTTGGATCTCCAAGCGAAGCTCCAAACTCCAAAGATTAGTCCCAAATGTTGTATCACTCAATCTGACCCGAGCGTAAAGGAAAACACAAAATACTCGAGTCAAGATTAACATTCTTATATCAATAAATCCAACTCAAGTGAAATATCAAATGAAATACAAGTAACATAAAGGATGTTTTGAATAATCGTCCTCTAAGGATCCGTGGAATATTTACTATATAATAATATATGCTATTATAATATGTCTATAATAAAGTAAAAGCACTAAAATAGCATTAAGGTGTTACCCATATCCCCTTTAACACATTTTGTATATTTCCGTAGTATATACAATGTCATATGCTCCTCCATAAACTGGAGGTTTACCTAGAGGACATCACATAGGAACGGTACAAAACAAACTCGTAGAAGGCGCGATAGGACATGCGACATAGCACTCGAGGCAATGCCATGGTAGATATACCATTCGCATATCTGGACAGGTGGTAATGTATAGCAGCTACTACCGCCCACCTCGTGAAACACTCCCAAATTAAATGGTGCACCCAATCACATCACAAAAGTAATAGAAGGTATTGAAGAAATGTGCCTGATAGGAGGAACGACCTCACTTGGCCCAGCGGGCTCATGTTTTAGCCGCATCAAGCTGACTCACGAGAGTCAGGGCTACGTAAATACCATATAGAATCATCATCAAACCATCCTACTTCATTCTGGAATCTCCACCGCGTATACAGTTATTAAAGTGGTTTTCGATATTGGCAGAGAGTATGAAAATATCCGATCTCAATCTCTTTAACAACTAAACGTTATTATAACATCGTGGTAATTTCAAAATAGTTTATATTTCAAACCCAAATTATCATTTCCATTTCAAATCTATGTCAATACAATATCGAATTTTCACTTCAAAAGTTTATCCATTTCCAAAATCATAGCCCTTTCATAGTTATAACACTTTCGAAACCAAAACACTTGAAATCATAACACTTGGAAACCATAACACTTTGAGATCATAACACTTTAGAAACCATAACACTTTCCTTTACAATTTAGGTATTAGTAATAGTATATAAGATAAAATAGTTTATAAAATAAAATAGTTTATTTAAAATTGTTATAAGTTGAAATAGTTTATAATAAAATAATTAGTATAATAAAATAGTTTATATTAAAATAATTTATAAATTAAAATATATAAATAGTTTAAATATAATTTAAAATACTTTATGTAATAAAATAGCTTCCTCAAATTTCACAAATCGATTCACATCAACTCGAATTCAAAATTCAAATTTCATTTATATCTCGTTTCCTCAATTTCGATCCAATTTAGTGTCTAAATAAATCATTTCAAATTATATTGATTTAAAATACAGATTTGAACCATAAAATATACCATTTTAAATACAATATAATTCAAAGCTTTAAATATTCAACATTTCAAAACTAAATTTGATAATTTCATATATATCTTAATTTAACTTCATTAATATTTAGTTTTGAAATATTCACTTCATAAATCCAATATCATTTAAATAAAACCCCAAATTACAATTAAACTGAATATTTCCTTCAATTATTTAAACTCGAAATATTCATTAATCACCTTAAACCAAAATCAAATTATAAAATCATATCCTTTCAAAATCTCAAATTCAATAAGTTTCAAATTGATTGAATTAAATAAAATTCTTAACAAATAAATTTCAAATCAATATCTACTTATCTTTCCAACCTTAATTTTTAAATATCATTATAAAATCTATTTTAAAACATAATTTTTAATATATATACTTAAACATATTGTATTTTACTTAAATCAAACTTTACTAAATTTAAAGCTTATTATTAAATCTATCTTATAATAAAACTTATTCATATAATAATATTTTCAAATTTAAATAAAACTGTATATATTTCCTTTCAAAACCATAAAAATAATTTTCAAAATATTTATATATAGACCAACGGTGTCTGTATATAATTATCTATCCTATGGTAAAGTGATATGGATATTTATCATTTTAATCCGTAATTTAAATATACCGGTGTATATCGTTTCAACCCGCAATCCTAAACTCAATTCAATTTGAAAATCGCTTGGGTTTATCATTTCAACCCATAACGATTTTCTCATATTCTACAGATCATTCGGGTATGTATCATTTCAACCCATAGGGAATTCTATACTAACAAGGAACTTGTAGAGTGAGAACATATGTGATAAAATATAACATATAACAACAGGCAATATCATCAATGATTAAATAAAATATAAACAACAGGATATGGTGTCATATCCCGTAAGTGCATAGTTACAAATAATGGGATATGTATAATAATTTAAATAACTAACAGTAGCATATTTCAGTTGTTTTTTCAATTGAAATCGAATTTAATAAATATAAGAATGTTAATCGTGAGTGATTTCTCACCTTCCGATGCTAGAGTGAAAGTGAGATGAGTTACGAATCCAACCACGAATTCCAAAGCAAAGTAATATTGGCACGAATTTGATGAACAAGCTGATAAATAGGAATTGATGGAAACTGTAACGACCCAACTTCCACACTCCAGAAAGTTGCATCGTTAAGAAGAAAGAAAGGGATAGAAAAGAGAAAAGAAAGGAAAGAAAGAACGGACAACATCAGAATCTCACAGCGGAATCGAATAATTTATAATATATCACATAAAACTTTACATAGTATCATATACATCAGAGTTAAACAGCTAATACAACACAAACTAGACAGTTATAAACATCTGTCTAACAATTACAATCCAAGTATATCAGAGAAACAGACTCAACTCAAACACAGCGGAACCACTAAATATATCTACACGCTGAAGCCTCCTGTTCCATTATCTCCTCCAGAACTCGTCAAAGCAATCCTGAAACACTTGACTACTCATACGTAATATGAGTACCCAAGAGTTTAATAAAACAGAAAATAAACACTCAGGTCAGACAGGGGTTTGGTGTGAGTAAACGGGGATAAAAGTTGCTTAACTTTAGAAAATCCTTTGAAAACAAAAGGTATCACGTAAGACTTCCCACACATAAACATGGAAAAGTTTTTACCTTACGCTAACCAAAACATTTGATAGGAAATCCTGTGATATTATAATAGTGTCTAGGGTTTTCAAGTAAATAAAAAATAGCCGAAATTGTTACATCTATTAAATTCCAGCTACTAGCCACAAAAGTGGGTAATACAATCAAAACCGTAGGGTCTCGTAGGTAAAGTGGGTTTCCATCAATGGCAGGGCTACTGGGGTACCGCCCGTCACAGTACGTGGCCTAGATCAACGTACCGAGGATTACTCCCAATCCCCTGCAACACAAAGCCGGACCCATTCCTTACTGAATAGTTCCGAACAAGACAACCCCGCAGTTGGCGCGCGATTCCAGCTGCCCACACAGCCGAATAAAAAGGGACCTCTATACAGGGGGAAATCTTGCTCTCAAGTGGGTGCTACCCACGAAGCTTTGCTGCACCTCCCTTGTTTTAGCCATTCCTGGTTGATGAGGCTTGAGGTTACGATTACCTTTATAGGACATATCAAATCTTAGAATGCTCATCGTCCAACTGACGATGTTCTGAAAGCATTCAATCCATACAAGTTCGTTCCGAGTTCGAACGAAACCGAAGGCATTATCTCGTTACACTCGTATTGGAATCACCCTCAGAGTTAACGACGATTACCCTTGCACTCTAAATCACCATCTCGAACCTATAAGTACTATTCCGTCAAAATCATTACGGAATCACCCACAGAGTTATACTGACGTATAGCCCTTACACCTCGAGTCTTCACTTGCTCCACTTGGATTAACGACCTAACGTTTAATTGGAATCGATGTGGTTTTCGGATATCCAAATATGGAAACCCGATCCCGGTCTCACCGAAACCAAACGTCATCTTAATGTCGAATTTGTACTTAAGGGTTTTAAATAATTAACTCATTTCATTGTTATCTAATTCACATAGATAGATAAACTACATATCACAATAGATAATCATATTCATAACATAAACAGATAATCTGTATCATCCATAAACAGATAATCATCACAACCAAATAATCCATCACAAACCACCATACATAAACCAAGCATTCATATCATACAGATACAGCTCATCTCATTACTGAGATCACAACCATTCAATCAATAACATCCATAAGCAAAGATTTACTAACCAACAATTATAATTCATTTTAAATTAATTAAATTAATTACAACCATCTCTAATTAATTTAAATTAAATTAAATTAATTACTCATTTAAATCCTGCTTAGCATCCATTAATTAATTAACCTAGTTAATTAATCATCCACTAAGTATTAACTTGATTAAACAACTTTGATTAATCATTCACTATTTACAACGAGTAACTAGTCTTTAATTAATTAATTTCATAAATTAATTAACCTTAATCATAAGTAATTAACATTTAATTACTCATTAATTAATTAATTATAATTAATTATATTTATTCTTAATTAATTACAATTAATTAATCACTTATTTAATTAATTATTACCTAATCAAACAATCCTTAATTACAACATTAATTATAATAATTAATGATCCCTAATATTTAAATAAATTATTTAATTAAAAATTAATTACATTTAATAATTAATCTAATTATCAATCACCTTGATTAATATTCAATTTAGTAATTAACTATCTTTAATTACTCATTAACAAATTAATTAACCAATAATTAATCATTAATTAATTCCTTAACTAATTCCAAAAGTAATTATCCAAATTACTAATTACATTCCAGTAATTATCAATATTACTTCTCTAAGTAATCTTGCTCCACTAATTACATTAAGTAATTACTCTCTAAAAATCATTAGATGATTTATTTAAATTAATTAAACTAAATTAATTAACTTAATTAAATCACAATATTAAAATTAATTACAATAAGTAATTAAATCTTAATCACTTTAACAATTAATTATATTCAATTAATTAATCTAGTTAATTATCAAAATTAATTACATTAATTAATTACTAAATTATCCTTAGATAATTGTCACCAATTATTAATTAACAACATTTCATAATTACATACTTAAGAAAATTTGAGTTAGATTAATTATCAATAAATCCTTTCTACTTAATATTAATCTAAATCATTATTTAAAAAATCAAATAATTAAGTAAAATCCTTAATTATTTTAAATATTTTCAAAATAATTTAGATTACTTATCAAATGACTCATTTAAATTCGAAATGTATTAAAACAATACATTTCTTAAAATTAAATTCAAATTCCAATTTATTTAAAGATTCAAATGTTAAATTATTTAAACATTAATTCCAAAAATAATTATAAACCTTAAAATAAAAATGAATGTTTAAACAACATTCATTACTTAAATATAAAGAAAGATTTAAAACTAAATTACTTGATAAATTAAACTTTGAAAATAAATTGATTATTTTCAACTCTCAAATTTATATCAAACACTTCATATTTTACTTCAAATACTTTCAAATACTAAAGGAACTAAATTCTTTCAAGTTTAAACTTATTTGAAATGAAATTTCAATTTCAAATTCACTTTTAAACATTTGAATATGTTCATTCATTTTAAATTTAAAATCTGTTTTGAAATTAAAACTGGGTTTCAAAGAAACCTGGAAACAGTTTTTAAACTGATTTCAAACTGAGTTTAAACTTGCTTAAAACATTCAAATCTGTTCGAAAATTTAAAACATACAAAACTTGTTTGAATCAAAATCTAGGTTTAAAAGAATGAACCTGAAAACTGTCTTAGACTTGATTTTAAACTGAAATTAAATCTTGTTTAAATTTAAGATTTTCATTTTTTTTAAAACTTTGATTTTAAACTACACTTGAATTCAGTTTCAACTCATACTTGAATCAAGTTGCAAAAATGAATTTATTCAAAACTGCAAAACTACAGATTCTAAAACCTGCAACTGTTTTTAATATTGATTTAAAACCAAATTTAAAACTTGTTTAAATTTAATTTATTTCATTTTTAAAAACTTTGAATTTCAAACTCTATTTGAATTCAGTTTTAACTTGCATTTAAATCAAATTACAACTTAAAATATGAATTCATTCAAAATCCTTAAAAACTGCAAACTCTCTGTTTATACCCCCGAAACTAACTTACCCGAGAAACTCCACCATTTACTTCGAGTTCTTCAATCCCCTGCTTCGAGTCAGAAGCACATAAACCCGAGGGATGACTCGAGTCAAAAACCCTGCACTACAGAAGTTCACCAGGACTTGAAAAAAAAACCCACTGCAAACCTGTCAACCTCACCCAATCTCACCTCCGACCATCATCAACCTTGAGATTCCGGCCAACCCTCCCTTGATGACTCCTCTGCAATCCCCCATAATCTCGAATCACTCGAAGCAACAGAGAAATCAAAATAATCAAAAACTCCTACCTGTCAGATACTAGGCTTGAAACCTGGAAACACCCAATATCAAAGCCTGACAAAAACAATTTCCAACTTCTCTCTCTCTCTCTCTGATCATCTATCACCAACTTACCCCATTCTCACCTCAATACACCACTAACATGAAGAACCTAAACACCCAAAATCCACTAACTAACAGATTAATCCAAATTTCCATTTTCTGTTTGAAACAAAATGCTTTTCCCTAACAGTTTATTCAAAACTGTAATATTAGTTTTTTTTCTAAACATGAATAACAAAACTGTTTAATTGATTTAAGCTATTTGGTATTTGATTCATTTAAATGATGACTAGTTTTATTTGTAGTACTTACTGTTGTATTTGTTCAGAGATATCAGATTTTCTCATACATCCAAATCCTGATTTAAGAACAAAATTTTGATTTAAACAAAATCTACAAACCTGGATTTATGCTAACAACCAAACTTTGTTTACATATCAATTCTAACAGGGATTCAAACCCAGAGATAAGGGTTTTCTAATAACAATTCTTAGTTTTAAAATAATGACAGGCGTGCAGATTCTAAACAACAGCAGCATACATATATATGTTTACACAAGCATTCAATAATATGTAATCATCTCATCATCTTTATCCATATGCTCAGATGTCTCAAGTTTTTATGCATGTAAGGTTACTCATTTTATTTTTAAAACAAAACAGAACAATCTTGTTAAACAGTTTAATTTCTGTGAATAAAACATACATTCTGTAGTTTATGTTTGATATTGATATTTAAAGGAAACTGTTTTTAAAAGATAAGAAGCTTACTCACCTTTAATTAGAAGATGCAGAAACAATTTCCAGAAAAGCATATCACAATTCCAAGTCCTGACTTGCATTTGATAATTGATCACTGAAATTGCTTGTTGCTTTTGTAATGATGATCCATGCAGACCCATTCTTTGCTCAGATTTTAAATTGGAGTTGAGCTCCAGATTTGATGTTGAACTTAGCATGCAGAAATGAGGAATTTGATTGAAGATTTGAAGTTGTTGTTATCTTGTATTTTGATTTGCAGATTTGGTTTAAAATGTTGCAGATTTGAGGTTGTTTGGTTTGCAGATTTTCAATCATGCATTTGTTTTGAGTTTTGATTTTACAGAAATATGATTTCTGTTTTCAATTGAGAAAATGGGTTTTTAACAAAATGCATTATCTATATCCTCTTGTCAATATAAATTAAAATAAAAAGCTTTGAAAACAAATGCCACTTGTTATGTTTAGGTGTAGATAATTTTACAAGTGTCTATTTTATGTTTAAGAATTTAACACATGTACATATTTCAATATTTAAAAGAGAATTCGTAAATTTATGAATGTATTTAAATTTGTCATAAACCATTACTAATTTGTTTTAAAATGTTTCTAAATGATTTATTAGCATTAGCCTCTAAATAAATACATATACACTTACATTTTAAATGCTTGTTTAATTATTTTTCAAAATAATATTCTTTTAAAACTAAATTTCAAAAGAAAAGATTGAATTAAATCTATTTCAAAAGAGAAACAATTTTAAAATAAACAAAACAAACTTTTATTATAAAACAAAATTAAACTATATTTATTCTTATAAACAAAATAAATGCTCACTTACGTCTATGGAAATCATAAGAAAGATTTTTAAAACAAACTTTTGAAAAGTTTACAATTTAAATCAAATTAAATCAATTTACAATTTATACAATTATATATAAATTAGAAAATATCCTTTATTTAATATAAATTAAAATTAAAACCAAATCCTCTATTTACAATGTATAAACATTTATACATAATAAATAAATATTTTTAAATAAGTTTAGAAAGATAAATTTATAACTTAAATATTTTTAACTTTGAAAAGAATATCATTAAACAAACTAAATAATTATAATTTTCAAAAGAAAATTTCAGCTTGAATTAATTTATTAAATCAATATTTCACATTTTAAAATAATTATTAAAGAAATTATTAAATAATTATTGCCTAAATTTCTGGGACATCACATTCCTCCCCCCTTAAAAGAATTTCGTCCCCGAAATTTAAAAGCAAAGGTAATTTAATAATCCCATACAGATTTTAAATTTTAAAAAGAGCAAACATATTTTATCAACCAAATACTAGCAACCATAGCAGTCAATCCAAACAAACAATTCTAATTATCCAGACAAAATTCTGGATAAGATTCCCTAGAGTTTCCCAGGTATAACACCTGGACACTCGCCTACAGAATCTAAGCTAGCTACACCACTCAGATCTAGAGCTCCTATACATCTAGATCTACAAATTAAACAGAATACAGGGCTACAGACAAGTCATGATCAACTCCCATATTTCTCAGAATTACTGATTCTAAAACCAGAGATAAACCATACACGTACTCCCTTAGAGATACGTGAGAAAACAAAACAAATTCCAGCCATCTTAACTGGAAATTCAATCCTGTAGATCAAACACTTAACTCTCAAGAGAAAACAGAAAGATCCAATACTCATATTCACAAATCTCTCCTGACGATCCTGGGCTGCCACCAACCTCTAGATCGAACAAATCTACCACACAACTCTTCTACACAAATATTAGAAGTCTGCAGACATACTCTATCAGGAAAACAAATAGATACAAAACAATCAAGTCTCCAGATCCAAAATAAATTTCTTGTAGAAATCCTCTGATCCAAAACAAAACTCAAATTCCCCAAAGAATCGGGTGCTCCTATTCTGGAATAGCTGCCACCATGCTTCCACTGCGCAACTCTGATTCGAGAATGCTGTTGATGAACACAAGTATAAACTTGATCAACTTATCCCGAAATATTGTTCATCAAATTCCATAAAACTCAATGACCTATCCGATTCGGTCACAACACACAGCAAAAATTCAACCAGAAAACAGATCCGATAAATCCTTCCAACTTAAACAGATCACACTCAAAGAAAATTCTACAATGCTGAACCACCGGTAAAGCTCCAAGAACCAAGTTGAAACAGAACTCAAACCCTTGATGGATGCAAATCTTAACTCCTTTGAAGACATCCAGAAAATACCACTTCGATAACTCAAACATCCACTAAAGATGTTTCAATTCCAAAACAAAGAACACTTAGAAAACTTCTGAACCGTCGCAAGTCACTTTTGCGATCCCACTCAGTTCAGATTCCAATGAATCGTTCTTACTTCAAAATCAGAACAGCTAAAGCCTTCAAAAGAAGAAACTAGTGGTCCACCTCTTAACCACTAACATCACACCCAACTGAGCTTCCAGAAGAAATGGACAAGCTCCACCATCTGCCCGAACTACTGACAGAAGAATCACAGAGATTTCTGAACCATCGAAGAACAGGCCACCCACTGCTGCTACTACTGCCAAAAACTTCCTTATCCAAAAACTCATCGAACCTCAAAGCTACACCAGCCTCTTCACAATAGAGCCTTCTAGATAGACAGATATCTCTCAGGAAACTCGCTTCCAAACCAAGCTCAAAACACTGCCAAACTGAGTCTCAAACTCAAATATAGACAGAACTCCTTCCTAAGGTTACCAAAATACCAATGCAGGCTTCAGAACTCCCGACTCATCCAAACTCAAGAAAAACAACTCACATGAGTGCAACCAAGCTTACAATCCAAAATAAACTCCGAATCTTAAAAAGATTGCCTTCAGAGATTAGTGAAATCTTTCTCACCAAACTGCAAAACTACTCAAGATACCCAATACTGCCCTAGCAGACCACTTCCAACCTCAAACACTCGAACTCTAACCCTTGGTAGTTGTGTTACACACACCACTACCCTATCTATCTTTATTACTTATATTGGAAAACCTGAACAGGTAACCCAATCAAATAGGTAGAAATAAATAAATTATATATATTAAAAATTACAAACACGCTCTCTCAAGAAAACACCACTACAGAGCCAAGGTATTCACTCAACCTAATGCTCTGATACCAACTGTAACGACCCAAATTCCACACTCCAGAAAGTTGCATCGTTAAGAAGAAAGAAAGGGATAGGAAAGAGAAAGAAAGGAAAGAAAGAACAGACAACATCAGAATCTCACAGTGGAATCGAATAATTTATAATATATCACATAAAACTTTACATAGTATCATATACATCAGAGTTAAACAGCTAATACAACACAAACTAGATAGTTATAAACATCTGTCTAACAATTACAATCCAAGTATATCAGAGAAACAGACTCAACTCAAACACAACGGAACCACTAAATATATCTACACGCTGAAGCCTCCTGCTCCATTATCTCCTCCAGAACTCGTCAAAGCAATCCTGAAACACTTGACTACTCATACGTAATATGAGTACCCAAGAGTTTAATAAAACAGAAAATAAACACTCAGGTCAGACAGGGGTCTGGTGTGAGTAAACGGGGATAAAAGTTGCTTAACTTTAGAAAATCCTTTGAAAACAAAAGGTATCACGTAAGACTTCCCACACATAAACATGGAAAAGTTTTTACCTTACGCTAACCAAAACATTTGATAGGAAATCCTGTGATATTATAATAGTGTCTAGGGTTTTCAAGTAAATAAGAAATAGCCGATATTGTTACATCTATTAAATTCCAGCTACTAGCCACAAAAGTGGGTGATACAATCAAAACCGTAGGGTCTCGTAGGGAAAGTGGGTTTCCATCAATGGCAGGGCTACTGGGGTACCGCCCGTCACAGTACGTGGCCTAGACCAACGTACCGAGGATTACTCCCAATCCCCTGCAACACAAAGCCGGACCCATTCCTTACTGAATAGTTCCGAACAAGACAACCCCGCAGTTGGCGCGCGATTCCAACTGCCCACACAGCCGAATAAAAAGGGACCTCTAGACAGGGGGAAATCTTGCTCTCAAGTGGGTGCTACCCACGAAGCCTTGCTGCACCTCCCCTGTTTTAGCCATTCCCGGTTGATGAGGCTTGAGGTTACGATAACCTTTATAGGACATATCAAATCTTAGAATGCTCATCGTCCATCTGACGATGTTCTGAAAGCATTCAATCCATACAAGTTCGTTCCGGGTTCGAACGAAACCGAAGGCATTATCTCATTACACTCGTATTAGAATCACCCTCCGAGTTAACGACGATAACCCTTGCACTCTAAATCACCATATCGAACCTATAAGTACTATTCCATCAAACTCATTACGGAATCACCCACAGAGTTATACTGACGTATAGCCCTTACACCTCGAGTCTTCACTTGCTCCACTTGGATTAACGACCTAACGTTTAATTGGAATCGATGTGGTTTTCGGAAATCCAAATATGGAAACCCGATCCCGGTCTCACCAAAACCAAACGCCATCTTAATGTCCAAGTTGTACTTAAGGGTTTTAAATAATTAACTCATTTCGTTGTTATCTAATTCACATAGATAGATAAACTACATATCACAATAGATAATCATATTCATAACATAAACAGATAATCTGTATCATCCATAAACAGATAATCATCACAACCAAATAATCCATCACAAACCACCATACATAAACCAAGCATTCATACCATACAGATACAGCTCATCTCATTACTGACATCACAACCATTCAATCAATAACATCCATAAGCAAAGATTTACTAACCAACAATTATAATTAATTTAAAATGAATTAAATTAATTACAACCATCTCTAATTAATTTAAATTAAATTAAATTAATTACTCATTTGAATCCTGCTTAGCATCCATTAATTAATTAACCTAGTTAATTAATCATCCACTAAGTATTAACTTGATTAAACAACTTTGATTAATCATTCACTATTTACAATGAGTAATTAGTCTTTAATTAATTAATTTCATAAATTAATTAACCTTAATCATAAGTAATTAACATTTAATTAATCATTTATTAATTAATTATAATTAATTATATTTATTCTTAATTAATTACGATTAATTAATCACTTATTTAATTAATTATTACTTAATCAAACAATCCTTAATTACATCATTAATTATAATAATTAATGATCCCTAATATTTAAATATATTATTTAATTAAAATTAATTACATTTAATAATTAATCTAATTATTAATCACCTTGATTAATATTCAATTTAGTAATTAACTATCTTTAATTACTCATTAACAAATTAATTAACCAATAATTAATCATTAATTAATTCCTTAATTAATTCCAAAAGTAATTATCCAAATTACTAATTACATTCCAGTAATTATCAATATTACTTCTCTAAGTAATCTTGCTCCACTATTTACATTAAGTAATTACTCTCTAAAAATCATTAGATGATTTATTTAAATTAATTAAACTAAATTAATTAACTTAATTAAATCACAATATTAAAATTAATTACAATAAGTAATTAAATCCTTAATTACTTAAACAATTAATTATATTCAGTTAATTAATCTAGTTAATTATCAAAATTAATTACATTAATTTATTACTAAATTATCCTTAGATAATTGTCACCAATTATTAATTAACAACATTTCATAATTACATACTTAAGAAAATTTGAGTTAGATTAATTATCAATAAATCCTTTATACTTAATATTAATCTAAATCATTATTTAAAAAATCAAATAATTAAGTAAAATCCTTAATTACTTTAAATATTTTCAAAATAATTTAGATTACTTATCAAATGACTCATTTAAATTCAAAATGTATTAAAACAATACATTTCTAAAAATTAAATTCAAATTCCAATTTATTTAAAGATTCAAATGTTTAATTATTTAAACATTAATTCCAAAAATAATTATAAACCTTAAAATAAAAATGAATGTTTAAACAACATTCATTACTTAAATATAGAGAAAGATTTGAAACTAAATTACTTGATAAATTAAACTTTGAAAATAAATTGATTATTTTCAACTCTCAAATTTATATCAAACACTTCATATTTTACTTCAAATACTTTCAAATACTAAAGGAACTAAATTCTTTCAAGTTTAAACTTATTTGAAATGAAATTTCATTTTCAAATTCACTTTTCAACATTTGAATATGTTCATTCATTTTAAATTTAAAATCTGTTTTGAAATTAAAACTGGGTTTCAAAGAAACCTGGAAACAATTTTTAAATTGATTTCAAACTGAGTTTAAACTTACTTAAAACATTCAAATCTGTTCAAAAATTTAAAACATACAAAACTTGTTTGAATCAAAATCTGGATTTAAAAGAATGAACTTGAAAACTGTCTTAGACTTGATTTTAAACTGAAATTAAATCTTGTTTAAATTTAAGATTTTCAATTTTTTAAAACTTTGATTTTAAACTACACTTGAATTCAGCTTCAACTCATACTTGAATCAAGTTGCAAAAATGAATTTATTCAAAATTGCAAAATTACAGATTATAAAACCTACAACTGTTTTTAATATTGATTTAAAACCAAATTTAAAACTTGTTTAAATTTAATTTATTTCATTTTTAAAAACTTTGAATTTCAAACCCTATTTGAATTCAGTTTTAACTTGCATTTAAATCAAATTACAACTTAAAATATGAATTCATTCAAAATCCTTAAAAACTGCAAACTCTCTGTTTATACCCCAGAAACTAACTTACCCGAGAAACTCCACCATTTACTTCGAGTTCTTCAATCCCCTGCTTCGAGTCAGAAGCACATAAACCCGAGGGATGACTCGAGTCAAAAACCCTGCACTATAGAAGTTCACCAGGACTTGAAAAAAAAACGCACTACAAACCTGTCAACCTCACCTAATCTCACCTCCGACCATCATCAACCTTGAGACTCCGGCCAACCCTCCCTTGATGACTCCTCTGCAATCCCCCATAATCTCGAATCACTCGAAGCAACAGAGAAATCAAAATAATCAAAAACTCCTACCTGTCAGATACTAGGCTTGAAACCTGGAAACACCCAATATCAAAGCCTGACAAAAACAGTTTCCAACTCCTCTCTCTCTCTGATCATCTATCACCAACTTACCCCATTCTCACCTCAATACACCGCTAACATGAAGAACCTAAACACCCAAAATCCACTAACTAACAGATTAATCCAAATTTCCATTTTCTGTTTGAAACAGAATGCTTTTCCCTAATAGTTTATTCAAAACTGTAATATTAGTTTTTTTTTTCTAAACATGAATAACAAAACTATTTAATTGATTTAAGCTATTTGGTATTTGATTCATTTAAATGATGACTGGTTTTATTTGTAGTACTTACTATTGTATTTGTTCAGAGATATCAGATTTTCTCATACATCTAAATCCTGATTTAAGAACAAAATTTTGATTTAAACAAAATCTACAAACCTGGATTTATGCTAACAACCAAACTTTGTTTACATATCAATTCTAACAGGGATTCAAACCTAGAGATAAGGGTTTTCTAATAACAATTCTTAGTTTTAAAATAACAACAGATGTGCAGATTCTAAACAACAGCAGCATACATATATATGTTTACACAAGCATTCAATAATATGTAATCATCTCATCATCTTTATCCATATGCTCAGATGTCTCAAATTTTTATGCATGTAAGGTTACTCATTTTATTTTTAAAACAAAACAGAACAATATTGTTAAACAGTTTAATTTCTGTGAATAAAACATACATTCTTTAGTTTATGTTTGATATTGATATTTAAAGGAAACTGTTTGTGAGGACCCGCAAATCCGTACTCCTTGAATATACACTAATCTCCATAGATTAACTCAAGATGAACAGAAATACGAATTCTCAATGTTTAAGAAAAAGAAAAGAGAAAGAAAAAGGTAGAAGAAGAGGGAAAAAGATAGAAAATAGAGAGAAAAGAAAATAGAACGAAACAGAAAGAAAACAACTGAACAATATCAGAATCTCACAATCGCAGCGGAACAACATATAATAGATAAATGAATAATCTTTAAACAAAGAACTATATCAGTTATTACATTACATTACATTACATTACATCAGAGTGTACAACAACAAACAACATCAAACAACGGAAAAGAAATACTATATACTAGTAATACGCCATGCCATCCAGCTTGCCTACAGCAACTCCTGAATTCCAGAATATCCTGATAAACCTTAACTCTTGACTGCCCGTGTGGAAATTGGTGGGCACCCAGAGTTTAGGAAGGAAAACAATAAACTCCAAGTCAGTCATGTGACTGGTGTGAGAACTCAAAACAGTTTATTTTTCTTTAAAATCAAAATAGAGGAATATTTTTAAAGTCAAATCGCAATGCTTTTAAAAATGAGACTACCATAAGGCCTCCCGCACACACACACAATGCAAACGCAGAATCGGAGGAGATTTATCCTTATGATAGTCAAAGATGCTTGATACGCATTAAAAAGAACATTTGATATTATTACTAGTGCATAGTGTATAAAAATTCATTTCGAAAATAAAGATATAAATCTTAGCCAGCATAGACATTTCGAACTATGCCTACTATAGCTACCCTCCAAATAGTGGGGCGCCACCATAAGTGAATGATAGGTTCTACAACTAATACCGTACAAGATCGTATTGTTTCTTTGGATTTCCAACGAATGGTCAGGCCAAGGAACTTCCCATTGCCACATGAGAACGCCTCTGGAAGGACGTCCCCGAGAACCAAACCAGATCTCTGCCAACACAAGGCCGGGTTACCCCTAACTGGGTAACTACTGACACGAGTATGCCATCCCTCGGTCCTTTGGGACCTTTAACCGAGCGCTCGTAATCAACATCACACCATAATAACAAGTGTTCCAACATGAGTAAGTATCTGGGCTTCATACCATGATACCACCCTTTTCCAGAAGGAAATGCACATACCCTAAAGGGAGCTACCCCTCATAACCTTGCCACATCTTTCCTGTTTTGACCATTCCAAGGTGTGAGGCTCGACGAAGTCACGTCCACACAGCCACGCTTTATACAAAAGCTGTGCTTTGGGTCAACAAATGGTCATAGAAATGATCACCAAGATAAACGATCAAACAGATGATCTTATCACAAATAATCAACACAATGATGATTTCACAGCAACACTCAGCATGTCACATTACCAAATTGGGAATATATTGCTGATAACCTTCAACTATATAACCTCTGAGCTCGTACGTCTTAGAGAAGGGTGTTAAGCTAAAAGAATAAATTCTCCGCCACCAACAGAAATATATTTGAAAGAAATCAGCTTTATATCTCAATTTGTAATGTCAGACATACAATCCATACAAGTCTGTTGCGGGCTCGAACAGAATTGAAGGCACTTACAAAGAAGTCCTTGCAATCCGGATATCCACAATCCTGATCGGATTCCCCATCACATATGGAGAACTCTATACCGGAGCAACTCGGTGCAGAGTCAATCGACAGGTCATCCTATCGCTCTTGCAAATATCCGGTCTTCAACACCGGTCTTCAATGCTATTACGTCGTATCACTATTCAGAATGGGTAATTCGAATAACGAGCGCAATAATTTAAAATAAGTGTGGCATTCAAATTCAGCAAATCACAACAAATACCTATTCAAAGGTAAATATTGATAGTCGGTTATTGAACTATCAATGGATATGCACAACATCACCAGATTCCAAATAATTTTCCGAATTATTTATTTCCTAAAATTCATATCTTTACAAGATATATGTTTTCAATACTTCAAAAATAAATCAACGTTTATTTTTAAAAAAAATCCCCTTTCTTTTATAAATTCCGTAGTGAATTTAAATTTCACAATATCTACTTATATACGATTTTCAATAGTTTTCAAATATTCATTTTCAATTTATCTTAAAAAAGATAAATTCTCAAAATATTCACTTCATATTGGAAAACGTTTCCATACTTATTTAATAAGTAATTTACAAATCCGTTTATTTTCAACACTTGGAAAATATTCAATATACTTAAATCGAAATTAAGTATATATTTCATTCTTTAAGGAAATCATTCTCTTAAACATATTTATTTGGGCTAAAACGAATGATACGTAAAACATCGTTACGACAACCCAAAATCACTAGTATAGGGATTCGAAATTAAAATAGATATATAAATCCCAATACTATACAAAACATTTCCTTTCGGAAATCATTTACTATAACAACAGTGTTATAGTCTACCATTTCCTTCTATTTCTCGAAAACGTCTATTTCAACAATAAATGTTGAAATCTATGGTTTCGAATATTAACACATTTAAAACATCATCAGATCATTTTAATTCTATTTAAAACATCACATCCAATACATTTCCTTTAACATATTATTCACTATTCAAAGACGTGAATATAACTCCATTAATAAGTTATAAAAATTAACTTATCAAAATAAGTCATTGCGAATTTATAAAACAATGTTTATAAATTCCTTTATTACCCTGTATTCAATTCATAACTCAATTATGTACCAAAGGTTCATATTATAAGTTAAATACTTATAATTTATTTGTTTGCAAAATTGGTCCTTTGAACTTCATAATTATAAATCTTATAACTTATAAGATTCAATTATTTATCCAAAACTTATTCTTCAAATAACCTTTACAAATTTTATAAACCTACTACTTATAAAATTCCATTTATAACTTCACCGTTTATAATTCTAAAAATTTCATTCATTTATGAAATTCATTCATAATTCATTCTAACACCTATAAAAACTCGTTTTATAATTCCAATATTTTTAATTTATAAATATCAATTTATAAATCTCTTATATATATCAATTTATACTATTCTTTTAAAACGTCTTTAAACTCCTTTATAATTTCATCATTTTGATTGATAAAATAATTAAATTTTATAAATCCTATTTTTAAACTTTTCACAATAAATTCAAAAATCGCAATTTAAACTATTTTATAAAATCATTAACCCCATATTTCTCAAAAATCAACTTTTAACTATTTTTCTCAAAAATCATAATTTTATAACATTAAAATTATACGTTTATTTATTTAAAATGAATCAATTCCAGGAATATTTTATAAACATATACTTTCAAAAATCACTTTAAAAATCATTTTAAAATTCCAAAATTTGGTCCAATGATGCTACACACCAAATAGTCAATCACGACAACAACGACATCATATATCGATATGATAATCAACGAATATCAAAATATCCATAATCAAATAAATACTGTTGAGGAATCCAGTTGGATCCCTCCAACCTGTTTTCCTGCATCCAAAGATGTTAGCACAATACCAATTCCGTTCCAGTACGAAATTATCGCGGTATATGGGATTTAAAATATTATCCGCTTAATAGACGGCGCAATAGGGTCTCATCCGCTATACAATGCGGGAAATCAATAACTGCAATATATACATATGCCAATATATATATATATATATATATATATATATATATATATATATATATATATATTGCTATATATATAATACCAATTTCAATGTTTATGAAATATTCGCGGTATATGTTTTTAATAAATAACATCCGCTTACTAACGGCGCATAATGTCTATTTTTACAATCAATAGATAACAATCATCATTCAAACATACTTTCAATAATTTTAAATCTAACTATTTAAAATTAAAATCGAAACTGATTCGATTGAGTGAGAAGTTCTCACCTTGATTTCAATTCCGTTTTAGCGATTTATTTCGAATAAAATTAAACGGACGTTTAATTTTACCTGAAATTTTCACTAACTCCAAACGACTGAAGTCCTATTCCATAGCGTAGTGCTCGTCCCTACTATTCCAACGCAACTGGTTTCGCGCCTTTTCGAACTCGTATGAAAAAGTTATGCATATTTGAAGTTACACGATTTTTATAACTAAAATTTACAACAATTTCTATTTTAATTATTTTCTTAACCTAATCATAGCCATTAGATCTCCATCCCCTGCATCATGACCGTGCGCTACATCTCCTTCCCCAAACTCACGTTCGCTCCCAGTAAACAAAACACGCAACAACCCATAAACCTTCAAATTAGGGTTTGATACCATCCCCTCCTCGAACGTTTATAATTCGATCAGGCACCTCAATTCAAACGAGCATCTCTCCCTCTATGTTCGGGCACCACCCTATGCAACTCGGCCACCCCTAGCGCCCTGATTTTCATGCGCAACCGGCCCCAAACGCGGCCACGTATCTCACAATATATAGCTCCATTCGTGATCATATCCGTATAGATGTGAAGTTCACATCACACTCTACAATTTCTTAGTTTATAGCATTTGATAATAATGAGTGGATTGAGAGAAATTAGAGGAGAAAGGTAGGAAGATTTCGGCCATTCATTGTAGATGGAGGCGGCTGCAGAAACAAACCCTAGGTTATTTTTTTTTATTTGTGAAGAGATGGGCTATTTATAGAAAATCGAACGAAACACTATTCATTTTGGATTTTCCAAACTCCGATTTACGCGCGGGGACCAGCGTTACTAGGGTTTACCCTGTGTTTCGGACACAATGGAACGTGTTTCGGGAGCTAATTCGGTCATCTGTGCGAGTTATGGCAATAAACGTTCAATTTAAATTAAACCGATTTAAAGGATTTTCTAGGCGTTTTAGCTTGCACCGGACAAACGGTAAATCCGATTGACATGAAATTTAAAATCTTACAACAATATCACATTACAAATCCGATGAAACAGGTTTCGTCGAAATCCGAGACTGTTTGAAAAATGGCTATTTTAACTCGCCAAATAAATATTAAAAACAATTTCGATGCGTTTCGAGCTGCCACGATCAAACGATAACTCCGATTGCTACGAAAATTGAAATCCGAAAATAAAAAACTGTTATGGATCCAGTGAAACTAGTTTCGTCAAATTCTGATACTGTTCAAAAATTGACTAATTTCACTAGTTGATTAAATATTAAAATATTCAATTTTCACAAATTAACTTTTAATTCGATTTTAAAAGTTCTAAAATATCATTTTAACTTTAATATGATATAATAAAATTTTACAAATCATTTTCAATCATATTTAACTCGATTTTCAATTATTTCCATAATTTAACATATTAAATTATCGATTTAATTATTCAATTAAATCCAATTATTCGAAATAAAATTTATTCCACTTATAATTTCACTTATTAATATCTAAAATAAATTAAATATTCAAATTTTAATTAATAAAAATCCTGGGTCGTTACACACTTCCCCCTTAAAAGAATTTCGTCCTCGAAATTATTAAGTAAGAAAAGTTACAGAATCCATTAACTTTCCCAAAATCCATAGTTAAACTTCTTATAAATCTTTACTAAGTTTCTAAATCATACTTAGTTATCTTTTCAAAAACAACTACTATTGTTTAACTTTCAACTCCAAATAAAAGTTAAAGTTTTCAAAAAAAATTCCAATTTTCTCAAAAATTTTCTAACCCTTAAATTTTCGAAAAAATTCGCCATAGTCTCCTTTGCGCGGCTCGATCCGAAAAAAATGACAGTATATATATCACAAATATACATCTCATCAAGTAATGAGGCATCCCACAGGGAAAAAAGTGTAAAAGTACGATATTTAATCCGAGATATGTACCTTATATTTTATTAGCGAGCATATACAGCTAATATAGCGCGAATGCGAGCTCCAAATGCGAAGTAAACGTGATCCGCACCTACTAAACACTCAACAAACAACATGAGAATCATGCATATACGAAAATAGTATCAATATACAACATATAGCAACATAATAACTACATGTGCCAATATAGCAAATGCAACAAAACAACAAACGCAAACATCAACCAACTATCATCCAACTAACATTCAACTAACATCCATAACCAATAAATATTCATTCATATTCTCATTAATATTCAATGAAATGAGCTTTCAATTTAATCACATTTGATTCATTTACAGTGGATGTTTTTACTAACATTCATTTTCAATTAGTTTATATCCACTAATTCATATTCAAGTTGGTTCACTTCCAAATCAAATTCACTTCTATTTAAGATTCACTTAACTTCCAATTGAATTCCAATTACTTTAGCTTTCAATTTCATTAACATTCAATTCATTACAAAAGTTGAATTTCATTACATAACTCAAGTTCACATCTATCACTTAACTTTATTAATTTACTTTGATACCAATATCAACTTACTTCAACATCTCTTAAGTTATACTTCATTTTATAAACATCATTTGTTTTTACTTAACTTAAATTCCCACTTATAAATCAATTCAGATTCCAATTCTAAAGTAAATTTCCATTTAACTTTAAATTCATTTTTATTTACAACTCATATTCATAAATATATACATATAGTTTCACTTCTTATATACATAAGATTATTTCACAATTGTAAATCACATTAATTATAATTCAATTCTTATAATTCTTCTGCTTATACAATTATTCTTTTATTTAGATTATTCAAACAACTTATTCAACAACCAAACAATCAACTTATATACACTTTAATAATTTTGAAAAATTATTTCTTCATATGTAAAATATAATCAAGGTAAAATTATTTCATTTACCCAATTTAAAACAATATTGTGTCGAATTGTTCTATTCAAGTGTTTATAAACCCCTTTGGCATAGTTGTCCAGACCGTGCTGACGAAGGTTCATATGCCACTCAATAAACCAATCATCACAATATAAAACAATTTTATATTCACTAACAAATACGCGCTCATATCTATTATTACACTCTACTCATTCTAGAGTACTACTGACTCTATCTCTAATGAGTAATACCCAACAGAACCAAGGTTGTCGCTTAACCATAATCTCTGATACCACCTGTGAGGACCCGCAAATCCGTACTCCTTGAATATACACTAATCTCCATAGATTAACTCAAGATGAACAGAAATACGAATTCTTAATGTTTAAGAAAAAGAAAAGAGAAAGAAAAAGTTAGAAGAAGAGGGAAAAAGATAGAAAATAGAGAGAAAAGAAAATAAAACGAAACAGAAAGAAAACAATTGAACGATATCAGAATCTCACAATCGCAGTGGAACAACATATAATAGATAAATGAATAATCTTTAAACAAAGAACTATATCAGTTATTACATTACATTATATTACATTACATCAGAGTGTACAACAATAAACAACATCAAACAGCGGAAAAGAAATACTATATACTAGTAATACGCCATGCCATCCAGCTTGCCTCCAGCAACTCCTGAATTCCAGAATATCCTGATAAACCTTAACTTTTGACTGCCCGTGTGGAAATTGGTGGGCACCCAGAGTTTAGGAAGGAAAACAATAAACTCCAAGTCAGTCATGTGACTGGTGTGAGAACTCAAAACAGTTTATTTTTCTTTGAAATCAAAATAGAGGAATATTTTTAAAGTCAATTTGCAATGCTTTTAAAAATGAGACTACCATAAGGCCTCCCGCACACACACACAATGCAAACGCAGAATCGGAGGAGATTTCTCCTTATGATAGTCAAAGATGCTTGATACGCATTAAAAAGAACATTTGATATTATTACTAGTGCATAGTGTATAAAAATTCATTTCGAAAATAAAGATATAAATCTTAGCCAGCATAGACATTTTGAACTATGCCTACTATAGCTACCATCCAAACAGTGGGGCGCCACCATAAGTGAATGATAGGTTCTACAACTAATACCGTACAAGATCGTATTGTTTCTTTGGATTTCCAACGAATGGCCAGGCCAAGGAACTTCCCATTGCCACATGAGAACGCCTCTGGAAGGACGTCCCCGAGAACCAAACTGGATCTCTGCCAACACAAGACGGGGTTACCCCTAACTGGGTAACTACTGACACGAGTATGCCATCCCCCGGTCCTTTGGGACCTTTAACCGAGCGCTCGTAATCAACATCACACCATAATAATAAGTGTTTCAACATGAATAAGTATCTGGGCTCCATACCATGATACCACCCTTTTCCAGAAGGAAATGCACATACCCTAAAGGTAGCTACCCCTCATAACCTTGCCGCAGCTTTCCTGTTTTGACCATTCCGAGGTGTGAGGCTCGACGAAGTCACGTCCACAAAGCCACGCTTTATACAAAAGCTGTGCTTTGGGTCAACAAATGATCATAGAAATGATCACCAAGATAAACGATCAAACAAATGATCTTATCACAAATAATCAACACAATGATCATTTCACAGCAACACTCAGCATGTCACATTACCAAATTGGGAATATATTGCTGATAACCTTCACCTATATAACCTCTGAGCTCATACGTCTCAGAGTAGGGTGTTAAGCTAAAAAAATAAATTCTCCGCCACCAACAGAGAAATATTTGAAAGAAATCAGCTTTATATCTCAATTTGTAATGTCAGACATACAATCCATACAAGTCTGTTCCGGGCTCGAACAGAACCGAAGGCACTTACAAAGAAGTCCTTGCAATACGGATATCCACAATCCTGATCGGATTCCCCATCACATATGGAGAAATCTATACCGGAGCAACTCGGTGCAGAGTCAATCGACAGGTCATCCTATCGCTCTCGCAAATACCCGGTCTTCAACCCTGGTCTTCAATGCTATCCATTACGTCGTATCACTGTTCGGAATGGGTAATCCGAATAGCAAGCGCAATAATTTAAAAATAATTGTGGCATTCAAATTCAGCAAATCACAGCAAATACCTATTCAAAGGTAAATATTGATAGTCGGTTATTGAACTATCAATGGATATGCCAACATCACCAGATTCCAAATAATTTTCCAAATTATTTATTTCCTAAAATTCATATCTTTACAAGATATATGTTTTCAATACTTCAAAAATAAATCAACGTTTATTTTTAAACAAATTCCCCTTTCTTTTATAAATTCCATAGTGAATTTATATTTCACAATATCTACTGATATACGATTTTCAATAGTTTTCAAATATTCATTTTCAATTTATCTTCAAAAAGATAAATTCTCAAAATATTCACTTCATATTGGAAAACATTTCCATACTTATTTAATAAGTAATTCACAAATCCATTTATTTTCAACACTTGGAAAATATTCAATATACTTAAATCGAAATTAAGTATATATTTCATTCTTTAAGGAAATCATTCTCTTAAACATATTTATTTGGGCTAAAACGAATGTTACGTAAAACATCGTTACGACAACCCAAAATCACTAGTATAGGGATTCGAAATTAAAATAGACATATAAATCCCAATACTATACAAAACATTTCCTTTCGGAAATCTTTTACTATAACAACAGTGTTATAGTCTACCATTTCCTTCTATTTCTCGAAAACGTCTATTTGAACAATAAATGTTGAAATCTATGGTTTCGAATCTTAACACATTTAAAACATCATCAGATCGTTTTAATTCTATTTAAAACATCACATCCAATACATTTCCTTTAACATATTATTCACTATTCAAAAACGTGAATATAACTCTATTAATAAGTTATAAAAATTAACTTATCAAAATAAGTCGTTGCGAATTTATAAAACAATGTTTATAAATTCCTTTATTACCCTATATTCAATTCATAACTCAATTATATACCAAAGGTTCATACTATAAGTTAAATACTTATAATTTATTTGTTTGCAAAATCGTTCCTTTGAACTTCATAATTACAAATCTTATAACTTATAAGATTCAATTATTTATCCAAAACTTATTCTTCAAATAACCTTTACAAATTTTATAAACCTACTGCTTATAAAATTCCATTTATAACTTCACCGTTTATAATTCTATAAATTTCATTCATTTATGAAATTCATTCACAATTCATTCTAACACCTATAAAAACTCGTTTTATAATTCCAATATTTTTAATTTATAAATATCAATTTATAAACCTCTTATATAAATCAATTTATACTATTCTTTTAAAACGTCTTTAAACTCCTTTATAATTTCATCATTTTGATTTATAAAATAATTAAATTTTATACATCCTATTTTTAAACTTTTCACAATAAATTCAAAAATCGCAATTTAAACTATTTTATAAAATCATTAACCCCATATTTCTCAAAAATCAACTTTTAACTATTTTTCTCAAAAATCATAATTTTATAACATTAAAATTATACGTTTATTTATTTAAAATGAATCAATTCCATAAATATTTTATAAATGTATACTTTCAAAAATCACTTTAAAAATCATTTTAAAATTCCAAAATTTGGTCCAATGATGCTACACACCAAATAGTCAATCACGACAACAACGACATCATATATCGATATGATAATCAACGAATATCAAAATATCCATAATCAAATAAATAATGTTGAGGAATCCAGTTGGATCCCTCCAACCTGTTTTCCTGCATCCAAAGATGTTAGCACAATACCAATTCCGTTCCAGTACGAAATTATCGCGGTATATGGGATTTAAAATATTATCCGCTTAATAGACGGTGCAATAGGGTCTCATCCGCTATACAATGCGGGAAATCAATAACTGCAATATATACATATGCCAATATATAAATATATTGCTATTATATATAATACCAATTTCACTGTTTATGAAATATTCGCGGTATATGTTTTTAATAAATAACATCCGCTTACAAACGGCGCATAATGTCTATTTTAACAATCAATAGATAACAATCATCATTCAAACATACTTTCAACAATTTTAAATCTAACTATTTAAAATTAAAATCGAAACTGATTCGATTGAGTGAGAAGTTCTCACCTTGATTTCAATTCCGTTTTAGCGATTTATTTCGAATAAAATTAAACGGACGTTTAATTTTACCCGAAATTTTCACTAACTCCAAACGATGCCAACCCAATTCCATAGTATAGTGCTCGTCCCTACGATTCCAACGCAACTGGTTTTGCGCGTTTTCGACCTCCTATGAAAAAGTTATGCATATTTGAAGTTACACGATTTTTATAGTTAAAAATTTACAACAATTTCTATTCTAATTATTTTCTTAACCTAATCATAGCCATTAGATCTCCATCCCCTGCATCATGACTGTGCGCTACATCTCCTTCCCCAAACTCACGTTCGCTCCCAGTAAACAAAAAAGCAACAACCCATAAACCTTCAAATTAGGGTTTGATATCATCCCCTCCTCGAACGTTTATAATTCGATCAGGCACCTCCATTCAAACGAGCATCTCTCCCTCTACGTTCGGCCACCACCCTATGCAACTCGGCCACCCCTAGCGCCCTGATTTGCATGCGCAACCGGACCCAAACGCGGCCACGTATCTCACAATATATAGCTCCATTCGTGATCATATCTGTATAGATGTGAAGTTCACATCACACTCTACAATTTCTTAGTTTATAGCATTTGATAATAATGAGTGGATTGAGAGAAATTAGAGGAGAAAGGTAGGAAGATTTCGGCCATTCATTGTAGATGGAGGCGGCTGCAGAAACAAACCCTAGCTTATTTTTTTTCATTTGTGAAGAGATGGGCTATTTATAGAAAATCGAACGAAACACTATTCATTTTGGATTTTCCAAACTCCGATTTACGCACGGTGACCCACGTTACTAGGGTTTACCCTGCGTTCCGGACACAATGGAACGTGTTTCGGGAGCTAATTCGGTCATCTGTGCGAGTTATGGCAATAAACATTCAATTTAAATTAAACCGATTTAAACTATTTTCTAGGCGTTTTAGCTTGCACCGGACAAACGGTAAATCCGATTGACATGAAATTTGAAATATTACAACAATATCACATTACGGATCCGATAAAACTTGTTTCGTAGAAATCCGAGACTGTTTGAAAAATGGCTATTTTAACTCGCCAAATAAATATTAAAAACAATTTCGATGCGTTTCGAGCTGCCACGATCAAACGATAACTCCGATTGCTACGAAAATTGAAATCCGATAATAACAAACTGTTACGGATCCAGTGAAACTAGTTTCGTCCCATTCTGAGACTGTTCAAAAATTGACTAATTTCACTAGTCGATTAAATATTAAAATATTCAATTTTCACAAATTAACTTTTAATTCGATTTTAAAAGTTCTAAAATATCATTTTAACTTCAATATGATATAATAAAATTTTACAAATCATTTTCAATCATATTTAACTCGATTTTCAATTATTTCCATAATTTAACATATTAAATTATCGATTTAATTATTCAATTAAATCGAATTATTCGAAATAAAATTTATTCCACTTATAATTTCACTTATTAATATTTAAAATAAATTAAATATTCAAATTTTAATTAATAAAAATCCTGGGTCGTTACATACTTCCCCATTAAAAGAATTTCGCCCTCGAAATTATTAAGTAAGAAAAGTTACAGAATCCATTAACTTTCCCAAAATCCATAGTTAAACTTCTTATAAATCTTTACTAAGTTTCCAAATCATACTTAGTTATCTTTTCAAAAATAACTACTATTGTTTAACTTTCAATTCCAAATCAAAGTTAAAGTTTTCAAAAAAAATTCCAATTTTCTCAAAAAATTTCTAACGCCTTAAATTTTCGGAAAAATTCACCATAGTCTCCTTTGCGCGGCTCGATCCGAAAAAAAAATGACAGTATATATATCACAAATATACATCTCATCAAGTAATGAGGCATCCCACAGGGAAAAAAGTGTAAAAGTACGATATTTAATCCGAGATATGTACCTTATATTTTATTAGCGAGCATATACGGCTAATATAGTGCGAAAGCGAGCTCCAAATGCGAAGTAAACGTGATCCGCACCTACTAAACACTCAACAAACAACATGAGAATCATGCATATATGAAAATAGTATCAATATACAACATATAGCAACATAATAACTACATGTGCCAATATAGCAAATGCAACAAAACAACAAATGCAAACATCAACCAACTATCATCCAACTAACATTCAACTAACATCCATAACCAATAAATATTCATTCATATTCTCATTAATATTCAATGTAACGACCCGTAATTTTCGTTAATTCAATTTAGTCATTTTAATAGGATTTAAATAATTTAAGTTAGAAAGAAATTAAGATCTGTGTTTTTTTTGAAGCAAATGACTAAATGAAATGAAACCATGGGAATTTAAGTCTAAGAATTTCCAGTTGGAACAAAATGACGAGAAATTTAAGTGCTGTAAATTGTTATTTATAGGCTAAGAAATTAATATAAGAAAACAAATGGGAAGATTTCATTTATTTCATGGTTTTAATTCGTTTTTCTTTAATAAGTTGTAATTGAATTTAGTAGAAAATAATATGTATTAAACCTACTTATAGAATTCGAAGCTAATTCAAATGAATTTAAGTAGTGAAAAGGCTTTACCTGTATATATATTTAATATGAGAAATAAATGGGAATATTAAATTAATTTAATGCAGTAAAGGAATGAAAACGGTAATTAGAATAAATTAAGGAATTCTGTAACGCAAGTAATAAATCTGTACCATGAATGAACGTTTCACTTTGATAAATTATTTAAATGAGATGACTTAATAAATAAATAATTAGGTCAATTGGTATGTGGTGAAATTTGATGTTGAAATATTTTGTAGATAAGGGTTTAGGTAGAATGGGTTAATTTATGAAATAAAGGATAGAAATCATATAAAACGTTAAGCAAGTTGATTAATGTTGTAACGTAAGGTGTAAATGTAAATTCCAATGGAAACGTATCCTTATTTTAGGTAGAAATTTTAGGTATATTGATAAAGTGGAGTATATACACTTAGTAATAAATTTAGTACAGGAAAAACGAAATGGAAATATTGAATTTATTTAATTCGTATATATATTACCTATTTATATGGCCTATTAAATTTAATCGGATATCAATGGCAATTAATTCCTTAAATTAGTGCAATCAATGTATGATTAATTGATAACGATGAAAAGGTTGATTATATTCAGTGTGAACAACGTAAAATATCATCATAGCATGATACTTGGTTTGAATAGAAGGGTGAAATTGGGAATCAAATATTATTTAATGATAATAACGTTAGTATTGGTTAATAAATAGATTTCAATGCAGTAACCAAATAAATGGAATAAGATGAGTATATATTGCATAGAAATGAAATGTAAATTGTCACATTTGGTAGGAGCTAATTTTTAGAAACATATAAATGTTGAATCAGTAAATATTAAATTCCATTTAATATAAGAATTCAAAGGTGGAAGATTTACATTTGGATTGGAAATTGGATAGTTATTAATTAAAAGTGACCATTGAATAAATTTATGCAAACGTGATATAATGTTAATAGATGGGGATCAACTTTTATTTATGTGGTTAAGGGAATTTAATTTCTATAGTATGATAATCGAAATTAATGGAAGATATAACCATGTCAATTATGCATATAAGGTAATAAGGTAATGAAACCGAGGTAAATTAATTAATTGAGACTTTAAGTAAAATTAACGTGTGGAATTGACCAAGGTTCAATAAAATGAGAATTTGATTGGTTATATTTATTGGTTGAGAAAGGTAAATGTGTATTTGGGGAATAAATTTAGTCAGACTTAAATATTGAATTTAATTAATTAATATATATGATAAATGATGATTAAATAAAAACCCAATACTCTATATATATGTATAATATTTGAGTGAAAATAATAATACACTTATAAATGTGGAATTAAGAGTTTACAACAACTATTTTGAGTAAAGAAATTGTTCATTCAAGTAAATTTGAAACATCGCAATAGGTGTAGATTAAGTGTTGCGTTAAATAAATTATAAATGAATAAATTTATAGAAACGTAGGAACGGAGGAATGAACATTATAGTAATGTAAAACGTATTGTTGGATAATAATTAAGTATAGGCTTGTAAATTTGATGTATGACAATAAATTTTGTACGAAAATCTTTCTATTAGTTGATAAGTCTTATTTTGATCAATTTAAAGGAATACACCAAATTTTGTAGTTAGTACGGAATATTGATGAGTGAATGAATAAGATGAAACAAAGGTGGAATGTATTAGTTGAGGTTTTAAGTTATTTATGTGATAAGTTACCAAAATTACAATTTTATCTAAAT
Source organism: Allium cepa (assembly GCA_030765085.1). Taxonomy (NCBI): domain Eukaryota; kingdom Viridiplantae; phylum Streptophyta; class Magnoliopsida; order Asparagales; family Amaryllidaceae; genus Allium; species Allium cepa. The sequence continues at coordinate 200,142,893 of CM060935.1, forward strand.
ACAGTAATTTATGCAAACAAAAGATGAACATTTTGAAATATTACCACAGTGATATATAAAAGAAACGTTAACTATGTAGTTGGAGAAAAATTGATATATTTTGAGTTGGATAATAGAAATCAAGTTATTTATATAATTAGATTTAAGATGAGAGTATAAGTATATGATTTAATAATTGGGTTTTGCGAATAAAATTTATAATTCCCAAATAATAAGAAAACGCAGAGGTTAACACTGCGAAATTTATATACTTATAAATTTTAATTCACATCCAAGCTTGCTAAATTATTTGAAATTGATTGGATTATATAAGTAATGAAATTTGGCCAATATTTAAAGTTGAAAGAAAATTTGGATTTTATGATTTATTTTAATTTATTTAATAAATATTAAAAATAGCCATTTTTGTCACGGACTCGGATTTCGACGAAACCAGTTTCATCGGATCCGTAACGTTGAATTATAATAATGTTTCAAGTTTCGTAGCGATCGGACTTGTCGTTTGATCGTACGGACTCGAAACGCCTTGAAATTTACGCATTTTGTAATCAATTTGAAATTTTTGTTTTTTTTACATAACTTCTTCATATGATCGAATTTGGTCGCGAAACATTTTCTATCGCGTTCAGAATATTTTAAAACACCTATTTGGATATATAGTTTTAACAAATTTGGCTCCGGAGGCATAGCGGGCTTTTTGGACCATGGTTTGTCACGCACGTTCGCGTATCCAGTCTAGCTACCCTACCTCTAGCCCATCTATAAATATACATCCATAAACCCTAGCTCCTTTCTTTTTCATTTGCTGTACGTTCATTTCTTCACTCTTTTCTCTTCCCCAAATGTATACATCTCAGATCAAATTCCAGATCCATCCACAGTTCAAAATCAAAAGTCAAAACTCAAAAATTTCAGAAAATTCCAGAAAAAATATATGTTGAAGTATTCGATACGCGTAATATACTGGTGAAATTCGTTTTTCAATTGGAGCTGTCGTTCATCCAGAACAAATTCAAACAGCCCCAAAACCGTTCATCATCGTCGCGCAAAACTTCGTCGGATCGGAAAACGGTTTCTGGGTTTTGTAGAGTGGACGATGGGGATCGCATCTATGTGGTTAGTTTGGCGTTTCAACATTTGGATTGGCGGGAATTTTTGATTGGGTTTCGAAAATTTAGTGGCGGTCTGGGGGATCTGCGTGCGTGCGTTGTGGTAGGGGGAGGTGACGTGTCCTGTGAGTTGTCTTCTTTTATTTTGTGTTCTTTTTTTTCATTTATTTTAAATTTTGTGTTCAATCGAATTTTCGTCATAACTTTCTCATACGAACTCGTTTTCACGCGAATTTTTTTTTGTTAGGATCGTAATTTAATTTCGAATCTGATGACGCTGGTTTGGATGAATTCTGAGACGGGCGAATTTTTGAGTTTAAATTGAATTTAAATTCGATTTAAATTCAAAAGGTGAGTGTTTTGACCCACTCACATTTACTAGAAGCTTTTATGTTTGTTAAATAAATTTTAGAAATGAATAGAAATTTATTTTGAGCTTTTGGCATGTTATTTCATTCATATCTGTAGAATTGCATTTTTTTGAATTTAACTGTTAATTTAATTGATTTATTGCGTGTTAATTGGCTGTTAGAAATTATTGTTTGCATATGAACTGCTAGTTAACAGTTATGTCAATTATCACTGAATATAAATTGTTAGATTAATAGTTGATAAATATAATTTGAAATAAAACTGCCAATTATTACCTGTTGTATATTACCAAACATATATTGTTATTGATTGATATTGCTTGATGGTTGTGATTGGATGATGGATGTGTTATTGAATGGATGTTTTATTTGATATCATTAAACTGCAAGTTAGTATGCATTTTTCATTTCATTCGGGATTGCTGTTTGAAATGATATACAACCGCAGTTTTATTTTTTTAAATTGCGGATTGAAATGATAAATATCCGTATCACTTGACCATAGGATAGAAAACTATATACAGGCACCGTGGTCTATATATAACTATTTTTAAAATGTGATTTCTATGGTTTGGATGAAATACGGTTTATAAAATCTTAAATTTTATACTGAATAAATGTTTTCTTCCATATTTATATACATATGAAGTTGAAAATTTTGAAATAAAAAGGTGTATAAATCTCTTTATTAAAATGGAAGAAAATTTAGAAAATGGAGTTTGGTAAATTTATATCCTATGTTTAAATGTAAAATTGGAAATTTTAAGATATGATATTTGTAATTGGATTTTCCCAAAATAAATAGAAAGGGATATTCTAGTATAATTTGAAGTGGAAAAATTCTATATATATATATATATATATTTTACTAGAAATTGAAATCTTATTAATTATGGATTTTATGTGAATGGTCAAGATTAATTAATAGAATAGTGATTTTGAAAGGATAAAAGAAAATCCAATTTTATTTGAAATATTAATGCTCAAAAATGGATATAAATATATATAAAAATTGAAATGGTTTTGGGACTTGAAGTAATATTTCGGATTTTGGTTTAACTTTAAAGATAATTTATTTCTTTATAAAGCAACAGTAAGGTTAAACCTTTTTAATTCGCATACCGTTGAATATCCAAACCATTTAGTTTTGAAAATAATGGTTTTAAAATACTATGGATTTTCGAAGAATTATGTTGAAAGTTACAAACAGAATATTGGTTACATGGGATATTAAATAATAAAAAGTGACATAATTTTTGAAAAGGAATATTTTATTTGGGAAATGATATCATTGATTTGGGTTTTATAAAAATAATATCAAAATGAATCTTTTTGGGTTTTAAAGAAGAAATGATATCGTAATATTATGGTTTTGAAATGGATTATATTCTGGTTTTAAAGTACAAACTATTTTTAAATGACCGCGGTGTTATAATAACGATGGGTTGGCAAAGAGACCGGGATCGGATATGGACATACTCTCTGTCGATACCGAAAACCACTTTGACTAACCGTGTACGCGGTGGAGATTCCAGAATGAAGTAGGTGGTGGCGACGTTTCCTGTAAGGTAAATACGTGGACCCAACTCCCGTGAGTTGGCATAAGGTGGCTAAAACAGGAGCGATTCTCAGGCCAATGAGGTCATTCCTCTGATCGGACGCTCCTCTTCGATATTATACTTTGACTTGGATTTGATTCAGTGGCCACTTCTATATTTTGATTTTGGGGAGTTAGTCCGAGGTGGGCGGTAACTGCGGCTACGCGTTTCCACCAGCCTGGATAGCAATTGGTATATCTACCCTGGCATTGCCTAGTTGTGCCGTGTCACCTACCATACCGAGCCTTTACTACGAGTTTCTATTTGTGTCGTACCTATGGAGTATCCTCTGGTAGCTTCCCGATCAGGAGGTATTACGGTACTGTATAGACTATTGGCATTTTACGTGTTAAGGTGGAAAATGTAAAGCCTTAACGCTATTTAAAAGTAAGTTTATTTTACAATTAGACACTATTATAATAGCGCAATATACTACATAGTAAATAGTTTAACGGATCCTTAGGAGATGTAAATCCTGAACATCTCTTGAGTTACTGTACTCATATTTATTTCTGTTTATTTAACTCATAAGATATTCTAGTCTGACTCGAGTGTTTTTGTCTTTTCAAATTCGCTCGGGCCAGTCCGAGCGTTTCAGGATAGCAGATTTTAGCTTTGGAGGACAAAGACGAAGAATCAGTATTATTTTATATATAGTATTACACCACACTCTTTCTATTCCGCTGCATTGCTTGTATTGGTATGTGTAACTCTGATATTTATTGTAAAAGAAGAATCAAGCTTTTGTAAACTGTTTATGAACTGTATATTTGTTATTATATTTTATCCTTCCGCTGTGAGATTCTATTTTGTTTTATTTCCTCTCTGTTTTTCTTATTTACCCCATAACAAATCCGCCCTTCCGTATGGTTTGAATCGACATGTGTGTCTGCCATTGCACTTGGAGGGTGCAGCATGATAGGGGGTTCTCGCTTCCTGGTTTGGTAGCGAACGGTTGACTCTTACTCCTACATGTCCCCGTGGGGGTTGGTGGTGCAGTCGAGAGGCTGGCCGTAAAGGCAGAACACAGGTACCAATGTATGCTACGGTGGGCGTTACCCCACTGGTGCGGCCCGTTACAGTTGGTATCAGAGCTTTGGTTTAACGATAAACCTTGGCTTTGTGGGGTTTGACTCTTTGTTAATAGGGTAGAAATATCCTATGGGAGTCGCTGAGTGTATATATATGAGAGATCGTATTTGTTAGTATTAATGAAAAGATTTTTATATTGTGTTAATCTGTTCCGCTTTGTATTTATAAATTCTGGTTGATGCATGGGACGCTATGCCATCAATAGGGATTTCTAAACACTTAATAGGACAGACCGACATAATATCCGTTTTAATATAGGTGAATGAAATAATTTTGCCTATTATATTTTCTATATATAAAAATAGTTTTATAAAGATATATATATATTTGGTTGCTATAGATTGGGTGTTAGAAAATAAAAATATCTATAATAACTGAAGCTAAGTTGAAATTATGATAAATCAAATTGGAGATTTTAGAACTTAAGTCCGGGATTTTTCCAAATCTGCTTTCAAAGAATTTGTAAAATTTATTGATTTGGGTTATAAGTATTTTCTTATATAAATATTTAGTATAATTCGGAATAATTATTTTAAAGAAGATTTTGGAAAAGAATTAAATTCTGTACTTTCCTCTCTGTCGCTGGAAAATAAATTCGGTGATGACGGCCGCATCATCGACTTTCATTTTCGAGTTTCGAAGGGGAAAGGCCACTGTAGTAAATTCTACTGCAGATTTATTTTGAAATTTTCTAAAAATTTTCTTTTATTGTTCTAAATATAATTAGAGATATAAAAGTTGTAAGAACTTATTTATCTATTATTTTGAAATAGATTAAAATTTAACCCGGTATTTAATTCTAAATTTTTCCGTTAATTAATTGTTTAAAATTTGTTAGTGAAATAAAAGTTAAGTAATAAATGAATTGAAACCTCTAATTGAAATAAGAGAATAACTGCAAAGCTATAAAGAGGAATTTGCATACATATGAGATAAAGGGTAATATGAATAAACATTAAATTTAATTAAAAGAATGGAGATTAAACTTGTATAAGTTCAATTGCAATTTCCTTAACATAAATAACTTACCCAAATATAAAAGTTGAAGTGTTAAATGAGAAACTGGAATTGAATATTTTACAAGTAGGAAATTAGGAAAAATGAAGTATTCAATAAATTACTATTATAATAAGAATTCAATGGTATAAACTTAAGTTATAATTGAAATTTTGCTGAAAATAAGTTAAGAATTATTAATAGATGATATGAACCTGAGTAAATAAAATGAAATTCTAAATAAGAATTGATTGTAGGATTATTAGTTTAAGATGTCTTCAGTCTCCCCTATTCCAATATAATGGAAAGTAGGAAAAATTGAAATGACTACAATTAATAGTTGATGAATAAATAAAAACTTTCACTTATAAGAATGAATGTTAGCAGATTAAGAATTTAAGGGAAATCTTACAAGTGAAGCTTGAGGGAAAAGGTATTCTATTAATTTGCTATTGTTAATGAGAATTAATTGGATAAGCTTAAGATAAATTGGAAATTTTACTATATAAGTAAAGGTAAGTAGTATAAATAGATGATATATACTTTAGTCAATAAATTGGAATACAAATATAATGAATTTTGTAATAAATGGAAAATAAAACTTGTAAGAACAAAGAAATCCCTCATAAAGGAAGGGAAGAAAATCAAACCACTGAAGTATGAAATAAATGTATAATAAGCTATTTTGGTGTTGATTTGAATTGTTTGGTTGATGTATGGTTGTTGGGTAAGGAATTTTGAAGTTGTGGGATGGAGAAATAATCTATCTTTGATCCATCTAAGACTGTTGAGTAAAGGATGCACTTGATAGTTATTTTACATTTCGTACAATTTCGGAATTTGAACCTAACAACTAATTGTTTGTTTGATTGAATGATTGTCTGTTGGTGGCATGTGCTGTTTGTTAAAATTTATGGTTGTTGCATTTGATTGGATATAAATGATTGAATCTACCCAAACATTTCACTGTAAAATAAATATTTAACCTCTTAGATTATATAAGTGAATACAGGTGTTGGAAGCAACTGCTACTGCTTTTGGTTCCAAAATAATAAGCGTATTGCCCGACAGATAGGTACGTTTTCGGATTACGATTAAAGCGCTATTTATATATTTTCCCGTGTGGGATATTTTATTTTGGATATATATGTAATATATTTGTATATTTGGATATTATATTTTCTCCAGAGTCCCTCCGTACAAAGGAGACTCTGCCAAAAATTTTCGTAAATTTTGGACTTAGAATTTTGTTGAAATTGTTTTCCAACTTTAATAATTCAAGTATTAAAAGACATAATGATTATAAAACAAGTGTAATTCATTAAAGGAAATTAATTTAGTAAATTATTGTTATAAGTTAATATTTGAAATTAGATATACTGTTTATTCTTCCTTCTCCCTTCCTTTTCCTCTTCGGGGACGAAAAGTTTTGAGTGGGGGAGAGTGTAACGACCCGTAATTTTCGTTAATTCAATTTAGTCATTTTAATAGGAATTAAATAATTTAAGTTAGAAAGAAATTAAGATCTGTGTTTTTTTTGAAGCAAATGACTAAATGAAATGAAACCATGGGAATTTAAGTCTAAGAATTTCCAGTTGGAACAAAATGACGAGAAATTTAAGTGCTGTAAATTGTTATTTATAGGCTAAGAAATTAATATAAGAAAACAAATGGGAAGATTTCATTTATTTCATGGTTTTAATTCGTTTTTCTTTAATAAGTTGTAATTGAATTTAGTAGAAAATAATATGTATTAAACCTACTTATAGAATTCGAAGCTAATTCAAATGAATTTAAGTAGTGAAAAGGCTTTACCTGTATATATATTTAATATGAGAAATAAATGGGAATATTAAATTAATTTAATGCAGTAAAGGAATGAAAACGGTAATTAGAATAAATTAAGGAATTCTGTAACGCAAGTAATAAATCTGTACCTTGAATGAACGTTTCACTTTGATAAATTATTTAAATGAGATGACTTAATAAATAAATAATTAGGTCAATTGGTATGTGGTGAAATTTGATGTTGAAATATTTTGTAGATAAGGGTTTAGGTGGAATGGGTTAATTTATGAAATAAAGGATAGAAATCATATAAAACGTTAAGCAAGTTGATTAATGTTGTAACGTAAGGTGTAAATGTAAATTCCAATGGAAACGTATCCTTATTTTAGGTAGAAATTTCAGGTATATTGATAAAGTGGAGTATATACACTTAGTAATAAATTTAGTGCAGGAAAAACGAAATGGAAATATTGAATTTATTTAATTCGTATATATATTACCTATTTATATGGCCTATTAAATTTAATCGGATATCAATGGCAATTAATTCCTTAAATTAGTGCAATCAATGTATGATTAATTGATAACGATGAAAAGGTTGATTATATTCAGTGTGAACAACGTAAAATATCATCATAGCATGATACTTGGTTTGAATAGAAGGGTGAAATTGGGAATCAAATTTTATTTAATGATAATAACGTTAGTATTGGTTAATAAATAGATTTCAATGCAGTAACCAAATAAATGGAATAAGATGAGTATATATTGCATAGAAATGAAATGTAAATTGTCACATTTGGTAGGAGCTAATTTTTAGAAACATATAAATGTTGAATCAGTAAATATTAAATTCCATTTAATATAAGAATTCAAAGGTGGAAGATTTACATTTGGATTGGAAATTGGATAGTTATTAATTAAAAGTGACCATTGAATAAATTTATGCAAACGTGATATAATGTTAATAGATGGGGATCAACTTTTATTTATGTGGTTAAGGGAATTTAATTTCTATAGTATGATAATCGAAATTAATGGAAGATATAACCATGTCAATTATGCATATAAGGTAATAAGGTAATGAAACCGAGGTAAATTAATTAATTGAGACTTTAAGTAAAATTAACGTGTGGAATTGACCAAGGTTCAATAAAATGAGAATTTGATTGGTTATATTTATTGGTTGAGAAAGGTAAATGTGTATTTGGGGAATAAATTTAGTCAGACTTAAATATTGAATTTAATTAATTAATATATATGATAAATGATGATTAAATAAAAACCCAATACTCTATATATATGTATAATATTTGAGTGAAAATAATAATACACTTATAAATGTGGAATTAAGAGTTTACAACAACTATTTTGAGTAAAGAAATTGTTCATTCAAGTAAATTTGAAACATCGCAATAGGTGTAGATTAAGTGTTGCGTTAAATAAATTATAAATGAATAAATTTATAGAAACGTAGGAACGGAGGAATGAACATTATAGTAATGTAAAACGTATTGTTGGATAATAATTAAGTATAGGCTTGTAAATTTGATGTATGACAATAAATTTTGTACGAAAATCTTTCTATTAGTTGGTAAGTCTTATTTTGATCAATTTAAAGGAATACACCAAATTTTGTAGTTAGTACGGAATATTGATGAGTGAATGAATAAGATGAAACAAAGGTGGAATGTATTAGTTGAGGTTTTAAGTTATTTATGTGATAAGTTACCAAAATTACAATTTTATCTAAATACAGTAATTTATGCAAACAAAAGATGAACATTTTGAAATATTACCACAGTGATATATAAAAGAAACGTTAACTATGTAGTTGGAGAAAAATTGATATATTTTGAGTTGGATAATAGAAATCAAGTTATTTATATAATTAGATTTAAGATGAGAGTATAAGTATATGATTTAATAATTGGGTTTTGCGAACAAAATTTATAATTCCCAAATAATAAGAAAACGCAGAGGTTAACACTGCGAAATTTATATACTTATAAATTTTAATTCACATCCAAGCTTGCTAAATTATTTGAAATTGATTGGATTATATAAGTAATGAAATTTGGCCAATATTTAAAGTTGAAAGAAAATTTGGATTTTATGATTTATTTTAATTTATTTAATAAATATTAAAAATAGCCATTTTTGTCACGGACTCGGATTTCGATGAAACCAGTTTCATCGGATCCGTAACGTTGAATTATAATAATGTTTCAAGTTTCGTAGCGATCGGACTTGTCGTTTGATTGTACGGACTCGAAACGCCTTGAAATTTACGCATTTTGAAATCAATTTGAAATTTTTGTTTTTTTTACATAACTTCTTCATACGATCGAATTTGGTCGCGAAACTTTTTCCATCGCGTTCAGAATATTTTAAAACACCTATTTGGATATATAGTTTTAACAAATTTGGCTCCGGAGGCATAGCGGGCTTTTTGGACCATGGTTTGTCACGCACGTTCGCGTATCCAGTCTAGCTACCCTACCTCTAGCCCATCTATAAATATACATCCATAAACCCTAGCTCCTTTCTTTTTCATTTGCTGTACGTTCATTTCTTCACTCTTTTCTCTTCCCCAAATGTATACATCTCAGATCAAATTCCAGATCCATCCACAGTTCAAAATCAAAAGTCAAAACTCAAAAATTTCAGAAAATTCCAGAAAAAATATATGTTGAGGTATTCGATACGCGTAATATACTGGTGAAATTCGTTTTTCAATTGGAGCTGTCGTTCATCCAGAACAAATTCAAACAGCCCCAAAACCGTTCATCATCGTCGCGCAAAACTTCGTCGGATCGGAAAACGGTTTCTGGGTTTTGTAGAGTGGACGATGGGGATCGCATCTATGTGGTTAGTTTGGCGTTTCAACGGTTGGATTGGCGGGAAATTTTGATTGGGTTTCGAAAATTTAGTGGCGGCCTGGGGGATCTGTGTGCGTGCGTTGTGGTAGGGGGAGGTGACGTGTCCTGTGAGTTGTCTTCTTTTATTTTGTGTTCTTTTTTTTCATTTATTTTAAATTTTGTGTTCAATCGAATTTTCGTCATAACTTTCTCATACGAACTCGTTTTCGCGCGAATTTTTTTTTGTTAGGATCGTAATTTAATTTCGAATCTGATGACGCTGGTTTGGACGAATTCTGAGACGGGCGAATTTTTGAGTTTAAATTGAATTTAAATTCGATTTAAATTCAAAAGGTGAGTGTTTTGACCCACTCACAATTACTAGAAGCTTTTATGTTTGTTAAATAAATTTTAGAAATGAATAGAAATTTATTTATGAGCTTTTGGCATGTTATTTCATTCATATCTGTAGAATTGCATTTTTTTGAATTTAACTGTTAATTTAATTGATTTATTGCGTGTTAATTGGCTGTTAGAAATTATTGTTTGCATATGAACTGCTAGTTAACAGTTATGTCAATTATCACTGAATATAAATTGTTAGATTAATAGTTGATAAATATAATTTGAAATAAAACTGCCAATTATTACCTGTTGTATATTACCAAACATATATTGTTATTGATTGATATTGCTTGATGGTTGTGATTGGATGATGGATGTGTTATTGAATGGATGTTTTATTTGATATCATTAAACTGCAAGTTAGTATGCATTTTTCATTTCATTCGGGATTGCGGTTTGAAATGATATACAACCGCAGTTTTATTTTTTTAAATTGCGGATTGAAATGATAAATATCCGTATCACTTGACCATAGGATAGAAAACTATATACAGGCACCGTGGTCTATATATAACTATTTTTAAAATGTGATTTCTATGGTTTGGATGAAATACGGTTTATAAAATCTTAAATTTTATACTGAATAAATGTTTTCTTCCATATTTATATACATATGAAGTTGAAAATTTTGAAATAAAAAGGTGTATAAATCTCTTTATTAAAATGGAAGAAAATTTAGAAAATGGAGTTTGGTAAATTTATATCCTATGTTTAAATGTAAAATTGGAAATTTTAAGATATGATATTTGTAATTGGATTTTCCCAAAAATAAATAGAAAGGGATATTCTAGTATAATTTGAAGTGGAAAAATTCTATATATATATATATATATTTTACTAGAAATTGAAATCTTATTAATTATGGATTTTATGTGAATGGTCAAGATTAATTAATAGAATAGTGATTTTGAAAGGATAAAAGAAAATCCAATTTTAGTTGAAATATTAATGCTCAAAAATGGATATAAATATATATAAAAATTGAAATGGTTTTGGGACTTGAAGTAATATTTCGGATTTTGGTTTAACTTTAAAGATAATTTATTTCTTTATAAAGCAACAGTAAGGTTAAACCTTTTTAATTCGCATACCGTTGAATATCCAAACCATTTAGTTTTGAAAATAATGGTTTTAAAATACTATGGATTTTCGAAGAATTATGTTGAAAGTTACAAACAGAATATTGGTTACATGGGATATTAAATAATTTAAAGTGACATAATTTTTGAAAAGGAATATTTTATTTGGGAAATGATATCATTGATTTGGGTTTTATAAAAATAATATCAAAATTAATCTTTTTGGGTTTTAAAGAAGAAATGATATCGTAATATTATGGTTTCGAAATGGATTATATTCTGGTTTTAAAGTACAAACTATTTTTAAATGACCGCGGTGTTATAATAACGATGGGTTGGCAAAGAGACCGGGATCGGATATGGACATACTCTCTGTCGATACCGAAAACCACTTTGACTAACCGTGTACGCGGTGGAGATTCCAGAATGAAGTTGGTGGCGGCGACGTTTCCTGTAAGGTAAATACGTGGACCCAACTCCCGTGAGTTGGCATAAGGTGGCTAAAACAGGAGCGATTCTCAGGCCAATGAGGTCATTCCTCTGATCGGACGCTCCTCTTCGATATTATACTTTGACTTGGATTTGATTCAGTGGCCACTTCTATATTTTGATTTTGGGGAGTTAGTCCGAGGTGGGCGGTAACTGCGGCTACGCGTTTCCACCAGCCTGGATAGCAATTGGTATATCTACCCTGGCATTGCCTAGTTGTGCTGTGTCACCTACCATACCGAGCCTTTACTACGAGTTTCTATTTGTGTCGTACCTATGGAGTATCCTCTGGTAGCTTCCCGATCAGGAGGTATTACGGTACTGTATAGACTATTGGCATTTTACGTGTTAAGGTGGAAAATGTAAAGCCTTAACGCTATTTAAAAGTAAGTTTATTTTACAATTAGACACTATTATAATAGCGCAATATACTACATAGTAAATAGTTTAACGGATCCTTAGGAGATGTAAATCCCGAACATCTCTTGAGTTACTGTACTCATATTTATTTCTGTTTATTTAACTCATAAGATATTCTAGTCTGACTCGAGTGTTTTTGTCTTTTCAAATTCGCTCGGTTCAGTCCGAGCGTTTCAGGATAGCAGATTTTAGCTTTGGAGGACGAAGACGAAGAATCAGTATTATTTTATATATAGTATTACACCACACTCTTTCTATTCCGCTGCATTGCTTGTATTGGTATGTGTAACTCTGATATTTATTGTAAAAGAAGAATCAAGCTTTTGTAAACTGTTTATGAACTGTATATTTGTTATTATATTTTATCCTTCCGCTGTGAGATTCTATTTTGTTTTATTTCCTCTCTTGTTTTCTTATTTACCCCATAACAAATCCGCCCTTCCGTATGGTTTGAATCGGCATGTGTGTCGGTTTAAAGTATGCGAAAGGCGGGATGTTACATTCAATGAAATGAGTTTTAAATTTAATCACATTTGATTCATTTACAGTGGATGTTTTTACTAACATTCATTTTCAATTAGTTTATATCCACTAATTCATATTCAAGTTGGTTCACTTCCAAATCAAATTCACTTCTATTTAAGATTCACTTAACTTCCAATTGAATTCCAATTACTTTAGCTTTCAATTTCATTAACATTCAATTCATTACAAAAGTTGAATTTCATTACATAACTCAAGTTCACATCTATCACTTAACTTTATTAATTTACTTTGATACCAATATCAACTTACTTCAACATCTCTTAAGTTATACTTCATTTTATAAACATCATTTGTTTTTACTTAACTTAAATTCCCACTTATTAATCAATTCAGATTCCAATTCTAAAGTAAATTTCCATTTAACTTTAAATTCATTTTTATTTACAACTCATATTCATAAATATATACATATAGTTTCACTTCTTATATACATAAGATTATTTCAACATTGTAAATCACATTAATTATAATTCAATTCTTATAATTCTTTTGCTTATACAATTATTCTTTTATTTAGATATTCAAACAACTTATTCAACAACCAAACAATCAACTTATATACACTTTAATAATTCTGAAAAATTATTTCTTCATATATAAAATATAATCAAGGTAAAATTATTTCATTTACCCAATTTAAAACAATACTGTGTCGAATTGTAATATTCAAGTGTTTATAAACCCCTTTGGCATAGTTGTCCAGACCGTGCTGACGAAGGTTCATATGCCACTCAATAAACCAATCATCACAATATAAAACAATTTTATATTCACTAACAAATACGCGCTCATATCTATTATTACGCTCTACTCATTCTAGAGTACTACTGACTCTATCTCTAATGAGTAATACCCAACAGAACCATGGTTGTCGCTTAACCATAAGCTCTGATTCCACCTGTGAGGACCCGCAAATCCGTACTCCTTGAATATACACTAATCTCCATAGATTAACTTAAGATGAACAGAAATACGAATTCTCAATGTTTAAGAAAAAGAAAAGAGAAAGAAAAATGTAGAAGAAGAGGGGAAAAGATAGAAAATAGAGAGAAAAGAAAATAGAACGAAACAGAAAGAAAACAACTGAACAATATCAGAATCTCACAATCGCAGTGGAACAATATATAATAGATAAATGAATAATCTTTAAATAAAGAACTATATCAGTTATTACATTACATTATATTACATTACATCAGAGTGTACAACAACAAACAACATCAAACAGCGGAAAAGAAATACTATATACTAGTAATACGCCATGTCATCCAGCTTGCCTCCAGCAACTCCTGAATTCTAGAATATCCTGATAAACCTTAACTTTTGACTGCCCGTGTGGAAATTGGTGGACACCCAGAGTGTAGGAAGGAAAACAATAAACTCCAAGTCAGTCATGTGACTGGTGTGAGAACTCAAAACAGTTTATTTTTCTTTAAAATAAAAATAATGGAATATTTTTAAAGTCAATTTGCAATGCTTTTAAAAATGAGACTACCATAAGGCCTCCCGCACACACACACAATGCAAACGCAGAATCAGAGGAGATTTCTCCTTATGATAGTCAAAGATGCTTGATACGCATTAAAAAGAACATTTGATATTATTACTAGTGCATAGTGTATAAAAATTCATTTCAAAAATAAAGATATAAAACTTAGCCGGCATAGACATTTTGAACTATGCCTACTATAGCTACCATCCAAATAGTGGGGCGCCACCATAAGTTAATGATAGGTTCTACAACTAATACCGTACAAGATCGTATTGTTTCTTTGGATTTCCAACGAATGGCCAGGCCAAGGAATTTCCCATTGCCACATGAGAACGCCTCTGGAAGGACGTCCCCGAGAACCAAACCGGATCTCTGCCAACACAAGGCCGGGTTACCCCTAACTGGGTAACTACTGACACGAGTATGCCATCCCCCGGTCCTTTGGGACCTTTAACCGAGCGCTCGTAATCAACATCACACCATAATAATAAGTGTTTCAACATGGATAAGTATCTGGGCTCCATACCATGATACCATCCTTTTCCAGAAGGAAATGCACATACCCTAAAGGGAGCTACCCCTCATAACCTTGCCGCATCTTTCCTGTTTTGACCATTCCGAGGTGTGAGGCTCGACGAAGTCACGTCCACAAAGCCACGCATTATACAAAAGCTGTGCTTTGGGTCAACAAATGATCATAGAAATGATCACCAAGATAAACGATCAAACAAATTATCTTATCACAAATAATCAACACAATGATCATTTCACAGCAACACTCAACATGTCACATTACCAAATTGGGAATATATTGCTGATAACCTTCACCTATATAACCTCTGAGCTCGTACGTCTCAGAGAAGGGTGTTAAGCTAAAAAAATAAATTCTCCGCCACCAACAGAAATATATTTGAAAGAAATCAGCTTTATATCTCAATTTGTATTGTCAGACATACAATCCGTACAAGTCTGTTCCGGGCTCGAACAGAACCGAAGGCACTTACAAAGAAGTCCTTGCAATCCGGATATCCACAATCCTGATCGGATTCCCCATCACATATGGAGAACTCTATACCGGAGCAACTCGGTGCAGAGTCAATCGACAGGTCATCCTATCGCTCTCGCAAATACCCGGTCTTCAACACCGGTCTTCAATGCTATCCATTACGTCGTATCACTGTTCGGAATGGGTAATCCGAATAACAAGCGCAATAATTTAAAAATAAGTGTGGCATTCAAATTCAGCAAATCACAACAAATATTTGTTCAAAGGTAAATATTGATAGTCGGTTATTGAACTATCAATGGATATGCACAACATCACCAAATTCCAAATAATTTTCCAAATTATTTATTTCCTAAAATTCATATGTTTACAAGATATATGTTTTCAATACTTCAATAATAAATCAACGTTTATTTTTAAACAAATTCCCCTTTCTTTTATAAATTCCATAGTGAATTTATATTTCACAATATCTACTGATATACGATTTTCAATAGTTTTCAAATATTTATTTTCAATTTATCTTCAAAAAGATAAATTCTCAAAATATTCACTTCATATTGGAAAACATTTCCATACTTATTTAATAAGTAATTCACAAATCCATTTATTTTCAACACTTGGAAAATATTCAATATACTTAAATCGAAATTAAGTATATATTTCATTCTTTAAGGAAATCATTCTCTTAAACATATTTATTTGGGCTAAAACGAATGTTACGTAAAGCATCGTTACGACAACCCAAAATCACTAGTATAGGGATTCGAAATTAAAATAGATATATAAATCCCAATACTATACAAAATATTTCCTTTCGGAAATCATTTACTATAACAACAGTGTTATAGTCTACCATTTCCTTCAATTTCTCGAAAATGTCTATTTGAACAATAAATGTTGAAATCTATGGTTTCGAATCTTAACACATTTAAAACATCATCAGATCGTTTTAATTCTATTTAAAACATCACATCCAATACATTTCCTTTAACATATTATTCACTATTCAAAAACGTGAATATAACTCCATTAATAAGTTATAAAAATTAACTTATCAAAATAAGTCGTTGCGAATTTATAAAACAATGTTTATAAATTCCTTTATTACCCTATATTCAATTTATAACTCAATTATATACCAAAGGTTCATATTATAAGTTAAATACTTATAATTTATTTGTTTGCAAAATCGTTCCTTTGAACTTCATAATTATAAATCTTATAACTTATAAGATTCAATTATTTATCCAAAACTTATTCTTCAAATAACCTTTACAAATTTTATAAACCTACTGCTTATAAAATTCCATTTATAACTTCACCGTTTATAATTCTATAAATTTCATTCATTTATGAAATTCATTCACAATTCATTCTATCACCTATAAAAACTCGTTTTATAATTCCAATATTTTTAATTTATAAATATCAATTTATAAATCTCTTATATAAATCAATTTATACTATTCTTTTAAAACGTCTTTAAACTCCTTTATAATTTCATCATTTTGATTGATAAAATAATTAAATTTTATAAATCCTATTTTTAAACTTTTCACAATAAATTCAAAAATCGCAATTTAAACTATTTTATAAAATCATTAACCCTATATTTCTCAAAAATCAACTTTTGACTATTTTTCTCAAAAATCATAATTTTATAACATTAAAATTATACGTTTATTTATTTAAAATGAATCAATTCCAGAAATATTTTATAAATGTATACTTTCAAAAATCACTTTAAAAATCATTTTAAAATTCCAAAATTAGGTCCAATGATGCTACACACCAAATAGTCAATCACGACAACAACAACATCATATATCGATATGATAATCGACGAATATCAAAATATCCATAATCAAATAAATACTGTTGAGGAATCCAGTTGGATCCCTCCAACCTGTTTTCCTGCATCCAAAGATGTTAGCACAATACCAATTCCGTTCCAGTATGAAATTATCGCGGTATATGGGATTTAAAATATTATCTGCTTAATAGACGGCGCAATAGGGTCTCATCCGCTATACAATGCGGGAAATCAATAACTGCAATATATACATATGCCAATATATATATATTGCTATTATATATAATACCAATTTCACTGTTTATGAAATATTCGCGGTATATGTTTTTAATAAATAACATCCGCTTACTAACGGCGCATAATGTCTATTTTAACAATCAATAGATAACAATCATCATTCAAACAAACTTTCAACAATTTTAAATCTAACTATTTAAAATTAAAATCGAAACTGATTCGATTGAGTGAGAAGTTCTCACCTTGATTTCAATTCCGTTTTAGCGATTTATTTCGAATAAAATTAAACGGACGTTTAATTTTACCCGAAATTTTCACTAACTCCAAACGACTCCAACCCAATTCCTTAGCGTAGTGCTCGTCCCTACGATTCCAACGCAACTGGTTTCGTGCGTTTTCGACCTCGTATGAAAAAGTTATGCATATTTGAAGTTACACGATTTTTATAATTAAAATTTACAACAATTTCTATTTTAATTATTTTCTTAACCTAATCATAGCCATTAGATCTCCATCCCCTGCATCATGACCGTGCGCTACATCTCCTTCCCCAAACTCATGTTCGCTCCCAATAAACAAAACACGCAACAACCCATAAACCTTCAAATTAGAGTTTGATACCATCCCCTCCTCGAACGTTTATAATTCGATCGGGCACCTCCATTCAAACGAGCATCTCTCCCTCTACGTTCGGCCACCACCCTATGCAACGCGGCCACCCCTAGCGCCCTGATTTGCATGCGCAACCGGCCCCAAATGCGGCCACGTATCTCACAATATATAGCTCCATTCGTGATCATATCCGTATTGATGTGAAGTTCACATCACACTCTACAATTTCTTAGTTTATAGCATTTGATAATAATGAGTGGATTGAAAGAAATTAGAGGAGAAAGGTAGGAAGATTTCGGCCATTCATTGTAGATGGAGGCGGCTGCAGAAACAAACCCTAGCTTATTATTTTTTTTAATTTGTAAAGAGATGGGCTATTTATAGAAAATCGAACGAAACACTATTCATTTTGGATTTTCCAAACTCCTATTTACGCACGGTGACCAGTGTTTCTAGGGTTTACCCCGCGTTCCGGACATAATGGAACTTGTTTCGGGAGCTAATTCGGTCATCTTTGCGAGTTATGGCAATAAACGTTCGATTTAAATTAAACCGATTTAAACGATTTTCCAGGCGTTTTAGCTTGCACCGGACAGACGGTAAATGCGATTGACATGAAATTTGAAATATTACAATAATATTACATTACGGATCCGATGAAACCGGTTTTGTCGAAATTCGAGACTGTTTGAAAAATGGCTATTTTAACTCGCCAAATAAATATTAAAAACAATTTCGATGCGTTTCGAGCTGCCACGATCAAACGATAACTCCGATTGCTACGAAAATTGAAATTCGATAATAACAAACTATTACGGATCCAGTGAAACTAGTTTCGTCCAATTCTGAGACTGTTCAAAAATTGACTAATTTCACTAGTCGATTAAATATTAAAATATTCAATTTTCACAAATTAACTTTTAATTCGATTTTAAAAGTTCTAAAATATCATTCTAACTTCAATATGATATAATAAAATTTTACAAATCATTTTCATTCATATTTAACTCGATTTTCAATTATTTCCATAATTTAACATATTAAATTATCGATTTAATTATTCAATTAAATCCAATTATTCGAAATAAAATTTATTCGACTTATAATTTCACTTATTAATATTTAAAATAAATTAAATATTCAAATTTTAATTAATAAAAATCCTGGGTCGTTACACTGTTTTTAAAAGATAAGAAGCTTACTCACTTTTAATTAGAAGATGCAGAAACAATTTCCAGAAAAGCAGGTCACAATTCCAAGTCCTGACTTGCATTTGATAATTGATCACTGAAATTGCTTGTTGCTTTTGTAATGATGATGCATGCAGACCCATTCTTTGCTCAGATTTTAAATTGGAGTTGAGCTCCAGATTTGATGTTGAACTTAGCATGCAGAAATGAGGAATTTGATTGAAGATTTGAAGTTGTTGTTATCTTGTATTTTGATTTGCAGATTTGGTTTAAAATGTTGTAGATTTTAGGTTGTATGGTTTGCAAATTTTCAATCATGCATTTGTTTTGAGTTTTGATTTTACAGAAATATGATTTCTGTTTTCAATTGAGAAAATGGGTTTTTAACAAAACGCATTAGCTATATCCTCTTATCAATATAAATTAAAATAAAAAGCTTTGAAAACAAATGCCACTTGTTATGTTTAGGTGTAGATAATTTTACAAGTGTCTATTTTATGTTTAAGAATTTAACACATGTACATATTTCGATATTTAAAAGTGAATTCCTAAATTTATGAATGTATTTAAATTTGTCATAAACCATTACTAATTTGTTTTAAAATGTTTCTAAATGATTTATTAACATTAGCCTCTAAATAAATACATATACACTTACATTTTAAATGCTTGTTTAATTATTTTTCAAAATAATATTCTTTTAAAACTAAATTTCAAAAGAAAAGATTGAATTAAATCTATTTCAAAAGAGAAACAATTTTAAAATAAACAAAACAAAATTTTATTATAAAACAAAATTAAACTATATTTATTCTTATAAACAAAATAAATGCTCACTTACATCCATGGAAATCATAAGAAAGATTTTTAAAACAAACTTTTGAAAAGTTTACAATTTAAATCAAATTAAATCAATTTACAATTTATACAATTATATATAAATTAGAAAATATCCTTTATTTAATATAAATTAAAATTAAAACCAAATCCTCTATTTACAATGTATAAACATTTATACATAATAAATAAATATTTTTAAATAAGTTTAGAAAGATAAATTTATAACTTAAATATTTTTAACTTTGAGAAGAATATCATTAAACAAACTAAATAATTATAATTTTCAAAAGAAAATTCCAGCTTGAATTAATTTATTAAATCAATATTTCACATTTTAAAATAATTATTAAAGAAATTATTAAATAATTATTGCCTAAATTTCCGGGACATCACAGAAACGAATCAGAATCATCTTAATATAACTGAAGCAGAAATAAATGCTATATCCATATGTATCTTCTCTAATAATTAATATAAAATTTTAAACTCCATTTTAAAATCATATATATATATATATATATATATTCGTAAAGAAAATCCAAATATCAACATTTATTATAAAATCAATATAAACAATTTATTTAAATATACATATAATTTATGAAATAAATAAACAAATGTTTTTTATTTATATTCAAACAAACGTACTACATAAACTTTTATACAAACCAGTTACATTAAAACTATATATATGCAGACTGCCAACAACATACTTCACATGAAATTTTTTTCTTTCGAAATGTAAACTATGTTAAATATACTTACCATCTTATTATATAATTTTATATAATCTAACATACACACTAACATATTAATACTCTTGTGATGACCCGAAATTTTGGGCAAAATAAAATTTAATAATCTGCATTAAAATTAATTTGATTTGATAATTTGTTTCAATAATGTTTGAATTGATTTAATAATCTTCTTTTAATAAATATTTAATTTATGAATTTTATCTTTTAAAAGTTAATGAATTTTTTTCTATTTATAATGTATATATTTGTATACATTATAAATAGATAATCTTTGGTTTGGATTTAATAAATAAATAAAGTCTTGTTTTCAAATTCTAATAATATATTCAATATTTTGGGAATTGTGATTTAAACTAATATTAAGCTTTTCAAAGCTATTTAGTAAATAACTATATGGTTTGTAAAAACTTAAGATAAATGTTATTTGTTTAAAATTATATCTAAGCCTAAGTTAAATTCAACTTTTTTGTCTGCAATGGCCTCTCCCGCCATCCCTCCCCTACCCCTGTCCCTTCAAACTGCCATTCCCACACCCACAACTGTTCTTACGTCTACTCCTAGCACGGCCTCCTTGTCCACCTCACCTCAAGCCCTACCACCACCGGTCCCTCCCCCGCCTCCTGTTCCACCTTCCTCTCGTCTTTCAACTGACCCCACCTCATTGCCTTGGACCTCTCTTTTTAAAAACCGCCCATGCAACGCTGGCCAGTACGCCCCTATTGAAATTCCACTTTCTTTCGAAGGCACGGCCTTGGTACCTCCCGATGTGGTCGTGGATGCTGGAAATGCGGTTTGGGAAGATTGGCTGGTTGGCTTCTTCCTGGATAAACCACTCTCATATTTGACTGTCATCACCCATTTAAAGAAGATATGGAAACTTAAAGGTGAAATTAAAATCAAGTCTGATGGTATCTTGT
Source organism: Allium cepa (assembly GCA_030765085.1). NCBI lineage: Eukaryota > Viridiplantae > Streptophyta > Magnoliopsida > Asparagales > Amaryllidaceae > Allium > Allium cepa. The sequence goes on from CM060935.1 coordinate 200,164,515, forward strand.
TCTTGTTCCATCTTTCCTGTGCCGAGGATAGAAGGAAGATAGTGGAAGCCGACCCAATTTTCCTGAGGAACAAAATATTCATAATCAAAGCTTGGGATCCTTTTATTGGCAACAGTTGTAGTACAATTAAATCAGTGCCTGTTTGGATAAGGTTATCGAACATACCTTTGTATGCGTGGTCCCATCTTGGAATTAATTGGCTAGCGTCGAGAATTGGTAAACTACTCTGCCTGGACACTTCCATTGACAAGATGGAGAGATTAGGTTATGCTAAGTGTCTGGTTGATATAACCCCCAATCAGGAATTGGATGAAGAGTTTCCTGTTAAGCTGATGGATGGTTCAAATCAAATGGTTAAAGTCGAGTACTTATAGAAGCCAGAAATATGTCACTTATGCAAAGAATTTGGTCGCAAGAGAAATGTGAGGTGGGGGAGACGAGTAATATGAATAATCAAGAAATGGAAACGAATAAGCAAAGGAATGGCAAGCAATCAAGCAAGGGCAATCAAACGTGGCAGAGAGTTGTTAATAAGAAAGTAAAAGAAGGAAGTTGTTATAAAATAAAAGTGAGAGAAGCAATTGGAAAAGAGCAAGCAGCAACTGGAAAAACCAGCCATAATAGTAGTGATGTTACCATCAATATGCTGCAGCAGCAAAATGAGGGCAGTTTTTTTGGTGCAATAGGTGAAAATGGAATATGTTTGGATAGTGGTGATACTGCTAAAGACCAGGGCACAACAACTGTATATAACAGATTTGATGTTGGTATCACTGCTAATGAACAAGGCACAACGTCTGTTTGTAACAGATTTGATGTTTTGAATGAAATGCAAAACGAGGAAGATGTAAGTGCTGCAATAAATGAAAGTAGTAAGCAATCTGATGAGTATGTCAGTGGTATACTTGGTTGTGCTGATATTACTGTGATTCAAAATCAAATCTGTGAAGTGCACCATGTGCATGTCAATGATCCCCATGTTTGTGCACTAATTCCCATTTCTGACTCATTGGCAAACCAGCATCATAACAAATGCAACAACAAAAACAAGTCAGACACTGTGTCACCTCCAGTACGAAATATGCAAGACAAGATACAACCACCTGATGATGGAATGCTTCTGAATTTGAATCTTGATGTGGAGCATGTGGACGTGCATGTCCCTTATACATCACTACAAACCAATCATCCCATGATACCTCAACAACCAATTAGCAATCTTTCCAACCTTTTATCCTCATCTTCAAAACACCCCTTGATCAGCACTTCCCTTACCCCTCATGAGGAATCTTTCTGCACCTCATTGCAAGACCAAATTACTGAGTTAGTTACCAATTCTCCATCACTCTCAGCTGCCAATCCTATCATCCCACACCCTGCTTCCCCAACTAACTTACCTTCAAACCAACCATATGAGTATCTGGGTTCAATTCCAGGGTGGATAACACCCCCATCAGATCAAACTACGAACCGGAACCAAATTACATCCCATGACAAAGGAAAAAAGGTTAAGAATAAAAGGCTTCTGAATCCAAGTACTCACAGAGTCAATTCTCCTATTACTAGGAGCATGAAAGATGGGGACCAACTCTCAGTAGTTTAATAATGACACACAATGTTGGAGCCTGGAACATAAGAGGAGCCCATAATTTCCTCAAACTTGAGCAAGTTAAGCAACTAATCTCCGATCACCAACTTTCTATTTTTGCTATTCTTGAAACTAAATTGAATCTCCCTCTTACAATTTCTGCTGCAAAGTTCATCAATCCCTATTGGATATTGTCTCATAACCTTCCAGTGGCCAACTATGGCCGTATTTTGGTTATCCATAATCCGGTCCACCTATCTCTAGAACTTATCATGTCCACACCACAATTAATGCACTATCATGCTAAATTCCACAATCCAACCTCTTCTTTCTATATCACTTTCATATATGCTCATAACACCCCCTCCTCAAGGCAATCTGTTCTTCAACTTCTTCCAGCGTTAAGGCAAGAATCGCACCTTTGGATTGTTCTCGGTGACTTTAATTGTTGTCTCTCCTTGGCTGATAAGCATGGTGGTCTTTCTCTTCTGCCTAACGATATCCTACCTCTTAACACTGCTGTCTATGATTCGTCACTGATACCTATCAGTAGAAGTGGAGCCTTATACTCTTGGAACAATCGGTCAAGGAGCGGAACACGTATCTTCTCCAACATTGATCACTCATTCTCCAACTTCAAAGCCTTTTCTTCTTGGCCAGACCTCTCCACTTTTCTGCCTCAGCCTATCCTCTCTGATCATTCCCCACTCATCCTAACCACTGGCAAGAAGCCTATTGTAGGCAAAAAAAAGGGTTTGAATTCCATAATGCTTGGGTCAATGACCCTGAGTATAGTAATATAATTAAAAAGGCTTGGTCTAATAAATACTATGGAAATCCTATGTTTGTGTTTTGTAGGAAACTTCAAGCAGTGAAGGAGAACTTAAGGGCTTGGTCTAAAGCGAAGTTTGGTAACGGCAGTCTGCAATCAAATAAGCTAAAAGAGCAACTTAAGGAGGCCCAGGAAATAATGATGGCACATCCTGATGATGCTGTCAAGGCAGAAAGGGAAGCTGTCCTGAACACCGCGCTCAATCAGGCTCTTTCTTTTGAATGTGAGATGAGGAAACAACAGCTAAAGATCAAAAAGGCGGCGGATGGAGATAGGAATACCAAGTTCTTTCATGCTTCTCTGAAGGCCAAACACTCAGCTAACAACATCAACTCCATCATTGATGAAGCAGGTACACTTAACACAACCCCAGAATCTGTTGACAAGGCATTTATCATGTACTACACTGCCCTCTTCGGCAATATGAGTAACTTTAAGCCTGAGTTGGATCTTTTATCCTCGATTGGCCTTCCGAAAATATCCGCTGATGAAGCCAATGGTCTTGTTGCCAAAGTTACTGTTGATGAAATCAAGAATGCTCTATTTGCGATGAATAAGAACTCCACAGGTGGTCCTGACGGTTTCAACGTCGTTTTTTATACTACAAGCTGGGAATTAGTGGGTAGCCAATTCACCTTGGCAGTGCATAATTTCTTTAATAAGTTTAAAATGCTAAAGTCTGCGAATGCAACTAATTTGGTGCTCATCCCCAAGACCAAGCAGGCCTCTTCAGTCACCTCGTTCAGGCCAATCTCTTATTGCAATGTGGTCTACAAGTGCATTGCTAAAATTATTGCAAAGCGGCTAGTCAATGTTTTTCAAAGAGTAATTTCACACAATCAAGTTGCTTTCCTGCCAAACAGAAATATACTTGACAACATAATGCTAGCTCATGAACTCCTTCTTGATTACAATCGAGTGAATACCTCGCCTCGTGCTATGCTTAAACTGGATCTTATGAAAGCGTATGACTCGATTCAGTGGAAGTCTATAGTGAGGATTATGTCACTGATGGGCTTTCCCAAAGTTTTTGTAGCTTGGGTGTATGAATGTATTTCTACACCGACTTTCTCCCTGATAATCAATGGTTCAAGCATAAGCAACTTTGCATCCAGGCAGGGAATAAGGCAAGGGGACCCTCTCTCGTCCTATCTCTTCATCATGGTTATGGAGGTATTCACTTGTTTGTTGAGGCCTCTTTACCGTAATAAACATATACACTACCACCCAAAATGCAAGGATCTGCATATAACAGCCCTACTCTTTGCGGATGATATAATGATCTTCACTAAGCCAAACCTGCAATCTATTGAGTGTGTTAAAGGAGTACTTCACCAATTTTACAAGGCAACTGGACTAAAGCTAAACAGCTCCAAGTGTAGCATCCTATTCTCTGGGATTTCTAGCCTTCAGGAAACCAATCTCACCTCTGCAGCTGGTATGCAGTCCATGGCTACTGATATGACTTATCTGGGTTTGCCTCTATGCTCATCACGAATCACAGATGCCAACTGCATGCCATTGTATGAAAGAATCACTAGTACTATGGACTGTTGGGCTAACAACTTCTTGACGCAAGCGGGTAGGTTAGTTCTTATACAATCTATGAGTTTTTCTATAATGGTGTATTGGGCCCGGGTTTACATTCTGCCAACCAGGCTTTTGAAAATGATAAGACGTGCGATGTTAAGGTTTTTCTGGTTTGGCACGATTCACACGAGGAAGTTACTGCCTTGTTCTTACTCCGCCTTCGAGAAACCGAAGTCCAAAGGTGGGTTAGGGTTGATGAGCATTGAGACATGGAACAAAGCAGCAATTAGTCATCATTTCAACGCGTTGTTGCACAAGCATGATACGCTATGGGTGAAATGGACCATCAAGTACAACATTGGGGCCAACAACTTCTGGAGTATGCAGGTTCCTAGCACATGCAATTGGATATGGAGGAATATTTTAAAGCTCAGGAACAGATTCTTACCTTTTATTCGCCATAAGTTGTCTGCTACGAGTCAGTGCAAATTTTGGTCAATGCCTTGGCTTGGAAATGGGGTTGTGCTTGACCATCTCTTCACGTTTCAGCAGAAGCAGCAATCTGGTATTGGGGTTAACGCTATAGCCATTGATCATATAGTTGAAGGTAAACTTGTTGTCCCATTCTCCAGCAATCAAGTGGTCAGAGGTATTTGGAAGCTATATGAATCATGTACTTTTGACCAACCAGATCGTGATGTGGTGATGTGGAATGATTGTACTCACTCCATAAGTGGTGTGTACTATGCCATGCATGGTATTGAAGCTATGCCTGATTGTAAGTGGTATCATGATACTTGGTCTGTTGTGTCTACTGCTGCTGATAATTTTCACTTCTGGAAGGTGATCAGTGGCGCACTACTGACTAAAGACAAGCTCGTTCGTGTGTGTATGCCTGTTCTTCCTACTTGCGTGCTGTGTAACCTACAATGTGAAAGTGTTGAGAACTTATACTTCGACTGTACTTTTGTGCAATACCTATGGGACAAGTTGTTATGTTGTGTTCAAAGTTTGCTGCCTTTACACAGCCCCTTGAATCACTGGTTGCTGATTGAGCGGGCGATTGGTTGGAAGGTAGATGTTAGAACCTACTTTTTCTTTGTTCTTAAGAAGCTTCTGAAAGTTATATGGGCTGAGAGAAACAAGAGGGTTTTTGATGGGAAGTGTTGTAGTAAGGAACTGGTGTGGGCTTTGGTGAAGAATGAGATAATAAAAGGGATGCATGACAGAAAGCCTTATTTTCATGCAAGCCAGTTCGAACCATGGATACCGTAGTATTTTTTTTTTCAGTTTGTTTATTTCATGTTCGGGTGTCCCTCTGTGTAATGTTTGTATCCCCTGTGATGTAGTGTTTTAGCTCTTTTTTCTCTTATCATATAGCTCTCCTCCCTGTAAGTCCATCTTTCAATAATAAACCTGGTAGGGGACCAGTTCAACCCCGCTTAACTTGCAAAAAAAAAAAAAATTTAAATAAAAGGTTTGTTTTATTTCTTTTTAAATATTACTTGACATATATGATTTAAAAATAGAATTCAAAATGTAATATAGCATATGATATATTAATTCATTTAATAATAGAAGTAATTTATAATCTCTTTTATAAATTATTTGAAATTTCAAATAATAATTATAATACTTTGTTTTTATAAACATAAATAGACTTATAGAAATAGATTTCTTATTTTTAAGTTTAATATATAACTATATGTGTATATATAACTTGATTTTAAATTGATTTTAGAATTTTGATTTGGATTTGAATTTAATTTTGAATTTCAAGGGATAGACATTTTGAAATATTTGAATAAAAGACATTTGTATAAGCTTTATTTATAAATGTAATTGGTTTATTTCTTTTAAAATTGTCTATACATGTATATATAAATACTAATTAACTAATTAGTTAAAACATAATATTTCATTAACATAACTAATTAACCCTAAAAGAGACGTGTCAGATTTTTGAGTAATTTATATGACAAATGTTAAAATAAAGGACATGTGGCATTTCAAAAGTTAGTTTTTTCTTTTATCTTTATTTTTTTTTAAAACATTTCAGTTTATATATTAACAAAAATTTTCCTTTCATTTCCTTTTCTAAGTCTAAAAGCTAAGTTTGAATCCAAAGCCAAACACAAAATCTGAAAACACTTCCTCTAAAACAAATCAGTAATTCTCTTCAATCAAAAATGCAAACCAGATCATTCCCCTGTAACACCTTTTCACGTCTGAAGCCTATATCATATTTTCTTCAATCTGGAATTTGTTACTGCATGAACCTGCATCTTCAAATCAAGGCAGCAAACTCAACGAAGTTTTAGATTTCTAACATTTTCAAGTTTCAGACCAAAATTTAGCATCTCTGTTTCATACCCTCTCTGCTCCTCTGTTTAACATAAACAGGTGAGTAATCTATTACACCCATAGTCTTGAATCTTCCTATGTATCTGATGTTTATATTTGTATGATGCTTAGAACATCACTGTGCCTGCATGTGATATAAATGTGTGAAAATGAGTGTGCATGTTGGTTACAGGTATACTGGTCTATGAATATAGTTTATAGGTTTAAGATGTATTCAAAAATTAAAATCTTTTTACCTAATTTCTTTTAAGTCATGGTGTTTGAGGAAGATGTGTCTGAATTAGCCTGATCTAAATTTTAAAAATAGATTTAAGTATAAATATTTGGTAAACACTTGAGGATTGCAAAATTTATAGTAAAAGCATATTTTATTCAAATTTTTATTGATTAAAATTTAGGATTTGATAGCTGGATACTGTTCATTTACTTAAACCATGAATTTTAAGATCAAAAACAAGATTTTTAGTATGATAGATCGTGGTAAATTTTGAGTTGATCAAAATTTGCAAGTTGGCCAAATTTCGACGACCGAGGTTTTGGTAGATGCCGAGTGCGATGTTGGAGCAAGATCTCGAGTTGGGGTGTTTGGGAAAATTAATCTGAAGGCTTATCACTCGCCGCGGTGGCACGGCGAGGTGATATTATAGTTTAAGGTCGGGTTGGTCGACGATTTGTTGAGTGGGAATTTCATCGTCGTTAGTGGATTTGAGTGAATCGGACCAGGGGGAAAACGAAGCTTAGTCTTCGGTGAGGCCTTGGACGAGGTGGCGATGCCTCTGGTGGTCGACATGGCTTGGACGAGTTGATTTTGGTCAGAGTAGTTTTTTTCCTGTTGGTTTGGTTACTTCGATTTAGATTTCGAGCATATTTAGGAATTTGGATGCTTGGGGTCGATGGAGGTAGCCGTAGGCGATTCGTGAGTGGTGGACTTGGAGGTCCGATCATCGTTGACGTTGGGTGCAGGTGCACTGCGTATCAGTGGTGCCAGTTTTATTTTGAGAAGAAGGCTCAAAGGGAAACTCGAGAAATTAGGCTGGAGGTACGGGCTCGTTTCCGTGTAGTTCGAGAGTGTATCTTGTTTTCAAGTTTTAAAAAAAACTTAGCAAAGTTTTAGAAAAAGAAATGGAAGAAGTTGAATAATCTCGAGTCTGGACTCGAGCTATTCTCGGGTTGGACCCGAAGTAGGTTCAAAAATGAAGGAATTTGAAGTTTTTATAAAATTAGTTTTAAAATTTAAAATGAATTTAATTTTAGAACTATTATGTAAGATAAATGTTTTACTTGAAACATTTGATTTAGAAGATTTGAAGTTTGTTTAACTTGAAATTTGTTAAGTTAAATTTTAATTTATTTTAAATTTAAAGTTCAATTTAAAAGTGGAGTGTTTTGGGAATGCATTTAAATTTTGTTAGTGATAAGTAAGTCATTAATAAAAATAAAGATTTATCTTAAGAGACCATTAAGATTTGGATGATTAATGATTAATTAAATAAGGTAATTAAGGGCAATTAATTAGTTTAATTTAATAAAGTTTAAGATTTATTAATTAATAGTTAGACGTTACTTAATTAAGTAATTAAGTTGTAATTAGTGACTAATTAATTACTTAAAGGAAGTGATTAAGGATTAATCACTTAGTGTAATTAAAAGATTGAATAATTTAGGGAATTAATAAAAGGGTTAGTTAATTAATAAAGATGATTAATTAGAGGATAATTAATCAATGTAAGTAATTATAGAATAATTAATACGAGTAATTAATTTTGGATCAACATAATTAATGTGTATGGTAAGGTTAATTATTTTGTGTAATTAATTAAGTTAAAATGGTTAATATTAGTTAATTAATTAATTTTAATTAATTAATTAAAGGAAATTGCTTGGTGGGTAGTAATTAAAGGATAATTACTTGTGGAAGGAATTAGGTAATGATTACTCAGTGTAATTGAAGGATTAATTTATATAATTAATCAAGAAGTTGGTTTAATTGATGAAGTAATTAAGGAAAGTCTCTGATTGTGATTAATCAAGATTGATTAATGAATGCAATGAAGTTAAAGGTTAATTATTATATGAAATTTAAGAATAATTAACTAATTAATTAGAGGATCATTAATTAATGTAATTAATGGAAGTAATCAATCTTGCTTATTTATGATTGAATGATGATGAGTGTTTTGAATTGGTTGGTATCTCTGATATGAATTGCTTTGTGATATGATATGTTGGATGGACAATGATAATGTGATTATCAATCAATTATGAATTGCTGTGTAAAAGTGTTATCCGACAAGCTGAATTGTATTTAAATGGGATATCTTGGGTTTAGATGACATTGGATTCGAAGAGACAGGAGTCGGGTATTAGTAAATACCCGAAGCAACTTCGATTCTTTATATACTGATATGTGAAATCACTAGGCTGGAATGGAATGATTTAAGTTAATTGGACCATTTAACCAAAGTTTGGAACTTAGAAATTGATGTGTGAAATAAGTGATGTCTATAAAAACTTGTGATGTTGTAAACCAATATAAGTCTCGGGTTTATATAATCTGTATGCTTTTGTATTCCATGATTAAATGGGTTTACTCGTGCTGATTTCTAGCCCGACCCGAGTGTTACTTTGATGTAATGCTCAGGTCAGATCGAGTATTTTAGATTTTCAAGTAAGGACGTTCTGGAGCTCAGAAGGCCAGCTGGAGGTCAGGAACGAATGAAGTACTTTCTGTTGTGATATATTATTGAATAACCAGGACATGCTATTTTAAACTGTCCAGTGATGGGTAATGATTGTAACTCTGATGTATAAAAATATAAGTGTACTGATATAATTCTTCTTTATAAAACTGTTATTTATGTGATAGTATATTTTGATCTGCTGCGTACGTGAGGTTTCTGTGACTCATTACTGTTTCTTCCTCTTTCTCTTTTCTTCTTTTTCTAACTATCTGGAATTTTCTGGATAGAAAATTCCAAGTCGTTACAACTCTTTTAAAATACCTCATACCGTAAACGTCTTATAAAGCATAGATAATACATCATCAATAATATAAAGTATGCTACAAACAAACATAAAATCGTATGTACATGTAAACGCATATGTGTACAAGTGGACAGGTTTTCATATAACAACTTATATAACCAGATTTTTTTATATAACAACCTATACCTTATAAATGTCTACATATCTTCATACACATTTGTATACACACTTGTCAACAAACCTATATATAAACCAATATATATTTTACTAATACATAGACTAACGTAACTTATGTATGTCTGTGCTAAAATTTATAGAACAGGAAAACATAAAAAATTTAAAATACGAGTAGTTGTATGTCTACCGACCAATTGTAAAGCTTCTATCCACTTTATAAACTTATGCCTTGTAAGCCAATAAATCGTATATTCAATCTAATACGCATACAAACTAACATATTATATACTGACGCATTTGATGACATATTAGAAAATCTATATAAACAATCATTTTTTTAAATGCATTTATACTAACAGTTGAATTATATAAATGTACACTGTAAGGTAGACCATAACTAATCCCTATATATAATATAACTAACATAATATAAATATATATAATACTGTATATAAACATACATGTAATACAGCAAAAAAGGAGGAGCTCGGCCGTGAGTTGATGGTGGGAGAAGATGGCTAGCGAAAGGAGGGGAGGCATGTGAACGATGGGAGAGGTCGAGGACCTACGTGCTGCTAGGCACGGCTAAAGCATAGGGTAAGGCTGCAGCCGTAGCTCTGTGTTGGAGGTGGGAACGAGGGGAGAGGATGGTCGGGTCTGGTGTGGTGTTCTCGGTTGTCCGGGCGGGGCGTATGCTGCTGTGAGGTGATGTGTTGAGAGAGTGGGAAGGAGAATGATGGGAAGAGGGGAAGAACGAACAGCATGAGGAAGATGATGAAGGTGGCAAGCAAAATCGAACGAACCCAAAATGAATAAGCCAGATGGAAGATAAGCAGATGAGGCAAAAAGAAAACATAACAAATATTCTACAATTCACTGTTCTAAATTAATGAATAGGCTTCGGGTTAAAACAAAGAGGAGAAGGTCAGTTAAAAAAGAAAGACAATAAACAGTTCAAGGAAAACGGATGTAGTATAACTAATACAAAAATTATATATTTCCAAACCGATGGAAGTGAAGGCAGCGAACCATCAGTGCATTGAAATGATGGAGTAGAACAGCTGATAATAAACGCATGATCGTTTATCTGAGAGGCTTGAAATTTGAATGGACATCAAAAGTGGTACCGATATGGAATAGGCTTTTTTCGATTTTTCGACATGTATCAGATACGGAAACACAGATACAAATATACAATAGAGACCAGCATGACGAGATGATCAAAACGGTATACAGAAATTGGTTTATGATCATCCTATCAAACATTGATAATCGGTACAGGAAATGCTACTAAAACGTCATAATTAAGGTAAACGGAGCAATAGCGGTCCAAATTTGAAGAAACGAAATATGACCTCTCACCCAGAAGATGATTCACAAATTTATTGTGTAAAAATATTCAGGTTTTGAAAATATATTATTATCATCAATTTTTAACTGATTTGAATTGAAATAGATTTACACAAGAAAATTAAACTTTCATATTATCTGATGAAAATTTACCATTTTCTATGTTTAAATAGACGCATTCCAAATACCAAGTTCTTATTTCCAAATTTTAATTATTTAAAATTTCACAAAAATTCAGTTAATTATGTTATTAGTACAGTTAAAATTTACGGGTCGTTACAACCACTTCATATTTCTCACCTTACGTTCTCATTTCTGCATTCCATTTCTAAAATTCCTTACACTCTTCATGCATACTCTTACTTCCATCGCTACTAGAACTAATTTTCTAAGTTAAAAATCTTGCTTACATACTTCAAAACCATATCTAAACTCCTTATTTCACTCCAAACATCACTCCTCTTCAAAACAAACCCCTGCATCCCTTGTTTGCACTTAAGGCCAGGCCTTGTTCTATCCATGGCCAAGCCCAGACACATGCATGGTTGAGCCCATTTAGCCTTCTAAGTGTCCATATCTTCAATTTGTTGAGCTAGGAGCAGGTGAACTAGGTCGAGAGCAAGTTTAGTTTGATTTAGTAAAAGTTTGGTGAGTAAAGTTCTCCATTTTAAACCAAGTTATTACCTTTAAACTTGATATGTAATAAGTAGTCAATAATGATGCTTATATGGTATAATTATGATGTTGAATGGTTATGCATTGATGTACTTGGATGTGATGATGATTTGTTGTGGATGTGTATGTTGGTTTGTGGAATAAGTTAACTTGAACTTGAAAGTTAGTTAGTAAAGGTTGTAAATGATGTTTCTAATGCTAGTGGTTATGTGATATAATATGAATTGTGATGTGGATGTGTTTAGTGTATGTTAGTTCATATTGAAAAAAGTTAGTGCTTACTAACTTAAAGCGACATGAAATCCCTTATTAAAAGTTTGAATTTTGGACTTTTTAAAAAGTTAAAGCATTTCGAGTTTGAATCTTTATTTTGGATTTCAAAACATTCCTCGTTTCTTTACAAAGGAAAAGTTTTCAGAAAGTTTACACTTTGAAAGTTAGAAAAGAAAAGTAAAATTTTGAAATTACGGGCCCAAGTAGCGATAGTCGCTACACGCGCAGTTTGGAATATCTAACTATTTTTCTAATATAAACTTGTTTTCATTTAGAAATGTTTTCTAACTTTAATTAAGTAATTAGAGAATAATTATTTAATTATATATTTATTTAATGATTTTTAAACTTAAACTTTAATTAATTAAATTAATCATGATTGTTACATAACTAAAGTTAATTATCATTTAATTATTAAATAAGGATTAAATAATTATTATTTGACTGTTTATTTAAGATAGTTATTATTTGAAAAAGGGGATTTATTTAATTAATCATTGGTTAAAGTCAATTATATTTTCAGTCAGGCTTAATTAGAGTTTAATTTCTTTTAATTAGAGTTTAATTACTATTTAACAAGAATTTGATTCAAATTAATAATATTTCTATTGTTTTAATATTGCTTTGAGTTTAAGTAACTAGTTTTGTTTTAAAACTGTTTTCGTTTCAAATTTGTTTTAAACCAATGGATTTCTATATCGCTTACCCTCAAGTAATCCCAAATGACTAGGAAAACTAAATGACATCTATTAGCAGAACAAAACACCATTCTGCTATTACAATTAACTTGGATATTTACTTAAGTTAATTGATTGTTATGTGTTGATCCATTATGTACCTGTTGTTATGTGATGCCATGATAGACTGATAAGTAAAACCAAACTAAAAGCACCATGCTGGTCGCTAATCCTCCGTTTGGTTTTATAAGGACAAATAATTCATTTTCATTTTGAAATGGTTTCAAAGTTATTGCATTTTGAACAATTAAAAAATGGTTTTCTAAAGATGTTCTTATCTGATGAGAATGGTTTTCCATGTCATAAAAAGAAGTTTTATAAAGGAGTTAGAAAATTTATAAAGTGTTTCTGGGTAAATGGATTTGAGTTTTTAAACAAAGAAGATGTCATAAATAAGGAGACATATAAAACAAATTTTCTTATTGAAGGAAGCTAATTTGGTTATGGTTATTTAAGAAGTTGTTTGAATAGGTAAGGTTTATAAGGAAGTTTATAAATGATTTTGGGATATTTATAAAATAAGTTTTAAAAATGATTTGGATATTCGTAAAGGGAGTTTATAAAAAGGTTTAGATGTTTATAAGAAATTTATAGAAAAAATTTGGATATTTATAAAAGCAATTGATATAAATGATTTTGAATATTTATAAAAGGCGTTTATAAATGAATTCTGGAAAAATATTTAAAATGTGTTGGGATTTCAAGCAAAAGAGATTTCTTGAATGAAATAGATTTCATTAAAAAGAATTTTTTGAAAAAAATGTAAAAAAAATTGAGATTTGGGTTTCTCTAAACAGACATTTTAAAAATGGTGGTATGAAACATCCACCCACACTTAACACTGATGGAATTGTGTTTAGGGTTGTCCTTAACTCCAATTTAAAAAACATTTGTTTAATCCTTTTTAACATGATTTGGAAGTAAGAAGATATTCGCAAAATGTTTTTGTAAATATGCTTATGTTAAGGAGATAAGTATATGAATGTTTAGACAAACGTTTTGAAAGAGATTTATCAAATAAATATGTGTTTTGAGGCTTAGTGGTGTCTATGGATAAATAATCCTCAAATAGAACTAGTTATTGTTTGTTTATTTGATAGTTATATAACTGACTATCAAATCTGCACCTGTTTTGACTCTGGAAATATGTCGAATATTTTTGAATTTCCCCTATGAGGACTCAATTGCTTAGTGCATACTACCAGAAGAACCAGAGTTGATTTAGCCAAAAATTATTGCTTAGTTATGGGGACACCGCTTCTCGAATTTATCCGAACCACTTCAAACTAATATCATTCTTAAATCATATTGAAGCATGCGATGGAGTTATACTTTTCTTCCCATTGGTGATTCCAAAATGGAAAATAGTAATGTGTGGAATGTTTATTCGATCCTGGAACAACTTGCATAGATGAGTGCTGGCATTATATCTTTATTTGGAGGGAAGTGTTAGATTCTAAGACGATCTACTAAGAGGAAGAAGGTAAATATGTGATCTCACGAGCCTCACAAACTAGCAAATGGAAAAAACAGGGTATGTAGTAGAGCTATGTGGTCAGCTACCAGTAGGAGCCGCCATCCCATTCTAAATTGTCCATATTTGAGTTGTTTTGCACGCAAACACCATGGTAGTATGAGGCCTTGGTGTCAAAAAAGGATTAGGTAATCTGATTTGCCATGTTAAAGGGGCAGCCGGCTCTATGTAGTAAGGATATAAGAATTTCTTGTCAGACTACGCTGCATTTTCTCAGGGTGTTCTATTGGCAGATAATCCCTTACGTTGCCATAGTATGGAATCCAATCTCTAACATGTTCCTTTACGGTTCTTGATTGTTGAGCCTAGTATGATGTAATTGGATATGGTAACAATTTCAGCTATTTCGGTATTTAGTTGAAACCACGGACACTATTATAATAACACTGGATTTTTATATACAAATGTTTTGGTTACCTTAAGGTAAAAACCTATTTGTGTTAATATGCGATGTGGTCTTACGAGATGCCTTTGGTTTAAAGGTTTTATAAAGTTAAAGGCTTATGCTTTACTTACACTACACCCATGTTTGACTTGGAATTTATTTCGCCTTATTCTTAAGCTCTTGGGTGCTCAAATTTGAATAGGCGGCCAAGTAGTTCAGGTTTTCCGCAGATTCATCTTGGAGGAGTTTGGAGCAGGTGGCTTCATCGATACTAGTTTTTTTCTTGTTTCCTCTATATTATATGTATATTGTATCAATTATGATAGGACAGGCTGTCATCACTGTAATAGGTTAGAATTTGTATTAGTATGACTCTGATGTAACATTTTTGAAATGACTTTATAATATATTATATTGAGTAATATGTATTGTCCCGTTGCGTTGTGAGATTCTTTGTTGTTTAGTTTCTTCTCTTCTATTGTTACTTTCTTTCACCCCTAATGACCTGTCTTTCGGATGACTCGGCACATGAACACCGAGGATGTATTAAGTGTCATCTTTGGTGGTAATAAAGGTAGTTCGTTACATTTGGTGTCAGAGCTTTGGTTGAGCGAATGTGTAGGCATTGGTAGGGTAAAATCATTATAGATAAGTTCCATAGCTCCATAGAACGAGTCCGAGTGCAATATATATATATATATGCATGCATGCATGCATGTATGTATATGTGTGCGTATTACTAGTGAATAAAAATGTTTTATATTGTGTTGTTTGACCCGTTGAGTGGCTTGGGAATTCTGGTTGATGCGCCTGACCAATGTTACAAGGATTATTTCCTAAACAATTGAATAAATTAAACTGACATAATATTGTTTTAAATTTGGTAAATGAAATAATTTTACCAAGTAATATATTTTCTCTATATAAAAAGGATGATTTTCAAAATCAATGTAGTTATCTATGAGGCGAGTAGTTTAGGAGTAAATAATATTTAAATTATTAGCATTTAGGGTTTAACTAGTCATACTCATCCAGTTTTGAGCACTGACTATTGTCATATTTAGTTGTAGATTTTTTTTTTCCATATGGGTTGGGTAGACGGAATTTGTAGGAACATTGAATCAAACACCTAATGAATTAAGTTTCATAATTTGACTATAAGGCATTCAATGATATGTAGGGTTAAAAGTTGTATATTAATAATAAAGGTGTTTGTTAAAAGAAAATCTTTAAATAGTTTTATAATATGAATTAATAAAGTTGATTTTACTAATCAGAGCTATTAAATGTGTTTTAAAAATGAAAAGGGGTTTGAGAATGTTAAACCTCATGGCATTGATAAATTCAAATTGATTTTGGGAAACAGTTGTAATCTCTCTTAAAGATATCTTAAGTATAGATATTTTAAAATAAAGTTCGAGAGTAAGGTTTTCTTTGGACAGTTCAGGAATAAGACTTGATGTGTTTTGTGATAATCAGAATAATCTTCTAAGTAATAATCGAATGTTTTATTAGGCAAATAGGATGCCACACTTAGTAAATTACTCTCTACGCCACTGTACAATCGGGACGATTTCAAATGCGTATGAATCCAAAGCAAGTGGATGATTTTTTTAAAACTATTTGTATATAAATAATATTGTTTCCAGAAGAAATTTGGGGAAAAAATGAAGATAAATATTTTTATTAACTAGTTCGTGTGCTTCGAAAATGACTAAAAATGGGTAAGAGATGTGTTCGAATGGCAAACATTTCTCTTGAGTATTGCCCTTCTTAGTAAAGGGATATATGATACTATTTGGTAGCACTTGTTCCTTGACATCCTTTTGAAGTTACTTGGGCTATATGTATGTTTTCAAATGGTTTTTAAAATAAAACCCAGGTATTGTTTTATTGAATCCCTTTAAAGGAAGAATTTTCAAAATAAAAAGATATTTCAAAGGTGGATTAATAAATGAAGTTTTAGTTTGGTTAAATTTAATAAGGAGATTTAATAAACTTTGTTTATTTAAACTGTGTCTTTTGACCTTAACATCTAGGATTTGAAAAATTATTTGATGTTTTAGGCCGGCTAATAGACATTTTTACCTTAGTAGTGTATAAAAAATTAGAATCTAGGATGGATTTTGAATACTAGCATCCTACTCTTTTTAGCTACTTACATGATCAATTAGAGTAAAGATGCTGGATTTGATCAACATAATTTCAAGATCCAAATTATTTTTGGCTTGCATCTAATAGTTAAAATTAAATAGTATTAAAAATCATACATTTATATACACTTTTTGGTTGTAGAAGAGTAGTGTATAAGTTAATAAATTTAAATAAAGTATGGTGGGAGGGTAGAAAGTAGTTTGATAGCAAGAATCGTTAGACAAATACGTAGGTTGTATGAAGCTCATTTCTCCTTTTCACATAGTTCTCGATTCTAGACGCAAGTATATGACTGGAGGTGTTATGCACCATTACGATAAGGAATTATCACTTGATTTTTGAAGGCGAGCGTTGGTGGGGGTTCTTATGTGGAACCAAAAGTTGTTTATCATAGTTTATGACATGCAATGAGAATAAGGATTTCTAATTAAGAGGGCTGATCAAAGTCCGCACTAGGAAGTCGGGTGAGCGATACTAGTTCAAAAGTGAAGTTATGTATTTGAGTAAATGATCAAATTAGATTTTACATAGGAACGATCTATGTACATCACACGGATTGATGAATAGGTTAAGTCTTTCTGGAAACTAGGGTAGTGGTACAATTTCGAGGACGAAATTCTTTTAAGCGAGGAAGAGTGTAACTACTCGAACTTTATTGCAATATTTAATAAATACTCAAATAATAGGTTTTATAATTAAAATTATAACTCTTTTGATTAATAAAAAAACGATGGTAAAATAGATTTGCAACGACCCAAGATTTTGCAACTTTGAAATAGGCTATTTAAATATATTTATATAATCAATAAATGGATTTTTATTAGCAAATAAATCTATTTTAATTATTTAATAATGACGATAAAATAGTTTTCAAATTTTTTTTACTGCTATAGATAGTTCAAATAAAAATAGAAAATGTGGCCAAAGAACATTTTTCGAATTTTCAACTTTTTAGCACCGAAAAGTTATCGGAAAACGTTATGCACATAATGTAACATATGCACACATATATATTCATGTCGTAGAATAATAATATGATTTTATTATGTTTTAAATGAGTGCTAGGTTAAGATAATAGTGGTGTGACTAATTATGAAATAAAATTAAAAGAAAAATTATATGTAAAGTAAAATATCATGTTTTACCATACTTTAAATCATCATTCAAGTACACAACATGGCCTTCCTTGATTTAGATTTGTGGGAGGGGTTGACCAACGTGTGCACATGGTGAGGAGGAGGGACTCGTGGCACAATTTGGTGGAGGGCAAGTCCTTTAGGGTAATTTAGGTAAACTTACACTTCTATGCCTATATATATACCACCACTTCATATTTCTCACTTTAAATTCTCATTTCTTTATTCCATTTCTATACTTCCTAACACTCTTCATGCATAATCATACTTCCACGTCTACTAGAACTATTTTCCTAAGTTGAAAGGCTTGCTTGCGTACTTCAAAACCATATCTAAACTCCTTACTTTGCTATAAACATTGCTCCTCTTCAAAACAAACCCCAACATCCCTTGTTTTCACTTAGGTCGAGCCTTGTTCTAGCCATGGCCTAGCCTAAACACATGCATTGTCGAGAACATTTAGCTTTCCAAGGGTCCACATCTTCACTTTGTTGAGGTAGGAGCAAGTGAGCTAGTTCAAGAACAAGTTTAGTTTGATTAAGTGAAAGATTGGTGAGTAAAGTTCTCCTTTTTAAACTGAGTCATTAACTTTAAACTTGAAGTGCAATAAGTAGTCAATAATGATGCTTTATGGTGTAATTATGATGTAACGAACCGGAGATTTTCAACCCTCAAGAATCAACATCAATACGTATACTGTATAGCATGCGAATATTTAAGTGTCGGAAATACCGATTGCTACGGATGAAGAAGAAAAAGGGATAAAAAACAGAAGCAACACATAGAATCTCACAAATCACAATGGAACAAAATATAATATATAATAAAAATCATTATACAAAGAAACTGTAGCTGCAATACATATAAAATCATCAGAGTAAAACAATCAACAATCAATCTGGACCGTTATAATAACTTGTCCTCAGAAATACTGAATATACAGCATGACTCACATATAGTGGAAATAACCAAGTGCGTATAATACGCCTATGAATCCTTCAGCTCATCTCCTGAGCTTCATAGCATTCTAACCTGAATTTGTAATACTCGATCTGACCCTAGTATTATAATAAAATAACACCCGAGTCCTTCTGGAAAACCAGCGTGAGAAAACACACTCAATTTGAATTATTACTATTATCAAAAATCCTTTAAAAATAATTGTATCTAATAAGACCATGCCACATATAAATATGATGAGTTTTTACCTTAGGATAACCTAAACATTTTATATCAAACCGTCTGATATTATAATAGTGTCTATTAAAATAAACCATGAATAGCTGGAATGCTTGACCTCACATTTCGGCATAGTTTGGCACATCTAAAACCGTACAGCACTTATTGCAGAATGGATTCCATACTATTACAAGGTGAGGAGCTACCTTTTAATGGTGCATCTCTAGATAAAATGCAACAGGTTCTGACAGAACATCTTGTACCCCTACCACACAAAACTAGCTTAACACTTCACTACTAGTACCAAATATGATCACCCCATCTTTGGGCCCGAAAGCATAAATGAATAGATAATAACCGGTCTAGATCTTGGGGTGACCGCACCTTAATGGGAGTGACCACTTGGCCTTGCTGCATGCCCTATTTTTTCATTTCCTGGTTGATGAGGCTTGAGGCAACGTATTACCTTAAGAATAGCATTCATACTTGGAATGCTAACACCACCTTCCAAGCAACGATGCAATGATAACATTCATTCATACAAGTTGTTCTGGGTCTGAACAAACCGAATCTTCAAATTCACCATCTTCATTATCTTCATGATATCATAATTTGTAACGCACAAATCGGATCAAAGTGGTTTTTGGATGATTAAATTTAATCTCGGTCTCTTCGAAACGATTAATGAATTTGGCCAGATTTCATAGCCGTTTACTTAACTATCAAATAATACACATAAGCAGTCGCTAGGCCCACATTATAAATCTTTCAAAATATTAATTTCAAAATTTCAAAAATATATATTCAAATTTCTTTCAATATTTCAATATTTGAAAACAATTTCAAATATTAGAATCCCTAAGAGGATATTTCCAACCATATCTTACTTCAACACTTAGGAATATTTCCATATAAATCATTTCGTCGTCACAACATTTCCAAAACCTTCATTCCCATACTTAGAAAATATTATAAGTCTATTTTTGTCAAATCATTTCTAATATCCATACTTTGAAACATTTTCATCACTTATCTCATAAATCTTCGGAATTCTATTAATTCTATTTGCAATTTCTAAAAATCGATTATACTTATTTATAATCTCAACTAACAGTTTATAACTTCTTTTATGAATTCAGATTCATTTTCGAAGTTCCCATATCTAAAATTTTGAAAAAAAATTAAGTCTCTGGAATTCCATTATAAGATTTCTCTTATAAAATCTCATTCATTTAATAAAACTCGATTTACAAATCTTGAGAGTATTTATAATAACTTCAACCAATTTCCAAAACTCTATATTTATAAAATTTGTATTTTAACGAATAATAATAAATTTTCAAACACATTCAACTAATTATTTAAAATATCAAAACCTTTTAAATAAACAACAATAACCGATTTCCAATTCATTTGTAAATAATGCTAATTGATTTACAAAGCTTGTTTATAAAACATAGGATTCATTTCACCAAATTTAAATATTTGAATAACTAACTTGCTAAAATATTTTAATCTAAATAATAGTTTTTGAACTACATAGTTTAATAAATAAAAATCTTTTTCTAAAACAAAATTTACTTCCTGAAAAAAACTGTTTTTAAAATTTAACATAGCCAATTTTATACTTATAAATCTCTCTCGATTTATCACAAATTAATTTTCATTTCCAGTTTCACAACTTTTTCCAAATTCCAAAATAGAATCCACTTTTTCTTTCTAAACCGATTTTCATATTTCATTTGAAATTCACACTGTGAATTTATATCCTAATTTATTAAATAATAACCATTTCACTTTATTTATAAACATCGTTTATAATTTTAAAAACTCATTTCCATTTTATAACAGATTTATATTACTAAAATCCCTTTATAAATTGCTTTCTATTAAAAATTCCATTTGGAAATCTATTTCTTAAATAATCTAAACTATATTCCAAAACCATTCTAATCTCGATTTTGACTTTCATTTCATATTTAAAGAAATCTTATTTAATAATCCATCGTTTAAAAATACCCGATTTAAAATTTTCGATTTGAAACCATTTTACGAAATAGCTAATTAATCCTTTGTAAAAATCCCAAAATTCTATATAAATATTTTCATTTCAAAATCGCCTTTGAAATTCTTTTTTATCTAAATTCAAAAATATAATTTATGGTATTTATAATACCAAATTAGGGCCAGTGCTACTATAGCATCCAATGAATCATATTACATCATAATCTATGACAGATTATTCAATCATATCATATATCACGATATATGAAAATAAAATCAACCATTTTGAGGAATCTAGTTAGATCCCCCCAAATTATTTCCCTGCCACCACAGATGTTATATAAAATAAAATGCCAATCCCGCTTCAAGGTGGGATATCGCAGTAATGTAGAGTCATCGATAATTATGCGGGGCGCATCTTGTCTTATCCGCTCCAATCAATGGAATATACACGACTACTAACATATATACTACTATATATAATATAATATTCAATTGATAATAATATATCAACCCAACCAATCATCCAATATTAATTTTAATTGCTATAAATTAAACTAGTCAATAAAATTGAATGAGATTTACTCACCTTGATTTTTAACAGTTACCGGAACGTTTTGTTTTGAATTAAAATTGAACGGGCATTCAATTTTAACCCAAAATTCTGACAAGCTCCAAATCCATCCAAAGCAGTTTCATTTCGAAGCATTCGTTGACACGAATCTAATGCAATAAATGGCATTCGAATTCGACCTCGTATGAGCGAGATATTCATGTTAGAAGTTATCGATGATTTCAATTAAAATCAAAACAAGTTTTGTAAAATTAAGATCTTACCTCTCCAAGATTCTTCTTCCTCAAATAGAAGTTGCGTAGCCCGATGCGCACCATTCACGCGTGCATGCACGCTTGTATCACTTCCACACTACATGAAACTCGAATCTTTTAGCACCTATGAACCTCTCTTCGAATGAGCTCCACAACGCACACCACAACTTCGCTTCCCCTGCCTTAAATCAAAATGCGTCGAACCTATGACCTACTATTAAGTCAATAATCGTGACGCCTCATTTAGTGATCGAACTTTCCCATTTCGCCGGCATCCATGATCTTTCGTCTTGCAAATCCAACTTTGCACTCCATTTCAAGAATCATGGCCTCAATCTCATGAAAATGCTAATGCTAGTCCTAAACCCATGCGCGACCACACAATCTAGCACCAAGAATCCAAGTCGCACCTCTCGAGAAGCATACCAGAGGGAAGCTCTACTCATTTTGAAATTGGTTTGGGAATTTTTCGTTGAGTAGATTTCATGATATAAACTTTTGAAGGCCTTTTTTCATCTTCATGTTAATGTCGCGTTTAACTAAGAGGAAGAGGGCAAAAAGATAGTGTTAGGGTGGCAGCACAGAGGTAGGGTGGCTGAAACGGCTGTAGAGGTTGACCTTTAAATTGTTATAATATTATTTAATTTTCAAAATATCTCGTTTATGGCACCTTAAAATCCTAAACCCCTATCAAGGCATGTCGCATGGTGTCCTTAATGTTAAAACCCAATTCTGAATGGAATGGAACAAGTTTCGAGACCTAATTCGTTATATGCAGAAGATAGATTTTTGAACTCGATTATTACATTAAATCTTCGATATTAATTTCAACGCGTTTCTAACCCGTACGACTAAATGATGCATCCAATCATTATAAAACCTAAAATCCGATAATAATTCGTTATCACGGATCCAATGGAACTAGTTTCGTTGAATTTCGAGACTATGCCTCGGATCGCTATTTTTACATGTCGATTAAATCAACGATATCAAAAATTGGCTAAACCGCTTGAAATTCCAGTTTTAAAAACTTGCTAAATCAATTGTAATTCAGATATAATTTATATCAACATTAGATATCATTTCGATTCATATTTAACTCAAATTTCAATTATTCACCATTTCCGCATAACAATAAATCGCTATTTTTGAAATTTAAACTCATTCTATAATTTCAACCAAAATCTTCGTACTCAAAAATCAATTTATATTCCAAATCCAATATTTGAACCATTTAAATATTCAAAATCAAATGTCGGAATATCTGGGTCGTTATGCATGATGTTGAATAGTTATGCATTGATGTACTCGGATGTGATGATGATTGGTTGTGGATGTGTATGCTGGTTTGTGAAATAAATTAACTTGAATTTGAAAGTTAGTTACTAAAGGTTGTAAATGATGTTCCTAATGCTATTAGTTATGTGATATAATATGAATTGTGATGTGGATGTGAATTTAGTGTATGTTAGTTCATGTTGAAGAAAGTTAGCGATTAATAACTTAAAGCGACATGAGAATCCCTTATTAAAAATTTGAAATTTCAATTTTTTAGAAAGTTAAGGAATTTCAAGTTTGAATCTTTGTTTTTAGTTTCAAAAAATTCTGTTATGTTTTAAAGAGAATAATTTCTTAAAATTTTGAGTTTTGATAGTCAGAAAAGAAAATTTCAAGTTTTAAATTACAGATCCGTATAAGGATAGTCGTTATATGCGCAGTTCATAAAATCTAACTATTTTTCTAATATAAACTTGTTTTCAGTAAGAAATCTTTTTGGAAATGTTTTCTAAATTTAATTAAGTTATTAGAGACCAATAATTCAATTATTTGAATATTTATTTGTTTAATGATTTTTTAAATGATTAATTAATAAAGGTAATTAGTACCTAATCATTTGTTAATAATGGTTTTTAAACTTAAATGTTAATCAATTAAGTTAATCATGATTTGTTACCTAATTAAAGTTAATTATTATTAATTTATTAATTAAGGATTAAATTATTATTATTTGATTATTTATTTAAGGTAATTATTAATTAATTATTATTTTGAGAAGGGGTTTTATTTAATTAATCTTTGATTAAAGTTAATTATATTTTAATAAGACCCAATTAAAGTTTAATTACTTTAAATTAGATTTTAATTACTATTTAACAAGGATTTGATTCAAATTAATAATATTATTATTGTTTTAAAATAGCTTTGAGTTTAAATAATCAGTTTGTTTTTAAAATTGTTTTCGTTTCAAATTTGGTTTAAATCAAGGGATTTCTGTATCGCTTACCCTTAAGCAACCCTATAGGATTAGGAAAACTAAAGGACATCTATTAGCAAAAAAACACCATTCTGCTATTACAATCAACTTGGACATTTACTTAAGTTGATTGACTGTTATTTGTTGATCCCTTATATACCTGTTGTTACATGATGCCATGATAGACAAGATAAGTAAAACTAAACTAATAGCACTGTTGTGATCGCCAAGCCTCCGTTTGATTTTGTAAGAATAAATATTTCATTTTCTTTTTGACATGCTCTCAAAGTTATTGCATTTTGAACAATTGACAAATGGTTTCTAGAAGATGTTATTAACTAATGATAATGGTTTTCCATGTTATAAAAAGAAATTTTACAAAGAGTTTTATAAAGGAGTTTGAAAATTTATAAAGTGTTTTTGGTTAAATGGATTTGAATTTTTAAGCAAAGAGATGTCATAAATAAGGAGATTTATAAAATGGATTTGCTTATTAAAGGTAGCTAATTTGATTAAGGTTATTTAAGAAGTTGTTTAACAGGTTAGGTTATAAAGAAGTTTATTAATTATTCTAGGGTATTTAGAAAAGAAATTTTAGAAGATGATTTTGATATTCATAAAGGGAGTTTATAAAAAGGTTTGGATATTTATAAAAAAAATTATAGAAAATGTCTGGATATTTATAAAAGAAATTACATAAATGATATTTAATTATTTATAAAAGGGTTCTTGCAAATGAATTTTGGAAGTTTGGAAAGTATTCTGAAATAGATTTGGATTTCATGCAAAAGAGATTTCATGAAACTTGTAATTAGTAGTAAAACATCTATTTTCCTGTTGGGACAAAGTTCTATCTTCAAAGATTTCTCGGGATATCTTCTTACGAAGTTTCGTTATAGCATCTATAACTGCTTCTGGTTTAGGCAGGCAGCCCGGCAAATAGACATCCACGGGAATTAACTTATCGACTCCCCGAACAGTACTATAAGAATCAGTACTGAACATTCCTTCTGTAATAGTACAAGCTCCCATAGAAATGACATATTTTGGTTTAGGCATTTGTTCATATAATCGTACTAAAGGCGGAGCCATTTTGAAATAGATTTGATTAAAAAGGATGTATCGAAAGAAATATAAAGAGAATTTGAGGTTTGAGTTTCTCTAAACTGACCTTTTAAAAATGGTGGTATGGAACATCCGTTCCACACTTAACACCTAGGGAATAGTGTTAGGGTTGTTCTTAACTCTAATTTAAATGACATTTGTTTAATCCTTTTTAACTTGATTAGGAAGTAAAAAGATCTTCGCCAAATGTTTTTGTAAATATACTTATATCAGAGAGATAAGTTTAGGAATGTTTTAGACAAACATTTTGAAAGAGATTTATTAAATAAAGATGTGTTCTAAGGCTTTGTGGTTGCTACGGATAAATAAATCTGAAATGGAACTGTTTATGTTTGTTTATTTGATAGTTAAATAACTGACTATAAAATTTGGACCTGTTTTGAATCAAGATGTTTGTCGGGTATATTCGAGATCTCCCGTGAGGACTCAATCGCTTGGTGCACTTCCAAAAGAAACGGAATTGAGTTAGTCGGAAATTGTTGCTTTGTTTTGGAGACACGGTTCTATCGAACCACTCCAAACTAATATCGTTCACAAGTCATATTGAAGTATATATGCGGTGGAGTTATACTATCCTTCCCGTAGATGATTCTAAAATGGAAGATAGTAATATGGAATGTTTGTTCGATTTCGGAACAACTTGCACGGATGAGTGCTGATATTGTATCCCTGTCTAGAGGGTAAAGTTAGCATTCCAAGATGGTCTGCTAAGAGGAAAAAGGTAAATACGTAACCTCACGAGCCTCATAAACCGAGAAATAGTAAAAACAGTGTATGTAGCAAAGCTACGTGGTAAACTACCATTAGGAGCCACCATCCCATTCTAGATCGTCCATATTCGAGTTGTTCTGCACGCAAACACAATTGCAGTATAAGGCCCCGGTGCAAAAAGGGATTAGGTAATCTGGTTTGCCATGTTAAAAGGGGCACCGGCTCTATGTATCAGGGGTATAAGAAGTTCATGTCAGACTCCGGTGCAATTTCTAGGGGTGTATCATTGGAAGGTAGTCCCTTACCTTGCCATAATTTGGAATCGAATCTCGAATACATTCCTTTATGGTTTTTGATTGTAGAGCCTATTATGATGGAATTTAATATGCTAACAATTTCAGCTACTTTTGATATTTATTTGAACCCATAGATATTATTACAATATCAATGGATTTTTTAATACAAATATTTTTATTATCGTAAGGTAAAAACTCGTATGTGTTTATGTGCTGCTTGGTTTTATGAGATGTCTTTGATTTAAAGGTTTTACAAAGTTAAAGACTTATGTTTTACTCACACCAGACCCAGGTCTGATCTGGAGTTTATTTTCTCTTTCTCCTAAACTCTTGCGTGCTCAAATTTGAATAGGCAGCCAAGTAGTTTAGTTTTTCATAGATTCATCTTAGAGGAGCTTGGAGCAGGTGGCTTCATCGATAGCTAGTTATTTTTCTTGTTTCCGCTGTATTATATGTCCATTGTATCAATTAGGAAATGACAGGCTGTTATAACTGTCCTAGTTTAGAATTTGAATTAGAATGACCCTGATGTTACATTTTTGAAATGAGTTTATAATATATGATGTTGTGTAGTATATATTGTTCCATTGCAATGTAAGATTCTGCACTGTTTAGTTTCTTCTCTTCTATCTTTACTTTCTTCACCCCTAATGACTTGTCTTTCGGACGGCTAAATGATTAGCACATGAATACCAAGGATGTATTAAGTGTCATCTTTGGTAGCAGGAAAGAACATTCGTTACACAAATAATATGTCACAAATATTTCAACTAAGCATCAATTTAAACAATATAAGAATAAAAATAAATCAATATTGGCGAGAAACCCTTAAGGGTGTCTTTACAAAAGTCCCCTATAAATTTCATATATTTGTATACTTCGAAGTGTTCCGTAATGACCTATTTGCTATGAAAACACTCCGACTGCTACTTTTTTTCCTCTGCCAAAAAATGGTTATTTATGCCTTCCGCTATCAAGCGGGAATACGAATCCAAACAAACAAATCAAACATTAATCTTTTTACTTCGCAAGCACAAAACAGTGATTTATTTTGCTCGATAAATGTCTAAAATAATATATTTAATTTAATTATAGTAGAATGATATTTTGTTATGTTAATTGACATCTAGATGATTAATTTAATTTAATTATAGAAGAATGGTATTTTATTCTATTAAATAGATATTCAAATAATCTATTTAACATTATTCTAGCAAAACGGTGTTTTATTCTGCTAAATAGATATCACAAACGAAGTATAATTAACGTAATTAAATTAAATCACTACAATATTACTATTAATTTACACTTCGTTAAAATTATTAACTAGCATCCAGGCATTCAACAACAATTTATAACGATCAAGAAATCATGTAGTTTATTTAAAGGTGAGTTAACTCACCGAAATTCTAGTTGACCCTTTCATGTTCTGGTTCGAGCTAAAATTGAACGATGTTCGATTTTAGCTTGAAATTTCACTAGATCCAAACTCGACATATCCAACTATAATGCATAGATAACTTTGATACGAGTCTAACCCAAAAGACCATGTTTAAATCCGACATCATATGAGCAAGAGATTAATTTTGTAAGTTTTTAAATTAATTAATTATATAAATTGATTAAAATAATTGATCCACTCAGGATAATATTTTTAACCACTCTCACCCAAGAAAGCAAGCCCATCATGGTCCAAACTTGCTTCTAGTCCTTCCCTATAAGCAAATTCAAACTCCCACCCATACATACAAGCATCAACGTGCACGCACGATCCAATCCACCTCCCCACCCAATGAAATCAAAATTCGACAACTCCGATGACTCCCCCCTCGCTTCCTCTCTACATCGCACCCTTCAATCAATGCTTGCGCCTATCGACTGGATCATGACTTAGGGGATCACGAATGCGACCGACAAAAGTTATGCTTCCCAATACACAATCCACCATGCAATAACCCTGGCACCAACTCCGCTTTCCAAGAGAAACACGCTTGCCACAAAAAACACGCTCTAGCTCCACCTGAATCTCTCCTAAAACAAAACCATAGGTCAATTGAAAAAATCGATCATCTAAATCACAAAAGCGCACCACAAAGAGTACATGGAATTGAAGCCCTCGGGCATACTAACCCAACGGACAAACGACAAAAAATTTCATTGAGTAAATTTCTATATTTTATTTTTAAGAACCGGCCATTATTATGTTTACCAAAGATTAATAAAATAGATTGAGAGGGAAAGAAGACAAATGAACTCTTTTTTTGTAAGCATTGACTTATTTCATTTTTATAAACGAAATTACTTACCTTATTTCACATTCAAGTTAGTCAACATTTACAAATAACACAATATTCTCAAACCAACATCTCATTACAAGACTTGACCAAATATTTGAATTTTTGATTTGACTTAAGAAGGTTTTAAAAGAAATATTTACGGTACTCCACTATACAATTTTCCCTTCGCATATGAACCACGAACGATAGAAATGAAAATATAATCATGCACCAAAATACGACACGATCATAAATGAATAATAAAATACACATATTATTTCATTCTGCCAATTCCTAAAAAATACCGTCATTTATCGTAAAATACGTCGAACGATCATTTAATTATTTTCAAATCAAAATTTATAGAGAGGTCAAATAAATTAAATTAAAAATATGTCATTAAAAATCAAGTCGTATTGTTTGAAACTTGATTTTCTTGTTATTTATTTGAGCTATTTATTATTGTAAATAAATTAACAATTTGAGTTCACCGTCATTATTTATTAATTAAAGGAGTTCAATAAGTTTATTAAATCCATTTAATTAATATTTGATTCGTAATTCAAATATCTAAATAACCACCATATTTGAATATAAGTTATTAAACTTTATAAACCAATTATCTAAATATTGAAAATCAATTAAACATTCAAAATCACAATGGTAAAATTCTGAAATGTTACATCTTAACAAAGGAATTCTTAAGTAGATTAACTAATCTCAAAACTAGGTGCATCAGGATTCGTGCAACTACTGTATGGGCTAAGTCCACTTCGTTTTTGGTGATGTTGGGTTATTATGCATCGATATGCGAGCGATTTATCATCTCAAAATTCTGTAAATGCTTTTATATATTTAATAGAGCATTTTAAAAACTTCGTTTGAGTTAAAAACAAAACCTTTGACCAACATAAATGTTTTATAAATGAATTTAAATGGTTTTGGATTGATTTTACATGTAAATTCATGCATTGGTGTGCCATATTAATGCTAGATTAGGAGATGTGTGATATATTGCTTGTATTGTATGGATATGATGCTTATTTGACTGTTTTGTATTGTTGTATGCTTAAATTAGATGATAGTGAATCGATATGCATTTTTAAGATGGATTGGTACTAGAGAGATCAAATGTTTATCAATGTGAGAATGTACCATTTAGATTTGAGTAGAAAACTAGATGATAATCGATCCTAGAAGACTTGAAAATGGCTTAGATGAATTTTTGAAAAAATTGGATCGATGTGTACGTACCCATAGTGGTTCGTAACTACTGATTATATTTACTTCATAGCAAGAGCGATTGATGTGGGGTATTCACTGAGGTGTATGGGAGCTACACAATCGATCACGTCTGTTTCATTGGATAGTTGAGAGTTTTAGCTTGAAGATGATATACGTGTTGGGATCAATATAAAACTTTAGGGAAAGTAAGGAGAAACAAGGCAAAAGCTTCGAGGCATGTTTGGATGACTTTGATCTTGGAGCAACAGTTGGACATGGACAAAATGTTAGCTAAGTCTTGAGATAGATGGGTCGATGCCGACCCATATTGATCGGTACAAATCGATCCAACTTTTAGGGGATCATGCGTCTAGGTGAGGGGAGTATGCATGAGCGATCGCTTGACATTTGGGTGAGTGATTTGCGAGATATGGACCACTACTCGTAGATCGAGGCAATGGTTTCTATATGACGTAAAAACAAGATAAAAGCAGAGCTACTCTAAGGCAAGCATAAAGCAACTTCGAGGATGACGAGTCATTGTTTTGGGGTTGGCAACAGGCAACTCCGAGGAGTTATGAAGCAATGAATCGAAGTGATGTGACTACGACAACTTGATATTTAGAGTGATTTAGATCAAGTACATCAAGAGGGTAGTGGTGTTGGTATTTAGAGACTTACCAAACAACCGAGTTCTAAGTGATAATTTAAGGAGTAAGACGAGAGGTGATTCTACTATTAGTTCGTGTGCCAAAGTATCATTGGATAATTTTGAGGACAAAATATACGCTCGTAAATAGGAACCGGTGAGGGCGCACACCGATGATAGTCTAAGCGTACCTGGGTTAGTCAAAGTGTACCCCTGAGATGGTCGTTCAAGTTTGTCCAAGTTCCTTGTCATTCAGAGTGTGGCATAAGTTCGAGCATTCGATATACATAACATCGTGTAGTCCCACTACACCACAGATAGGATTTTAGCGCAACCGTAGGCGGGACATTTGATACGGCTATAAACCGTATCAAATTTTAATATGGCTTATAGCCGTATCTATATTATTTAATACGCTGTAAGCCGTATTAACATTTGATGCAGCTTATAGCCGTATCAAAATCTATGCCTCTTTTCGTGGAAAATTTTTCCTCAAGACGCACACCCTCCCTCCTTTTTTTTATTTCCAGCTTTCATTTTTTTATTTCCCCAAATCGCCAGAGAGCCTTCCACCTCGATCGATCGAACGTTGCTTTGACATCATCCATCAGAGCCTTCCACGTCTTCTCGAATTCGATCACTGCTCTCGGGTTTGACGTCGTATGATGATATGATTTGCTGATGCATTTAGTATTTTAATGGTCGATTACATCGTGAAGTATAGCTAGGTTTGACGTTGCAGTTTGGATTGGCTGAATTGAACTCTTCTTACATGGTTTAGTTTGGCTAAATTGGAATAATCCTATTAAGGTACGTCGGCGCAGTTCTATGATGTTAGGGTGTCGCTATCTGTTATATTATTACGGTACAGTTGTATATTAAAAGAGTATTTCCCTTCATAATTGGTGCAATTTGTATGTCATGTCTGTGGAGTTTTTCGTCGGCTATACTTGTGTATCTTATTCAGTGGAGTTTACTTTCATCATGTTGGGTTAGCTCTTTACCTCGGGTTTGTTCGTTTGAGTATGTTTAGACTTACGATGCATTTTTGTATGATTTGCATTAGATCTGCACAATTTGCTCTAAATATCTATATTGCTCTTCATAGCAAATTTAGTTTGAGTTTGTACTGTGCATTCAGTTGTGTGGAATAAGGCTTATCTGGTTTTGTATGTTGCATCTTGAGAGTGCACAATTTATATACTGTGGAGACATGACCCATTTTCATCTTCCCATTGGTTTATGTAGTTCATTGACTTTATACATCTTAATCTCCATAATATATGTTATAGGAGAAAAATGAGTGTAACATGTAGTATTTTTATACTTCGCATTGGTTTTGACATTGTTGTATAAGTGGATAAAATTATTGTTAATGGTGCAAGCCAAGTATCAGGAGAGGGGTAATGCATAGACATTACTCTGGTGCTACAAAATAGCGCCGTTGTAATGGCAAATTTTTTAGAAACAGTTTGGTGCTAATGTTGTATATTGTTCTGACATTGTTGTATAAGTGGATAAAATTGTTGTTAATGGCGCAAGCCAAGTATCAGGAGAGGGGTAATGCATAGACATTACTCCGGTGCTACAAAATGGCGCCGTTGTAATGGCAAATTTTTTGGAAACAGTTTGGTGCTAATGTATAAAATAAACCCTATATTTTGAGTTCCATTTATTGAATTTTAAATAGTCCATATATTTTAACTATTTAAAATTAATTAAATGTTTAAAATCATACTATAAAATTCTAGGTCGTACAAGAAAAAAAACGATCACGAAAAAGGCATGCTTATAAATCTTACAAGGAAGTTAATTGTTTACTAAATTATATTGTTCTTTACTAAACAATTTATATTATGAACGATCAAGTAGCTTTAATCATGTAAAATTACTAACTTAGAAAATGAAGTTACATCTGTTTCCCCATAAAGCTTTTTTTAAAACAATGATGATATCAAGTTTAGATATGTCCTCATAATTTGGTGATGGTGAATTATCATGTGGATTAAATCATGTTCTAATTTGAAAAGGAAAGTTATAGACTTATTTATTTTCTAGAAAAGATGCTTTTATGATAATGATTTCTAATTTAGTTTGTGTTTGTGTGTAGCTTTTGTTATCATTTTCTTTGTGTGCATCGCTTGTTTTCTTGTTTCCATTGTATTTGCACTTTATATATATGTGTGTGTAAATATTAGAAATTTCATTTCAAAAACAAAAATTCACATTACAGTATTGTTTACATTTTATTCACTGTTTTACAAAAATTATACCCAGTCACTGTGTATATATTTTCACTCAACATTCACTGTGCATATATTTTCACTGTGCATTTCTATGCTTACCTTGTGCATTTCTGTGTTTCATTTCTCTGTGCTTAGTTTCCACTTGTGCCAACTTCAACTTCTTCATCTAATCAACTGTCCTCCGCCATCTACAGTCACATAACCATCCTCCACTTCTACTGTCAACAACATATTGCCTTCACAACATCAACTTCAATTGCTGCCTTCAACATTACCAGAGCAGACTGCACATCCTCCTCAAACAATCACCTTCTCCCTCCACTGCCTCCATTTGCATTGCAACATTAAAACCACCATGCACACAACTCCAACAACAATTGTGTGCACATTTCCATCACCAACATCACCCAGTAACCTAGTACACATCAGCTGCCTTCATCCATAATGTTGCTGCTGTCAATATTCAACCCCATACATATACACACCCACCACCTCATACTTCCACCAGTCATCATACAAAAATTCCTCCATCGCCACAAATTCATCATACCCAATGCACACATCTCCTCCCTGTATGCCGACAGTGCTAATTTTTTTTCTTTTTGGTCTTGTGGTTTGGTGAGTGATTTAGTTGGCTGTTTAGAGGTTGATCAGAGAGAGGTAGAGAGTGCCCTATTGCTAGTGGATGATCAGGGTGGGTGTAGAGGTCAGCGAATGGTTTCGATGGAGTGTGGCAGTTGTTCAGGAGGAATGTGTGGTTCTGTTGCAGAAAATATGGGGTAGTGACTGTCGAATTGAATGAAGGGTATGGCAGCTCTGATGTGCATACAATTCCGTTGTGATGCATTGGTGATGAGGCTTTCTAGTTGTTGTGTGATTCAGGTGTGTTTGGTTGGTATGTGCAAGTGTGCAATTGCAAAAGATGGTGATCAGTTTAGAGGAGGTGTATGACAGTGTACTGTGGAGATGGTAAGGACGTGATGATGAATTGTTTGTTTGGTTTTCAGGTTGTAGATAGTGGTTGTATGGTAACTGAAATAGTGGAAGATAGTTTTTTTTTTATGGTGGTGGTTTGGAAGCGGTTGAATGAATCAGGGGATGATTGGGGTGCTGTTTGGTGAATTGTTGAGGAGGTAGAAGGGACTGGAATGTTGAAGGGAGGAGCAAGAAGGCACTGTTGTGTGATGGTTGATGTCAGTATAGATGGCTGAACTGTGCAGAATGCTGTGGGGATGCACGGTTTGTAGAAGTGTGAATGTGGGAGTGGTATGTATCACAGTGGTGAGCAAGTTGGAGGAGTGTTAGTGGAAATGTTAGCAGGGGCAGTTGAAGAGGATGCCAGTAGTCATCATGACAAATTCCTCCATCACCCTCACTGTCATCATCAACTTCTCACCGCCACCATATCACAGCACATGCATCCAAACAAAGTTCACCATTACTTCATCAACTACCAACAAAAGCAACCACACACACTACGTGCAACCCCTGCTGCCTTCCACTGTGCAAATCGTTCACCTGGGACCCCTGAATTCAGCCATTACCACTCCTCTGTGCATCTTTGTCACCCTCTTCGCCATTGCAACCTATACCTCTGCATACGAACTCCACTGCATTACTGCCTACATCACCCAACAACCCATTGCACAACATTCAACTGTGCACAACTACATTTCTATTAACATCAACATTACAACATCATCTTCTTCTTCATACTACATCCCTCTACATACTACTGCCATCCCTCTTTGTTCACTTCAGTACTGACCATTCACTTCGTCAACATAAAATCCCACCACTACACTTCATTTCTTCTAGCTCCCACAAAACCGCAAACCATCTAATCATTTCAATTCATCATCAGCCACAGTCCAATTCACCAACCTCCTCCACCGTGACCATCACTCCAACCAAATCGTGACTTGCCACACTTCAAACTCCTTACTCGAACGCAATTCCTTATTCCGTCAAAACTGGACCGCACTTCAAACTCCACCTCAGCCAATCGCAGCCTTAGCTCAATCCAAAATTTCTACAATTTCACTGAAAATTGCAATTCCAAAAATAGAAGAAAAAAATTTCAAAGGCCAACAAAATTTCAAAGGCCGAACTATGCTGAACTGTATAGTTTGGACTTCTTAATAAACTGACTATGTTGAACTAGCAAAACGGCAACAGAAAAAAATAACTATTATATTTAACAAGAACAATATAATTTAGTAAAGTTAAATATGTAGAATTAATCTTACAACAAATTTCTCAATATAATTTCAAAAATATTCTTTTCGAGCAAATGGAATGAGGACCCAATGAAGGGCAAGTCTCATGTTCTATTTAATATGATATAGGAGGGCGGTATGTCTTTCAGCATAGACAAACAATGGATAAATGAATCAGATCTAAGATCTACATACTATATAAACGGTGTGCAGAAGTTCATTAGTTTTGTTGAAGAAAACGGTGGTAAGAAAGGATTGTATTTATGCCCTTGCACCCGGTGCAAAAATATGAAGACGATCAAATTAGATGACATTCATTTTCATTTGCTTAGATGGGGTATTATCCAATCGTATACAGCGTGGTATTTTCATTGGGAAAAAAGGGCGGAGATGGAAAAAGAGCAACCAGTTAGTCATGGCAGAACTACTGCTGAGTCTGAACATATTAGGATGGAAGATCTGGTCAATGATGCAGATAGATTTCATTACTTTCAACCTACAAATTCGTTGTCTGATCATGCTAATGTTGGAGAGCAGTCTACTGATTATTCAGATTGGCAGGCCAATGAAAGTAAGAAGTATAAATCGCTTTTTGGTAGCGTAAAAGAGCCACTGTATCCTTCATGTTCAAAACAGATTACGAAGCTGTATGCCATTGTGAAACTGAATAGCTTGAAGACCCAATACATATTTTCAAATAATGGTATGACTGCACTTCTCGAACTAATAAAGGAGTTACTCCTCGAAGGTAACACGCTGCCGACAAAGTACTCCGACGTGAAGAAGATCATTAAGCAAGTTGGGATGAATTACAAAACTTATGATGCATGCATCAATGATTGCATATTGTACTGGTAAGATGATGCGAACAAAGTTTCTTGTACAAATTGCAATGCACCAAGATATATGACATCATTAAACGAAGAGAGAAAATGCACCAAAGTACCTCGAAAAACATTTAGACATTTTCCTTTAATTTCTAGATTGAAGAGACTGTATACTGTACCATGGATGGCAGATGCGATGACTTGGCATGGTCATGCCAAGTCTGATCCAACCGTAATGCGTCATCCATGTGACACTTCTCAATGGAAAGTCGCAGATTCATTTGATCAAACTTTTGCTGCCGAGCCATGAAATGTCACACTTGGAATAGTAACAGATGGTTTCTGTCCACATGCTTCTCTCTCTAACCCTTACAATTGTTGGCCAGTAATTGTAGTACCATATAATCTTCCTCCGTCTATGTGCATGAAAATGGAATTCTCAATGTTAACATTGTTGATTTCTGGGCCAAAACAACCAGGAAAGGATATTGATGTTTATTTACAGCCGTTGATAGACGAGTTAAAGCAGTTATGGGAAGGAGTTGTTACATTTGACGCGTTAAGTAAATCTGAGTTCACAATGAGAGTTAGGGTGCTGTGGGCAATCCATGATCACCCTGCTTTTGGGATTTATCGGGATGTACAACTCACGGTTACTTTGCATGTCCTGTTTGTGGGGAAAACACTAGTTCTTATTATCTTCCTGAAAGTAAGAAGATGTGGTACATGGGACATTGAATGTTTATTCCTAACGAACACAAGTTTCGATACGATAAGACAAATTTCAACAACGAACAAGAACTTCGTCGTCCTCAATGGCCATTGACTGGTTTTCAAGTTGAAGAAAGTAGCGAATATCAAAATGAAGGTTTGTAAACAAAAAGAAGAAATTGGTCGAAAACAGAAAAAGTCAACTATTGAAGATGTTGACAATATTTCTAGATGGTATAGGAGGTCTATCTTTTTTGATTTACAATATTGGAAAGCAAATTTGGTCCGACATAATATTGATATTATGCATACGGAGAAGAATGTCACGGAGCATCTCATCAGCACCATTATGGACCATAAAGATAAGTCAAAAATGGCATCAATGCATGCAAGGATTTGAAAATCATGGGTATAAAACAAAATTTGTGGGTGATGGAAGATCCTGAAACAAATAAAACAATCATACCAAAGACAACTTTCATTTTGAGCAAAGAAGAAAAGATACGGTTTTGCACCGTTTTGAAAAATCTGAAAGTGCCTAACAAATTTTCTTCTAACTTTCACAACAATGTGAGCATCAATCCTCCTGAACTAAGAAATATGAAGTCACATGATTACCATGTCATAATGCAGCATTTGCTTCCGGTATTGCTTTAACAATCTTATCCACAACATAAGGATCTATGAAATGTTGTTCATCGTATTCGTTTATTCTCTAACATTTTATGTTCAAAGGTGATCAATAGGGAACATCTTTTAAAAGCAAAGGCTAGCTTAGTAGAAGCAATGTGTGTTTTTGGAAAACATTTTCCACCTGCATTTTTTGATATCAGTGTCCACCTTATGGTTCATTTAGCCGATGAAGCGTTGATTTGTGGCCCTG
This sequence comes from Allium cepa, assembly GCA_030765085.1. Lineage (NCBI taxonomy): Eukaryota > Viridiplantae > Streptophyta > Magnoliopsida > Asparagales > Amaryllidaceae > Allium > Allium cepa. Next base: position 200,201,667 of record CM060935.1, read on the forward strand.
TCAGATATAGATGGATGTATCCATTTGAACGGTAAATTTATAATTTTAGTTATGCACATTATTATTTCATACAAATAGCTACCGTCTACAGTATATAACTGATCACATTCATAGGTTGATGAAAACATATAAAGGATATGTGCGCAACAAAAGATACAGTGAAGGGTGTATTGCAGAAGGATATATCGTACAAGAAGCTAGTCTTTACTGCATGGAATATATGCCAAATGGAGGTGATGGCAATCATAAACACCCGCGAAGCGTTTTTAGACGAGGACGATGAGTTTGCTGGTGGGATACCTCTGGATAATGGTAAAGACATAATGTTAACCCAAGTGCGGTTTGAACAGGTGCGTAGATGGGTCCTTTATAAGTACGATGGATTGGATGAATGGAAGAAGTAAGTTCACGAACTTGTTTGGAGTTTTAATTTTTTTAATTCAGTTTATATATACATTTTGATATGTGTTTTTCGTAGGAGGTATAACTCCTATGTGAAAAGTACTAGATTTCAACCTAGAGGCAGGGCTACCACCGTGGAAGTAGTTCAAAGTTTTAATCTATGGTTACGTAATGAGGTTTAACTTCGTCTTAAGTATTTCATGTGTCTATAAGTGTGCAATACACCTTTGTGACCATGCTTTTTTACTTATTAAAATTTATGTAGCTGTTAAAGACCATCGATGTTGATCCAACTCTGTGGCGGTTAGTGCACGGGCCGAAGTTCATAACGCGTAGTTATATGAAGTACCAAGTGAATGGATTTTCATTTTCCACGAAAAAGTATGAAGACCGTATGGTAACACAAAATAGTAGTGTATGCATGAGAGCAATTACAAAATTTAGAGCGAGTGGCAAGGATAAAAGTTATAAGGAAGCAGAAACAACGTATTACGGAGTCATTCAACAGATATTTGAGTTGGATTACACTGACTTCAAACAAACAGTTTTTTATTGTGATTGGGTAAAAGTAGAGGATAAGGTCATTGGATGTAAAATAGATCCCATTTCAAACCTCATCATGGTAAATTTAGGGAAATTGAAGAACAAAAATAATGTGAATGACGAGCCATTTATTCTTGCATCAGAAGCGAGTCAAGTTTTCAACTCAAAAGATTTAAAAAATAATGGATGGTCTGTGGTCTTGCATACACCAAAACGATTGACTACAAATGTGGATGACATTGAGTTCACTACCATCTGTCAATCAGCTTTTGAAGACAATGAAAAATTAAAAGACCTTACCAAATCCATATGTTAACTTATTAGTATTCGTACATCACATGATTGTGTGTCGGTAAATTTTTAATTGCACGATTGTGTGTATGCATGGTTTTGAATATTTTATACATTCCAATGCAATTAGTATGTGATATCCCAGAATTTTAGACAATATCAATTTAATAATCTTTATATAAAATTAAATTGATATCGGCAATATTGATTAATAAAATATGTTTTGGTTTAATAATTAGATTTAAATAATATTTAATTTGTGATTTATCTTTTAAAAGCTAAAATAAATGTCAAAATTATAATGTATATATATATATATATATTTGTATATATATTATAGTTTATCTTTGTTTGGAATTTAACTTACATGAAAGTAAATAAATGAAGTTTGTTTTTAAATTCTAATAAATATTGAGTAATTAGTAAATTATGCTTTAAATTAATATTTAGGTTTTAAAAATATATTTAAATTAATATCTTTATGGTTTGATAATATTTATAATAAATGTTATATTGTTTAAAATTTGTCTTAGTTTAATTTTTAAATTTAAATAAAAGTTGATTTTATTTCTTTTTAAAATATTATTTGATTAAATATGAATTGAGTATATTTTATATAAGTTTAAAATATAAGATAACATATGATTTAAATTCATTTAAATTTAAAAGTGATTTATAATTTCTTTATAAATCATATAAAATTTGTTAATTGTTATTTTAAACCATATTAATAAATATTCTATTTTTCATGAATATAAAGAAGAACTAAAATAAGGAAATAGAATCTTCATTTTTTTTAATTGATTTTGATTTTTATTTCGAAGGTTTAATTTGATTTGGGATTTTATTTTGAAATTCAAATTAATTGATTCTTTAAAACATTTGTGTAAGTTTTAATTTATTAATTGTTTTATTTACATTTACTTTTAATAGAAAATTCATATATATTCACATAATCATAAAATAAATTAAGGGAAACTCTTCTTAAACATTTAAAAATATAACTTAGTTAATCAAGACATGTGTTAACTTTTGAAATAATCAAATTACAAGTGTTAAGTCTTAAACAAATCAAATACATGTGTTAATATATGAATAAAACAATGTGACAAGTGTCATTGTCTTATTTTATCTTTTTCCTTTTTTTGAATTAAAATAAATTTCAGCCTTATAAACTTTTCATTTTTCCTCATTCTCTTTTGAAACCAAAGCTTAAGCAAAATTTGAAACAAGAAAAAAAAACAAAAATTTGAAAAAAACTCAAAACCCCTAAAAACAAAACCTACAAAATTCATTTCAAAAGCAATTCTAAGATCTGTAACTCCTCATTCAAAACTAAGATCAATTTTCTCAAATCAAAACCTGCACTTGCAACTCTGGAAATTTCTGTAAATCAAAAGCATTAAGGAGTCTGCATTTCCTTCTTTCCAACCTAAAGTACACTGCATTTGCATCTCTGGAAATCATCAACTTTGTGAAACAAATGGCCTGCATGCATCAAATTTTGGTTGAAGTTTCAAATGCAAGCATTCTTCAGTTTGGAAGCATAAAAGAAAACTTGTATTTCTTAAGCCTGAAGCATGTAAAGCATCTTCTTTCAACCTGGGTTCAAAGCATAAAAATCTGGGTGCTCTGTTCTTTAAATCTAAGGTGAGTAACATTTTTGTTAAAATAATTTAAGTAACATGTTGCATGATTTATTACTGTGATGAGTATGGTTGGTGATAAGTATGTTTTTGTATGTATGTCTAGGAACTATCTGTAGATATTTGGATGATGTGTGTGTGCATGTCTGCTAATATCTTGACCTCTCTGTTTCTAGTTTAAACTCAGCTCTTATTTTAATTTAAATTCCCTATCTCATGATCTAAGCATTGTTATGAATTGTGATACAAACAAAAATTGTTTGGGAGATCATAAGTTTAAGCTTAAAATTTTAATTAGGTTAAAATAAAATTAAACTTACCCTGGAAAACCCAAAAAGGTCAGGAGGACATGAGATTTGTTCAAATCCAAATACCCTAATTCATTAATTTAGGTTTATGATCTGAAAACTGATATAATAACATGATTTTAAAAACCAAAATCATAAATTTTAAATGGGGCTCGACTGTGCATTGCTGTTTTAACCCAAAATTGGGTTTTGGAGTGTTTATGTTGATTCAGATAAATTTGGGGTTCATGTTCTTGTATGATGATAGAGGGGAGATCAGGGAATCAGGGAAAAATATTTTTACAGTGATCAATTTGATTTAGAGCCAGTGGTGGAAAAAATTGATGTGTGACCCTAGTTTTTGTGTACAGTTAGAAATTCAATCATTTCTTGCTCTAGGATTGATCTAGTGTTTTGAAACTCTGAGGGTTGGTTGCTGGTCCCTAGAGGAGTATGTAGCCGGAATTGTAGCTTGAACTATGGTCGGGGTGATGTGAATTTGCCATTGACAGGTGTGGTGTTTGGGTCAACACTGTGTTTCCAGGTTTATAAAAGAGGGTGGACTTGAATTTTTGGGTAAGGGAAGATTTCTGATGTTTGGTGATCAGATTGGATTCAAGGGAGGGTTTATGGAGGGAAATGATCATCACTGATGATCGGGAAGATGGGCATGGTTATGTGCATGTGCACAGTGGTTATACGGAGGAGATTTTGTTGCTGCAATATAGTGAGAAGGTGGTGCTCGGGTAATTTATATTTTTGCCCGAAGTAGGAGTAAGGATGACTCGAAGTAAAATAGCAATTGTCTCGGGTAGCTATAGATTGCAGTGTTTTGTTCCCTGTAGCCTGAAACAGTTTCAGATTTTTGAATTTTAAAACTAAATTTAAAAATAGGCTAGGCAAGTTTAAATCTGAGTTTAAAGCAAGAATAAATGATGAATTCAAATAGATTTTGGATTTCAGATCTTGAATAAAAAGATTTGCAGAAAATGAAATATTTAAAATTTAAAACCTGCACAGTTTTTATATTAGTGATTTTTAAATATGAAATAAGAATTTAATTAAGATTTAAATTTTAAGTTAAATCTGAGTTTTAAAATCCTGAATTCAAATTAGAAGTTAAATCTGAAGTTTCAAATAAAAATAGGTTATAAGTTCAAATGTTATTATCAAGTGGAATATTTTGGAATTTGTAACATATGAAATGGAAATTTAGAACTTGGTTTTAAATTCTAATTTTTGAATTTAAATCTGAAGCATGATTTGAATTTTTGTTATAATGTAAATGAGATTTGAATTTAAATGTTTCAATGTCATTTGAAATATTTAAGATATTTTAAATTTAATGGAATATAAGCTAAAGTTAAATGATTTTTCTAAAAATTGCTTTAAGAGGTAAGTGATTCTTTAAAATGAGAAATAAAGAGTTTTTAAACAATAAAAATCTTGTTTAAGCTTAAATTTAATTTAAAATGGAATTTAAAGAAATTAAAAAGCAATTTGTTTTTAAATTTTTGATAATGATAATCAAATCATTAATGAAATTAATAATTATCATTAAGCTGTTTTGATCTAAATGATTTATTAATTAATCAAGGTAATTAAGTTCATAATGAATTAATTTAATAAATAAATAATTAGGATATTAATTAAATAATTAAGGGTTATTTAATTAATTAAAAGTTTAAGTAAGTTAATTAAATTGGATTAAAGTATGACTTAGGAATTAATTTAAATAAGATTTGATTATTTAATTATTGGATTGAAATTATTAATCAAGTAATTGATAATTAATTAAGTTTTTAATTATCACTTGATTAATTTAAAAAATTTAGAAATTAATTAACGAGTTTTATAAATAAATTAAGAATTAATATTGATTAATTCAATTAATTACTTTGGAAAAGTAATTAAAGATTTGTTACTGGTTAATGAAGGTCATTAACTTAATATTATTTTATAATTAATTTATGTAATTAATTTTAATGATTAATTGTATTAATTAATTTAAAGATAATGATTTGAGAATTATTTTAGTATAATTACCTAATGAAAGTAATTAAGAAAATTAATTACAAGTAATTAATTAAGTTGTTCATTAATTAAGTTAATTAATTAATTTTAATTAATTTAATTTAATCACTGGTTGATTTGAGAAGTAATTACAAATGTAATTAAAAATGAATAATACTAAATGAAGTAATTAAGAAAATAAATTACTAGATGTAATTTAATTGAAGGAGTTTTAGAAATTAATTACTTAGTGTAATTAATATGTAATTTATATGTTATATAATTACTTAAGTAAGTAATAATTAATTACTTAGTGTAATTAATTTAGGTTTTGTCCATTGAGTTATTTTAAATGATTTAGAAATGTAATTAATTTAATGTAATTACTTAAGGTGATTAATCAAGAACGATTAATCAATAGAGATAATTGATAATTAATTTAATGGAGTTATTTTAAATAAAATAATTTGAGATCATTAATTTATACAATTAATGATATAATTAAGGATTAATCAATGAAGGTATTAGTTAATTAATTAAGGATTAATTAATGAAGTAATTATAGGTTAATTACTGAATTCGGTTTGGATTAATTAATTTGTGAATTAATTGAAGGATAATTACTTGAATGTAATTAAAGGATAATTAATCAGGATGATTAATTAGGGTAATTTAATTAAGGATAATTAATTATTTGATTTGTAATTAATAAAGGAATATGTAAGCAAGATTTATATAGATGAGTAATTAATTTAATTCATTTTAAATTAATTTAAGATAGAAGTAGTTAATTTAATTCATTTTAAATTAATTATAGATTAGACTGATAAGTCATTGCTTATGAATGATGATTGATATTTATTGCCCTGGATGGTTAAGATCTCAGTTATGAGATATATGATGTTGTGTGATTTGGATGTTATGGTTGCATTGAGTTGATAATATGATTTATCTGTTTGAGTTGATAATATAGATTATCTGATGTGATGATAATATTGATTATCTATTATGATGTTGAGTATTATCTATCTGTGTGTACATAGATAATATTGAATTGAATTGTTTTAAATTTTAAAACAACTTGGACCTAAAAGACACGCTTTGGATTTCGATGAGACCGGGATTGGGTTTCCATATTTGGATATCCGAAAACCACATTGATCCAAATAACGTTAGGTCGTAAATCCAAATGGAGCTTTGTGAAGACTCGAGGTGTAAGGGCTATACGTCAGTATAACTCTGTGGGTGATTCCATAATGAGTTGACGGAATAGTGCTTATAGATTCGAGATGGTGGATTAGAGTGCAAGGGTTATTGTCGTTAACTCTGAGGGTGATTCCAAAATGAGTGTAACGAGATAATGCCTTCGGTTTCGTTCGAACCCGGAACGAACTTGTATGGATTGAATGCTTTCAGAACAACGTCAGGTGGACGATGAGCATTCTAAGAGATGTGTTCTCTAAAGGTAATCATAGCCTCAAGCCTCATCAACCTGGAATGGCTAAAACAGGGGAGGTGCAGCAAGGCTTCGTGGGTAGCTCCCACTGGAGAGCGAGATTGATCCCTATCTAGAAGTCCCTTTATATTCGGCTGTGTGGGCAGTTGGTTGCAAACAACTGCGGGGTTGTCTTGTTTGGAACTGTTCAGTAAGGAATGGTTCCGGCCTTGTGTTGCAGGGGAGTGGGAGTACTCCTCGGTATGGTGATCTAGGCTACGTACTGTGACGGGCGGTACCCCAGTAGACCTGCCATTGTATGGAATCCACAGTCCAATAAGTGCCAACGGTTTTGATTGTATTACCCACTTTTGTGGCTAGTAGCTGGAATTTAATCATGTAACAATTTCGGCTATTTCATATTTACTTGAAAACCCTAGACACTATTATAATATCATTAGATTTCCTATCAAATGTTTTGGTTAGCGTAAGGTAAAAACTTTTCCATGTTTATGTGTGGGAAGTCTTACGTGATACCTTTCTTTTCAAAAGGTTTTTAAGTTAAGCAACCTTAACCTGTTACTCACACCAGACCCATGTCTGACCCGGAGTTTATCTTTGTTTTCTTAAACTCTTGGGCACTCAAATTTTTTACGAGTAGCCAAGGGGTTCAGGTTGGCTTTGACGAATAATGGAGGAGAATGGAGCAGGAGGCTTCTGCGTTGTAGATATATAGTTCCGCTGTGTGTTCTCTGTGTTGTGATTGAATTGAGTTGTAAAAACTAGACAGGAGTTTATAACTGTCTAGTATATGTGATGTGTATCCTATGTATCTCTGATTGGTATTGTATGTTATGTAAATACTTATGTTATTAATATAATTTATCCGTTCCGCTGTTGAGATTCTAGTGTTGTTTTTTCTTTCTCTTCTTTCTTTTCTTCTTCTATCCCTTTCTTTCTTAATTGATGATGCGATTTTCTGGGAATGGAAAGTCGGGTCGCCACAGGTGGTATCAGAGCATTAGGTTGAGTGAATACCTAGGCTCTGGAGTGGTGTTTATCTTGAGAGAGCGTATTTGTAATTTTTATTATATATATTACTATATATATATATTTATTTATTTCTACCAATCTGTTGGGTTATCTGTTCGGGTTTTCCAATATGGGTTATGGGGTAGATTGAGGTAGTGGTGTGTGTAACACAACTACCGATTGGTTAGAGTTTGAATGTTTGAGGTTGGAAGTGTATCTGTCGAGACTGTAGACCTAATACCGTCTCGAGTGAGTTTTGAAGTGGTGTAAGGACTTCATTGACCTCTGAAGGTAGCCCGTTAAGGTTCGGAGTTTATTCTCTGAAGTTTGATGAGTAGAGTTTGGATCTGTTGGCTGAGCAGAAGCGAGTGATGGTATCTTGATACCTCAAGGAATAGTAGCTGCGTGATGATATGCAGTGACTATAGATGTTTTCAAAGATGATTTCTTTGGAACAAGTTTAAGGAAGTAGGTCTGCTTCGGTGTTGTGGCTGAGTTCAGCAGGATGTTTCTGTGTTATTTGAAGTCCAAGCTTCTCGAAGAACATTGGATTGAAAATTCTTTGACATTGGTGATAGCAGTGCAGCTCGGAGTATTCAGTGAGTCGGCAGAATTTTCTGGCTTAGAAGTTTTCTGGAGATGGAGTTCAGAAGCAGTAGAGTAGAATCCATTTCTTCGATGGGTTGGTAAGACCAGCATAAGTTGTTCTGATTGGTAAAGCGAGAACAATTTTCTTTGGAATTAGATTGAGTTGATCGCAAAAATCGACTTGCGATAGTTGAGTGTTCTCTTGGATTGTTGGAGATTTTTCTGAATATTTTCAGAGAAGTCAAGAGTTTGTCTTCATCTAGAGATTCAGTGGTACCGGTGGGTCAACTAGTTGAAGGTTGGTTTCTTGAGATGGAGTTTGTTAAAGCAACTCAAGATTTGAGGAAATTCTGAATTTCCTCTTGGTTATTGGAGATCTTCTTGGTTATGCCATCCAGTTGTGCATGTGTTCTTCATCAGCATTCTTTTCTACTCCTGATCAGAGTTGTGCAGCGAAAGCTGTTTGGGGGTACATCTGCTTTTCTTTTCCGGACATGAGAAATTTGTTTTCTTCTGATGGTTGTGAGTAGAGTTGTTCTTGATCTTGATTGATCGTGGAGGATCATTATGGTGGATAGGGTTGGTCTAGTTTATTTCTTATGACCTCAGCAAGGATTGAGCTGATCAGGTAAGAGACATGCAGTCGAATATCTGATTTTGGATAAGTTTCTCAGTTTTAGGAGCTATAAATTTTGGTAAGGTTGGGTAAGCTAGCTCCGAGATGTTTTGGATTTCTTCTGTGTTCTGTTTTGGATAAGTGTTTGATTTTCTGGATTGAATTGCCAGTTTGGACACTGGAATTCGATGTGTTTCACGTATCTCTAAGTACGTGTATATCTATTTCTGGTTTTGGAATCAGCTGTTTTGGGAGATTTTGGTTGTTGAGTCAGACTTACCTATAGTCTGATGTCTTGTTCAGTTATAGATCTAGATGAGTAGGAGTTCTGTAACTTAGTAGTGTTGATTGTTTGGGTTTTATAGGCGAGTATCCCAGTGTTTACTTGGGAAACCCAAGGAAGCTCTATCTAGAATTTTGCCTGGATAGTTAATTTTGTTTGATTGGATGAATTGATTGCTAGAGCTGTTAGCATATGTTTGATGTATGCTTGGTTTTAAAAATCTAAAATAGGTTATTAAATTACCTTTGTTTTAAATTTCGGGGACGAAATTCTTTTAAGGGAGAAGGAATGTGATATCCCGAAATTTTAGACAATATCAATTTAATAATCTTTATATAAAATTAAATTGATATTGGCAATATTGATTAATAAAATATGTTTTGGTTTAATAATCAGATTTAAATAATATTTAATTTGTGATTTATCTTTTAAAAGCTAAAATAAATGTTAAAATTATAATGTATATATATTTGTATATATATTATAGTTTATCTTTATTTGGAATTTAACTTACATGAAAGTAAATAAATGAAGTTTGTTTTTAAATTCTAATAAAATATTGAGTAATTAGCAATTTATGTTTTAAATTAATATTTAGCTTTTAAAATATATTTAAATTAATAACTTTATGGTTTGATAATATTTATAATAAATGTTATATTGTTTAAAATTTGTCTTAGTTTAATTTTTAAATTTAAATAAAAGTTGATTTTATTTCTTTTTAAAATATTATTTGATTAAATATGAATTGAGTATATTTTATATAAGTTTAAAATATAAGATAACATATGATTTAAATTCATTTAAATTTAAAAGCGATTTATAATTTCTTTATAAATCATATAAAATTTGTTAATTGTTATTTTAAACCATATTAATAAATATTCTATTTTTCATGAATATAAAGAAGAATTAAAATAAGGAAATAGAATCTTCATTTTTTTAAATTGATTTTGATTTTGATTTCAAAGGTTTAATTTGATTTGGGATTTTATTTTGAAATTCAAATTAATTGATTCTTTAAAACATTTGTGTAAGTTTTAATTTATTAATTGTTTTATTTACATTTACTTTTAATAGAAAATTCATATATATTCACATAATCATAAAATAAATTAAGGGAAACTCTTCTTAAACATTTAAAAATATAATTTAATTAATCAAGACATGTGTTAACTTTTGAAATAATCAAATTACAAGTGTTAAGTCTTAAACAAATCAAATACATGTGTTAATATATGAATAAAACAATGTGACAAGTGTCATTGTCTTATTTTATGTTTTTCCTTTTTTGAATTAAGATAAATTTCAGCCTTATAAACTTTTCATTTTTCCTCATTCTCTTTTGAAACCAAAGCTTAAGCAAAATCTGAAACAAGAAAAAAAATCAAAAAATCTGAAAAAAACTCAAAACCCCTAAAAACAAAACCTGCAAAATTCATTTCAAAAGCAATTCTAAGATCTGTAACTCCTCATTCAAAACTAAGATCAATTTTCTCAAATCAAAACCTGCACTTGCAACTCTGGAAATTTCTATAAATCAAAAGCATTAAGGAGTCTGCATTTCCTTCTTTCCAACCTAAAGCACACTGCATTTACATCTCTGGAAATCATCAACTTTGTGAAATAAATGGCCTGCATGCATCAAATTTTGGTTGAAGTTTCAAATGCAAGCATTCTTCAGTTTGGAAGCATAAAAGAAAACTTGTATTTCTTAAGCCTGAAGCATGTAAAGCATCTTCTTTCAACCTGGGTTCAAAGCTTAAAAATCTGGGTGCTCTGTTCTTTAAATCTAAGGTGAGTAACATTTTTGTTAAAATAATTTAAGTAACATGGTTGCATGATTTATTACTGCGATGAGTATGGTTGGTGATAAGTATGTTTCTGTATGTATATCTAGGAACTATCTGTAGATATTTGGATGATGTGTGTGTGCATATCTGCTAATATCTTGACCTCTCTGTTTCTAGTTTAAACTCAGTTCTTATTTTAATTTAAATTCCCTATCTCATGATCTAAGCATTGTTATGAATTGTGATACAAACAAAAATTGTTTGGGAGATCATAAGTTTGAGCTTAAAATTTTAATTCGGTTAAAATAAAATTAAACTTACCCTGGAAAACCCAAAAAGGCGAGGAAGACATGAGATTTGTTCAAATCCAAATACCCTAATTCATTAATTTAGGTTTATGATCTGAAAACTAATATAATAACATGATTTTAAAAACCAAAATCATAAATTTTAAATGGGGCTCGACTGTGCATTGCTGTTTTAACCCAAAATTAGGTTTTGGAGTGTTTCTGTTGATTCAGATAAATTTGGGGTTCATGTTCTTGTATGATGATAGAGGGGAGATCAGGGAATCAGGGAAAATATTTTTACAGTGATCAATTTGATTTAGAGCCAGCGGTGGACAAAATTGATCTGTAACCCTAGTTTTTGTGTACAGTTAGAAATTCAATCATTTCTTGCTCTAGGATTGATCGAGTATTTTGAAACTCTGAGGGTTGGTTGCTGGTCCTTAGAGGAGTATGTAACCGGAATTGTAGCTTGAACTATGGTCGGGGTGATGTGAATTTGCCGTTGATAGGTTTGGTGTTTGGGTCAACACTGTGTTTCCAGGTTTATAAAAGAGGCTGGACTTCAATTTTTGGGTAAGGGAAGATTTCTGATGTTTGGTGATCAGATTGGATTCAAGAGAGGGTTTATGGAGGGAAATGATCATCACCGATGATCGGGGAGATGGCCATGGTTATGTGCATGTGCACAGTGGTTATATGGAGGAGATTTTGTTGCTGTAATATGGTGAGAAGGTGGTGCTCGGGTAATTTATATTTTCGCCCGAAGTAGGAGTAAGGATGACTCGAAGTAAAATAGCAATTGTCTGGGGTAGCTATAGATTGCAGTGTTTTGTTCCCTGTAGCCTGAAATACTTTCAGGTTTTTGAATTTTAAAACTAAATTTAAAAATAGGCTAGGCATGTTTAAATCTGAGTTTAAAGCAAGATTAAATGATGAATTCAAATAGATTTTGAATTTTAGATTTTGAACAACAAGATTTGCAGAAAATGAAATATTTAAAATTTAAAACCTGCACAGTTTTTATATTAGTGATTTTTAAATCTGAAATAAGAATTTAATTAAAATTTAAATTTTAAGTTAAATCTGAGTTTTAAAATCCTGAATTCAAATTAGAAGTTGAATCTGAAGTTTCAAATAAAAATAGGTTATAAGTTCAAATGTTATTATCAAGTGGAATATTTTGTAATTTATAACATATGAAATGGAAATTTAGAACTTGGTTTTAAATTCTAATCTTTGAATTTAAATCTGAAGCATGATTTGAATTTTTGTTATAATGTAAATGAGATTTGAATTTAAATGTTTCGATGTCATTTGAAATATTTAAGATATTTTAAATTTAATTGAATGTAAGCTAAAGTTAAATGATTTTTCTAAAAATTGCTTTAAGAAGTAAGTGATTCTTTAAAATGAGAATTAAAGAGTTTTTAAACAATAAAAATCTTGTTTAAGTTTAAATTTAATTTAAAATGGAATTTAAAGAAATTTAAAAGCAATTTGTTTTTAAATTTTTGATAATGATAATTAAATCATTAATGAAATTAATGATTATCATTAAGTTGTTTTGAACTTAATGATTTATTAATTAATCAAGGTAATTAAGTTCATAATGAATTAATTTAACAAATAAATAATTAGGATATTAATTAAATAATTAAGGGTTTTTTAATTAATTAAAAGTTTATGTAAGTTAGTTAAATTTTATTAAAGTATGACTTAGGAATTAATTTAAATAAGATTTGATTATTTAATTATTGGATTGAAATTATTAATCAAGTAATTGATAATTAATTAAGTTTTTAATTATCACTTGATTAATTTAAAAAATTTAGAAATTAATTAATGAGTTTTATAAATAAATTAAGAATTAATATTGATTAATTCAATTAATTACTTTGGAAAAGTAATTAAAGATTTGTTACTGGTTAATGAAGGTCATTAACTTAATATTATTTTATAATTAATTTATGTAATTAATTTTAATGATTAATTGTATTAATTAATTTAAAGATAATCATTTGAGAATTATTTTAGTATAATTACTTAATGAAAGTAATTAAGAAAATTAATTACTGATTGTAATTAATTAAGTTGTTGATTAATTAAGTTAATTAATTAAGTTTAATTAATTTAATTTAATCACTGGTTGATTTGAGAGGTAATTACAAATGTAATTAAAAATGAATAGTTACTAAATGAAGTAATTAAGAAAATAAATTACTAGATGTAATTTAATTGAAGGAGTTTTGGAAATTAATTACTTAATGGAATTAATATGTAATCTATATGTTGTATAATTACTTAAGTAAGTAATAATTAATTAATTAGTGTAATTAATTTAGGTTTTGTTCATTGAGTTATTTGAAATGATTTAGAAATGTAATTAATTTAATGTAATTACTTAAGATGAATACTCAAGAATGATTAATCAATAGAGATAATTGATAATTAATTTAATGGAGTTATTTTAAATAAAATAATTTGAGATCATTAATTTATACAATTAATGATATAATTAAGGATTAATCAATGAAGGTATTAGTTAATTAATTAAGGATTAATTAATGAAGTAATTATAGGTTAATTACTGAATTCGGTTTGGATTAATTAATTTGTGAATTAATTGAAGGATAATTACTTGAATGTAATTAAAGGATAATTAATCAAGATGATTAATTAAGGTAATTTAATTAAGGGTAATTAATTATTTGATTTGTAATTAATAAAGGAATATGTAAGCAAGATTTATATGGATGAGTAATTAATTTAATTCATTTTAAATTAATTTAAGAAAGAAGTAATTAATTTAATTCATTTTAAATTAATTATAGATTGGATGATAAGTCATTGCTTATGAATGATGATTGATATTTATTACCCTGGATGGTTAAGATCTCAGTTATGAGATATATGATGTTGTGTGATTTGGATGTTATGGTTGCATTGAGTTGATAATATGATTTATCTGTTTGAGTTGATAATATAGATTATCTGATGTAATGATAATATTGATTATCTATTATGATGTTGAGAATTATCTATCTGTGTGTATATAGATAATATTGAATTGAATTGTTTTAAACTTTAAAACAACTTGGACCTAAAAGACACGCTTTGGATTTCGATGAGACCGGGATTGGGTTTCCATATTTGGATATACGAAAACCACATCGATCCAAATAACGTTAGGTCGTAAATCCAAATGGAGCTTTGTGAAGATTCGAGGTTTAAGGGCTATACGTCAGTATAACTCTGTGGGTGATTCCGTAATGAGTTGACGGAATAGTGCTTATAGATTCGAGATGGTGGATTAGAGTGCAAGGGTTATTGTCATTAACTCTGAGGGTGATTCCAAAATGAGTGTAATGAGATAATGCCTTCGGTTTCGTTCAAACCCGGAACGAACTTGTATGGATTGAATGCTTTCAGAACATCGTCAGGTGGACGATGAGGATTCTAAGAGATGTGTTCTCTAAAGGTAATCGTAGCCTCAAGCCTCATCAACCGGGAATGGCTAAAACATGGGAGGTGCAGCAAGGCTTCGTGGGTAGCTCCCACTTGAGAGCGAGATTGATCCCTGTCTAGAAGTCCCTTTATATTCGGCTGTGTGGGCAGTTGGTTGCAAACAACTGCGGGGTTGTCTTGTTTGGAACTGTTCAGTAAGGAATGGTTCCGGCCTTGTGTTGCAGGGGAGTGGGAGTACTCCTCGGTACGGTGATCTAGGCCACGTACTATGACGGGCGGTACCCCAGTAGCCCTGCCATTGTATGGAATCCACAATCCAATAAGTGCCAACGGTTTTGATTGTATTACCCACTTTTATGGCTAGTAGCTGGAATTTAATTATGTAACAATTTCGGCTATTTCATATTTACTTGAAAACCCTAGACACTATTATAATATCATTAGATTTCCTATTAAATGTTTTGGTTAGCGTAAGGTAAAAACTTTTCCATGTTTATGTGTGGGAAGTCTTACGTGATACCTTTCTTTTCAAAAGGTTTTTAAGTTAAGCAACCTTAGCCTGTTACTCACACCAGACCCATGTCCGACCCGGAGTTTATCTTTGTTTTCTTAAACTCTTGGGTACTCAAATTTTTTACGAGTAGCCAAGGGATTCAGGTTGGCTTTGACGAATAATGGAGGAGAATGGAGCAGGAGGCTTCTGCGTTGTAGATATATAGTTCCGTTGTGTGTTCTCTGTGTTGTGATTGAATTGAGTTGTAAATACTAGACAGGATTTTATAACTGTCTAGTATATGTGATTGTATCCTGTGTATATCTGATTGGTATTGTATGTTATGTAAATACTTATGTTATTAATATAATTTATCCGTTCCGCTGTTGAGATTCTAGTGTTGTTTCTTCTTACTTTTCTTTCTTTTCTTCTTCTATCCATTTCTTTCTTAGTCGATGATGCGATTTTCTGGGAATGGAAAGTTGGGTCGTCACATAGTAATATTATATTTTGCAAGAAACTATTTCAGAAAATCCACCATCTTCACATTCGTCATGTTCAGAGGCGAAGAAAGTTGATCAAAACTTACTTGGTATTTCGGTCTCAGATAACGTTGGAAAAATCGTTACTATGCCATATCATATATAAGTTGGAATAAAGTACCTAGAATATACAAGGACAACGTTTGGAACGAATTGGTGGCAAGTATCCTTATCTGTTTGACAACAACTATATCATTCGATAGCCTTATGGTTTCAACTCTTTGCATAACACATAATTTAATATATTTTTTGCAGAAAATTTATGAGCTCGATCCTCTTTCAAAGGAAATGTTTTTAAAGAGAATGGCCGAGGCTTTTAGGAGATACAAGAAAAACTTGAGAGTAGTTTATTATGATCCTTTCAACAATGACGAAGAACGGTTGAAAAATTGCCCAACTATAGTTGCTCAAGAAGATTGGGCAGAGTTCGTAAAAAAAGAAGCAAGGCCTGAAGCGAGCGGAAGAAGGGAGGTAGGCAAAAAGAACAGAGCATTGCTCAGTTATGCTCATCATGCAGGACGTAAAAGTCACGCTAAAATAGAACAAGAAATGGTAATTTATCTTCATTTTCATTCAAATGATTTACACATTGTGATTGGATATTCATGTCATTGCATCAACTTATATTGCAGATCGTTACTAGTCCATCAACAAATATCAGTCGTCGTCAAGTATGGGAGAAGACACACAGGAAAAAAGATGGTAGCATATCAGATGCCACTTCTTCATACTTTGTAAGTTAAACAAATGTTAACTTGCATATTCTTTAAAATTCCTTATTCATGTAAGTATTATCATATTACAAGATCAAATTGCGAAAGCGAAGGAAAAGATCACTAATAGTGATGAAGAAAAATTGACAGTGGATGAAGACATCTTATCACAAGTGCTTGGTAAGGATGCAAGGAGTAGGAGCCACGGTGTTGGGACCGTTATACCAAAGACTAAAGTTAAGGCTTGTGCCATTGCACAGAAACGACTCCGACATGTTCATGGCGAGTAGGATGAGTTAAAAATGAGGGTGGAAAGTTTGGAGAGTACAGTGGAAAATTTGTCTGGGCAAATGGAGGTTTTGATCAACATGGTGGGAAATATTGAACAGGGAATTCGTGCACCGGCCAATTCTTCTGATGGAGGACGCGCCACACAATTCAATGCTCCTAGATTCTTTGCTTCGCAGTTCCAGGATTCGACCAATGTTACGAATAATCAAAAATGTGAAATCCTCAACTCTGATTTAGAAGTAATAGGAACAGGTATTTTTAACATTTAAAAATTTATGACATAATAAGTAGAGAACTTAAATAATAATAAATATTCCCTTTTATTGCAACGGGTACTATATCCCGAGATTCTACATTGTCCAACATCCATGGGAAATCTGTACCATCCACATATGAAAAAGTGGTGTTGGACAGTATACTGCTACCAGATGAGAGAACCAGCAAAATGAATCATCAATTTGCAGAGACCTTTGCTGATGTTGGAGTGGGTGGATATGTGTGCCATCCGAAGTGTCTTATTCGATATCTCTAGATGATGGAGCAGGTATATTTACTGTTTATGTGGTCGATATTTCAAGTCCCATTAAATTGATTTGAATTTAATTCCAATTCAGATTAATATATTTTAAGTTATTAATATACCATAAAACATCTTTTTGATAAATCAATTATAAAATTAAAAACATCTAGCGAGTTGAATAACGTTAGTTCATAGGAAACTACCATATTGTTTAAATCGTCGTACGCGTAATCGCATCAAAACAAGTAAAGTTTACAAACAAACATCTAGCATATTGTTTAAATCGTCGTATGCGTAATCGCATTAAACAGGCGCAGCATGAATTATTTTCCTTCCAAGGGCATGCTTTTGCCACTACTGTATATCCTTAAAAATTGATGCCTTTAAAGGGCCTTGATATGGTTTCTTGCTAGTCTTATGTCAATCATTCTAACTTTTTTAAGTCATTTCTACTGTGTACAAAACTACTACTTACTAAATGATACATCCAGCTAAATGTTTAAAGGCTAAGTTTACCAAAAGCAAGCACACTTAGAAAAGTCAACTGCGATAGTGCAGCAATTTGCAACAGTTTAGCCCACCTGAGAAAAGATGTTTCGACCATATGTGGTTCATATCTTAATCTTGTTCTCCTACAATTAATCTTTGTTGGGATTTCTTATGTAATGTTTCAATTCTATTGCAAATTTAATGTAGTCCAAATGCAGTCCTTCAGTATTTGGTGAACCTCATAATGGTTGGCTATGAAAAAGTTAGTAAAGATGTAACTCATCACTTACTAGACAACACAGATATATTGTAGGCATTAGAATTATTGTTTATTTCAAAATCCATACTGCGTCTAATTTAGTCTTCTTTAGATAAAGTTTTATGTTAGACATTGGTCTTATTAGAATTTAAAAGTTTGTGATATTTTTTAAGCAATACAAAGTATGTTTATTTAGTGTGGACTCTACCAAATTGCAAGTACTAGTGGGTACTCCCTACTAATAATAAGCAGATTCCTCATGCTTTACCCAGGGTATTGCAAAAGATAAAAGCTCAAATCATGCATCTTTATGCCTTTTCTCTTTATACAATCATAGTTTTTAATAAATTTGTAGCAAATTCTTCATTACATTGTTAATTATAATTCTAACTATCTTCACTTTGCACAACCTCGGTATTTTGGCAAAGTGGATGACACACTTAGCAATTGCCAAAAAAATATATGGATTTATTCTAGCCCATCACCCATTGATATAATTTTGCGAAAGTAATATTGATTCGTGTTGATTTGCTAAGTGAGCATTAGCTTTTCTTGTTGTACTAGCTCAGCTGGTACTTAATTTGAACGCTTAATATAGTATTTTGTTTTCTTAATCATCATTTTATTATTAATTCTTTAGTTTAGTTAAGCTCAAATCACCAAAAAAAATTCAACATAATTTCTTAGAAGCTTCGTTCCTTTGTTTAATCTTAAGAAAAGTGGATTCTTTCACTTGTTTTGACATGCAACTTGAATTAGTCCATTGCCATTTAGTGGCTACAAATCTTTTTTCGTACTTGTATTTTTGTATGAATTAATTCAGCATAACTACCCTCTTGGATTAAGCAAACAATATAACTTGAATAATCATTCATTACTTGACTTACATCATTACTACAAGTGAAAATTTACAGTGATTTGATAATGTGCAAAGCCCAAATCTTAGTAAATATTTTTGCAGCTAAATATGCTTCATAAGCAGTCATTTTCGTAATTAACGTAAGTAAATCTACAGCTTTAAATTTGATATTGACATATATATATTGGATCGCTGATAGTGCTCATCACTATATGAAGGAATAAATGAATATTTACAAGCAAAGCAAATCTGATTCTTAATATAACTGAAAGTAAAATGTTGATGACTGGAGAATGTTCTAAGAAACAAATACTACTCCCATTATCTTAACTTTTGGTTTTGTTTTCTTTCTTAACTATTAAGCTATGATCGTAAAGGGTAGAATGACATGATATGCCACGCCCATTTAGTAAGTAGTAGTTTTGTTCATTATATTCAACTTACATACAATTATTGAATTCAACGTTCTCCAGGCTTTTTCTCTGCATTTGTTGTGTTGCATTCCCTGCTATGTATTTTGAACATTACCGTGATCCTGCATGACTTGATTTTTAGGTATTGATGCGTAAGCTTGCTTGTTTCTTCATATCTAAAATGACTTGCTTTATTAAACTGTACTTTTAACATGCTAAGATATTTGCCTCCGTTACTTTGTATAAACAATGAGAAGAACCATTGACCTCATCATTTGCATCATTTGTACTATGAATCACCTTTCAATTTTTCCATAAGCCTTCTGAATGTCTTTTTCGATACATATGTCCTCCTATTGAAACTGCTCACTTTTACTGTATATTCATTTAGAGGACATTTTTATGACTTGATTAAGCTACATTATGACTTCTTGAAAGCCAATACCAATTTGGCTTTCAAAAAATCAGAAAGTAACTTGACTCCCTAAAATGATCACTCTTTGCACACTGATATGACACTATAATTCTGTGCATCAAACCTACTGCACAGTTACTTTGTAACATTATATGCATTCCAACTAAAAGAGGCTCTATCTGAGGTTGAGCTTCTACTACTAGCTACTGCTGAAAAAACAATGATCGTATATCCAAGTCTTGTCACAAATACTAATGATAACATGAGTTTAATATATATTCCCAAGCAATAAAGATATTCCCTACATTTAAACCTTGCCAAAAATAGCTTCCGCAGTTGAGAATGTAGGAGATGCAAACTGAGTCAAAATTGTGCTGGATATTATCTTATTGCTCAGAAAGCTCCTCAAATCTGGTTAGACTGCACATATAACAATTCAGAGTTGTTGTTATAAGCATCACATTAGTAGTGTGCCCAGCTCTGTTATTAAGACCATACATAGTTTAGGTTCAAACAAGCTTCCACATTTTTATGTTAGAATTTGGAATCGATAAGTGGAGCCATTTGAGGTATTACGTGTGCACTGGAATAAAAAACGGACAACATTCTATATGTCCCCTTTTCTATATATTGATTGTTAACTCCTATTTCTGAAGCGACCTAAAACTTACGCGACCTAACGACCTAAGAGGGCTAATGACCTAAAAGTGAGCAGCCAAACTACAGCAGCGACCCATGACCTATAGGAAGTTGCAACCTAACGACTCAATTAGTAAGCGACCTATCGAGCTCAATGGTCTAGTTCGTGACTTAACAATTCATAACAGGCCACGACCTAAGCGGGTGAGCGACCTAACTATGGAACGGTTCTAGCGACCTAACTACCCACCGACCTAAGTGGATAAACGACCTAACAACTTAAGAAGTTAGCGACCTAACGACTTAAGAGGATCAGCGACCTAAATGTTCCTGTAACTTCACGACCTAAAGCATATGCGACCTAAGCAATGCCACAGCCTACCGACCTAAGAACGAAGTGGTCTCAGCGACCTAAATCTTAGTTGACTTACGACCTATAATGAGTCGTACACGACCTATTAACTCGCTCAGAAAAGAACCAAATGCAATCAAGATAAATCAGATCCCATCTCTTAGGTCGCTGCCGACCTAATAACTTATTCAGGGCAGGTTCCAATATAGCTGGTACAGGTGATCCCCTATGTCGTCGCCGACCTACGACCTACCTTAGGTCGTATACGACCTAGCACTTGGTGATAAAATTCTTCCCAGAGTATTCCCTATAAATACAGCCCTAACTCCAACTACCAAAGGACTTTTTGGCCGATCACTTCAAGCACCGATACTCTGCTGAATTCTCGACTTACTCAACATTTCAAGTACTCCAAACACCAAGGACACTACTACGATCTCCAAGAGAAAATCTACATCATTCAACATGAATTCGGAAGATTATTCTCCATCAAAGTTTGATCTACTAGTCTAAAGTGTGTTGTAATTGAAGATTGTTGTAAAGTTGTAATCAAATTCAGTAATAAAGAGAGTTAAAGTGGACGTAGGCTTACCCTAAGCCGAACCACTATAAAAAGTGTTGTCTTTTCTGCTTTTTCTGTGATTTCTCTACTTGTTTGTAGTTCCCATGTACACGAGTGGTGCTTTCACTCAACTTCAATTTACACCGGGGTGTTAGCGTCTGATTTTTACGTTAACATTTTTGGTGCTTTCACTGGGAATTGAACCCAAGAAACTTTCACTATTGCTCTGCGAAGGATTTTTGAAAGGATTTCTTTTAAAACCAGAAGCTTATTGGAAATAATGGCTCCTGGGAGGAAACGAAGTTCTGTAAGATCCGACAATGTTCAATAGAATACTGCTACCTCTCCTCCTTCAAGTCAAGCAGCTCCAACCGTTTGAGTTACTCGAGCTGAGTTGGACGCCGTAATCTTGGAATTGAATCAACAATTGAATGCTCAGAATGCGCAGTTTGAAGCCCAGAATGCCCAGAATGCCTTGATTATGGATAGGTTAAGCGCACTGCTTGAGGCAAATCACCAACGACAGGATAATGAAACAATCTATGCTGAAGATGCTCGTGACCCCCAAGAGAAAGGTATTCCTCACAGAGTAGGAAACACCGCTGCAAAGTCACTTTCCCAAGTTGAAGGGTCAAGGCCACATCCAACTTCTCAAGATTCCAAAAGGGCAGCTAACTTCTGCCAGGTAAAGCCTCAAAGCGATGAGGAGTATCTATCAGGAATGGTCCGCTCAATCATGAAAGAAAGCATGCGGAGGCAAGAGGATGAAAATGATTGGGGGTTCGCTCCGAGCAAGACCCCGTTCACCGAAAAGATTTTAGAGGCGGAATTCCCCAGGAAATTTGTACCTCCTACCATCCCGGCCTATCGCGGGACAAGTGACCCTAACCAATTCCTATACAGATACGATTGGCATATGACTGGGGCACGAGCATCGGATGAGATTAAATGCCGGTATTTTCCAGTATATTTACAAGGGGTGGCTTTGCTTTGGTTCACTAAGCTACCGATTCGATCCATAGAACAATTCTCCGATTTAACCCGAAAATTTAAAGAACAATTCAGATTGTATGCGTCAAAGGAAAAAGATATAATGTCACTGTGTAGTCTAGAACAAGCACCGGGAGAACCCATCAAGTCTTTTTTGAACCGCTTTAATATAGCTTTAGCCGAGGTAGACAACGCGGAGCCCCGTATGATCCTAACATACTTAATGCGGGCCATCGACAAGTCGAGTGAATTCGGGATGTGGCTCAAAATGAAGGAACCAAACTCACTCGAGAAGTTTTATAAAAAGGTCGACGAATTCATACGCCTAGAAAACCTCTCGATGCCAGTAAAAGCAGTGGTGGCCGAAATCAAGAATAACGATGTCATCTCTAACAAGAGAGGATCTGGAAACCAGAAAAGGTAGAGTGATGAAGGAAAGAGGCAGGGAAATAAGAAAAAACCTCGACGTTTTAACCCTTCAGATTTCACCCCCTTAACTGATACACCGGAAAAGATCTTCTTAGCAACAAAGGATGTTGTCAAGTACCCTAAACCACCTGAGATGGGGAGAGGTGCAGTGCAAAATGGGAAATTCTGTCGATTTCACAACCAACCCGGTCACGATACTGATCAATGTCGCCAGTTAAAAAGTGTGATTGAAGAATTGCTGAAACAGAATAAACTTCAACAATATGTGAAGAAAGACGGAATTGACCCAACCTCGTCCACTCAGGGGTAACCATGTCCTGCTTATCGGTCCAGCTTAGGCAACAGAACTACAGAGCAGGAATCCGAGAAACTGGTCATTGACTAACATATGAATCACAAGATCATGGAATGGCATTCACTTACACCCATATTTTACTTAATAGCATTGCTTAAGCCTGTAAAATGATTATGGATGTATAAATCTCGTGCTGTTAACCACTATAAAATTGATGTGACTCAGTAATGAGCAACTATAAATCTTGTGTTCCTTAATGCTGTAAAAATGCCTGTATCATTTCGATATGCAAATATTACTAAAATGTCGATTTAGTATTGCAGGTTATCGAAGTAAAGCTTGCTCATTCAACACATCATAAAGCGAAGCGATCCCTACAAATCACGGAGTAAACAAATGACAAGCCACAAATGTTCCGAATTCAAATATTTCGAAAGAAGTGCAATTTGCAAACGATTGAGGATTCCATCAAAGAGGGCACCCTTCTAATAAGAAGGTTTCAAACCTTTGCTAATCAACCACGATCGTTTGTGTAAATGAACATCTGGTGAAGCAGCTTGCATCTGCCCCGTGAATTCGCTCAGCAATAAAGCATATGTTTCTAGCAAGAAATAAATGAAAGGACGGGACATGTACTTGAAGTGATTGCGAGGAATTGCTAAGAAGCGCAGGATATAAAGACACAAGCGCCAACGCAACTCTTTAGAGTCCAAAGTACTCTTTAGAGTCCAAATGCTTCTCTTCGGAGACCCAACGCAACTCTTTAGAGTCCAAAGTACTCTTTAGAGTCCAAATGCTTCTCTTTGGAGACCCAACGCAACTCTTTAGAGTCCAAAGTACTCTTTAGAGTCCAAATGCTTCTCTTCGGAGACCCAACGTAACTCTTTAGAGTCCAAAGTACTCTTTAGAGTCCAAATGCTTCTCTTCGGAGACCCAACACAACTCTTTAGAGTCCAAAGTACTCTTTAGAGTCCAAATGCTTCTCTTTGGAGACCCAACGCAACTCTTTAGAGTCCAAAGTACTCTTTAAGAGTCCAAATCTTCTCTTCGGAGACCCAACGCAACTCTTTAGAGTCCGAAGTACTTTTTAGAGTCCAAATGCTACTCTTTGGAATCCAACGCTACTCTTCAGAGTCCAAAGCTACTCTTTAGAGTCCAAATAAAAGACCTCGAGCGGGCCTAACCAGAAAAAGAGAGATCTTTCTCGATACAAAGTTGCGGAATGATCGGTCGATACACTCCCGTGAATCCGCCCAACCGAGAGAAAGAAACTCCAAACTTCCAGGCAAAAGCCCTACTCAGAGGCACACGTTTCACCGAGATTGAAATAAAACTTCCAAGTGTTGAAACGTGAAAAGCCCTCTTCGGAGGCCCATTTCACCACAGTTGAAATGCTAAAAGACCTCAAGCGGGCCAAACCAGAAAAAGAGAGATCTTTCTCGATACAAAGTTGCGGAATGATCGGTCGATACACTCCCGTGAATCCGTCCAACCGAGAGAAAGAAACTCCAAACTTCCAGGCAGTAACCCTACTCAGAGGCACACATTTCGCCATGATCGGTGATACACTCCCATGAGACGAAATGTGAAAAGCCCTCTTCGGAGGCCCGCTTCCCAGCGAACAGGGAAAAATAAAAGCCTCTCCGAAGGGGAAGAAACAAAAAGACCTCTTCCCAGAGGCACAATCAAACAAAAAAGACCTCTTCCCAGAGGCAGAGATAAAAAGACCTCCTCCCGGAGGCACAATCGAACAGAAAAACCTCTTCGGAGGCACACGTTTTACCGAGATTGAAATAAAACTTCTAAGTGTTAAACGTGAAAAAGCCCTCCTCAGAGGTGCAACTTTTCAAAGAAGCATTTCGTCAGAAGCGCAAAGCAAAAATCAGAAAGCCCTTTACTGAGGTGTAATAAAAAAAAAGCCCTCTTCAAAGGCACACTTTAACTCTCAAAGGAAGAATGATTCATCTATTTTGGAAAATACTCTTCCTCAAAAAGAAGTTAAAGTACCCTTCAGAGGCCCGCTTTACCACATAGAAGAATTCACTTGGTAAAACGTGTGTATGCACAAAAGAAAAAGTGATATCTTCAAAGGATAAAGCATAAAAAACTCATATGGAGGGAGTTGTACTCTATTTCTAACAAGATAATATTCCTCCAAGTATGGAATAATTATTCTCCTGGAAATAAGAGTACAAGTCCCCTCAAAGTATAAAGTATTGCAACGAGCTTATGGTATAGGGGCAACATGGTATAGCTACATACAACATGGTATAGCTACATTGGTAAAATTACGCTTGAACAACATACCACAAGATCGCTGCAATATCATATAAAGAAACTTGTATGAAAATGAATAATAAATGCATTCTCAGATATAGACAGAAGTTGTACAAAGAAAAAGAATCATTCTATTCAACACTGTTAAAATTTTGTACAGGTACAGGTTTCAAAATAAAAAGAAAAAGAAAAGTGGAGGCCGGTACCCGCACAATCTCCGGCCAGTACATTCAAAAAGCAAAAAAGAGATATAAAAAGCACAGGACCAAAGCCATCATTTCTTCTTCCTTCCGCCTTTTGAGCCTGCGCCTGGCCGAATGGTTAACTTCTTAGGACGGCTTGTAAGAGTAGGAGAGGAAGGGGAAAGGGATACAATAGGTTCTTCTCCCGCTTGTGTCTTGCTAGCAGAAGCCTCCTTCTTCTTCTTAGAAACTCCATGCTTCCCTCTCTTCCTGGAAGAAGACCCACTACCTGGAGAGAAAAGTGTAATTAATGGTTCATCATCGGAACCAGTTGGTTCTGAAGTCTTCTCACTCCCTTCAGTTTCTTCTCCCCTGTGTTCTTGTGAAGCAATGGGATCGTCCAAGTCTTGGAGAGCTTCTATTTGCTCCTCTTGTGATCCTGGTTGCGAGGCAGAAGGAGGAGTGACCTGAAGAGACGGAGGAGGAATAATTGGAGGAGGGGAAGTTTGAACAATGCTCGATGCTTTCTCTACAGAAGAAAAGAAGTTAAAGTCAGTAAAGAGAGGAGATAAAGGCTCATTGAGGTTCATAAAATAGTCGAGAAGCTCATCGAACTCATAAGAAGCAAATGAGCAGTCTACTTGAGCAAGATTAACAGTAGAGTTACCTGACGAAGTCGGCTTCCTGATGTCAACCTCATAAGCCTGTGCTTCGGCACTCTCTTCACCTTCATCTCCACCCCGTATATTTGTGATCTCAGTTGTAACTTTAGCCAGGGATGGAGAATGAGAGCTGGAGCCAATAATGTCGATTTCGGCCGAAGGAGAAGGCTGGACTGGAATAGTTGAAGTAGTTTTTCCTAACTGTTTACCTTCTGCCATTTCAGCTCTTAATTTTGCAAGTTGTTCCTTTCCTTTGGCAGGTGCAGCGCGAGCATCATCATCCAAGTAATGCTCCTCAAGAGCTGATTCGGCATAGCCAGCACCTTTACCGCCAAGCATGTCAAGTGCAGCCTCCCACACTTCAGCCAGTGTAACTTCATATTTAGGGCCTAGGAAGGCGAGACTACCGTGCCCCAAGATGCTGTGCAGGTAAAAGTCAAACAGTGTCGAGCTGATGTTGGTCTTCGTTACCTCGTGAGATTCTTCACCTGCAATTTTACCGGCAACGGCCTCATCGCGCTTTCTTTCAGTCTTGGAAAGTTGAAGCTTTAGCATTTGAATTTCCGCCTCCTGAGAGTTGACTTTCTCTTGTAACTCTGTAACCTCAGCACGATACCTTCCCGCTGTCTTCTGCTCAGCTTCAAGTTGTGCCTCGGCATGTCGCTGAGCTACGTGAGCATCGCGAACTTGCTTCTGAAGTACTTCTTCTTTTCGAGTATATGTAGTAGAAGAAGTAGCAAGCTCTTGTTTAAGTTCCTCAACTTTCGCCTCAAGCTCCTCATTGTAAGTAGTGATGCTCCTCTTTTCGGTATCGTGCTGCTCGAGAACCTTCTGCCATTCGGCTTTATCATTCTCCATAGTAAGCATGGCTTCTATATTCGCACGGTTGACCCTTTGAAGCTCGTCAACAAGCTTTTGCCAGTTCGACATCCTTTCAATATCAAGCCTGACGGCATCAGGATTTCGCAGCATGGCAGGCTTGTTGATAGGGATCAAGTCAAGATCGAACCGCACTCCCTTCAGGCACCAGTGTGGGAACCGGCTTTGCAGAGTAGCCGGGCCTGACCCAACTTGGAATTTAGGCCTGCTGATTATTGTTTGAATGTCTGTCTTCCCGAGAGCGGGAGAGCCAGAAGGAATATCAAGTGAAACGGGGGCAGTGACCTTTTCAGGAGTTGTAGAAGTATGCTTCTCACCGTGTCGAGCACGCTTACTTGGGTCCTCAACCATATGACTTTTTTCCCGGTCATCATGGGATTTTCTCTTGTGGGAATCGTCACCTTTATGGGAAGAATCATGGTGCTCCTCCCTTTCTTTTCTCTCATAACGCTCTTCTTGAGCCCTTCTCTCCTGAGCCTTTCGAGCGGCTCTCTCTTCATCGGTTTCTCTGTAAGCGGGTAGGTAGCGCCTATAATCATATTGACTACGTCTCCCGTAGCGCTGAAAGTCATCATAGTAGGAGCTGCTGCGTCCCATCGGAGAATCTGAACTAAAAAAGAAGAGACAAGTCTTAAAAGTTTTCAGAGAAAAGAAGTGTAACTTTAGAATCTTCAAAGTACAGAGAGTTAGGAGTATAAAAGTGCCGAAAGATTCTAAGTGTGTGTGAAGTGCAAGCTACGCGCATCAAACTACGAACCACTCTTTGATTGTGGAGTAATCGTAGGAGTAGTAGTTAACGTCAACTATTGAGTCGACGGAGTCTGTTGCAAAGTAGAAGTCGCCTCAACTACTGAAGAAGAAACCCTGGTGGTAACAGGGTCATCTTTAAAGAGCTCCTGTGAAGTGACAAACAGGTCGCTCAAACCTTCGAAAGTGTCGTCTCCACTTTGTTTGACAGGGCTTGTTTTCCCAGCTTCTTCGTCACCAGACTTCTTTGAATGCGGAGGAGATTCCCGAGGCTCTTCTTCTTCAGCGACCGGGGCAAGTTTGCCAGATGACCCCGCGACATCAACAGAAGTGGAGCACTTCACTAGAGAAGCCTCAGAGGCAGGTTCTTTCAGTATGGGTGCATCGGTAGAAACTGGGGCATCCAATGCTTGGGCTGGGGAGTCTGGGACTTCATGAGGGTGTGTAGAGCGAGTATGCAAAAGTCCGTACTGATGCAAAAATTCATCTTTCAACAGAAATTGAATGCTTCTCTCCTCAACTGGCACGGCCATAAGCCTCTCAAAAGTTGGTTTATGACTGGAATCCCTAGAAGGAGGAGGAAGCGCTGAAAAGTAAAACGCGAAGTTAACATTTGACAACTCAGGCTATGAAAAACTCAGAGAAAAACATCAGGAACAAAGATAAATGCTCTTACTTCCTACTCCCTAGGTAGCATAGAATCCCGGAGGACAGCGAACGAAGAAAAATTGACTTAGAAAACCGTGAGCACTTTCGGGAAGGCCGATTATTAGTTTACGGTTCCTAGCACTTCTCACAAGAATGATGGAGGGATGATCTTTATTTTTGGCAAACGTGCACAAATAGCAAACTTCATCAAAACTCGGAAGGCGATCCAGCATCCTTCCGAATAGCACACATAACCCCATCAGAATAGCATAGCCATTGGGGTGCAGCTGGAAGGGGGAGATAGCTAGTCGGAGAAGAAGCCGTTGAAGAAAGTCGTTAAAAGGAGGAATAGCTCCACTTGTGCACATTTGACGATTAACTGCTACAAAACCATAAGGTGGTATATCGGCAGTATCGCTTCTCTCAGGAAGAATGGCATCTGCTTCAGCAATGCCAAACAGAGCTCACAGTTGGCGGAAAACTTTGTATGTTAGTGTGGTTGAAATTCTCTCTGGAGGATTAACCAATGGAGTAGCAATTGGGAGAGTCTCTTCAGCCGATTCTGTTTCTCCTTATTGAGAAGTCATTCTATACAAGGAACTAGACATTCAAATAAGAAGGTGCATGTTTCCTAAAAAGTGTGAAGTGTTGTGCAGAACTAACAAAAACAGAAAGCAAACATAACTGAAATTAAACTAGTTGACAATTGGTCGATTATGAGATTTCAGGACTTGATAATATAAAACTCAAGTGTAGTGTTAATGCAAACGAATCGGCTTTAATTGGATATTTTAGTTTTGCTTTAATACTTCACTTGAATTCATTAGTTAGCAGCATTTCGTTCACACAGTTCATTTAAGTTGATTATTCTTTGTCGACTAATCTGTCATTCGATGTGGGAGGTCAATGACAGTATATTCGTCCCATTTTTCTGCAAATGTTGTATTTGACAGGTTATTAGGGTTAGAGATAATCTGTAAAGCAGTTCAAACAGTTCAAAGTTCAAGCAGTTCAAGATTAAGTTTAGTCAAATTTTTCCAGTGACAAGTCCTAGGTCGTCTAGCGACCTAACATAGGTCGGAGTTATCTTAAGTCGCACTGTGCAAGTTAAAAATTTCAAGGCAATGCAAATTGGTCAAGTCCTAACTCGGTTGTGACCTAGAATCTATGCCGCAAAATATAGGCTGTTGATACGTTAAGTCGCTATGCAGTTGTCCAAGAAAGTTAAGTCGTTGAATTGTTAAGTCGTTCTGCTTAAAGTTCATCTGCAAATCTGATGAGTCCTAGGTCGTTCAAATCCCCATCGCGACCTGAAAGTTAAATCGCGAGTTTGAAGGTCATCCAGCTTCCCTTAGATCGTGAGTTATCTTGGAACGCTCAGATCCACTAAGTCGCTGACTTCCTATCCACGCAAAAACTCACCAGACCCGATAACCCGTTAACGCCGACACCACGAAATCCATCATCCTCTTCGTGAATTTAATCATCTCCGCATACCACCAAATCACCCAAAAAATGGATTCCAAATACCTTCGATTCATTATAGATATTACCGTGCCTTCTTGAATCACAACAATGACATATCAAACGGTGATCAAAAGTCGATCATAATAATCATTCAAAATAAAGCACGACACATGAATTGGACTTGATTCGGAAAACATGGATTCACGATTGGATGGCAATTATGGTGGGAAAGAGATTGAATTCACTTGCGTAGTATGTTGGTAAAGATGAATCGACAACTAAATGAGTTGAATTTGCCTTTGGAAGCTTGAAGATCTGTCAATGGCAGTGGGAGATCGGAGCAGTAGAGTGAGGAAGGGTTAGCGACCTAACAAATTTATATGGGGCAAAAAGGGGAAGACGAATAGGCACGCAATTTAGTACAAGTTTTAGGTCGCTCACGACCTATCTAAGTCAGATCGAAGCACACGACCTACAGCATCGGCCTGTACTTTGAGGGGCAAGTGTTAACTCCAATTTCTGAAGCGACCTAAAACTTACGCGACCTAACGACCTAAGAGGGCTAATGACCTAAAAGTGAGTGACCTAACTACAGCAGCGACCCACGACCTATAGGATGTTGCAACCTAACGACTCAATTAGTAAGCAACCTGTCGAGCTCAATGGTCTAGTTCGTGACTTAACAATTCATAACAGGCCACGACCTAAGCGGGTAAGCGACCTAACTATGGAACGGTTCTAGCGACCTAACTACCCACCGACCTAAGTGGATAAACGACCTAACAACTTAAGAAGTTAGCGACCTAACGACTTAAGAGGATCAGCGACCTAAAGGTTCCTGTAACTTCACGACCTAAAGCATATGCGACCTAAGCAATGCCACATCCTACCGACCTAAGAACGAAGTGGTCTCAGCGACCTAAATCTCAGTTGACTTATGACCTATTAACTTGCTCAGAAAAGAACCAAATGCAATCAAGATAAATCAGATCCCATCTCTTAGGTCGCTGCCGACCTAATAACTTATTCAGGGCAGGTTCCAATATAGCTGGTACAGGTGATCCCCTATGTCGTCGCCGACCTACGACCTACCTTAGGTCGTATACGACCTAGCACTTGGTGATAAAATTCTGCCCAGAGTATTCCCTATGAATACAGCCCAAACTCCAACTAGCAAAGGACTTTTTGGCCGATCACTTCAAGCGCCGATACTTTGCTGAATTCTAGACTCACTCAACATTTCAAGTACTCCAAACACCAAGGACACTACTACGATCTCCAAGTGAAAATCTACATCATTCAACATGAATTCGGAAGATTATTCTCCATCAAAGTTTGATCTACTAGTTTAAAGTGTGTTGTAATTGAAGATTGTTGTAAAGTTGTAATCAAATTCAGTAATAAAGAGAGTTAAAGTGGACGTAGGCTTACCCTAAGCCGACCGCTATAAAAACTGTTGTCTTTTCTTCTTTTTCTGTGATTTCTCTACTTGTTTGTAGTTCCCGTGTACACGGGTGGTGCTTTCACTCAACTTCAATTTGCACCGGGGTGTTAGCGTCTGATTTTTACGTTAACATTGATCAACAAAGCTTTACTTCCTAATTTAATATCAGTTGTAGTGGAGATGTTATTAGATAATAAACAGAATAAATTCTGCTTGAAAATGAAGCATAAGTAATCATACAAATTATTATATACACAACACATTGCAACTTTAGTTCAAAAATATGATAAAATAATTCTGCATGTTTATGAAATACAATATATATATAGAGTTAACTCCTAAAACTAAAGATGTACTAATATTTTGTAATGCTTGTGTAGATGTTTTGGGCTAGAGGAGTTAGCTCTTTGGATTTGCATTATGCAGTGGCTGCCGTAACAACACAGCATAACAGAGGCTTGTTGTGTATTTGTATTATGTAATAATGTGATACATTTGTATTATTGTTGTGTATTTGGATCTTGGTACTGGAGCAATAGTGTTTTCTAGTATCCGCTACTGCGATATATTAATGTGCTAAATGCTAGTATGTAGTACTTTTCGTATTATGTAATGATATTGTTAAGTTATTACGCACTGCAATGCGGATTATTGAATCATTTGAATGTGCACTGTCTATAATATTATTTGTTTTGATGTCTCGGAATGATTATTGATTATATATTGGATATGAATAGGTCTATAATATTATATGTTGGATATGAATAGGTCTATAATATTATATATTGGATATTGATTATATATCTATATCTAATTGACTAATTAGATACGGCTTTTAGCTGTATCTAATTGGTTTAAGGAAGCTGCCTATTTGTCAATTAGATACGGCTATTAGCCATATCTAATGATCCAATTAGATACAGCTAATGGCCGTATCTAATTGATACATTAGATACAACTATTAGCCGTATTTAATGAGTAAGGCCGTATCTAATTGGCTCATTAGATACGACCTAAGGCCGTATCTGATTGGCTCATTAGATACGGCTAATAGCCGTATCAAAATATTATGCTCGGGACATTTTGATACGGCTTTTAGCCGTATCTAATAAGATTAGATACGGCTTTTAGCCGTATCAAAATATCGTTTATGGTGTAGTGTCCCTGATCATTTGAGTGGGTTATATGAGTTGTTTGTTGTTATCCAACATGCATCTGAGTGGATGATGTGAGATTTGGTTGATAGTTGCAATGATTGTGATGATTATCATGATTTCCATTATTTATATGTTTTCTATGATTGCTGAGAGTTAGGATGGATGTCATGTGATGCAGGTATATGTGAGTTAGGTATCTCAACGGCCTATATTGTACTTTAAGAATTAGTACATCCATATGATGTTAGTTTGGCATATATCGAGTTATATGCTAACTTGTTGGATGTAGGGATAGATTGGATATGATTTCTCATGCTCGATGTTCTATTTATGAAATATTGGCATCTATATGAGATTATAGATCACTTAGATCAGACTTACAGTTCACTTGAAGTTATTTGCATCATTCTTAACATCTCGGGTATTCTTAGCAGGTATGAGACATCGTATGGAGTTGTGATGAGAACGAGTAGGTAATTGCACTTTCATATATCTATATTTGGAGCTTTATTGTTATTTCTGTTATACAACACTATGCATCTATATCAGTACTACTTATTATTTAAATACAGTTTCTTTTAGGGTTTATTATTTAGACATATAAATTCTATTACATTTTTGTTTTATAAAACCGTAGTGAACCTTCTACACTCTGATTCTATTTAGTTCATTAAGTTATAGTACTCCCTCACATGTTTTATATCTACATTAATTATTATATTTTATCCTATGCATTTTGAGAGATACGACCAATTTTGCTTTCGATTGCTATTATTTCACCCTTGATTACTGTTCTACATCGACTAACTACCGCTGCACCCACACTATCTATGGTATTTGGATACCATAAGTGTTTGATGATTATCGTAAAGCACTACTTTGTTAAATAAATTGGCCACATCATCTCATGGTTAATTACAATGACTAGACCTACCAGTACATCATCACCTCGAACTTGTGTTTTAATATTTCATGTTCAAAATGTACTGACTTCATAGATTACTAATTCTCTTCTCTGTTGCAATATATGTTGGTGGAGTGTAACAAGCACTAACATCTTTCAAATTACCAAGAAGGATGGTACCCAATCCATTACGAGGGAGTTATAAGTTTAACCGTTTAGGGTTGTGTATATACATATATACATACATACTTGCCTTTATACGAACATCATTTTGTACAACTTTCATGTGTTTCAACTAAATAATTTACAGACTTGAATGTTTTTGCTGCATATTTCTAAATTAAGGATGTATAACAGCATTACATCTCAACCTATCGTCAAAGAACTGTACCGCCATTAATATACTGATTGCTCAATCACAATAAGCAGAATGATAAGACTAAATGTATACCAGGAGTGATATTGTTGGAATTTTTAATTTAATAATGCGGTTCTACACAGTCTGGATAATTTTATTGTAATCTTATGATGAAAGATGGCTTTTATCAAAGTTTATTTCTCTGGTTTTTTTTAGACTTTAATAAACAGTTGAGCTATTGGCCATTGAAGCTTCCGGCCTTTTTGATGTTGTAGATATATCCATCAACATATAGTTGCATTTATCTCACACTAGCTAGATATAGGGTATTCTTATAATTTCTTATGCAGCCTAAAGCATTTTGTACATCTAATTACTCTAGAGTGCCAGTATTATATGTAATGGAAAAAAAGTATAATAGCTAAGCTTTGTTTGTGACGAACTTCCTTTAATGTTGCAGATGTTTAATTTCTGCTGATTTTAAAACAACCTTAAACGTCAGATATCTTGTAAGCTATGTTCATATTTAAATCATAAAACCACAATACAAGAAAACCAAAGCCAAAATCAATCAATAAATAAATTGCATTATCAAATTTGAAAACATGAAAATAAAAATGCATTGAACGTATCACTTTCAAATCAAATACATACATTAAAGTTAAAGAAGAAAACATAAAGCCTTAGAAATACAAGTATTTAGAAAATAAAAAAATAAAGTTTTCAAACCAGAAATGCATTCAAAATCGAACTAGCAAACCAACTACGTTTTCCAAAATGTTAAAATCTCAAACTAGAGAACCCAAACAGGCTTAAAAACACAAAATTGAAATATTAAAATATGGTTTTGACTTTGGTGCAATATAACCATCTCGGTTTGTAGGCAAGATAAGGGCAGCATGATGTGTACATGATTCTTCAACAAATTGTATACATTAATTCTTTTGGGTTGGAAGGAACAACAATAAACAGTAATGCATCTATGCCTAGAATAAGCTTCACTTGAAATAAAGAAATGTGCATAAAGTTAACTTTAATGGGCAGATGGAACACGGAACGTATTATAAGTTCAGCTCTAAAAGCTAAAAGAATACATACCATGTACTTTTATAGCAGTCATTATCCAACCAAAAAGATTACATGCCATATGGTGCAGCACTTGCAAAAAAACAATAAAAAAATTAATTGACAAACCTTCACCATTTTAAACACCTAATTTTCCTGATCATCCATTCTGATTTTCACACCCAATCTGTAAGGTAAAATTACAAAGAAGCAATTAAAATACCATAAAATAAAACCTAATAAATATGAAATGGTTTCAAAATTACATCAAAACAAGTTCGAATACATTATCAATAAATTTCTATTTTGATATGATATTTAATACAAATCTAACAAAAAATATAAAGAGTAATGGTTTAATAATGATTCAGTACCGCTACCCATTTTAGGTGCTGGTTAAATGTCACGAAAATGCTCGTCTTCGTAATAGCATACACAAGGGGTGGTGCAAATATCTATTATGTCGTAAAATTACTTACATGCAATCTTTAGAGACAACACTCAAAGTATAAGGAAGTAACTAATTCATAGTCGTGTGAACTTCATGATACTAATTAACCATGGTATCGTAGCATTAGACCTGCTATCAATAGTTTTCGAAACAACCAAACCAAATTATTATCAAGGGTTGACATGAGTCTCAACGCCAATGAAGTACTAATTAGCAGCTAACAATAAGCATCCTAAAGAAGTAACAAAACTTGAAAGGAAAACAAACCGCACCTTTGGTGTAACGATCAACACAAATTTGGTACGAATCATAAGTAAAGAACCTCTTCAAATTCACATGGAACGATCAATCTTGTACTTCTTTGGCATCCAACGTCATACACACTAAATACATCTATTTTAGTTGAACAGTCTGCTATCAGTTGAGACTGAGACTTCTGAATAACAAAGAACATATCAAGCGACTCCAAAAAAGAGAGATCAAAATCAGAAGAATATTTGACTAAATCCCATTGACCTCGGCTCCAATCATGTTCGAACAGTTACTTTTCCATTAAAATACTATCAGTAGCCATATATACCATGCAAGTTGCACACAAGATTAAGACATGCTTATCAGGCGACTGTGTCAGCTTCCCATTATATATCATTTCATAGTATATTGTTTTACTATGGTAACTAGCATTAGTTTCATCCCTTTGCTCATTTTCTTCTACTTTGTATAACACATGCTTTGGACACTCCAAACGAATAGCTTCTTTGGATAAGGATGAAGGATTGTCGATGCCCTTGAATACAATCAGTTTAAGGTCATTGGTAAGAACATAAAGTCGTTCTTGATAAAAAGCAATATCTTTAATAAAATCAGCAGTTATAACTTTGCTTAAATCAAGGCAGGTCCACTCAGAATCGCCGGTCCTTACAAGAGCAATGCAGGTCTTAGAACCATCGGGATCATGAACCTCATGAATACCGTCATCGTAGCAAGCTATAGTAATAGTAACATTGTTTAAGTGTGGATTTTTATTGACAATGATCTTGTTTATGTTAAAGATTGGGGCTGGAGGGAGGTTGAAGTGGCTTCCACTGACAGGGTCATACAAGTGAAGAATGCTGTTAGGGCTGGAATTAAACAAACTATGATACTTGACGAAATAACTGAATTCTTCCACTGTTTCATGAACAATACCAATACTAGTACTAATATTGATAAGGTATCCATTATCAGCTCCAATTAATATTACATTTCCCTTATTGATATCAGGCATCAAATGAGGGGTTGACTGAAGAAATAACTTTTTTGAAAAGTTGTAGAAACAGAGAGGGGAACTATTGAGGACAACCTGCGTTTGGTTCTTCTGGATTCTTTTTTTGGAGAAGCAGGTTGTTTGATTTTAGGTTGTACTAAAAGGATCCAAGGAATTTGGGAGTACTTTTTACGGTGGCAGCATCGGAGGGAAAGATGAGATAGGGTTACCGAACGCCACGTGCGGCTTGTAGCACCAAAATATATGAAATCGAGGATGTCCTCGAAGCGGTGTACGATTGTATCAACAGCGTCGGATGATAAATCTATCCTACTTACGTTGGAGGCAGACGTAGATGCAGAATCGGTAGAGATTGGCATAGTACAACTTCATAAATGGGGGGAATTAAAGCCAACAGTAAATAACGATTATAAAAATTAGGGTTTAAGTTCTAAGTCAGAAGTACTTATTTGTGGATGTTAACCCCGTTTCGACCACGAGTTAAGGAGCTTACGAGTCAAAGAGTCCACGAGTTAAGGAGCTTACGAGTTAAAGAGCTTACGAGTTAAGGAGCTAACGACCTAACAGGTTAAGACCTAAACGACTTAGGGAATGTCACGACTCAACAGCCTTAGCTCATTGCCAACCTAAAATGAATGACGACTCAACTGATTGCCGACTTAACGACTCAAGAGGGATAGCGACTCACCGGGTTATAACCTTAATGCCTCAAGGTACTTCACGACTCAAGGTACTTTACGACTCAGCAAGTTCCCGACTCAACAATTGAGGAGTTGCATGAGTTAAAGAATTGTGCTTACGACCTACACTGAATCGTCAGCGACTCAAGCAAGCAAACAAGGAGCTACGACTAGTTAACTCGTGCGCGACCACTGCTCACAGCTTACGACTGAAGAAAGTCCACGACCTAAAGGAGTGACGACTCAAAGCACTAAAAGGAAGAGTCAACAACACTTAAGTCGCTGCTGACTTATAACTGCAGATAAGTCGTTCATGACCTAAGACTTGGAGACAAGTTCAATACCATGCTGTAATGAAATGACTCGTTGGCGACTTACGACTTATGATGAGTCGTGTACGACTCATGCTAGCATAAAGGAAGTTGCATTTGGTTAACACAGGAACGACTTAGAACTTGTATCATTCATTCAAATGGGTGCATAACTTTGGACCAAGCCATGAGCTAAACCCAGTAGGTCGGCCGCGACCTACCATGAGTCATCTACGAGTTACGACTTATTATGAGTCGTGTACGAGTTACGACCTAACTCCGAGAAATGTCTATAAATACGACCCTAGCTCCAACTAGGAACAGGACTTTTGGATCATTTTCTTCAAGAGATTGAGACTTCACCATCTTTAAAGCAATCTACACTCCATCGCTTCAAGCATACACAAGACGCTTAGATCAACTTCGCACAGGAATTTAACACATTCAATCATGGATTCGAAGAACCCTGTCACGACGAAGTTTTCCTTAGCTACTTTTTTTCTGAATTGAATTGGATTGTAATTGAAAGAGATTGTAATAAGTTGTAATTCAATCAGCAATAAAAAGGATTGAAGTGGACGTAGGCTTGATCATAAGCCGAACCACTATAAACTCTGCGCTCATTTACTGCATTTTCTGTTACTTACTGTTACCTCTTGATTCCCGTATTCACGGGTGGTGCTTTCACAACTATATTTCACACACCGGGGTGTTAGCGTTCAAACTTTAGCGTTAACATTTTTGGTGCTTTCACTGAGAGGGTGAACTCAGGTGAATTATCATCATTGCTCCACGAAAGCTTGTTGAAGGAATCTCTCTGAAGACTAGAAGTTTATCTGAAGTCATGGCTCCGGGGAGAAGGAGTAGATCTGTTAGATCTGGAAATGTTCAAGAGGGAACCTCCGCTTCCCCAGTACGTAATCAAGCCACTCCACCTATTGGGGTCACAAAAGCGGAGTTGGATGGTGTAATCTTAGGGCTGAACCAGCAGATAAATGCCCAAAGTGCACAATTGGAGGCTCAGAATGCCCAAAATGCCCTAATTTTGAATAAGTTGAACGATTTGCTTGGGGCAAACCGTCAACCAACGGGTAATGAAAGGAACTTTGCTGGCAACGTTCATGATGCTGAAGAAAGGAACGTTCCTGAGAGGGCTGCCAGCCCCTTTGAGCATACATTTCCTGAAGTTGGTGGATCTAAAGCTCGAAATGATGAGGGGTATCTTTCTGAAATGGTTCGACAAATCATGAACGAGAGCATGCAAAGGGATGAAGATGAGAAAGAATGGGGTTTCGCTCCAAGTAAAACCCCGTTTACCGAAAGGATCTTAAAGGGTGAGTTCCCGAGGAAGTTCGTCCCTCCAACTATTCCAGCTTACAAGGGGACAAGTGATCCGAACGAATTCTTGTATAAGTATGATTGGCACATGACAGGTGCCAGAGCTTCTGATGAAATAAAGTGTCGATATTTTCCTGTATATTTGGAAGGTGTAGCTCTGCTTTGGTTCACCAAGCTACCAATCCGGTCTATAGATCAGTTTTCTGACCTAACCCGGAAATTCAAGGAGCAGTTCAGACTATATGCTTCAAAAGCCAAAGATATCATGTCGTTGTCAAGTTTAGAACAGAATCCAGGGGAAACTATCAAATCTTTCTTGAATCGCTTTAATATAGCGCTGGCCGAGGTAGACAATGCAAAACCACGGATGATCTTGACTTATCTGATGAGGGCCATTGACAAGTCGAGCGAATTTGGAAAATGGCTGAACATGAAGGAACCAAATTCCCTTGAAAAATTCTACAAGAAAGCAGATGAGTTCATACGCCTGGAAAGCCGTCCTGTACCGGTAAAGGAAGTATTGGAAAAAGCTGAAGATAACATTGCTGCTCCACGCAAGAATGAATCTGTAGGACAGAAAAGGGAAAATAACGACGGGAAGAAACAGAGAAATCTGAAGAAGCCTCGTTCCTTCAAGCCATCGGAATATACTCCTTTATCAGATACGCCGGAGCGTATTTACCTTGCCACTAAAGATTCTGTTGATTATCCTAAACCTCCTGTTCTGAGAACCGGGAAAAGAGCTGTACAAAGCGGGAAGTTCTGCCGCTTCCATAATCAACCCGGTCATGATACCGATGAATGCCGCCAATTGAAAAATTTGATTGAAGAGTTGATAAGGGAAAACAAGCTGCAGCAATTTGTGGAAAAGAATAGCAGCAATCCTGCTTCGTCTAGTCAAGGGCAACAAGCTCCTGCTCATCAACCTAGGACAAGTGAGAAGACTGCAGGGCATGAATCCGGAAGGCCTGTTATCAATGTCATTACGGGAGGACCTCACCCAGCGGGTAGGAGCTGGGGTGAGATGGAAAGGTATACCCGGGCTTTGAATATGTACCGGCCGAAGAAGATGTCTTTGTTTTGGAAGATGCTACGCCTCTGAAACAACAAAGAACTTTCAATGATGATATTGTGTTCAGAGCCAGGGATTCCACAGGTGTTGAAGCTCCTACCTTGGATCTCTTAGTCATCTCGGCTGGTATCGGGCCAGCTATTGTCAGAAGAGTTCTCATTGATTATGGCGCATCCTGTAATATTCTCTTCAAGAAAACATTCGACCAAATGAAGATCCCTATGGCTGATGTGCAAGCCTCGTCACAGAAAATCGCTGGCTTCACTGGGGAGCCAAAGCAGCCGATAGGAACCATTGATTTGCTTGTAGAACTCGGAGAGGGAGAAAGAAAAGTAGTCCGCAAGCAAACTTTTGTGATTGTTGACGAATTTTCCGCTTATAATGCTTTCCTTGGCCGTCCAACTCTTGCAGCGTTCAAAACTGTTCTGGCCCCATGGTGCCTCACCATTAAATTCCCCACAGACAATGGAGTAGGAGTTATAAAAGGGGATCAAAATGCCGGGCGGGAGTGTTATCTGACAGAGCTGCGAGAGGCAAGGAAAAGAGAAATGGGAAAGGATGCGGCAACCCCAGTCCGCATCAAAGAACCAACCTTGTAGCAATTACAGGGCGGACCCTGCACTGGCGAGCACAGCGGAGCACGAAAAGAGATGGATCCTAGAAAAGCCAGTGTAGGGGAGAATAGAGTGGTACCAGTGGAAACGACAGTACCAGTACCTGTTGACCCGAAGGACCCAAATAAGGTGTTGAATGTGGGTTCACAACTTAATGTGTCAATTCAGAATATCTTAATATCTTTTTTAAAAGCAAATTTGGATGTTTTTGCTTGGACTCATGCCGATATGTGCGGAATATCCCCAAAAGTTGCAGTACACGCTCTAAATATTGATCCAAAATTTACGCCTGTGAAACAGAAAAGAAGAACCCAAGGTCCAGAAAGGTCAGCAGCATTAAAAGAAGAAGTTGATCGGCTCATGTAGAATGACTTTATCAAAGAATCTACCTATCCGAATTGGGTTTCAAATCCAGTGCTGGTTAAGAAAGCCAACGGAAAATGGAGAGTGTGCATCGATTTT
Source organism: Allium cepa (assembly GCA_030765085.1). Taxonomy (NCBI): domain Eukaryota; kingdom Viridiplantae; phylum Streptophyta; class Magnoliopsida; order Asparagales; family Amaryllidaceae; genus Allium; species Allium cepa. Next base: position 200,242,597 of record CM060935.1, read on the forward strand.
TCAGATCTAAACAAGGCCTGCCCCAAAGACTGCTTCCCATTACCCAGGATCGATCAACTGGTAGATGGAACAGCGGGACATGAATTGTTATCTTTTATGGATACCTACTCCAGATATAACCAGATCATGATGCATGAGCCAGATCAGGAGGACACGAACTTTATCACTGATGTTGGTCTTTACTGCTACAGAGTTATGCCCTTCGGGCTGAAGAATGCAGGGGCAACCTAACAAAGACTTGTTAATGCTATGTTCAAACCGCAATTGGGCAAGACTATGGAAGTCTACGTCGACGACATGTTAGTAAAGTTTAAGAAAGCAGTGGATCACATAGAACACTTAGCAGAAATGTTCGCAGTCCTTCGGAAATACGGAATGAAGCTTAACCCTTTAAAATGTTCATTTGGGGTGGAGTCCGGAAAGTTCTTAGGTTTCATCGTGAGCGCTAGGGGCATTGAAGCTAGTCCAGCTCAAATTACCGCCTTAAAAGAAGTCAAAGCTCCTAGAACGAAGAAGGAATTGCAAAGTCTCAACGGAAAAGTCGCCGCCTTGAGTCGGTTCATTTCCAAAGCTACTGATAAATGCATCCCATTCTTTGACGCTCTAAAGAAAGGAAAGAAAAACTTTGATTGGACTCCCGAATGCCAAAAAGCTTTTGATGAATTGATTCGCCATATGGAAACGCCTCCAATACTTTCTAGGCCCGGCGATGGTGAGGATCTTCTTATATACTTGGCAGTATCATCTCATGCTTTAAGTGCAACGCTGATACGAGAAGACAAGAGGATTCAACATCCGGTTTACTATATCAGAAAAAGACTCATTGGGGCAGAGATGAATTACTCCAAGTTGGAAAAACTCGCCTATTGCCTACTGATTGCATCGAGAAGTTGAGGCAATATTTCCAAGCTCATCCTATCAGAGTCCTCACTGATCAACCTTTAAAGCAAGTCCTGTTTCGCCCTGAGACTTCGGGTCGTCTTCTAAAGTGGAACATTGAACTCAGTCAATATGACATCACTTATCACCCCCGAAAAGCAATCAACGGACAAGCTTTAGCGGATTTCATCGCAGAATTCACAGATAAAGGTAACAGTGGGGAAGAAACGATCGATGATTCCCTAATCCAATGGAAGTTATATGTTGATGGCGGGAGAAATGACTACTGTTCTTGAGCCGGGGTTGTACTTGAAACCCCTGAAGGTCGGTCATTATGCTATGCACTAAGATTGGAATTTCCTTCAACGAACAATGAAGCAGAATACGAAGCTCTTATCGTTGGCTTGAGAATTGCTAAAGAACTAAACATCCGAGCATTACAGATCTTCAGTGATTCTCAACTTATTGTATGCCAAGTCAAGAAGGAATTCCAAGCGAAAGGGGGAAATCTGCCTGCCTACTTGTCAAAGGCCTGGGAACTCCTGTGTGACTTCGACCACTGCACGATAAGCCATATTCCTGGAGAAGAAAACATGAAAGCAGATTCTCTCGCAAAGTACTCTAGCACAGGCGAAACTCAATTTCTGGGGTTAGCTCCAGTGGAAGTCCTGTCGGCTCCAAGCATTAATGAGATGGATATTGATTGGATCATGAGCGTATCTCAAGAGCAAGAATCATGGATGACTCCAATAACAGAATATCTGCTCAATGGCTCTTTACCGGAAAATTCAAAAGAACGACAGAAGCTACTGAGGAAAGCCTCTCGCTATATAGTCCAGGATGGCCAATTATACAGACGGGGATTCTCAATGCCATTACTTCGATGTGTATCCAAGGAAGAGTCCAAAACAATCCTAGCTGAGGTGCATGGGGGAGAATGTGGTGATCATTTAGGTGGTCAAACTTTAGCAAAGAAGATTCTCCGATACAGATATTTTTGGCCAGAAATTAATCGAGATGCAGCAGACTATTCCCGAAAATGTGACAGATGCCAAAGATTTGCCAAAATTCCTAGAGCACCTTCTACTGAACTCACACAGATGGTCAGTCCATGGCCGTTTGCAATATGGGGGATAGACCTTGTAGGACCTTTACCAACTGCCAAATCTGGAATCAAATATGCCATTGTTGCTGTAGATTATTTTACTAAATGGGCAGAAGCTGAACCACTGGCTACTATCACCTCTAAAAAGATGATAAGTTTTGTGACTAAAAGTATCATTTGCAGGTATGGTGTGCCTCAAAAGATAATTACAGACAATGGTACTCAGTTCGAAAGTGAAGAATTCCAAGATTTTTGCAAACGATTCAAAATCCGAAAAAGCTTCGCAGCAGTAGCTCATCCACAGGAAAACGGGCAGGTGGAAGCAGTAAACAAAATTATCAAGTCAACCATCAAGAAGCAACTCGAAAGAGCAAAAGGTGGTTGGGTCGATAAGCTACCACTAGCACTATGGGCATACAGAACTACCCACAAAACTGCGACTAGGCATACTCCGTTTTCATTGGCATACGGGTCAGAAGCAATGATTCCGGTAGAAACAGAGGTCCCTTCACATAGAAGAATCCATTTCAATCAAGCGGAGAATGAAAAACTATAGCTTGAGGCACTAGATCTCCTTGATGAAAAAAGAGAAGAGGCTGAGCTCAGAATCGCAGCTCATCAGCAAAGGATAGCCAGACATTTCAATTCCAAAGTTCGCCAACTCAGCTTTGAGATTGGAGATCTAGTCCTGAAGAGAATTATGACGGCGACACGTGTGTTTGGGCCAAATTGGGAAGGACCATATGTCATAGGTCAGAAGCTTCTTGACGGCTCATTCAAACTCACTACTGTTGAAGGAGATCAAATTCTAAGAGCTTGGAACAGCAACCACTTACGTCCATACTTTACTTGAAAGCTTTGTTGAAATATTGTAAAAAGAATTATAAATGTATGATTCTTGTAATTGAAAGCAATTGTAAAGCCGATGCAAGTGAATAATGAAAGACTATAAAGTGGATGTAGGCCCAAATTCTTGGCCGAACCACTATAAATTTTGTGTTCCTTATTATTATTACATGTTTGCTTTATTTTCGATATGAAAAGTACATTAAATGTATTGCTGAAATGTCGATTTAAATTTTTGCAGGCAACGAAAATAAAACTTGCACATTACAAGACCAAGTGATTCTTGTTATCATTCAACAAACAAATTTCAAGTCACAAAAGCCTCGAATTCAAGTCCTAGGTAGAAAGTGCTTCAATTGAACGACCAATGATTTCGCCGAAAACGGGCTCTTGCTAATAAATTGAGATCGTTTGAACAAACAAACATCCAATTAAGAAGCTTATGCCCGTTCTCGCGAACTTGCCTAGCAATGAAGTACACTTCTTTGGATTAAACAAACTACTTGTAAGAGAAGGGAGTGTGAGCTTGAAAAGAAAAACAGAGGATCGCTGAAAAGGCATAAACAAGTGGACAAGGAACAACTAAAGCCCTCTTCGGAGGCACAAGTCCTCTTCAGAAGCATAACTCTTCGGAGGATAAAGACCTCTAACGAGGCATATGCCGCAAAAAAGAAAGTTCTCTACTCAACAAAAAAGATTGGAGGAGTCATGACCCTCCAACCGTGAGAGAGTAACTTCCAGGCAATCAAAGACCTCTTCGGAGGCACATTTCACCAGGAGTTGAAGTGTAAGAGCCGCTCTTCGGAGGTCCACTTCACCAGAGTTGAAATGCAAAACAAAATAAAGACCTCTTCGGAGGCACATTTCACCAGGAGTTGAAGTGCAACAGCCGCTCTTCGGAGTTTCACTTCACTAGAGTTGAAATGCAAAACAAAATAATGACCTCTTCGGAAGCACATTTCACCAGGAGTTGAAGTGCAACAGCCGCTCTTCGGAGTTTCACTTCACCAGAGTTGAAATGCAAAACAAAATAAAGACCTCTTCGGAGGCACATTTCACCAGGAGTTGAAGTGCAACAGCCGCTCTTCGGAGTTTCACTTCACCAGAGTTGAAATGCAAAACAAAATAAAGACCTCTTCGGAGGCACATTTCACCAAGAGTTGAAGTGCAACAGCCACTCTTCGGAGTTTCACTTCACTAAAGTTGAAATATAAAAAAAAACCTCTCCCAAGGGGCAGAAACAAAAAGACCTCTTTCCAGAGGCACAATAAGACAGAAAGACCTCTTCCCAGAGGCAGAAATGAAAAGACCTCGTCCCGGAGGCACAATCAAGTAGAAAGACCTCTTCGGAGGCACACGTTTCACCAAGATTGAAATAAAACTTCCAGGTGTTGAAACGTGAAAAAGCCTTCCTCAGAGGTGCAACTTTTCAAAGAAACAAAAATCAAAAAGCCCTTTACTGTGGCAAGTAAAAAAAAAATAATAATAATAATAATAATAATAATAAAGAAGCCATCTTCAAAGGCACACTTTAACTCTCAAAGGAAGAATGATCCACCTATTCTGGGAAATTCTCTTCCTCAGAAAGAAGTTAAAGTACCCTTCAGATACCCGCTTTACCACATAGAAGAATTCACTTGATAAAATGTGTATATGCACAAAAGAAAGAGTGATATCTTTGAAGGATGGAGCATAAAAACTTATGTGGAGGGAATTGTACTCTGTTTTTTAACGAAATAATATTCCTCCAAGTAGTGAATGATTATTCTCTAAAAAATAAAAGTACAAGTCCCCTCAAAATATAAAATATTGCAACGAGCTTATGGTATAGGGGAAACATGGTATAACTACATCGGTAAAATTGCGCTCAAACAGTATACCATAAGCTCGCTGCAATATCGTGCAAAGAAACTTGTACAAAAATGAATAATAAATGCATTCTCAGATACAGACAGAAGTTTGTACAAAGAAAAAGAATCATTTTATTCAACACTATTAGAATTTTATACAGGTACAGGTTTCAAAGTAAAAAGCAAAAGAAAAGAGGGGGCCAGTACTCGTACAATCTCCGGTCAGTACAAGCAAAAAGCAAAAAAGCGATATGAAAGCCACAGAACCAGAGCCATCATTTCTTCTTTTTTCCACCTTTTGAGCCCGCACCTGGTCGGACGACTAACTTCTCAGGCCGGTTTCTAAGGGTAGGGGATAAAGGAGAGAGGGGCTCAGTTGGTCTTTCTTCCGTTTTTTCTTCGCCAATTGAAGATTTCTTCTTCTTCTTAGAGACTCCCTGCTTTCCCCTCTTTTTGGAGGAACACCCACTCCCTGGAGAAAAAAGTTTAGCTAGCGGTTCATCATCGGAGCCGGTAGGTTCTGGGGTCTTCTCGCTTCCTCCAGTTTCTTCTCCTCTCGGATCTTGAGAAGCAACAGGATCATCCAAGCCGTGAAGATCTTCTATTTGCTCCTCTTGTGGCCCGGGTTGCGAGGCAGAAGGAGGAGTGACCTTAAGAGGCGGAGAAGGAATAATTGGAGGAGGAGAAGCCTGAACAATGCTCGGTGCTTTCTCTATAGAAGAAAAGAAGTTAAAGTCAGTAAAGAGCGGAGACAAAGGCTCGCTGAGGTTCAGAAAATAGTCAAAAAGCTCATCAAGCTCGTAAGAAACAGATGAGCAGTCTACTTGGGTAAGATTAACGGTGGAGTTACCTGGAGAAATCGGTTTCCTGACATCAACCTCATAAGCCTGTGCCTCGGTACTCCCGTCACCTTCATCTCCACCCTGTATGCTTGTGATCTCGGTGGTAACTTTGGTAGGAGATAGAGAATGAGAACTAGAACCGATAATGTCAATTTCGGCCGAAGGAGAAGGCTGAATTGGAATAGTTGAGATGGTTTTTCCCGAATATTCTCCTGCCGCTGTTTCGGCCCTTAATTTTGCAAGCTGTTCTCTCCCCTTGGCGAGAGCGGCGCGAGCATCATCATCAAGATAATGCTCCTCAAGAGCTGACTCAGCATAGCCAGCGCCTTTACCGCCAAGCATATCGAGTGCAGCCTCCCAAACTTCAGCCAGAGTAATTTCATACTTGGGGCCTAGAAAGGCGAGGCTACCGCGCCCCAAGATGCTATGCAGGTAGAAATCAAATAATGTTGAGTTGATGTTGGTCCTCGTCGCCTCGTGAGATTCTTCAGCTGCAATTTTTCCGGCAACGGCCTCATCACGCTCCCTTTCAGCTTTGGAAAGTTGAAGCTTAAACATTTGAATCTCCGCCTCTTGGGAGCTGGTTTTCTTCCGAAGCTCTGCAACATCAGCAATATAGCCCTCACTGATTCTTTTTTGCACTTCGAGCCTGTCTTCGGCGTGTCTTTAGCTGGCATGAGCGTCTCTCACTTGTTTTAGGAGCACTTCTTCTTTTTGAGAATAGGAAGTAGAGGAAGTAGCAAGCTCTTGTTTCAGTTCCTCAACTTTTGCTTCAAGCTCTTCATTGTAAGAAGCGATGCTCCTCATTTCAGTATCGTGTTGTTCGAGAACCTTTTGCCATTCGGCTTTATCATTTTCCATAGTGAGCATGGCCTCTATATTTGCATGATTAACCCTTTGGAGCTCGTCAACAAGTTTTTGCCAGTTTGACATCCTCTCAATATCAAGCTTGACGGCATCGAGGTTTCGTAGCATGGCAGACTTGTCAATGGGGACCAAGTCAAGGTCGAACCTTACTCCCTTCAGACACCACTGTGGAAACCGACTTTGCAAAGTGGATGGGCCTTGTCCAACTTGAAATTTAGGCCTGCTAATTATTGTTTGAATGTCCGTTTTCCCAAGAGCGGGGGAGCCGGAAGGAATGTCTAGCGACACGGGGGCAGTAACCTTTTCAGGAGTAGTAGAGGTATGCTTCTCACCATGTCGGGCTCGCTTGCTTGAGTCTTCAACCATATAACCTTTTCCTCGGTCATCATGGGATTTTCTCTTGTGGGAGTCGTCGCCTCTCTGCGAAAAATCGTGGCGCTCCTCCCTCTCTCTTCTTTCGTAACGCTCCTCTTGAGCCCTCTTCTCTTGAGCCTTTCGGGCGGCTCTTTCTTCATCAGATTCTCTGTAAGAGGGGAGGTAGCGCCTATAATCGTATTGGCTACGCCTCCCGTAGCGTTGGAAGTCATCATAGTAGGAGCCGCTACGTCCCATCGGAGAACCTGAAATAAAAAGATAAGCTTTAGAAGTCTCCAAAGTACAGAGAGTCAGAAGCATAAAGGTGCCAAAAATTCTAAGTGTGTGTAATGTGCAAGCTACGCGCATCAAACTACGAACCACTCTTTAATTGTGGAGTAGTTGTGGGTGTAGTAGTTAGCGTCAACTCTTGAGTTGACGGAGTCTGTTGCAGGATGGAAGTCGCTTCAACTACTGAAGGAGAAGCCCCGGCAGTGATAGGATCATCTTTAAAGATCTCTTGTGAGGTGGCAAAGAGATCGCTCAACCCCTCGAAAGTATCGTCCCTGCTCTGCTTGGCAGGGCTGGTTTTCTCGGCCTCTTCGCCAGATTTCTGTGAATATTGGGGAGATCCCTGGGGTCTTCCTCAATAACCGAGGCAAGTTTGTCAGATGGCCCCGCAACATCAACAGAAGTGGAGCACTTCACTAGTGAAGCTTCGGGAGCAGGTCCTTTTGGTATGGATGTGTCAGTAGAAGCTGGGGCATCCGACGCTCTAGCCGAGGAGTCTGGGATTTCATGAGGATGTATAGAACGAGAAGTATGCAAAAGTCCGTACTGATGCAAAAATTCGTCTTTCAACAGAAATTGAATGTCTCTCTCCTCAACTGGCACGGCCTTGAGCCTCTCGAAAGTTGGCTTATGACTGAGATCCTTAGAAGGAGGGGGGAGCGCTGAAAGTAAAAAAGAAGCGGAGTTAACACTTAACAATTCAGTCTCGCAAAAGTCGGATAACAAACGTAGTAACAAAGATGGATGATCTTACTTCCTTCCCTCCACACAGCATAAAACCCCGGGGGGCAACGAACAAAGAAGAACTGGGTTAGGAACCCATGAGCAGTGTCTGGAAGGTCAACGATCAATTTGCGGTTTCAGGCGCTTCTCACAACAGTAATAGAAGGATGATCTTTGGTCCGGGTAAAGGAACATAAGTAACAGATTTCATCAAAGCTTGGAAGTCGATCAAGCGTTCTCCTAAATAGCACACCCAACCCCACTATCTATATGAAGAAGAAATCGTGTAAGGAAGGAGTTTCCTATTTGCACAAATGGTACTTCAAACTTGGAACGAGCATGAAGAAATTAACGATACTTCTTTATCTTTTGAGTTGTTCTGCCGGATTGGTCGCTCAAGATCTTTGGTCTTCACCCGGACCCGGATCCGGTGAAAAAAATAGGATCACTTCTTATGGATTCGTTGAGAATGCTTCTGATCTAGTTCGTGGCCTATTAGAAGTAGAAGGCGTGTAACGACCCGTATTTTACGTGTCGATAAATCGTGGAATTTACCGGTCGTTAGTGTTGTTTATGTTGTCTCTAGCCTGAGTCGTATGGAGAGTAACACGTGTGTTGAAGGGTTGAGTCGTGACCGACTCATAGGTTGGAACGAGTTATGGAGTTAACTCGTGACCGAGTCATAGAGTTGCCGACTTAGTGTCTTAGGTCGTGTGGGCGAGTTAGGGAAGCCAGCGACTCAGGAGTAGACGACTTAGAGTGTGACCGAGTCATGGGATAAGTCGTGACCGACTTATAGAAGCAGCGACCTAAAGGTTAGACGACTTAGTGTTGGACCGACCTAAGAAGTGACCGACTCATGGGTTAGCGACTTAAGGGGTTAAGGCTTAGGTCGTGGGGTCTTGAGTTGGTAGGGGCTTGGGTCGGCAGGGTGTTATCTCGTTAGGAGGTTGAGTCGTTAGGGGCTTAGGTCGTTGAGTCGGCTAGGAGTTAGGTCGTATGACCCTGTGTTCTGTTAAGTCGGCAGCGACCTAAATTAGGTCGCTAGGGAAGATAGGTCGGCAGGGTTTTTAGGTCGTGTGAGTTAAGGACTGAACATACTAAGTTGGTAGCGACTTAGTGATGAGTCGTAGGTCGTTAATGTTATAAGTCGTTAGGTCGGCCTTGGGCTTAAGTCGTTAGATTGTTAGGTCGTTAGGCTGCACTGTTGTGATGAGTCGTGCATTGGGTTGGACATGCGCGTACTAGGTCGCAGGATGGCATGGGTCGGCAGCGACCTATGTTAGGTCGGAGATTTCTTAGGTCGGCGACGACCTAAAACTGAGCCTACGAGTTACGACCTAAGGAGTTTTCAGCCTATAAATAGAGGGGTTTGGCTCACTTTTTGGCACCGGTTTTTGAAGCGACGAAGTGCTGCCATTTTGGGAACTCGACTACAACATTTCTTCATCTTCTTTTCTCCATTCCAATCTAATTCTAACATCCATCCAAGATCGAAGATCGAGATCGAAGATCCAAGTGCCAAAGTTGAAGATCTTCATCCGTTCGAGCTAGAATTCATCGATTGGAGCGAGATATTGCCGGATCAAACCTTGATCTTCGCTGTCCAGATCTGAAGTGTGTAGTTTTTGTAGTGTTTGGGTGATTTGGTGAGTGGTAGTTATCTCTCACGCGGATCCAAAGGAGTATATTGGATTGGTGGCATGTTTGGATGTTAAAGTTAGAGATTTCATGCATTTTTCTTAGATCGAAGTCTAGATCCATGGTTTTTGAAGATGTTTACTTATGCAAGTTAGTTTAACAAGCATTAGAGACAAAACCCATGTTTTATAATTGATAGACCTATGCTAAAAACCATGATTTCACATATGTTGGACTTTTGCTCGTTTATTTACGAAATTGCCATTATAGTTGATATTGCTTATATTGCTTGTTAGATCTTGTTTGAATGATTGATATTTGAATGTATGATTGATTTGATTGTTTCCAAGTTAGCTAGTAGTTGATTTGGAACAAGAGGATGGAAGAGGATTCAAAAGCTATGGAAGAAGGCTCTTGAATGGTGAAAGCTGCTTAAGGCATATGTAGCGGATGTTGAAGCTCATATGTATAGATTGGATGATGTTGAGATGGGACTTTGCCATGATTTGATGAGGCAAACCATGTTGTTGAGATGAGACTTTGCTTTGATGCGATGAAGCGAAGTATGATGTGAGTTTTGGCTTAATCCAAGCAGGGATCATTCCAAGCATGTTGATAACTTGAAGGGTAGTTCAAGTTGGTTGATAATGGATTGTTCAAGAGGTAGCTTGAGCTTGTATGAGGATTGTCGTCAAGAAGGATGGCTAGGAGGCCTGGATCTCATCGTGGTTGAAGGTTCTAGCATGCTCAAAAGCAAGAGTACATGGGCCGCCCATAACGACTACAGGTAGGTAGTCGGGACACCCAAAAGACTACAGGTAGGTAGTTGAGTACTCTGGGCAAAGTAGATAAGTCCTAGGCACAAGGCAGTGTGCGGAGTTATGGTTAGAACCGGGGTTACCATTAGCCCTTGACAGGTGGTCATTCAACTAACGGTGAAATCAAGGCAAAGTTAACAGTGATAGCCAGAGTCATGGATGTTTGGTTGTATCATCATTCGGTCTCAAGAGCGGTGTTTTCTGGGTGCTTATCTGATCTTGGTTTAGGCCTTGGGGGTTTGTATTTGGAAAACATCGACCTTGACTCGAGTGATAATTACTTTACTTTAATTGCCTGCTGTGTTATGCCTGCTTCTCCTTAGTGTGTGTCTGGGGGCTATCACTGTAGAAAGAGGTGGAGTGGGATGGTTTGGTTCCTATTCCTTTTATCCTTTATGCTCTTTTGGTATGCTTGATAGTTGATTTACTGCTCACTAAGACTTTGTCTGACTCAAGGTTTTATGTCTCCTCTTATTACCTTGGGCTGTTCATCCATGTTTGGGATGGGCAGACTAGGTAGCAGGTGACAGGTGCTGTGCTAGGAGTTCTACGCTAAAGATGACGAAGACGAGCAGGAGGCTTTGCATATTAGTTTTCTTACTATATGTACTGGGTATCCGCTGCTGTATTTGGTTGAGTGATTTGTAGTGAGGCTTTCATGTATGGATTTGAGTAGATGATTGTATGAAACTACTACGATGCTTATAGGATGATTTTTCTGTTATGGAGCTTCACTATATATATTTCTCTATTGTATTTTATCCATGCGCTGTGAGTTGTGCGATAGAGATTCTTTTGTTTTATTTTACCTTGACTATCATCCATGGCTACCTGGCACGCCTTTCAGCGCACTATTTCCTTGTTTTGGTGCAGGAGTCATGGGCGGTCGTCACATTTGGTATCAGAGCTTTGGTTAATCGATTTCAGCCAACGCTCGCTGACGTAACTACGTATGAGAGACGTAATTGTATTTTGATGGATGATTACTATATATAATATAGTAGCCTAGAAGGATTTGAACTCCTTATGCAGTTGTTTCTTAAGGTGTTCTAATCATTCTTATTACAGATATTAAGGATGAGTCGAAGAGGGAGACCAGCTGCAAGGGAAAGCCGTGCTGATGAAGGAGCTGTTGATTATGGAACTATGTTCGAAGCGATGATGACTTCGATCATGAGAAGGATACCAGCTTCAGGATCATCAGTGGATGTGGGAGTTCAAGTTCAAGCTCCGAGACCGGTGGATTTTGCCAAGCTTTGCAAGGATTATACTGCTCTTGGAGGGAAAGTTTTCTTGGGGACGGAGTCGACTATTGAGGTGCAGAGATGGATTGATGCTTGCAAAAGAATCTTTGGTGACTTAGGGATTGAGGATGCAACTAAGAGGAAGCTTGCATCGAGACAGCTTCAGGGAAGAGCTGCTGATTGGTGGAATTCTATCACCATCGATACTCCAGAAGAAGAGATTACTTGGGAGCAATTCCAAGTTAGATTTGAAGCTAAGTTCATCTCTACTTCCCAGAAATCTGTCTTGTTTAAGAGGTTTGTAGAGCTCAAGCAAGGTGGGAGACCAGTTCTTGAGTATATTTCTGAGTTTGAAGCTTTGTCCAAGTATGCCAGATCGTACATTGATTCTCCCTACCAGAAGAATGAAAAGTTTGTGACTGGTCTGGATGCTTATCTTGGGAGGCAGTTAGTGGATCATTTGGACGATCCATTTGAGAAGCTTGTGGAGAAAGCCCTTAGGCATGAGAGTTTGTTTCCTAAGGAAAGTTCTGTTGTTGCTGTAACCAGGGAAGGATCTAAACCACACCAGAATGGCAATAAGAGGAGGAAGCAGCAGCAACAGAAGGGTAAGGATGGCCAGAAGAAGCCGAAGAGCGAAATGACTTGCTATAACTGCCAGCAGAAGGGCCATCTTTACAAAGATTGTAAGAATCCCAAGGTGCCGGGAAAGTGTTACAACTGTGATAAGCTGGGACATATCAAGAAGGACTGTCCAGAACCGAGGAAAGATAGGCAGGTTGTGCAAGCCTATGCTTTGGGGGCTGTTCCATCGTCTTCGAAAGCTCCTACTGCTGAGGAGAAGGGGAAGAGTGTGGTGGTTCAAGGTACTCTTTCTATTTGTGGTGTTCCAGTTAGAGTGTTGTTTGATACTGGAGCGTCGCATTCTTTTGTTTGTGATGATTTGGTAAGCCGGTTAGGTATGAAACCGGATATTGTTGATAGGCCATTGGTTGTGACTAATCCGGTAGGGGGTTCGTCATGTTTGTGTATGTTATGTCGTGGTCTAGTTGTGTCGAGTCATGATTGCTCGTTTGTTTGTGATTGCTTTGTTCTGAACTTTGCGGGGTTCGGAATTATTTTGGGTATGGACTGGCTTAGGAAGTATGCGGCAAGGATTGATTGTGAGAGGCTTGAGGTGACAGTCGGAAATGTGGAAGGGCGAAAGGTTGTGATACGATGTAAGCATGAGGAAGGCGTCTTCATGAGCTTCATGTATTCGCTGGTTGTTCCACGGGATGGACTGTCATCAGTGCCTATTGTGAATGAGTTTGGTGATGTCTTTGAGGAAGTCAAAGGGTTACCGCCGCATAGGGAGATCGAGTTTCGTATCGATTTAATTGAGGGAGCCAGACCTGTTGTGATGCCTCTTAGGCGAATGGCACCGAGGGAGCAGCAAGAGCTGAAGGTGCAAGTTGATGACCTTTTGCGGAAAGGATTCATTCGGAGAAGTGTGTCCGAATGGGGTGCACCTGTTGTGTTCGCAACCAAAGCGGATGGGTCGTTGAGGTTGTGCGTGGATTATCGTGAGCTGAATAAGTTGACTAGGAAAAACAAGTATCCATTGCCGAGAATAGATGACTTGTTTGACCAGCTTCACGAGGCTAAGGTGTTTTCTCAGATGGATTTGGCAACGGGATTTCACCAGTTGAGAGTGGCAAAGGATAGTGTGCCGAAGACTGCTTTCAGGACACCATCCGGGTTTTATGAGTGGCTGGTAATGCCGTTTGGATTGACTAACGCGCCAGCATATTTTGTGGATCTTATGAATAGAGTGTTCAGAGATCAGTTGAATAAGTTCGTGCTTGTGTTCGTGGATGATATTCTGATTTATTCCAGAACTGAGGGAGAGCACAAGACGCACTTGAGGATTGTTTTGGGAATCTTACGGAAACATCAGCTGAAGGCTAAGTTTTCGAAGTGTCACTTCTGGAAGAATGAAGTGAGGTTCTTAGGTCATGTTATTTCTGGAAATGGAATAGCGGTTGATCCCGCTAAGGTGGCAGCAATCCAGGATTGGGTTAGACCTAAGAATGCATCTGATGTGAGGAGTTTTCTTGGATTAGCAGGATATTATCGTCGGTTTATCAAAGACTTTTCCAAGATAGCTGCACCGTTGACAGGATTGACGAAAAAGAACCAAGTGTTCAAATGGGATGATAAATGTGAGCAAGCTTTCGTGATCCTGAAAGAGCGACTGACAAGTGCTCCTGTTTTGACTATTCCTAGTGGGAATGATGAGATGGTGGTCTACACCGATGCATGTGGCACTGGACTAGGAGCGGTGCTAATGCAGAAGGATAAAGTTGTTGCATATGCTAGTCGACAACTGAAGCCGCATGAAAGGAATTATCCGACTCATGATTTGGAGTTAGCGGCGATTGTGTTTGCTTTGAAGATATGGAGACATTACCTATTGGGAGTTAGATTCGAGTTGTTTACAGATCATAAGTCGTTAAAGTATCTGTTCTCCCAAAAGGATTTGAATCTTCGACAGCAACGGTGGCTAGAGTTCCTAGCATCATATGATTTTGGTATAGCCTATACTCCAGGGAAAGGTAACGCAGTGGCTGATGCGTTAAGTCGAAGACATGCAGGTTTGGGAGCCATGTTTTCGGAATGGAAGAGTCTTGAGTATTTGGCTGAGTTTGATTTCAGGCCCAGATGTGAATTGGAACCTGAGATGTTGGCAAACTTATCGATAAGGCCTACTCTTGTGGAAAGGATTGGCGAGAGCCAAAGGAGAGATGATAAGCTTGTCAAGATTATCCGTGATTTGGAATCCGGATTGGATCAGGAGAAGGATAAGGGATTCGAGGTCGATCGAGAGGGTTGGCTTCGAAAGCAAGGACGATTGGTTGTTCCTGATGTTGATGGATTGAGAGATGAGGTTCTGAGGGAGAGTCATCATTCGAAGTTGACGATTCATCCAGGTGGAAATAAGATGTATCGGGATATGAAGAGAACCTACTACTGGGAAGGTATGAAGAAGGATGTTGGAAATTTCATTTCCAAGTGTATGAACTGCCAGTTGGTGAAAGCTGAGCAGAAGAAGCCCAGTGGATTACTTCAGCCATTAGAGGTTCCTATATGGAAGTGGGAGCAAGTGTCGATGGATTTTATCGATGGTCTGCCTAGGACAAGAGCAGGGAATGAAGGGATTTGGGTCATAGTAGATCGTTTGACCAAGAGTGCAAGGTTCATTCCTGTTCGATCGACTAGGACTGCATCGAAGTTGGCTGAATTATATGTGAAGTGGATAGTTCGTTTCCATGGTGTTCCGAAGAGTATAGTGAGCGATCGAGATCCATTGTTCACTAGTAGATTTTGGAAGAGCCTCCAGGAAGTTTTGGGAACTGAGTTGTGTTTGAGTACAGCTTATCACCCTCAAACAGATGGTCAGACTGAGAGAGTCAACCGAGTTTTGGAAGATCTTCTTAGAGCATGTGTTTTGGACTTCGGAGGATCATGGGAAGATCACCTTCATTTGGTGGAGTTTGCTTATAATAACAGTTATCAGTCGAGTATTGGTATGGCACCATATGAGGCATTATATGGAAGACCGTGTAACTCTCCGACATGTTGGTTGGAAACTGGAGAAAAGCTGATACTTGGGCCAGAGATGATTCGACAGACTTCAGATTGTATAGAGATCATTCGGCAACGAATGAAGGCAGCCCAAGATCGTCAGAAAAGTTATGCCGATAATCGTCGTAAGGATTTGGAATTCGACGTAGGTGATATGGTTTTTGTGAAGATTTCTCCTCTGAAGAGTGTCATTAGATTCGGGAAGAAAGGAAAGTTAACTCCGAGATTTGTTGGACCATTCCCGATTATCGAGCGTATTGGAAAGCTCGCTTATAGATTGGAGTTACCGGAAAAGATGGCGGGTGTGCACAGTGTTTTTCATGTATCTTATCTACGGAAGTATATGCACGACCCAACTACGGTGGTTTCTACTGATAGCTGTGAAGACTTGGAGGTTGATCCAGTTGTTTCGAGACCTCGTAAGCCGCTTCGTATTGTTGAAACCGATACGAAACAGCTTAGGAGGAAGACGATTACGTTGCTCAAGGTACAATGGAGTGATGATGTTAACGACTGTACGTGGGAGGAGGAAGAGAGGATGAAGGCAGCTCATCCCGAACTCTTCGAGGTTAGAATTGGTTGCATGGATTGTTGATTGCCAAGGATGGTAGGCATGCGGAATAATTTTGATTGCTGTTGTTTGCTTGGAATTTCGGGGGCGAAATTCCTAAGGGGGAGAGAATGTAACGACCCGTATTTTACGTGTCGATAAATCGTGGAATTTACCGGTCGTTAGTGTTGTTTATGTTGTCTCTAGCCTGAGTCGTATGGAGAGTAACACGTGTGTTGAAGGGTTGAGTCGTGACCGACTCATAGGTTGGAACGAGTTATGGAGTTAACTCGTGACCGAGTCATAGAGTTGCCGACTTAGTGTCTTAGGTCGTGTGGGCGAGTTAGGGAAGCCAGCGACTCAGGAGTAGACGACTTAGAGTGTGACCGAGTCATGGGATAAGTCGTGACCGACTTATAGAAGCAGCGACCTAAAGGTTAGACGACTTAGTGTTGGACCGACCTAAGAAGTGACCGACTCATGGGTTAGCGACTTAAGGGGTTAAGGCTTAGGTCGTGGGGTCTTGAGTTGGTAGGGGCTTGGGTCGGCAGGGTGTTATCTCGTTAGGAGGTTGAGTCGTTAGGGGCTTAGGTCGTTGAGTCGGCTAGGAGTTAGGTCGTATGACCCTGTGTTCTGTTAAGTCGGCAGCGACCTAAATTAGGTCGCTAGGGAAGATAGGTCGGCAGGGTTTTTAGGTCGTGTGAGTTAAGGACTGAACATACTAAGTTGGTAGCGACTTAGTGATGAGTCGTAGGTCGTTAATGTTATAAGTCGTTAGGTCGGCCTTGGGCTTAAGTCGTTAGATTGTTAGGTCGTTAGGCTGCACTGTTGTGATGAGTCGTGCATTGGGTTGGACATGCGCGTACTAGGTCGCAGGATGGCATGGGTCGGCAGCGACCTATGTTAGGTCGGAGATTTCTTAGGTCGGCGACGACCTAAAACTGAGCCTACGAGTTACGACCTAAGGAGTTTTCAGCCTATAAATAGAGGGGTTTGGCTCACTTTTTGGCACCGGTTTTTGAAGCGACGAAGTGCTGCCATTTTGGGAACTCGACTACAACATTTCTTCATCTTCTTTTCTCCATTCCAATCTAATTCTAACATCCATCCAAGATCGAAGATCGAGATCGAAGATCCAAGTGCCAAAGTTGAAGATCTTCATCCGTTCGAGCTAGAATTCATCGATTGGAGCGAGATATTGCCGGATCAAACCTTGATCTTCGCTGTCCAGATCTGAAGTGTGTAGTTTTTGTAGTGTTTGGGTGATTTGGTGAGTGGTAGTTATCTCTCACG
The DNA here is from genome assembly GCA_030765085.1 of Allium cepa. NCBI lineage: Eukaryota > Viridiplantae > Streptophyta > Magnoliopsida > Asparagales > Amaryllidaceae > Allium > Allium cepa. Next base: position 200,259,527 of record CM060935.1, read on the forward strand.
CGGATCCAAAGGAGTATATTGGATTGGTGGCATGTTTGGATGTTAAAGTTAGAGATTTCATGCATTTTTCTTAGATCGAAGTCTAGATCCATGGTTTTTGAAGATGTTTACTTATGCAAGTTAGTTTAACAAGCATTAGAGACAAAACCCATGTTTTATAATTGATAGACCTATGCTAAAAACCATGATTTCACATATGTTGGACTTTTGCTCGTTTATTTACGAAATTGCCATTATAGTTGATATTGCTTATATTGCTTGTTAGATCTTGTTTGAATGATTGATATTTGAATGTATGATTGATTTGATTGTTTCCAAGTTAGCTAGTAGTTGATTTGGAACAAGAGGATGGAAGAGGATTCAAAAGCTATGGAAGAAGGCTCTTGAATGGTGAAAGCTGCTTAAGGCATATGTAGCGGATGTTGAAGCTCATATGTATAGATTGGATGATGTTGAGATGGGACTTTGCCATGATTTGATGAGGCAAACCATGTTGTTGAGATGAGACTTTGCTTTGATGCGATGAAGCGAAGTATGATGTGAGTTTTGGCTTAATCCAAGCAGGGATCATTCCAAGCATGTTGATAACTTGAAGGGTAGTTCAAGTTGGTTGATAATGGATTGTTCAAGAGGTAGCTTGAGCTTGTATGAGGATTGTCGTCAAGAAGGATGGCTAGGAGGCCTGGATCTCATCGTGGTTGAAGGTTCTAGCATGCTCAAAAGCAAGAGTACATGGGCCGCCCATAACGACTACAGGTAGGTAGTCGGGACACCCAAAAGACTACAGGTAGGTAGTTGAGTACTCTGGGCAAAGTAGATAAGTCCTAGGCACAAGGCAGTGTGCGGAGTTATGGTTAGAACCGGGGTTACCATTAGCCCTTGACAGGTGGTCATTCAACTAACGGTGAAATCAAGGCAAAGTTAACAGTGATAGCCAGAGTCATGGATGTTTGGTTGTATCATCATTCGGTCTCAAGAGCGGTGTTTTCTGGGTGCTTATCTGATCTTGGTTTAGGCCTTGGGGGTTTGTATTTGGAAAACATCGACCTTGACTCGAGTGATAATTACTTTACTTTAATTGCCTGCTGTGTTATGCCTGCTTCTCCTTAGTGTGTGTCTGGGGGCTATCACTGTAGAAAGAGGTGGAGTGGGATGGTTTGGTTCCTATTCCTTTTATCCTTTATGCTCTTTTGGTATGCTTGATAGTTGATTTACTGCTCACTAAGACTTTGTCTGACTCAAGGTTTTATGTCTCCTCTTATTACCTTGGGCTGTTCATCCATGTTTGGGATGGGCAGACTAGGTAGCAGGTGACAGGTGCTGTGCTAGGAGTTCTACGCTAAAGATGACGAAGACGAGCAGGAGGCTTTGCATATTAGTTTTCTTACTATATGTACTGGGTATCCGCTGCTGTATTTGGTTGAGTGATTTGTAGTGAGGCTTTCATGTATGGATTTGAGTAGATGATTGTATGAAACTACTACGATGCTTATAGGATGATTTTTCTGTTATGGAGCTTCACTATATATATTTCTCTATTGTATTTTATCCATGCGCTGTGAGTTGTGCGATAGAGATTCTTTTGTTTTATTTTACCTTGACTATCATCCATGGCTACCTGGCACGCCTTTCAGCGCACTATTTCCTTGTTTTGGTGCAGGAGTCATGGGCGGTCGTCACAAGGCGCTCTGGCGGGATCCTCACGGACAGAAAAGGATTGCAGTCTGTTTGATAATAATCGAGTGACATTACTTCTTCGGTCCGAACCAAGAAATCCGTTAGATATGATGCAAAATGGATCTTTTTCTATCGTTGATCAGAGATTTTTCTATGAAAAATACGAATCGGAGTTTGAAGAAGGGGAAGGGGCCCTCGACCCGCAACAGATAGAGGAGGATTTATTCGCATAACCGTTGGGATGTAGCTGGGATGGAGCGATGGCCAGTTGACGAAGAAGATGCTGGAGAAAGTTGTTGAAGGGAGGGATGGCCCCGCTCAGGCACATTTGTCGGTTAACTGTCACAAAGCCAGGGGGTGCTATGTCAGCAGTGTTACTTCTCTCGGGAAGAATGGCATCTGATTCAGCAATGCCAAACTGAGCGCACAACTGGCGAAAAACTTTGTATGATAGCGTGGTAGGGGCTCTTTCGGGAGGATTGACTAGTGAAGCCGGAATAACAATTGCCTCTCCAGCCTGAACTGTTGTATATTCTTCCTGAGAAGTCATTCTACACAAGCAACTGGATATTCAAATGTGAAGGTGCACGTTTCCTAAAAGTGTGAAGTGTCGTGCAAAACTAATAAAAATAGCAAGTAAATATAACTGGAATTAAACTAGTCGATGATTGATCGACCACAAAATTTCAGAACTTGTTAATCTAATGTTCAAGCATAATATTAGTGCAGGCTGGTCAGTTTCAATTGACTATTTCAGTGTTGCTTTAATATTTTACTTGAAATTGATGAAAGAACTTCGTTCACACAATTTATTTGAGTTAATTATCTGTTATTAACTAATCTGTCATTTGATGTGGGCAGTCGATGGCAGTATATTCGTCCCAATTTTCTGTAAATGTTGTATTGGACAGATTGTTAGCTCGCAAGTTAAGGTGACCTGTGAATGAATGCAATAAAGTTCAACAGTTCAAAGTCCATGCAACGGTTCAAAGTTAGGTCAGGTCATTGGTTTTCTGGCAAGCTTGCCCACGACTTAAAGATTAAGGGGCGAGTCAGTTTAAGTTGCTTCAATTTTAAATCAATGATGTTCTAAGTCGGCAGTGCTTTGGGTCAAAGGCCGCGAAACAGAGGAAGGACTCCATTGGAAAAGCAGTGGGAAATTTCCTAAGTACTAACACGGCCACGACTCAAGATTTCAAAGCTTTAACTCGGCTACGACTCAGGGTTTGAGTCGTAAAGGTTGCTAAGTCACAGAGAATACTTGGTCGCATAAGACTGCTGAATCATACTCAAAACAACGGTTCAATCTTAACCCGTTAACTTCTTCTCCTAACCCACAAGCTTTTTCCTCCTGACCCATTAATCCAGTAACTTCACAATCCTTAACTTTAATCTTATCACACCACGAAATCGTTATAAATCGCGATTTATCCTGAATCAAATCAAATAGCCTTAAGTCCACCGATGATCCATGCAGTAGTATTTGCAAGGCTCAAGGATGTAAATCATGGGCGGAGATCGATGATGGTGATCGGCGATTGGGAAAAAGAGAAAGTTGCTTACGTGGTGTGAAGCTAGAAATGGTTGGAAGTAAAATTGGGTCGAGATCGCCTTTGGAAGCTTGAAGACGTGATAATGGCAGGAATGGCTCAGGGGATAAGTAATGAGAAGAGTGAGATAGGAGGAACGACTCAAGCATTTTATATCTGGAGGCGCTGTAACTCGAAACGGCGCGCCCGGGTTATGATGAGTCGAAGCACACGACTTACGACTTAAGCGTGTGCTTCGAGGGTCAAATGTTAACCCCGTTTCGACCACGAGTTAAGGAGCTTACGAGTCAAAGAGTCCACGAGTTAAGGAGCTTACGAGTTAAAGAGCTTACGAGTTAAGGAGCTAACGACCTCACAGGTTAAGACCTAAACGACATAGGGAATGTCACGACTCAACAGCCTTAGCTCAATGCCAACCTAAAATGAATGACGACTCAACTGGTTGCCGACTTAACGACTCAAGAGGGATAGCGACTCACCGGGTTATAACCTTAATGCCTCAAGGTACTTCACGACTCAAGGTACTTCACGACTCAAGGCACTTCACGACTCAGCAAGTTCCCTACTCAACAATTGAGGAGTTGCACGAGTTAAAGAATTGTGCTTACGACCTACACTGAATCGTCAGAGACTCAAGGAAGCAAACAAGGAGCTACGACTAGTTAACTCGTGCGCGACCACAGCTCACAGCTTACGAATTAAGAAAGTCCACGACCTAAAGGAGTGACGACTCAAAGCACTAAAAGGAAGAGTCAACAACACTTAAGTCGCTGCTGACTTATAACTGCAGATAAGTCGTTCATGACCTAAGACTTGGAGACAAGTTCAATACCATGCTGTAATGAAATGACTCGTTGACGACTTACGACTTATGATGAGTCGTGTACGACTCATGCTAGCATAAAGGAAGTTGCATTTGGTTAACTCAGGAACGACTTAGAACTTGTATCATTCATTCAAATGGGTGCATAACTTTGGACCAAGCCATGAGCTAAACCCAGTAGGTCGGCCGCGACCTACCATGAGTCATCTAAGAGTTACGACTTATTATGAGTCGTGTAGGAGTTACGACCTAACTCCGAGAAATGTCTATAAATACGACCCTAGCTCCAACTAGGAACATGACTTTTGGATCTTTTTCTTCAAGAGATTGAGGCTTCACCATCTTCAAAGCAATCTACACTCCATCGCTTCAAGCACACGCAAGACGCTTAGATCAACTTCGCACAGGAATTTAACACATTCAATCATGGATTCGAAGAACCCTGTCACGACGAAGTTTTCCTTAGCTACTTGTTTTCTGAATTGAATTGGATTGTAATTGAAAGAGATTGTAATAAGTTGTAATTCAGTCAGCAATAAAAAGGATTGAAGTGGACGTAGGCTTGATCATAAGCCGAACCACTATAAACTCTGCGCTCATTTACTGCATTTTCTGTTACTTACTGTTATCTCTTGATTCCCGTATTCACGGGTGGTGCTTTCACAACTATATTTCACACACCGGGGTGTTAGCGTTCAAACTTTAGCGTTAACAGTGGATGAAATAATATTGAACTGTAGAGTTGTAAAGTTAATCTCTACGCTGTACCAGGCTGCTGACTGAAATCAGCAAGCTCATCATGAAAGAGTGGAAAGGCTTGTAAAGTTGTTAAATATTATTTGTATTTAATTATTGCTAAAAATAGAATTTTACTATAAATGATTTATAAACTAAATTGATATATTTATATGCATTTAAAGTTTTTGCAACATACTTTCGTAAAAAATAAGTATATAATATTATCAAAGTGATAAACAAAATATTTATTTCAACACTAAAAGAAATATTAAATGAATATAAAATCTATAATGTTACAAATCACGTTATCATTTTAATTATTAAAAAATAATTTTTAAACCAGTGTTTGATACCTTAATAATTTTAATCTATAATAAAAATATTTAACATTTACCTTTATTATATAATAAAATACAAAAGTAAAATATTTCTAATCAAAATATAGTATAATATTTTCCCCACTAATAATCGTAAATTATGGATATAAACAGGCTAAATATAATTTCTTTTACAATAAAATTCTAACTAAAAATTTTATTCTTTTTCAGCATCATGGATTACAAACATTCATCACTTATCATTATTTGCAATGTCATTCTTTATGAAAATAAATTTTATTAATAACGAAGAATCTGCTTGACATCCGCTTGACACATCAAATTTGAAAAGGATTTATATATGTTTGTAAGTAATGATATGCCAATTTTAGAAAGATAAGATTATGTATATATTTGCTTGTAATGAAATATCAACTTTAAAAGGAATACATATTTGTATCAAAATACTAATTTTAGAAAGAATGAAATTTTGTGAATTGATGTTAGAAAATTCTTACATGTGGACCATACATGTAAAATTAAATGTATTGTGTTATTTTGGTGTAAAGCCTAATTAAAGTGATCAAATTATAAATTAAATTTTAAAGGCTTATAGGTATAATTATCATGGTACTAATGTGTAGATACTTGGCAATCCTGATTTGATTAAGGACCAAATTAGAAACTGACAACTGTATAAATAAGGGATTATAGTCCCCAAACTGCGCAAGCTCTACTTATTATTTAATCTTTCCTATAGAAATAATTCAGATCTAGAATTTTCGTTGGTTTGGAATATCAAACCAATTTTTCTTCTCTTTCAATCAGTAATTATGGATTTATGTATGACTTCTACTAATTTATGATATCTTCTTGTAACGACCCATAATTTTGAATATTTAAAATTGGAGTATTTAATTGATTTTAAATATTTAAAATTTAATTTTTAACTTGAATTTCAAATATAACTATTTATTGATAATTAAATTATTGAATTTATTAGTTGTAAATTGGTTAAACTATTGAATCTGGAATTTAAGCTTGTTAAAAATAATTTAAAGGCATATAAAATTTATATTAATAATACTGAAGATAATAAAACTTTTTAAATTGAATTAAAAAGTGATTTTTTAGTTTTAAATTATATCGGTTGAATTTACATTTAAAAATAGCTATCCAAGGCGTAGTCTCGGTTTTCGATGAAACTAGTTCCATTAGGTTCGTAATAGTGTATTATCGGATTTCAAATTTCGTAACGTTTGGAGTTAACGTTTGGCCATACAGGATATAAACACGCTGAAATTTATATCGAAAATATAATATAATAATTGGGTCCAAAAAGTTATCTTCTCCATACGAACGAATTAGGACTCGAAACATTTCCCATTCTATTCGGAATAGTGGTATAATAATGTAAATGTCTAGCGACATGCATCGTTAGGAGGTCGAGAGTTTAATCTACGAAATCGAGACGATTTAAAATTTTAAATAATATACAAAATTGACTTGACAATTTTTTTTTACATCAGCTTTATTTTTCTTTTCAGGTCACTATGCACCTATTCAAACACGAAATGATCTCGTCTTCTTTTCTGATTTAAAAACGCACGCAGCAGAACAGTTCAGGGAAAAAGAAAAATACATGGAAGCTTCAAAATTCATTTCCTCAAGTTATACTTCATGAAAAATGTAAAAAGAATTCCTGAAATCCTATTTTTCCAAGTGTTTCAACCTGGGATTATTTTTGAAGGTTGCGACTTCGTTCTTGGAATCGACAGTGAAGATGTGAAAGAGTCAAGAACGAGGGTTAGAGTTCGCCATTATTATGGACCTTGTTTTGGGAAATGGAGGGTAGAATCATGATGAGGAATGTTAGGCGCAACTGTGGAAGGATTTTCGTGGCGTACGGCTGTCGTTTGAGGATCGCGACTATGGGCGAGCTCGTGTTCTCCTGGAAATGTTGTGTTTCGATTTTGAAGCTCGGAGATGGCTTATTTGTGGCTATTGAGTTGAGAAGGAGGAGGAGGTGAACACGTGGGCGAGGTTGGTTGGTAGTTTTGGCATGTCGATTGTAGTATCATTGCGTGCACGCATGCACGAATTGGGTACAGCTACACTCAAAAAAAGGAGGAAGAAGAACAGGTCCAGGTCGGGTTGTTTATGTTGTGGGTTTGGGCCGGTTAAAAAAAAGAAGAAAAAGAAAGGTAGCATTCTGGTTTATCTCTTGGGTTACGGTAGGGTGCTTCATGGCCAAGCTTTGTTGAATGGGTAAATTGATTTAAAATTTTAATTTAGTGTATTGATTATACTAATTTAAAAAACAATGTTTGTAATTCTATAATTTTCGCATACGAGATCGAAATTGAACAAAACAAGTGGCGTTGGATTCGTAACGATGGGATCGACGCTATGATTTGGACTGGAGCAATTTTGAGCTTCAAAAATTTATAGCTAAATTCTTCGAATTTAATCGGAACCGGAACGTGAAAGCGATAGAAAACCAAGGTGAGTTGATCTCACTCAATTTTGGATTTACCACAATTAATTTTAAGTGGTTAAAATTAACTATTAATTGGTTGAATTTGATAAATTATTATCATTTGAATATGATTTTATATATAGTTTATATATATACTTATGTTGGAGTGATTGATATTCCTGCATATAAATAGCGGATGAGACCTTATGCGTCCCGCATAATTGCGGATAACCCTATATACCACAATATCCCCTTCGAAGTGGGATTGATATTTTTATATTGTGCTAGTATTTTTGGATGCAGAGAAACAGGTTGGAGGAATCAAACTGAATTTGTGACGACCCGCCCTTCTACTACCAGAAAGACGTATCATCATTAAGAAAGAAAGGGATAAAAATAGAAAAGAAAGAGAAAGAAAGAACAACAACATCAGAATCTCACAGCGGAACGGAACAAAATATAATATATCACATAAATATTACATAGTTTTACATATATCAGAGTTATACAATATCAATACATATGACAGTCATACATACATCTATCACCATATACATCAGAGATACAGTACACATCAACTAACACAGCGGAACTAGATAGATAGTTACATACGTCTGGAACTCATGCTCCAAGATCTCCAGAACTCAGGTCCGAAACCTATCACTTGGCTACTCATAAAAATTTGAGTACCAAAGAGTTTATGAAAACACAAAATATAAACTCCGGGTTAGACATGGGTCTGGTATGAGTAAACGGTTTAAAGTTGTTTAACTTTGAAAACATTTGAAAATAAAGGTATCACGTAAGACTCCCCACAAATAAATACGGGTAAGTTTTTACCTTACGCTAACCAAAACATTTCATAGGAAATCCAGTGATATTATAATAGTGTCTAGGGTTTTCAAGTAAATAGAAAATAGCCGAAATTGTTACATTTATTAAATTCCAGCTACTAGCCACAAAAGTGGGTAATACAAATCAAAACCGTAGGGTCTCGTAGGGAAAATGGATTTCCAACAATGGCGGGGCTACTGGGGTACCGCCCGTCACAGTCCGGGGCCTAGATCACCGTACCGAGGATCAATCCTGACCCTCTACAACACAAGGCCGGAACCATTCCTTACTGAACAGTCCTGAACAAGATAAATCCCACGGTTGTAGCTAGCAACCACCCACACAACCGAAATATAAAGGGACATCTAGACAGGGGAAATATCTTGTCCTGCTTGGGCATGACCCACTTAACCTTGCTGCATCTCCCCTATTTTAGCCATTCCCGGTTGATGAGGCTTGAGGCTGCGATTACCTTTATAGAACATATCACTTAGAATGCTCATCGTCTGCCTGACGATGTGCTGAAAGCATTCAATCCATACAAGTTCGTTCCGGGTTCGAACGAAACCATAAGCATTATCTCATCACACTCATTTTGGAATCACCCTCAGAGTCAACGATGATAACCCTTGCATTCTGAAAACACCATCTCGACCTTCATTTCAGGATTCACGACCTAACGTTTAAATTGAATCGATGTGGTTTTCGGAGAATCAAATTTGATTCTTCCGATCCCGGTCTCATCGAATCCAAACGCCATTTTAAGGGCCAAGTCGTCTAATTAACTTAAACAGTTTTAGATAATTTAAATTTAACAATTGAATTAACATAGAATTTATCACAGATAAAACATATACAAGCATCATAGATATATCATAGCATATCAGAGAGCATCACAGAATATCATCAATTTAAACATCACCAACCAAACATTTTACATACACAACAATCCATAAGCAATCATTTAAGTTCTCATTGTAATTAATTCGATTTAAAATCAATTACTTGAGAATATATCACTTAATCATGTTTACTTGATCGTTGGTTAACAGTTAATTACTTATTTCTTTTGAAATTCTTTAATTTAACGAATCTTAACCAAATCAATTATTAAGTCTTATTTATTTAATTACTTAATTAAATATTCCTTATACATTAATTAGTAACCTTACTCATTAATTAGTGGAACTTAATTCCTTATTTGTTAGCTGCTAATTAGTTAATTAATCATTTATTAATTCTAACTTAAATTACTTAATAAATTAACTATTACCATCCATTAATTAACTTAAGTGGTTGATTGCAATTTCGTAAATCACAAAATTTATTAACGAATCTCCAATTGTAATTATTCTGAATTTCTTTCTAAAATAATTAATTAATATTAATTGTTCAACTTAATGAAACACTCAAAACTCTGCTTTAAATTTGGAAACTAACTTATTATTAACTATAACCTCAAACGATAATTAAATTTATATTAACTTAAATTAATCACTCAATTAAAACATTAGTTAAGAGTTTTAATGTTTGTTATTCATTGCTTAAGAATTCAACTTGTATAAAGTTTAACTTAGGTTGTCAAACATTTATTAAATTTAAAAATGTTGAAATCCTGATAAAACTCAAAATTCCTAAACTTCATTTTTATTTCAAATACCGCGGATAAATATGAACTCGAGGTTACCCCTGATTTACTCGAGTAGTACTTCGGTCCTTCCTCAATTCTTACCGCGTCACTCCCCTGTACATCTTTATTCTTCTCTTTTCTCTTTTTTTTATATTTCTGTAAGTTAAAATTTTACTAAGTATAAAAGAAACCATCAGTAAACACTCGAAGACGACATGAAACAAAACCCGAAGCTACTCCCCATTATACTCCAAAACATTTTCTTTAGTATATTATTCACTATTCAAAAACGTGAATATACTTGTTAACAAATTTCATCATTTCTATTCCTTTTATTTTAAAGGATTATTCACTGTCTAAAACATGAATATAACTCCATTAACAAGTTACAACAATTTACTTATCAAGATAAGTCGTTGCGGATTTATAAAACAATGTTTATAAATTCCATTTCTATTTATTTTATAACAACTTTCTTTTACAAATTTCCTTTATTAATCTATTCGATTTATAACTCAATTATATACCGAAAGTCCATATTATAAGTTAAATGCTTATAATTTATTTGTTTACAAAATTGTTCTTTTAACTTCCCAAATTTATAAATCTTATAACTTATAAGATTCATTTATTTATCCGAATCTATTCTTTAAAGAACTTTACAAATTTTATAAACCTACTGTTTATAAAATTCCATTTATAACTTCACCGTTATAATCCTATAGATTTCATTCATTTATGAAATTTATTCACAATTCATTCTAACACTTATAAAAGCTCGTTTTACAATTCCAATATTTTTTTAATTTATAAATATCAATTTATAAATCTTTTATATGGATCAATTTATATTATTCTTTTAAAACGTCTTTAAACTCCTTTATAATTCATCATTTTGATTTATAAAATAATCAAATTTCATAAATCCTATTTTTAAACTTTTTATAATAAATTCAGAAATCCCAATTTAAATTATTTTATAAAATCATTAATCCCATATTTTCAAAAATCAACTTTTAACTGAATTTCTCAAAAATCATAATTTTTATAATATTAAAATTATAACGTTTATTTATTTAAGATGAATTAATTCCAAAAATATTTTATAGACATATACTTTCAAAAATCACTTTAGATCCCTTAAAAATCAAAATCGTTATTTTTAAACTTCAAAATTGGATTCGATGATGCAACACATCAAATAGTCAATCACGACTTTCAAACATCATATATAGATATGATAAGCAATCAAATATCACAATATCTGAATCAAATAAATATTTGTGAGGAATCCAGTTGGATCCCTCCAACCTGTTTTCCTGCATCCACAGACATTAGCACAATATCCATTCCACTTCGAGGTGGAATATCGCGGTATATGGGATTTATAAAATAATATCCGCTTAATAGGCGGCGCAATAGGGTCTCATCCGCTATACAATGCGGGAAATCATCAACTGCAATATATACATATGCCAATATATATATTGCTAATATATATATATATATATATCCTACTATATCCAATATCACAACCAAACAACAATCAATAAATAACTGCAAATCCAACTTATAAATTTTTTTGAGTGAGAAGTTCTCACCTTTTCTTTTATTAGCAATCCATTTCCTTCTTGACTCGATTTTTCTTGATTTATACCTTGTATAAATATTTACACAATTTATTAATATTCGAACAAATCGAATAATAAATTTTCATTTGATAATTTTGATTCATCGGTGATTTTATTTTAATAGTTAAATTAACTGATAGTTTTATTTAAACCAGTTTATTCTTTAATAAATTTATTTTAACTAATTATTTTACTTTAAATTAATATCTTTAAATCAATTTCTTTTAATAAATTTGTTTAACTAAAAATTTAAATTTTAAACTAAATTCCCTTTAAAACTACTTTATTTTTAACCACTAAAAATTAAATAAGTTAATTTAAACCAATTTGTAAATCCTCACCGACTTATTTAAATTTACTTCTCAAATCTGTAAACTTATTTCACACTTTAAACATAAATCCGTGTTCATTTTTAAAACAAATTTTCCTTCCTTTTTTTTAAATAAATTTCTGTTAAATAAATTTATTTAACTAAACATTTTAATTTCAAACTAATGCTTTTAAATTTTAAACAAATTCCTTTATAAATAAAATTCATTTGGCTAACAATTTGGGTTAAACTAATAATTTATTCTTAATATAATAGTTTAAACTAATTTTTATTTACTCAACCAATATTTTAATCTCAAGCTAATGATTTTCATTTTAAACTAAAAATTTAAAATTCGAACTGATTTCCTTTAATTAAATTTGTAAATAAATAGTTTTATATACATTATGCTGTAAAAATCAATCTCAGCAATAATCATATTTTTTTTTTTCAACCTAGAAAAAAAAGCGAATCTGCTGTTTTTATATTTTTATACTTTGTTTTATTTCAAACTATAAATATATCTCATTAAATCAGGTAAAAACGATAAAGGAAGAAAGCGAATACCTCACTGTCTAAATGCGCGATTGCCTCCACCCTTGCCGTGGCGCCGCACTCGAGACCGGCCACGCGAGCATTAACCACGCGACGCCACGACCCCGAGATGCTGCCGAGCCTCCCTTGCGATTGCAACCCTCCAAAATTTGATCGCCCTCTCCTCGATCTGCACCTTCACCACTCTGACGACGACCCCCCCAAACTCCAAGCGCCGCCTTCACCTCGGTATACGCGCGCGTGCGCTTGAACTTGACCGAGCTACTCGAGCTCCCCCTCCAGCTCGCTCGCGCTTGCTCGCGATTTCTGATTTAGGGCTTCGGCCATTTTTTTTATTTGCTGAGATTTGAATTGAAGAATCCAGAAGAGAAGAGGAGCGGCCATTGTTCTTCTTTTGATTTTTCGTTTTAATCCTGTGAACGATGGGTATACTTTAAAAGAGAACAAAGGGAACAAAGTTACGTGATTTTGCAGAGGAAGACTTGTGTTTGCACGATCTTTACATGATCGAAGGCGTGATTATAGTTGTAATTTTAGGCATGTTTTTAGGAATAAAAAGTAACTGATGTGACCAATTTAAATTAAAATTTAAATCGAATTCGTTTTAAAATTCCAACGCGTTTATGCATCGTACGCTCACATAACAACTCCGAAAAATACGAAATTTGAAATCCGGTAATAATTCAATATTACGGACCCAATGGAACTGGTTTCGTCGAATTCCGGGACTGTGCCTCGGAAGGCTATTTTTAAATATCGATTCAAACGATTAAATTTCAAAACTGAACAAATAACTGTATAATTCAATTCTGAAGCTTCTAAAATCTTCAGTATTATCAATATAAATTTTACAATCCTTTGAAATATTTTTAAATCAGCTTAAATCAAAGATTCAAATTTTTATTCAACTTTCAATAGATTAAATTCTATAATTTAATCGCCAAATTCATTCTGATAATTTGAAATTCAAGTCAAACCATCATTCAAATATTTAAAGTTAATTAAATATTTCCAAATTAAATTATTCAAAATTCTGGGTCGTTACAATCTTCCCCCCTTAAAAGAATTTCGTCCCGAAATTACAAGTTAAGAAGAATGCCCTTATCCCGTCTATCATTTTTCACAATCTAAATAGTTTTATCAACTTACTAACCTAAATCTTTTTATTAGAGATTCACTATCATTTCAACTAGCTTTCCAACTTCAATTATAGGTTCCAAACAACGTTGTCTCCCTAACAATTCAAATTTAAATTTAAATTTAAATTTCAAACTTTCAAAATTTCTCAAAATTTTTCTAACACTCTAAATTTTCAAAAAATTTCGCCAGCGTCTCCTTTGCGCGGCTAGCTCGGTACAACTACAAAATGGCACCACGGCCCCTCAGAATCAAAAAGAAAAGAGAAAGCCAAGTGGCTGGAGAAGAAAATCATCAAATTTCATACTGAAATTGAAATACGTACCTTTTTGTCGAGCAATTCAATTTTTATTTTTGAAATCAAAATCCCAATTCCTTTATACACCTGTATATCCTGCTATCCATAATATCCAATTCCAACATTCAAACTATTTTGCCAATTCATTACAAAATTTCCAACATATGCCTCTTATACATTTTTACTCCACTATTGAAGTTACATATTCATTTTTATTCAATTTTACATTTCAATTTCATTTGAATTCAACTCACAATTTAAATTTCATTCTAATTTAATTCTCAATTCTAAATATTGAATTCTAACGATTAACTTTCATTTACTAATTCATATTACTACTTTAAATTAGTTTTATTCACTAATTCATTTCAATTAGTACATTCACTTATTCATCTTAAATTTCAATTTCCATATTCAATTCATCTCGAATTTACTTAATTACTAACAAAGGGAATTTCAATTTATTTCTTTTACTTACTTGAACTTATATACAAATTCAAATTTATCTTCAAATTTAGCTCACGACTAAACTTTAATTTAACCAATTCAAATTCCAATTCATTAGTCCAAGAATTTATCAAGTTAGTTTACTTGAATTCGATCCATTTTATTTCTTATTTAATTCCATATAATAATGATAATAATTTAATATTATTACTTCCTAACAATCATGCAACCATATACTATAATAATTCATAGAAAATCATTTCTTTTCTATACAAAAATAGTTTTGGGCAAAATTATCATATTCACCCGATTCAAAAACAATTTTATATTCACTAACAAATACGCGCTCATATCTATTATTACACCCAAACTCATTCTAGAGTAATGCTGACTCTATCTCTAATGAGTAACACCCAACAGAACCATGGTTGTCGCTTAACCATATGCTCTGATACCAAATGTAAAGACCCGCAAATCCGTACTCCTTGAATAGACACTAATCTCCAGTGATTAACTCAAGATGAACGGAAATACGAACCCTTAGGGTTTTAAGAAGAAAAAAGAGGTAGAAGAAGAGAGAAAAACATAGAAGAATAACAGAAAAGAAACATCAGAACAATATCAGAATCTCACAATTCACAGCGGAACAACATATAATAATAAATGAATAATCTTTAAACAAAGAACTATATCAGTTACTACATTACATTACATTTCATCATCAGAGTGTACAACATCAAACAACATCAAAATGCAGCAGAAAAAGAAATACTATATACTAGTAATACGCCATGCCATCCATCTTGCCTCCAGCAACTCCTGAATTCTAGAATATCCTGATAAACCTTAACTCTTGACTGCCCGTGTGGAAATTGGTGGGCACCCAGAGTTTAGGAAGGAAAACAATAAACTCCGAGTCAGTCATGTGACTGGTGTGAGAACTCAAAACAGTTTATTTTTCTTTAAAATAAAGTACAGGATAATTTTAAAAATAGATTCGCAATGTTTTTTTTGAAAATGTAACTACCATAAGACCTCCCACCACACACAAAATGCAAACGCAGACTTGGAGGAGATTTCTTCTTATGTTAGTCAAAGATGCTTGATACGCATTAAAAAAAACATTTAATATTATTACTAGTGCATAGTGTAGAAAACATTTCGAAAGCAGAATATAAATCTTAGCCAGCATAGGTACCATTATATTATGCTTACTATAGCTACCATATTAGATGGCAGGTTCTACAACTAAAACCGTACGAGTCTCGTATTGTTTTTTTGGATTTCCAACAAATGGTCAGGCCAAGGAACTTCCCATGGCCACATGAGAACGCCTCTGGAAGGACGTCCCCGAGAACCAAACCGGATCTCTGCCAACACAAGGCCGGGTTACCCCTAACTGGGTAACTACAGACACGAGTATGCCATCCCCCGGTCTTTTGGGACCTTTAACCGAGAGCTCTCTAATCAACATCACACCATAATAATAAGTGTTTCAACATGAGTAAAGGGAGCTACCCCTCATAACCTTGCCGCATCTTTCCTGTTTTGACCATTCCGGGGTGTGAGGCTCGACGAAGTCTCGTCCACAAAGCCACGCTTTATACAAAAGCCATGCTTTAGGTCAACAAATGATCATAGAAATGATCACAAAGATAAACGATCAAACAAATGATCCTATCACAAATGATCAACATAATGATCATTTCACAGCAACACTCATCATGTCACATTACCAAATTGGGAATATATTGCTGATAACCTTTAACTACATAACCTATGAGCTCGTACGTCTCAGAGAAGGGTGTTAAGCTAAGAGAATAAATTCTCCGCCACCAACAGAAATAAATTTGAAAGAAATCTGCTTTATATCTCAATTTGTAATGCCAGACATACAATCCATACAAGTCTGTTCCGGGATCGAACAGAACCGAAGGCACTTACAAAGAAGTCCTTGCAATCAGGATAATCTCTAATCACGTCCGAATTTCCCATCACATATGGAGATCTCTATACCGGGGATCAGCCAGTGCAGAGACAATCAACAAGAAACCCTTTCGTTTTCGAAAATATCCGGTCTTCAACACTGATCTTCAAATGCAATTCATAACGACGTATCACATAATCGGAATGGGTTATACGACCCCAAGGTCCTTTCCCGGTTAACCCGAATAGTGAGAGCTTATTTAAAAAAAAATAAGTGGGGCATTCAAATTCAAGCAAATCATAACAAATACCTATTTAAAGGTAAATATTGATAGTCGATTATTGAACTATCAATGGACATGCACAACATCACCAGATTCCAAGTAATTTTCCAAATTATTTATTTCCCAAAAATATCTTTACAAGATATATATTTCAATACTTCAAAAATAAATCAATATTTATTTTTAAACCCATTTTCCAAATTTCATTTATAAATTCCATATTGAATTTACATTTCCAAAATAACTATGAATATACGTTTTCAATTATTCATTTTCAATTTATCTTCAAAAAGATAAATTCTCTTTACTTTTCATTTCACATTGGAAAAACATTTCCATACTTATTTATTTATAAGTAATTCACAAGTCTTTTTATTTTCTACACTTGGAAAATATTCAATATACTCTAATCGAAATTAAGTATATATTTCATTCTTTAAGGAAATCATTCTCTTAAACATATTTATTTGAGCCAAAACGAATGTTACGTAAAACATCGTTACGACAACCCAAAATCACCAGTATAGGGATTCGAAATTAAAATAGATATATAAATCCCAATACTATACAAAACATTTTCTTTCGGAAATCATCTATTATAACAACAGTGTTATAATCTACCATTTCCTTCTATTTCTCGAAAACGTCTATTTCAACAATGAATGTTGAAATCTATGGTTTCGATAGTTTTTACTTTTTAAAACATCTTTAGATCGTTTTAATTCTATTTAAAACATCACATCCAAAACATTTTCTTTAGTATATTATTCACTATTCAAAAACGTGAATATACTTGTTAACAAATTTCATCATTTCTATTCCTTTTATTTTAAAGGATTATTCACTGTCTAAAACATGAATATAACTCCATTAACAAGTTACAACAATTTACTTATCAAGAAAAGTCGTTGCGGATTTATAAAACAATGTTTATAAATTCCATTTCTATTTATTTTATAACAACTTCCTTTTACAAATTTCCTTTATTAATCTATTCGATTTATAACTCAATTATATACCGAAAGTCCATATTATAAGTTAAATGCTTATAATTTATTTGTTTACAAAATTGTTCTTTTAACTTCCCAAATTTATAAATCTAATAACTTATAAGATTCATTTATTTATCCGAATCTATTCTTTAAATAACTTTACAAATTTTATAAACTTATTGTTTATAAAATTCCATTTATAACTTCACCGTTATAATCCTATAGATTTCATTCATTTATGAAATTTATTCACAATTCATTCTAACACTTATAAAAGCTCGTTTTACAATTCCAATATTTTTTTAATTTATAAATATCAATTTTATAAATCTTTTATATGGATCAATTTATATTATTCTTTTAAAACGTCTTTAAACTCCTTTATAATTCATCATTTTGATTTATAAAGTAATCAAATTTCATAAATCCTATTTTTAAACTTTTTATAATAAATTCAGAAATCCCAATTTAAATTATTTTATAAAACCATTAATCCCATATTTTCAAAAATCAACTTTTAACTGAATTTCTCAAAAATCAAAATTTTTATAATATTAAAATTATAACGTTTATTTATTTAAGATGAATTAATTCCAAAAATATTTTATAGACATATACTTTCAAAAATCGCTTTAGAAATCCCTTAAAAATCAAAATCGTTATTTTTAAACTTCAAAATTGGATTCGATGATGCAACACATCAAATAGTCAATCACGACTTTCAAACATCATATATCACTATGATAAACAATCAAATATCACAATATCTGAATCAAATAAATATTTGTGAGGAATCCAGCCGGATCCCTCCAACCTGTTTCCCTGCATCCACAGACATTAGCACTATACCCATTCCACTTCGAGGTGGAATATTGCGGTATATGGGATTTATAAAAAATACCCGCTTAATAGGCGGCGCAATAGGGTCTCATCCACTATACAATGCGGGAAATCATCAACTACAATATATACATATGCCAATATATATATATTGCTAATATATATATAGATATATCCTACTATATCTAATATCACAACCAAACAACAATCAATAAATAACTGCAAATCCAACTTATAAATTTTTTTGAGTGACAAGTTCTCACCTTTGCTTTTATTAGCAATCCATTTCCTTCTTGACTCGATTTTTCTTGATTTATACCTTGTATAAATAATTACACAATTTATTAATATTCGAACAAATCGAATAATAAATTTTCATTTGATAATTTCGATTCATCGGTGATTTTATTTTAATAGTTAAATCAACTTGTAGTTTTATTTAAACCAGTTTCTTCTTTAATAAATTTATTTTAACTAATTATTTTACTTTAAATTAATATCTTTAAATCAATTTCTTTTAATAAATTTGTTTAACTAAAAATTTAAATTTTAAACTAAATTCCCTTTAAAACTACTTTGTTTTTAACCACTAAAAATTAAATAAGTTAATTTAAACCAATTTGTAAATCCTCACCGACTTATTTAAATTTACTTCTCAAATCTGTAAACTTAGTTCACACTTTAAAAATAAATCTGTGTTCATTTTTAAAACAAATTTTCCTTCCTTTTTTTTAAATAAATTTCTGTTAAATAAATTTATTTAACTAAACATTTTAATTTCAAACTAATGCTTTTAAATTTTAAACAAATTCCTTTATAAATAAATTCATTTGGCTAACAATTTGGGTTAAACTAATAATTTATTCTTAATATAATAATTTAAACTAATTTTTATTTACTCAACCAATATTTTAATCTCAAGCTAATGATTTTCATTTTAAACTAAAAATTTAAAATTCGAACTGATTTCCTTTAATTAAATTTGTAAATAAATAGTTTTATATACATTATGCTGTAAAAATCAATCTCAGCAATAATCATATTATTTTTTTCAACCCAGAAAAAAAAGGGAATCTGCTGTTTTTATATTTTTATACTTTGTTTTATTTCAAACTATAAATATATCTCATTAAATCAAGTAAAAACGATAAAGGAAGAAAGCGAATACCTCACTATCTAAACGCGCGAATGCCTCCACCCTTGCCGTGGCGCCGCAGTCGAGACCGCCCACGCGAGCATCAACCACGCGATGCCACGACCCCGAGATGCTGCGGAGCCTCCCTTGCGATTGCAACCCTCCAAAATTTGATCGCCCTCTCCTCGATCTGCAACTTCACCACTCTGACGACGACCCTCCCAAACTCCAAGCGCCGCCTTCACCTCGGTATACGCGCGCGTGCGCTTGAACTTGACCGAGCTACTTGAGCTCCCCCTCCAGCTCGCTCGTGCTTGCTCGCGATTTCTGATTTAGGGCTTCGGCCATTTTTTTTTATTTACTGAGATTTGAATTGAAGAATTCAGAAGAGAAGAGGAGCGGCCATTGTTCTTCTTTTGATTTTTCGTTTTAATCCTGTGAACGATGGGTATACTTTAAAAGAGAACAGAGGGAACAGAGTTACGTGATTTTGCAGAGGAAGAGTTGTGTTTGCACGATCTTTACACGGTCGAAGGCGTGATTGTAGTCGTAATTTTAGGCATGTTTTTAGGAATAAAAAGCAACTGATGTGACCAATTTAAATTAAAATTTAAATCGAATTCGTTTTAAAATTCCAACGCGTTTATGCATCGTACGCTCACATAACAACTCCGAAAAATACGAAATTTGAAATCCGGTAATAATTCAATATTACGGACCCAATCGAACTGGTTTCGTCGAATTCCGAGACTGTGCCTCGGAAGGCTATTTTTAAATATCGATTCAAACGATTAAATTTCAAAACTGAACAAATAACTGTATAATTCAATTCTGAAGCTTCTAAAATCTTCAGTATTATCAATATAAATTTTACAATCCTTTGAAATATTTTTAAATCAGCTTAAATCAAAGATTCAAATTTTTATTCAACTTTCAATAGATTAAATTCTATAATTTAATCGCCAAATTCATTCTGATAATTTGAAATTCAAGTCAAACTATCATTCAAATATTTAAAATTAATTAAATATTTCCAAATTAAATTATTCAAAATTCTGGGTCGTTACAATTTACCTTTATATTTTGTATTGCTAGAATTAGATTTTAAATTTTAAACATTATCAAGCATATTTATTTATTTAACAAATGTTAACAATGTATAGCATTTTAATTTAATTATGTGAGTTAAATTTTATTATTAATATTATTAAGAAACTTATTTTAGAATTTCAAACATCATTATCCATATGTATATTTATCAGAGATAAAAAAAGTAAAGTGTTTTAATTCAATTATATATGATAAATTTTATTATAATATTATCAAAAGATTTTATTTTGAATTTCCAAAGTCCCATTTCCCTTTAAAAATACAATTTAAATAAATAAATTGCCAGTATTCCCAAATCATAATCATTTTAACATGGTCAATTTACATTTCATTTAATTTAGATTAAATATTTATTAAAATAAACGGGGCCAAAAATCCAGGGTCGTTACATTCTTTCCCCCTTAAAAGAATTTCGTCCCCGAAATTTAAAACAAAGGTAATTTTAAAAGTTGTTATACCAACCATTCAACATAGATATCATTCATACATTAGCAAACAATCAAACAGTCTATCCTAACAAACATCACTAGCTATCCGAACACAAATTCAGATAAGCTTTCCTAAAATTATCGAGAGTTTGTTTCTCGATGATCAACAATCCATACCGGATTCCTGACCACAGTCAAATTTTGATTTGACTTCCAAATTCCTGAATTACTAGTTCAACAACCAATGACGAATCATGAACAAATTTCCTGAGATATATGGAATACACAATAAATTCCAGATATCCACTCTGGCAGTTCAATTCTGAAATCTACAGTATTAACTCTTTTCAAATTTATTGACTTGTTTACAGAATTTCAATATCTATTTAATCAAGCTCGTACGATGTACATATATCATTCGTACGCAAATATCAGATTCGATCGCTTGCCCGATCACACAATTTCTCTTCCAAACTAGTATCGTTCACCTGACTTCCTAGTACGGACTCAGAACTGGTTTCTTGATCAGAAACCGTCATTCTCCTTGCATAGTCATAACTATGATAGAGAAATTCCAGAACCAATCAAAATCCATATCCATGGTTCGTCATCGAAAATCGAGTGAAAAATCCTAATTCGGATCGATATATAATTATCTCGAAATTCTATGCTCGAATCTGGATCAAATTGTCATGCGAATAAAATAATATACGTACATCCTACGTATTTATATCCATTGATTATTAACTATATCAATTTCTTTTTATTCACATTATTCTGATTCTATCCACTTGGAATAAATTTTGCCCAATATCAAATTTACTTAAGAATTTCACCATTCATTTCTAAAGTTTAATATAAGAATTATATATATTCTTATATTATTACTCTACCACTTAACCTTTATATCCTCTTATATCTACTTATTTCCAATATGAATTTCTAATTCCATGTGAATTCAAATTTTCTTCAACTCTGAATATTTAATTTTATTGACTATCTTTCATTTAAACTGATTCCTATCATTATTTTTAAATTGGTTTCATCCACTAGTTTTCATTGGCAGAGTCTTCTTTGTTTAGCATTACATATTTCCATAAGAACATATGTAAGGTTTCTAATTCTATTACAATTATTTCCAATCAATTTTCAAATCATTTCCTTCCGTTTAAGTGATTTACAACTTACTTGCTTATATATGATCCATTTAAGCTAAACAATTCCTTATTTATTGCAATTGATTTCAAAATCATCCTATTTTGCTTCTAATAACTCATAGACTTTTATCTAATCTTATTTACTTCAAAACAACTCATTTCTATATGCAATTGGACAATATTATTGTGAATAAACAATCACTTAAGCTTTATAAAAATTTTAAATTGATTCCAACTCAATTTACACTCCTCCCATCCCAATTAATTTATTCACAATCTCTACATTTCACTTGCTTTTATCTCAAAAGTTTGATTCCAAACCATTTTATTAAACTTGACAACCAATATTTTAAATAATCATCTCACAATTTACTCATGTTATTTATTTATTTATTTATTTTCCTTCAAACTGTTCCACCCAACACTTAAGTTTATTCTATTCCACCAATTTTTCATTTAAATTTTTGATTTGATTTTCCTTTAATCAAATCCCAAATATTTACTAATCTGTTCGATTAGTTTATTCTTTTATCCATTCTTAAATTTTAATTAACAATTCATTATTGAATTTATTTATAATAAGGTCATTCAATTTATTTTTTAATTAGATTTGTTTACAACTCACATCAATTCTATTTTAATTCAATTCAATATTTACTTATTTACATAAGAATTTTATTCTATTCAATATATATATATAACTCGATTGAATTCATTTAAATTAAGTTTTATTTTAACACAACTTCATTTAAATTTAGCTGCTTACCAATCTTTAAATTTTATTTCTCAATATGAGCTCAAAACTTATTTATTTTACTTAAAAGCTTATATTGCTCATTTGAGTCATTTCATCATATAACCTCAATTTCAGATTACATATATATATAGCACTTACTATCTTAAAGTATAAATTTCCACCTCACAATTACAATCATTTTACCTTCAAATTTTTATATCCAATTAAGTTCATTTTGAACTTCAATCCCATTTAACTTATCTCAGATTAAGCTCCAATATGTTTTCTTATTTTCATTTACTTAAGTTAAATTTTAATTCTCGGATTAAAATTCCCAATTTCTTCTTATTAATATCAACTTTACCTTATAAGCTCGATAGTTGATTCCTTTAAACCTTTCACATTATTAAATAGAATTTTTTTTTTAGAATTTAACTGCCCGGTTTTCATTTCCAAAACCATTTTGAAATGATAACTACTCAAACTCACTTGGTATGTCAAATCAAATTTTCAAATTCTAAACACTTGTTTTCACCAAAACAAATTTCCTCTATTTGAAAATCTCTAAAATAACTTGTATACCCAACAAGCCCAAACAATATCATGGTCAACTATCCTGGCAGCAATCCATCACTTTAGAAACTTGAAAATGAATACTGATGATGTGGCCATCACCATCAGGATTATTTTCCAGCGACTGAAGTGAGTTCAGTGCTTCCTTACTTCCACAATTTCCTCTCAAAACAATTTCCATTCAACAATATTTTCCAAAACAATATTCCGTTATTTCCTTCAAATCTTTGGAAAAACATTTCAAACATTTCCAAGATTTTTAAATTCCCAAATCCTTTTGTTTAAATTCATTTAAACACCTTTTAAATTTCCGGGACTTTGATTTCTAGTTTAGTCAAGTTTTCTTTTGTATTCCTTTTATTAGATAATTTTATTTGGTTATAAACCACTCACATTTAAATTTTTATTTGATTGTGCTATTAACAATCAAACATCCAAGTATATATAGTTATTTCAGAAAAATATTTCTTTTATATCAAAATATAATTTTGGGTAAAATTATTTCATTTACCCTACCTTTAAAAACAATACTGTGTCGGTCTATCTTGTTTAAGAGTTTAGAAATCCCTATCGATGAAATGGCGTCCCACACACCGACCAGAATCCATAAACACTCAACAGATAAGTCAACACAATATAGAAGTAATTTTATATTCACTAACAAATACGCGCTCATATCTATTTAAACACTCAAACGCATTTTAGAGTACTACTGACTCTATTCCATGAGTAATTTCTTACCAGAGCCAAGGTTATCACCAACCTATGCTCTGATACAACTGTGACGACCCGCCCTTCTACTACCAGAAAGACGTATCATCATTAAGAAAGAAAGGGATAAAAATAGAAAAGAAAGAGAAAGAAAGAACAACAACATCAGAATCTCACAGCGGAACGGAACAAAATATAATATATCACATAAATATTACATAGTTTTACATATATCAGAGTTATACAATATCAATACATATGACAGTCATACATACATCTATCACCATATACATCAGAGATACAATACACATCAACTAACACAGCGGAACTAGATAGATAGCTACATACGTCTGGAACTCCTGCTCCAAGCTCTCCAGAAGTCATGTCCGAAACCTATCACTTAACTACTCATAAAATTTAAGTACCCAAGAGTTTATGAAAACACAAAATATAAACTCCGGGTCAGACATGAGTCTGGCATGAGTAAATGGTTTAAAGTTGTTTAACTTTGAAAACATTTGAAAATAAAGGTATCACGTAAGACTCCCCACAAATAAATACGGGTAAGTTTTTACCTTACGCCACCCAAAACATTTCATAGGAAATCCAGTGATATTATAATAGTGTCTAGGGTTTTCAGGTAAATAGAAAATAGCCGAAATTGTTACATCTATTAGATTCCAGCTACTAGCCACAAAAGTGGGTAATACAAAACAAAACCGTAGGGTCTCGTAGGGAAAGTGGATTTCCAACAATGGCAGGGCTATTGGGGTACCGCCCGTCACAGTACGGGGCCTAGATCACCGTACCGAGGATCACTCCCGACCCCCTACAACACAAGGCCAGAACCATTCCTTACTGAACAGTCCCGTACAAGATAAACCCCGCGGTTGTAGCTAGCAACCTCCCACACAGCCGAAATATAAAGGGACATCTAGACAGGGGAAATATCTTGTCCTGCTTGGGCATGACCCACCTAACCTTGCTGCATCTCCCCTGTTTTAGCCATTCTCGGTTGATGAGGCTTGAGGCTGCGATTACCTTTATAGAACATATCGCTTAGAATGCTCATCGTCCGCCTGACGATGTGCTGAATGCATTCAATCCATACAAGTTCGTTCCGGGTTCGAACGAAACCGAAAGCTTTATCTCCTCACACTCATTTTGCAATCACCCTCAGAGTCAACGACGATAACCCTTGCATTCTGAAAACACAATCCCGACCTTCATTTCAGGATTCACGACCTAACGTTTAAATTGGATCGATGTGGTTTTCGGAGAATCAAATTTGATTCTTCCGATCCCGGTCTCATCGAATCCAAACGCCATTTTAAAGGCCAAGTTGTCTAATTAACTTAAACAGTTTAGATAATTTAAATTTAACAATTGAATTAACATAGCATTTATCACAAATAAAACATATACAAGCATCATAGATATATCACAGCATATCAGAGAGCATCACAGAATATCATCAATTTAAACATCACCAACCAAACATTTTACATACACAACAATCCATAAGCAATCATTTAAATTCTCATTGTAATTAATTCGATTTAAAATCAATTACTTGAGAATATATCACTTAATCCTGTTTGCTTGATCGTTGGTTAACAGTAAATTACTTATTTCTTTTCAAATTATTTAATTTAATGAATCTTAACCAAATCAATTACTAAGTCTTATTTATTTAATTACTTAATTAAATATTCCTTATACATTAATTAATAACCTTACTCATTAATTAGTGGAACTTAATTCCTTATTTGTTAGCTGCTAATTAGTTAATTAATCATTTTTTAATTCTAACTTAAATTACTTAATCAATTAACTATTACCATCCATTAATTAACTTAAGTGGTTGATTGCAATTTCGTAAATCACAAAATTTATTAACGAATCTCTAATTGTAATTATTCTGAATTTCTTTCTAAAATAATTAATTAATATTAATTGTTCAACTTAATGAAACACTAAAAACTCTGCTTTAAATTTGGAAACTAACTTATTATTAACTATAAACTCAAACGATAATTAAATTTATATTAACTTAAATTAATCACTCAATTAAAACATTAGTTAGGAGTTTTAATGTTTGTTATTCATTACTTAACAATTCAACTTGTATAAAGTTTAACTTAGGTTGTCAAACATTTATTAAATTTAAAAATGTTGAAATCCTGATAAAACTCAAAATTCCTAAACTTCATTTTTATTTCAAATACTGCGGATAAATATGAACTCGAGGTTACCCCTGATTTACTCGAGTAGTACTTCGGTCCTTCCTCAATTCTTACCGCGTCACTCCCCCTGTACATCTTTATTCTTCTCTTTTCTCTTTTTTTTATATATTCCTGTAAGTTAAAATTTTACTAAGTATAAAAGAAACCATCAGTAAACACTCGAAGACGACATGAAACAAAACCCGAAGCTACTCCCCATTATACTCGAGCACGGCTCGAGTAAGAAGACAGCATGCCCTATTACGACGTCCTGCTCTAAATGCCACTGTGCACATGCACGGTGGTTCGGCGCACCTCCGACAACTCACACCATTTCCAGCAAACCCCAATCCATCTTCTTAATCGAACACAAATCCAAAAAAATCGAATAAAGGTCAAATCTAAAAATTTTCCTACAGCTAGAAAAAAACTGCAACAAACACTCAGAGGAAACCGCCTGGCCACCACCGCAGGGATCATCGGTGTAACGACCCGCCGTTCTGACCGCCTCCTGTCGGTAATTAAACCAACTTGAGACGTTCAAAATGACGGATTGTTATTCAGTTTATAGAGTTTAAACATAAACAGCCACAGAATCACAGAATAATCATAATATTTTACATAAATGAATTTTTATACATACATCAAAGTTTGTACAATGAATTAAATTTTATACAGCGGAATATTTCTTTTAAGTACAAAAATTCTTCGAAAAGCTAAAGTGAAGCAATTTCCCCAATTCTCTCTAACTTCGCGGCCTGAAAATCTTCAAGCTGTAAAATACTCGGTCTGACCCGAGTATTACATTCAAAAGAAAATAATACACAGGTCAGTCTAATTCAAACTCAGTTATTAGTGCATAGAGGCAATAATAATCAAATAGCAATTAGATGACAGTCAAATATAAATTTACCTATCCGATCCTTTAACAAGAAATCAGATAACGGTAAATATAACACTTAACAGTGTTAAACAACAAATCTGTAGATTCAGATTATTAATGAAGATAGATGAAAGGACTTTAAATGAAGGAAATTTAGGAAAAATCAAAATTTGCCTAAACGGAAATTAACAACTAAATCATCAAAATCGATTCAAAATATATTGAATTGGCAACATAAAATAATTTTCATCAAAAAGAAAACATCAATTAAAACATTAGATTTGGTAGGGCTGCAGTACACACACGCGTGTACGGCCTCGCCACAATTTTAAAATGTTAACTTCGTGTGGCTGCAGTTCACGCTTGCGTGCACTGCCTCGCCACTACCGTAATGAAATATAAATCATCACAACAGTGAACACTAACAGAAATCGAAGCTGCAAAGGTCAAGTATGCTACATCAAGAATTTCGATAAAAATCGAAGTCAACATCGAACCAAGTCGAAGCCGTGATCCAATAAAGAGATGAACAGGCCAGCGACGAGGTTAACCAAAAAAAAAAAATCGAACAGTTCAACAACAAGTGCACAAAGGCAGTCATACCCAAAACAATGTACATGGCAAGGTCGAAATGCAACAGTTTGCATATACTCAAACAACTCCAGAAACAAGTTTCTTAACAACTCATTACTGCACATTTCGAATAAGTGCAAAATTTTCATAAAAAAGAAACTGCAAGCACCACAAATATTCAAGGGTAGAACTGCAATAATAACGCAGCCACCACAAGATCACAATGCAACAAACACTGTCTCGAAGCAAATTAGTCGAGACTATCAAAATTCAGTAAAATCAGAAGCGAGCTAAGATCAACGCATCAAGAAACCCAATCAAGACAGTGACAATAAGGCACTGTAAATACAAGGTAGGACTGCAACATAGAACTCAAAACAACATAAAAGTTCCCAAATTAAATAGGGCAGCCAGTATTAGTGCACAAGGGCAACTGCAACAATAACGCAGCCACCACAAACACGCAAGACTAAACCAACTCCAGAATGCATCATGGTCCTAAGAGCTCGAGCGCAAAATATGGCGACTACACAATGCAAGGACCAATGATGCAAATATGTACAGAACACAAATGCAAGCAAGTTATATTTACAAATTGATGTGCACACAACAAGAAAATGAATCAAGTCTAGGCGCAGCCAAGATATGGCAACACAGGGGAAATACAACACAACAGAGGAGGCACATGGATGTGCAGGTGATATACTTCTACTTTGTAAAGTAGGTTATAGTAAAGTATAAAGTGATATCAATTATGACTACCAAGAAACAAAGACTGCACATGGAAATGAATTGCAACAAGGCAACAAGAGGTGCCACCTAAACCATCATGTTACAGGGTTCAATGTTACAACTCAAAATAGTTCGAAATCAATGATACTAGATCCCCTGTGTGAATCGAACTGTAGTGACAAAACACATTAGTAGCATCAAAAGTATCCTTAATACAGTTCATAATTGAATGTAGTGAACATGTCCTGGAAAAAAATGAATTTCAATAACCCAGACAAGTTACAAGAGCAAGTAATGATGATACTAGTCAATGCAACAAAGTCAGGTTCAAAGTCTAGTGCAGATTCAAGTGAAGCTATGAAAAATGCCCAAGTCATGAATCAGTAAGCAACATAAAATTGTCCAGTAGACAGAAGATCGTGCCATGGTGACAACAATCTCATATATACATACATAAATGCATATATATATATATGAAGTGCAGTCACAATTGAAGAAGAAAAAAAAATCAGAGGAAATATAAATGCAAACTGCACACGAATGAAAACCACATGAGCTCAATGCATCTAAATGCTCAAATATACAACAAGTGTATATATGTTCATGAAGACAGCAAAATGAGGTGAAAGCACCGAAATATGGCACCACAACACCCAACATTATAGGACACAAAGCATCAATACCCAACAAAGGCAACTGGCAACATGTATACAGATACGTGTTATCAGCAATTACAAAATGCAAAGGTCGAGAAATCACCAAAGCAGTATAAACTATGTTCGAATAAAAATTTAAACTTTGTATGTAATGTTTTATGTACATACTACGAGACAAGCAAGTGTGCAAATGAAGACAACATTGGTGCCAACAGTTGCAAACAAGTTCAGAAATCATCAGGGTAATCCAGTGAAAGCTATGCTTTATCAATAAGGCAACAACAAATGCTACTAGTTAAAGACTGCAACTTTACAGCCCCAACAACAAGTGATCTAATATTATCATGAAATCAAGACAGGGCCGAAATCAAAATGGCTTCGACTGATGGGAGTCATGGAGCAGTAAGTAGGAATCGAACAGGTGAAGTATGATATTGGGGTGAGCATACAACAAAAGTCACTAGCAAGTAGCATGAAATCAAGTAGCGTGAAAAAAAAACGAATTTAAATCAGTCAGTGAAACCATCAACGTTTACACAATTTAGCAAACACGAAATCGACTAAAAATCGAAACCGTGAGTGAATTGAAAACAGCAGAAAAATCAACAAAATAACAACAAAATCATACGAAAAAAAAACAACAGTAACATGGAGTTCAAAATTAGATGTGAGTAACATGCGTCACTCACCTTTGCCTCGAAGCGGTTGCGAGAGAAGAGGAGGAATCGATCGAGCAAATTGAAGTTGTCGCCTTCGATTTTGAAAAACCCTAGTTTTGAAAAGGGTGACGAACGATCGTGGCCGCCGTTAATTTTTTTTTCGTTTGAATGGTTAGGGTTTCGAATGAATGGGGGGGAAGCTTCGTGTTTTAAGGAGAAGGAGATCGTGAGTTTTGCGTGGGTTACGGCATAGATTAAGGCACGAATTTGGCTGATAAGGTAAGGTAGTGTATTCTTTTTATTATATATATTATTATTATTATTATTTATTTTGAATTCAATTTTGTTTTGTAAATTATTTTCTTTAGTAAACATATAAACGTTTTGAAGTTCAACTATCAACATCAATTTATATTAACGTGTTTTACAATTAGATTTTATACTTGTATTTTGTATTGATAAAATTTTAAAATTAAATCGCCAATTTATCCTGAAAATTTGAAATTCAAGTCAATCATCATTCGAATATTTAAAATTAATTAAATATTTTCAATTTTAAATTGTTCAAAATTCTGGGTTGTTACAATCTTCCCTCCTTAAAGAATTTCGTCCCGAAATTATAAGTTAGGAAAACGATTGCTAAATTTCATCGATATTTGTACCCTACACAATTTTGCCAAGTTCCTAACTCACAAATAAATATAGGATTTACTCCCTTTATTTTATTTCACTAGCTTTATTCATTGATTTCTATAATCAAGACACAAAAGTCTTTTACCAAAATTTCCGACTTACAAAATTCATATTTTTAAACTTGAAATTCTTCATGCTAGATATTTGCATATTATATCTTTTCCAAAGCTGTTTGCTTCAAGATATTTTAAAAATCTTCTTCCTTAATTCATTAGGTTAGAATTATGTAATTCTAATTTCGGACTATTGATTTTCTATTCAAAGTTTGAAAATACTTGCTAACTCGAAGTTTAACAAGTCCATCGTCGTTCTCACAGACTTTAGGCATACGCTAGCCAGGCGCAAGTCTAAAAATCTCCAAGTACAAAATATACTTGTTTCAACTCCCAGTGAAAATACTTTTTTTTTAAATTCTTTTAAAAATGGATATGGAAAGCACGTTCCCCCATGGATCACAGTTTACCCGACGGTTACGCTACTATCCCAGTAGAATCGCTTGTAACTGTAGATTTCACATCTCTCTTGAATTTCGCCATGGTTGTTGCCATAGATCGCGGTTCACACGGCGGTTACGCTACTATCCCAGTAGAATCGCTCGTGACCGTAGGCATCTCGCCCCTCAAATTACGCTTCGGCCTCTAGATCGCAGTTTACACGGCGGTTGAGCCACTATCCCAGTGGAATCGCTCTGATACCAAATGTAACGTTTCAGATTTTTCGTTGCCGAAAAACCGAATAGTTAGGGTTTTAAGAAAGAAGAAAAGAGGTAGAAGAGAGAGAAGATAGAAAATAGAGAGAAAAGAAAACAGAAAATAGAACGGAACAGAACAACAACAGAATCTCACAATTCGCAGCGGAACAACAAATAATAGATAAATGAATAATCTTTAAAAAAAAAACTATATCAGTTATTACATTACATTACATTACATTACATCATATCATCAGAGTGTACAACAACAAACAAACAGCGGAAAAAGAAGTACTATATACTAGTGAATGCGCCATGCCATCTATCTTGCCTCCAGCAATTCCTGAATTCCAGAATATCCTGATAAACCTTAACTCTTGACTGCCCGTGTGGAAATTGGTGGGCACCCAGAGTTTAGGAAGGAAAACAATAAACTCCGAGTCAGTCATGTGACTGGTGTGAGAACTCAAAACAGTTTATTTATCTTTAAAATAAAAAATAGAGGAATATTTTTAAATTCAATTCGCAATGCTTTTAAAAATGAGACTACCATAAGACCTCCCGCCACACACACAATGCAAACGCAGACTTGGAGGAGATTTCTTCTTATGTTAGTCAAAGATGCTTGATACATATTAAAAAGAAACATTTGATATTATGATTAGTGCATAGTGTAGAAAACATTTCGAAAGTAGAATATAAATCTTAGCCAGCATAGGTACCATTATAGTATGCTTACTATAACTACCATATTAAATGGCAGGTTCTACAACTAAAACCGTACAAGTCTCGTATTGTTTCTTCGGATTTCCAACAAATGGTCAGGCCAAGGAACTTCCCATTGCCACATGAGAACGCCTCTGGATGGACGTCCCGAGAACCAAACCGGATCTCTACCAACACAAGGCCGGGTTACCCCTAACTGGGTAACAACTGACACGAGTATGCCATCCCCTGGTCCTTTGGCACCTTTAACCAAGCGCTCGTAATCAATTCACACAATCATAAAGTGTTTTCAACATGAGTAAGTATCTGGGCTCCATACCATGATACCACCCTTTTCCAGAAGGAAATGCACTACCCTAAAGGGAGCTACCCCTCATAACCTTGCCGCATCTTTCCTGTTTTGACCATTCCGGGGTGTGAGGCTCGACGAAGTTTCGTCCACAAAAACACGCTTTATACAAAGTCATGCTTTGGGTCAACAAATGATCATAGAAATGATCACCAAGATAGACGATCAAATAAATGATCCTATCACAAATAATCAACACAATGATCATTTCACCGCAACACTCAGCATGTCACATTACCAAATTGGGAGTATATTGCTAATAACCTTCAACTACATAACCTCTGAACTCGTACGTCTCAGAGAAGGGTGTTAAGCTAAGAGAATAAATTCTCCGCCACCAACAGAAATATATTTGAAAGAAATCGGCTTTACATCTCAATTTGTAATGTCAGACACACAATCCATACAAGTCTGTTCCGGGATCGAACAGAACCGAAGGCACTTACAAAGAAGTCCTTGCAATCCGGATAATCTCTAATCACGTCCGAATTTCCCATCACATATGGAGATCTCTATACCGGGGATCAGCCAGTGCAGAGACAATCAACAAGAAACCCTTTTGTTTTCGAAAATATCCGGTCTTCAACACCGATCTTCAAATGTAATTCATAACGACGTATCACATATTCGGAATGGGTTATACGACCCCAAGGTCCTTTCCCGGTTAACCCGAATAGTGAGCGCTTATTTTAAAAAAATAAGCGTGGCATTCAATTTCAAGCAAATCACAACAAATACCTATTTAAAGGTAAATATTGATAGTCGGTTTTTGAACTATCAATAGATATGCCAACATCACCAGATTCCAAATAATTTTCCAAATTATTTATTTTCCAAAAATATCTTTACAAGATATAAATTTTCCATTCTTCAAAAATAAATCAATACTTATTTTTAAACCCAATTTCCAATTTCATTTATAAATTCTATATTGAATTTACATTCCAAAATATTTATGAATATACGATTTCCATTCGTTTTCAAATATTCATTTTCAATTTATCTTCAAAAAGATAAATTCAAAATATTCACTTAATATTGGAAAAGCATTTTCATACTTATTTATTTATAAGTAATCCACAAGTCTTTTATTTTCTATACTTGGAAAATATTCAATATACATAAAGCGAAATTAAGTATATATTTCATTCTTTAAGGAAATCATTCTCTTAAACATATTTATTTGGGCCAAAACGAATGTTGCGTAAAACATCGTTACGACAACCCAAAATCACTAGTATAGGGATTCGAAATTAAAATAGATATATAAATCCCAATACTATACAAAACATTTCCTTTCGGAAATCATTTACTATAACAACAGTGTTATAGTCCACCATTTCCTTCTATTTCTCGAAAACGTCTATTTCAACAATGAATGTTGAAATCTATGGTTTCGATAGTTAATACTTTTTAAAACATCTTTAGATCGTTTTAATCCTATTTAAAACATCACATCCAAAACATTTCTTTAACATATTATTCACTATTCAAAAACGTGAATATAATTCGTTAACCAATTTCATCCCTTCTATTCAATTTGTTTTAAAGGATTATTCACTATCTAAAACGTGAACATAACTCCATTAATAAATTACAACAATTTACTTATCAAAATAAGTAGTTTGCGAATTTATAAAACAATGTTTATAAATTCCATTTCTATTCATTTTATTACTATTTTCTTTATAAATCTCCTTTATCAATCTATTCAATTTCATATCTCGATGATATACCAAAAGTTCATATTATAAGTTAAATACTTATAATTTATTCGTTTACAAAAAACGTTCTTTTAAACTTCCCAAATTTGTAAATCTTATAACTTATAAGATTTATTTATTTATCCAAAATTTATTCTTTTGGTAACTTTACAAATTTTATAAACCTACTGTTTATAAAATTCCATTTATAACTTCACCGTTATAATTCTATAAATTTCATTCATTTATGAAATTCATTTACAATCCATTCTAACACTTATAAAAGCTCGTTTTATAATTCAATTATATTGTAAATTTATAATTATCAATTTATAAATCTTTTATATGGATCAATTTATATTATTCTTTTAAAACGTCTTTAAACTCCTTTATAATTTCATCATTTTGATTTATAAAATAATCAAATTTCATAAATCCTGTTTTTAAACTTTTTATAACAAATTCAGAAATCCCAATTTTAACTATTTTATAAAATCATTAATCCCATATTTTCAAAAATCAACTTTTAACTGTATTTCTCAAAAGTCGTAATTTTTATAACATTAAAATTATAACGTTTATTTATTTAAGATGAATCAATTCCAAAAATATTTTATAAACGTATACTTTCAAAAATCACTTTAGAAATCCCTTAAAAATCAAAATCGTTATTTTTAAACTTCAAAATTGGATTCGATGATGCAACACATCAAATAGTCAATCACGACTTTCAAATATCATATATCGATATGATAATCAATCAAACATCACAATATCTAAAATCAAATAAATATTTGTGAGGAATCCAGTTGGATCCCTCCAACCTGTTTCTCTGCATCCACAGACATTAGCACAATACCCATTCCACTTCGAGGTGGAATATCGCGGTATATGGGATTTTATAAAATATTATCCGCTTAATAGGCGGCGCAATAGGGTCTCATCCGCTATACAATGCAGGAAATCGATCAACTACAATATATACATATGCCAATATATATATATATATATATATATATATTGCTATATATATAGATATATCCTACTATATCTAATATCACAACCAATATAGCAATCAATAATAACTGCAAATCCAACTTATAAATTTATTTGAGTGAGAAGTTCTCACCTTAGCTTTTATTAGCAATCCATTTGCCATCTTGACTCGATTTTCTCGATTTTTACCTTGTATAACAATTTTATACAATTCATTAATATTCGAAATAAATCGAATAATAAATTTCCATTTAATAGATTTATTTAATTTGGCTAACGATTTGGGTTTAAACTAATAATTTAAAATTCGAACTGATTTCCTTTAATTAAATTTGTTCAATCAAGATTTTATTTTTTAAACCATTCTCTTTTTTTTTTATATACATACTTCCAACTATTTTCAAAATTCCTACATTTCATATATATACATATATTCACTGTATTTTTCTTTGAAGATACTATATATAGATTTTAAAATTTATAAATAATAATTTTTCTTTTCCAAACTTTATTTATGTAAAATATTTTCTGTACTGTATAAATATACAAGCATTCAAATTCACTTTTAAATTCAAATTGAACAAAATAAATTTAAAAGATATCTTACAGTAACTCGCGACTGCCCCAACTCCTCGACGAACGCACGCAGCCCTTGCCACCGTGAATCCCTTAAATTGTTGCCGCTGCCATCCCTCAAAGTCGCGACCCCACAACCCTAGCGCCGCCGTACCCTCTGACTCGCGCGCCTCTCCTTTCCCAAAGTCGCCTCCTCCCACACGCAAGCACGCGCGCGTCACCTCCATCGCGAACGCCATCATTGCTTCGAATTCGAACCACTGCCTCACGCGAGCGCGCGCCCCCACACTCGATCGTGTCACCGCCATCGCCACGCTGCCGCGCCTCCCCTTGCCTCAATGTCGCTTGCGACTTCGATCGCGATTTAATCCAGCCTCGAGTTCGATTTTTTTTTCTAACTCGCAATGCTTCTGCCCCCTTTTTTTTATATTTGAACGAACGATCGTTCGTTTAACCTCCTTCCACTATTCGTTCTAATTTATACCAACTTAATTTCGTTTTGAAGCTTCGAATTTGAAGAGAGGGCTCGGCTACTCTACTTTATTGGATTTCATGGAACTGGAACGAGTTTGTTCGTTCGAACAAAAGTGAAAAGGGGACGCCATTTTTATTTTGTTTGAGATTTGTTTCGGTTTTTTTTTTCTTTGAACTGAAGATTGCGTTATTACTTAAAGAGGGATGGAGGAGACAAAGGAACGTGATGCTTCAGAGAATACGTGATTTTAGGCGTAGTTGTAGGCATGATTTTCTGCGTGAGAAAAGGAGGCAACGGGATGTCTTTGACCAATTTTAATTTTAAATTTAAATTGAATCCGATTCAATTTCAACGCGTTTACTCACCGTGTGCTCACATACCAACTCCGAAAAATACGAAATTTGAAATCCGAGATTAATTCAATATTACAGACCCAATGGAACTGGTTTCGTCGAATTTCGAGACAGTGCCTCGGGCGGCTATTTTTAAATATTGATTCAAACGATATATTTTTAAAACTGATCAAATCACTTTTAATTTCAATTCTGAAGCTTCTATATTCTTCAATATTATCAATATGAATTTTACAAGCCTTTGAAATATTTTTAATCAGCTTAAAATTATAGATTCAAATTTTTATTCAGCTTTCAATAGATTAAATTCTATAATTTAATCGCCAATTCATTCTGATAATTTGAAATTCACGTCAAACCATCATTCAAATATTTAAAATTCATTAAATATTCTCAAATTAAATTATTCAAAATTCTGGGTCGTTACAATCTTCCCCCCTTAAAAGAATTTCGTCCCGAAATTACAAGTTAAGAAGAATGCCCTTATCCTGTCTATCATTTTTCACAATCTAAATAGTTTTATCAACTTACTAACCTAAATCTTTTTACTAGAGATTCACTATCATTTCAACTAGCTTTCCAATTCCAATTATAAGTTTCAATCAACATTGTTTTCCTAACAATTCAAATTTAAATTCAAATTCAAATTTCAAACTTTCAAAATTTCTCAAATTTTTTTTCTAACACCCTAAACTTTTGAAAAATTTCGCCAGCGTCTCCTTTGCGCGGCTAGCTCGGTACGACTACAAAATGGCACCACGGCCCCTCAGAATCAAAAAGAAAAGAGAAAGCCAAGTGGTTGGAGAAGAAAATCATCAAATTTCATACTGAAATTGAAATACGTACCTTTTTTGTCGAGCCATTTAAATTATCTTCAAAATCAAAATCTAATCCCTTTATACACCTGTATATCCTGCTATCCATAATATCCAATTCCAACATTCAAACTATTTTGCCAATTTCTATTACAAAATTTCCAATATATGCTTCTTATACATTTTTATTCTTCACTATTGAAGTTACATATTCATTTTCATTCAATTTTGCTTTTCAATTTCATTTGAATTCAATTCACAATTTAAATTCTATTTGAATTCAATTCATAATTTCAATTCCATTCGAATTCAGTTCTCAATTTCTAAATATTGAATTCTAACGATTAACTTTCATTTACTAATTCATATGATTACTTTAAATTAGTTTTATTCACTAATTCATTTTAATTTTCAATTTCCATATTCAATTCATCTCGAATTTACTTAATTACTAACAAAGGAAATTTAAATTTACTTCTTTTTACTTACTGGAGTTTATATACATGTTCAAATTTATCTTCAAATTTAGCTCACGACTAAACTTTTGTAACGACCCGCCGTTCTGACCGCCTCCTGTCGGTAATTAAACCAACTTGAGACGTTCAAAATGATGGATTGTTATTCAGTTTATAGAGTTTAAACAGAAACAGCCGCAGAGTCACAGAATAATCATAATATTTTACATAAATGAATTTTTATACATACATCAAAGTTTGTACAATGAATTAAATTTTATACAGCGGAATATTTCTTTTAAGTACAAAAATTCTTCGAAAAGCTAAAGTGAAGCAATTTTCCCAACTCTCTCTAACTTCGCGGCCTAAAAATCTTCAAGCTGTAAAATACTCGGTCTGACCCGAGTATTACATTCAAAAGAAAATAATACACAGGTCAGTCTAATTCAAACTCAGTTATTAGTGCATAGAGGCAATAATAATCAAATAGCAATTAGATGACAGTCAAATATAAATTTACCTATCCGATCCTTTAACAAGAAATCGAATAACGGTAAATATAACAATTAACAGTGTTAAACAACAAATCTGTAGATTCAGATTATTAATGAAGATAGATGAAAGGATTCTAAATAAGGAAATTTAGGAAAAATAAAAATTTGCCTAAACGGCAATTAACAACTAAATCATCAAAATCGGTTCAAAATATATTGAATTGGCAACATAAAATAATTTTCATCAAAAAGAAAACATCAATTAAAACATTAGATTTGGTAGGGCTGCAGTACACACACGCGTATACGGCCTTGCCACATTTTTAAAATGTTAACTTCGTGTGGCTGTAGTTCACGCTTGCGTTGTGACGCCCCACCTCTATACCCACGCTAGCCAAGAACACTCCGGAGTAGTGCTGTCAACTAGCACGGAGAATAAGGCTGTTGAGGAGCGACCATCCATGTAATTGCTTATCACACGGTGGCTATAAATAATCTTCGGAAACAAACATAGAAATAATCATATCACAAATCAGTCACAGATATCCATATCACAAAGGCGGAAGAAGATATGAATATATAACTAACACATGAAAGTGTACATCAGAGTAGTGGTCAGTAAGATCCACGATAATACAAAAGAATAGCAACACGTGCTATACAAAAGAATACAACTATGAGTCTATATCTCAAGTGTATACAACAAAAACTGCTAATCTAAACAGTTAGCCAAAAGTCAGAGTGATGAATCCCTGGGAAGAAGTCAAGCAGAAGCACCTGTAACATCTCGGTCTGACCCGAGTATTATTTAAGAAAATAATAAACGGGTCAGTCTAGCTATAAATATCAGATGACATGATATTACATAAAAGATATGGCATAAACATAAACATCCATAATGACATACCACTATAAGTATGTAAATAATGATCAACAGAAGATCAATCAATAAGAGATAATCAATATCACAAGAATCTTCTCAAAGATTCGGAAAGGGCATCATACCCCGAACTTGTACTCATAACAGGTCAATGACATAAATTCTAGAAATCAATGCAAGAAGTCCAGAAATCATAGAAAAGAGAAAGAGGCCTATCACATGACGGTCCGAAGACCAAGGGGAGCTACCCCACATTTGTGAATGGAATCACACAGATTAAGGTCCAGACTAACCAAAAAGCAAAAAGGTATGTGTGAGTGGAATCACACAAGTGGTGTCTAGTCTAACCTCGCAACAAGAGACATCGCACAGTTGCTAGTCTAAATCATCAGAATGATCGTCATGATCAACGAGAAGTGTCAATTACACTAAGCTAGTAAATATAGAAGTTTAGCTTCATGTCCCATAACCACTTGCTTAACTTAAATATTTACGAACAAACTGTAAATCTTCACTAATAAAATTGTCACAAGAGGTTCAATCGAACAAGTCCAAGAATTAACCGACGAAGTGAACGCAAGCGTTTCATACCACTTGTTTTACTAAGTCGTTTAATTAGATTTCTCATCCGAGTGAGGTAAAGGTTTGTATATACTAATAGATTGGAAAACGGTTTAAGAAAAGAGCTTTGTTATTAAAAATAGAGTTGAAATTGTTTGTTAAAAGAGTTTTGATATTTACTACTAGTATTGAAACCTTTATATTATAAAGTGACAAAACGCAGAAGCAATTGTAGAAACAATCAGTCACAAAAATCGCATACGGAGATGTGAATAAAATCCAAGGATATCAGCTCAATGTTTTTCAGATAAGATTCCCTACGGAGGGGGGGGTCCAGGGGGGGTGGCAACCCCCCAAGGTGGGGGTGCGGGGGCAACCCCCCAAGGTGGGGGTACGACCTAGTGAAGACAAAAAGGGGGTCTAACGACCTAAAAGGGATAGGGTCGAGCGACCTAACGGTTGCGACCTAGGGGTCTAAGGGATCAAGCGACTTAGTGGTTGCGACCTAGAGGTGTTCGCGACCTAACGATGACTCACGACCCAACATGGCTGACTTAACAGAGGTCGCGACCTAACAGGATAACTCGTGACCGACTTAAGAGTTGCGTGACTGAAGGGTTCCACGACTTAAGGGTTGCACGACTTAAGAGTTGCACGACTTAAGGATTAGGCCAGGAGCGACCTAACGAGCTAAGGTCCAACGACCTACGAGTTAAGGGTCCAACGACCTATCGGGATAACTCGTAACCGACTTAAGGGTTGCGTGACTGAAGGGCTGCACGACTTAAGGGTTAACTCGTAAACGACTCACGACCTATGGACGAACGACTTAACTCCGAACGAGCTAAAAATGGCCAGAATGACCTAGGGTTAACTCGTGAACGACTCACGACCTATGGACGAACGACTTAACTCCGAACGAGCTAAAAATGGCCAGAACGACCTAGGGTTAACTCGTGAACGACTCAGGACCTATGGACGAACGACTTAATTCCGAACGAGCTAAAAATGGCCAGAACGACCTAGGGTTAACTCGTGAACGACTCACGACCTATGGACGAACGACTTAACTCCGAACGAGCTAAAAAGGCCAGAACGACCTAGGGTTAACTCATGAACGACTCACGACCTATGGACGAACGACTTAACTCTGAACGACCTAAAAATGGCCAGAACGACCTAGGGTTAACTCGTGAACGACTCACGACCTATGGATGAACGACTTAACTCCGAACGACCTAAAAATGGCCAGAACGACCTAAGTGCAGAAAATTCACCAAAATGCTAAAAATTGGAGTTTTTTCGCCAATCCAATCCAAACCAAATGCTAACATGCATGCAAAAATGATAGGGAATCATTCCCAACAGTCCAATATAGTTATAGGCTAGAAATGTGAGATAAAAATCTCACCTTTTGCACCAAATATCAATGAAAATGAAGTTTTAAGCAAGCAAGAATCAATCCTTCTTCTATCTAAGCACAAGAAGCTTGAATCCAATGTCTTCTTCTTGAATTTGGAGTAGAAAGATGGATTGCAATTGAATTTGAGTTTTGGAATTTTAATTTCCCATTCCCTCCACCATTAATGCCAAAGCTTGATTAGTTAGGAAATTTATGAAGAGTGAGGAGAAGAGGGTTGGAACTTGGGATTAATAGGCTAAACTAACCCAAAGTCCAAAGCGGGAAAAGTTAGTGAAATTTCACTAACTCCAAACCTATCGATGTTTATACTTAAAAAAGTTGTAAACGACATTTCGAACTCAATGGAAGTGGTCTCGAGTCCTAATTTGACCGTTTGCAAAAAGTAGCTTTTCGGACCAAAATTCGATTAACGAGTTAATATTTAAATAAAATATTTAAATACAAACTCGATAAATATGCGGGTTGTTACAGAATATTTAAATACAAACTCGATAAATATGCGGGTTGTTACATGCGTGCACTGCCTCGCCACTACCGTAATGAAATAGAAATCATCACAACAGTGAACACTAACAGAAATCGAAGCTGCAAAGGTCAAGTATGCTACAGCAAGAATTTCGATAAAAATCGAAGTCAACATCGAACCAAGTCGAAGCCGTGATCCAATAAAGAGATGAACAGGCCAGCGACGAGGTTAACCAAAAAAAAAAACGAACAGTTCAACAAGAAGTGCACAAAGGCAGTCATACCCAAAACAATGTACATGGCAAGGTCGAAATGCAACAGTTTGCATATACTCAAACAACTCCAGAAACAAGTTTCTTAACAACTCATTACTGCACATTTCGAATAAGTGCAAAATTTTCATAAAAATGAAACTGCAAGCACCATAAATATTCAGGGGTAGAACTGCAATAATAATGCAGCCACCACAAGATCACAATGCAACAAACACTGTCTCGAAGCAAATTAGTCGAGACTATCAAAATTCAGTAAAATCAGAAGCGAGCTAAGATCAACGCATCAAGAAACCCAATCAAGACAGTGACAATAAGGCACTGTAAATACAAGGTAGGACTGCAACATAGAACTCAAAACAACATAAAAGTTCCCAAATTAAATAGGGCAGCCAGTATTAGTGCACAAGGGCAACTGCAACAATAACGCAGCCACCACAAACACGCAAGACTAAACCAACTCCAGAATGCATCATGGTCCTAAGAGCTCGAGCGTAAAATATGGCGACTACACAATGCAAGGACCAACTATGAAAATATGGACAGAACACAAATGCAAGCAAGTTATATTTACAAATTGATGTGCAGACAACACGAAAATGAATCAAGTCCAGGCGCAGCCAAGATATGGCAACACAGGAGAAATACAACACAACAGAGGAGGCACATGGATGTGCAGGTGATATACTTCTACTTTGTAAAGTAGGTTATAGTAAAGTATAAAGTGATATCAATTATGACTACCAAGAAACAAAGACTGCACATGGAAATGAATTGCAACAAGGCAACAAGAGGTGCCACCTAAACCATCGTTGTGACGCCCCAACTCTATACCCACGCTAGCCAAGAACACTACGGTGTAGTGCTGTCAACTAGCGCGGAGAATAAGGCTGTTGAGGAGCGACCATCCGTGTAATTGCTTTGTGCGAGCACCGATATGTCAGATAGTAAAAACGTGCATTTCATTTCAGAAGGGAATCCGACATGCCGATGCAAACTCAAAGCTACTACACAGTGGCTATAATAGTCTAGGACAAAAATATAAAATAATAACACAGATAATATAAATGCGGAACACAGATGAAACAGAAAGTCTCATATATATATATATATATATATATATATAATAACAACTGATGTCAGTTACAATACGTAAGACACGGTACAT
This sequence comes from Allium cepa, assembly GCA_030765085.1. NCBI lineage: Eukaryota > Viridiplantae > Streptophyta > Magnoliopsida > Asparagales > Amaryllidaceae > Allium > Allium cepa. Next base: position 200,302,668 of record CM060935.1, read on the forward strand.
GTGATACAGCTACAACAGTCGACTCAGGAAGTTACATATACAAGTACATTATCGACTAATATACATGAATACATATCAACCTATACTATGACTCGACAACCCCAAAAGATATGAAAAGTCTTCATAGCTCAAGCAGCATCCCAAAGCAGAATATCTACAACCTGAAATAACTCGGGTCTGACCCGAGTATTACATTCAAAAGAAAATAATACCCGGGTCAGTCTAATTCAAACTCAGTTATTAATGCACAGAAGCAATAATAATTAAATAACAAATAGATGACAATCACAATAAATCTCGTATATCCAATCACTAATAAGGATGAATTGGACAAAGGAAACAATCAAGTAATTGGAAACATCAATTAAAACATCAACTTGAGTAGGGCTGCAGTATACGCAAGCGTGTACTGCCACGCCACTACAACATATGGAATACGAAATAGTTCCATAAATCAAAAGCAAAAGAAATAACAATAAAACCAATACCGTGTGGCTGCAGTTCACGCTTGCGTGCACTGCCTTGCCACTACAGTGATGACGTACCCAATGAATACCGTGTGGCTGCAGTTCACGCTTGCGTGCACTGCCTTGCCACAACAGTGATGATATACCCAATGAAAATTCACACGCATCGCTATGAGTGTCATAAGGGCGAGTGTCGATTATATTATAGAGACAAGATGCGAGGTCAAGCCCAATAAATCTTAGGCTCAACACAAGCACCCAGGCTGCACATTCTTGTGCTAGCCGAAATGAAAGACTACAACTCCAAACCCATGCGCAAATTGAATTAGGCAGAGACAAGTGATGGTATACAAGAGCAAGATTCAAAACAGTAAATGCATACACCAGTGAAACAGTGCAAGTATCATAAACAAAGTCGAAGTCAACTAGGCCTAACAACATGTAACAGCAGTTACAAATGACTCAGGCCATTGCACAGAAGCATCAACAACTACAGATGCAATTATAATGCAACAGGGGACATGGTCAAAACAGCAAGTATTGATGGTATGAAAATATAAGCTGAATAACTTAAGTGAAATTGAGAATATCATATTTTAACATACAGTGAAAAGTTCAATATCATTGCAGATAACAGATACATATGTGCTCAAGTGGACTGCAAACCTAAAGAGGTCGAAACTGTTGCAACCTGATGATATCAAGCCATGACAAAATCAAATGAATGCAAACTTCCTTACAAATACTCAACCCTTCATAAAACAGGTAAGCAAACTATCTCAAATGGTCATGACAGCTGCCATAAATGATCAAACGTGGTGTGAACTCAAAACTGCATGTAATCAATCTGCAATGGTCCCAAAGACACAAGTGAACAACATGAAGTCTGTGTGCCTCAAAGGTCAGAGGTCATGAAAAATGCAGACGGCACCTAATTAAGTTCACACGAACTCAATGCATCAGTGAAACAAGTTCAAGAAGGGTGGCAACAAGTTCGAACTAAGTCAAAGCAATGTTCGACAAGGTCGAGTACTGATATCAATGATGCAACATTATTATTATGTATCAATATGCTCAAGGGAAGTCAACAACATCTGGAGTGAATGCAAGTAAATGCAAACACAACATAGCAGTATGGAAGTGAGACTGCAAACTAGTAAAAATGTAGATGCAGTGAAAGCAACAGGATGGAAGCAGTGTGCCAACTACAGGTAAAAACAGATTATAGTGTAACAAAAACTCAAGTGGATATGCAATGTAAATCTGACTCGAAGCTACAGCGAATGGCATGTAACCTGATATACATACAGACACAGCAACACTACAGGTCAGAAATAATGGCCGAAGTAAGTATACAAAGGTGATGCACAATTTGACAAATGCAAACACTACGAATCTGACTACAAGATGATCCAAACGAGGCACAGTGCACAGAGTACAGGCAAGGTAAAACATGCCAGAGAATTCAAGTAGCAGTCTTGGCAAAAATCAAAGTAAGGTATAACCGAAGTCAAATGGAATCAACAGTAGCAAGTTTTAACATGAAGATTGAAATCAAACAGAAAGCAAGTCGATAAAGCTACGGAGATAAACATCAAAATGGCCAAAATCGAACAAGTCAAGTCATAATCAAAATCAGTCAATCGGTAAAATCGAGTCAAAGACGAGACAAAGAAATCAGAATAAGCAATCGAATTCAACTGATTCGAATTAGATGTGAGAATTCACTCACCTTGTCGACGAATTGAAGGAGCAGCCGATTGTCGAAGCAAGCAACGCGAGCACCACAAGAGACGAGCAACGATCGAGTAACGTCGGCCACCACAATTCCAAGCCCTAATTTGGAGAAGAGGACGAACGAGACCGCCTCCATTTTATTTTCTTCGTGAGCTAGGTTTTTCAAATGAACGAAAAAAAGAAGTGGACGGGTCGAATTGAATTAAAAAGGGGAACGGGTTATTCACTTTGCAAATTTCACGGCCACAATTAAAATACGGGCCACTACTAAATTTTCAAATCCCACAATTCCTTTTAACAATTATAAAAGAATTTTTTAATTCAAATTTAAAAACTTCAATTGGTAATTAGCGAAAATATTAATCGTTTAATATTAATTATTAATTGGTGTGAAAAACCAGGTTGTTACAGACTCCCCTCCTTAACGAAATTGCGTCCTCGCAATCATAAAGAACAAATGGACAAAAGGTAACAACCATAAGAGCAAATCATCACTACATGAAGAAATTCGAAATAGGAAGTTCACCATAAAGAGCATGAAAGAGTAAGCCTGAACATGTTTGCTCAAAGTCAAATCTGGTGAATCTTTAATTTCTTCAACAACACCGGGCTCAAGAATAAAAATCGGAACCCCTAAGGCATTTCCGTAGAAGGAAGACGCGTGAAACACGTCATAAATAACAGAAAATTGAGCCGGTAATAAGAGGCGATAAGCCAAGAAACCAATACGTTCAGTGATAGGAAATGGCCCAATATATCGAGGCACTAACTTTCCCGACCAACTGAAACGCACAACACCTTTCATAGGTGAGACACGAATAATTTGGAACAACAGCGTAGTACAATAACCATACGCCAGATGAATCAAAGCTTCATTAATTCGGAACGCCGACGTAGTACAAAAACAGTACGTCCAATGAACCGATCACCATGAAAGAACATCAGACGCAAGTCCATAAAAGGAATGAGACGAAGATCAATAAATCGAAGTACATCGAAACGTCTGATGAACTTGGTAAAAAGATGATTCCATTCGGACATCATCAAAGAAACAACCACTTGTTGCCTACGACTAAGTGCATCGGCAACACGATTTCCCATCCGGGAGTGTAAAGAATATCAAGATCATGAGATGTAAGAAACTCGAGTCAACGTGGTTGACGCAAATTAAGTTCCTTATGAGAAAATAAATATTTCCAAGATTCATGATCAGGGTAGAGAACAAATTTCTCACCCGAAAATAATGATGCCAAATTTTGAAGAACGAAATCAATAGCCAAGAGCACTAGATCATGAGTGACATATCTAGTCTCAATAGGCCTTAAGGATTTAGAAACACAAGAGACAGAACGTTCTCTTATGCAAGAGAATGGCATGCAAACCAATACGATTAGCATTGGTGCAAACGATGAAGTCTTGGTTCCCCTGGGGAATCGCAAGAATAGAAGTATCGGAAAAGAGTTGTTTTAAATGATACTCTTTCCCGAAAAGCTAAAACTTTCGAAATTTACAATTTACTTTATGTAATTATCTTTTCAGACAAATTTACATTTTAAAATTCAATTTACTGTGTCTGATTGTCTCATCAAAGCATCTAGGAGATTCCTATCGATAACGTTGATCAAGCGCATCGACCAGAATTCTTAAAGCACTCAAAGGGCAATACAATCACAAAATATTCTTTTAATTTCATAAAAGGAATTCACAAATTTTCAACCTCAAACGGACAAGTCCGGAATTAAACGAATCAGTAAAAGAAAGGGGTCATAGTCCTCGATTTTGCTGAAACGTTTAAATCGCTTCCTCATTATTTTGAAAGCGTAAACTATAAAAAATTTGAAAACGATTTTTATTTTGAAACAATTTTTAAAACACGTGATTAAAACAGCGATATCGGTAGCAACTTCGATAAGTGGATTTCATTCATCAAAAGTGTCACAAGAATCTTCTCAAAGATAGAAAGGGGTATCATACCCTAAACTTGTATTCATAACAAGTCAATGACACACGAATTCACCAATGCACAAAAATTGATAAAACTTATCAATAGAAATCACGAAAATTGGTGAAGCACAAATTCCAGAAGACTACACAAGAAATCCAGAAATCACAAGATGAGAGTATGAAAACTCGAACGGGAGTATGAAAACTCGAATGAGAGTATGAAAACTCGAACGGAGTATGAAAACTCGAAGGAGAGTATGAAAAATCGAACGGGAGTATGAAAACTCGAATGAGAGTATGAAAACTCGAATGAGAGTGTGAAAACTCGAACGCGAGTATGAAAACTCGAACCGGAGTATGAAAACTCGAACGGGAGTATGAAAACTCGAACGGGAGTATGAAAACTCGAACGTGAGTATGAAAACTCGAACGGGAGTATGAAAACTCGAACGCGTATGAAAACTCGAACGGGAGTATGAAAACTCGAATGGGAGTATGAAAACTCAAATGGGAGTATGAAAACTCACCTACACGCGAGCATGAAAACTCATCAGCACATGTAACGCAAAGCGAGAACGGGAGCATGAAAACTCACCTACACGCGAGCATGAAAACTCATCAGCACATGTAACGCAAAGCGAGAACGGGAGCATGAAAACTCACCTACACGCGAGCATGAAAACTCATCAACACGTGCAACGCAAAGCAAGAACGGGAGCACGAAAACTCACCTACATGCGAGCATGAAAATTCATCAGCACGTGCAACGCATAACGAGAATGGGAGCACGGAAACTCACCTACATGCGAGCATGAAAATCATCAACACGTGCAACGCAAAGCGAGAACGGGAGCACGGAATCTCACCTACACGCGAGCATGAAAAATCATCAACACGTGCAACGCAAAGCGAGAACGGGAGCACGGAATCTCACCTACACGCGAGCATGAAAAATCATCAACACGTGCAACGCAAAGCGAGAACGGGAGCATGGAATCTCACCTACACGCGAGCATGACAAATCATCAACACGTGCAACGCAAAGTGGGAACGGGAGCACGGAATCTCACCTACACGCGAGCATGAAAATCACCAACACGTGCAACGCAAAGCGAGAACGGGAGCACGGAATCTCACCTACACGCGAGCATGAAAATCACCAACACGTGCAACGCAAAGCGAGAACGGGAGCATGGAATCTCACCTACACGCGAGCATGAAAAATCATCAACACGTGCAATGCAAAGCGAGACGCTATCTCATGGTTGCAAGCCATTAATTTGACACACGAATGGCCCGAAGACCGTGGGGCGCTACCCCACATGTGTGAGTCGGACTCACACAGATTGAGGTCTAGACTAACCAAAAATCAAAAAGGTATGTGTGGGTGAAATCACACAAGTGGTGTCTAGTCTAACCTCACAAACAAAAGGGAAAGTATGTGTGAATGAAATCACACAAATGGTGTCTAGACAATCCTCAAAGCCCAAGAGATATGTGTGAGACGAAATCACACCGATGAGGCCTGGTCTAACCAAAAAGCAAAAAGATATGTGTGAACGGAATCACACAAGTGGTGTCTAGGCTAACCGAAAAGGTATGTATGAATGGAATCACACAAGTGGTGTCTAGCCTAACCAAAAGGAGACATCGCACAATTGCTAGTCTAAATCATAAGAATGATCGTCATGATCAACGAGAAGTGTCAATTACACTAAGTTAGTGAATATAAAAGTTTAGCTTCATGTCCCATAACCACTTTCTTAACTTAAATATTTACGAACAAACTGTAAATCTTCACTAATAAAATTGTCATAAGAGGTTCAATCGAATAAGTCCAAGAATTAACCGACGAAGCAAACGCAAGCGTTTCATACAACTTGTTTTACTAAGCCGTTTAATTAGATTTCTCATCTGAGTGAGGTAAAGGCTTGTATATACTAGTAGATTGAAAAACGGTTTAGGAAAAGAGTTTGATATTGAAAATAGAGTTGAAAACATTTTGATAAAAGAGTTTTGATATTTACTACTAGTATTGAAACATTTATATTTTTAAAGTGACAGATCACAAAAATGATTGTAGAAACAATCAACCACAAGAATTTCACATACGAAGACGTGAATAGAATCCAAAGAAATCGATACCGAATTCATCGAAAGGTATGTTCACAAAAATCCCGAAGAAAAGGTCATCAAAGTTGCTAATAAATGATAGCAACAAATCTGGGAATAATCAAGAATCGATTAAATTTGGAAACCAAATCAATTCACTAAAATTCACATTCGAAGACGTGAATAAAATCCAAAGAATTCGATTCTAAATCCATCAAAGTAGGAATATCCAAAATTTCCAAAAATAGAAGTTATCAAAGTCGACAAAGAAGATAACAACTAATCAAAAAAGAAGAATCGATTAACAATTGGAAAGACAAAGCAAAACGAGCATAAATGCATGAATGACTTTAACAAAAGTAAAAGTCAAGTCAACGTCGATATCGACAAGGCAAAGTCCAAGACAATTTCTTTTATACCAAAGAAATTTTAAAACTATCAGAGAGAGGCACATGAAAACCAACCAACCATGGATAAACAGACAGAGTTGACAATTGAAATGCAATTTGTCTCAAAGATTGATACCCAAAACTCAATCGTATGGAGACTGCATTAAGCACACAAATCAGAGATAAGAATGCATATGTACAGCAGTTCGAATAAACAATGCGAGCTCAAATCGAAGTGGGTACGAGTTGCAGCAATATGCAACTTGGTAAAGCATATACACAAGGATACTTAGTAGTGCATACTGAAATGAGCAAGTGCAACAGAGAATAGCAGCAATGCTCATGAATAAAAGTTAGGAATTCATACCTAACAAATCAAAGATGATCTTAGATAAAGATGTGAGATAAAACATCGACAAATAGTTGTAACACATGTACTATCTAAGTTATGTTTTATATTCATCCTAAACCCCAGGCTCTGATACCAAGCTGTGACGCCCCACCTCTATACCCACGCTAGCTAAGAACACTACGGTGTAGTGCTGTCAACTAGCGCGGAGAATAAGGCTGTTGAGGAGCGACCATCCGTGTAATTGCTTTGTGCGAGCACCGATATGTCAGATAGTAAAAACGTGCATTTCATTTCAGAAGGGAATCCGACATGCCGATGCAAACTAAAAGCTACTACACAGTGGCTATAATAGTCTAGGACAAAAATATAAAATAATAACACAGATAATATAAATGCGGAACACAGATGAAACAGAAAGTCTCATATATATATATATATATATATAATAACTGATGTCAGTTACAATACATAAGACACGGTACATGTGATACAGCTACAACAGTCGACTCAGGAAGTTACATATACAAGTACATTATCGACTAATATACATGAATACATATCAACCTATACTATGACTCGACAACCCCAAAAGATATGAAAAGTCTTCATAGCTCAAGCAGCATCCCAAAGCAGAATATCTACAACCTGAAATAACTCGGGTCTGACCCGAGTATTACATTCAAAAGAAAATAATACCCGGGTCAGTCTAATTCAAACTCAGTTATTAATGCACAGAAACAATAATAATTAAATAACAAATAGATGACAATCACAATAAATCTCGTCTATCCAATCACTAATAAGGATGAATTGGACAAAGGAAACAATCAAGTAATTGGAAACATCAATTAAAACATCAACTCGAGTAGGGCTGCAGTATACGCAAGCGTGTACTGCCACGCCACTACAACATATGGAATACGAAATAGTTCCATAAATCAAAAGCAAAAGAAATAACAATAAAACCAATACCGTGTGGCTGCAGTTCACGCTTGCGTGCACTGCCTTGCCACTACAGTGATGACGTACCCAATGAATACCGTGTGGCTGCAGTTCACGCTTGCGTGCACTGCCTTGCCACAACAGTGATGATATACCCAATGAAAATTCACACGCATCGCTATGAGTGTCATAAGGGCGAGTGTCGATTATATTGTAGAGACAAGATGCAAGGTCAAGCCCAATAAATTTTAGGCTCAACACAAGCACCCAGGCTACACATTCTTGTGCTAGCCGAAGTGAAAGACTACAACTCCAAACCCATGTGCAAATTGAATTAGGCAGAGACAAGTGATGGTATACAAGAGCAAGATTCAAAACAGTAAATGCATACACCAGTGAAACAGTGCAAGTATCATAAACAAAGTCGAAGTCAACTAGGCCTAACAACATGTAACAGCAGTTACAAATGACTCAGGCCATTGCACAGAAGCATCAACAACTACAGATGCAATTATAATGCAACAGGGGACATGGTCAAAACAGCAAGTATTGATGGTATGAAAATATAAGCTGAATAACTTAAGTGAAATTGAGAATATCACATTTTAACATACAGTGAAAAGTTCAATATCATTGCAGATAACAGATACATATGTGCTCAAGTGGACTGCAAACCTAAAGAGGTCGAAACTGTTGCAACCTGATGATATCAAGCCATGACAAAATCAAATGAATGCAAACTTCCTTACAAATACTCAACCCTTCATAAAACAGGTAAGCAAACTATCTCAAATGGTCATGACAGCTGCCATAAATGATCAAACGTGGTGTGAACTCAAAACTGCATGTAATCAATCTGCAATGGTCCCAAAGACACAAGTGAACAACATGAAGTCTGTGTGCCTCAAAGGTCAGAGGTCATGAAAAATGCAGACGGCACCTAATTAAGTTCACACGAACTCAATGCATCAGTGAAACAAGTTCAAGAAGGGTGGCAACAAGTTCGAACTAAGTCAAAGCAATGTTCGACAAGGTCGAGTACTGATATCAATGATGCAACATTATTATTATGTATCAATATGCTCAAGGGAAGTCAACAACATCTGGAGTGAATGCAAGTAAATGCAAACACAACATAGCAGTATGGAAGTGAGACTGCAAACTAGTAAAAATGTAGATGCAGTGAAAGCAACAGGATGGAAGCAGTGTGCCAACTACAGGTAAAAACAGATTTTAGTGTAACAAAAACTCAAGTGGATATGCAATGTAAATCTGACTCGAAGCTACAGTGAATGGCATGTAACCTGATATACATACAGACACAGCAACACTACAGGTCAGAAATAATGGCCGAAGTAAGTATACAAAGGTGATGCACAATTTGACAAATGCAAACACTACGAATCTGACTACAAGATGATCCAAACGAGGCACAGTGCACAGAGTACAGGCAAGGTAAAACATGCCAGAGAATTCAAGTAGCAGTCTTGGCAAAAATCAAAGTAAGGTATAACCGAAGTCAAATGGAATCAACAGTAGCAAGTTTTAACATGAAGGTTGAAATCAAACAGAAAGCAAGTCGATAAAGCTACGGAGATAAACATCAAAATGGCCAAAATCGAACAAGTCAAGTCATATTCAAAATCAGTCAATCGGTAAAATCAAGTCAAAGACGAGACAAAGAAATCAGAATAAGCAATCGAATTCAACTGATTCGAATTAGATGTGAGAATTCACTCACCTTGTCGACGAATTGAAGGAGCAGCCGATTGTCGAAGCAAGCAACGCGAGCACCACAAGAGACGAGCAACGATCGAGTAACGTCGGCCACCACAATTCCAAGCCCTAATTTGGAGAAGAGGACGAACGAGACCGCCTCCAATTTATTTTCTTCGTGAGCTAGGTTTTTCAAATGAACGAAAAAAAGAAAGGGACGGGTCGAATTGAATTAAAAAGGGGAACGGGTTATTCACTTTGCAAATTTCATGACCACAATTAAAATACGGGCCACTACTAAATTTTCAAATCCCACAATTCCTTTTAACAATTATAAAAGAATTTTTTAATTCAAATTTAAAAACTTCAATTGGTAATTAGCGAAAATATTAATCGTTTAATATTAATTATTAATTGGTGCGAAAAACCGGGTTGTTACAATCATGTTATAGGGTTCAATGTTACAACTCAAAATAATTCGAAATCAATGATACTAGATCCCCTGTGTGAATCGAACTGTAGTGACAAAACACATTAGTAGCATCAAAAATATCCTTAATACAGTTCATAATTGAATGTAGTGAACATGTCCTGGAAAAAAAATGAATTTCAATAACCCAGACAAGTTACAAGAGCAAGTAATGATGATACTAGTCAATGCAACAAAGTCAGGTTCAAAGTCTAGTGCAGATTCAAGTGAAGCTATGAAAAATGCCCAAGTCATGAATCAGTAAGCAACATAAAATTGTCCAGTAGACAGAAGATCGTGCCATGGTGACAACAATCTCATATATACATACATAAATGCATATATATATGAAGTGCAGTCACAATTGAAGAAGAAAAAATCAGAGGAAATATAAATGCAAACTGCACATGAATGAAAACCACATGGGCTCAATGCATCTAAATGCTCAAATATACAACAAGTGTATATATGTTCATGAAGACAGCAAAATGAGGTGAGAGCACCGAAATATGGCTCCACAACACCCAACATTATAGGACACAAAGCATCAATACCCAACAAAGGCAACTGGCAACATGTATACAGATACGTGTTATCAGCAATTACAAAATGCAAAGGTCGAGAAATCACCAAAGTAGTATAAACTATGTTCGAATAAAAATTTAAACTTTGTATGTAATGTTTTATGTACATACTACGAGACAAGCAAGTGTGCAAATGAAGACAACATTGGTGCCAACAGTTGCAAACAAGTTCAGAAATCATCAGGGTAATCCAGTGAAAGCTATGCTTTATCAATAAGGCAACAGCAAATGCTACTAGTTAAATACTACAACTTTACAGCCCCAACAACAAGTGATCTAATATTATCACGAAATCAAGACAGGGCCGAAATCAAAATGGCTTCGACTGATGGGAGTCATGGAGCAGCAAGTAGGAATCGAACAGGTGAAGTATGATATTGGGGTGAGCATACAACAAAAGTCACTAACAAGTAGCATGAAATCAAGTAGCATGAAAAAAAAAACGAATTTAAATCAGTCAGTGAAAAGGTCAACGTTTACACAATTTAGCAAACACGAAATCGACTAAAAATCGAAAGCGTGAGTGAATTGAAAACAGCAGAAAAATCAACAAAACAACAACAAAATCATACGGAAAAAAACAACAGTAACATGGAGTTCAAAATTAGATGTGAGTAACATGCGTCACTCACCTTTGCCTCGAAGCGGTCGCGAGAGAAGAGGAGGAATCGATCGAGCAAATTGAAGTTGTCGCCTTCGATTTTGAAAAACCCTAGTTTTGAAAAGGGGGACGAACGATCGTGGCCGCCGTTAATTTTTTTTTCGTTTGAATGGTTAGGGTTTCGAATGAATTGGGGCGGAAGCTTCGTGTTTTAAGGAGAAGGAGATTGTGAGTTTTGCGTGGGTTACGACATAAATTAAGGCACGAATTTGGCTAATAAGGTAAGGCAGTGTATTCTTTTTATTATATATATTATTATATTTTTATTTTCATTTTGAATTCAATTTTTTTTTTGTAAATTATTTTCTTTAGTAAACATAACGTTTTGAAGTTCATCTATCAACATCAATTTATATTAACGTGTTTTACAATTAGATTTTATACTTGTATTTTGTATTGATAAAATTTTAAAATTAAATCGCCAATTTATCCTGAAAATTTGAAATTCAAGTCAATCATCATTCGAATATTTAAAATTAATTAAATATTTTCAATTTTAAATTGTTCAAATTTCTGGGATGTTACAATCGGCATCGCCCATACTACGTCTACGCCTTGACAACTCGATCATCCTCCCTCTCCCACACTCACGCGCAGCTCGATCACGTTATGGAGGTGAAATCGACGATTTACAGAGAAGAACAAAACACCCAATAAAAACCCTAAATAAATCTCGTGTTCGAATTTCAATCAATAGAAGAATTAGTTTATATTTTTCCCGAGTTGATAGATGTATAAACTTGCCTCAATCCAAGTTTCATTAATTAAAAACAAATCAATCTCTTGAATTAAGCTAAAATGCAAATTTTCTTTAAACCGAAACTGCTTCTTGAATATAAAATTTTAAATTTTGATCTTTTTTTTAAAAATACCACCTTGGAATGTTTATTCAAGATTTTAATCCAAACTAACAAATTTAATTATTCGAATTTCTACCTTGATCTTCCCTTTTACTGTAAAATTTAATATACAGTGTTGTAACTACACTGTACAACTTCAAACATTTCTTCCAGGCCATGATTCTAGTTTAACCCAGTTTAATTAACTTAAATTATTAAGTTTAAATGTTAATATGAAGATGCAATTAAACTATTCTCTGTTTTACTTTATACAATAGCTTGAAATGTTGAAGAACACATATAACAAAGCTTCCAACATTTCAGAATATACAGCAACATAAAATTTCATAATTAATTACCAAAATTAAACTTCAATATGTATGTTTACTCACCGAAAATTCCCTTGAACAGAAAGATGCATTTAAATTTTTGAACACCCGAAGCTTTAAAACTGCCTGTATATATTTTTCTTTGTTTTGTATTGAATTTACATTTTGAGTTTTGCTTGCTTTATTATTGGTTTCAGGTTTCCTAAGTTCCTTTATCTCAACAAACTGAAAAGAAAATGTATTCATATGTATATATAGAAGATAAGAAGAGATGTAAAGGGAGGCTCAACTGGTCAGGTATTTACTTAGCTTTGTTTTGTTTTAAACAGATTTCATTTATTACAAAGAAAAGATTTGCTATATTTGCTTTGAACAAAAGAGTGGCTTAGATGATAGCAAGTACATATTTTGCTTCATAATAGGTCTACACACTATAATTATGTTTACACCATCATCATTTTGTAGTTAACTTACAGCCTGTACATAACACTATATTTGTACATAAACATATGCTTGCAGGAAAACTTGTTCTTAAAGGCTTGTATATGAAGCTATTATGTATAAGGATATTTTTAGTATTTGCTTGCTTGAATAACATATGATTATGTTTGTGCCAGAATTATTCATTTTGGTCTGGTATTACTTCCAACTTGAACTTACAGGCAACTTTGTTATATACATATGAAGATATTTATTTAAATATTTGTTTCATTATTATGACAAACTTGTTTTTGTTTCATTTTATACTTAATGTTTCATTTAACCCCTGCCTATATTTACATTTATAGTTATATTTTATTTTCATTTGTATTTTAACAATAAATATTAAACTTAGATTCATGAGTCCACTTATTAATTTGTATTTATATTTTTGACTTACATTAATATTAATATTTGGATTAGATTCATAAGTTATATTTACATTTATTCTCATTTTTATAATTCATTTGTATTTATTTAAATCATATACATAATTTGACTCATAGTTTACCTTTATATTTTATATTGCTAGAATTAGATTTTAAATTTTAAACATTATCAAGCATATGTATTTATTTAACAAATGTTAACAATGTATAACATTTTAATTTAATTATATGAGTTAAATTTTATTAATAATATTATTAAGAAACTTATTTTAGAATTTCAAACATTATTATCCATATGTATATTTATCAGAGATAAAAAAAGTAAAGTCCCATTTCCCTTTAAAAATACAATTTAAATAAATAAATTGGCAGTATTCCCAAATCATAATCATTTTAACATGGTCAATTTACATTTCATTTAATTTAGATTAAATATTTATTAAAATAAATGGGGCCAAAAATCCAGGGTCGTTACAGAATTCCTTAAAAATGTAGAATTTAATTTCATACTTAGTGATATGATATATTGAGTAGTCTATGATAGATTTTAGCATCAACGAATTTATTCGGTGAAATGGTATTACTAGTTGGATTATGGTATTTTTAAATGCTGATGATAAATGTTTAAAATTTGGAAAGAATTCAAAAAGAAAATTTTAAAGTAAAAATATTTATAGTGAAATTTTGGATTAATTAAAAGTTAGGAATTTGGGAAAAAAATAGCTTGGTTTTAAAGTTCTATTTAATAATTTCAGAATATGGAAAAATAGAGATTTTTGAATAAATGTGAATAACAGGGTTTTTAAATAATAGAACTTTAGTATTATTATTTAAGTATAAAAGGATTTATTATTAAATTGAGGTTTAAATAGTTGAAATAATGAAAAGGGGATTTTTAAAATAAAATATGTGATTATCGCACTAGATTTTAAAAAAGATTTTAAATTATAAAAAGGAAGTGGAATCAGAATGTAGTAGTTTTGGAATACAGTTGGGTTATTTTGGAGAAAATGATTTAAAAATAAAACTTTAATTAGAAATTGATTTAAAATCGATTAAATGTTGTGAAACCGTTTTAAACGGGAAATGAGACTATGGAATTCATAAACAAAATTTATAAATAAAGTGAAGTAATTATCAGTGGATATATTGGAATTATAAATTCACAATGAGGATTTACAAGGAGATTGGTAAATTGGTTTTAAAATAAATGGTAGATTATTTTTAGAAATATGGAAAGAGAATTTGAAGAATTGGGACGTTAATTAAATTGGAAATAAATCGAGAGAGATTTATAAATGTTAAACTGGTTATAGTTGGAATTGGGAAACATATTTTATCAAGGAATTTAGTTTTTTTTTAAAGGAGGGATTTTTAATTATTAACTAGGTAAAATTTAAAATTATTTAAAGAATATCTCAGAAAGAAATTAATTGTTTAGTTGTTTAAAAAAATTGTTTAAAGTATATCTAAATATTAGTTCAGCTAGTTTATAGTAAGCCAATTTAATTTAAGATTTAATCAGTATTATTATTTTCAAGGATAAATTATTAGATATTAATATTTTTATATAATATCTTTTATTTAAAAGTAGTTTTCCTAGAGTTTAACTTGGAAAATTTATTATAGAAATTTCATAAGTATTATTTTGAAAATTTTTAAACAAAGTTTTTGAAAGTATTGGTATACTTGCATGGCAAAATCAGAGGCATTGAGTGCCTGCAGTTAATTCTTGGATTTCTCTAGGATAGAGATGTAACAATTGAGCTATGAATCCATGGTTTGATACCGTAATTGTACTTTTTAGATTATTTTAAAGGTTTCAAATATTTTTGGAAAGATAGTTTGCGAATATACTAAATTCGATAAGATACGTACATATTCTTGGATAAAGATATTTAATTTATATAAATTAAATAAAAATGAGACTTTGTGTTTTCAGTGGAAAAATGTAATATTTGGTTGAACGATTGTTTATTTTATAGTTAAATAACTGACTATCAAATCTGGACCCAAAATATAACCTTGGGGATATCTAGGAGATCTACGGGATTTATATAGTATAGTTACCTTTCGAGGTCATATATTATATGTATAAACTCGTTTCGTTCTTCTATGACGTTGATAAGGAAATATGTCCACTAACGGTTAGGAGGTGATCTCTGCTCTTATTTTCGTCTGATTATTTCCTAAAGAACCGGAGTTGAGTTTACTGGGAAATATCAAACGTTGTTTTCGTAGAGACCGGTATTGGATGAGTTATCCAAAAACCACTTCGATCCAACGAGTACGTTTTTGAAAGGAAAGCAAGAGCATGGATCAAAGATGGAGCAGTGAAGTGCAAGGGCTAATCGTCACTAATCCTAAGAATTTTTCCAAAATGGATGTAGTGGGAATAGTGCATTCGGTTCCGTTTGGGCCCGAAACAGACTTGTATGGATGGATGCTATCAGTAAATTGTCATTGAAGAACAATGAGCATTCTAAGTGAAAATTCTTTAAAAGGTAATTATAGCCTCTAGCCTCATTGTTAACGCCGAGCGACTCAAGGAGCTTACGACTCATGATAGTTACCGACTCATGTAAAGGAGCGACTCAGTGGCTTTAGCGACTTAAAATGCTTTGCGACCTAGTGTGTTAAGATGCGAACGACTCATGATATGCGACTCATTGAGTTATCATGAGCTAGCGACTTAGGAATGAAGCGACATAGTACTCAGCGACTTACCAGTAAAGCAACTTAGCGACTCAATACTTCTAGCGACTCATGAGTGAAGTGGTTCAACGACTCAGTGGCCCACCGACTCACGGCACACCGGCTTAGCGACTCATCGTATGAAGCACTTGGCGAGACATCAATGAAGTACTGACAAATGCTTCAACTACAACCCAAAGACATGATCTACGACTTATTATGAGTCGTTGCCGACTCATGCCTCATCGCGATGAGTCGCGTGCGACCTAACACTTAGAGAAAAAGTGATGCCGCTTCTCATAAGGTGTGAGCCGGTACTCGTAAGCAAAGAGGAGTTAAGGGGTGATACTTATCTCATGACTCGATGACTCGTGACTCGCGAACGACCTATTGAGCAATATGAGTCGCGTACGACTCATAGGGGGGGCGACTCAACTCCGAGAATTTCTATAAATAGGCAGCCACCTCCAACATTCAAAGGACCTTTTGCTCATTCTCTTCAAGCGCTGATACTCTGCTGCATTCCAAACCAATTCAACACTTGAAGCTCTCGAGACACTAAGAACGCTACAAACAACTTCAACAAGAGATCACGTACATCCAACATGGATTCGAAGACTCTCATCTCCATTGAAGTTTAAAATACTTGTTCTAAGTTTCTTGTAGTTCAAAGTGAATTGTACTTGGGAAGAATTGTATCAACTTGTAACGAGATCATCAATAAAAGTACTTAAAGTGGACGTAGGCTGTACCCATAAGCCGAACCACTATAAAATTGCTGTTGTTTACTGCTTTTCCGTTATTACTTGCTTGTAATTCTTTCCCGATCTATCGGGTGGTGCTTTCACAACTACACTTCACACACCGGGGTGTTAGCGTTCAAATTTAAGCGTTAACATTTTTGGTGCTTTCACTGAGAATTGAACTCAGGACAACTGTCATCATTGCTTCACAGAGATTTGAAGAAAGAATTTCCTTAAAAACCAGAAGTATATCTGAGATTATGGCTCCTGGAAGGAAAAGTAGATCTATCAGATCTGGAAACATTCAAGAGGGAACCTCCGCTTCCCCTGTACCTAATCAACCCACTCGGTCTATTGGAGTTACGAAAGCGGAGTTGGATGCTGTGATTCTAGGGCTAAACCAGCAGATAAACGCCCAAAATGTACAATTAGAGGCTCAAAGTGCCCAGAACGCTCTGATTCTGAATAAGTTGAACGATTTACTTGGGGCAAACAATCAACCAGCTGGAAATGAAAGGAACTATGCTGGCAACATTCATGATGTTAGTGAGAGGAATGCTCCGGAAAGGGCTACTAGTCCCTTTGAGCAGGCAGTCCCTGAGGCTGGTGGATCTAGAACTCGGCATGATGAGGAATATCTTTCTGAAATGGTCCGGCAGATCATGAAAGAAAGTATGCAAAGGGTTGAAGATGAGAAGGAATGGGGTTTCGCCCCAAGTAAAACTCCGTTTACTGAAAAAATCTTGAAGGCGGAATTTCCAAGGAAGTTTGTCCCTCCGACTATTCCAGCTTACAAAGGGACAAGTGATCCGAATGAGTTCTTGTATAAATATGATTGGCACATGACAGGTTCCAGGGCCTCCGACGAAATAAAGTGCCGATATTTCCCCGTATACCTGGAAGGCGTGGCTTTACTGTGGTTCACCAAGTTGCCAGTCCGATCTATCGATCAGTTTTCAGACTTGACCAGAAAATTCAAGGAGCAGTTTAGACTATATGCTTCGAAGGCCAAGGACATTATGTCACTATCGAGTTTAGAGCAGAATCCTGGTGAGTCTATCAGATCCTTCTTGAACCGCTTCAATATAGCACTGGCTGAGGTGGACAATGCTGAACCACGAATGATATTGACTTATCTGATGAGGGCTATTGATAAGTCAAGCGAATTTGGTAAATGGTTAAATATGAAGGAGCCAACCTCTCTCGAAAAGTTCTACAAAAAAGCAGATGAATTCATTCGCTTGGAAAGCCGTCCTTTACCAGTAAAGACAGTGTTGGAAAAAGCAGAAGACAACACTGTCGCTCCACGCAAGAATGAATCGGTGGGGCAAAAAAGAGAGAATAGTAATGGGAAGAAACAGGGTAATCTGAAGAAGCCCCGATCCTTCAAGCCATCAGAATATACTCCATTATCACATACACCGGAGCACATCTACCTGGCCACTAAAGATTCCGTCGATTTCCCTAAACCTATCCCTTTGAGAACCGGGAAAAAAGCCATACAGAGTGGGAAATTCTGCCGCTTCCACAATCAACCCGGTCATGAGACTGATGAATGCCGCCAGTTGAAAAATCTGATTGAAGAGTTGCTGAGAGAAAACAAACTGCAGCAATTCGTGAAGAAAAATAGCAACAATCCTGCATCGTCGAGTCAGGGGCAACAGGTTCCTGTTCATCAGCCTAGGACAAGTGAGAAAGCTACGGGACATGAATCTGGAAGGCCCGTTATCAATGTCATTACAGGGGGGCCTCACCCAGCTGGCAAGAGCTGGGGTGAGATGGAGAGATATTCCAGGGCTTTGAAATATGCTCCAGCCGAAGAAGACGTCTTTGTTTTAGAAGACACTACGCCCCTGAAACTACAGAAAACTTTCAGCGATGATATTGTTTTCAGAACCAGAGATTCCAAAGGTATAGAAGCTCCTACCCTAGACCCCTTGGTCATCTCGGCTGGTATTGGACCGGCCATTGTCAGAAGAGTCCTCATTGACTGCGGAGCATCATGCAATATCCTCTTCAAGAAGACATTTGACCAGATGAAAATCCCTATGATTGATGTACAAGCCTCATCACAAAAGATCGCTGGCTTCACTGGGGAGCCAAAACAACCAAATGGGACCATCGATCTGCTTGTAGAACTCGGAGAAGCAGAGAGGAAAGTGGTCCGCAAGCAAACATTTGTGATTGTCGATGAGTTTTCTGCTTACAATGCTTTTCTTGGCCGTCCAACACTCGCAGCATTCAAAGCTATCCTAGCCCCGTGGTGCCTCACTATTAAATTCCCTACTGACAATGGAGTAGGAGTTATAAAAGGGGATCAAAATGTTGCGCGAGAGTGCTATTTGACAGAGCTGCGAGAGTCAAGAAAAAGAGAAATGGGGAAGGATGCGGCAACCCCAGTCCGCATCAAAGAACCAGCCTTGTAGCAATTACGGGGCGGACCCTGCACTGGTGAGCACAGCGGGGCACGGAAAGAAATGGATCCCAGAAAAGCCAGTGCAGGGGAGAATAGAGTGGTACCGGTGGAAACGACAGTTCCGGTACCTGTTGACCCGAAGGACCCAAATAAGGTGTTAAATGTGGGTTCGCAGCTTAATGTGTCAATTCAGAATATCTTGATATCTTTCCTGAAAGCAAATCTGGATGTCTTTGCTTGGACTCATGCCGATATGTGTGGAATATCCCCAGAAGTTGCAGTACACGCTCTGAATATTGACCCAAAGTTTACGCCAGTTAAACAGAAAAGAAGAACCCAAGGTCCAGAAAGGTCAGCAGCATTAAAAGAAGAAGTTGATCGACTCATGGAAAATAACTTCATCAAAGAATCTACATACCCGAATTGGGTTTCAAATCCTGTGTTGGTCAAGAAAGCTAATGGAAAATGGAGAGTGTGCATTGATTTTTCTGATCTAAACAAGGCTTGCCCCAAAGATTGCTTCCCATTACCCAGGATCGATCAACTGGTAGACGGAACTGCGGGACATGAATTGTTATCTTTCATGGATGCCTACTCCGGTTATAACCAAATCATGATGCACGAGCCGGATCAGGAGGATACAAGTTTTATCACAGATGTTGGACTTTATTGCTACAGAGTTATGCCCTTCGGATTGAAAAATGCAGGGGCAACCTACCAAAGACTTGTTAATGCTATGTTCAAACCGCAATTGGGCAAAACTATGGAAGTCTACGTCGACGACATGTTAGTGAAGTCCAGGAAAGCAGCGGATCACATTGAACACTTAGCAGAAATGTTCGCAGTCCTCCGGAAATACAGAATGAAACTTAACCCTCTGAAATGTACATTTGGGGTCGAGTCCGGAAAGTTCTTAGGCTTCATCGTCAGTGCTAGGGGCATTGAGGCTAGTCCAGCTCAAATTACTGCCTTGAAAGAAGTTAAGGCTCCTAGAACCAAGAAGGAATTGCAGAGTCTCAACGGAAAGGTCGCCGCCCTGAGCCGGTTCATTTCCAAAGCCACTGATAAATGCATCCCATTCTTTGACGCCCTGAAAAAAGGAAAGAAGAATTTTAAATGGACTTCCGAATGCCAAAAGGCCTTCGATGAGTTGATCCGTCATATGGAAACGCCTCCAATACTTTCTAGGCCAGGCAATGGTGAGGATCTTCTTATATACTTGGCAGTATCATCTCATGCTCTAAGTGCAGCGCTGATACGGGAAGACAAAAGGATTCAACATCCGGTTTACTATATCAGCAAAAGACTCACTGGGGCAGAGCTGAATTACTCCAAGTTGGAAAAACTCGCCTATTGCCTACTAGTTGCATCAAGGAAACCGAGGCAATATTTCCAAGCTCATCCTATCAAAGTACTCACTGATCAACCTCTAAAGCAAGTCCTATTTCGCCCTGAAACTTCGGGTCGCCTTCTAAAATGGAACATTGAACTCAGTCAATATGACATCACCTATCACCCCCGAAAAGCAATCAACGGACAAGCTTTAGCTGATTTCGTTGCAGAATTCACAAAGAAAGATAATGGTGAGGAAGAAGCGATCAATGATTCCCCAATCCAGTGGAAGATGTATGTTGATGGCGCAAGAAATGACTACTGTTCTGGAGCCGGAGTGGTACTTGAAACTCCTGAGGGTCGATCATTATGTTATGCACTAAGATTGGAATTTCCTTCAACAAACAATGAAGCAGAATATGAAGCTCTTATTGCAGGTCTGAAAATCGCTAAAGAGCTAAACATTCGAGCATTACAAATCTTCAGTGATTCTCGGCTTATTGTATGCCAAGTCAAGAAGGAATTTCAAGCAAAAGGTGGAAACCTGCCTTCCTACTTGTCAAAGGCTTGGGAACTCCTATGTGAACTCGATCACTATTCAATAAGCCACATTCCTCGGGAAGAGAATATGAAGGCAGATTCCCTCGCAAAGTATTCAAGTTCTGGTGAAGCTCAACTATTGGGATTGGTCCCTGTAGAAGTCCTTTCAGCGCCAAGTATAGACGAGATGGATATAGACTGGATTATGAATGTATCTCAAGAACAAGAGTCATGGATGACTCCAATACTGGATTACCTACTCAGAGGTTCTCTGCCAGAAAACTCGATAGAAAGACGAAAGCTACTAAGGAAGGCCTCTCGCTATGTAATTCAGGATGGCCGATTGTACAGACGGGGATTCTCAATGCCATTGCTTCGATGTGTATCCCGGGAAGAGTCCAAAACAATCCTAGCTGAAGTGCATGGAGGAGAATGTGGTGATCATTCAGGTGGTCAAACATTAGCAAAGAAAATTCTCCGATACGGATATTTTTGGCCAGAAATTAATCGGGATGCTGCAGATTACTCCCGAAAATGTGACAAATGCCAAAGATATGCCAAAATTCCTAGAGCACCTTCTACTGAACTCACACAGATGGTCAGTCCATGGCCATTTGCAATTTGGGGAATGGATCTCATTGGGCCGCTACCAACTGCTAAATCAGGGATTAAATATGCTATTGTTGCAGTTGATTATTTTACTAAGTGGGCTGAAGCTGAACCATTGGCTACTATCACTTCTAAGAAAATGATAAGCTTTGTGACCAAGAATATCATTTGCAGATACGGTGTGCCTCAGAAAATAATCACAGACAATGGTACTCAGTTTGAAAGCGAGGAATTCCAGGATTTTTGCAAACGATTCAAAATCCAGAAAAGCTTTTCGGCAGTAGCTCATCCGCAGGCAAACGGGCAAGTGGAAGCAGTGAACAAGATCATCAAATCAACCATCAAAAAGCAACTCGAAAGAGCAAAAGGTGGTTGGGTCGATAAACTACCACTTGCACTATGGGCATACAGAACTACTCACAAAACTGCAACTGGGCATACTCCTTTTTCGTTAGCATACGGATCGGAAGCAATGATCCCGGTTGAAACAGAGGTCCCTTCACACAGAAGAATACATTTCAATCAAGCAGAAAATGAGAAGCTACAACTTGAAGCGCTGGATCTCCTTGATGAAAAAAGAGATGAAGCTAACCTCAGAGTTGCAGCTCATCAGCAAAGGATAGCCAGACATTTCAATTCCAAAGTTCGTCAATGCAGCTTTGAAATTGGAGATCTAGTCCTGAAAAGAATTATGACTGCGACAGGTGTGTTTGGGCCAAATTGGGAAGGACCATATGTAATAGGTCAGAAGCTTCTTGACGGCACATTCAAGCTCACCACTGTTGATGGAGATCAAATTCCAAGGGCATGGAACGGCAACCATTTCCGTCCATACTTTACTTGAAAATTTTGTTGAAACATTGTAAAAAGAATTATGAATGTATGATTCTTGTAATTGAAAGCAATTGTGAAACTGATGCAAGTAAATAATGAAAGAATATAAAGTGGATGTAGGCCCAATTTCATGGCCGAACCACTATAAATCTTGTGTTCCTTATTATCATTGTATGTTTGCTTTGTTTTCGATATAAAAATACATAAAATGTATTGCTGAAATGTCGATTTAAATTTTTGCAGACAATGGAAATAAAACTTGCGCATAATAAGACCGAGCGATTCTCACCATCATTCAACAAACAAATTTCAAGTCACAAAGACCCCGAATTCAAATCCTAGATAGGAAATACTTCAATTGAACGGCTAATGATTTCGATAGAAACGAGCCCTTGCTGATAAATTGAGATTGTTTGAACAAACAAACATCCAATTAGGAAGCTAGTGCCCGTTCTCACGAACCTGCCTGGCAATGAAGTACGCTTCCTTGGATTAAACAAGCTACTTGCAAGAAAAGGGGAATGAAAACTTAAAAAAAAAAAAAGAGAGAGGATCGCTGAAAAGGCATAAGCAAGTGAACAGAGGAACAACCAAAGCTACCATCAGCAGCACAAGTCCTCTTCGGAGGCGCAACTCTTCGGAGGATAAAAGACCTCTAATGGGTCATACGCCACAAAAAAAAGAAAGTTCTCTACTCAACAAAAAAGATTGGAGGAGTCATGACCCTCCAACCATGAGAGAGTAACTTCCAGGCGATGAAAACCCTCTCTGAGGCACATTTCACCAGGAGTTGAAGTGTTACGACCGCTCTTCGGGATTTTACTTCACCAGAGTTGAAATGTAAACAAAATAAAAGCCCTCTTCGGAGGCCCATTTCACCAGGAGTTGAAGTGTAACAACCGCTCTTCGGGATTTTACTTCACCAGAGTTGAAATGTAAACAAAATAAAAGCCCTCTTCGGAGGCCCATTTCACCAGGAGTTGAAGTGTAACAACCGCTCTTCGGGATTTTACTTCACCAGAGTTGAAATGTAAACAAAATAAAAGCCCTCTTCGGAGGCCCATTTCACCAGGAGTTGAAGTGTAACAACCGCTCTTCGGGATTTTACTTCACCAGAGTTGAAATGTAAACAAAATAAAAGCCCTCTTCGGAGGCCCATTTCACCAGGAGTTGAAGTGTAACAACCGCTCTTCGGAATTTCACTTCACCAAAGTTGAAATGCAAAAACAAAATAAAGACCTTCCTGAAAGCCCACGTTTCACCAAGATTGAAATAAAACTTCCAAGTGTTGAAACGTGAAAAGGCTTTCCTCGAAGGCACAACTCTTTGGAGGTACACGTTTCACCAAGATTGAAATAAAACTTCCAAGTGTTGGAACGTGAGAAATCCCTCCTCAGAGGTACAACCCCCTCCCGGGGACACAATTAAGAAGAAAGACCTCTTCGGAAACCTACGTTTCACCGAGATTGAAATAAAACTTCCAAGTGTTGAAACGTGAAAAGGATTTCTAAGGCATAACTCTTTGGAGGTACACGTTTCACCGAGATTGAAATAAAACTTCCAAGTGTTGAAACGTGAAAAATCCCTCCTCAGAGGTACAATTTTGTATAAAAAAAAATCCTCATCAAAAGCGTACTTTAACTTTCAAAGGAAGAGTAATTTACCTACTATGGAAAATGATCGTAAAAAAAAAAAAAAAAAGAAGTTAAAGTACCCTTCAGAGGTCCGCTTTATCACATAGAGGAATTCACTTGGTAAAATATGCACATAAGCAAAAGAAAAAAGTGATTTCTTCGAACGACAAAGCGTAGAAACTTATACGAAGGGAGTTGTACTCTACAAAAATTTTCTTTAAAGAATAAAATAATTATTCTTTAGCAAATAAGAGTGCAAGTCCCCTCAAAGTATAAAATATTGCAGCAAGCTTAAGGTGTGGGGGCAACATGGTATAGTAGTGTAGCTGCATCAGTAAAGTAATACTCAAACAACATACCATAAGCCCGCTGCAATATCATATAAATAAACTTGTGCAAAAATGAATAATAAATGCATACTTAAAATTCAAACAGAAGTTTGTACAAACGAAGAATCATTTTATTCAACTATAATGCAGATACAGGTTTCAAAATAAAAGCGGGGGCCGGTACCCGCACAACTCTCGGCCAGTTCATACAAAAGACAAGAAGTTAAAGTCTTCACTTCTTTTTACTGCCTTTGGACCCTTTACCCGGCCGAATGACCAGCTTTTCAGGTCGACCAGTGGGTATAAGGGAGGAAGGAGACGTAGGCGCAGCTGGCCCAACTTCTGGCTCCTCTTCAGTGGCAGTGATTATCTTCCCTCTCCTCTTTGATGCTCCTTGCTTCCTTCTCCTCTTTGAGGAAGACTCACTTCCTGGAGTGACAAGTTTAGATAGAATTATATCGTCAGAAGGAGTCCGCTCCGGAGACATGTCACCTCCCTCAAGTCCCTCATCTTTCTGCTCTTGCGAAGCAATGGGATCATCCAGGCCATGGAGAGCCTCTATTTGTTCCTCCTGTGATCCAGGCTGCGAAGCAGAAGGAGGAGCCACCTGAAGAGATGGGGGAGGGATTACCGGAGAAGTAGAGATTTGAGCAGTGCTTGATACTTTTTCTACAGAAGAAAAGAGGTTAAAGTCAGTAAAGAGAGGAGATGAAGGTTCACCAATGAAGTCAGTAAAGAGAGGAGATGAAGGCTCATCAAGGTTGAGAAAATAGCCAAGGAGCTCATGAAACTCATGCGAAATAAATGAGTAACCCGCTTGAGCAGAATTGACAGTAGCGAGATTAACAGTGAAATTACCTGGAGAAGCTGGTTTCCTGATATCGACTTCATAAGCTTGCGCATCAGCGCTCTCATCACCCTCGTCTCCACCTTGTATGCTTGTAATCTCAGTGGTAACTTTGGTGGAAGATGCAAGATGGGAACTGGAACCAATAATGTCGACTTCAGACGAAGAAGGTGGCTGGACTAGAGTAGTTGAAGTGGTTTTCCCCAGCCGGTCCCCTTCCGTCACTTCAGTTCTTAATTTGGCAAGTTGTTCCTTTCCCTTGGCAAGGGCAGCGCGAGCGTCATCATCAAAATAATGCCTTTCCAGGGCTGATTCGTCATAACCAGCACCTTCAGCACCAAGCATCTCAAGAGCGGCCTCCCATACTTCAGCTAAAGTGATTTCATACTTAGGACCAAGAAAAGCGAGGCTTCCACGCCCCAAGACGCTATGCAAGTAGAAGTCGAATAATGTTGAGCCGAAGCTGTTTTTGGTCGCCTCATGAGATTCTTCGGCTGTGATTTTGCCGGCGACAGCCTCATCACGCTCCCTTTCAGTTTTGGCAAGCTGAAGCTTAAGCATTTGTATCTCCGCCTCCTGGGAGTTGTTTTTCTTTCGAAGCTCAGCAATATCAGAAACATAGCCTTCACTAATTCTTTTTTGTGCTTCGAGCCTGTCTTCGGCATCCCTCTGGCTAGCGTGAGCGTCTCTCACTTGTTTCAGGAGCACTTCTTCTTTCTGAGAATATGAAGTAGAGGAAGCAGCAAGTTCATGTTTCAAATTCTCAACCTTTGCTTCGAGCTCCTCATTGTAAGAAGCAATGTTCCTCATTTCGGTGTCGTGTTGCTCAACGACCTTTTGCCATTCGGCCATATCGTTTTCCATAGTAAGCATGGCCTCTATGTTGGCACGGTTAACTCTTTGAAGCTCATCGACAAGCTTCTGCCAGTTTGACATCCTCTCGATATCGAGCTTGACTGCATCAAGATTGCGCAACATAGCAGACTTGTCGATGGGGACCAAGTCTAGGTCGAACCTCACCCCCTCAAGGCACCATTGAGGAAATCGGCTCTGCAGAGTGGCAGGACCCGGTCCAACTTGAAATTTGGGCCTGTTAATTATCGTTTGAATATCTGATTTCCCAAGAGCGGGAGAGTCAGAAGGGATGTCGAGTGAGGCAGGAATAGTAACTTTCTCAGGAGTAGTAGAGGCCTGCTTTTCACTGTGACGGGCTCGTTTACTTAGGTCTTCACTCATGTGACCTTTTCCTCGATCGTCATGAGATTTTCTCTTGTGAGAGTCATCGCCTTTTTGCCAAGAATCATGGCGCTCTTCTCTCTCCCTTCTTTCGCGACGCTCTTCTTCAGTCCTCCTTTCATGAGCCTTTCGGGCAGCCCTTTCTTCATCAGATTCTCTGTAGGAGGGAAAGTAACGCCGATAATCATATTGACCACGCCCCCCGTAGCGTTGGAAATCCTGATAATATGATCCGCCGCGTGTCATTGAAGGATCTGAAATAAGAAAAGATAAGCTTTAGAAATCTTTAAAAGTATGAGAAGATAAGTGCATAAATGTGCTGGAAAATCCTTAGTTGTGTGTGAAGTGCAAACTACTCGCGTTGGACTAACGAACCACTCCTCAGTTGGGGGGAAGTAATAGGTCCCACTGTCGGTGACAATTCTTGGGATAAAGGAGTTGGAGTCTGTTGAAGGGCAGATGTCGCTTCAATCATCGGGGGTACAGTTTTACCACAGGCAGGGTCATCTTTAAAGAGCTCTTGGGAAGTGACGATTATGTCACTTAAATCCCCAAAAACGTCATCACCGTCACGCCCAACCTGATTCCCTCCATCAGCTCCTTTGTCAGCACTCTTCCTGGTTTGGGAAAGGGGCTCCTCTTCTTCTTCAATTATGGGAGCAAGTGCGGGCTTTTCGGAGGGTCCCGTATCGTCTCTTGGAGTAGAGCACTTTACTACTAAGGTTTCTGCAGAAATTTCTCCTCGCATGTGCTCTTTAGTGGAGATCGGAAGATCAGGAGTTTTCACCGGAGAATCAGGAACCTCCGTTGGAGCTTCACGAGGCCGAGTAAAGCGAAAGGGATGGAGGAGTCCGTATTGATGTAAAAATTCATCGTTTAGCAGAAACTTTATGCTCCTCTCTTCTACCGGCACGGCATTTAATCTTTCAAAAATTTGCCTAAGACTTGGGTCCCTAGCAGGGGGTGGAAGTGCTAAAACAGGAAAAGAACGAAATTAGCAATTGAGAGTTCAGATCTCGAGAAAGTTTCAAAACGGAAAAAGTAAAGACAGGAAATCTTACTTCCCACTCTCCAGATGGCATAAAACCCTGGAGGGCAGCGAACAAAGAAAAACTGATTCAAAAATCCGTGAGCGCTTTCGGAGAGATCAGTAATAAGTTTGCGGTTTCGAGCGCTTCTTATAACCACGATGGAGGGATGGTCTTTAGTTTTCGTGAATGAGCAAAAATAGCAGATCTCCCCGAAGCTTGGTAATCGATCCAAAACACTCCTAAATAGAACACATAACCCCATCAGAATGGCGTAGCCATTGGGGTGTAATTGGAATGGAGAGATAGACAACCGAAGCAGGAACTGTTGGAGAAAGTCATTAAAGGGAGGAATAGCGCCGTTCAAGCACATTTGGCGATTAACAGCAACAAAGCCAAGAGGGGGCCTATCCGCGGTGTCATTTGGCCCCGGAAATAAGATGTCAGCATCATCAATGCCAAACTGGACGCGCAGTTGGTTAAACACCCGCTGATTCAAAGTTGTGGATGTTCTCTCCGGAGGGTTGTCTATAGGGATGGCTACTGGGAAGACATCTTCAGCCTGGCCCATCGGCTCTTCTTGATGAGAGGTCATTCTACACAAGCAACTGGATGATCAAATGTGAAGGTGCACGTTTCCTAAAAGTGTGAAGTGTTGTGTAAAACTGACAAAAATAAACAAGTAAATATAACTGAAGTTAGGCTAGTTGGCAGTTGATTGACTACCAAATTTCAGGACTTGTTAATTTAGAAATTCAAGCATGGTGTTAGTGCAAACCAGTCAATTTCAGTTGACTGTTTCGATATTGCTTTAGCATTCTACTTGAATTCGGTTATCTAGAGCACTTCGTTTACACAATTTGTTTAAGTTAATTGTCTATTATTAACTAATCTGTCATTCGATATGGGAAGTCAATGGCAGTATATTCGTCCCGTTTTTCTGCAAGTGTTATATTTAACAGGTTATCAATATTAAAGGTAGCATAATCCAGCGGCAAAGCATAACATAGTTATTGGAGTTGTCACAGCAATTCAAACTTCAGGATAGAAACATAAGCTAGTTCTGTCAAAATTTCAAGTTCCCAAAGTCGCTTAAAACTCAAGGCAATCTAAATCAAGTTAAGAGACACAAGGCACGACACCATGCATCCAAACCTAAAGTTGCTCATAGCTTAACAGGAAGATCACTGCATCAGTAAGTCGCATTGTATGAGTCAAGGGGTCTCGGTTCAAGGGCATGTGGAATTCTCTAAGTCCTAACTCGGCAGCGACTCAGGATGTCTCGGCCACGACTCATGGCTCCTAGCTGACTCGACCAGCGACTCAAAACCTAATTTGCTAACTCGTGGAATTCCTCGCCACGCCTCATCTCACAGCCCCCCTTTCTCTGCCTCAATCCGCTAACCCGTTAGTGCTAAGGCAACAAAAATCTATCACATTCCCAATGGAACCCATCATCCGTCCATACCAACAAATCACCCGAAAAACAATCTGAAATGTTTCGCATCGATCTTAAATTCAATGCATTGCTAAGCTCGCGTATCGGATAGTAATCTAGAATCGATTATAACAATTCGAAGTGAAGCGCAACGCATGAAAACAAACTAAAGCCGAAAGATGAGAATTTGTGATTCAACGTTGATTATTATGGATTAAGATCGGATTTGCTTACGAAGTATAATGGTTGGGATGAATCGGAGAGTAACAGGGTTGAATTCGCCTTCGGAAATGAGATTGGAAGATTCGTTAATGGCGGCACAAGGTGTTGAGGCAATGATTAAGTGAGGAAGAAGAGCAACGCATTAGCTTATATACAAGACAGGGGAGAATAAGAAAGGACTCACGAGTCATAAGCCGCCTTGAGTCGGTCACGACTCAAGAAGAAAGTCGAAGCACACGACTCATGATCTAAGCGTATACTTCGAGGGGCAATTGTTAACGCCGAGCGACTCAAGGAGCTTACGACTCATGATAGTTACCGACTCATGTAAAGGAGCGACTCAGTGGCTTTAGCGACTTAAAATGCTTTGCGACCTAGTGTGTTAAGATGCGAACGACTCATGATATGCGACTCATTGAGTTATCATGAGCTAGCGACTTAGGAATGAAGCGACATAGTACTCAGCGACTTACCAGTAAAGCAACTTAGCGACTCAATACTTCTAGCGACTCATGAGTGAAGTGGTTCAACGACTCAGTGGCCCACCGACTCACGGCACACCGGCTTAGCGACTCATCGTATGAAGCACTTGGCGAGACATCAATGAAGTACTGACAAATGCTTCAACTACAACCCAAAGACATGATCTACGACTTATTATGAGTCGTTGCCGACTCATGCCTCATCGCGATGAGTCGCGTGCGACCTAACACTTAGAGAAAAAGTGATGCCGCTTCTCATAAGGTGTGAGCCGGTACTCGTAAGCAAAGAGGAGTTAAGGGGTGATACTTATCTCATGACTCGATGACTCGTGACTCGCGAACGACCTATTGAGCAATATGAGTCGCGTACGACTCATAGGGGGGGTGACTCAACTCCGAGAATTTCTATAAATAGGCAGCCACCTCCAACATTCAAAGGACCTTTTGCTCATTCTCTTCAAGCGCTGATACTCTGCTGCATTCCAAACCAATTCAACACTTGAAGCTCTTGAGACACTAAGAACGCTACAAACAACTTCAACAAGAGATCACGTACATCCAACATGGATTCGAAGACTCTCATCTCCATTGAAGTTTAAAATACTTGTTCTAAGTTTCTTGTAGTTCAAAGTGAATTGTACTTGGGAAGAATTGTATCAACTTGTAACGAGATCATCAATAAAAGTACTTAAAGTGGACGTAGGCTGTACCCATAAGCCGAACCACTATAAAATTGCTGTTGTTTACTGCTTTTCCGTTATTACTTGCTTGTAATTCTTTTCCGATCTATCGGGTGGTGCTTTCACAACTACACTTCACACACCGGGGTGTTAGCGTTCAAATTTAAGCGTTAACACTCATCAATCAGGAATAACTGAAAAGCAGGAGAGATACAGTAAGGCTAAGTGGGTAGCACCCAATTAGGGTATGTTTATCACCTTTCAAGATACCCTAAGATATTATTTCTATGATTTAAGAAAGGAGATCGAAAAAGGGTGGGAACATCAGGGGTGATAGCATATTCGGTCTATCTAGGTTAGGGATAGTTTGGTCTTGTATTGTTGGGGATCTCAACATGGTCCTCAGTACGCTATTATAAACGTGTACTATGACAGGTGATGCCCCAGTACTTAGTCATTCGTATGGAACCCATTCTCTAATAAGTGCCATACGTTTTTGATTGTGCCCAACTATGCAGGAACATGAGATGCAAGCATTTTAGCTATTTGAATTGGTATTTTTATTTAAACACTACTATAATATCAAAGGATTTGATATGAAATGTTTTGGTTATCGTAAGATAAAAACCAATCGTGTTTATGTGTGGAGTGGTCGTATGAGATACCTTTGATTTTCAAAGGATTTTAAAAACTTTAATAATTCAAATTGAGGGTGTTTTCTCTTCCGGACTGACTTGGGTGTTATTTTGTTGTAATGCTTGGGTCAGACCGAGTAAGATCAGGATAGGATGCTATGCAGCTCAATAGACAAGCTGGATGGCGAAGACATGTTACATGTATCTGATTTATATTCTGCTGTGTATTATAGGCTGTATATTCAGCTTTTGTGAGGACAAGTTAATATAACTGTCTAGTATTATGTTATGGATGTGTCGTACTTTGATGATGTAATGTATAAAAAAAAGTTATAGTTCTTTTGTATAAAGACCAGCTGTTATCTATTATGTATTGTTCCACTGCGATTGTGAGAGTTTGTGTTGTTATTTCTATTTTCTTCTTATACCTCTTTCTTCTTTTCCCTAGGCATCTGTTATTTTCGGCATTCAATTGTTTGGCACGTAACACAGTGGATGTATTGATGTCGATTTTCGAAGGTCGAAAATCTCAGTCGTGACACTTGGTACCAGAGCTAAAGGTTAAGTGAGAACTTTGGCTTTGGTGGGGATTACTCATTAGAGATAGGGTCAGCAGCACCCTAGAATGAGTTTGTGTGTATTAATAGATATGAGCACGTATTTTTTAGTGAATATAAAATTGTTTTATATTGTGCAGATTGATTTGTTGAGTGGCTTATGGATTCTGGTCAATACGAGTTATTAACATTATTGATAGGGATCCCTAAATACTTGAACAGAACAGTTCGATTTAGTGTTGTTTAAAAATGGGATAAATGAAATGATTTTACCCAAATTATTTTTATATATAAAAGAAATAATTTTTCAGAGAAATTATTATATATGGTTTGCTTGGTTGTTAGGAAATGGCAATATTAAACTATTATGGTTGTTGTTGTGGAAATTAAACATTATTTGATATTATAACCAAAATTTAAGAAATTAATTCATATAACAAAATGAAGTTTGTAAAAATGATTTTATAAATGTGATTTATAATTTGAAATGGAATAAAATCCTAAAGGAATATTTAAATATAGATTTAAAAGGATTTAAAAGATGGAAACTTAGAAATTTGGGGATTTAATTCCCTTTGGTTTTGAAATGTTCTTCTTTAAGTCTCGAAAAAAAGTGATATTATTTGGAAATATTTTTGAATTGGAAATGAAATCTATTGGGATTCGGAATAAAAACATTTAAAAATGGTTAAAGGGAAATAAAAGCACTGAACTCACTTCGGTTGCTGAAAATAATTCTAATGATGATCGCGACATCATCATTGTTCATTTTCGAGTTTCCAAGGGAGAATTGCTACCTTAATGATTTGCATTTGGAATTTGTTTGCAAAACTGGTTTTGGTTTTGAAATTCAAAGAAAAGATTTGATATACCAAGCGATTTTGGGGATATATGATTTCAAAAATGATTTTTTGAAATATTAAGTAATTGTCTAAACTCTGGAAGTTTACTTAAAACAATTTGTGGAATATAAATAAGTTTGAAAATTTATAAAATTTGGAATTTGATTATTGAAATGGTATTAAACTTGAATTAAGTTAAATAAAGTAAATTTGATAAATTATTCCTAAGTAGGCTAAATGGAATAGTTATTGAAATAAAATTTATTAAGTTGAAATAAATTAGTGGATGAACAAATTGATTTAATTTGTACATAAATGGAATTGAAACTGAGTATTTGAATGATATTTAATTTAAATTATGTTAAGTAAAGTGAAGTTGAAGAATTAGTTTGAGTGGAATAAATAAATAAAAGTTTGGAAATTGAATTTGATTAGAAATTAATTAGTGGATGGAACTAATTAAAATAATTAGTGAATTAAATATGGCTTGAGGGATGGTTGATAAAATTCAATTTAAAATTTGGAAGATAAAATTGAGTTCAAGTGTAACTGAAAATTTAATTTGAATAGAAATGGATATAAACCAAGGTGATGAAGTGGAAATAAATATAAGAAGTTGTATAAAATGTTTATAATGGATTTAAGGAATTTAAAGGTGAGGTTCTTTAGTAAAATTGGTATTGGGAATGTAATAAGTTAATATTTGAATGAAGATTAAATAAAAGTTGTGCAAAAGGATAATTTTTAATAAGTGAATGGAAATTGAAAGTAAATGTAAATAAAAGGAATTGAAGATAGCTTGTAACAACCCGCATATTTTACGATTGAATATTTAAATATTTTTATTTTAATATTTTATCGTTAGTCGAATTTTGACCGAAAAACTACTTTTTGCATACGGTCGAATTAGGACTCAGAACCACTTCCATTGAGTTCAAAACACCATTTGCGATCTTTTTGAGTATAAACTTTGATATGTTTGGAGTTAGTGGAATTTTGCCACTTATTCACTTTGGACTTTGGGTTTGGTTTAGCCCATTAGCCTAAGCTATTAACTCTAGCTCAACCCCCTTCTCTTCATAACTTGAATTTCATTTCTTAACACTCAAGCTTCATCAAAAATGGAGAAGGAATGGGAAATTAAAACTCCAAGCCCTAGTTCTTTGCAAATCCAACATCTAACTCCAAATTCAAAGAGAAGACATTGATTCAAGATTGTTGGGTTGATTCTCCTTTGCTTTCAAGCTTCTCCTTCATTAATTTTGTGTAAATGTGAGATTTTTATCTCACATCTTTGTCTATAACCATCTTAGATTGTTGGGTATGAATTCCTAACACTTATTCACGTGCATTTACTTTTGGATTGGATTGAATTGGTGAAAATCCCAATTTTTAGTGTTTTGGGTTCAAATCTTTTAAAAAACCAATCTTTGATGTTTGAACATGATTTTGGTGATGCATCGAGGAGCCAATACGACCGGGTAGCCTATGGGCATAATCCCCTAGCGTCCGTGCTCGATCGGTTGCAATTTGAGTGAGTTTTTGCAGTTCAAACCCTTAAGTCGCTCGGCCTGCACATAAGGCATTTTCGGCCTGTAGTTAGCTCGCTCGGCTTTAGGTCACGCCAGCTAGGTCGCTCACAACATAGGTCGCTCGGCCCTCTTTACGTCTTAGGTCGACTTCATGCGTTAAGTCGCACCGTGTTAGGTCGCTCGGCACTACTTAGGTCGCTCCACTAAGTCGCGACATGCTTTAGGTCGCTCCGCTAGCTCGCGACATGCATTAGGTCGCGTGCATGTTAGGTCGCACATCTGTTTAGGTCGCGCATGCGTATAGGTCGCTGACCTCCCTTGGTCGCTCCGTGTTAGCTCGCTACTGCTAGGTCGCGCCTTGTTGTTTAGGTCGTGCCACTTTAGGTCGAGCTCCTTTGGTCGCGCCATGCTTTTTGTCCCACCTTGTTGTTAGGTCGCACGTTCCTTTAGGTCGCTCGACCATGTTTGGTCGCACATCTCATTAGGTCGCTCGACAGTTAGGTCGCGCAATGTTGAGCCGTAGGGGTATTTTCACTTTGATGAATTTGGAATCGAATTCTTTGGATTTTATTCACGTCTTCGAACGTGAATGTGACCTATTGTTTCTACAATCATTTTTGTGGTTTATCACTTTAAAAACATAAAGGTTTCTGTACTAATAGTAAATATCAAAACTCATTTATCAAAACGATTTCAACTCTATTTCCAATATCAAGCTTGTTTATAAGACAGTTTTCCAACCTACTAGTATATACAAACCTTTACCTCACTCGTATGAGAAATCTAATTAAGCGACTTAGTAAAACAAGTGGTATGAAACGCTTGCGTTTACTTCGGCGGTTAATTCTTGGACTTGTTCGATTGAACCTTTTGTGACAATTTTCGAGTGGAGATCTACAATTTGTTCATAAATATTTAAGTTAAGCTAGTGGTTGTGGGGCATGAGGTTAAGCTCGTATATTTACTAGCTTATTGTGATTGTCACTTCTTGATGATCGATGATGATCATTTTTGCGATTTAGACTAGCATATGTACGATGTCTCTTTGTCTACGAGGGAGACTAATCCCCGTTTCTGTGGAGCTTGTGCTCAATTTGGTGGGGTAGCGACCCATGGTCTTCGGGCCGTTTTGTGGAGCTTCGGCTCAAAATTAATGGTTAGCTACCATAGAATAACGTTCCATTTTATGATACACGTGTTGGTGAGCTTTTATGCTCCCGTTTTGTGATAGGCCTCCCCCTTTTGTGATTTCTGGATTCCATTGATGATTTCTAGAATTTTGTGTTTCACCAATTTCCGTGATTTTCATTGATATGTATTATCAATTTTTGTGTATTGGTGAATTTGTGTGACATTAACTTTTGTGATTGGCATTGATATTATTGTAAATATTTATGGTTTTGGTGATTTGGAAAATAAGGAGTATGATATTCCTTTTGATCTTTGAGAAGATTATCGTGATATTGATTAATCTCTTGTTGATTTTCAATTGCATACTTATCACTGTATGGCTTTATCGTTATCATATGTTTATGTCATATCTCATATTCTATATCATTTTATCTGATATTTATAGCTAGACTGATACGTTTATTATTTTCTTATTAAATAATACTCGGGTCAGACCGAGATGTCATAGGTGCTTCTGCTTGACTTCACACCAGGAATTACCACCCTGACTTTTGGCTAATTACTTAGATTAGTAGTTTTTGTTGTATACATTTGAGACATAGACTCATAGATGTATCCATATTCTTTTGTCTAGCACTTGTAGCTATTCTTTTATGATATTGTGGACTTGTTTGACCACTACTCTGATGTACACTTTCATGTGTTATACATTCATATCTATTTCCTCCTTTGTGATATGGATGTCTGTGGCTGATTTGTGTTATGTTTATTTCTATATTTGTTTCCGAAGAATATGTATATATATAGCCACTATATAGTAGCTTTGAGTTTGTATCGGCATGTCGGATTTCCTCCTTTAACCAAACGCATGTTGTACTATCTGACATATCGGTGCTCGCATAAGGCAATTACACAGATGGTCGCTCCTTAACAGCCTTATTCTCCGCCCTAGTTGACGGCATTACCCCGTAGTGTCCTTGGCTAGCGTGGGTACAGAGGTGGGGCGTCACAGCTTGGTATCAGAGCAAATCTTCGGAACAATATAGAATAATCTAACAGGGATCATCGTCCTAAGTCCATCTTAGGAATCGTGCATTAGGATTTAATTCGAGTCTTCGTACCGATTCATCCTATTTTCTTTATGATTCCTTGTTTATCTATCAATATTGCTTGATATTCGTTTGGTAAATAACCTTATCCTTCTTCTTTCTTTCTTTCAAAAAGGAAGAGAAATGGTTAGACCTGGCAGTCCCAGCGCCAGTCAATCTCGTGGTACTCCCCAGGATGGAGTATTTATGTCTGCCCAGCAGCTTCATGATCTAGTGAAGAATGCTCAAGCAGCCGGATCTAATCCGGAGTCTACTCACCCTAGGTCTGGATTTGCACGTTTGTGCAGCGATTATATCAATTTGGGTGGGAAGCCATTCAAAGGTTCTGAGACTGTTATCGAAGTCCAGGCTTGGCTGAGATCGTGCAATCGAATCTTTTCTTGCATGAATCTTATTGATCTTCACTGTGTTCAGGTGGCCTCTAGTATGCTCCAAGAAAGAGCATTAGACTGGTACGAGCTTCTGATTTCTGAAATAAATGAAGCGGATCTTACTTGGAAGAAATTCCGGAAACACTTCGAATTAAAATTTGTTTTAGATGCTGAGAAGGTGACTTTGGCTCGCCGATTCATAGACCTTATTCAAGGTGAATCTTCTGTGATAGACTATGTCGTATCATTTGAGTCACTTTCTAAATACGGGGTCGAATACATAAACACCCCATTGAAGAAGAACCAAAGATTTGTCTATGGCTTGAATAAAAATCTTAAGAAGCATTACTTCTAAAGTTGGAAGTTTCTTTTGATCAACTCGTCGATATCGCTCTTCGTCTTGAAGAGGCGGATATGGAGAGTGATATTGAGGTTATGAGTTCCAAACCAAACTTCAACAACAAGAAAAGGCCTAATTAGTTCAAAGGTCCTTATCCCAACAATAAGAAAGGGAAGCAAGCCTCTCCAGCAACTAAGACCTCTACCCCAAGTGGTGGGCAATGCTACAACTGAGGTTCTAAGGACCATTATGCGAACAAGTGTTCAAAGCCTCGTACTTGTCGCTATTGCAAAAGCCCGGATCATTATTTATTTTCTTGTCCCAAACTTCAAAATAGGAAGGAGGGAAAGCTTAATGTTGCTCAAGCCCCTTGCAACACATCTCGTGGTAAAGGTATTTTTCATTCTATCATTGATGGCATTATTTATTTCGTGATCATCCTATTCGAGTTTTTTTTGATACGGGTGCGTCCCATTCTTTTATATCAAAAGAACTTGTTGATACTTTTTCTTTGGATGTTTTATGTTTAATGACTTCTTTGAGAATTGCGAATCCGATTGGTGGATCCGCAACAATCTGTTTATTGTGTAAAGATGTTGAGATTATTTTGTGTGATTTTTCTTTCCGAGCCGATTTGCATGTTATGCGCTACTTAGGCTTTGGAATGATTTTGGGAATGGATTGGCTTAACTGCTATAAAGCCTAAATCCTATGTCCTGGGCGGACTATTTATCTTCGATATCCTCAATCTGATAAGCAGATTTCTATTGACCTTAAAGATTCAGATTCCATCTTAGTTGCATCTTTATATTCTTTAAATCCTTATGATGTTGATAATGATGATGAGGAAGATATTATTGCTCTTATTCACGTTGTTCGTGAATTTTCTGACATATTTGAGCCCGTTTTAGGATTACCACCTAAGCGAGCAATTGAGTTTAGAATTAATCTCATCCCTGGAGCTCAACCTATTACTCGTCCTCCTTATCGTATGTCCAATAAAGAAAATGAGGAGAAGCGCAAACAATTATCCAAATTGGAGACGAAGCAATTTATTCACTCTAGTTCCTCTCTTTGGGGAGCTTCGGCTATTTTTGTGAAGAAATCCGATGGTACACTTAGGCTTTGTGTTGACTATCGCAAGCTTAATGATCTTACTATCAAGAATAAATATCCTTTACCTTGGATTGATGATCTGTTCAATCAACTTAGTGGTGCTATAGTCTTTTCACAATTAGACTTAGCTACCGGTTTTCATCAACTTCGAATTACAGAGGATAGCATTCCTTTGACATCTTTCCGTACTGGTTATGGATCGTATGAATGGCTTGTTATGCCATTTGGTTTAACAAATGCTCCGTCTTATTTCGTTGACCTTATGAATCGAGTTTTCAAAGATTTCCTCGATCGATTCGTTCTCATCTTCATTGATGATATTCTTGTGTATTCTAAAACCAAGGAGGAGTATGAAAGGCATGTTCGGATTGTGTTGGAAACTCTTAGGAGTAATCAATTAAAAGAAAAATTGTCTAAATGCCACTTTTGGCAATCTCGTGTGAAGTTTCTCGGTCATACTATTTCCGAATCCGGAATATCCATGGATCCTTCAAAGATTGAAGCGATTAAAAATTGTAAGAGACCGGAGAGTGTGACGGAGATTCGTAGTTTCCTTGGATTGGCAGGTTATTACCGCCGTTTCATAAAGGACTTTTCCAAAATTTCCGTGCCTCTTACTAGCTTGACAAAGAAGGGAGTTAAGTGCATTTGGTCGGACAAATGTGAATCTTCTTTCCAGAAATTAAAAGAACTCCTTTCCGATGCTCCTATTCTTGTGATTCCCGAGGGAAACCAAGATTTTATTGTTTATACAGATGCTAGTCGAGTTGGTTTGGGTGCCGTTCTTATGCAACGGGAACGTGTTATTACTTATGCTTCTAGGCAATTGAAGCCAGCCTAGACTAGATATGTCACTCATGATTTAGAGCTCGCGGCTATTGTTTTTGCCCTTCATATTTGGCGTCCTTATCTTTTGAGAGAAAAATTTATTCTCTACACCGATCATAAATCCTTGAAGTATCTATTTTCTCAAAAGGAACTTAATTTGCGTCAACAACATTGGCTCGAATTTCTTGCAGCTTATGATATTGATATTCTTTATACCCCCGGAAAGGGAAATGGTGTTGCGGATGCACTTAGTCGTAAGCAACAAGCGGTTGTTTCTATGATGATATCCGAATGGAATGATCTTGGAATTCTATCCACTTGTGAGATTCGAGATCGTGTTTCCGATTTATGTTCATCTCTTGTTTTATGTAGCCATGAGTCTCATCCTTCTCTTTTAGACCGCATTCTTGAAGCTCAAAAGCTAGATCCCGAATTGGCTCTTCTTAGCCAAAATTTTAGGGATAAAATTGATACTGAAGGTTTGAAAGACTTTGATATTGATTCTCGTGGCAGTATTTGAAAATTTGGCAGACTTATCGTGCCAAATATCGGTAATCTTCGTAAAGACATTTTAGAAGATTCTCATCGTTCTAAATTTACCATTCATCCCGGTAGTAGTAAAATGTACGCAGATATGAAGCGACTTTATTATTGGGAGGGTATGAAATCTGATATTGCTAACTTTGTTAAGTGTTGCATGACTTGGCAACTTGTCAAGGCCGAACACCAAAGGCCCGGTGGGTTATTGCAACCTTTAGAAATTCCAATTTGGAAGTGGGATCAAATTTCCATGGATTTTATAGACGGCCTTCCCCGTTCTCGTTCGGGTCATGATAGCTTATGGGTGATAGTTGATAGACTTACTAAATCCGCCCATTTTATTCCCGTTCGGTCCAATCGAACCGTTCCTCTCCTTGCCAAACTCTTTATTAAAGAAATTGTAAAATTGCATGGAGTTCCTTCTTCTATTGTTAGTGATGTGATCCATTGTTTACTAGTGGATTTTGGAATAGTCTTCAAAAAGCTTTGAGAACGAAGCTTAATTTTAGCACCGCTTATCATCCC
Organism: Allium cepa; assembly: GCA_030765085.1. Classification (NCBI taxonomy): domain Eukaryota; kingdom Viridiplantae; phylum Streptophyta; class Magnoliopsida; order Asparagales; family Amaryllidaceae; genus Allium; species Allium cepa. The sequence continues at coordinate 200,342,668 of CM060935.1, forward strand.
CAGTACGATGGATAGACTGAGCATGTGAATCAAACTCTTGAAGATCTTCTTCGTGCATGTGTTCTTGATTTTAGTGGAAGTTGGGAAGATCATATTTCTCTTGTTGAGTTTTCCTATAATAATAGCTTCCAATCTAGTATTCGTATGGCACCTTTCGAGGCACTCTATGGAAGGCCATGCCGATCTCCTTCTTGTTGGCTTGAGGCCGGAGAGAAGATGGTTTTAGGTCCAGATTTTATTCGTGATTCCACAGAAAAGATTGACCTTATTCGTCATAGGATGAAAGAAGCCCAAAGTGGGCAAAGATCTTATGCCGATAACCGGAGAAGGAAAGTAGAATTTTCTGTGGGAGATCTTGTGTTTATTCATGTTTCACCTATGAAGGGTGTTGTACGTTTTAGTCGATCGGGAAAGTTGGCGCCTCGATATATTGGGCCATTTCCTATATCCGAACGTATTGGTTCCGTGGCTTATCGCCTTTTATTGCCGGCTCATTTTTCTGCTATTCATGACGTGTTTCACGTTTCTCAATTACGGAAGTGCCTTTGAGATTCAGATTCTATTCTTGAGCCCGGTGTTGTGGAAGAAATTGAAGTTTCGCCTAATTTAACTTATGAGCAACATCCTATTCGTATTATTGCTTCGGAAGTCAAGCACCTTCGAAATAAAGACGTCCCGCTTGTTAAAGTCCAATGGTCCTCAAATCCTAAAGATTGCTCTTGGGAATCTAGAGAATTCATCGAGCGAACACATCCGGATTTACTTTCCCTTGCTCTTTGAGGTGAACTTCTTATTTCAAATTTCTTTTGTGTTGAATAAGCTTTTATGGTTGTTACTATATTTTTCTTCTTAAATATTGCGAGGATGCAATTTCTTTAAGGAGGGAGTCTGTAACAACCCGCATATTTTATGATTGAATATTTAAATATTTTTATTTTAATATTTTATCGTTTGTCAGATTTTGACCGAAAAGCTACTTTTTGCATACTGTCGAATTAGGACTCGGAACCACTTCCATTGAGTTCAAAACACCGTTTGCGATATTTTTTAGTATAAACTTTGATATGTTTGGGGTTAGTGGAATTTTGCCACTTATTCACTTTGGACTTTGGGTTTGGTTTAGCCCATTAGCCTAAGCTATTAACTCTAGCTCAACCCCCTTCACTTCATAACTTGACTTTCATTTCCTAACACTCAAGCTTCATCAAAAATGGAGGAAGGAATGGAAAATTAATAATCCAACCCCCAATTCTTTGCAAATCCAACATCTAACTCCAAATTCAAAGAGAAGACATTGATTCAAGCTTCTTGGGTTGATTCTCCTTCGCTTTCAAGCTTCTCCTTCATTGATTTTGTGTAAAGGTGAGATTATCTCACATCTTTGTCTATAACCATCTTAGATTGATGGGTATGTATTCCTAACACTTATTCATGTGCATTTAATTTTGGTTTGGATTGAATTGGTGAAAATCCCAATTTTTAGTGTATTGGTTCAAATCTTTTAAAAATCCAATCTTTGATGTTTGAACACGATTTTGGTGATGCATCGAGGAGCCAATACGACCGGGTAGCCTATGGGCATAATCCCCTAGCGTCTGTGCTCGATCGGTTGCAATTTTAATGAGTTTTTGCAGTTCAAACCCTTAGGTCGCTCGGCCTGCACATGAGGCATTTTCGGCCTGCAGTTAGCTCGCTCGGCTTTAGGTCGCGCCGTCTAGTTCGCTCACAACATAGGTCGCTCGGCCCTCTTTACGTCTTAGGTCGACTTAATGCGTTAAGTCGCGCCGTGTTAGGTTGCTCGGCACTACTTAGGTCACTCCACTAAGTCGCGACATGCTTTCGGTCGCTCCGCTAGCTCGCGACATGCGTTAGGTCGCGTGAATGTTAGGTCGCACATCTCTTTAATTCACGCATGCCTATAGGTCGCTGACCTCCCTTGGTCGCTCCATGTTAGCTCGCTACTGCTAGGTCACGCCTTGTTGTTTAGGTCGTGCCACTTTAGGTCGCGCTCCTTTGGTCGTGCCATGCTTTTTGTCCCATCTTGTTGTTAAGTCGCACGGCCATGTTTGGTCGCACATCTCCTCAGGTCGCTCGGCAATTAGGTCGCGTAATGTTGAGCCGTAGGGGTATTTTCACTTTGATGAATTTGGAATCGAATTCTTTGGATTTTATTAACGTCTTCGAACGTGAATTTTGTGACCTATTGTTTCTACAATCATTTTTGTGGTTTGTCACTTTAAAAACATAAAGGTTTCTGCACTAATAGTAAATATCAAAACTCTTTTATCAAAACGATTTCAACTCTATTTTCAATATCAAGCTTGTTTATAACACAATTTTCCAACCTACTAGTATATACAAACCTTTACCTCACTCGTATGAGAAATCTAATTAAACGACTTAGTAAAACAAGTGGTATGAAACACTTGCATTTACTTCGGTGGTTAATTCTTGGACTTGTTCGATTGAACCTCTTGTGACAATTTTCGAGTGGAGATCTACAATTTGTTCGTAAATATTTGAGTTAAGCTAGTGGTTATGGGACATGAGGCTAAGCTCATATATTTACTAACTTATTGCAATTGACACTTCTTGATGATCGATGATGATCATTTTTGCGATTTAGACTAGAAAATGTGCGATGTCTCTTTGTCTACGAGGGAGACTAAACCCCGTTTCTGTGGAGCTTCGGCTCAATTTGGTGGGGTAGCGACCCATGGTCTTCGGGCCGTTTTGTGGAGCTTTGGCTCAAAATTTATGGTTAGCTACCATGGAATAGCGTTCCATTTTGTGATACACGTGTTGGTGAGCTTTGATGCTCCCGTTTTGTGATAGGCCTCCCCCTTTTGTGATTTCTGGATTCCATTGATGATTTCTAGAATTTTGTGTTTCACCAATTTCCGTGATTTTCATTGATATGTGTTATCAATTTTTGTGTATTGGTGAATTTTTGTGACATTAACTTTTGTGATTGGCATTGATATTATTGTCAATATTTATGGTTTTGGTGATTTGGAAAATAAGGAGTATGACATTCCTTTTGATCTTTGAGAATATTCTTGTTATATTGATTAATCTCTTGTTGATTTTCAATTACATACTTATCACAGTATGGCATTATGGTGATCATATGTTTATGTCATATCTCTTATTCTATATCATTTTATCTGATATTTATAGCTAGACTGATCCATTTATTATTTTCTTATTAAATAATACTCGGGTCAGACCGAGATGTCACATGTGCTTCTGCTTGACTTCACACCAGGGATTACCACCCTGACTTTTGGCTAACTACTTAGATTAGTAGTTTTTGTTGTATACATTTAAGACATAGACTCATAGATGTATCCATATTCTTTTGTCTAGCACTTGTAGCTATTCTTTTGTGATATTGTGGATCTTGTTTGACCACTACTCTGATGTACACTTTCATGTGTTATATATTCATATCTATTTCCGTCTTTGTGATATGGATGTCCGCGACTGATATGTGTTATGCTTATTTCTATATTTGTTTCCGAAGAATATATATGTAGCCACTATGTAGTAGCTTTGAGTTTGTATCGGTATGTCGGATTTCCTCCTTCAACCAAACGCATGTGGTACTATCTGACATATCGGTGCTCGCACAAGGCAATTACACGGGTGGCCGCTTCTTAACAGCCTTATTCTCCACCCTAGTTGACGGCATTACCCCGTAGTGTCCTTGGATAGCGTGGGTATAGAGGTGGGGCGTCACATAGCTAATAATCGATTGGAAGTTAATACGTAAGTTGTACGTATATTATTTTATTCGCACAACGATTTGATCCAAATTCGAGCATAGAATTTTGAAATAATCATATCGATCCGAGTTGGGATTTTTCACTCGATTTTCAAAGGCGAACCCTGGATATGGATTTTTGATTAATTTTGGAATTCTCTATCATATTATATGGCTATGCAAGGAGAATGACGATTTCTGATCAAGGAACCATGTCTGAGTCTGCACTAGAGGGTCGTGTGAATGATACTAGTTTTGAAGTGAAATTGTGTGATCGACTGAGCAATTAGAGTTGATATTGCGTACGAATGATATATGTACATCGTACGGGATTAAGTAAAGCAATTATTGAAAATTCTGAAAAGGAATAAATATAATGTTTTTGCAATTAAATGATTGGATAATATTGGCAAGTAAGGTGCAAGTAATTAAAAGCAAAAGATAAATTGATGTCTTTGATTCCAGAAGTAAAATGTAATTGCTCGATAAAAAGGTATGCGTTTAAATTGTTGTATGAAAATGATGATTTTATAATTGAGCCACTTGGCTTTTGCTTTCTTTTGATGATTTAGGCCCATAGATGCAGTTTTATAATTTTCTAGATTTAGCCGCACAAAGGAGATGCTAGCAAAAAATCTTGAAAATTTAGGGAGTTATTAAATTTTGAAAAAATATTTGATAATTAAAAATTTGGTTTTAAATTATAATTTGAATACATGAGGGAATAATATTAGTTGTAATCTATGAATAAGATTGGAAATTAGTAGAGGTGATAATGTGGTTTCAACAAAAATTGTTTCCGAAAGGTGGCTTTAAACTGTTGGTTTTGGGATAAGTTATCGGGTTTTGGATCATTCTTCTTACCTAGCAATTTCGAGAACAACATTCTTATAAGGGGAAAGGAATATAACGACTAAGAATTTTGAATATTTGAAATTGGAGCATTTAATTGATTTTAAATATTTAAAAGTTAATTTTTAACTTGTATTTTAAATATAACTATTTATTGATAAATAAATTATTGAATTTAATAGTTGGAAATTAGTTAAAATATTGAATCTGGAATTTTAAGCTTGTTAAAAATAATTTAAAGTCTTATAAAATTTATATTAATAATACTAAAGATAATAAAACTTTTTAAATTGAATTTAAAGTGATTTATTAAGTTTAAAAAATATATCATTTTAATTTACATTTAACAATAGCCTTACGGGGTCACAGTCTCGGATTTTGACGAAACTAGTTCCGTTCTATCCGTAATAGTGTATTATCCATGGATTTCAAATTTCGTAACGTTTGGAGTTAACGTTTGGTCGTGGGGAGTATAAATGCACTGAAATTTATATCGAAAATTCAATATAATAATTGGGTCCAAAAAGATATCTTCGCCATATGAATGAATTAAGACTCGAAACCTTTCCCATTATGTTCGAAATTGGGGTATAACATTATAAACACCAGCCACTACTAGAAAACATTCCAGTTTCCTACGCAAGATTTCGTACGTCTTTCTTACGCCAAAAGGCGGGGTGTAGGAAAGGCGTAGGAAAAAGGTAGAAAGAGGTAAAGACGTAGGAAATACGTAAGAAAATTTTCTATGCCTTTCCTACGCCAACTTCAATACGTAGAAAAATAATCGAGGCGTAGGAAGGGTGTACGAAATTTCCTACAACAAATTTATAACGTATAAAAGACGTAGATAATCTCCTACGCCATTTCGACGTTCCTGTTAATTTTCTACAAATCCAGACTGGCGTAGGGAAGACGTAGCAAATCCCCTACATAATTTCTACACCATCGCTGGAACTAATCAAAACAAAAATATCTTTTTTTTTTCTTTCACCGTATACGTATACCCATTATAAGAAAAATAACCCTAATCTTCATTGCCAATCTCTTCTTTACGGCTGCGTGAAAATGACGGCGAGGCTAATCCTTAAAACAAAAAATTGAACCAATAATCCCCAAAACGCAAAATTCCATACAACCCCTGCCCAAATTGCGCGATCTGACAAGCTTGAGACGAGGCGGTGCTGGAGGCAGCTCGATGAGGCGATGTCGAAGGTAGCTCGACGCGTGACCTGTGGAAAGTTGAATTTTATTATTATGAATCTTTTCTCAGTTGAAAATATATAAGCGAATCCAAATGCGAATCCCTTTAAGAGGAAGCTGAATTTGGAAACCGTCGTTGAAAATGGCGGGACGAGTTCGAGCTCATCTGATTCCGGCGTTCAGGTAGAATTTTTGTGCATATTTACTATTTAGTTGGCGTAAAGATGTAAGTTTAAAAATAAAGGTAGATAAATTTGCATTTGTTAGCAAAAACTTGGTTTCAAAGTACTGTTGTTGATATAAAATCTAAGAAGTTACGGTAATTTCCCTTTTTGATTCGAAAAAGTCGACCAACCTAAAAGGGGAAAACGAAGCGAAAGAGGAAGAAGAGAAGGTGGTATTTCCAAAGGAGGGGTTTCAGAAGTACGTGAGAAAGATAATTCATATGGAAAGAGTTGGAAGGTTGATAATTCATATGCAATGCTTTTTGCTTTCAACTTTTTACAAATTTGGTAATTAAATTACTTTGATGAAAATTTCAACATAAAGAAATTTGAACCTAGTTTGCCTTTGACTACAAGAGTTCTTTTAACAATGCTTTCTGTGTCTTTTTTTTACTTGTTTTAAATTGTATCAAAATAGTTCAAAGTTACTTTTCTGAAACAAGTAATTTGACACAACTTGTGCTAAAAGGTTGATAAATAACAAGCAATGCTTTTTTGCATATAATTTTTTTACATATTTGGTAAGTTGCTTAGATCAAAACGGTTTTCAAGTTCTATATTGAAGAAAAGCTTTAAATTGGAAGATAATGGTGACTAAAATTTAGTTGTTTGATGTTGTGTAGGTGGACAAGCGCCACTGTTTCGATCTCTTAGTGATCCAACTGATGATAGAGGCTAGAAGCAGCTCTTGGGTTTTGGATTAAGTTCAAGGTTTTCTTTGTAACTTGAATGTTAGTAATGGTGCTAGTTTTTTTTTCCTTCTTTTCCTTCGGACTTGAGAGTACTGTTAGAGTAGAATAATAACATATATGATGTAGTGATGATTTCTCTCTTTGTTTCAGCTTTGGATGTACAAACTATATTAGCATTCAGATGACTGCAAATTTATTTTAGCAAAAATAAAGGAGCAGAAGTATGTATATGTAACAAGTATTGTTGTTGATGGTGGTTAGTGGTTGGTTTGTGGGGATGACTGCTGCTATGGCTGATGACGGTAGCTGCTGTTCAGCAGTGTAGATATGTAATGTTAGCCTTGGTGTTTGAATGGTTTTAGTGGTGAATGGTGAAGAGGGCTTCAAGCAGTGGTATGGTACAAGGTTGGTCAGAAGTGTGTTGATTGGTGTATTGAATGGGAATGTATGTATCAGTTGCTATATGGCAGTTTATTGAAGGACGGTGAGTGTGACACTGGGGATGGAGTGTGTTGTTGGCAAGTCGGGTGGAGGAAGTGGAAGGCAAGTTAGGTGAATATGAATGACAGTTATGTTGGATGATGGTAGCCAGTCAGTGGTAATGATGTGGTGTGCTAATGATTGTCAGGTAGGAAGAGCCAGACAGTTGTATATGGTATGATCGAGAGTAGTTTAGGCAAGGTGATGATCAGTGGAGTTTAAGGCAGATATGAGTGGAGAGGAGGAGTGATTGCACTGTGGTTATGTCAAGGTGGTCAATGGGTGGTAAGGAGAGGGAAATGCAGTAAAGTATGATTGATGGTTAAAGGCTGTATTTCTGGTAATTGATGGTTGTTGTTGTGATGTTGTAAGAGGAAGAAAAATAAGTGTAACATAAGTGAGTATTTGAGAGTAATATGCAAATGCAGGCATGTTGAAAGGAACCGTGGAGTAGTATGTGTAGCAGTTTGACAATGATGGTAGGGTGTTCTAAATGAATGGATTTCCAATCAGTTTCTCATAGTAATAACATAAGAATGAAATTCAATCAGTAGCAAAGTGATTTATTCATTAACTTCTGATAGTTGAAGCTCGATCTCAAATTTTTTACTCTGCTAGTGATTTGTTTGCAGGCTGGCAACAGACATATTGACTGCGCTAGTATATATATATGGTAACGAGAAGGATGTACTCCCATCTTTTAATCTTCGTATTTTTCTTCTTTTAATAGTGAGATTAGGTAATTTGGAAAATACTTCTCTAACATGGACTATCATCAGGTTGGAGATGCGATGAAACATGTATTGGAAACATGTTTTGGTAATATATGATTTGATGGAGTGTTGAATGATTGTAGAGGGTATTTTTTATTCATAGTGGTAAGTGTATGATGTCATGTATCATGGACATATCATTGTATTATTTTGATATATAAGAACTTGATTAATATTGTTTGACTTTGTAATATGAATGAGATATTTGTTTCTTGAATTAAAGAAAAATGATTTGATGTTAATCTTTTTGTTGAAATGTGTATATGTGCAATAAGTTGATTTTAGTTTCTATGATTTAATATGGTGAAATGAAACACAATAGTAATATATCAAAATTGCTTCAGAAAAAGCGTAAGAAAGGCGTAGGTAAAGGGAATATCGATGCAGCAAAAAGTCATGTGCATGGTGTAGCAAAACCGTAGGAACAATGAGACGTAGGGAAGGCGTAGAAAAATCATGGCGTAAGGAAGACGTAAGAAACAACACAACGGATGGCGTAGGTAAAGCGTAGGTATTTTATTAGCTACGCAAGTTTTACCCATGCCAAAATTGGCGTAGGGGTTACGTAGTTATTGCATTTACCTACGCCCCGCCTACGCCATTTTGGCGTAGGCAAACCGCAGTTTTCTTGTAGTGAGCGGCATGCCTCGATAGGAGGTCAAGATTTTACGCTACGAAATCGAGACAATTTAAAAAATTTAATAATACATTTATAAAATTGACTTGACAAATTTCTTTTACAACATCTTTATTTTCTTTTCAAGTCACTATTCACCTATCTAAACATGCAACGATCTCGTCTTCTTTTCTTTTTTAAAAACGCACGCAGTAGAATGGTTCAAGAAAAAAGAAAAATATATGCAAGCTTTAAAATTCATTTCCTCAAGTTATACTTAACGAAAAAATGCAAAACAGATTCCTAAAATCCTATTTTGCTAGAGTTTCATCCTGGGATGATTTTTAAAGGTCGGGCTTCGTTCTTGGAATCAACAGTGAAGATGTAAAAGAGTCGAGAACTAGGGTTGGAGTTCGCCATTGTTTTGGACCTCGTTAAGTGAAATGGAGGGTAGAATCGTGATGAGGAAGGCGAGACACACCTGGGGAAGGATTTTCATGGCATACGGCTGCCGTTTGAGGATCGCGACAATAGCGAGCTCATGTTCGCCTGCAAATGTTGCATTTTGATTTTGACACTTGGAGGTGGCGTATTAGTGGCGGTTGAGTTGAGAAGGAGGAGGCGAACGTGTGGGCAAGGTTGGTTGGTAATTTTGGCATATCGATCATAGTATCATCACATGCACGTGTGCATTAATTGGGAACAGGTACAGGCAAAAAAAGGAGGAAGAAGAACAGGTCTGGTTCAGGTTGTTTGTTTTATGGGTTTGGCCGGTTAAGAAAAGAAAAAGAAAGGTAGCGGTCAGGTTTGTCTAGTGGGTTGCGGTAGGGTACCCCATGGCCGAGCTTTGTTGAATGGGTAAATTGATTTAAAATTTTAATTGGGTATATTGATTATATTAATTTAAAAAACAATTTTTATAATTCTATAATTTTCGCACACGAGAGCGAAATTGAACACAAAAAGGGGCATTGGATTTGTAACGACGGAGTTGACGCTATGATTTGGATTGGAGCAATTTTGAGCTTCTAGAAATTTATAGTTAAATTCGAACGCCGTTTAAATTTAATCGGAACCGGAATGCGAAAGTGACAGAAAATCAAGGTGAGTTAATCTCACTCAATTTTGGATTCACAGCAATTAATTTTAAATAGTTAAAATTAATTATTGATTGGTTGGTTGAATTTGATAAACTATTATCAATTGGATGTGATTTTATATATAGTAGTTATATAGAATGGAGTGATTGATATATCCGCATATAAGTAGCAGATGAGACCCTATGCACGCAGCATAATAGCGGATGACCCTATATACCGTGATATTCCCTTTAAAGTAGGATTAATATTTGTATATTGTGTTAACATTTATGGTTGCAGGGAAACAGGTTGGAGGAATCCAACTGGATTCCTCAAAAATGTTGAATTTAATTTCATACTCAATGATATGAATATATGGAATAATCTGTGATAGATTTTAGCGTTATTGAATTTATTTGGTGTTATTGTATTACTGGTTAGATTTTAGTATTTTTAAATGCCAATGATAAATGTTTAAAATTTGGAAAGAAATTAAAAGAAGAATTTGAAGTAAAAAAAATTGTAGTGAAATTTTGGATTATTTAAAAGAAAGGAATTTAGGAAATAAATAATAGCTTGTTTTTAAAATTTTATTTAATAATTCCGGAAATATGGAAATATACAGATTTTTGAATAAATGTGAAAAGAAGGGTTTTAAATAATAGAACTTAAGCAATATTACTTACTATAAAAGGATTTATTTTTAAATCGAAGTTTAAATGGTTGGAAGAATGAAAAGGGGATTTTGAAAATAAAATATAGGATTGCCATACTTGATTTTAAATTATAAAAAGGAAGTGGAATCAGAATGTAGTGGTTTTGGAATACTGTTGGGTTATTTTGTAGAAAATGATTTAAAATTTAAATTTAAATTAGAAATTGATTTAAAATTGATTAATTGTTGGGAAACCATTTTAAACAGGAAATGAGACTATGGAATTCATAAACGAAGTTTATAAATAAAGTGAGGTAATTATTGGTGGATAAATTTGAATTATAAATTCATGTTGAGGATTTATAAGGAGATGGATAAATTGGCTTTAAAATAAATGGTAGATTATTTTCAGAAATGTGGAAAGGGAATTTACGGAATTGAGATGTAAATTAAATTGGAAAAAATCGAGAGAGATTTATAAATGTTAGACTGGTTATAATTGGAATTAGGAAATATATTTTATCAAGGAATTGATTTGCTTTTTGAAGAAAGGATTTTAATTATTACTGGGTAAAATTTAAATGTGTTTAAAGAATTTTTCAGAAAAAAATTAATTACTTAGTTGTTAAAAAAAATATTTAAAGTATATTTAAATATTAGTTCAGCTAGTTTACAGTAAGTCAATTTTAATTTAAGATTTAATTAGTATTATTTTTTTCAAGGATAAATTATTCGATATTAATATTTTATATAAAGCTTTTATTTAAAAATTAGTTTGCCTAGAGTTTAACTTAGAAAATTTGTCATAGAAATTTCATAAGTATTATTTTGAAAATTTTTAATCGAAGCTTCTGAAAGTATTTGTATATTCGCATGGCGAAATCGGAGGCATTGAGTGCCTGAGTTAAGTCTAGGATTTCTGTGGGATAGAGACGTAACCGTTGAGCTGTGAATCTATGGTTTGATACTACAATGGTACTTTCAAGATTATTTTAAAAGATTTCTAATTTTTTGGAAAGATAGTTTACGAATATACTAAATTCGATAAGATACGTACATATTCTTGGATAAAGAGATTTAATTTATATAAAATTAAATAAAAATGAGACATTGTGTCTTCAATGGAAAAATGGAATATTTTGTTGAAAGATTGTTTATTTGATAGTTAAATAACCGACTATCAAATCTGGACCTGAAATATAACCTTGGTGATATCTAGGAGAAATACGGGATATATATGGTACAGTTACCATTCGAGGTGCTATGTTGTACGTATAAACTTGTTTCATTCTTCTAGGACGTTGATAAGGAAATCCATCCACTAATGGATAGGATGTGATCTCTGATCTTATTTTCGTTTGATTATTTCCTAAGAAACCGGGGTTGAGTTTACCGAGAAATATCTAACATTATTTTCGAAGAGACCGGGATTGGATAAGTTATCCGAAAACCACTTCGATCCAACGAGTACGTTGTCAAAAGGAAAACAAGAGCATGGAGTCAAATATGGAGCAGTGAAGTGCAAGGGCTAATCGGCACTAATCTTGAGGATTTTTCCAAAATAGATGTAGTGGGAATAGTTCCTTCAATTCCGTTCGGGCTCAGAACGGACTTGTAAGGATGGATGCCATCAGTACATTGTCATTGGAAGACAATGAGCATTCTAAGTTAAAATTGCTTAAAAGTTAATCGTAGCCTCTAGCCTCATCAACCAGGAATGACTGAAAAGCAGGGGAGATGCAGCAAGGCTAAGTGGGTAGCACCCAATTATGGTATGTTTACCACCTTTCTAGATACCCTCGGATACTATTTCTACAATTTATGGAAGGAGCTCTGAAAAGGGCGGGAACACTCGGGGCGATAGCATATTTGGTCTATCCATGTTAGAGATACTCCGGTCTTGTGTTGCAAGGGATCCCGACGTGGTCCTCGGTACGCTATTCTAGACGTATACTGTGACAGGTGATACCCTAGTACCTAGTCTTTCATATGGAACCCATTCTCCAATAAGCGTCGTATGATTTTGATTGTGCCCAACTATGCTGGAACATGAGATGCAATCATTTTAGCTATTTGAATAAGTATTTGTGTTTAACACTGCTATAATATCAAAGGATTTGATATGAAATGTTTTGGTTATCGTAAGGTAAAAACCTGTATTGTTTATATATGGCGTGGTCTTACGAGATACCTTTTATTTTCAAAGGATTTTAAAAACTTCAATAATTCAAATTGAGTGTGTTTTCTCATGTTGGTTTTCAAGACTGACTCGGGTGTTATTTTATTATAATGCTCGGCTCAGACCGAGTATTATAGATTTAGAATGGGATCCTATGAATCTCAGGAGACCAGCTGAATGGCGAAGACATATTACCTGTATCTGATTTGTATTTGCTGCGTATTGTAGGCTGTATATTCAGGTTTTTTAAGGACATGTTATTGTAATTGTCTAGTGTTGTGTTATGGATGTGTTGTACTCTGATGATGTAAGGTATAAAAACATTTATTGTTATTTATATAAAGACCAGTTGTTATCTATTATATATTTTTCCACTGCAATTGTGAGATTTTTTGTCGTTAATTCTATTTTCTTCTTCTACCTCTTTCTTCTTTTCCCTAACGATCTGGTATTTTTGGCATTCGATTGTTCGACATGTAATACAGTGGACATATTGATGTCGATTTTCGAAGGTCAAAAATCTCGGTCGTGACACTTCTCAATCAAATCAATATGAGTACCTATTCAGATCTAAGGTTTCATGATTAATCAATTCTGAAGATATTGAAATTCTAACAAATGGTAACAGAACCACCCATTATTGATTTCATGGTGAAAAATTCTATGCAATTTTTTATAAGTACATTTTGAATTGAACTTTTTTTACAAGTCCTGTAATTTCTTACTCAAGTTTTAGAACTATTTAATCTATATATCAAGGCTTTTCTATTGATGCTTTTGGATTTGATTTAGTATATTTTTAATATTATAAATTGAAAGGCCCATTTGTGAAACTATCCCGATGTAAAAAGATAGATCTAAATGATTTGTATGTTATTTTGAAATAAGTTAGAATCTTGAAATCATTAAATTTATGGGAAATAATCAAAATTCCTATAAATTGCAGTAATAAATCATGTTGGTTAAAACAATCAGATGTTTGTTGTTGTATATTTTGTAAATAAGCTGTGAATTTTAATGTGAGGAATTTTTTGGATGTGATATGTACAATAATTTTCTTTAATGTTTATAAATGGTATAAACATATATATATATATATATATAATTTAGAACCATTTATGCTAGTAATATAAATCCGTTTCTATGATTATTTTACCTTAATCAACTTTTGATTATATAATTTGGATATGTATGTGTGCGTGTATATAGGGTATTTTGGTTATTTCATAAATTTGATTAATTAGAAATAAAGTATGCTCCTTTAAAGTTTATGTTTATTTTATTACTGAAATAAATTTTAACATGACACTAATTTACATTTTATACCACATAACAGTCAATTTCATTTATTTCTTATCCTTAATGTATTAAATGTATTTGTTATGGTAATAAATTAATTATGCATTTATCATAAATGCACTAAATGCGTTAGTTGCAATAAATTTAACGATGCAGCATGTTTTTATGTGGAATAAGAAATGGCATACGGTTTATTATTGGATGCATTTTAGTTAATAGATATAGATATTTTAAATGTTTTACCCATGCTCATTAAAAACGTGTTTCGCTTTCGTGCTTTGGTTATCATAAAATAAAAGGAGCGACAATTTTCATAGTTTGCCAAAATGCATGATTACTATCTTAATTAAGTATTCACATAATAAACTTATGACAAAGTCACGCGGTAACATTATGTATAGCTATATTATGGTTCAAATGTACACCATAGCCACTACATTCTTTCATGTCGTTTACTATGACATTTACAATGTTATTTTTGTATAATTTTATGTGGCATTTAATTCTAGCATTCATTCATGATATGTGTGATTTATTTATGATGCCGTGTATCATACTTATCTAAGGAATGTCATGAATGTAACAACATACTTAAAGTAAAAGATTATAACAATTATAATTATAACATGTTGTGCCATGTTTATAATTTTAAGATTTTCAAGTGCCATATAGACCTAAAGCATTTTCGAGAGTGTTTCATAGCACTCGAAATATATTGTACGTACACTAAGAAATAAATTCAAATAATTTTTGGTTCATCTATGCAAACTAATGGTAAATATCCTATATTCTAAGAGCTAACTGAAATAACATGTCATCAAAGTGATCTCTCTTATTTTACCCACGTGTGATGATAAATAAGTGATAATTATGAGGTTTTGCAAGTGATTAACTAATCGACCCAAAGGAAGATTGTTATTTGACTTTAATTTATCATTAGTGTTTGATGATTATAACAAGAGTACCACTTATAGTTAATACTACTGTCCAAAGACTCGATATTAATATTGTGTTAGGTGTCCTGAGAAGAGACTTACCGATTAGTTGAATTTACTATGCCTGATATTTGGATATGAGCATGTACAGTAAATCTTTATTTTTGTTCAATTTTAAAATAATTTGACCAAAGTGTCTACCTATTTTAATAATGTTCTTATCTTATTTGGAATAACTCTAAGGATTAGTAAGAGAACATGTGGGTTTTTCTTGACTTCATGGATTAAGATCATGCAATTAGGAGGACCACAACCCTCTATTACAGTTGAATATTCTTATAATGTTATGAAGGACGTTGAGAGGCAGATAATTCAAATTGCAAGAGTTAAATGATCATAAGGTATAATATGTCAAATGCTTTCATGGGTGTGATATCCATATGGATAATAAATTCAAAAGAGTTTTTTTACAAACTAAAAGGTTTTTTTAAAAAAAATGACAAGGGGAACAAGCACGCTTTATATTATATTGCTTGATTCCGTAAAGTCAATGTAAGGGAAAAATAAATAAGTACTATATGGAAAAATGTTGCTTCAAAAATCAAAGGCACTCAAGTTATTGTTTTTTTGTGTTACTCACTTTATTCAAACTATAACCATTTTAAGATTATTGTTAAATTTCTTTTTAAGGAAAAAATGATAGCTTATTCATCTCATTTAGCATTTTGTTAAGATGAAGCATGTAAAATTGAAAGTACCCATTTAACATACATTGTAAATAATTGTATAAATAAACATAAAGAAGTCGCTAAGAACATAGAAGAAAAGAATTAATATATAGATATATTAATAATTGTTTCTTTAATTAAATATGTAGGCATATAAAGTAAAGTATACTAGATATTTTTAAGTTATTATTGAGATTTCAGTTATATTGTTTTGATCTATTTGATAGTTTCGCTATGTTGTCATTTAGACAAATTTCGGTTTTCTATTTCTAAAATGAACAAATTAGGTTATTATTGTTCATTTAAAAATAATAAGATTAATTTATGCATAAATCCAAACATTATTGGAATTAACACTCCTTATGTCTAAAATGTAGCTTAGACATATATGTATGTATGCATGCATGTATGTATGCTAAATACCTTTTGTAATTAAGTCTCAAATTTTGATTTGGTGATTAATATGGTTATTTGTTTTCGCTTGCTAAATAATTCTAGACTAATGCACTAAGGATGGAAAATACTCTATTGATATTCTTTGTGACTTAAAAGTTATAGTTTTAAGAACCGCCTATGGAAAAGATTTAAGACGGGAAATGCGACAATTTTTTAGAATGTCGAGTTTGGAAAGAGAAATATGGTATGGATCATTGTCTTTATAGAGATCATTATCTTTGATTCAACTACAATTACTTCTTCGGATAATGTATATGATTTATTTCCTTTCATTAACAAGAAGTAAATTAGGAACCATAATAGGGCAATGTTAAACGAAATTTTCAATTGATGATTACTATTTCAAGAAAACAAATTCAACAACCTCAGAGTCCAAGGTCATTAAGAAAATCCACTTGAAAAGGAAGAAATACTATTCTGGATGACTATGCAGTATGTCTTTGTAAAGATAAATTTGAATTAATGAAGATGATTCTGTGGACTTCCATCAATCCATACAAGTTATTAATTTGAAATGTGAATTTAAGATATAAATATATAGTGTGAACCTATAAGGACAATAAAGTTTGAGATTTCTTCTCCTAGCTTAGGTAATAAAATCATTGGTTATGAATAACTATTCAAAATCAAAAGGGATCAGGTGGGCAATATGGAAATGTATAAGTCTCTTTTATAGAAAAGACTATTCTTAAAAGGAAAATACTTTTTTAAAAGGCTTTCTGTTCGATTTTAGTGAAAGATTCTTTAGAATCACTTTGTAATGACCCAATTTTTCGACGCCCGAAAATCGACATCAATACGTCCACTGTATCAAATGCCGAACAATCGAATGTCGAAAAACAAGACCGTAAGGGAAAGAAGAAGGAGGTAGAATAAGAGAAAAACAAAATAACATTAGAATCTCACAATCATAGTGGAAAAATATATAATAGATACTTCTTCTTTCCTTTAGGTTTGGTTTTTCGGCATTCGACTGTTCGGCATTTGATACAGTGAACGTGCTAATGGCGATTTTCAAGCGTAGAAAAATCGGGTCATTACACAATTTAGGGCTTGTTGCAAATCATAATTTTGAGCAATATCGAAAGGATATTAAATTCACGTTTCTTAACAGAGATAATAATGAAAAAACTACAGATACTTACTTATGGAGTATTCTTTTATATTAGTGATTCAAATACACCATTATTATTTTTGGGCTAATATTTGGGTTATCACAAAAGAGCTAGGAAGATAAGTGCATAAAAAGGTTCAGTATGCAAACTGCAAATCAATTGATTCTCTTTTTTCAAAAGAGACAAATAGTATCTTATATAGTGATATAAGCACATTTTTGAAGCTAAAGAAATACAAAAGATTTCTCATGCATTTGCAGTGTGGAGTCTAATACATGCTAAGGCATATACACATATGGATATTATGTGTATTGTTTGGCAATATCTTATTGACAATAAAAGTGGATCAATGATTAGTCGTCAAAATGGTTACAGGATATCATTAAGGAACATAAAATAATATGCTCATGGATAAAATATTAGATTGGTTGAAGATTATAAAGTTTTACGATCCAAATATTTTGGAGCCAAAATTATAAAAGATCAACTTCAGATAATAATATAATTTTTAGGTGGAGCTATATAAGAAAAGTTGTCTTACGTACAATAACAGCCTCCTCTATTTTGGTACTAACCTTTATATTTGTTTATAGTGCATTCAACGACGAAAAATAATTGCAAAATTTTAGCACAGAGTTATAAGTTATATAGCGATAATAAATAACATATTGTTTTCCAATAAGGGGAGAGTGCAAAATAAATTGTAATTTATAGAACATATTGTGACAAACTCCATTATAGCGGATCTGTTTACAAAAGGATTATCATACAAGGTCTTTCATGAGCGATTTTCTCAATTGTTGTAACTTTTATGTAAGGATATTTGAGTTTAGGGGGAGTTCGTATTTGGAACTGTCATATGATACATTGCGCTATACTTCGGTTACAAATTTATATGTTTATGTATATACATACATACATACATACATATATATATATTAAGTTCTTTTTTTATCAAAAATAAAGTAATAAAGTTTATTTTGCTGTCTAGATTGTTCAAATATTGAACGTTTTGATCTCACTAAAGTAGGATCAATTGGAAATAGACATGCATATATCACATCTGATGTAATTTCCATGTTAGGCATCCATGATTGATCTATGTAATTTGATTGTATTATTATATATGACTATTGATAGGTTTAGTTACGCTAAATGTTACGAAAGTCGCTTTGATCCTTTACCAATATAGTTAATGGATGAGATTGTTTCAGAAACACCTTATGTTATAAATACCCAATTTTGGAGCTCATAAAATTACATATTTATAAAGAAATTACATATATGGCCTAAGAGGAAAGAAACAACTTTGTGTGTGTGTGTTACTTCTTTTCTTCTAGATCCTTACCGACTTCTTCATCTTTATTTTTACATTTACTTACAATTTATGTTAAATGTGTACTTTCAATCTTACATGCTTTAAACTTTTTTTTTCTTACCACAATGCTAAATAAGTTTAATAAGAGGTCACTTTATTCTTAAAAAATAATAATTAATTATAATCTTAAAAAATTTATATTATGAATAAAGAGAGTACAAAAAAAGAAAAATAACCGAGGTGCCTTTATCTCCTGCAGTAACATTTTCCGTATAATATTCATTTATGTTTCCTATATTTTGACTTTATAGAATCAAGCATTGTAAAATGTGCTCGTTCCCCCTTATCTTTCGACAAAATTCTTTTCATTCTTAGTAAATAACTCCTAAAATAAGTTATCCCCATGGATACCACATCCTTGAAAGCTTTTTAGATTTTTTACCTTATGATCCTTTGACTCCTACTGTTTGAATTATCCCACCAGTCAATGTTCTTTATAATATTATAAGAACATTCAACTATAATAGGGGTAATTGTGACCGACATAATTACAAGATCTTGATCCGTGAAGTCAAAATCAAACAATATGTTCTCTTACGAATCTTTAAAGTTGGTCCTAAATGTTGAGAATATTATCAAAATTAGCAGACACTTTAGTCAAATTAGTTGAGAATTGAACGAAAATAAAGTTTTCTGTATATGCCCATATCCAAATATCAACCATATTAAATTCGAGTAGTTGGTAGGTCTCTTCTTAAGATGCCAAGTACAACATTAATATCAAGTCTTTGGATAATAATATTAAGTGTAAGTGGTACTCTTGTTCTAATGACCAAATAATAATAATAAATTAAAGTCAAATCATAATCTTCCTTTGGCTCGATTTATTATTCACTTGTAAAACCTTATAGTTATCTCATTTTATAATCACATATGTGAAAGTAATTTGACCATATGTAAGTCTTCCTTTGGGCTGGCTAATATTCGCATGAATAAATATACACGAATATCAAACATTTTTCATTAAAAACTAAAATAAGAAAGGTCACTTTGGTGATATGTTATTTTAATAAGTTTACTTGGAATTTAGGATATTTATATTTAGTTTGCAAACACACCAAAAATACTTAATTTATTTTTTAATGTAAGTATAACATATTTCAAGTGCTATAAAACACTCCCAAAAATGCTTTAGGTCTATATGACACTTGGAAATCTCAAAATTTTAACCGTGGCACGATATGTTTTAATCGTATCTTTTATAACCTTTTACTTTAAGTATGTGGCTATATTCATGACATCCCTAAATAAATATGATACAAGGCATCATCAATAAATGATATAAAAAACATCATGGATGAACGCCAAAATTATATGCCACATAAAATTATACATGAATGATATAGTAAATGTCGTACTAAATAACATGAATAAATGTAGTAGCTATTATGTATCTATGAGCTATAATATAGCTATACAAATGCTACTATATCACTTTATCTTTAATTCATTAATTGAATACTTAAAAAAAGATTAGTAACTATGCATTTTGGGAAAGTATGAAAACTACTCTTTTTATTTCATGATAAGCAATGCATGAAAGTGAAATATATTTTAAATGAGTAGGTAATACATATAAAATATCTATATCTATCAAACATAAATATATCAAATAATAAACCATATGTCTTTTCTAATTCCAAATACAAACCTGCTGCATCACTAAATTTATTGCAACTGAAGCGTTTATTGCATTTATGATAATAAGTTAATTAATTTATTGTGAATATTAGGCTTACGTCCCTAATAACTTACAAACTACACAAAAACCCCAGTAAAAATATATAAATTAGGTCCCTAGAATTAAGTTATTAAGTAATTGCATGCAGTTATGCAATTATTTACTGAATAATTGTAGACACTGATTCAATTATATCCAAAAGTTGCATAAATTTATGCAATTTTCTGGTGAACAATAGCGGAAATTTCCGCAATTTTTTTGGTGAATAATTGCGTAATTTTCGCAATTTTTTTGGTGAATAATTGCGGAAATTTTTTCAATTTTTTAAAAAAATTGCGAAAATTACCGCAACATTTAAGTGAATAATTGTGGAAATGTCTGTAATTTTTTGATATAACTACATAAATATCTACAATTATTTACTGAATAATTGCATAAGTGTATGTCATTATTCGGTAACTTAATTCTAGGGACCTAATTTGCAAACTTTTTTTTACTGGGATTTTTGTGTATTTTGGAACTTATAAGGGACCTGTGTCAAACTGTCCCTAATTTATTATCATAACAACCACATTTACTACATTTATGATAAAAAAAATAAATGCAATTGACCATTATGTTATCCAAAATGTAAATTTGTGTCATGTTAAAATTTATTTCAATAATAAAATAAACACTTTAAAGGAGCATACTTTATTTTTAATTTTTTGAAATATCCAAAATATCTTTTATATATCCCCAGATGACTTAACCAAGAGTTGATTAAGGTAAAATAATCATAGAACTGGATTTTTATTACTTACATAAGTGATATCTATCCATACCATTTTTAAACATTAAAGAAAATGACTGTACATATCAGATCCAACGTATTTCTTACTTAAAATTCACAGCTTATTTATAGAATATACAATAATAAAATATGGATGTTCTAACCAACATAACTTTTATATGAAATTTAGATGAATTTAGATTATTTTCTAAAATTTATTGATTTCAAAATTCTATCTATTTCATAAATAACATATAAATCATTTAGATCTATCTTTCTACACCAAAACAGTTTAATAAATCAGCCTTTCAATTTACAATATATAGAAAAAATGATACTAAATCAAATCCAAAATCAACACAAAAAAAGCTATAACGATCCTGACTCGATCTTCGAAAATCGGCACCGAATACGACACTTATATTCAAATGCCGCAGATCTAAACGTCGAATCTGGTGCGCCGGAGCTTATAACACCATTAAGTACAACACAGCGGAAAAAAATGAATAATACATTGATATACAGCATTGATACAATAGATATCAATATACATTAGAGATATGACACAATAAAATAGCAGCGGAAAAGAAAATAGCTAACACCAGCAACATAACAAATAACTCCAAAGG
Organism: Allium cepa; assembly: GCA_030765085.1. Classification (NCBI taxonomy): domain Eukaryota; kingdom Viridiplantae; phylum Streptophyta; class Magnoliopsida; order Asparagales; family Amaryllidaceae; genus Allium; species Allium cepa. The sequence goes on from CM060935.1 coordinate 200,364,177, forward strand.
AATGCATCCCCAAATCCAATGCTCTAATCCAAAGCTAGCTCGAACCAACATCACTTATCACCTAGATAAGCAACTCTCGTCCAAATACAAAGACTAGACTAACTCCAGACAATCTACACACCTGACTATCTGAAAAAACCCAACTCTAGACTGCCCATGTGGAAAATTGTGGGCACCCAGAGTTTATGATAGGAATAATAAACTCCGAGTCAGTCATGGGATTGGTGTGAGTAACAAAAACAGTTTGGTCTTTAAAACAAACAACAAGAGATTTTTAAAGGAATCCACAATGCATTTTAGAAAATGAAACTACCATAAGGCCTCCCGCCACACACACAATGCAAACGCAGACTTGGAGGAGATTTCTCCTTACGACAGTCAAACATGCTTGATACCAGAAATTTTTTGATATTATTATAATAAGTGCACAGTGGAAAACATTTCGAAAGTAGAATATAAATCTTAGCCAGCATAGGTACCATTATATTATGCCCGCTATAGCTACCATTTTAAATGGCAGGTTCTACAACTAAAACCGTACAAGGCTCGTATTGTTTTGTTTGGATTTTCCAACAAATGGTCGGGCTAAGGAACTTCCCACTGTCCATGGGTACGCCTCTAGCGGGACGTCCCGAGAACTTAACCAGCTCTCTGCCAACACAAGGCCGGGTTACCTCTGTAACTAGGTAACTACTAAACGAGCATGCCACTCCCCGGTCCTTTGGGACCTTTTCCGAGGTGCCTCTAAAGCAACAACCACAGAGTAAATGAGATTGGAGCCACCACATAAGTAAATATCTGGGCTCCATACCATGATACCACCCTTTACCAAAAGGGAATGACACACCCTAAAGGGCGCGACCCTCATAACCTTGCCGCATCTTTCATGTTTCGACCATTTTCGGGCTGTGAGGTCCTGATGCAGTCTCATCCACAAAGCTACGCTTTACACTAAAGCCATTCTTTGATCACAAATGATCTACAAATGATCAACACGCAGCAGCACCCAGCAAGCCACACTACCAAATTGGGAATATATCGCTGATAACCTTCAACTACATAACCTCTGAGCTCGTACGTCTCAGAGAAGGGTGTTAAGCTAAGAGAATAAATTCTCCCCCACCAATAGATATGTATTTGAAAGAAATCTGCTTTATATCTCAAAGTGTAGTGTCAGACATGTAACCATACAAGTCTGTTCTGGGTTCGAACAGAACCGAAGGCACTTTTGAAGAAGCCCTTGCAAATCCGGGTATTCACAATCTCGATCGGACTTACCATCACTTAGGGAATCTCTATGCCGGTGCGACTCGGTGTAGAGACAATCGATAGGTTATCTTATCGTTTTCACAAATGCTCGGTCTTCACCACCGGTCTTCAAATGCTATCCATATCGACGTATCATTATTCGGAATGTATTATATGACACATAGGTCCTTTCTCGGCTAAACCAAATAGTGAGCGCAACATTTAAAAACATATGGATATGGGATTTCAATTAAGTCACAACTTAATAATTCAAAACTTTCTTTCAAATGGTTTAAACAAATTACCTTTTTCAAATCTTTCAAATAAAATATTTATTTCACTATGTTCACCCATTTTCACAAAGACCCATTTACGGATTTCAAAACAATTTCCATTTCAATTGGATAAACTCGTTTAAAACCTTTAAATTAAAGATTTAACTTATAGCTTTCAAACCGTTCCCATAACTTGGAAAATCATTTTCATTTAAAATTGAAATCCCTTTAACACAAATCAGAAGTTTAATACTTATGTGAATGCTTTTATTATTTGAAAACAAATAGTTTCCATATCAGAAAGATCCAATTATATTTACACGAGTTAAAGCCTTTGAATTTAAATTCAAATTTCTAAATAAATACCTTTAAAATATTAACACATATAAACTCATTTATAAGTTAAATAGCCTTTTGAAACGCTAGTTTCCAAATCATAGAATTCAATTTCAAATATTGAATTCAAATTTAAATCAAAATATTTAAATTTCAAAACTCAATCAAGTTATTCAAAATAATTTTCATCTTTGAAATTCCATTTCAAATATTGAATTCAAATTGTCTATTTAAAAATCACTTCAAAATTCTATGACTTAATCTATTTCCTCGTGAAATCCATATTGGTGTGTGTATAAGTGTGGTCAAGGGGTTTAACACAATAGTGCAACATTATTCAACCATCACAGATTAAAACATAGAAATATAGTTGATAAGCGATATAAACTGTAACGCTTATCATCCATTCACAGATTTACAGATAATATACAAATGTAAATAATGAATAAATTATAAACGGCTCAATCCACAGAACAAAATATCACAGATCAGATAAGACAATCAATTTAAGGCAACTCATTCAATACAATCATTCATAAGTAAGATCAAGTATTCAATAGTCATTTATAAGTAGGATTAATTAATTGTTTAATCCTAATTAATTTAATTTATTTCCAATTAAATAAATTACTTATGAATTAATTATCTAATCTTGATTTATTAATTACAAATCATTTGATATCAATCAATTTATCAAACACTTTAATAAATTAAATTATTCTTAATTTATCAAATTAATTAAATCTCTAAACCAATTTCGTGATAAATTAACCCCTTAATTAAATCATTTTAAGAAATTAAATCTTTATTTTCTTACCATTAAGCAATCATCTCATATCAATAAAGCATTAATTACCAATTAATCTTTATCAGTAAATAAATCAAAATATCCAATTTAAATTACAATTAGTAATTAACCCTTTTTATTACTTTCATTAAGTAATTAACAAATTTACCATTGATTATCTTAGTTAATAAATCTAATTAATTATTAAAATTTATCGCACTAGTTAATACTTAAAAATCGTTAGTTAATTATTTTCATTAACTAATAACATTTCTTAATCACTTTTAAATTAATCTCTAATTATAAACCAATCTAAATCATTAATTTATAAATTAAATAAATTATTATTCCTTAATTATCTTACAAATTAAATCATTTTCACCCTTTAATTATTTCTGAGATAATTTATTTCTTTATTAATGATTTAAATAAATATCAAAGTGTATTTTAAAAACATTACTCTTTTTGAATTTAAATTTGAATTCCATTTTGAATTCAAGATTCAAAATGATTTACCATTTAAACATTAACCAAATTCAAATATCAATTTATAAACTTTTAAAATAAATGTAAAACATTTATTACTTATATATGAAACTTATATAAGAAAAAGCTTTTAAACTAACTTACTTAACTATGTAAATTCAGATTTTAAAATACATAAATTATTTAACTTGTAAATTCAAGTTTTAAACAATTCATATACTTTCCATTCAAAACCTATGTAAAAACTAATTTACATTCCAGATTTGGATTCAAAGTAACTTGAATCCATTAGTTTAAACATTTGATTTACAACTTTGTTTTAAAGCCTTGATTTTTAAATCTTGATTTAAAAATCCAATTTTCATTTTTAAAACTTTAAGATTCATAAGTTTCATTGGAAACCTGAACTTAACTTTGAGTTTAAACCATTGTTTAAATGATGTTTTCAAACCTTAAATTTAATTTTTAAAGTTCAGAAATGTAACGACACGACTTCCTACGCCCAGGAAGACGTATCGTCTTTAAGAAAGAAAGGGATGAGAAAATAGAAAAGATGGAGAAGAAAGAACAACAACATCAGAATCTCACAGCGGAATGAATAAAATGTAATAATCACATAAATATTTACATAATATACAACATCACTCAGAGTTATACAGACAATACATCACGTACTAGACAGTTATAAACACCTGTCTAGTTAATACAACATAACACAATCAACTCAATCAATACGACTCAAAGATACCAACATAGCGGAACTATAAGTATATCTACAACGCTGAAGCCTCCTGCTCCATTGCTCCTCCATAATTCGTCAAAGCTAACCTGAATCCCTTGACTACCCGTAAAAATTTGGGTACCCGAGAGTTTATGAAAAACAAAATAAACTTGGGGTCAGACATGGGTCTGGTATGAGTAACAGGTTGAAGATTGCTTAACTTAAAAAAAATCCTTTTGAAAACAAAAGGTATCACGTAAGACTCCCCACAAATAAACATGGGTAAGTTTTTACCTTACGCTAACCAAAACATTTGATAGGAAATTCTGTGATATTATAATAGGTCTAGGGTTTTCAAGTAAATAGAAAATAGCCGAAATTGTTGCATTCATTAAATTCCAGCTACTAGCCACAAAAGTGGGTAATACAATCAAAACCGTGGGCACTTATTGGATTGCGGATTCCATACAATGGCAGGGCTACTGGGGTACCACCCGTCACAGTACGTGGCCTAGATCAACGTACCGAGGATCAATCCCGACCCCCTGCAACACAAGGCCGGAACCATTCCTTACTGAACAGTCCCGAACAAGATAAACCCCGGCAGTTGTCATGATCAACCGCCCACACAGCCGAAAATAAGGGACATCTAGACAGGGGAATATCCTTGTCCTGCTTGGGCATGACCCACCTAACCTTGCTGCACCTCCCCTGTTTTAGCCATTCCCGGTTGATGAGGCTTGAGGTTACGATTACCTTCAGAGAACATAATTCTTAGAATGCTCATCGCCCACCTGACGATGTGTTGAAAGCATTCAATCCATACAAGTTCGTTCCGGGATCGAACGAAACCGAAGGCATTATCTCGTTGCACTCATTTTGGTATCACCCTCAGAGTTAACGACGATAACCCTTGCATTCCGTATCTTCATCTTCACTTCAGATTCACGACCTATCGTTAATTTGGAATCGATGTGGTTTTCGGATATTCCTAATACGGAAACCCGATCCGGATCTCATCGAAATCCAAAACGTGTCTTTTAAGGCCAAGTTGTCTATTTAGTCTTAACAGTTTAATCAACATACACACAGATGGATAATTCATAATATCACAGTAGATAATCACAGATAATCTCATAAACTGATAATCAATATTATCATCTAAACATATAACCAAATATTATCATATTTAAACCAAGCATCCATGACACATAGATATTATTCATGCCAGATCACAATCATTAAATGAAATATCAATATCATTCATCCATAAGCAATGATTTATAATCATACCATTTGTAATTTGTAATTAATTTAAAATGAATTAAATTAACTACCTCTATCTCTAATTTATTTAAAGTAAATTAAATTAATTCCTTCACCTATAAATCCTGTTTATACAATCATTAATTAATTATAAATCAAATTAATTAATCATCCTCTAAATATTCACTTTTATTAAACACCTTTGATTAATCATTCACTAATTACAATAGGTAATTAGTCTTTGATTAATTTTACAAATTAATTATTCTAAATTATTTAACATTTAATTACTTCCTTTATAATTGATTACATTTATTCTTAATTAATCACCACATTATTAATTATTTCTTAATTACCCAATTCTTAATTTACATCATTAATTATATTAATTATTGATTTCTAATTTAGATTTAAAATAAATTACTTTATTCAAATTAATTTCATTTAATGATTAATCTTTTAATTTAACATAATTATTAATCACCTTTGATTAATATCAACTAGTAATTAACCACTCTTAATTACTCATATAAATTAATTATTCCCATAATTAATTATCTCCACCAATTAATCCCAAGATTAATTATAAAAGTAATTATCCAAATTACTTTATTAACACATCATCTTTCACTAACTACATTTAGTAATTAACATTAATTACTTCCTTACGTAATTATGCTCCATTGAATACACAAAGTAGTTACACTTATCAATTTATCAAATGATTTTCTTAAATTAATTAAACTAAATTAATTAACTTAAATTAATCATTTTATCGGAATTAATTACAATAAGTAATTAATCCCTTAATTACTTTTATCAAGTAATTACACTTAACCATTTACAATAGATTTTCTAATTAATTTGATTGATTATCAAAATTAATCACATTAATTAATTAGTAATCTTTAGTTAATTATCTTTATTAACTAATATCATCTCTTTTAATTTACTTCTTAGTTTATCTTTATTTATAAATTAATCTAAATTATTAATTTATAAATTTAATAAATACACCATTCCTTTATTATCATATTAATTAAATCATCTAATGCCTTAATTATTCTTAAGATAATTTATTTCTTATTTAATGACTTAATTAATATAAATGTGTATTAGAACATTACACTTTTAAATTTACATTCAAATTCCCTTCTGAATTTGAGATTCAAAGGATTAATTATTAAATATTAATCAAATTTAGGTTCAATTTAAAATCTGCTAAAAAACATTAATTATGTACATATGAAACTTATATAAGGACACCCCTTTTAAATTCAACTACCTAACTTTTATTTAAATTTAAATTTCCAAAATACATTAATGTTTTAACTTGCAAGTTTTAAGTTAAAACCCTTTATTTACTTTCCATTCAAAAATTCCTTTATAAAAGAACAATACCCATAATCAATTCAAATATTAATTTGAAACAAATTTACCTTTCAAAATTATTTTATGTGAACTTATACTATATATTTAGTTTTCAAAACTGATTTAAAATTTCAGATTTTAATTCAAGAGAAACTTGAATTCATTAGTTTTAAACATTGATTCCAAACTTTGTTTTTAAGCCTTGATTTAAATCTTGATTTAAAAGTCCAAATTTATTTTGAAAACTTCAGATTCAAAAATTTCATCTAAAGTTACTTTAAACACTGAATTCAAACACTGTTTCAATCTTGGTTTATATTTTGAACTAAATTTAAAACTAAAATAAATCAGGTTTTGTCAAAACCTGAAACCATCCCCTATCTCGAACTAACCCAGATTCACTTCGAGTCTTCCCCTACCACGCTTCGAGTTAAACACTCGAATATCACGAGTCTTTCCCGAGCCCAAAAACCCAGCACCCACAAATTCCTACAGAACTGCAATGGGCATGGTGCACGTGCACCGTGGCCCCAGCCACCACCAGCCACTCACCAGAACTCCAACACGTCGCCGCTTACCACCAGACACGACCATGACCCCTCGGAATTGTCACGGCAACTCGAATTGAAATCGAGTCAAAATGCCAAACCTGGAAAACGCAAAACTCAACCCTTTCCAAACCTGGAAACTTCACCGCGCCTCAAGCTCCGACCACCAAAAAATCACCACAACCGGCCACGTCTCCGCCTTTCACCCCTCTATCCATACGCAAACCCCCGTTGAACTCGATGCACCAAGGAAAACGAACAAGCCTGGACTTCCACCCAGTTCAAAATTAGGTTTCCTTGCTGAAATCGAAAATCGCCATCACCACAATGATTGATAGAGCCTCCGGCCATTTTTCATGGCCTCTCCAATCCCCCATCTCCCTCCAGAACTAATCTCAACTACTCTGATCAGCGGTACGTCCAGAGGCAACCCAAAATGCTCGAATTGATCAACCCAGTAAAGCATGTTCTAAGCTCAGCTAAAAAATGTAATTACAGTTTTAAAAATCCTAATTACAGGCAAGAATTCAAGTTATAAACTTGAATTGATATTTTAAAATGTTTGAAATCTTACCTAATCAAACATGTCCTGTTCTAAAAATTTCTACAGAGCAGTTCTACTTTGCACACTTGAATATGATTTTTTTTTTAAATTTGCTTTATGATCATACAAACTTATCTTGCTTAAGTACTAAGTCCTATCATTCAACAGATTTAGCAGACTTAAATTTTGTTTTAAATCTGAGTTTCAAGTTTTGTATACAGAGATTGTTTCCAGGCTATTTAACAGAAAGGCATCATATATTCATAGGATTGCATTTATATATACACGCATAAATTTACTTATTCCAGACATAAGAATCATAACTGAATATACTTAAGAAAATTTTTAAATTTAAGTTACTCACAGAGAATAAACAGAGAACACTTTGAAACTGGAAACTGTAGTTGCATGCTATTAGTTTGATTCCAGAAAACATGAAACTCAGTCTTGCCTTTGTTGAGTTGAAGTTGTTTAAGTTGTAAAAATGGAAATGTTTGTTATTGTTTCAGGTTGTCATGCTATGTTGAACGAACGAAAATAAGAAGGCATGTATATAAAAGAGTTTCAGGGGAAGGTGGCATTTGAGACAAGCAACATTTGCAGGTACATTTATGTTCTTGTTTGTATCAGGCAAAATATTTTATTTAGGAGGCTGAGTTGATGTTAAACAATTCGAAATGATGTTGTTAGCTGCTAAGAAATGAAGCATTTATTGTTTAAGTACTTTATGTCTCTACTAACCTCATTTATGTATACAAAGATATTTTGCTTTGCATTGTTTTCTCTCCTGCATACTCTACACCTATCTTATTCATTTGCCTGTATATTTTGTTGTAATTTATGTTTCCCATAAATCTTATGTTCAGATATTTTATTTGTTTTATACTTGATGCTCATATTTGTCTGAATCTTAATTTATAAGCTACTTGTATTTTTTTTTTCATTTGCATTTCTAAATCTACAGGCTAAATATTTTCCCTGCTTGCACACTACTCTATAGGCTACTTGCCTATTTATACTTGAGTTTATTTTGTTTTATACTTTGCTTTGCATTTTATTTACAGTCTTCATAGCTTTCCTGATTTGCTTTTGTATTCAAAACTTTTATTTTGTTTAGTTACCAATCATAACTGTAGTAGAGACATGATTACATGCTTTTGTGTTTTACATACACATTATAAAAATTTCTTTAGTCATTTGTTTTCTTAACTTTGCTTTTCCTACTTGCCTGCATATTACATCTTATTTTTGTTCTTAGCTTATTCTAGTTATTAATTATAAACTTTACTTATGTATTAAATTTTATTTCTAATACAAGTGCTTGTTATTATTACACTTATTATTTTAACTTATGTAAATCTTTGTTATAAAACTTATTTTATTTTAAACTTACAAATCTTAATTTTCCAAAACATATGTTTAAATTAACAATTCCTATTCTTTAAAAATCCGTTGTTAAGTTATTACATTATTATTATTGTTTAAATAAAACTCATTATTAAAATAAATTTACTACATAAATAAATTACTTATTTTATAAATCTAAAAAAAAAACTAAACAATCTTTTTATTTAAATTTAGGCAAGAATTTATTTTTAAACAAATTAAATTTATCTTGAGTATTTTTAAAATCATATTATTATTTGTTCAATATTAAATTTCCAAATTATCAAAATAGTAGAATTTGAAAACATAGCTTTATCTATTAAATTTTAAAAACAAAACTTATCTATTTATAACGTATACCAATATATACAGATATACATTATAAATAGAAACAATTTAAATTAGCTTTTAAAAGATAAATTATAAGTTAAATATTTATTTAAAAGGAGATTATTAAATCAATTCAACTATTATTAACAAGTATTATCAAATCAATTTAATTTTTTATATTGATTATTAAATTGATATTGCCCCAAGTTTCCGAGATATCACATTCTTCCCCCCTTAAAAGAATTTCGTCCCCGAAATTTAAAACAAAGGTAATTTAATAATCTAAGTATAATAAAAACACACGCATATATTAATCATATGCCAACAACCATAGCAACCAATTCATCCAAACAAACAAATCTAACTATCCAGACAAAATTCCGGATAGAATTTCCTCGAGTTTCCCCAAGTATAAATACCGGGTTACTCGCCCTATAGAATCCCAACAATCACTATTACTAAGCTGCAGAGCTTCCACTCATCTAGATCTACAAAACAAGGCGGGATATCAGACTATAGGCAAGTCTGAATCAACAACTACAACTCCCTGAACTGCTGATTCTACACCCAGAGATAGATTTTACACGTACTCCCTCAGGGATACGTGAAACACAACAAATTCCAGTTATCCAAACTGACAATTCAATCCTGTAGACTAAACACTTATCCAAAATCAAATCTCGGACTTCGGAATCCAAATTCGTCCGTCTCTTATCCAGAAGAAATTAAACAGGTGCACTCCAATCTGGCCTCAGATCCTGAAAAATTTCCTATAGAACTCTCCCATCCAAACACTGCAACATCCAATTGCTTCCAAACTAAAACAGCTGCCATCATGCTTCCACTGCGCAACTCTGATTGAACAGATGAAAGGGCTGATGATGATCTCAAGCATAGACTGGACAGCACATTCCAAAAATAAAGTTCACATATCCAAAAATAAAACTCCGAGATTCCTCCGAAACCCAAGCTACTTACCATACTCAAAAATCATCCAATCACTAAGCTGATCCATCGGTACCACTTCTGGAAATCCAGTCAATACCAAACTCAATCTTCAGATATTAGCAAAACTTTGACTCCTTGAAGGCATCCAGAAAAATCTCTGAAACATAAGAGAACACTCAAACTATCGCAAGTCACTTTTGCGATCAATCCAGCCTAATTCTAAAGATACTGCTTTCTCTTTACAAATCAGAACAACTTACACTTATGTGGCCAATCCATCGAAGAAATGGAACTACTCTGCAGCTTCTAAACTACACTTCTGACCCAGAAACCAAAGACTACTTAATCCAAAGCTCTTCGAAAAACTCGGACCTCAAAGCAAACAGAAACACCCAGCTGAACACAGCGACAACATCGAACAGATATACTTCATTAACTTGTCCCAAAGAAACATCTTCGGAGACATCCATAGTCACTGTGTCTCATCACACAGCTACTACACCTTAATATATCAAGATATCATGTTTGGCTTCTGTCCACCCGACAGATCCAAACTCTAGCTTAACCAAACTACACTTCATAGATGAACTTCGAACCTTAACAGGTTTCCTTCAGAGATCGATGAACCACCCAAAGCTTACTCGAGACAGTATTAGGTTTACAGTCTCGACAATTACACTTCCAACCTCAATCATTCAAATTCCAACCATTGGTAGTTGTGTCACATACACCACTACCCTATCTACCTTTATAGCTCATTGGAAAACCTGAACAGGTAATCCAACAACAGGTAGAAATAAATATATATATATATATATATGTACATATATATATATCAAAATTACAAATAAGCTCCCTCAAGAAGAAATCACTCAAGAGCCTAGGTATTCACTCAACCTAGCGCTCTGATACCACTGTAACGACCCGACTTCCTACGCCCAGGAAGACGTATCGTCTTTAAGAAAGAAAGGGATGAGAAAATAGAAAAGATAGAGAAGAAAGAACAACAACATCAGAATCTCACAGCGGAACGAATAGAATATAATAATCACATAAATATTTACATAATATACAACATCACTCAGAGTTATACAGACAATACATCACGTACTAGACAGTTATAAACACCTGTCTAGTTAATACAACATAACACAATCAACTCAATCAATACGACTCAGAGATACCAACACAGCGGAACTATAAGTATATCTACAACGCTGAAGCCTCCTGCTCCATTGCTCCTCCATAATTCGTCAAAGCTAACCTGAATCCCTTGACTACCCGTAAAAATTTGGGTACCCGAGAGTTTATGAAAAACAAAATAAACTTGGGGTCAGACATGGGTCTGGTATGAGTAACAGGTTGAAGTTTGCTTAACTTAAAAAAATCCTTTTGCAAACAAAAGGTATCACGTAAAACTCCCCACAAATAAACATGGATAAGTTTTTACCTTACGCTAACCAAAACATTTGATAGGAAATTCTGTGATATTATAATAGGTCTAGGGTTTTCAAGTAAATAGAAAATAGCCGAAATTGTTACATTCATTAAATTCCAGCTACTAGCCACAAAAGTGGGTAATACAATCAAAACCGTGAGCACTTATTGGATTGTGGATTACATACAATGGCAGGGCTACTGGGGTACCGCCCATCACAGTACGTGGCCTAGATCAACGTACCGAGGATCACTCTCGACCCCCTACAACACAAGGCCGAAACCATTCCTTACGGAACAGTCCCGAACAAGGTAAACCCCGGCAGTTGTCATGATCAACCGCCCACACAGCCGAAAATAAGGGACATCTAGACAGGGGAATATCCTTGCCCTGCTTGGGCATGAACCACCTAACCTTGCTGCACCTCCCCTGTTTTAGCCATTCCCGGTTGAGAGGCTTGAGGTTACGATAACCTTTAGAGAACATAATTCTTAGAATGCTCATCGCCCACCTGACAATGTGTTGAAAGCATTCAATCCATACAAGTTCGTTCCGGGTTCGAACGAAACCGAAGGCATTATCTCGTTACACTCATTTTGGAATCACCCTCAGAGTTAACGACGATAACCCTTGCATTCCGAATCTTCATCTTCACTTCAGATTCACGACCTATCGTTAATTTGGAATCGATGTGGTTTTTGGATATTCCTAATACGGAAACCCTATCTCGGTCTCATCGAAATCCAAAACGTGTCTTTTATGGCCAAGTTGTCTATTTAGTCTTAACAGTTTAATCAACATACACACAGATGGACAATTCATAATATCACAGTAGATAATCAAAGATAATCTCATAAACCGATAATTAATATTATCATCTAAACAGATAACCAAATATTATCATATTTAAACCAAGCATCCATGACACATAGATATTATTCATGCCAGATCACAATCATTAAATGAAATATCAATATCATTCATCCATAAGCAATGATTTATAATCATACCATTTGTAATTTGTAATTCATTTAAAATGAATTAAATTAACTACCTCTATCTCTAATTTATTTATAGTAAATTAAATTAATTACTTCACCTATAAATCCTGTTTATACAATCATTAATTAATTATAAATCAAATTAATTAATCATCCTCTAAATATTCACTTTGATTAAACACCTTTGATTAATCATTCACTAATTACAATAGGTAATTAGTCTTTGATTAATTTTACAAATTAATTATTCTAAATTATTTAACATTTAATTACTTCCTTTATAATTGATTGCATTTATTCTTAATTAATCACCATATTATTAATTATTTCTTAATTACCCAATTCTTAATTTACATCGTTAATTATATTAATTATTGATTTCTAATTTAGATTTAAAATAAATTACTTTATTTAAATTAATTTCATTTAATGATTAATCTTTTAGTTTAACATAATTATTAATCACCTTTGATTAATATTAACCAGTAATTAACCACTCTTAATTACTCATATAAATTAATTATTCCCATAATTAATTATCTCCAATAATTAATCCTAAGATTAATTATAAAAGTAATTATCCAAATTACTTTATTAACACATCATCTTTCACTAACTACATCCAGTAATTAACATTAATTACTTCCTTACGTAATTATGCTCCATTGAATACACAAAGTAATTACACTTATCAATTTATCAAATGATTTTCTTAAATTAATTAAACTAAATTAATTAACTTAAATTAATCATTTTATCAGAATTAATTACAATAAGTAATTAATCCCTTAATTACTTTTATCAAGTAATTACACTTAACCATTTACAATAGATTTTCTAATTAATTGGATTGATTATCAAAATTAATCACATTAATTAATTAGTAATCTTTAGTTAATTATCTTTATTAACTAATATCATCTCTTTTAATTTACTTCTTAGTTTATCTTTATTTATAAATTAATCTAAATTATTAATTTATAAATTTAATAAATACACCATTCCTTTATTATCTTATTAATTAAATCACCTAATGCCTTAATTATTCTTAAGATAATTTATTTCTTATTTAATGACTTAATTAATATAAATGTGTATTAGAACATTACACTTTTAAATTTACATTCAAATTCCCTTCTGAATTTGAGATTCAAAGGATTAATTATTAAATATTAATCAAATTTAGGTTCAATTTAAAATCTGGTAAATAACATTAATTATGTACATATGAAACTTATATAAGGACACCCCTTTTAAATTCAACTAACTAACTTTTATTTAAATTTAAATTTCCAAAATACATTAATGTTTTAACTTGCAAGTTTTAAGTTAAAACCCTTTATTTACTTTCCATTCAAAAATTCCTTTAGAAAAGAACTATACCCATAATCAATTCAAATATTAATTTGAAACAAATTTACCTTTCAAAATTATTTTATGTGAACTTATACTATATATTTAGTTTTCAAAACTGATTTAAAATTTCAGATTTTAATTCAAGAGAAACTTGAATTCATTAGTTTTAAACATTGATTCCAAACTTTGTTTTTAAGCCTTGATTTAAATCTTGATTTAAAAGTCCAAATTTATTTTGAAAACTTTAGATTCAAAAATTTCATCTAAAGTTACTTTAAACACTGAATTCAAACACTGTTTCATCTTGGTTTATATTTTGAATTAAATTTAAAACTGAAATAAATCAGGTTTTGTCAAAACCTGAAACCATCCCCTGTCTCGAACTAACCCAGATTCACTTCGAGTCTTCCCCTACCACGCTTCGAGTTAAACACTCAAATATCACGAGTCTTTCCCGAGCCCAAAAACCCAGCACCCACAAATTCCTACAGAACTGCAATGGGTACGGTGCACGTGCACCGTGGCCCCGGCCACCACCGGCCACTCATCGGAACTCCAACACGTCGCCGCTTACCACCAGACACGACCACGACCCCTCAGAATTGTCACGGCAACTCGAATTGAAATCGAGTCAAAATGCCAAACCTGGATAACGCAAAACTCAACCCTTCCCAAACCTGGAAACTTCACCCGCCTCAAGCTCCGACCACCAGAACACCACCACAACCGGCCACGTCTCCGCCTTTCAACCCTTTATCCATACGCAAACCCCCGTTGAACTCGATGCACCAAGGAAAACGAACAAGCCCGGACTTCCACCCAGTTCAAAATTAGGTTTCCTTGCTGAAATCAAAAATCACCATCTTCACAATGACTGATAGAGTATCCGGCCATTTTTCATGGCCTCTCCAATCCCCCATCTCCCTCCATAACAAATCTCAACCACTCTGATCAACGGTACGTCCAGAGGCAACCCAAAATGCTCGAATTGATCAACCCAGTAAAGCATGTTCTAAGCTCAGCTAAAAAATGTAATTACAGTTTTAAAAATCCTAATTATAGGCAAGAATTCAAGTTATAAACTTGAATTGATATTTTAAAATGTTTGAAATTTTACCTAATCAAACATGTCCTATTCTAAAAATTTCTACAGAGCAATTCTACTTTGCACACTTGAATATGATTTTTTTTTAAATTCGCTTTATGATCATACAAACTTATCTTTCTTAAGTACTAAGTCCTATCATTCAACAGATTTAGCAGAGTTAAATTTTATTTCAAATCTGAGTTTCAAGTTTTATATACAGAGATTGTTTCCAGGCTATTTAACAGAAAGGCATCATATATTCATAGGATTGCATTAATATATACACACATAAATTTACTTATTCCAGACATTAGAATCATAACTGAATATACTTAAGCAAAATTTTAAATTTAAGTTACTCACAGAGAATAAACAGAGAACACTTTGAAACTGGAAACTATAGTTGCATGCTATTAGTTTGATTCCAGAAAACATGAAACTCAGTCTTGCCTTTGTTGAGTTGAAGTTGTTTAAGTTGTAAAAATGGAAATTTTTGTTATTGTTTCAGGTTGTCATGCTATGTTGAACGAATGAAAATAAGAAGGCATGTATATAAAAGAGTTTCAGGGGAAGGTGGCATCTGAGACAAGCAACATTTGCAGGTACATTTATGTTCTTGTTTGTATCAGGCAAAATATTTTATTTAGCAGGCTGAGTTGATGTTAAACAATTCGAAATGATGTTGTTAGCTGCTAAGAAATGAAGCATTTATTGTTTAAGTACTTTATGTCTCTACTAACCTCATTTATGTATACAAAGATATTTTGCTTTGCATTGTTTTCTCTCCTGCATACTCTACACCTATCTTACTCATTTCCCTGTATTTTTTGTTGTAATTTATGTTTCCCATAAATCTTATGTTCAGATATTTTATTTTGTTTTATACTTGATGCTCATATTTGTCTGAATCTTAATTTACAAGCTACTTGTATTTTTTTCATTTGCATTTCTAAATCTACAGGCTACATATTTTCCCTGCTTGCACACTACTCTACAGGCTACTTGCCTATTTATACTTGATGTTTATTTTGTTTTATACTTTGCTTTGCATTTTATTTACAGTCTTCATAGCTTTCTTGATTTGCTTTTGTATTCAAAACTTTTATTTTGTTTATTTACCAATCATAACTGTAGTACAGACATGATTACATGCTTTTGTATTTTACATACACATTATAAAAATTTCTTTAGTCATTTGTTTTCTTAACTTTGCTTTTCCTACTTGCCTGCATATTACATCTTATTTTTGTTCTTAGCTTATTCTAGTTATTAATTATAAACTTTACTTATGTATTAAATTTTATTTCTAACACAAGTGCTTGTTATTATTACACTTATTATTTTAACTTATGTAAATCTTTGTTATAAAACTTATTTTATTTTAAACTTACAAATCTTAATTTTCCAAAACATATGTTTAAATTAACAATTCCTATTCTTTAAAAATCCGTTGTTAAGTTATTACATTATTATTATTGTTTAAATAAAACTCATTATTAAAATAAATTCACTACATAAATAAATTACTTATTTTATAAAGCTAAAAAAAAACTAAACAATCTTTTTATTTAAATTTAGGCAATAATTTATTTTTAAACAAATTAAATTTATCTTGATATTTTTAAAATCATATTATTATTTGTTCAATATTAAATTTCCAAATTATCAAAATAGTAGAATTTGAAAACATAGCTTTATCTATTAAATTTTAAAAACAAAACTTATCTATTTATAACATATACCAATATATACATATATACATTATAAATAGAAATAATTTAAATTAGCTTTTAAAAGATAAATTATAAGTTAAATATTTATTTAAAAGGAGATTATTAAATCAATTCAACTATTATTAACAAGTATTATCAAATCAATTTAATTTTTTATATAGATTATTAAATAGATATTGCCCCAAATTTCCGGGATATCACAAGAAAACTGTCAGGTTGTTTTTTTAAACCTGAAAACCCAACATTTAAATTATTTAAAACTTTATTGTATTTCATATTAAAATTCAAAAGTAAATTTGAATCCACACTTCAAACTGTTTTAAACTTTATCTAACTCTGGCTCACAAATTTAAACTTTATTTAAATTTGTTTAAATTCAAGTTACAGTCGGGTTTTAGAAAAAAAACCTGTAACCAGACTAAACTAACCTGAGGCAAACAATATATTGCTTCGAGTTCCACACCCTAAAAAATTCGAGTACACACTCGAGTCACTCGAGACAAGCTCGAGTTCCACCTGCACATTTCCAAATGTAAAATTCCAGATCAACAGAGTAGCTGTCTCGTGCACGTGCACAGCTCCGATGATCTTCTCCGGTCATCGCCACTAGGTCGAACAAGTCACCCACCAACCTCAGACCATCCTCCAACCACCTGAAACTCCATCATCCTTTCGAATTCAAAATGGAGTTTTAAAACCCAAACCTGGAACAAGAAAGCAACCACCCCTTCGAAACCTGTCAACGCGCCATTCAACCAACCTTGGCCAACTGAACACACGAAACTCCAGCCATGAACTCGTCTTCGACCAAGCTACCATCTCCTGAAACCACGTGTGTGATAACCCAAATTTTTGGACATCCGTTAATTGGATAATTAACAAGATTAAAAAGTTTTAAAATACAAATTTGTAATTTAAACAAATTAAATAAGTCTTAATTTGATATATTTATAAAAATAGATTTTTAAATATAATTTGGATTTATAATTCAATTGAAAATGTCATAAGAGTAAATTGGGATTAAAACTCTATAGTTGAAATGAACAAAATTTATTTTTCTAATTTTAATATAAATACATAAGGAAATATAGGAAATATGAATTTCTAGTATCTAAGAAGTGTAATAGTTAAAATAATATATATATATATATATATATATATATATATATATATATATATATAATATAGTTTGAGAATTTTATAGGTATTTCAAATTTAAAACATCTAAACA
This sequence comes from Allium cepa, assembly GCA_030765085.1. Taxonomy (NCBI): domain Eukaryota; kingdom Viridiplantae; phylum Streptophyta; class Magnoliopsida; order Asparagales; family Amaryllidaceae; genus Allium; species Allium cepa. Next base: position 200,382,269 of record CM060935.1, read on the forward strand.
TATGTAGATGTAAAAATTTAGCAATTTAAGAAATGAAAAGTTTAAATAAAGACATAAATATACATACATATATACTAAGTTATAGATATTATATAAATTTATATAACCTATTAATACATTGTAATTACACTTGTAAATTAGTATTAGCATCCTTATGACAAGTGTAAATAATTTAACATGTGTCCCTTATAATTTTTATTTCTCTTTATCAAAATTTTCAGCTATGTAAACATTGTTTCATTACCTTCTTTGTTTTAAAAAAAACAATACTTTTAAATTATTCAAAACATGATCAAGCATGGATTTCAACTCAACCAAGCAGAAATAAAAACCAGTAAAGAGAGAAGAAAAAAGAAAACAACACTCTACAAAATCAAAATCAGTAACCATCTTCATCCTGTAAATCAAACCCTGTAATTCATATCTCAAGTTCAAGCAAAGCGCTGTAACTATTTCAAAGCAAACTTGCTAACAACTTCAAACCATAGGAAAATGAAGAGGAGTAATAAAATTTTCAAAATCCAGGACCTGTAGCAGATCATGCAGTCAAATTCCAGATTAAAACAGAAATTTTCAAAACTCCTCTGTTCAACTGCATCTAAGGTGAGTAAACAAAGTTCTAAAAGGTTTAAACTTGTTCAATATTGCAATGCATGTGATAAATCTGCAAAGTAAAGTTATAAGAATGGGTTGCATGGATGATTTTAACCGATTTTAGTTGAAATACATTATATACATTTGGTATCAGAGCAAAGGTTAAGCGAGAACCTTGGCTCTGGTGGGATTACTCATTAAGGATAGGGTAAGTGGTACCCTAGGATGAGTTGAGGTGTGTGTGTGTGTGTGTATATATGAGAGCGTACTTGTTATGTGACGCCCCACCTCTATACCCATGCTAGCCAAGAACACTACGGAGTAATGCTGTCAACTAGCACGGAGAATAAGGCTGTTGAGGAGCGGCCATCAATAGTTGGCCTTACACTAGTATTGGTTATCTCGATGGGAGTGATATAAATATATATATTCTTTCATTTTTCATCTCTGATTTATTTTCTCCCATCGACATACCCCAATTCCAGTATAAAACGAACTACGATGGTTCGTAATAGTTTAGAACAGTAAATATAAAATAACAACACAGATAATATAAATGCGGAACACAGATGAAACAGAAAGTCTCATATATATATATAATAACTGATGTCAGTTACAATACATTCACACGGTGCATATGATACAACTACAATAGTCGACTCAGGAAGTTACATATACAAGTACATTAACGTATTTAATATACATGAACACATATCTTCTTATACAATTTTACAGACTACTACAAATAACGGCGACTACTCCAAAAGATATGAAAGAACTTCATAGCTCTAGCAGCAACCCAAAGCAGAATATCTACAACCTGAAATACTCGGTCTGACCCGAGTATTAAATTCAAAAGAAAATAATACTCGGGTCAGTCTAATTCAAACTCAGTTATTAGTGCACAGAAGCAATAATAATTAAATAATGAATAGACGACAGTAATTAAACCAAATTAGAATGAAATTCAGAATATCGAATTGAAATGAACAAACAGTTCAAACCATTGAAATATCCATTAAAATATTAATTCAAGTAGGGCTGCAGTACACGCACGCGTGCACTGCCTCGCCACTACGGAATATGGAATACGCAAAAAGATCCATAAGTCAAAACAAAAAGAATATCACACACGCCATACCGTGTGGCTGCAGTTCACGCTTGCGTGCACTGCCTTGCCACTATAGTGATGTCGTGCCCAAAAACTCAATACCATGTGGCTGCAGTTCACGCTTGCGTGCACTGCCTTGCCACTATAGTGATGATGTACCCAAGAGATCAATGAACCAAAATCAATGGAGAATCAAAAATCGATGCCACTGCCTCAATAATATAATGCAACAGGTCTGGGAGGCACGTATGTGCATCAAAAACCAGTCAATGAATGGGACAACGAGATGAACCAGACCAGGCAACCACATAAATGAAACAAACAGCCAACTAACTCGAATGGTGCTACTACAGCAACCAAAATATGTTGCAACATGATACAATACAATGAATGCAACAGGGAATTCAAAGAAACAGGAGTAAGCAAGCTATTGAACCCCAATGCGAAAATTCAAAGGCAAGTATATACACATACTGTTGTAGCGAGGACTGCAGAAAGTCCATATATAATGCAACTGAGATGTGTGGGTACACAATAAAATTCCAGGAGCAACAACAATCACATATATACATACCTGAATGCCTATATGTACATGATAACAGAAAGACAAGTATAAGTTCAAATGAAAACACAGCAAGGCCAAATACACATCAACAAAGTCCAAGACCAGTGAATCGCTAGGGTCGACCAGGCAGCAACCAAATGAAATATCACTGGAGCATATATATATATATATATATATATATATATATATATATATATGTATGCATATAAATGATGCTAAACAAATTACAAACTGCTCATAACATAGCAGTTCGAATGACAATGCAAGCCCCAGAAGGTCCCAATGAAACTGACGCTCACGTGCAAGCCTCGAGTAAACATGAATTGGTGATATAGCTATTTAAAGTGGATATGCAAGTGCAAACTCAAGTGGTGCATAAAATCTGGTTAGCTGTGCAACAGGTGGCTAGTGCACACTACTGAAATGCACGCACGAATTAGCAGTGCTACGGTTGACAGTGCATATACATGAGGTCAAAGATCAAGACAAACACACATGAACTGATAGAGGACGCAAGTGGCTTCAGGAAGAACAAAGTTCAAAATTTCACTTTTTGCATGAAATTACAACTTGCAGTGATTACAAGTGAGTGACCACAAAACTACTCCATAAGGAGATGAACACTGATAATTCTCAAATACTTACCTAAATGCTCAGATGACAAAGTTCACAAAAGAAATCAACAGTAACAAGTTCAACCACAAAAGTCAAAATCACCACAAAAACAACATCACAAACCGAAGTCAAAAGATAGGAATCGAACAGTTTAGATTCGAAACTGTGGTGCCAAAGAATCAAATAATCGAACCAAGTCACAGTTCAAAACCACATGAATTGAAAAAGTCAGTGAACAACCTCAAATATCTATACCAAATCAAATGCCAACTCAAATCAGTTAACACTTCAAAACAAATATATATATATACGAACGCAATTAAGGAGATTGAACTCATATAACCAAAATCAAGATTTTCGAATGAATTAGATGTGAGAGATGAACACTCACCTTTGTCGACGAGTTTAGAAGAAGCCGACCACACCAGAAATCGAGCGAAGCCGTAGTCTTCATTCGATCGAGCTTCAATGGTTGGCGACTTCGATTGTCACAAGCCCTAGTTTTCGAAAAGAGGGGCGAACGTGAAGGAGTGAATGAACGTGAGAACAATGGCCGCCATTTATTTTCTTTTTGCTTACTTTTAGGTTTAGGGTTAAATGAATGAACGGGGAAAAAGAAAGAAAAGAGGGGTCGGGTATACTTGCAAAGCAAATTTTCTCACGGCATCGAACATTTGAAAATGTTGGCCGAGAATTTATTTTAAATCCCGAATTTTCTTTTAACAATTTATAAATCAATTTTAATTCAAAATTTAAAAACTTCAAATAGAAATTTGCAACAATATTAATCTTCTAAATGTCGATTATTAATTGATGCAAATAACGGGTTGTTACAGACTCCCCTCCTTAAAGAAATTGCGTCCTCGCAATCATAAGGAATAAAAGGACAAAAGGTAACAACCACAAGAGCATGAAAGAATAAACTTGGACGTGTTTGCTCGATGAATTCTCTGGATTCCAAAGTGAAATCCATAGGATTTGAGAACCACTGAGCTTTCACGAGAAAAACATCTTTATTTCGAGGGTGCTAAACCCCTGAAGCAATGATGTGAATAGAAGGTTGCTCAAGAATAAGGATCGAAAATCCCTAAGGCATTTCCGTAATAGGAAGACGTGGAAAACGTCATGAATAGCAGAAAATTGAACCGGTACACTGGCGTAGTACAATATAAACGCCAAAGAAATCTTTTAATTTCATAAAAGAAATTCACAAATTCTCAACAAAATCTAATTATCAATAGATAATTCAGAAATCTCAAATCACAAATATTCGATTATCAAAAACGATAATCAAATCAACAGATATTCGATTTTCAACATCGAAAATCAATCTCAAATCACAAATATTTAATTATCACAAACGATAATCAGGAATTACCACAACGGTAATCAAATTTCAAATCACAAATATTTAATTATCACAATTGATAATCAAATCTCAAATCGCAAATGTTTAATTATCACAAACGATAATTAAACCACAAATATCTAATTATCACAAACGATAATTAGAAATTACCACAACGGTAATCAAATTTCAAATCACAAATATTTAATTATCACAATTGATAATCAAATCTCAAATCGCAAATGTTTAATTATCACAAACGATAATTAAACCACAAATATCTAATTATCACAAACGATAATTAGAAACAATGAATATCTGATTATCAAAAACTATAATCAGAAATCATAAATATTTAATTATCACAATTGATAATTAAATCTCAATTATCTGATTATCACAAGCGATAATCAGAAATCATAAATATTTAATTATCACAATTGATAATTGAATCTCAATTATCTGATTATCACAAGCGATAATCAGAAATCATAAATATTTAATTATCACAATTGATAATTAAATCACAATTATCTGATTATCACAAGCGATAATCAGAAATCACAAATTTTCAATTAACGAATCCGAAATTAACCGAAATAGCAAACGCACATGACCCATAACCACGAGTTTTACTAAATCGTTTAATTCACTTCATCGTTTCCTTGAAAGTGCAAAATTGTGTATTTTAAATAAATAACATTTTACGTTCTCAAACGGACAAGTCCGGAATTAAGCGAATCGGTAAAAGAAAGGGGTCATAGTCCTCGATTTTTCTGAAACGTTTAATTCGCTTCCTCATTCTTTTGAAAGCGCAAATCGTAAAATTTTGAAAACAAATTTTGATTTTTTATATTTTGAAATATTTTGAAGAATAACAAATTTTTAAAACACGTGATTAAAATAGCAATGTCAGTAGCAACTTCGACATACGTCAAAATTTCATCGAAATAATTGGCATCAAAATATAATACCAATGAATTTTCGTTCATCAAAAATGTCACAAGAATCTTCTCAAAGATAGAAAGGGATATCATACCCTAAACTTGTATTCATAACAAGTCAATAACACACGAATTCACCAATGCACAAGAATTGATAAAACTTATCAATAGAAATCACGAAAATTGGTGAAGCACAAATTCTAGAAATCCTCACAAGAAATCCAGAAAACACAAGCTAAGAGTATGAGAACTCGAACGCGAGTATGAAAACTCGAACCGGAGTATGAAAACTCGAACGCGAGTATGAAAACTCGAACCGGAGTATGAAAACTCGAACGCGAGTATGAAAACTCGAACCGGAGTATGAAAACTCGAACGCGAGTATGAAAACTCGAACGGAGTATGAAAACTCAAACGGAGTATGAAAACTCGAACTGAGTATGAAAACTCAAACGGAGTATGAAAACTCGAACAGAGTATGAAAACTCAAACGGAGTATGAAAACTCGAACGGAGTATGAAAACTCGAACAGAGTATGAAAACTCAAAGGAGAGTATGGAAACTCACCAACACGCGAGCATGAAAATTCATCAACACATGTAACGCATAACGAGAACGGGAGCACGAAAACTCACCTACATGCGAGCATGAAAACTCACCAACACGTGCAATGCAAAGAGAGAACGGGAGCACAGAATCTCACCTACACGTGAGCATGAAAATCACCAACACGGGCAACGCAAAGCGAGAACGGGAGCATGGAATCTCACCTACACGCGAGCATGAAAAATCATCAACATGTGCAACGCAAAGCGAGAACGGGAGCACGGAATCTCACCTACCCGAGAGCATGAAAAATCATCAACACGTGCAACGCAAAGCGAGAACGGGAGCACGGAATCTCACCTACACGTGAGCATGAAAATCACCAACACGGGCAACGCAAAGCGAGAACGGGAGCACGGAATCTCACCTACACGCGAGCATGAAAAATCATCAACACGTGCAACGCAAAGCGAGAACGGGAGCACGGAATCTCACCTACCCGCGAGCATGAAAAATCATCAACACGTGCAATGCATAACGAGACGCTATCTCATGGTTGCAAGCCATTAATTTTGACACACGAATGGCCCGAAGACCGTGGGGCGCTACCCCACATGTGTGAGTCGAAATCACACAGATTGAGGTCCAGACTAACCAAAAAATCAAAAGAGGTATGTGTGAGTGGAATCACACAAGTGGTGTCTAGTCTAACCTCACAATCAAAAGAAAAGTATGTGTGAATGAAATCACACAAGTGGTGTCTAGACAATCCTCAAAGCCCAAGAGATATGTGTGAGACGAAATCACACCGATGAGGCCTAGTCTAACCGTAAAAATGATCGTCATGATCAACGAGAAGTGTCAATTAAACTAAGTCAGTAAATGTAAAAGTTTAGCATCATGTCCCATAACCACTTACTTAACTTAAATATTTACGAACAAACTGTAAATCTTCACTAATAAAATTTGTCACTAGAGGTTCAATCGAACAAGTCCAACAATTAACCGACGAAGTAAACGCAAGCGTTTCATACCACTTGTTTTACTAAGCCGTTTAATTAGATTTCTCATACGAGTGAAATAAAGATTTGTATATACTAATAGATTGAAAAACAGTTTCAAAAACGAGTTTGGTATTGAAAATAGAGTTGAAAACATTTTGATAAAAGAGTTTTTGATATTTACTACTAGTATTGAAACCTTTATATTTTTAAAGTGACAAATCACAAAAATGATTGTAGAAACAATCAATCACAAGAATTCACATACGAAGACGTGAATAGAATCCAAAGAAATCGATACCGAATTCATCGAAAGGTATGTTCACAAAAATCCCGAAGAAAAGGTCATCAAAGTTGCTAATAAATGATAGCAACAAATCGGGAAATAATCAAGAATCGATTAAATTTGAAAACCAAATCAATTCACTAAGATTCACATTCGAAGACGTGAATAAAATACAAAGAATTTCGATTCCAAATCCATCAAAGTAGGAATACCCAAAATTCCTGAAATAGAAGTTATCAAAGTCGACAAAGGTGATAACAAATAACCGGAAAAGAAGAACCGATCAACAATTGGAAAAACAAAGCAGAACGAGTATAAATGCTTGAATGACTTTAGCAAAAGTAAAAGTCAAGTCAACGTCGATATCGACAAGGCAAAGACCAAGACAATTTCTTTTATACCAAAGAAATTTTAAAACTATCAGAGAGAGGCACATGAAAACCAACAAACCATGGATAAACAGACAGAGTCGACAATTGGAATGCAATTTGTCTCAAAGATTGATACCCAAAACCCAATTGTATGGAAACTGCATTAAGTACACGAATCAGAGATAAGAATGCATATATATAACAGTTCGAATAAACAATGCGAGTTCAAATCGAAGTGGGTACTAGTTGCAGCAATATGCAACTTGATAGAGCATATATGAATAAATGACTTCAACAAAAATGAAAATTCAAGTCAATGCCGAAGTCAACAAGTAATGGCCATAATAGAGTACAAAACGATTCAACATCATCAACAAAGAACTCAACGGCAAACCAAGTCAGAGTCTTGGAAATCAAGAATTTAGAAATTTCTCAAAAACAAAGTGACCGAAGTCGAATGGAAATCAAGCCGAAGAAAACATAAAATATCAAGTTCAGAATCGCTGAGATTCGAACAAAATCAATCATCGGCTAAATCAAATCAAAGCCGAAAACACAAGAATCAAAATCAAATGCATATGAATAAGCGTTAGGAATTCATACCTAACAATCAAAGACAATCATATGCAAATATGAGAGATAAAACGTCGACAAATAGTTGTAACACATGTACTATCTAAGTTACGTTTTATATTTGTTCTAAACCTCAGGCTCTGATACCAAGCTGTGACGCCCCACCTCTATACCCACGCTAGCCAAGAACACTACGGAGTAATGCTGTCAACTAGCACGGAGAATAAGGCTGTTGAGGAGCGGCCATCAATAGTTGGCCTTACACTAGTATTGGTTATCTCAATGGGAGTGATATAAATATATATATTCTTTCATTTTTCATCTCTGATTTATTTTCTCCCATCGACATACCCCAATTCCAGTATAAAACGAACTACGATGGTTCGTAATAGTTTAGAACAGTAAATATAAAATAACAACACAGATAATATAAATGCGGAACACAGATGAAACAGAAAGTCTCATATATATATAATAACTGATGTCAGTTACAATACATTCACACGGTACATATGATACAACTACAATAGTCGACTCAGGAAGTTACATATACAAGTACATTAACGTATTTAATATACATGAACACATATCTTCTTATACAATTTTACAGACTACTACAAATAACGACGACTACTCCAAAAGATATGAAAGAACTTCATAGCTCTAGCAGCAACCCAAAGCAGAATATCTACAACCTGAAATACTCGGTCTGACCCGAGTATTAAATTCAAAAGAAAATAATACTCGGGTCAGTCTAATTCAAACTCAGTTATTAGTGCACAGAAGCAATAATAATTAAATAATGAATAGACGACAGTAATTAAACCAAATCAGAATGCAATTCAGAATATCGAATTGAAATGAACAAACAGTTCAAACCATTGAAATATCCATTAAAATATTAATTCAAGTAGGGCTGCAGTACACGCACGCGTGCAATGCCTCGCCACTACGGAATATGGAATACGCAAAAAGATCCATAAGTCAAAACAAAAAGAATATCATACACGCCATACCGTGTGGCTGCAGTTCACGCTTGCGTGCACTGCCTTGCCACTATAGTGATGTCGTGCCCAAAAACTCAATACCGTGTGGCTGCATTTCACGCTTGCGTGCACTGCCTTGCCACTATAGTGATGATGTACCCAAGAGATCAACGAACCAAAATCAATGGAGAATCAAAAATCGATGCCACTGCCTCAATAATATAATGCAACAGGTCTGGGAGGCACGTATGTGCATCAAAAACCAGTCAATGAATGGGACAACGAGATGAACCAGACCAGGCAACCACATAAATGAAACAAACAGCCAACTAACTCGAATGGTGCTACTACAGCAACCAAAATTTGTTGCAACATGATACAATACAATGAATGCAACAGGGAATTCAAAGAAACAGGAGTAAGCAAGCTATTGAACCCCAATGCGAAAATTCAAAGGCAAGTATATACACATACTGTTGTAGCGAGGACTGCAGAAAGTCCATATATAATGCAACTGAGATGTGTGGGTACACAATAAAATTCCAGGAGCAACAACAATCACATATATACATACCTGAATGCCTATATGTACATGATAACAGAAAGACAAGTATAAGTTCAAATGAAAACACAGCTAGGCCAAATACACATCAACAAAGTCCAAGACCAGTGAGTCGCTAGGGTCGACCAGGCAGCAACCAAATGAAATATCACTGGAGCATATATATATATATATATGTATGCATATAAATGATGCTAAACAAATTACAAACTGCTCATAACATAGCAGTTCGAATGACAATGCAAGCCCCAGAAGGTCCCAATGAAACTGACGCTCACGTGCAAGCCTCGAGTAAACATGAATTGGTGATATAGCTATTTAAAGTGGATATGCAAGTGCAAACTCAAGTGGTGCATAAAATCTGGTTAGCTGTGCAACAGGTGGCTAGTGCACACTACTGAAATGCACGCACGAATTAGCAGTGCTACGGTTGACAGTGCATATACATGAGGTCAAAGATCAAGACAAACACACATGAACTGATAGAGGACGCAAGTGGCTTCAGGAAGAACAAAGTTCAAAATTTCACTTTTTGCATGAAATTACAACTTGCAGTGATTACAAGTGAGTGACCACAAAACTACTCCATAAGGAGATGAACACTGATAATTCTCAAATACTTACCTAAATGCTCAGATGACAAAGTTCACAAAAGAAATCAACAGTAACAAGTTCAACCACAAAAGTCAAAATCACCACAAAAACAACATCACAAACCGAAGTCAAAACATAGGAATCGAACAGTTTAGATTCGAAACTGTGGTGCCAAAGAATCAAATAATCGAACCAAGTCACAGTTCAAAACCACATGAATTGAAAAAGTCAGTGAACAACCTCAAATATCTATACCAAATCAAATGCAAACTCAAATCAGTTAACACTTCAAAACAAATATATATATACGAACGCAATTAAGGAGATTGAACTCATATAACCAAAATCAAGATTTTCGAATGAATTAGATGTGAGAGATGAACACTCACCTTTGTCGACGAGTTTAGAAGAAGCCGACCACACCAGAAATCGAGCGAAGCCATAGTCTTCATTCGATCGAGCTTCAATGGTTGGCGACTTCGATTGTCACAAGCCCTAGTTTTCGAAAAGAGGGGCGAACGTCAAGGAGTGAATGAACGTGAGAACAATGGCCGCCATTTATTTTCTTTTTGCTTACTTTTAGGTTTAGGGTTAAATGAATGAACGGGGAAAAAGAAAGAAAAGAGGGGTCGGGTATACTTGCAAAGCAAATTTTCTCACGGCATCGAACATTTGAAAATGTTGGCCGAGAATTTATTTTAAATCCCGAATTTTCTTTTAACAATTTATAAATCAATTTTAATTCAAAATTTAAAAACTTCAAATAGAAATTTGCAACAATATTAATCTTCTAAATGTCGATTATTAATTGATGCAAATACCTGGTTGTTACATGTTATTTTCTTATATAAAAGATTTTAAATGATTTTATATAAGAATATATTTTGATATATAAGCAATATTTCTTTCTAATAAATATTTAGGGAACTGGTTGTTAAATTATTGAATTAAATTAAGAAGTAATAGAAATACAACCAAATTGAAAAAAAAGATAAGTTTGAAATAAATTCAAACTGGAATTAAATCTTGAAGTTGGGAAGAATTTCAAATTAAGATGAATTTGAATTGGTTTCGAACCAGAGAAATAGAATGGTTATTGTGTTTAATAATGGAATGATTGTTTTTCGATAAACAATAAAATGTTTTAAGAAAGTAACCATTTAAAGAGAGTAACTTGTACATTTGAAAGGATGTAAATTAAAGTGGGTTTCAAATTGTGAAATTCTAAATTCTCAATCTGAACATTTGAAAATAGTTTTCAAAGTATTAAAGGAAATAATATTATTTAAACTATTTTGAAGGTAATCTTAATTTAGAATAAGAAGTTGTTTGTAAACTTTAAAAGAATTTGTTTTGAATTAAAACCAAAGGTGGTCTAAATTTTTAAAATTTGGCTTGGTGGGCCAAGAAGTAAATATGTATACATGTATGGGTATACACAATATCAAAAATAGTTTGAATATACTCTAAATATTGAGTTTTAAATTTGGAATAAGATATGATACCCAAAAAAATGATGAGCTTTTGAACTAAATAAGTGGGAAGATTATTTATGTGAAGTTTAAAATTTGAAATGGAAGTTCAAATTGGGTAAGGTTGACTGGATTAAGTGAATTGAGTTTAACTTGGAAAGTTAAATGGTTGATTTTAATGGGAAGTTTGTGTGATCTCAAAATGTGTTTGAGATCCGAAAATTGGAAATTGATGGATGTTTTAAAATGAATTGAATGATATCATCCTATTGTTATTAATAATCTTTAAATTGTGAACTGGATTTGTTTAAATGAATAAGAAGTGAAGTGTGGTAATATATCCATTGTAGAGATAAATAAAATTTAACTTAAATTTAAAATTAAGGATATGGAATTCCTTTTAACTTAAAATTTGAATGTTAAGAAATAAATTTGTAAATTAAAATTGTTTGAAACTCTTACTTGAACCTTGTAATGAGTTAAGTAAGGAAAATCTAAAATGGAATTTTGAAATTTGAACTCAGAATTGAATTGTTTAAAAACTTTAAAGGAAAATTGATTTAAAGGAATTAAATCAACATTTGAAGTATTAGCTCGAATTTATATAATTCGAGATGGTTTAAATCTGGAATTTGAGTTGAGATTAGTTCAAATTGAATTTGATTTGAATTAATTGAAATTGTGATTGAAGATGTATAAGTATAAAATTCAAATGGAAAATTTGAATTGGATTAATTTGAAACGATTTGAAATTGAAGTGGGTTCAATTTGAAATTAGTTCGAATTGATTTGAATAATTTGGAATTATAATAAAAATTGAATGATTTTAAATTCAAATGGAATTTGAATTGAATTTGGGAGGAAATAAAGAATAATTCAACTTGATTTGGAAATGGAGTTTGAAATGATTAATTCAAACTGGAGTTGAAAAGAATTGAAATTGGAACTAGTTCAATAGAAATTTATTTGAATTAGTAGAATTTGAGATCAAGGTTGAATAAAGTTAAATTTGGAAAGAAACATAGGTTAATTTAACTTGAATTGGGGTTGAATCAATTTCAATGGAAATTGAAGTTATTTAAATTTGGAATTGTAATTAAAGTTGAATACTTTTAAATTCAAATGGAAATTTAAATTGAATTGATGAGAATGGTGATTGGGAAGTGAGCAGTTTTGACTCTGGACTATCTTTTATATAAATTATGTTTAATATAAACCTATTTTTTTCAAGCTATTTTTAAATTTAAAATGGACAGAGTTTAATCTGTTATTGGTTAAATACCCAATCGAGATAGGAATAGAGGTGATAATCCAATGGATTGAAGCAATTGTGAGTATGTGAATGAAAATCAAAGTGAATGTGAATAGAAATGGAATTGATTTGGCTAATAACCAATAAAGATAAATACGTAGGGTGTACGTATTGTAACGACCCGTATTTTACGTGTCGATAAATCGTAGTATTTGCAGGTCGTTAGTGTTGTTGTGTTGTCTCTAGCCTGAGTCGTTTAGAAAGTTAACTCGTGTGTTTAGTGATGAGTCGTGACCGACTCATGGGCATGGTCGAGTTAAGGCTTGAGTCGTGACCGACTCATAGGGGTTAGCGAGTTAGTATGCTACGACCTAAGGAGTTGAAGGGTTAACTTGTTGCCGAGATAACTAGTGGCCGAGTTATGAGAATTAGCGAGTCAATGTGTTAAAAGGATTGAGTCTTGACCGAGTTAGCAGGTTGACCGACCTAAGGGTGTTGCCGAGTTAAGGTTTGGACCGACTCAAGGAATAGGGCTTGGATCGGCAGGAGGATGAGTCGTTAGTGGCTTAAGACTTATGTGTGTCGGCATCGTAGTTGAGTCGGCTAGGAGTTAGGTCGGTGGGCCGACTTAGTGTTGAGTCGTTGGGATCTTAGGTCGGTAGGAAGTAAGTCGGCAGTATATGTTGAGGCATTGGGTCGGTAGGAGGTTAGGTCGGCACCCAATATGGAGATGGTGGACATTGGTTAAGCCGTGACCGACTCATGTTGAGTCGGCAAAGGTTGGTTGGGACGTGTCTAGGATAAGTCGGCTTGGTGGGTGAGTCGGTATCACAGTTGAGTCGTATGGGATGTTGAGTCGTCGGACGACTTAGGGTTTGGAGTGTTAGGTCGGCTCTAGTATTAAGTCGTAGGTCGGCCTGGTTTGTTGAGTCATGAGAGTGGCTTGTATTAGGTCGGCAAAGCAATGAGTCGTGAACGACTCATAGTGAGTCGGCTGTGTTGAGTCGGCAAGGGGATGAGTCGGGGACGACTCAGGAGTTGGGTCGGCGGCGACTTAGGACGGCCGAGACATGGGGGTTTCAGCCTATAAATAGTGGACTTTGGCTCACTTTTTGGCACCGGTTTTCGAAGCGACGAAGTGCTGCCATTTTGAGAGCTCGACTACAACATTTCTTCATCTTCTTTTCTCCATTCCAATCAAGTGTTAGCATCCATCCAAGATCGAAGATCGGGATCGAAGATTCAAGTGTCCAAGTTGAAGATTTTCATCCGAAGAGGCTAGATTTCACCGTTTCAAGTGAAATTTCTCCGGATCAAGCCCAAGTCCTTGCTGTCCAGATCTGAAGTTGTTTGATTTTAGGTTGTTTTGGTGATTTGGTGAGTGGTAGTTATCTCTCACGCGGACCCAAAGGAGTGTAGTGGATTGGTAGCTAGTTTATGTGTTTGAAATAGCATTTTCTCGCATTTTTCCTTAAGTCTGCATGTAGATCCATCATGTTTGAAGATGTTTACCTTTAGAAGTTATTTATCAAGTATTAGAGATAAAACCCATGTTTAGATTTGATAGATCTATGCTAAAAACCATGATTTCACATATGTTGGACTTTTGCACACTTAATTACGAAATTGCCATTATAATTGATATTGCTTAATAGATCTTGTTTGAATGGTTGAATGTTTGAATGTATGTTAGATTTGATTGCTCCAAGTTAGCTTGTAGTTGATTTGGAACAAGATGGTTGAAGATGATTCAAAAGCTAAGTGGAAAGGCTCTTGAATGGTGAAAGCTGCCAATGGCATATGAAGCGGATGTGGAAGCTCATATGGATGGATTCGAGGATGTGGGATCTTGCCATGATGCGAGAAGGCAAAGCATGGTTGAGTTGGGACTTTGCGATGATATGATGAGGCAAGGCTTGTGTTGAGATGGGACGGGTCATGATGACGTTCCAAGTTGAGAGACTTTGCTATGATGTGATGAGGCAAGACATATGTTGTGATGGGACGGGTCACGAAGACGTTCCAAGCACGGGTCATGACGACGTGCAAAGTTATAACTCGGTGATGCGGTCCGGGTTGGGGTGGATAATGGTTAGCTTGAGAGGCGCTTGAGCTAGTATGGAAGTAGTCGTCGAGGAGGATGACTAGGAGGCTAAGATCTCATCGTTGTTGAAGGTTCTAGCATACTCAAAGCAAGGGTACGTTGGAACGGGTCACGATGACGTTCCAGGCACGGGTCATGATGACGTGCTAGTACTCTGGGCTGATGCGTTCGGCTTAGGCACGGGTCACGATGACGTGCGGAGTTATGGCTAAACCGGGGTTACCATTAGCCCTTGACAGGCGGTCATTCAACTAACGGTGAAATCAAGGCAATGATAACAGTGATAGCCAGAGTCATGGATGTTTGGATGTTTGGTTGTATCATCATTCGGCTTCAAGAGCGGTGTTTTCTGGGTGCTTATCTGATCTTGGTTTAGGCCTTGGGGGTTTGTATTTGGAAAACATCGTCCTTGACTCGAGTGATTATTGCTTTACCTTACTTATCTGCTATGTTATGCTTACTTCTCCTTAGTGTGTGTCTGGGGGCTATCACTGTAGAAAGAGGTGGAGTGGGATGGTTTGGTTCCTATTCCTTTTATTTCCTTATGCTCTTTTGGTATGCTTGATTGTTAATTTACTGCTCACTAAGACTTTGTCTGACTCAAGGTTTTATGTCTCCTCTTATTACCTTGGGCTGTTCATCCATGTTTGGGATGGGCAGACTAGGTAGCAGGTGACAGGTGCTGTGCTAGGAGTTCAACGCTGAAGATGACGAAGACGAGCAGGAGGCTTTGCATATTAGTTTTCTTACTATATGTACTGGATATCCGCTGCTGTATTTGGTTGAGTGATTTGTAGTGAGGCTTTCATGTATGGATTTGAGTAGATGATTGTATGAAACTACTGTGATGCTTATATGATGATGTTCTGTTCTATGGAGCTTCACTATATTATATTTCTCTATTGTATTTTATCCATGCGCTGTGAGTTATGCGATAGAGATTCTTTTGTTTTGTTTTACCCTGACTATCGTCCATGGCTGCCTGGCACGCCTTTCAGCGCATTATTTACTTGTATTGGTACGGGAGTCATGGGCGGTCGTCACATTTGGTATCAGAGCTTTGGTTAATCGATTTCAGCCAACGCTCGCTGACATAACTACGTATGAGAGACGTAATTGTATTTTGATGGATGATTACTATATATAATATAGTAGCCTAGAAGGATTTGAACTCCTTATGCAGTTGTTTCTTAAGGTGTTCTAATCATTCTTATTACAGATATTAAGGATGAGTCGAAGAGGGAGACCAGCTGCAAGGGAAAGCCGTGCTGATGAAGGAGCTGTTGATTATGGAACTATGTTCGAAGCGATGATGACTTCGATCATGAGAAGGATACCAGCTTCAGGATCATCAGTGGATGTGGGAGTTCAAGTTCAAGCTCCAAGACCGGTGGATTTTGCTAAGCTTTGCAAGGATTATACTTCTCTTGGAGGAAAAGCTTTCTTGGGGACGGAGTCGACTATTGAGGTGCAGAGATGGATTGATGCTTGCAAAAGGATCTTTGGTGACTTAGGGATTGAGGATGCAACTAAGAGAAAGCTTGCATCGAGACAGCTTCAGGGAAGAGCTGCTGATTGGTGGAATTCTATCACCATAGATACACCAGAAGAGGATATTACTTGGGAGCAGTTCCAAGTTAGATTTGAAGCCAAGTTCATCTCTACTGCTCAGAGGTCTGTTTTGTTCAAGAGATTTGTGGAGCTCAAACAAGGCGGAAGGCCTGTTCTGGAGTATATTTCTGAGTTCGAAGCTTTGTCTAAGTATGCCAGATCATATATTGATTCTCCCTACCAGAAGAATGAAAAGTTTGTGACTGGTCTGGATGCTTATCTAGGAAGGCAGTTAGTGGATCATCTGGACGATCCATTTGAGAAGCTGGTGGAGAAAGCTCTGAGGCATGAGAGTTTGTTTCCTAGGGAAAGTTCTGTTGTTGCTGTAACCAGGGAAGGATCTAAACCACAGCAGAGTGGGAATAAGAAGAGGAAGCAGCAGCAACAGAAGGGAAAGGATGGTCAGAAGAAGCCAAAGGGCGAGGTGACTTGTTATAACTGCCGTCAGAAGGGTCATCTTTCTCGGGATTGCAAGAATCCGAAGGTGCAGTTGAAGTGTTACAACTGTGATAAGCTGGGACACATTAAGAAGGATTGTCCAGAACCGAGGAAAGATAGGCAGGTTGTGCAAGCCTATGCTTTGGGGGCTGTTCCATCGTCTTCGAAAGCTCCTACTGCTGAGGAGAAGGGGAAGAGTGTGGTGGTTCAAGGTACTCTTTCTATTTGTGGTGTTCCAGTTAGAGTGTTGTTTGATACTGGAGCGTCGCATTCTTTTGTTTGTGATGATTTGGTAAGCCGGTTAGGTATGAAACCGGATATTGTTGATAGGCCATTGGTTGTGACTAATCCGGTTGGGGGTTCGTCATGTTTGTGTATGATATGCCGTGGTCTAGTTGTGTCGAGTCATGATTGCTCGTTTGTTTGTGATTGCTTTGTTCTGAACTTTGCGGGGTTCGGAATTATTTTGGGTATGGACTGGCTTAGGAAGTATGCGGCTAGGATTGATTGTGAGAGGCTTGAGGTGACAGTCGGGAATGTGGAAGGGCGAAAGGTTGTGATACGATGTAAGCATGAAGAAGGCGTCTTCATGAGCTTCATGTATTCGCTAGTTGTTCCACGGGATGGACTGTCATCGGTGCCTATTGTGAATGAGTTTGAGAATGTCTTTGAGGAAGTCAAAGGGTTGCCGCCGCATAGGGAGATCGAGTTTCGTATCGATCTAGTTGAGGGAGCCAGACCTGTTGTGATGCCTCTTAGGCGGATGGCACCGAGGGAGCAGCAAGAGCTGAAGGTGCAAGTTGATGACCTTTTGCAGAAAGGATTCATTCGGAGAAGTGTGTCCGAATGGGGTGCGCCAGTTGTGTTCGCAACCAAAACGGATGGATCGTTGAGGTTGTGTGTTGATTATCGTGAGCTGAATAAGGTGACTAAGAAGAACAAGTATCCATTGCCGAGAATAGATGACTTGTTTGATCAGCTTCACGAGGCTAAGGTGTTTTCTCAGATGGATTTGGCAACGGGATTTCACCAGTTGAGAGTGGCAAAGGATAGTGTGCCGAAGACTGCTTTCAGGACACCATCCGGGTTTTATGAGTGGCTGGTAATGCCGTTTGGATTGACTAACGCGCCAGCATATTTTGTGGATCTTATGAATAGAGTGTTCAGAGATCAGTTGAATAAGTTCGTGCTTGTGTTCGTGGATGATATTCTGGTTTACTCCAGAACCGAGGAAGAGCACAAGACGCACTTGAGGATTGTTTTGGGAATTTTGTGGAAACATCAGCTGAAGGCTAAGTTTTCGAAGTGTCACTTCTGGAAGAATGAAGTGAGGTTCTTAGGTCATGTTATTTCTGGAAATGGAATAGCGGTTGATCCCGCTAAGGTGGCAGCGATCCAGGATTGGGTTAGGCCTAAGAATGCATCTGATGTGAGAAGTTTTCTTGGATTAGCAGGATATTATCGTCGGTTTATCAAAGACTTTTCCAAGATAGCTGCACCGTTGACAGGATTGACGAAGAAGAATCAAGTGTTCAGATGGAATGATAAGTGTGAACAAGCTTTCATAATCCTGAAAGAGCGACTGACAAGTGCTCCTGTTTTGACTATTCCGAGTGGGAATGATGAGATGGTGGTTTACACCGATGCATGTGGCACTGGACTAGGAGCGGTGCTAATGCAGAAGGATAAAGTTGTTGCGTATGCTAGTCGACAACTAAAGCCGCATGAAAGGAATTATCCGACTCATGATTTGGAGTTAGCGGCGATTGTGTTTGCTTTGAAGATGTGGAGACACTATCTATTGGGAGTTAGATTCGAGCTGTTTACAGATCATAAGTCGTTGAAGTATCTGTTTTCCCAAAAGGATTTGAATCTTCGACAGCAAAGGTGGCTAGAGTTCTTAGCATCGTATGATTTTGGTATAGCCTATACTCCAGGGAAAGGTAACGCAGTGGCTGATGCGTTAAGTCGAAGACATGCAGGATTGGGAGCCATGTTTTCAGAATGGAAGAGTCTTGAGTATTTGGCTGGATTTGATTTCAGGCCTAGATGTGAATTGGAACCTGAGATGTTGGCAAACTTATCGATAAGGCCTACTCTTGTGGAAAGAATTGGTGAGAGGCAAAGGGGAGATGATAAGCTTGTCAAGATTATCTGTGATTTGGAATCTGGATTGGACCCGGAGAAGGATAAAGGATTTGAAGTCGATCGAGAGGGTTGGCTTCGAAAGCAAGGACGATTAGTTGTTCCCGATGTAGATGGATTGAGAGATGAAGTTCTGAGGGAGAGTCATCACTCGAAGTTGACAATTCATCCAGGTGGAAATAAGATGTATCGGGATATGAAGAGAACCTACTACTGGGAAGGTATGAAGAAGGATGTTGGAAATTTTATTTCCAAGTGTATGAATTGCCAGTTGGTGAAAGCTGAGCAGAAGAAGCCCAGTGGATTGCTTCAGCCATTAGAGGTTCCTACATGGAAGTGGGAGCAGGTGTCGATGGATTTTATCGATGGTCTACCTAGGACAAGAGCGGGAAATGAAGGGATTTGGGTCATCGTAGATCGTTTGACCAAGAGTGCAAGATTCATTCCTGTTCGATCGACTAGGACTGCATCGAAGTTGGCTGAGTTGTATGTTAAGTGGATAGTTCGATTCCATGGTGTTCCGAAGAGTATAGTGAGCGATCGAGATCCGTTGTTCACTAGTGGATTTTGGAAGAGCTTCCAGGAAGTTTTGGGAACCGAGTTGTGTTTGAGTACAGCTTATCACCCTCAAACAGATGGTCAGACTGAGAGAGTCAACCGAGTTTTGGAAGATCTTCTTAGAGCATGTGTTTTGGACTTCGGAGGATCATGGGAAGATCACCTTCATTTGGTGGAGTTTGCTTATAATAACAGTTATCAGTCGAGTATTGGTATGGCACCATATGAGGCATTATATGGAAGACCGTGTAACTCTCCGACATGTTGGTTGGAAACTGGAGAAAAGCTGATACTTGGGCCAGAGATGATTCGTCAAACTACGGATTGTATAGAGATCATTCGACAACGAATGAAGGCAGCCCAAGATCGTCAGAAAAGTTATGCCGATAATCGTCGTAAGGATTTGGAATTCGACGTAGGTGATATGGTTTTTGTGAAGATTTCTCCTCTGAAGAGTGTCATTAGATTCGGGAAGAAAGGAAAGTTAACTCCGAGATTTGTTGGGCCATTCCCGATTATCGAGCGTATTGGAAAGCTCGCTTATAGATTGGAGTTACCGGAAAAGATGGCGGGTGTGCACAGTGTTTTTCATGTATCTTATCTACGGAAGTATGTGCACGACCCAACTACGGTGGTTTCTGCTGATAGCTGTGAAGACTTGGAGGTTGATCCAGTTGTTTCGAGACCTCGTAAGCCGCTTCGTATTGTTGAAACCGATACGAAACAGCTTAGGAGGAAGACGATTACGTTGCTCAAGGTACAATGGAGTGACGATGTTAACGACTGTACATGGGAGGAGGAAGAGAGGATGAAGGCAGCTCATCCCGGACTCTTCGAGGTATGGCCCTAAAGTGTCGTGACATCTCATGAATTTGTAGCTTGTTCTAAGTCTTAGAATTCTGCATGCTAGGTTAGAATTGGATGCATGGTTTGTTGATTGCTATGGATGGTAGGCATGCGGAATATCTTTGATTGCTGTTGTTTGCTTGGAATTTCGGGGGCGAAATTCCTAAGGGGGAGAGAATGTAACGACCCGTATTTTACGTGTCGATAAATCGTAGTATTTGCAGGTCGTTAGTGTTGTTGTGTTGTCTCTAGCCTGAGTCGTTTAGAAAGTTAACTCGTGTGTTTAGTGATGAGTCGTGACCGACTCATGGGCATGGTCGAGTTAAGGCTTGAGTCGTGACCGACTCATAGGGGTTAGCGAGTTAGTATGCTACGACCTAAGGAGTTGAAGGGTTAACTTGTTGCCGAGATAACTAGTGGCCGAGTTATGAGAATTAGCGAGTCAATGTGTTAAAAGGATTGAGTCTTGACCGAGTTAGCAGGTTGACCGACCTAAGGGTGTTGCCGAGTTAAGGTTTGGACCGACTCAAGGAATAGGGCTTGGATCGGCAGGAGGATGAGTCGTTAGTGGCTTAAGACTTATGTGTGTCGGCATCGTAGTTGAGTCGGCTAGGAGTTAGGTCGGTGGGCCGACTTAGTGTTGAGTCGTTGGGATCTTAGGTCGGTAGGAAGTAAGTCGGCAGTATATGTTGAGGCATTGGGTCGGTAGGAGGTTAGGTCGGCACCCAATATGGAGATGGTGGACATTGGTTAAGCCGTGACCGACTCATGTTGAGTCGGCAAAGGTTGGTTGGGACGTGTCTAGGATAAGTCGGCTTGGTGGGTGAGTCGGTATCACAGTTGAGTCGTATGGGATGTTGAGTCGTCGGACGACTTAGGGTTTGGAGTGTTAGGTCGGCTCTAGTATTAAGTCGTAGGTCGGCCTGGTTTGTTGAGTCATGAGAGTGGCTTGTATTAGGTCGGCAAAGCAATGAGTCGTGAACGACTCATAGTGAGTCGGCTGTGTTGAGTCGGCAAGGGGATGAGTCGGGGACGACTCAGGAGTTGGGTCGGCGGCGACTTAGGACGGCCGAGACATGGGGGTTTCAGCCTATAAATAGTGGACTTTGGCTCACTTTTTGGCACCGGTTTTCGAAGCGACGAAGTGCTGCCATTTTGAGAGCTCGACTACAACATTTCTTCATCTTCTTTTCTCCATTCCAATCAAGTGTTAGCATCCATCCAAGATCGAAGATCGGGATCGAAGATTCAAGTGTCCAAGTTGAAGATTTTCATCCGAAGAGGCTAGATTTCACCGTTTCAAGTGAAATTTCTCCGGATCAAGCCCAAGTCCTTGCTGTCCAGATCTGAAGTTGTTTGATTTTAGGTTGTTTTGGTGATTTGGTGAGTGGTAGTTATCTCTCACGCGGACCCAAAGGAGTGTAGTGGATTGGTAGCTAGTTTATGTGTTTGAAATAGCATTTTCTCGCATTTTTCCTTAAGTCTGCATGTAGATCCATCATGTTTGAAGATGTTTACCTTTAGAAGTTATTTATCAAGTATTAGAGATAAAACCCATGTTTAGATTTGATAGATCTATGCTAAAAACCATGATTTCACATATGTTGGACTTTTGCACACTTAATTACGAAATTGCCATTATAATTGATATTGCTTAATAGATCTTGTTTGAATGGTTGAATGTTTGAATGTATGTTAGATTTGATTGCTCCAAGTTAGCTTGTAGTTGATTTGGAACAAGATGGTTGAAGATGATTCAAAAGCTAAGTGGAAAGGCTCTTGAATGGTGAAAGCTGCCAATGGCATATGAAGCGGATGTGGAAGCTCATATGGATGGATTCGAGGATGTGGGATCTTGCCATGATGCGAGAAGGCAAAGCATGGTTGAGTTGGGACTTTGCGATGATATGATGAGGCAAGGCTTGTGTTGAGATGGGACGGGTCATGATGACGTTCCAAGTTGAGAGACTTTGCTATGATGTGATGAGGCAAGACATATGTTGTGATGGGACGGGTCACGAAGACGTTCCAAGCACGGGTCATGACGACGTGCAAAGTTATAACTCGGTGATGCGGTCCGGGTTGGGGTGGATAATGGTTAGCTTGAGAGGCGCTTGAGCTAGTATGGAAGTAGTCGTCGAGGAGGATGACTAGGAGGCTAAGATCTCATCGTTGTTGAAGGTTCTAGCATACTCAAAGCAAGGGTACGTTGGAACGGGTCACGATGACGTTCCAGGCACGGGTCATGATGACGTGCTAGTACTCTGGGCTGATGCGTTCGGCTTAGGCACGGGTCACGATGACGTGCGGAGTTATGGCTAAACCGGGGTTACCATTAGCCCTTGACAGGCGGTCATTCAACTAACGGTGAAATCAAGGCAATGATAACAGTGATAGCCAGAGTCATGGATGTTTGGATGTTTGGTTGTATCATCATTCGGCTTCAAGAGCGGTGTTTTCTGGGTGCTTATCTGATCTTGGTTTAGGCCTTGGGGGTTTGTATTTGGAAAACATCGTCCTTGACTCGAGTGATTATTGCTTTACCTTACTTATCTGCTATGTTATGCTTACTTCTCCTTAGTGTGTGTCTGGGGGCTATCACTGTAGAAAGAGGTGGAGTGGGATGGTTTGGTTCCTATTCCTTTTATTTCCTTATGCTCTTTTGGTATGCTTGATTGTTAATTTACTGCTCACTAAG
This sequence comes from Allium cepa, assembly GCA_030765085.1. Lineage (NCBI taxonomy): Eukaryota > Viridiplantae > Streptophyta > Magnoliopsida > Asparagales > Amaryllidaceae > Allium > Allium cepa. The sequence continues at coordinate 200,405,489 of CM060935.1, forward strand.
ACTTTGTCTGACTCAAGGTTTTATGTCTCCTCTTATTACCTTGGGCTGTTCATCCATGTTTGGGATGGGCAGACTAGGTAGCAGGTGACAGGTGCTGTGCTAGGAGTTCAACGCTGAAGATGACGAAGACGAGCAGGAGGCTTTGCATATTAGTTTTCTTACTATATGTACTGGATATCCGCTGCTGTATTTGGTTGAGTGATTTGTAGTGAGGCTTTCATGTATGGATTTGAGTAGATGATTGTATGAAACTACTGTGATGCTTATATGATGATGTTCTGTTCTATGGAGCTTCACTATATTATATTTCTCTATTGTATTTTATCCATGCGCTGTGAGTTATGCGATAGAGATTCTTTTGTTTTGTTTTACCCTGACTATCGTCCATGGCTGCCTGGCACGCCTTTCAGCGCATTATTTACTTGTATTGGTACGGGAGTCATGGGCGGTCGTCACACGTATGTTATTCTATTCGCATAGTAATGTGATCCAGATCCGAGCATAGAATTTCGAGATAGTATGTCGATCCAAGTTGGGATCTTCCACTTGATTTTCGACGGCGAACCTGGATATGGATTGTTGATTGGTTCTGGATATTCTCTATCTTAGTTAGGACTATGCAAGGAGAGTGACGGTTTCTGATCAAGAAACCAGATCTGTGTCCGCACTAGGAAGTCTGGTGAACGATACTAGTTCGGAAGTGAAATTGTGTGATCAAATGAACGATCAGATTGGTATAGCGTAAGGATGATATGTGTACATCGTACGGATTTGAATGAAAATGGTATTGAAAGGAGTAATCAAATTTGAATATTTGATTTTGAGTAAACAAAGTTAAATATCTTTGTTTTATAAAATGAAACTCCCCTTGTTGAATCTTTTGCCAGAAGAAAAGGGGTTTTTGAAAACGTTTGAAGTATAAAAGGAGTTTTATACAAGTTTGAAATAATCCAAGTTTTAAAAAATATATATATTTTTATGTATATATATAAAGGATCATATGAGGATTTTGGAAAAAGGTTTTGGGAAACTTAGGATTTGGTAAGGCTTTTGATTTTTGGGTAAAATCAATATTGAAATTTGGAAAGACTAGTTTGAGAATTATAGATTTTGGAATAATCGATTTTGTGTAAAGAAGCTTTGTATGAGATCATACTAGGTTTATGATTTGAAGATACTATATGTGTATAGTATAAAGTGTTTTGATGATGGCTCTGGGGAAAAAGGCGCTCCCTTGAAATGAACTTCTTAGGAGTGCCACTGGGTGGTGCTGCCTTGAGCCCAAGGGGGGGTTCTAAAGTTGATCCTGTGAGGAATCCGGACAAAACTAGTTCCTGGGGATTATGAGTAGGGTATACCATAGCGAAAGTCGTGTGTGCCGTTGAGAGCCAACAGTCTGCGTTTGATTTTATATCGGTAGACTGCGACCTATGTAGGAGTGGAGAAGTTTCATTTTGACAGCGAAAATCAAATGCCGCTGAGAGCCTGCAGTTACATGGACTTTTGCTGTGATGGCAACGTAACCTTGGAATGTAACTGCAATCTGTCGTGGGATCCATGCGTAATCGAGAGGCCGGGAAGAGCCTACAGTTACATGGACTTTTGCTGTGATGGCAACGTAACCCTAGAATGTAACTGCGACCATGGATAGGGGTGATGATTTCCAGAGCATTCTCACCAAAGATATTTCCTCTATTTTCAAAAATGTTTTCTATATTTTCAATAAAATCATTTTCCAAGTATTTTCACTGGGTGTTGAAAATGGGTCTGCTAAGTACTTATAGATTTTCAGTCCTACGCCTGATCAACGTATGACCGAATTTCTGTGAGAACGAAGATGGACTTGTTGAAACATCGAGTTATAGAATGATATTTTCATAAAACTACTTTGATAATACTATATATATATATATTAAAGGTGTTTTAAAAATGATCAATGAAAATTTATCTAATTTTAAGCATTTTAATAAATTCTGGCTTCGATCCTTTTCTAGGACGAAAAGATTCTAAGGGGGGAGAAATGTGATAACCCAAATTTTTGGACATCCGTTAATTGGATAATTAACAGGATTAAAAAGTTTTAAAATACAAATTTGTAATTTAAAAATACAAAATAAGTCTTAATTTGATATATCTATAAAAATAGATATTTAAATATAATTTGGATTTACAATTCAATTGAAAATGTCATAAGAGTAAATTAGGATTAAAACTCTATAGTTGAAATGAACAAAATTTATTTTTCTAATTTTAAGATAAATACATAAGGAAATGTAGGAAATATGAATTTCTAGTATCTAAGAAGTGTAATAGTTAAAATAATACATACATACATACATATATATATATATATATAAATAATATAGTTTGAGAATTTTATAGGTATTTCAAATTTAAAACATCTAAACATATGTAGATGTAAAAATTTAGCAATTTAAGAAATGAAAAGTTTAAATAAAGACATAAGTATACATACATATATACTAAGTTATAGATATTATATAAATATATATAACCTATTAATACATAGTAATTACACTTGTAAATTAGTATTAGCATCCTTATGACAAGTGTAAATAATTTAACATGTGTTCCTTATAATTTTTATTTTTCTTTATCAAATTTTTCAGCCATGTAAACATTGTTTCTTTACCTTCTTTGTTTTTAAAAAAAAGTACTTTCAAATTATTCAAAACCTGATCAAGCATGGATTTCAACTCAACCAAGCAGAAATCAAAACCTGTAAAGAGAGAAGGAAAAAAACAACACTCTACAAAATCAAAATCAGTAACCATCTTCATCCTGTAAATCAAACCCTGTAATTCATCTCTCAAGTTCAAGCAAAGCCCTGTAACTATTTCAAAGAAAACTTGCTAACAACTTCAAACCAGAGGAAAATGAAGAGGAGCAAAAAGAATTTCAAAATCCAGGACCTGTAGCAGATCATGCAGTCAAATTCCAGATTAAAGCAGAAATTTTCAAAACTCCTCTGTTCAACTGCATCTAAGGTGAGTAAATAAAGTTCTAAAAGGTTTCAACTAGTTCAATATTGCAATGCATGTGATAAATCTGTAAAGTAAAGTTATAAGATTGGGTTGCATGGATGATTTTAACCGATTTTAGTTGAAATACATTATATACATTTGTATATATGGTTGCATGTATGATTGCTTGATACTGTTGTGATTCCAAGCTCTGGAATAATAATGAAACTTCATATCTACTTATACAAATGACTTCAAGCTTTGATCTTCAAGTGATAAACGGTTATAACAGTATAATTTCAAATTTAAAAGTAGTTTTCAAATAAACAATTAGGGTATGTATTAAAAAAATGAAAATTTTACAGTTCTGAATTAAAATAAGCTCAAATCTGGTGGACTGGAATTCTTGATTTAGTCTTATAATCTGTTTCCAATTTGTAAATAATGAATTTAGTAAGGTCAATCATTATTTTTAGATTGGAAATTTCTGTGGTAGTTGGTATCGAGAGTTTTTGGGGTTTTGCCAATTCATGGCGAACGACGTGGTGATCAGTGTTGAAATTCTGGTCGAAGAAGGTTGGAAGGTGGGAGAAGCCGAGAAAAATATTGATGGATTTTTCCGGAGTTTGTTGTGGCCTATCGGGGGTGGAATAGGGTTTTTGAGTGTTGTTTGTGGAGTTGGTTGCGGAGGAAATGTCGACGACTTAAGGGTAACAGAGTTAATCGTGAGGGGGGAACTAGATCATCGGAGTTTAGAGTAACTTCAGGTAGATCGATGAATGATTCTGAGATCGAAGACGTCGGCAATTGGGAGGTTTCTGATTGACGTTTGGATTCCAATTTTGGTCAGGAAGCTAGATTTTGGCTGGGTGACATTTCTGTGGTTCTAGATGATCCTTTAGCTTATCGAAGTCATTGGCGATGTGATGGAACTGGAGTCGGTGGCCGGAGCTCGGCGATCGCTGGTGCATATGCACAGCGAGTCCTGGTGTCAGTAGTTGAGGAGGAAGTTGGGACTCTGGTTGAATCTCGAGTCTTAGGAAAATTTGCTCGAGTTTAAACTCGAGTAGCTCGTGATATTTAAAGTATGTTAACTGTTTAAGTTGTTTCAGGGTTAAAATTCTTAAAATAAATTCAAGTATTGAATTGGGGAAGAAGCTCAAACTCGGGTGAGTTCTCGTGATTTCTTGCATATGACTCGGGTTTGGGTTAATTCTGCTCGGGTTAAAATTTGACGTTTCCAACTGTTAAGAATATTTAAACAAGTATTTAACCTTATCTAAAGGTGTTAGTTCCAAGGTTTTAATTATTGTCAAATTGTGGTATTTGGATAATGATAAATGGGTTAGTCCTATATGATTTATTTAGGGATAAATTAAATGATGAAATTTGATAAAGTGTTAATTATTTAATAAGTGCGGTTAATTGATTTATGTTATCAATTGAGGAAACAATTAATTAATTAAATCATTAAATAGTTAATAAAGGTTAAGTAATTTGAGTATTCAAATTTTAAGAATTGATTTGATAATATGATTAATTAATTAACTAAAGGTTTAGTTAATTTATGTATGTGATTAATTATGGGATAATTAATCAATGTAAGTAAATATAGGATAATTGATTAGAGTAATTAATTATGGATCAAGGAAATAAATTTGTGTTAATTAGGGGATTAATTAAAAGATAATTAATGAGAATTTTTAGACTAATTAATCTGTGTGGTAATCAAGATAAATTACCTAATGTAATTAAAGGCTGGTTAATTATAATTATATATATATATATATATATAATTTATAATTAAAGATTTATTAATTGGGTTATAGGGTAATTAATTGATAAATTACCCAGTTGTAATTAAAGGAAATGAATGTGATTTATTAATTTGATAATTAATTAGAGATAGTCACTTGGAAATTGATTTAAATACGATTACTTAATAAGATCGGTAAGTGTAATTACTTAGTGAAGTAATTGATGAATAAATTACTTAGGAGAAGTAATTAAGGATTCATTACTCGGTGTAATTAATTAAAGAATTAATTAAGAAGTTAATTAATTAAGGTAAGTAATTTCAGGATGTTTGATTACCGTTTATGATTGATAAGGCTGATTAATGAAATTAATGAAATAATTAAGGGTAAAATTATGAAATGGTTTGAGGACAATTAATCGACGATGATTAATCTAGAAGGATAATTAAAAGAATATTAGTTAATTGATTTGTAATTAATTGTTTAAGTAAAGATAATCTAAGTGAATAAAGATTTGTAATTAATTTAATTAGATATAAATTAAATAAATTTTGGAAATGATCCATCTTGCTTATGAATGATTGAATGCTGATTAAAAGTTTTGTATTGATTAATATGTCATATGAAATGTTCCTGTAATACGATATGTTGGGTTGAACAGTGATAATGTGGTTATCTATAATGAATACTATGTAAAGTGACATCCGGTGTTTAAAAGTAAATTGTATTCACTTGAGTCACTTGGGATCAAATGACATTGGATTCGAAGAGACCGGAGTCGGGTATTATTTAATATCCGAAACCACTTTGATTCTTTATAATTTGGTGTGTGGAATCAATAGGTTGTAATGGAATAATTAAGTGAATTGGACCTTTTATCTAAGTTTTGGTACTTTGAAATTGATGTGTGACGCAAGTAATGTCTAACGGCTTGTGAAGTTGTTAATTGTTACAAGTTACCCGGGTTCATTTAAGTTGTATGTTTTTGTGTTCCTCGTTAGATGGGTTTGCTCACGTTGGTTTCCAACCTGACTCGGGTGTTACTTTGATGTAATGCACGGGTCATACCGAGTGTTATAGATTTTCAGGTAAGACGTTCTGGAGCTCAGGAGGCTTCTGGACATGATTGTTTTGTCCAGAGTTTATGTATATGTGTAACCCTGATGTATTAAAATGTAAATTAACTGGTATAGTTGTCTTTATATAACTGCTATTTTATTTGATATTATATTTGATCCGCTGCGAATGTGAGGTTTCTGTGACTTGTTTTCTGTTTCGTCTTTTTCTCTTTTCTTCTTTTCCTAACTATCTAGAATTTTCGGAATTGAAATTTTCGGGTCGTTACAACGTGCAACTCGATGCACTAAGGAGGTCGTGGCGATCAAAATCTCAACAACCATAATACTTGGGGTTTACCAACTAAAACGCATGCCGCTGTCGCCACCGTCATCTTCGCCACCTCCGGTCATTTTTCCTACCACCACCGTAGCTTCCTCTATCACCACGAGCAACCCCGATTCCCCCAGTTCAACACGTCACCGGAAATTGGTCAGAATGCCAATTTCGATTATCACTGAACTGCACTCGAACTACCTCACTAAAAATTGCCAAACCTACCTTAAAAATCATAATTTTCAATAAGTATTCGAGTCATGTACTTGAATCAATATTTTATGAAATTCGAAAACAAAATTTTTACTGTAAAAAGTTGATTTTTCATTTCATATGCATTTTTACTTCACGAAACCATTTTTAAGTTATAACTCATACTTAAATACAACTATTTTGTTTTGAAACCAAAGCCTAATATTAATTAGAAACCAATAAATTGGATTTTCTTTGTTGTTTTTGTACTCTGAGACTAAACAGAGAAGTTACCATTATCCTAATGCCTGCATACATCAAAGTTCAGAAATTTGCAAACATACTTCCAAAACAATATTGATCACAGCAAAAATTATTCAAACTAATTTATACTTTAAATTTTTGAAGTTGGAGTTACTCACTTTTGTTTTGAGAACGTAGAGAGGAACTTGGTTTCTGTTGAACAAAGACAAGCATTTTGTTTTCTTTGATAATTTTGAATTTGTTTAAAGCTTCAAACAGGCTGCAGGCTTCAATTTACATTTGCTTTCAGTTGAATCTTTATTCATTTTTTCTTTTTCTTTTTTTTCCCAGAGAAACTTGTTTCTCCCAGGTTTAAATTTTCCTTCTTTGTATTGATGTTTATAAACTGAATTTTATTTAACTTTTAGTTGATATTCACTACAGATGCTACTCGAAACTGAGATGAAGTTAACATAAACAAAGAGGTGTACAGGGTTTACTATTTTTTTGTACAGGATGTTATTGTTGTTTGTTTATACAATAGGGTACATTACTTTGTACAATACTAGGCAGAGATATCTTCTTAATATGGTGGCTGAATAACTCGAATTGACTTTGTTTGCTGCCAAGATGATGGCATTTAATGCATATGTACCCAATTTTGTTTACATATGAATTGTATATGTGCAGTTTATATTTTGTAGATATTTTCTTTCTTTTGCTTTCTTGCTTATGGAGGCTGAACATCTTGTATTGTGGCTGAGATGATATAGCATTAATTGCTAGAGTCCTTTATGTTTTCATTTGCAAGCTATTATTTATACTTGTTTATTTGTACAAAGATATTTTATATTTATACTTTGCTTATTTTCTTGCCTGCATTCATTTTTGTTTTGTTTGTCTCATTTCTTTCCCTTGGTGCTTCATATGTCTACTTAAGTATTCATATTTTATTTACATGCATCATGATTTCACTTAGCTTTTGTATATGTACTGGGATGATTTCATTTTGGTGCTGATAAGATGCAATGTTTCCCATTTTGTTTACAACTTATGTCATTTGTTTTGCTTTGGCCTTATCACTTTATAAAATAAAATGAACTTCTTTTATTTTGAACTTAGACTATCAAATGCTACATTTAATTATTATTTATTTTTATACTTTATATAATTCTAGAATTATTTACTATGTTCATTTCATATTTTATATAATTATAATCTATTTGAAATATTTTGTTTAACATTTATATCAAAATCCAAATACAAAATTATTTTTCTCAAATATTTGCATTTTGGAAAAACTCAGATCAGTTTATCAATAAATTTCACAAATTTTATTGAAAATTAAAATAAATCATCAATTTAAAATATAAAATAATTCGGGATCGTTATAGATTCCCCTCCTTAAGAAATTTCATCCCCGAAATTTGCAGGCACCAAAACAAGACAGATAGATACACAAAGATAGAGAAACATCTTTTCAGATCAGCTAAATATTTATTCTGCATTTGGCTTACCAAATCAGAATATCACCAATATGAGAACAAACTTATATGATACTATACAGGATACTCGGGTTATCCAGATCTACGAAATATGCAGGGGCACTGGTTAGTCTGATGAATAACTAACCATTCATAGAATATATTAGACCCTAGAGAATAGATAGACAAATGGATTCGATTTACCACAATTCTCAAACACTAGGTATGGATTGCAAACTCAAGTCGGAATATCCCAACATATATACATAATTTGTCCCTCTTCGGAATCTACCCAAGAAATTACAATAGAATTTCAAATTTGGTTTTAGACGAAATCATTTTATCGATACAACTCAAATTTATCTTCATATTCTATTAACCAATTTAACTCGATTTAAAATTTTCAATTCCAAATTTCCAATTCATTTTCATTAAAGTTTAAATGGAAAAACTGATAACAAACCGATGATGATACGAAGTAAAAAATTTCTACAACGATCCGTAGGGCTATCATCACATTGAAACTTGTAGCCGGTACGAAGCAATCAAAAAGAATTTAGAAACGAATCAAAGGAAATTGATAGAGAAAGATTTTTTCCGCTATCGTAGAGTATTATCCATTTATAGTCGTACTCCCCTATCCCCTATCTCGTTCTCTTCTTGCACTCATACTTACTATCGATGAATAGTAAGAGAATTTACTGAGGCATTCGAACGGATATCTTAGGGATACACTCATCCTAGGGTATACTTCACCCTATCTCTAATGAGCTACTTAATGTGTTATACTCCTGAGCTAAAGTTCAACCTTAGCTCTGATACCACTTATAACGATCCTGACTCGACCTTTGAAATCGGCAACGAATACGACACTCATATTCAAATGTCACAGATCCAAACGTCGAATCTGGTGCACCGGAGCTTATAACACCATTAAGTACAACACAGTGGAAGAAAATGAATAATACATTGATATACAACATTGATACAATAGATATCAATATACGTTAGAGATATGATACAATAAAATAACAGCGGAAAAGAAAATAGCTAACACCAGCAGCAGAACAAATAACTCCAAAGGAATGCATCCCCAAATCCAATGCTCTAATCCAAAGCAAGATTGAACCAACATCACTTATCACCTAGATAAGCAAGTCTCGTCCAAATCCAAAGACTAGACTAACTTCAGACAATCTATACACCTGACTATCTGAAAAAAACCCAACTCTAGACTCCGTGTGGAAAATTGTGGGCACCTAGAGTTTAGGATAGGAACAATAAACTCCGAGTCAGTCATGGGACTGGTGTGAGTAACAAAAATAGTTTGGTCTTTAAAACAAACAACAAGAGATTTTTAAAGGAATCCACAATGCTTTTCCGAAAATGAAACTACCATAAGGCCTCCCGCCACACGTGCAATGCAAACGCAGACTTGGAGGAGATTTCTCCTTATGATAGTCAAACATGCTTGATACGAGAAAATTTCTGATATTATTATAATAAGTGCACAGTGGAAAACATTTCGAAAGTAGAATATAAATCTTAGCCAGCATAGGTACCATTATATTATGCCCGATATAGCTACCATTTTAAATGGCAGGTTCTACAACTAAAACCGTACAAGGCTCGTATTGTTTTGTTTGGATTTTCCAACAAATGATCGGGCTAAGGAACTTCCCACTGTCCATGGTATGCCTCTGGCGGGACGTCCCAAGAACTTAACCAGCTCTCTGCCAACATAAGGCCGGGTTACCTCTGTAACTAGGTAACTACTACATGAGCATGCCTGTAACAATCCGCATATTTTACGATTGAATATTTAAATATTTTATTTTAATATTTTTTCGTTAGTCGGATATTAGTCTGAAATGTTACCTTTTGCATACGGTTGAATTAGGACTCGGGACTACTTCCATTGGGTCCAAAACACTGTTTGCGATTTTTTAGCCTCCATGCTCGATCGGTTGCAAATTGAGAGAGTTTTTGCACTTTCGTTGCTTAGGTCGTTCGGCCTACGCACAGGACTCTCGACCTGTAGTTAGGTCGGCCTGCATTTAAGTCTCAACCCATAGGTCGCTTGCCTTGCAGATAGGTCGGCCTTCCATAGGTCGCAACCCCTTAAGTCGCTTGGCCATTAAGTCGCTCTGCCTGTAGGTCGCGCCATTGGTCTCTTTAAGTCGCTCAGCTTTCCCCAGTACCCTAGGTCGCTCGGCCATGTTAAGTCGCGCCATGCTTTATCTCGCAATCACTTAAGTAGCTCAGATGTTAGGTCGTTCCTGCTTAGGTCACTCGGCCTGCTTGCACTGATTAGGTCGCGACAAGTTAGGTCGTTCCATGTCGTCGACCTTCTTACTTAAGTCGCTCGGTTTGGTCGCACCACTTAGGTCGCTCGGCCTATGCTTTAGGTGGCACCAACTTAGGTCGCGCCAAACTTAGGTCGCAACAACTTAGGTCGGCCATATGTTAAGCCGCATCTCTTAGGTTGCTCGCATCACTTAGGTCGCTCGGCCTGTTACGCCACAAGAATCAGTTAGGTCGCTCGTTCCTTAGGTCGCGCCATGCTTATGTCGTGCCAAATGTTAGGCCGTTCCATTACGTAAGTCGCTGATCCCTTGGGTCCTATGCCGTGGAGTCGCATGTGTTGAGCCGCTGATTTCTTGTGATTGACTTGTGTTAAGTCGTAAGTCATGGCTGTTAAGTCGCAAGGGTATTTCCACTTTGATGGATTTGGAATCGAATTCTTTGGATTTTTATTCACGTCTTCAAATGTGAATTTTTGTGACTTATTGATTCTACAATCATTTTTGTGATTTGTCACTTTAAAAATATGAAGGTTTCAATACTAGTAGTAATCTTAAACCGTTTTCCAATCTACTAGTATATACAAACCTTTACCTCACTAGTACGAGAAATCTAATTAAACGGCTTAGTAAAACAAGTGAAATAAAACGCTTGCGTTTACTTCGTCGGTTAATTCTTGGACTTGTTCGATTGAATCTCTTGTGACAATTTTCGAGTGGAGATCTACAATTTGTTCATAAATATTAAGTTAAGCTAGTGGTTATAGGACATGATGATAAGCTTATATATTTACTAGCTTACTGTAATTGACTCTTCTTGATGATCGTTGATGATCATTTTTGTGATTTAGACTAGCAAATGTGCGATGTCTCTTTGTCTACGTGGGAGACTAAACCCCGTTTCTATGGAGCTTCGGCTCAATTTGGTGGGGTAGCGACCCATGGTCTTCGGGCCATTTTGTGGAGCTTCGGCTCAAAATTAATGTCTAGCAACAATGGAATAGCGTTCCATTTTGTGGTACAAGTGTTGGTGAGTTTTCATGCTCCCGTTTTGTGATAGGCCTCCCCCTTTTTGTGATTTCTGGATTTCTATTGATGATTCCTAGAATTTGTGTTTTCACCAACTTTCGTGATTTACATTGATAAGTTTTATCAATATTTGTGCATTGGTGAACTTGTGTGTCATTAACTTTTGTGATTGGCATTGATATTATTGTCAATATTCATGGTTGGTGAATATAAATAAAGAGTATGACATTCCTTTTGATCTTTGAGAAGATTCTTGTGATATTGATTAATCCCTAGTTGATTTTCAATTGCATACTTATCACTGTATATCATTTTGGTTATATTATACTATTTTGTCATATCTCTTATTCTATATCATTTCATCTGATATTTATAGCTAGACTGATATGTTTATTATTTTCTTATCAAATAATGCTCCAGTCAGACCGAGATGTTACATGTACTTCTGCTTGACTTCACATCTGGGATTATCACCCTGACTTTTGGCTAACTACTTAGATTAGTAGTTTTTGTTGTATACATTTGAGATATAGACTCATTGATATATCCATATTCTTTTGTCTAGCACTTGTAGCTATTCCTTTGTGAAATTGAGGATCTTGTTTGACCGCTACTCTGATGTACACTTTCATGTGTTATATATTCATATCTATTTCCGCCTTTGTGATATGGATGTCTGTGACTGATTTGTGTTATGTTTATTTCTATATTTGTTTCTGAAGAATATATATAGCCACCGGGTAGTAGCTTTGAGTTTGTATCGGTATGTCAGATTTCCTCCTGAAACCAGATGCATGTTGTACTATCTGACATATCGGTGCTCGCACAAAGCAATTACGCAGATGGTCGCTCCTCAATAGCCTTATTCTCCACGCTAGTTGATGTCATTACCCCATAGTGTCCTTGGATAGAGTGGGTATAGAGGTGGGGCGCCACAGCTTGGTATCAGAGCCAAACTTTGGAATAATGTAGTATAATCTAGCAAGGATCATCGTCCTAAGTCCATCTTAGGAGTCGTGCTTTAAGATTTAATTCGAGTCTTCGTACCGATTCATCCTATTTTCTTTATGATTCCTTGTTTATCTACCAAGATTGCTTGATATTCATTTGGTGAATAACCTTATCCTTCTTCTTTCTTTCTTTCAAAAGGAAGAGAAATGGTTAGACCTGGCCGCCCCAGCGTCGGTCAATCTAGTGCTACACCCCGGGATGGGGTATTTATGTCTGCCCAACAGCTTCTTGATCTAGTAAAGAATGCTCAATCAGCCTTATCTAATCCGGAGTCTACTCACCCTAAGTCTGCATTTGCACGCTTGTGCAACGATTATACCAATTTGGGTGGGAAGCCATTCAAAGGTTTTGAAACTATTATTGAAGTCCAGGCTTGGCTGAGAACGTGCGATCGAATCTTTTCTCGCATGAATCTTATTGATCTTCACCGTGTTCAGGTGGCCTCTAGTTTGCTCCAAAAAAGAGCATTAGATTGGTATGAGCTCCTGATTTCTAAAATAAATGAAGCGGATCTTACTTGGGAGAAATTCCGGGAACGCTTTGAATTAAAATTTGTGCCAGAAGCTGAGAAGGTGACTTTGGCTCGCCGTTTCATAGACCTTGTTCAAGGTGAATCTTCTGTGACAGACTATGTCGCATCATTCGAGTCACTTTCTAAATACGGGGTCGAGTACATAAACACCCCATTGAAGAAGAACCAAAGATTTGTCTATGGCTTGAATAAAAATCTCAAGAAACCATTACTTCTAAAATTAGAAGTTTCTTTTGATCAACTCATTGATATCGCTCTTCGGCTTGAAAAGGCTGATAGAGTAAGTGATGTTGAGGTTGGGAGTACTAAACCGAACTTCACCAACAAGAAAAGGCCTAATAAGTTCAAAGGTCTTTATCCCATCAATAAGAAAGGGAAGCAAGCCTCTCCAGCAACCAAGACTTCTGCCTCTAGTAGTGGGCAATGCTACAATTGTGGTTCTAAGGACCATTATGCAAACAAGTGTGCAAAGCCTCGTGCTTGTCGCTATTGCAAAAGCCCGGACCATTATATATCTTCGTATCCCAACTTCAAAACAGGAAGGAGGGAAAGCTTAATGTTTCTCAAGCCCCTGGCTACACATCTCGTGGTCAAGGTATTTTTCATTCTTACCTTGATGGTATTATTTTATATCGTGATCATCCTATTCAAGTTCTTTTTGACACGGGTGCGTCCCACTCTTTTATTTCAAAATAACTCGTTGCTACTTTTTCTTTGGATGTTTTGTGTTTAATGACTTCTTTGAGAATTGCGAATCCTGTTGGTGGATCCGCAACAATCAGTTTATTGTGTGAACACGTCGAGATTATTTTGTGTGATTTTTCTTTCCGAGCCGATTTGCATGTTATGCGCTATTTAGGCTTTGGAATGACTTTGGGAATGGATTGACTTAACCGCTACGAAGCCCAAATCCTATGTCTTTGGTGGACTATTCATCTTCGACGTCCTCAATCTGTTAAGCAGATTTCTATTGACCTTAAAGATTCGGATTCCAGCTTGGTTGCATCTTTATATTCTTTAAATCCTCATGATGACGATAATGATGATGAGGAAGATATTATTTCTCTTATTCACGTTGTTCGTGAATTTTCCGACATATTTGAGCCCGTCTTAGGATTACCACCTAAGCAAGCAATTGAGTTCAAAATTAATCTCATCCCTGGAGCTCAACCTATCACTCGTCCTCCTTATCGTATGTCCAATAAAGAAAATGAGGAGATGCGCAAGCAATTATCCGAATTGGCGACGAAGCAATTTATTCGCTCTAGTTCCTCGCCTTGGGGAGCTTCGGCTATTTTTGTGAAGAAATCCTATGGTACAATTAGGCTTTGCATTGACTACCACATGCTTAATGATCTTACAATAAATATACTTTACCTCGGATTGATGATTTATTCGATCATCTTAGTGGAGCTAGAGTCTTTTCACAATTAGACTTAGCCACCGGTTTTCATCAGCTTCGTATTGTAGAGGATAGCATTCCTTTGACATCGTTCCATACCCGTTATGGATCATACGAATGGCTTGTTATGCCATTTGGTTTAACGAATGCTCCGGCTTATTTCGTTGACCTTATGAATAGAGTTTTTAAAGACTTCCTCGATCGGATTGTCCTCATCTTTATTGATGATATTCTTGTGTATTCAAAAACCGAGGAGGATCATGAAAAGCATCTTCGGATTGTTTTGGAAACTCTTAGGCGTAATCAATTACAAGCAAAATTTTCTAAATGCCATATTTGGCAATCTCGTGTGAAGTTTCTCGGTCATATTATTTCCGAATCCAAAATTTCCGTGGATCCTTCAAAGATTGAAGCGATTCAAAATTGGAAGAGACCGGAGAGTGTGACGGAAATTCGTAGCTTCCTTGGATTGGCAGGATATTACCGTCGTTTTATAAAGGACTTTTCATAAATTTCCATGCCTCTTACTAGTTTGATAAAGAAGGGAGTTAAATACATTTGGTCGGACAAATGTGAAGCTTCTTTTCAGAAATTAAAAGAACTCCTTTCCGATGCTTCTATCCTTGTGATTCCCGAGGGAAACCAAGATTTTATTATTTATACCGATGCTAGTCGCGTTGGTTTGGATGCCGTTCTTATGCAAAGCGAACGTGTTATTGCTTATGCTTCTAGGCAATTGAAGCCAGCTGAGACTAGCTATGCCACTCATGATTTAGAACTCGCGGCTATTGTTTTCGCCCTTCGAATTTGGCGTCATTATCTTTTGGGAGAAAAATTTACTCTTTACATCGATCATAAATCTTTGAAGTATCTATTTTCTCAAAAGGAACTTAATTTGAGTCAACAACGTTGGCTCGAATTTCTCGTAGCTTATGATCTTGATATTGTTTATACCCCCGGAAAGGGAAATCGTGTTGCCGATGCACTTAATCGTAAGCAACAAGCGGTTGTTTCAATGATGATATCCGAATGGAATGATCTCAGAATTTTATCCACTTGTGAGATTCAAGATCATGTATCCAATTTGTGTTCTTCTCTTGTTTTGTGTAGCCTTGAGGCTCATCCTTCTCTTTTAAACCGCATTATTGAAGCTCAAGAGCTAGATCCCGAATTGGCTCTTCTTGGCCAAAATTTTAGGGATAAAATTGATACTGAAGGTTTGAAAGACTTTGATATTGATTCTCATGGCAGTGTTTGAAAATTTGGTAGACTTGTCGTGCCAAATATTAGTAATCTTCGTAAAGACATTTTAAAAGATTCTCATCGTTCTAAATTTACCGTTCATCCCGGTAGTAGTAAAATGTACGCGGATATGAAGCGACTTTATTATTGGGAGGGAATGAAATCTGATATTGCTAACTTTGTTAAGTGTTGCATGACTTGCCAACTCATTAAGGCCGAACACCAAAGGACCGGTGGGTTATTGCAACCTTTAGAAATTCCAATTTGGAAGTGGGACCAGATTTCCATGGATTTTATAGACGGCCTTCCCCGTTCCCGTTCGGGTCATGATAGCTTATGGGTGCTAGTCGATAGATTTACTAAATCCGTCCATTTTATTCCCGTTGGTCCAATCGAACCGTGCCTCTTTTGGCCAAACTCTTTATTAAAGAAATTGTAAAATTGCATGGAGTTCCTTCTTCTATTGTTAGTGATCGTGATCCATTGTTTACTAGTGGATTTTGGAAGAGTCTTCAAAAAGCTTTGGGAACGAAGCTTAATTTTAGCACCGCTTATCATCCTCAGTCCGATGGACAAACCGAGCGTGTGAATCAAACTCTTGAAGTTCTTCTTCGTGCACGTGTTCTTGATTTTGGTGGAAGTTGGGAAGATCATATTTCTCTTCTTGAGTTTTCCTATAATAATAGCTTCCAATCTAGTATTGGTATGGCACCTTTCGAGGCACTCTATGGAAGACCATGCCGATCTCCTACTTGTTGGCTTGAGGCCGGTGAGAGGCTGGTTTTAGGTCCAGATTTTATTCGTGATTCCATAGAAAAGATCGACCTTATTCGTCATAGGATGAAAGAAGCCCAGAGTAGACAAAAATCCTATGCCGATAACCAGAGAAGGAAACTAGAATTTTCTGTGGGAGATCTTATGTTTATCCGTGTTTCACCTATGAAGGGTGTTGTACGTTTCAGTCGATCGGGAAAGTTAGCACCTCGATATATTGGTCCATTTCCTTTCACCGAACGTATTGGTTCCGTGGCTTATCGTGTTTTATTACCGGCTCAGTTTTCTGCTATTCATGACGTGTTTCACGTTTCTCAATTACGGAAATGCCTTCGAGATTTCGATTCTATTCTTGAGCCCGATGTTGTGGAAGAAATTGAAGTTTCGCCTAATTTAACTTATGAGCAGCATCCTATTCGTATTATTGCTTCGGAGGTCAAACGCCTTCAAAATAAAGATGTTTCGCTCGTTAAATTTCAATGGTCCTCAAATCCCAAGGATTGCTCTTGGGAATCTAGAGAGTTCATCGAGCGAACACATCCAGACTTACTTTATCGTGCTCTTTGAGGTGAATTTCTTATTCTGTGTTTATATGCTTTCATGGTTGTTACCTTATATTTTCTTCTTAAATATTGCAAGGACGCAATTTCTTTAAGGAGGGAGTCTGTAGCAACCCGCATATTTTACGATTGAATATTTAAATATTTTATTTTAATATTTTTTCGTTAGTCGGATTTTAGTCTAAAAAGTTACCTTTGCATACGGTTGAATTAGGACTCGGGACCACTTCCATTGGGTCAAAAACACCGTTTGCGATCTTTCTGAGTATAAACTTTGATATGTTCGGAGTTAGTGGAATTTTGCCACTTTTTCACTTTAGGCTTTGGGTTTGGTTTAGCCCATTAGCCTAAACTATTAACTCTATCTCAACCCCCTCTTCCCTTTATAACTTCACTTTCATTTCCTAACACTCAAGCTTCATCAAAAATGGAGGGAGGAATGGAAAATTAAAACTCCAAGCCCTAGTTCATTTGCAAATCCTACATCTAAGTCCAAATTCAAAGAGAAGCCATTGATTCTTCCCCTGCTTTCAAGCTTCTTCTTCATTGATTTTGTATAGAAGTGAGATTTTTATCTCACATCTTTGTCTATAACTATCTTTGATTGTTGGGTATGAATTCCTAACACTTTTTCATATGCATTTGCTCTTGGTTTGGATTGAATTGGTGAAAATCCCAATTTTTAGTGTTTTTGGTTCAAATCTTTAAAAATCCTAACTTTGATGATTGAACACGTTTTTGGTGATGCATCGAGAAGCCAATAGGACCGGGTAGCCGATGGGCGTAATCCCCTAGCGTCCGTACTCGATCGGTTGCAAATTGAGAGAGTTTTTGCACTTTCGTTGCTTAGGTCGTTCGGCCTGCACATAGGACTCTCGGCCTGCAGTTAGGTCGGCCTGCATTTAAGTCGCAACCATAGGTCGCTCGCCTTGCAGATAGGTCGGCTTGCCATAGGTCACAACCCCTTAAGTCGCTTGGCTATTAAGTCGCTTTGCCTGTAGGTCGCGCCATTGGTCTCTTTAAGTCGCTCGGCTTGCCCTAGTACCCAAGGTCGCTCGGCCATGTTAAGTCGCGCCATGCTTTATCTCGCAATCACTTAAGTCGCTCAGATGTTAGGTCATTCCCCTTTAGGTTGCTCGACCTGCTTGCACTGATTAGGTCGCGACAAGTTAGGTCGTTCCATGTCGCTCGGCCTTCTTACTTAAGTCGCTCGGTTTGGTCGCACCACTTAGGTCGCTCGGCCTATGCTTTAGGTTGCACCAACTTAGGTCTTGCCAAACTTAGGTCGCAACCACTTAGGTCGGTCATATGTTAAGCCGCATCTCTTAGGTTGCTCGCATCACTTATGTCGCTCGGCCTGTTATGCCGCTAGCATCAGTTAGGTCGCTCGTTCCTTAGGTCGCGCCATGCTTAGGTCGTTCCATATGTTAGGTCGTTCCATTACTTAAGTCGCTGATCCCTTGGATCGTATGCCGTGGAGTCGCATGTGTTGAGCCGCTGATTTCTTGTGATTGACTTGTGTTAAGTCGTAAGTCGTGGCTGTTAAGTCGCAAGGGTACTTCCACTTTGATGGATTTGAAATTGAATTCTTTGGATTTTTATTCACGTCTTCGAATGTGAATTTTTGTGAATTATTGTTTCTACAATCATTTTTGTGATTTGTCACTTTAAAAATACGAAGGTTTCAATACTAGTAGTAATCTTAAACCGTTTTCCAATCTACTAGTATATACAAACCTTTACCTCACTCGTACGAGAAATTTAATTAAACGGCTTAGTAAAACAAGTGATATGAAACGCTTGTGTTTACTTCGCCAGTTAATTCTTGGACTTGTTCGATTGAATCTCTTGTGACAATTTTCGAGTGGAGATCTACAATTTGTTCGTAAATATTTAATTTATGCTAGTGGTTATGGGACATGATGCTAAGCTTATATATTTACTAGCTTTCTGTAATTTACACTTCTTGATGATCGTTGATGATCATTTTTATGATTTAGACTAGCAAATGTGCGATGTCTCTTTGTCTACGTGGGAGACTAAACCCCGTTTCCGTGGAGCTTCGGCTCAATTTGGTGGGGTAGCGACCCACGGTCTTCGGGCCGTTTTGTGGAGCTTCGGCTCAAAATTAATGGTTAGCAACCACGGAATAGCGTTCCATTTTGTGATACACGTGTTGGTGAGTTTTCATGCTCCCGTTTTGTGATAGGCCTCCACCTTTTTGTGATTTCTGGATTTCCATTGATGATTTCTGGAATTTGTGTTTTCACCGAGTTTCGTGATTTACATTGATAATTTTTATCAATATTTGTGCATTGGTGAACTTGTGTATCATTAACTTTTGTGATTGGCATTGGTATTATTGTCAACATTTATGATTTGGTGAATATAAATAAAGAGTATGACATTCCTTTTGATCTTTGAGAAGATTCTTATGATATTCATTAATCCCTAGTTGATTTTCAATTGCATACTTATCACTGTATGGCATTTTGGTTATATTATACTATTTTGTCATATCTCTTATTCTATATCATTTCATCTAATATTTATAGCTAGACTGATGCGTTTATTATTTTCTTATTAAATAATACTTGGGTCAGACCGAGATGTTATAGGTGCTTCTGCTTGACTCACATCTGGGATTATCACCCTGACTTTTGGCCAACTACTTAGATTAGTAGTTTTCGTTGTATACATTTGAGATATAGAATCATTGATGTATCCATATTATTTTGTCTAACACTTGTAGCTATTCTTTTGTGAAATTGTGGATCTTGTTTGACTACTACTCTGATGTACACTTTCATGTGTTATATATTCATATATATTTCCGCCTTTGTGATATGGATGTCTGTGACTGATTTGTGTTATGTTTATTTCTATATTTGTTTCCGAAGAATATATATAGCCACCGGGTAGTAGCTTTGAGTTTGTATCGGTATGTCGGATTTCCTCCTAAAACCAGATGCATGTTGTACTATCTGACATATCGGTGCTCGCACAAAGCAATTACGCGATGGTCGCTCCTCAACAGCCTTATTCTCCGTGCAGTTGACGGCATTACCCCGTAGTGTCCTTGGCTGGAGTGGTTATAGAGGTGGGGCGCCACAATGCCACTCCCCGGTCCTTTGGGACCTTTATCCGAGGCGCTTCTAAAGCAACAACCACAGAGTAAATGAGATTGGAGCCACCACATAAGTAAATATCTGGGCTCCATTCCATGAACACCACCCTTTACCAGAAGGGAATGACACACCGTAAAGGGCACGACCCTCATAACCTTGTCGCATCTTTCCTGTTTCGACCATTTCCGGGCTGTGAGGTCCTGATGCAGTCTCGTCCACAAAGCTACACTTTACACTAAAGTCATGCTTTGATCACAAATGATCAGCAAATGATCAACACGCAACAGCACTCAGCATGCCACACTACCAAATTGGGAATATATCGCTGATAACCTTCAACTACATAACCTCTGAGCTCGTACGTCTCAGAGAAGGGTGTTAAGCTAAGAGAATAAATTCTCCGCCACCAACAGATATGTATTTGAAAGAAATATGCTTTATATCTCAAAGTGTAGTGTCAAACATGTAACACAAGTCTGTTCCGGGTTCGAACAGAACCGAAGGCACTTTCGAAGAAGCCCTTGCAAATCCGGGTATTCACATTCCCGATCGGACTTCCCATCACTTAGGGAATCTCTATATCGGCGCGACCCGGTGCAGAGACAATCGATAGGTTATCCTATCGTTTTCACAAATACCCGGTCTTCACCACCGGTCTTCAAATGCTATCCATATCGACGTATCATTATTCGGAATGGGTTATATGACACAAAGTTCCTTTCCCGGCTAAACCGAATAGTGAGCGCAACATTTAAAAACATATGGATATGGGATTTCAATTAAGTCACTACATAATAATTCAAAACTTTCTTTCGAATGGTTTAAACAAATTACCATTTTCAAATCTTTTAAACAAAAGATTTATTTCACTAAGTTCACCCATTATCTCAAAGACCCATTTACGGATTTCAAAACAATTTCCATTTCAATTGAATTAACTCATTTAAAATCTTTAAATTAAAGATTTAACTTATAGCTTTCAAACCGTTCCCATAACTTGGAAAATCATTTTCATTTAAACTTGAAATCCCTTTAACACAAATCAGAAGTTTAATACTTATGTTAAAGCCTTTATTATTTGAAAACAGATAGTTTCCATGTCAGAAAGATCCAATTATATTTACACGAGTTAAAGCCTTTGAATTTAAATTCAAATTTCTAAATCAATACCTTTAAAATAGTTTAGCCCATATAAACTCATTTATAAGTTAAATAGCCTTTTGAAACGCTAGTTTCCAAATCATAGAATTCAATTTCAAATATTGAATTCAAATTTAAATCAAAATATTTAAATTTCAAAACTTAATCAAGTTATTCAAAATAAATTTCATCTTTGAAATTCCATTTCAAATATTGAATTCAAATTGTCTATTTAAAAATCACTTCAAAAATCTGTGACTTAATAGATTTCCTCGTGAAATCCATATTGGTGTGTGTATAAGTGTGGTCAAGGGGTTTAACACAATAGTGCAACATCATTCAACTATCACAGATTAAAATATAGAAATATAGTTGATAAGCGATATAAACTGTAACGCTTATCATCCATTCACAGATTTACAGATAATATACAAATGTAAATAATGAATAAATTATACATAGCTCAATCCACAGAACAAAATATCACAGATCAGATAAGACAATCAATTCAAGGCAACTCATTCAATACAATCATTCATAAGTAAGGTCAAGTATTCAATAGTCATTTATAAGTAGGATTAATTAATCGTTTAATCCTAATTAATTTAATTTATTTCCATCTTAATAAATTACTTATGAAATAATTATCCAATCTTGATTTATTAATTACAAATCATTTGATATCAATCAATTTATCAAACACTTTAATAAATTAAATTATTCTTAATTTATCATATTAATTAAATCTCTAAACCAATTTCATGATAAATTAACCCATTAATTAAATCATTTTAAGAAATTAAATCTTTATATTCTTACCATTAAGTAATCATCTCATAACAATAAATCATTAATTACCAATTAATCTTTATCAGTAAATAAATCAAAATATACAATTTAAATTACAATTAGTAATTAACCCTTTTTATTACTTTCATTAAGTAATTAACAAATTTACAATTGATTATCTTAGTTAATAAATCTAATTAATGATTAAAATTTATCCCATTAATTAATACTTAAAAATCCTTAGTTAATTATCTTCATTAACTAATAACATTTCTTAATCACTTTTAAATTAATATCTAATTATAAACCAATCTAACTCATTAATTTATAAATTAAATAAATTATTATTCCTTAATCTTATAAATTAAATCATTTTCACCCTTTAATTATTTGTGAGATAACTTATTTCTTTATTAATGATTTAAATAAATATCAAAGTGTATTTTAAAAACATTACTTTTTTGAATTTAAATTTGAACTCCATTTTGAATTCAAAATTCAAAATGATTTACCATTTAAACATTAACCAAATTCAAATATCAATTTATAAACTTTTAAAATAAATGTAAAACATTTATTACTTATATATGAAACTGATATAAGAAAAACTTTTAAACTAACTTACTTAACTCTGTAAATTCAGATTTTAAAATACATAAATTATTTAACTTCTAAATTCAAGTTTTAAACAATTCATATACTTTTCATTCAAAACCTATGTAAAAACTAATTTACATTCCAGATTTGGATTCAAAGTAACTTGAATCCATTAGTTTAAACATTTGATTTACAACTTTGTTTTAAAGCCTTGATTTTTAAATCTTGATTTAAAAATCCAATTTTCATTTTTAAAACTTTAAGATTCAAAAGTTTCATTGGAAATCTGAACTTAACTTTGAGTTTAAGCCATTGTTTAAATGATGTTTTCAAACGTTAAATTTAATTTTAAAGTTCGGAAAACTGTCAGGTTTTTTTTAAACCTGAAAACCCAACATTTAAATTATTTAAAACTTTATTTTATTTCACATTAGAATTCAGATGTGAATTTGAATCCACACTTCAAACTGGTTTTAAACTTTATCTAACTCTAGTTCACAAATTTAAACTTTATTTAAATTTGTTTAAATTCAAGTTACAGTCAAATTTTAGAAAAAAAACCTGTAACCAGATTAAACTAACCCGAGGCAAACAATATATTGCTTCGAGTTCCACACCCCAAAAACTTTGAGTACACACTCGAGTCACTCGAGACAAGCTCGAGTTCCACCAGCACATTTCCAATTGTCAAATTCCAGATCACCAGAGTAGGTGTCTCGTGCACGTGCACAGCTCCGATGATCTTCTCTAGTCATCGCCACTAGGTCGAACAAGTCACCCACCAACCTCAGACCATCCTCCGACCACCTGAAACTCCATCATCCTTTCGAATTCAAAATGGAGTTTTAAAACCCAAACCTGGAACAAGAAATCAACCACCCCTTCGAAACCTGTCAACGCGCCGTTCACCCAACCTCGGCCACCTGAACAAGCGAAACTCCGGCCATGAACTCGTCTTCGACCAAGCTACCACCTCCCGAGACCACGTGCAACTCAATGCACTAAGGAGGTCGCGGCGATCAAAATCTCAACAACCATAAAACTTAGGGTTTACCAACTAAAATGCATGCCGCTGTCGCCACTGTCATCTTCGCCACCTCCGGCCATTTTTCCTACCACCACCGAGCTTCCTCTATCACCACGAGCAACCCTGATTCCCCCAGTTCAACATGTCACCGGAAATTGGTCAAAATGCCAATTTCGATTATCACTGAACAACTCTCGAACTACCTCACTAAAAATCTCCAAACCTACCTTAAAAATCATAACTTTCAATAAGTATTCAAGTCATGTACTTGAATCAATATTTTATGAAATTCGAAATTTCCAGAAAAAAAATTTTTTACTGTAAAAACTTGATTTTTCATTTCATATGCATTTTTACTTAACGAAACCATTTTTAAGTTATAACTCATACTTAAATACAACTATTTTGTTTTGAAACCAAAGCCTGATATTAATTAGAAAACAATAAACTGGATTTTCTTTGTTGTTTTTGTACTCTGAGACTAAACAGAGAAATTACCATTATCCTAATGCCCGCATACACCAAACTACAGAAATTTGCAAACAAACTTCCAAAACAATATTGATCACAGCAAAAATTATTCAAACTAATTTATACTTTAAATTTTTAAAGTTGGAATTACTAACTTTTGTTTTGAGAAAGCAGAGAGGAACTTGGTTTCTGTTGAACAAAGACAGGCATTTTATTTTCTTTGATAATTTTGAATTTGTTTAAAGCTTCAAACAAGCTGCAGGCTTTAATTTACATTTGCTTTCAAGTTGAATCTTCATTCTTTTTTACTTTTTCTTTTTTTCCCAGAGAAACTTGTTTCTCCCAGGTTTAAATTTTCCTTCTTTGTTTTGATGTTTCTAAACTGAATTTTACTTAACTTTTAGTTGATATTCACTTCAGATGCTACTCGAAACTGAGATGAAGTTAATATAAACAAAGAGGTATACAGGTTTACTATTTTTTGTACAGGATATTATTGTTGTTTGTTTATACAATAGGGTAAATTACATTGTACAATACTAGGCAGAGATATCTTATTAATATGGTGGCTGAATAATTCGAATTGACTTTGTTTTCTGCCAAGATGATGGCATTTAATGCTTATGTACCCAATTTGGTTTACATATGAATTGTATATGTGCAGTTTATATTTTGTAGATATTTTCTTTCTTTTGCTTTCTTGCTTATGGAGGCTGAACATCTTGTATTGTGGCTGAGATGATATAGCATTAATTGCTAGAGTCCTTTATGTTTTCATTTGAAAGCTATTATTTATACTTGTTTATTTGTACATAGATATTTTATATTTATACTTTGTTTATTTTCTTGCCTACATTCATTTTTGTTTTATTTGTCTCATTTCTTTCCCTTGGTGCTTCATATGTCTACTTAAGTATTCATATTTTATTTACATGCATCATGATTTCACTTAGCTTTTGTATATGTACTGGGATGATTTCATTTTGGTGCTGATAAGATGCAATGTTTCCCATTTTGTTTACAACTTATGTCATTTGTTTTGCTTTGGCCTTATCACTTTATAAAATAAAATGAACTTCTTTTATTTTGAACTTAGACTATCAAATGCTACATTTAATTATTATTTATTTTTATACTTTATATAATTCTAGAATTATTTACTATGTTAATTTCATAATTTATATAATTATAATCTATTTGAAATATTTTGTTTAATATTTATATCAAAAATCGAAATACAAAATTATTTTTCTCAAATATTTGCATTTTGGAAAAACTCAAATCAATTTATCATTAAATTTCACAAATTTTATTGAAAATTAAAATAAATTATCAATTTAAAATATAAAAAAAATTCGAGATCGTTACAAATACCTTGATAAATAAACCAAGCAGATCTAAAACATAAGTAAGAAATTACATGAGTTCGACGATTTCTAAATGAAGTTTAATTCGGATTTACTCAAAATTAAAAGAAACCATTAAAATTTCCCATTTAAATCAATGATGGGTGACGCTGAAACCACTTGTTAGGATTTCAACATACTTTAGGACTGATTAATCCTAAAACCCTAGATCTAACTATGTGACCCACATTGATTTAATCAACAAGAAATAAGAGGAAGATAATTGAACTAGCGGAAGCCATACTTGAATTCATAATTGCTGTTTGAAAGAGAAAATGAATGGTTTTGATCTTGTTACCTTAAGGTGATGGAAAAGATCTAAGACTAGTGTCTCAATATGGAAAATCAAACCTAATTTACCTTTTCAATCAGTAATTACGGATTCAGTTATGGCTTTCGCAAATTTATTTACCTTTCTTTGATATCTTCTAAATCAGATTAATAGAGTCACTTGTTCAGATCTAAGGTTTCTATGACGCCCCACCTCTATGCTCACAATAACAAAGAGTATTAAAAGGAAATACAGTCTCTTATTACGAAGAATAAGGCTAGATAGGAGCGGCCATCCGTAATTAGGCCTTACACTAGTATCGGTTACCTCGATAGGAGTGGTATATATATCTACTTTTCTTTCATCTCTTTGTTTATTTACTCCCATCGACATATCCAATACCAGTATAAAACGAACTACGATGGTTCATAATAGTTTAGGACACATATAGAATAACAACACGGATAAGCTAAACACAGAACACAGATAATATAAAATCTCATGTACATATAACTGAAGTCAGTTACAATACATGTGATACAATACATGTGATACAACTACAACTGTCGACATTGGAAGTTACATATACAAGTACATTATTGTAAATAATATACATGAATACATATCATCCTATAAAATAACACCATCTACTCTAAAAGATATAAAGAGACTTCATAGCTCAAGCAGCAACCCAAAGCAAGATATCAACAGCCTGTAATAACTCGGTCTGACCCGAGTATTAATTCAAAAGAAAATAATACACGGGTCAGTCTAATTCAAACTCAGTTATTAATGCACGAAAGCAATAATAATTAAATAATCAAACAGACGACAGTCTCAATAAATCTCGTATATCCAATCCTTTAATAAGAGAATTGGATGACGGTAGATATAACACGTAACAATAATAAGTAGCGGATCAGCAAATCCAAATCATCAACAAAGATAAACAGAAAGGTTATCAATGAAGATAATTTGTAAACCCCAGACTTGCCTAAACAGCAATTAACAACAAAATCTAATTATTAATTAAGTAATTAGAAACACATAATCTAATTATCTACTAGATAATTAGATAGCAACAAAATAATCAAATTAAACCAAATCAAAATACAATTTCAAAATATTATATTGGACACACGAAACAATTCAAGCAATTGAAATATCAATTAAAACGTCAATTCTAATAGGGCTGGAGTACACGTTCACGTGCACTGCCTCGCCACTACAGCCTATGATTTCATCACAACTCCAAATATTAACAGCAAGTCGAAACTGCAAAGGTCAAGTCACTACTATCATGACTTAACATAACTGCAAGAACAAACCAAAGCTAACAGCAATACCAAGACATCAACAAGTATAAAAGGGATGTGCAGATGTAAGCAAAGATATGGCACATGTATATGCATGTCTGAAACCACAAGGGCAGTGGCAGCATTCTCATGTAATACAAGTTAAAAGTGAACAAAGTTGGCAGCCACCAATTATGCAATAATATTAACCAGGAAAAATGAAAGCAACAATGCTTATAGGAAATGTACTATGAAACTGGATAATACAAGTGCAGAACTAAACTAGACAGCACAAGTTAATGACATGAACAATGCACACAGGCTACAACTTCAAGTGAACTATAGTGAAGTACAAACAAAGTGCACCAAAGATGTGGCTACACGGCAATAAAGATCAAGGCATCATACACATACAGGTTTTAAATATATGAAGAGAGTATAGTTAAGGCCACATGAAGTGAAACCAGACCACAAAATCAAGCAACATATATGGAACAGTAAATCGACTCAACAACATCAAAATGCACAAGCAAGGCTTAGGCATAATGCAGCAGCTATTTCAGTGCAACAGTGATAACAAAGACAGATATATCAAGCTAATGATACATGAACAAGACTCAAGTGTAATGCACATATCAAACGAAGTGTTCATGCAATATGGTGCAACGGAACAACAATGGCACTACGCAGCAACTTGTAGCCCTAAATAATCAAGCACAGTTAAATAAAATCTCAAGCCAAGGCCGAAGCCAGTAGAAACTCATGAAATCAGAGTGCGAAGTCAAGAATCATCAAATGCAGATCAATGAAGCAGACAAGGCAAAGTTCGAATCAAGTGAAGTTACTGCAGTTCAATGTCAATGCAATGGGATGGAAATTCATGGAGTCGAATTCACAAAACCAGATGACCAAGTCAGAAATCAAGCTAAAAAAGCAAGGGCGATACACAAAATCCTATGACCGTAGTCAAATGAAGCCGTGGTGGTCTCGAAAACCAAGCAGCGCCGAAAAACCAAGCAATTAAGGAATCGAACCAAGTCACAGTTCAAAATAGAGTAAATTAAAAAAAGTCAGAGAAATCAACAACATTCAAACGAAATCAAATTGCCGCGAATTAAAAAAATCAGTGAAATCATCAACATCGAAACAAAATTGAACCACCGAAGCAAAGTGTTAAGTTTGAACTAGAATGTGAGTGGAAATCACTCACCTATGTCGAAGAGCACGAACTCAATCAAGCAACCGCAAGCATCTCAAGAGACGATCAACTAACAAGCAAGGAAATCGAGTTGAATCGAGCATTTGTAATTGGCATCATCAAATTACCGAAAAACCCTAATTTCTGAAGAAAGAACGAGCGCAGCCATTTTTATTTGTTTATTTTAGGGCTTGCCAAAATGAATCAAGGGAGGAACGGTAACGGGTATTCACTTAATACAACCCAGCACAAATAATAAAATGCAGGCAAAATTTTTATTTAAAGGCCACACAACATTTAATAAATTTTTGAAAAGAATTTCAACCCGATTCAAAACTCCCAACAGCAATTAGCCAGCAGAATTAATCGTCTAATGACGATAATTAACCGGTGCAAAACCCCGGGTTGTTACAGACTCCCCTCCTTATAAAAATTGCGTCCCCACAATTTTCATAATTAAAGTCGTCAATAGCAATTATTTTTCTAACATAAACTGGTTAAGCTAGAAAAATAAAGGTCAAGAATACAAACGCCGGAGAAATCTTTTAATTTCATAAAAGAAATTCACAAATTCTCACAAAATCTAATTATCAAATAGATAATCAAATATCTAACTATCAAATAGATAATCAAATATCTAATTATCAAAAACGATAATCAGAAAACACAAATATCTAATTATCAAAAACGATAATCAGAAAACACAAAAATCTAATTATCAAAAACGATAATCAGATAACAATAAATATCTAATTATCCAAAACGATATCTAATTATCAAAAACGATAATCAGAAACAACAAATATCTAATTATCAAAAACGATAATCCGAAACAACAAATATCTAATTATCAAAAACGATAATCAGAAACAACAAATATCTAATTATCAATAAACATAATTAGAACACAAATCAGAGAATATCTAATTACCTGCAGATAATTAGAAACAACAAAAATCTAGAAATCAATTAAGATAATCTAGAAAATCAACATAAAAGATGGATCGATCCCAACACGCCGCATGTGCATCAACATATGGACGAAGCCTACCAAGTACTATATTTTTTGCGCCCAACAAATGACCCGAAGGTCCAACAAATGAGCTGAAGGTCTAGTACTGGTATTTGACCCGAAGGTCCATCATCTGACCCGAAGGTCTAACATAGTAGCTCGAAAGCCCAACAAAATCATCAAAATGTAACGACCCTGAATTTTGAACAATTTAAATTGAAAATATTTAATTAATTTTAAATATTTGAATGATGGTTTGACTTGAATTTCAAATTGTCATAATGAATTTGGCGATTAAATTTTAGAATTTAATCTATTAAAAGTTGAATAAAATTTGAATCTTCAATTTTAAGCTGATTTAAAAATAATTTAAAAGCTTAGAAAATTCACATTGATAATACTGAAGATAATAGAAGCTTCATAATTGAATTTGAAAATGATTTGTTTAGTTTTGAAATTTTATCGTTTAAATTGAATTTAAAAATAGTCTTCCGAGGCACAGTCTCGGAATTCAACGAAACCAGTTCCATTGGGTCCGGAATATTGAATTATTACCGGATTTCAAATTTCGTATTTATCGGTGTTGTTTTGTGAGCATACGACACCTAAACGCGTTGAAATTTGTGTTGAAAACAAATTGAATTCAAAAATAAAAAAATAAAAAAAATATATAATAAAATAATATGATAATCTTTCTATCAGCTACGCCCAAAATCACGCACCCTTCTCTTCAAAGCATGGCCGATACCCCTCTCCTTTTTATTAAAAAAATCAAATGAAATTTTTTTAATGGTGGCCTCGAGTATTCTTCGTTCATCTTCCTCTTCGCTCCGAAGCTAGGGCTTGATTAATTCGAAGGCGCCGGCTTCGATTTGCTCGATCGATTCTTCGCCTCGCTCACGGCTGCTTTGATTAGGACTGAGGTGAGTAATTTTTATTACTCACATTTAATTCGTTCTACCATTTGAATTGTTTGAGTTTGTTGATTCATTTTGCTCGTCGTTCGATTTATGTTGTTTGTTGATGATTTATCTGACTTGTTCGATTTATACTTGCCCTGGTCACCACGAATTTGCATTGCATTAATTTGGTGCTTTATGGACTTTGTTTATGATAAACTGGTGCTTTGATTTTTGTTTCGAACTTGCTACTGTATTGGTTTTGCTGGTGATTTTTGTTTGTATGTTCATCCAGTAGCATGATTGACTTATTTGATTTTTTTTTTTACTTATGTCCCTCTCGACTTCGGCATACCTAAATTTCACTGCAGTTATCTTGGTTCAAAACTGATATTGTTCATGGCATCGATTATGGTGTTTGTTGAACCAGTGGGTATTTTCTTGTTGTGGTAGTTTCTGGTTTCACTATAGTTGCATTTGAATCAAGTCTTTCGAGTTGCTTGATCATCTGTAGTTGCTTTTGAACTTGTTCCTGATTCGTTCCAAATTGTGCATTTTGATTTTTTTCGATTTCATGGCATCGATTTTGAACTCCTTGGTTTCCTTGATTGATATGGTTTCGATTCAGAACCATTCGACCTTCCCTTGGTCGTTACAAAAAGTGGTTGGATTATGTTTCAAGCAAAGTTTAATACTCAAGTATGTATATATATGTATATTTCAAATGTTTGAAATAAAATCCGGAATTGAATCTCAAGTTTGGTTGAATAATAATCATATATATCAGGATAATGTAAATTTGCAAATTGTCTTGGGGAAATGATTGAATAATCCAACCTCTGCTAATAAGGATTGTAAATTTTGATAGGAAACTTCGAAAATATCTTGTTAATTAAAATGGCGAAAACCGAAGCACAAAAAGCAGCACGCCGTAAACAAAGAGCAATTGCCCGTAGAGAAGCAGCAGTGGCACATGCGGAAATCGAAAGGAAAATAAATGAAAGGCAAGGACCTGGTCCCTATGATGATGTTATCTGTTATCGATGTCATAAAAAGGGACATTATGCCGTTATGTGCTGAGAGAAGAGAAAGAAAAGGAATGTGGATGACAGGTTCGCTCGTCCTGAGATTGTGTGTTTAAAATGTCAGGGGGAAGGGCATTTTCTTAGTCATTGCCCTGAAGTGAAAAGGAAGAAGCGCGCACTCGATTTACCCGTCGACAGATTGACAATCTGCTACCATTGTCGCCAGACTGGACATATAGCCAGAAACTGCACCGAAAGGCAACATGGAAAGCAAGCTATAGCCCGATCAGCT
This sequence comes from Allium cepa, assembly GCA_030765085.1. Taxonomy (NCBI): domain Eukaryota; kingdom Viridiplantae; phylum Streptophyta; class Magnoliopsida; order Asparagales; family Amaryllidaceae; genus Allium; species Allium cepa. The sequence continues at coordinate 200,436,944 of CM060935.1, forward strand.
AGAGCGAAAAGTATAAGGATGATAGATAAGGATGGAAACATCTCATATTTTTGCGGGAACTGTAAGAATTGGGGACATGTAGATTTTGAATATGTTAATCCTCCTTTAATACAACCTGAAATAGTGCAAACCGAAGAGGGAAGTTTGGCAAAGATGCGTACTACCAGACAGGAAGTCGATAGTCCTCAATAATTCTGAATCTTAAACCAATCAGTATATTTGAAGCAATCAATATATTTTGTAATACTATCTTTTGTAATCCAAAATCTTCTATGTACGTATTTTAAAAGTATTAAGCTATGGATAGTTTTGTACGGAAAGAAGTATTTTAGTAAAATAACGCCTTGGGAAGGAAATTTATTTGTTGACTTAACTGTATGAATCAAACTAGTTTTGATGTAAAGCTTATATTTCAAGTTTAAACTAATGCCTAAAATGGTTAATGTGGAGATATAAATCTAAGGAACCAAGTCAATGAAGGATTGACTAAAGAATTAATTGATTATTTTTGGAAATAGAAAGCAAATGCAAAATTTCAAATGGAATTTAGATTTCAAATTTGAAGTTGTCCGCATGATAATCCATAATAGGTTTAATAGATTCAGTGATGAATTTGAATTTGAACATCAGAGAATTAAGTAAGTGAAAAACTTAATATTGAAAAGTTTGAAATCGGTTTAAAACCAATATTGTGAAAAGTATGCGGAATTCAAACTATGAAATAAGTCCAAGTGTTGAATTTGGTAAACGATGTATATCCACGATTTTGGACAGTGGATAATCTTTTGATAAAAGTGTAGAAATACTGAATTGGGTAAATAAGGTATATTCACGATTTTGGATAGTGAATATATTATTGAATAAACGGGTATGATTTGGAGAAGTGAAATTTAAAAGAATGAAGTTAATTGTTTTAAAAGATGCTTTAAAATGTATTAACTATCAAATACATAGATTTCAACATTCATTGTCGAAATAGACGTTTTCGAGAAATAAGGAAATGGTGGACTATAACACTGTTGTTATAGTAAATGGTTTCCGAAAGGAAATGTTCTATATAATATTGGGATTTGTATATCTATCTTAAATTTGAATCCCTATACTAGTGATTTTGAGTTGTCGTAGCGATGTTTTATGCAACGTTCGTTTTGACTCAAATAAATGTGTTTAAAAGAACGCTTTCCTTAAAGAATGGAATATATACTTGATTATGATTTAAGTATATTGAATATTTTCCAAGTGTTGAAAATAAATGGATTTGTGAATTACTTATTATTAAATAAGTATGGAAATGTTTTCCAACATGAAGTGAAAGGTTTGAAATTTTATCTTTTAAAGATAAATTGAAAAGTGAATATTTGAAATTTGTTTCAAATGGTTAAGTGTGGAAAATTATATATATATATATCTTGTAAAGATATTTTTGGGAAATTTGAACATTTAGTTCAACTTGAACTTTTTCAAAAAGATTGAATCTTGAGTTAAATTGAGTTTAACTTCGACACCAAAAACAATATAAGTTGAGCTTTGAATGTCCGATAGTCGGTTTGGATTATATGTCTAACATTGTGAATTGATGACATAGCAATTGATCTCTATTAAATATATATCTGTGGTGGCGGAGAATTTATTCTCTTAGCTATATACACCCTTCTCAGAGACGTACAAGCTCAGAGGTTATATATCGGTAGACAACAATTATGTGTTGAGAATTGAAGATGTAACGTGAAATCCAAATCGAATGTGAAGTTGATAATGAATTGGATTATGAATATGAATTAGGTTTGAGATAACCTTAAATTTTCAAATCGATTTAGAGGAAAATTTTTGGTTACGAGATGGAAAATTTAGAAATCCTCTATTTGTTATGGGTATGGGATATTGTGGTTTTCGGAACTTATATATGTGAATGTAATAATTTGAAAACCATCAGTTTGGAAAGTCATTATTATGGAAATCCTATGTAAGTTTACATAGGTATGATATGTACGAAATGTGAGATGAAGTACTATATGTATATGACATTATGTTTTCTAAAACGAGGATATGGAAAAGTACCTTCCATTTAAAATTTGTGAAGGTGTTGGAACTCGGTATGAGTGTCCATTTGAAATTCGTAGCTACGTAGAATTTTCATAATTGAGTATCCATTTGGATTAGAATCCCTCATGATGGATCATCGTGATGGGGTCATGTGAATTGATGATGATGTATGCTAGCGTACTTTGAGGGGCGTGATGCCTACAGTTACAAGCGATTCCACTGGGATAGTGGCGCAACCGCCGCGTAAACTGTGATATAGATGCCAAAGCGAAATTTGAGGGGCGAGATGCCTACGGTCACAAGCGATTCTACTGGTATAGTAGCGTAACCACCGTGTGAACCGCAATCTCTGGCAACAACCATGGCGAAATTCAAGAGATGTGAAATCTACAGATTACAAGTGATTCTACAAGGATAGTAGCGTAACCGTCGGGTAAACTATGATCCATGGGGTAACGTGCTTTCCATATCCATTTTCAAAAAAAAGATTTTTTAAGTATTTTCAGTGGGAGTTGAAGCAAGTATATTTAGTACTTGGAGATTTTTAGTCCTGCGCCTGGCCAGCGTATGCCTAATGTCTGTAAGAACGACGATAGACTTGTTAAATTTCGAGTTAGTAAGTATTTTCAAAACTTTAGATAGCAAATCAATAGTCTGAAATTAGAATTATATAATTCCAACCTCATAAACTGAGGAAGAAGATCTTTAAAATATCTTAAAAGTCCACAGCTTTGGAAAAGGTATGATATGCAAATCTCTAACATGAAGAATTTCAAGTTTAAATCTGAGTTTTGTAAGTCGAAAATTTTGGGAAAAGACTTTTGTGTCTTGATTGTAGAAATCAATGGACAAAGGAGATAATGAACAAAGCTAATGAGATAAAACAAATGGAATGAATCCTATATTTATTTATTTTTAATAAGTTTCGAACTTGGTAAAATTGTGTAGGGTATAAATATCGGTGAGATTTCAACAATCATTTTTCCTAACTTATAATTTTGGGACGAAATTCTTTTAAGGGGGAAAAATTGTAACGACCCTGAATTTTGAACAATTTAAATCGAAAATATTTAATTAATTTTAAATATTTAAATGATGCTTTGACTTGAATTTCAAATTGTCAGAATGAATTTGGCGATTAAATTTTAGAATTTAATCTATTAAAAGTTGAATAAAATTTGAATCTTCAATTTTAAGCTGATTTAAAAATAATTTAAAAGCTTAGAAAATTCACATGGATAATACTGAAGATAATAGAAGCTTCATAATTGAATTTGAAAATGATTTGTTCAGTTTTGAAATTTTATCGTTTAAATTGAATTTAAAAATAGCCTTCCGAGGCACAGTCTCGGAATTCGACGAAACCAGTTCCATTGGGTCCGGAATATTGAATTATTACCGAATTTCAAATTTCGTATTTATCGGTGTTGTTTCGTGAGCATACGACACCTAAACGCGTTGAAATTTGTGTTGAAAAGAAATTGAATTCAAAAATAAAAAAAATAAAAAGAAAAATATAATAAAATAATATGTTAATCTTTCTATCAGCTACGCCCAAAATCACGCACCCTTCTCTTTAAAGCATGGCCGATACCCCTCTCCTTTTCATTAAAAAAAAAATAAATCAAACGAAATTTTTTTAATGGCGGCCTCGAGTATTCTTCGTTCGTCTTCCACTTCGCTCCGAACCTAGGGCTTGATTAATTCGAAGGCGCCGGCTTCGATTTGCTCGATCGATTCTTCGCCTCACTCGCGGCTGCTTCGATTAGGACTGAGGTGAGTAATTTTTATTACTCACATCTAATTCGTTCTACCGTTTGAATTGTTTGAGTTTGTTAATTCATTTTGCTCGCCGTTCGATTTATGTTGTTTGTTGATGATTTATCTGACTTGTTCGATTTATACTTGCCACGGTCACCACGAATTTGCATTGATTTGACTTTGGTGCTTTCTGGACTTTGTTTATGATAAACTGATGCTTTGATTTTTTTTTCGAACTTGCTACTGTATTGGTTTTGCTGGTGATTTTTGTTTGTATGTTCATCCAGTAGCATGATTGACTTATTTGATTTCTTTTTTACTTATGTCCCTCTCGACTTCGGCATACCTAAATTTCACTGCAGTTATCTTGGTTCAAAACTGATATTGTTCATGGCATAGATTATGGTGTTTGTTGAACCAGTGGGTATTTTCTTGTTGTGGTAGTTTCTGGCTTCACTATAGTTGCATTTGAATCAAGTCTTTCGAGTTTCTTGATCATCTGTAGTTGCTTTTGAACTTGTTCCTGATTCGTTCCAAATTGTGCATTTTGATTTTTTTTCAATTTCATGGCATCATTTTGAAATCGTTGGTTTCCTTGATTGATATGGTTTCGATTCAGAACCATTCGACCTTCCCTTGTTCGTTACACAAAATCATCAAATATTTCAATTAACGAGTCCGGAATTAACCAAAACAGTAAAAGTGTGGTTCCATACTCCGTACTTTTGCTAAATCGTTTAAATCTCTTCATCGTTTCCTTGAAAGTGCAAAATCGTGTATTTTAAATAAATAACATTTTACGTTCTCAAACGGACAAGTCCGGATTTAAGCGGATCGGTAAAAGTAAGGGTTCATAGTCCTCAATTTTGCTGAAGCGTTTAAATCGATTCCTCATTCTTTTGAAAGCGTAAACTATAAAAATTTTGAAAACAATTTTATTTTAAAACGATTTTTAAAACACGTGATTAAAACAGCAACATCTGTAGCAATTTAGACAAAGAAACTGCGCTTCTCAAAACACCATAAAAACGGTTATCAAATCAGCAATGCGGGATAACCGCTTGAAAATTCACATTAAATTTGACGGTTACCGAAGTCAAAGCGACAGTAATTTTTAAACATCAAAAATCTTATCAAAACAATTCGCATCAAAATATACTACCGGTGTAAAAATACCGTTATAAAAATAACGGTAACCAAATACGTTTTAAAACCAAACACCGGTTCGACATAAAATTAATGTAGTAACGTGCAACTCATATTTGCATGCACACTACAAGATGAACAAAGAAATCACTCGATTATATCTTCAATGAAGATAATTTCAAAACGCAAAATCTCAACAAAATCATATAACGGCAATCGCTTCGGATCATCAAATTGGATTCGAAATTTTGAACGAAAACAAAACAAACACATCTAAGTAACTACACAATAAAATTTGTTTCATATTCTTATTTTTTAAATCAAAAGGGTTATCGGCTGTACTCAGCGAAGACAGTCTCATTGTTTCCGCTGCGCACTCTGATAAACATAACACAAATTAATCAATCATCAAAACACAATTTCACTTTTATTTTTAAATAAAGATATATAAAAATTTCATCATAATTTCAAAATTTAGTTTTGACTAAAGGCACAATCAAAAGCATCAACAAATAGTTGTAACATATGTTCCATCTAAGTTATGTTATATATTATATCCATAAACCCCTCGCTTTGATACCAACTGTGATGCCCCACCTCTATGCTCACAATAACAATGAGTATTAAAAGGAAATACTGTCTGTTATTACGAAGAATAAGGCTGGATAGGAGCGGCCATCCGTAATTAGGCCTTACACTAGTATTGGTTACCTCGATAGGAGTGGTATATATATTTATTTTTCTTTCATCTCTTTGTTTATTTACTCCCATCGACATATCCTATTCCAGTATAAACGAACTACGATGGTTCATAATAGTTCAAGACACATATATAATAATAACACAGATAAGCTAAACACAGAACACAGATAAAATAAAATCTCATATATATATATATATATATATATATATATATATATATATATATATATATATATAACTGAAGTCAGTTACAATACATGTGATACAACTACAACTGTTGACACCGGAAGTTACATATACAAGTACATTATTGTAAATAATATACATGAATACATATCATCGTATAAAATAACACCAACTACTCCAAAAGATATGAAGAAACTTCATAGCTCAAGCAGCAATCCAAAGCAAGATATCAACAGCCTGTAATAACTCGGTCTGACCCGAGTATTAATTCAAAAGAAAATAATACGCGGGTCAGTCTAATTCAAACTCAGTTATTAATGCACGGAAAGCAATAATAATTAAATAATCAAATAGACGACATTCTCAATAAATCTCGTATATCCAATCCTTCAATAAGAGAATTAGATAACGGTAGATATAACACGTAACAGCAATAAACAGCGGATCAACAAATCCAAATCATCAACATAGAAAGGTTATCAATGAAGATAATTTGTAAACCCCAGACTTGCCTAAACAGCAATTAACAACAAAATCTAATTATCTTGTAGATAATTAGATACCAACAAAATAATAAAATTAAACCAAATCAAAGTAAAATTTTAAAATATTGAATTGGACACACGAAACAATTCAAGGAATTGAAATATCAATTGAAACGTCAATTCTAATAGGGCTGCAGTACACGTTTACGTGCACTGCCTCGCCACTACAACATATGATTTCATCACAACTCCAAATATTAACAGCAAGTCGAAACTGCAAAGGTCAAGTCACTACTATCATGACTTAACACAACTGCAAGAACAAACCAAAGCTAACAGTAATACCAAGACATCAACAAGTATGACAGGGATGTGCATATGTAAGCAAAGATATGGCACATGTATATGCAGGTCTGAAACCACAAGGGCAGTGGCAGCATTCTCATGTAATACAAGTTAAAAGTGAACAAAGTTGGCAGCCACCAATTATGCAATAATACTAATCGGGAAAAATGAAAGCAACAATGCTTATAGGAAATGTACTATGAAACTGGATAATACAAGTGCAGAACTCAATTGGACAGCACAAGTTAATGACATGAACAATGCATACAGGCTACAACTTCAAGTGAACTATAGTGAAGTACAAACAAAGTGCACCAAAGATGTGGCTACACAACAACAAAGATCAAGGCATCATACACATACAGGTTTTAAATATATGAAGAGAGTATAGTCAAGGCCACATGAAGTGAAACCTGACAACAAAATCAAGCAACTTATATGGAACAGTAAATCGACTCAACAACATCAAAATGCACAAGCAAGGCTTAGGCATAGTGCAACAGCTATATCAATGCAATAGTGATAACAAAGACAGATATGTCAAGCTAATGATACATGAACAAGACTCAAGTGTAATGCACATATCAAACGAGGTGTTCAATGCAACATGGTGCAACAGAACAACAATGGCACTACGCAGCAACTTGTAGCCGCAAATAACCAAGCACAGTTAAATAAAATCTCAAGCCAAGGCCGAAGCCAGTAGAAACTCATGAAATCAGAGAGCGAAGTCAAGAATCATCAAATGTAGATCAATGAACCAGACATGGCATAGTTCGAATCAAGTGAAGTTACAGCTGTTCAATGTCAATGCAATGGGATGGAAATTCATGTAGTCGAATTCACAAAACCAGATGACCAAGTCAGAAATCAAGCTAAAAAAAGAAAGGGCAATACACAAAATCCTATGACCGTAGTCAAATGAAGCCATGGTGGTCTCGAAAACCAATCAGTGTCGAAAAACCCAAGAAATCAAGGAATCAAACCAAGTCACAGTTCAAAACTGAGTAAATTAAAAAAAGTCAGAGAAATCAACAACATTCAAACAAAATCAAATGGCCGCGAATTAAAAAAATCGGTGAAATCATCAACATTGAAACAAAATCGAACCACCGAAGAAAAGTGTTAAGTCTGAGCTAGAATGTGAGTGGAAATCACTTACCTTTGTCGAAGTGCACGAACTCAATCAAGCAGCCGCAAGTATCTCAAGAGACGATCAACTAACAAGCAAGGAAATCGAGTTGAATCGAGCATTTGTAATCGGCATCATCAAATTACTGAAAACCCTAATTTCTTAAGAAAGAACGAGCGCAGCCATTTTCGTTTGTTTATTTTAGGGCTTGCCAAAATGAATCAAGGAGGGAACGGTAACGGGTATTTACTTAATAAAACCCAGCACCAATAATAAAAAGCGGGCCAAAATTTTATTTAAAGCCCACACAACATTTAACAAATTTTTGAAAAGAATTTCAACCCGATTCAAAACTCCCAACAGCAATTAGCCAGCAGAATTAATCGTCTAATGATGATAATTAACCGGTGCAAAACCCCGGGTTGTTACAGTCTCCCCTCCTTATAAAAATTGCATCCCCGCAATTTTCATAATTAAAGTCGTCAATAGCAATTATTTTTCTAACATAAATTGGTTAAGCTAGAAAAATAAAGGTCAAGAATACAAATGCCAGAGAAATCTTTTAATTTCATAAAAGAAATTCACAAATTCTCACAAAATCTAATTATCAAATAGATAATCAAATATCTAATTATCAAATAGATAATCAAATATCTAATTATCAAAAACGATAATCAGAAAACAACAAATTTCTAATTATCAAAAATGACAATCAGAAAACACAAATATCTAATTATCAAAAACGATAATCAGAAAACACAGATATCTAATTATCAAAAACGATAATCAGAAAACACAGATATCTAATTATCAAAAACGATAATCAGAAAACTCAAATATCTAATTATCAAAAACGATAATCAGAAAACTCAAATATCTAATTATCAAAAATGATAATCAGAAAACACAAAAATCTAATTATAAAAAACGAGAATCAGAAAACAAAAATATCTTATTATCAAAAACGATTATTAGATAACAACAAATATCTAATTATCAAAAACGATAATCAGAAAACAACACATATCTAATTATCAAAAACGATAATCCGAAACAACAAATATCTAATTATCAAAAAGGATAATCAGAAACAACAAATATCTAATTATCAACAAAGATAATTAGAACTCAAATCAGAAAATATCTAATTACCTGGAGATAATTAGAAACAACAAATATCTAGAAATCAATTAAGATAATCTAGAAAATCAACATAAAAGATGGATCGATCCCAACACGCCACACGTGCATCGACATACGGCCGAAGCCTACCAAGTACTATATTTCTGGCGCCTAACAAATGACCCGAAGGTCCAACATATGATCCGAAGGTCAAACAACTGAGCCGAAGGTCTAGTACTGGTATTTGATCCAAAGGTCCATCATATGAGCCAAAGGTTCATCATATGACCCGAAGGTCCAACATAGTGGGTCGAAAGCCCAATAAAATCATCAGAATCATCAAAATCATCAAATATTTCAATTAACGAGTCCGGAATTAACCGAAATAGTAAAAGTGTGGTTCCATACTCCGCACTTTTGCTAAATCGTTTAAATCTCTTCATCGTTTCCTTAAAGTGCAAAATCGTGTATTTTAAATAAATAAAATTTTACGTTCTCAAACGAACAAGTCTGAATTTAAGCGGATCGTAAAAGTAAGAGTTCATAGTCCTCAATTTTGCTGAAGCGTTTAAATCGATTCCTCGTTTTTTTGAAAGCGTAAACTATAAAAAGTTTGGAAACAATTTTATTTTAAAACGATTTTTAAAACACGTGATTAAAACAGCAACATCTATAGCAATGACAAAGAAACTGCGCTTCTCAAAACACCGTAAAAACGGTTATCAAATCAGCATTGCAGGATAACCGCTTGAAAATTCACTTTAAATTTGACGGTTACCGAAGTCAAAGCGACAGTAATTTTTAAACGTCAAAAATCTCATCAAAACAATTCGCATCAAAATATACTACTGGTGTAAAAATCCGTTATAAAAATAACGGCAACCAAATACGTTTTAAAACCAAACACCGGTTCAACATAAAATTAATGTAGTAACGTGCAACTCATATTTTCACGCACATTACAAGATGAACAAAGAAATCACTCGATTATATCTTCAATAAAGATAATTTAAAACAGCAAAATCTCAACAAAATCACATAACGGTAATCGCTTCGGATCCTCAAATCAGATTCGAAATTTTCAACGAAAACAAAACAAACACATCTAAGTAACAACACAATAAAATTTGTTTCATTTTCATATTCTGATTTGTTAAATCAAAAGGGTTATCAGCTGTACTCAGCGAAGATATTCTCATTGTTTCCGCTGTGCACTCTGATAAACAGAACACAAATTAATCAATCATCAAAACACAATTTCACTTTTATTTTTAAATAAAGATATTTAAAATTTTCACCATAATTTCAAAATTTAGTTTTGACTCAAGGCACAATCAAAAACATCAACAAATAGTGTAACACATGTTCCATCCAATTTATGATATATATTATATCCATAAACCCCTCGCTCTGATACCAACTGTGACGCCCCACCTCTATGCTCACAATAACAAAGAGTATTAAAAGGAAATACTGTCTATTATTACGAAGAATAAGGCTGGATAGGAGTGGCCATCCGTAATTAGGCCTTACACTAGTATTGGTTACCTCGATAGGAGTGGTATATATATTTATTTTTCTTTCATCTCTTTGTTTATTTACTCCCATCGACATATCCAATTCCAGTATAAAACGAACACGATGGTTCATAATAGTTTAAGACACATATATAATAATAACACAGATAAGCTAAACAAAGAACACAGATAAAATAAAATCTCATATATATATATATATAACTGAAGTCAGTTACAATACATGTGATACAACTACAACTGTCGACACCGGAAATTACATATACAAGTACATTATTGTAAATAATATACATGAATACATATCATTGTATAAAATAACACCAACTACTCTAAAAGATATGAAGAGACTTCATAGCTCAAGCAGCAACCCAAAGCAAGATATCAACAGCCTGTAATAACTCGGTCTGACCCGAGTATTAATTCAAAAGAAAATAATACGTGGGTCAGTCTAATTCAAACTCAGTTATTAATGCACGGAAAGCAATAATAATTAAATAATCAAATAGATGATAGTCTTAATAAATCTTGTATATCCAATCCTTCAATAAGAGAATTGGATAACGGTAGATATAATACGTAACAGCAATAAACAGCGGATCAGCAAATCCAAATCATCAACAACGATAAATAGAAAGGTTATGTAACGACCCAGAATTTATAATAATTAAAATTCATATATTTAATTAATTTTAAATATTAATAAGTAAAATTTATAAGTCTAATAATTTATTTTTTGAATATCTGGATTTAATTTGATAATTAAATCGATAATTTAATATTGAAATTACGGAAATAATTGAAAATTGGGTTTAATATGATTGAAAATGATTTGTAAAATTTTATTATATCATATTTAAGTTAGAGTGACATTATAGAACTTTTAAAATTGAATTAAAAGTTAAATTGTGAAAATTGAATATTTTAATATTTAATTGACGAGTTAAAATAGCCATTTTTCAAACAGTCTCGGATTTCGACGAAACCAGTTTCATCGGATCCGTAATGTGATATTATTGTATGGTTTCAAATTTCGTGTCAATCGGATTTACGGTTTGTCCGGGGCAAGCCAAAACGCGTAGAAATTAGTTTAAATCGATTTAATTTAAAATCGATCGTTTATTGCCATAACTCGCACAGATGATCGTATTGGCTTTCGAAACCTATTCCATTATGTTCAGAATGCGGGGTAAACCCTAGAAATGCCAGTCACCGCGCGTAAATCGGAGTTCGGAAATTCCGGGATGAATAGTGTCGCGTATTTTTCTATAAAAGCCCCCTTGTTTTCATTTTTTGCAAAGGAAAATAGGCTAGGGTTTCATCTCAATGACCAGCCTCCATGTTTATTTTCAATGGCCAGAAATGTGCCTTCTTTCTCCTCGATTATCTCCTCATCCACTCCCCGATATACTTCGACTTCAACTACAAAAATGAAGAGGGTGGCGAGATCTTGAAGATGATCGGTTGTGATCGTAAATGTAGCAACGTGGAGGGAGTAAAGAGGCCGCGACTTCCTGCCGTTCGTGCTCGTTTTTGAGGAGCTAGGGTTGACCGAGTGGTGCCGGTCTGGGGGCAGTGGCACGTGGCGGCGGTGGCATTCAAACGGTGATGCCTGATCGTCTTCAAGGCGAGTAGGTTGGTCGCGATAATTAGGGGAAGACGGCGGCGTTGGTTTCGAATATTACCTGGCAATGTCGCATGCGTGGGATAGAGGGAGAAGAAGTTTAATCGTGCGGCCACGATGTTGCAAAGGGGAATTGGATGGCTATGATGGTGTGGGTTTAAAAATTAAAATAAAATTTGTTAATTTATGTATATAATAAATCGTGTAAACTTTAAATATTGTATCTCTTTCATACGAAGTCGAAAATGCACGAAACAAGTTGCGTTGGGTTCATATGGATGAACACTACGCTATGGAACTGGATTGGTGTCGTTTGGAGCTAGTGAGAATTTCGGGTAAAATTAAACGCACGTTTAATTTTATTCGAAATAAAACGCTACAAATTGCTATCGGAAATTCAAGGTGAGAACTTCTCACTCAATCGAATCGGTTTCGATTCAAATTTTAAATAGTTATATTTAAAAATTGCTTGATTGTATGATTGAATGATGATTGTTATTCATTATTAAAATAGACATTATACGTCGTTAGTAAGCGGAGGTTATTTATTAAAAACATATACCGCGATAATTCCAACTTATATGGAATTGGTATTATATATGTACTTGGAGTTGATTTTCCCGCATTATATAGCGGATGAGACCCTATTGCGCCGCATAATAGCGGATAGTATTTTATAAATCTCATATACCGCGATATTTCGTCTTGAAGCGAAATTGGTATTGTGCTAACATCTTTGGATGCAGGGAAACAGGTTGGAGGGATCCAACTGGATTCCTCAAATAATTGAATTGGTTTCAATGTTGTGTGTTGATCTGTTTGTTGATCTATTTATAATCTGCTTGATTATCTTTGTGATTGAGATTGTTAAAGGCTAAATTTTAGCCGAATATTTTTTTTTGGTATCGTTAGATGCCGAAATTAAATAAAATTTGATTTTTGAAAATTTAAGTTGAGAATTCAGAATAAAATTTAATTTTCGAATTTATTCATTTTAAATAAATAAATGTTATAATTTTTATTATTATAAAAAGGATACTTTTGGAAAATAATACTTAAGTATGACTTTGGAGTTATATAAGCTTTAATAACGATTTGTAAATTATTAAAAGGATTGGTTTATTTAATTTGGGATTTTTGAATTATTATAAATGATTTGTATAAAATATTTATAAAATTGATATTTATAAATTAAAAATATTGGAATTATGAAACAAGTTTTTATAAATGTTAAAATGGAATATAAATGGATTTTATAAGTGAATGAAATCTATATATTTATAAATTGTGGAATTATAAAATGAATAGATTTTATAAAATAAAAGATTTATAGGTAATTAACTTATAAATTGGATTTTTGCGTGTAAATGGAATATGGATAGAATTTGTTAATAAAGTGATTTTAAAAGTTGAAGTTGCCATAAAATATAAATGGAATTTATAAACGTTGTTTTATAAATCCGAAAACGACTTATTTTGATAAGTTAATTATTATAGCTTATTAAAGGAAATATATCCACGATTTTGGACAGTGGATAATCCTTTAAATAAAATATGTGGAGATTGAATTTGGTTAATGAAGTATATTCACGATTTTGGACGGTGAATAATATATTAAAGAAATATTTTGGAAAAGTGATATTTTAAAATAGAATTAAAACGATTTAAAAACATTTTAAAATGTGTTAAGTATCGAAATCATGGATTTCAACATCTATTGTTGAAATAGACGTATTCGAGAAATAGAAGGAAATGGTGGACTATAACACTATTGTTATAGTAAATGATTTCCGAAAGGAAATGTTTTATATATAGTATTGGGATTTATATATCTATTTAAGCTCGAATCCCTATACTAGTGATTTTGGGTTGTCGTAACGATGTTTTACGTAACATTCGTTTTGACCCAAATAAATGTGTTTAAGAGAATGATTTCTTAAAGAATGAAATTTATATACTTGACTATGATTTATGTATATTTAATATTTTCAATATTGAAAATAAATAGATTTGTGAATTACTTATTATTAAATAAGTATGGAAATGTTTTTTCAATATGAAGTGAATGTTTGAGATTTTATCTTTTAAAGATAAATTAAAAATGAATACTAGAAATCGATTTAAAATCGTATTTTCATAGATATTTTGGAATTGTAAATTCACTATGGAATTTATAAAAGAAAGGGAAATTAGTCAAAAATAAACGTTGATTTATTTTGAAGTGTGGAGATTAATTTACGGATTTGGAACGTAAATTTAATAAATCGGTAAGGATTTATTTAATTGGTTTAAATGAACCATTTTGAAATGAAAGTTGTAAGCGTGTAAATTTATTTTAAATTGGTTTTCAAATGGTTGAAGTGTGAGATATATATCTTATAAAGATATTTTTGAAAATAAATAATTTGGGAAATTATTTGAAATCGGGTGATGTTGTGAATATTGATTGATAGTTAAATAACCGACTATCGAATATTGACCTTTGAATGGGTATTTGTTGTGAATTGGTTGAAATTGAAATGCTACACTTATTTTTAAATTATTGCGCTCGTTATTCGGATTACCCATTCCGAATAGTGATACAACGTAATGGATAGCACTGAAGACCGGTATTTGTGAAAACGATCGGATGACCTGTCGATTGTCTCTGCACCGTTAGCTACGGTATGGAGATTTCCTTTGTGATGGGAAATTCGATCGGGATTGTGAATACCCGGATTGCAAGGGCTTCTTTGGAAGTGCCTTCGGTTCTGTTCGAACCCGGAACAGACTTGTATGGTTACGTGTCTGACATTACATTTTGAGATATAAAGCAGATTTCTTTCAAATACATTTCTGTTGGTGGCGGAGAATTTATTTTCTAGATTAACACCCTTCTCTGAGACGTACGCGCTCAGAGGTTATAGAGTTGAAGGTTATCAGCGATATATTCCAAATTTGTTAATGTGGCATGCTGAGTGTTGCTGTGTGATGATTATTTATTGATCATTTGTTGATCAAAGCGTGGTTTTGTGCCTAGCTTTGTGGACGAGACTTCGTCAGACCTCACTCCCCGGAAATGGTCAAAACATGAATATGCGGCAAGGTTATGAGGGTCACGCCCTTTAGGGTATGTCATTTCCTTCTGGAAAGGGTGGTATCATGGTATGGAGCCCAGATACTTACTCATGTTGACACACTATATTTATTATTGTGTGATGTTGGTTATCGAGTGCTCGGATAATGGTCCAAAGGGACAAAGTGATGACATATTCGTGTAGTAGTTACCTAGTGACAAAGGTAACCCGGCCTTGTGTTGGCAGAGAGCTGGTTAAGTTCTCGGGACGTCCCGCCAGGGGCGATCCCATGTGGCAGTAGGAAATTCCTTAGCCTGACCATTTGTTGGAAATCCAAATAAAACAATACGCACCTTGTACGGTTTTAGTTGTAGAACCTGCCATTCACTTATGGTGGTGCCCCACTGTTTGGATGGTAGCTATAGTAGGCATACGATAATGGTCGTATGTTGGCTAAGATTTATATCTGTACTTTTGAAATGATTTTTCCTACACTATGCACTAGTAATAATATCGAATGTTTCTTTTTAATGCGTATCAAGCATCTTTGACTACTCCAATTATGCGTTTGAATTGTGTGTGTGGCGGGAGGTCTTATGGTAGTCTCATTTTCCAAAAGCATTGCGAATTGACTTTAAAATTATCCTTGTTGTTGTTGTTTTAAAAGATAATAACTGTTTTCAGTTTTCACACCAGTCACATGACTGACTCGGAGTTTATTGTTTTCCTTCCTAAACTCTGGGTGCCCATAATTTTCCACACGGGCAGTCAAGAGTCAGGTTTATCAGGATATTCTGAAATTCAGGAGTTGCTGGAGGCAAGCTAGATGGTATGGCGTATTAGTTGTATATGATATTATCTTTCCGCTGTAAATTCACTTGTAAGGACATGTTGTATGATTGTCCATTGCCCAGTTGTGTTGTATATTGTTGTTGTATACTCTGATGTAATGAAATGCATTAATTGAGATAGTTCTTTGTTTTAAAGATTATTCATTTATCTATTATATGTTGTTCCGCTGCGACCGTGAGATTCTGATATTGTTTCTGTTCTGTTTCTTCTTCTTTCTTCTTCTTCTTCTATCTTTTTCTTCTTCTTTAACCATAACATTTCGGTTTTCCAGCCTTCGACTACGCGGCAGTTGATACAGTGGACGTATTGATGTCGGTTTTCGAGCGTCGAAAAATCGCAACGTTGCATTTGGTATCAGAGCATTTGGTTAAGTGACAACCATAGCTCTGTTGGGTGTTACTCATTAGAGATAGAGTCAGTAGTACTCTAGAATGAGTTTGAGTGTAATAATAGATATGAGCGCGTATTTGTTTGTGAATATAAAATTATTTTATATTGTGATGATTGGTTTGTTGAGTGGTATATGGATTCTGGTCGGTATAGTCTGTACAACTCTATCGATAGGGATCTCTAAACACTTGTTCAGAACAATTCGACACGATATCGTTTTAAATTGGGTAAATGAAATAAATTTTCTTGATTATATTTTAAATATAAAGGAATAATTTATCAGAATTATTAAAGTACATATAAATTGATTGTTTGGTTGTTGAAAATGTAAAAATGTATAAGTCAATAAAAGTTGTTTGAATAAGTTAAATAAAAACAACAATTGTAGAAGAATGAATTGTATAAGCAAATGAATTATAAGTATGGAATTATAATTAAAATGATTTACAATTGTAAAATAATCTTATATATAAATATTAAAATTGTATGAGGAAATTTTTTTAAAATGTGATTTATAAATAATGAAAAGGAATATTTTGAAAGAATATTTAGCACCGATTTCACTATTGTTACTGGAAGATAATAAGGATGATGACTGCAGCATCATCAGTATTATTTTCAGGTTTCTGTGTGATGGATTTGCTACCATAGTAAATTGAAAATTTGAGTTTTGTTGTGATAAACAAATTTGAAAATTAAAAAAATCCAAGTTGAAATTGATAAATATAAGTGAAATGAATTTTGAACCTATAGTATGAGATAATAAATTTAGCTTTGGATAGGTAAATGAATTTGGAAGTTTAAATATATAAGTTGTACAACTTAGAAAATGAGAAAATGTAAGCGAAACCAATAGTTAAAATGGTTAAACAATTTTGTCAAGTAAAATGAAATATGAATTTGATAGTGATATGAAAATTTGACTTTGGTAAAAGTTAATTAAAATTGAAATCTGAATTGAACTTATAAGTGGAAATTTAAGTGAAGTTAAACAAATGATGTTTAAAAGAAATATAACTTAAGTAAAATTGAATAAAGTTGATTTTGGTATCAAAGTAAAATAATAAAGTTAATTGAATGAATGTAAACTTGAGTTATATAACTGAAATTCAACCTTATATTGTTAATGGAATTGGCAATTAAATTAATAAATGGATTGAATGTCAATCAATCGAATGTAAATAAGTTGATATGAAATAATGAATGAAGTGTTAATTCATTGAAAGCCAATGTAATTAGAAGTTGAATAATTAAATGAAAATCAATTAAATGTTAAACCAATTGAAATTAAAAGGTGTTGAACCAAATTGAATGTTGAATGTAAATTTAATAATTTGGTTATGTTGAATATACATTGGTTGTTATTTGATTGTTAGTTGATTGTATATAAATTCATTAAGTGTTGATGAAATTGAATTATCAAAATTGAAAGTTATGTAATTGAATCCAAATTGAAAGTAAATAAATTTGAATAGAATTGAATATGATTTGGAAGTGAACTAAAATGAATGTAAATTAGTGAATGCAAACTAATTGAAATTGAATATGAATGAATGTTAGTAAAATTCCAATGTTAATGAATCAAATGTGATTAAAATGAAACCAATTCAATAAATATTAATGAGAAGTGAATTTATATTTAGTTGGATGATAGTTGATTGATGGTTGCATTTGTTGCTTTTGTTGCATTTGCTATGTTGACATATGTAGTTGTTTTGTTGCTATATGATGTATATTGATACTATTTTCATATGTGCATGATTCTCATTGTTTGTTGAGTGTTTAGTAGGTGCGGATTGCGCTTGCTTCGCATTTGGAGCTCGCTTTCGCGCTATATTAGCCGTATACGCTCGCTAACAATAAATAAGGTACATATCTCGGATTAAATACCGTACTTTTACATTTTTTTCCCTGCGGGATGCCTCATCACTTGATGAGATGTATATTTGTGATATCTATACTATCATTTTTTTTGGATCGAGCCGCGCAAAGGAGAAGATGGCGAATTTTTCCGAAAATTTAAGGTGTTAGAATTTTTTTGGGAATTTTGGAAAATGTTGAAAACTATAACTAAGTTTGGATTTGAAAATTTAGTAAAGATTTCGTATGGAGTTTAACTATGAATTTTGAAAAAGTTAAACACTTAAGAGAATTGTAAAATCTAACTTGAATGGTTTATTTTGGAAAGTTAATGGATTCTGTAACTTTTTCTTACTTGGTAATTTCGAGGACAAAATTCTTTTAAGGGGGAAGTCTGTAATGACCCAGAATTTATATTAATGAAAATTCGAATATTTAATTAATTTTAAACATTAATAAGTAAAATTTATAAGTCTAATAATTTATTTTTCGAATATCTGGATTTAATTTGATAACTAAATCGATAATTTAATATTGAAATTACGGAAATAATTGAAAATTGGGTTTAATATGATTGAAAATGATTTGTAAAATTTTATTATATCATATTGAAGTTACAGTGACATTATAGAACTTTTAAAATTGAATTAAAAGTTAAACTATGAAAATTTAATATTTTAATATTTAATTGACGAGTTAAAATAGCCATTTTTCGAACAGTCTAGGATTTCGATGAAACCAGTTTCATCGGATCCGTAATGTGATATTATTGTATGATTTCAAATTTCGTGTCAATCGGATTTACGGTTTGTCCGGGGCAAGCCAAAACGCGTAGAAATTAGTTTAAATCGATTTAATTTAAAATCGATCGTTTGCTGCCATAACTCGCACAGATGATCAAATTGGCTTTCGAAACCTATTCCATTGTGTTCGAAACGCGGGGTAAACCCTAGAAACGCCAGTCACCACGCGTAAATCAGAGTTCGGGAATTCCGGGATGCATAGTGTCGCGTATTTTTCTATAAAAGCCCCCTTGTTTTCATTTTTTGCAAAGGAAAATAGGCTAGGGTTTCATCTCAATGACTAGCCGCCATGTTTATTTTCAATGGCCAAAAATGTGCCTTCTTTCTCCTCGATTATCTCCTCATCCACTCCTCGATAGACTTCGACTTCAACTACAAAAATGAAGAGGGTGTCGAGATCTTGAAGATGATCGGTTGTGACCGTAAATGGAGCAACATGGAGGGAGTAAAGAGGCCGCGACTTCCTGCCGTTCGTGCTCGTTTTTGAGGAGCTAGGTTTGACCGAGTGGGGCCGGTCTGGGGGCGGTGGCACGTGGCGGTGGTGGCATTCAAACGGCAATGCCTGATCGTCTTCAAGGCGAGTAGGTTGGTCGCGATAATTAGGGGAAGACGGCGGCGTTGGGTTCGAATATTACCTGGTAATGTCGCGTGTGTGGGATAGAGGGAGAAGAAGGTTAATCATGCGGCCACGATGTTGCAAAGGGGAATTGGACGGCTATGGTGGTGTGGGTTTAAAAATTAAAATAAAATTTGTTAATTTATGTATATAATAAATCGTGTAAACTTTAAAATATTGTATCTCTTTCATACGAGGTCGAAAACGCACGAAACAAGTTGCGTTGGATTCGTATGGATGAACACTACGCTATGGAACAGGGTTGGAGTCGTTTGGAGCTAGTGAGAATTTCAGGTAAAATTAAACGCACGTTTAATTTTATTCGAAATAAAACGCTACAAATTGCTACCGGAAATTCAAGGTGAGAACTTCTCACTCAATCGAATCGGTTTCGATTCAAATTTTAAATAGTTATATTTAAAAATTGCTTGATTGCATGATTGAATGATGATTGTTATTGATTGTTAAAATAGACATTATACGTCGTTAGTAAGCGGAGGTTATTTATAAAAAACATATACCGCGATAATTCCAACTTATATGGAATTGGTATTATATATGTACTTGGAGTTGATTTTCCCGCATTATATAGCGGATGAGACCCTATTGTTCCGCATAATAGCGGATAGTATTTTATAAATCCCATATACCGCGATATTTCGTCTTGAAGCGAAATTGGTATTGTGCTAACATCTTTGGATGCAGGGAAACAGGTTGGAGGGATCCAACTGGATTCCTCAAATAATTAAATTGGTTTTAATGTTGTGTGTTGATCTATTTGTTGATCTATTTATAATCTGGTTGATTATCTTTGTGATTCAGATTGTTAAAGGCTAAATTTTAGCCGAATTTTTTTTTCGGTATCGTTAGATTCCGAAATTAAATAAAATTTGATTTTTGAAAATTTAAGTTGAGAATTCAGAATAAAATTTAATTTTGGAATTTATTCATTTTAAATAAATAAACGTTATAATTTTTATTATTATAAAAAGGATATTTTTGGAAAATAATACTTAAGTATGACTTTGGAGTTATATAAGCTTTAATGACGATTTATAAATTATTAAAAGGATTGGTTTATTTAATTTGGGATTTTTGAATTATTATAAATGATTTATATAAAATATTTATAAAATTGATATTTATAAATTAAAAATATTGGAATTATGAAACAAGTTTTTATAAGTGTTAAAATGGAATATAAATGGATTTTATAAGTGAATGAAATCTATATATTTATAAATTATGGAATTATAAAATGAATAGATTTTATAAAATAAAAGATTTATAAGTAATTAACTTATAAACTGGATTTTTGCATGTAAATGGAATATGGATAGAATTTGTTAATAAAGTGATTTTAAAAGTTGAAGTTGCCATAAAATATAAATGGAATTTATAAACGTTGTTTTATAAATCCGAAAATGACTTATTTTGATAAGTTAATTACTATAGCTTATTAAAGGAAATATATCCACGATTTTGGACGGTGGATAATCCTTTAAATAAAATATGTAGAAATTGAATTTGGTTAATGAAGTATATTCACGATTTTGGATGGTGAATAATATATTAAAGAAATATTTTGGAAAAGTGATATTTTAAAATAGAATTAAAACGATTTAAAAACGTTTTAAAATGTGTTAAGTATCGAAATCATGGATTTCAACATTTATTGTTGAAATAGACGTTTTCGAGAAATAGAAGGAAATGATGGACTATAACACTGTTGTTATAGTAAATGATTTCCAGAAGGAAATGTTTTATATATAGTTTTGGGATTTATATATCTATTTAAGCTCGAATCCCAATACTAGTGATTTTGGGTTGTCGTAACGATGTTTTACGTAACATTCGTTTTGACCCAAATAAATGTGTTAAAGAGAATGATTTCTTAAAGAATGAAATATATACTTGACTATGATTTAAGTATATTTAATATTTTCAAATATTGAAAATAAATAGATTTATGAATTACTTATTATTAAATAAGTATGGAAATGTTTTTTCAATATGAAGTGAATGTTTGAGATTTTATCTTTTAAAGATAAATTGAAAATGAATATTAGAAATCGATTTAAAAATCGTATATTCATAGATATTTTGGAATTGTAAATTCACTATGGAATTTATAAAAGAAAGGGAAATTAGTTAAAAATAAACGTTGATTTATTTTGAAGTGTGGAGATTAATTTACGGATTTGGAACGTAAATTTAATAAATCGGTAAGGATTTATTTAATTGGTTTAAATGAACCATTTTGAAATGAAAGTTGTAAGGGTGTAAATTTATTTGAAATTGGTTTTCAAATGGTTGAAGTGTGGGATATATATCTTATAAAGATATTTTTGAAAATAAATAATTTTGGAAATTATTTGAAATCGGGTGATGTTGTGAATATTGATTGATAGTTAAATAACCGACTATAGAATATTGACCTTTGAATAGGTATTTGTTGTGAATTGGTTGAAATTGAAATGCTACACTTCGGATTACCCATTTCGAATAGTTATACGACGTAATGGATAGCATTGAAGACCGATGGTGAAGACCGGGTATTTGTGAAAACGATAGAATGACCTATCGATTGTCTGTGCACTGTTAGCTATGGTATGGAGATTTCCTTTGTGATGGGAAATTCGATCGGGATTGTGAATACCCGGATTGCAAGGGCTTCTTTGGAAGTGCTTTCGGTTTTGTTCGAACCTGGAACAGACTTGTATGGTTACGTGTCTGACATTACATTTTGAGATATAAAGCAAATTTCTCTCAAATACATTTCTGTTGGTGGCGGAGAATTTATTCTCTAGCTGAACACCCTTCTCTGAGACGTACGCGCTCAGAGGTTATGTAGTTGAAGGTTATCAGCGATATATTCCCAATTTGGTAATGTGGCATGCTGAGTGTCGCTGTGTGATGATTATTTATTGATCATTTGTTGATCAAAGCGTGGCTTTGTGCCTAGCTTTGTGGACAAGACTTCGTCAGACCTCACTCCTCGGAAATGGTTAAAACAGGAATATGCGGCAAGGTTATGAGGGTCGCGCCCTTTAGGGTATGTCATTTCCTTCTGGAAAGGGTGGTATCATGGTATGGAGCCCAGATACTTACTCATGTTGACACACTATATTTATTACTGTGTGATGTTGGTTATCGAGCGCTCGGATAAAGGTCCAAAGGGAATGGGGGATGACATATTCGTGTAGTAGTTACCTAGAGACAAAGGTAACCCGGCCTTGTGTTGGCAGAGAGCTGGTTAAGTTCTTGGGACGTCCCGCCAGAGGCGTTCCCATATGGCAGTAGGAAATTCCTTAGCCTGACCATTTGTTGGAAATCGAAATAAAACAATACGCATCTTGTACGGTTTTAGTTGTAGAACCTTCCATTCACTTATGGTGGCGCCCCACTGTTTGGATGGTAGCTATAGTAGGCATACGATAATGGTCGTATGTTGGCTAAGATTTATATCTTTACTTTCGAAATGATTTTTCCTACACTATGCACTAGTAATAATATCGAATATTTCTTTTTAATGCGTATCAAGCATCTTTGACTACTCCAATTCTGCATTTGCATTGTTTGTGTGGTGGGAGGTCTTATGGTAGTCTCATTTTCCAAAAGCATTGCGAATTGACTTTAAAATTATCCTTGTTGTTGTTGTTTTAAAAGATAATACCTGTTTTTAGTTCTCACACCAGTCACATGACTTACTCAGAGTTTATTGTTTTCCTTCCTAAACTTTGGGTGCCCATAATTTTCCACACGGGCAGTCAAAAGTCAGGTTTATCAGGATATTCTGAAATTCAGGAGTTGCTGGAGGCAAGCTGGATGGTATGGCGTATTACTTGTATATGATATTATCTTTCCGCTGTAAATTCACTTGTAAGGACATCTTGTATAATTGTCCATTGCCCAGTTGTGTTGTATATTGTTGTTGTATACTCTGATGTAATGAAATGCATTAACTGAGATAGTTCTTTGTTTTAAAGATTATTCATTTATCTATTATATGTTGTTCCGCTGCGACTGTGAGATTCTGATATTGTTTCTGTTCTGTTTCTTCTTCTTTCTTCTTCTTCTTCTATCTTTTTCTTCTTCTTTAACCATAACATTTCGGTTTTCCAGCCTTCGACTACTCGGCAGTTGATACAGTGGACGTATTGATGTCGGTTTTCGAGCGTCGAAAAATCACAACGTTACAGGTTATCCATGAAGATAATTTGTAAACCTCAGACTTGCCTAAACAGCAATTAACAACAAAATCTAATTATCTAGTAGATAATTAGATAGCAACAAAATAATCAAATTAAACCAAATCAAAGTACAATTTCAATTATTAAATTGGACACACGAAACAATTCAAAGAATTGAAATATCAATTAAAACGTCAATTCTAATAGGGCTGCAGTACACATTCACGTGCACTGCCTCGCCACTACAACATATGATTTCATCACAACTACAAATATTAACAGCAAGTCGAAACTGCATAGGTCAAGTCACTGCTATCATGACTCAACACAACTGCAAGACCAAACCAAAGCTAACAGTAATACCAAGACATCAACAAGTATGACAGGGATGTGCATATGTAAGCAAGGATATGGCACATGTATATGCAGGTCTAAAACCACAAGGGCAGTGGCAGCATTCTCATGTAATACAAGTTAAAAGTGAATAAAGTTGGCAGCCATAAATTATGCAATAATACCAATCGGGAAAAATGAAAGCAGCAGTGCTTATAGGAAATGTACTATGAAACTGGATAATACAAGTGCAGAACTTAACTGGACAGCATAAATTAATGACATTAACAATGCACACAGGCTACAACTTCAAGTGAACTATAGTGAAGTACAAACAAAGTGCACTAAAGATGTGGCTACACAGCAACAAAGATCAATGCATCATACACATACTGGTTTAAATATATGAAGAGAGTATAGTCAAGGCCACATGAAGTGAAACCAGACCACAAAATCAAGCAACATATATGGAAGAGTAAATCGACTCAACAACATCAAAATGCACAAGCAAGGCTTAGGTATAGTGCAGCAGCTATATCAGTGCAACAGTGATAACAAAGACAGATATATCAAGCTAATGATACATGAACAAGACTCAAGTGTAATGCACATATCAAACGAGGTATTCAATGCAACATGGTGCAACAGAACAACAATGGCACTACGCAGCAACTTGTAGCCGTAAATAATCAAGCACAGTTAAATAAAATCTCAAGCCAAGGCCGAAGCCAGCAGAAACTCATGAAATCAGAGAGTGAAGTCAAGAATCATCAAGTGCAGATCAATGAACCAGACAAGGCATAGTTCGAATCAAGTGAAGTTACTGCAGTTCAATGTCAATGCAATGGAATGGAAATTCATGGAGTCGAATTCACAAAACCAGATGACCAAGTCAGAAATCAAGCTAAAAAAATCAAGGGCGATACACAAAATCCTATGACCGCGGTCAAATGAAGCTGTGGTGGTCTCGAAAACCAAGCAGTGCCAAAAAACCCAAGCAATCAAGGAATCGAACCAAGTCACGGTTCAAAACCGAGTAAATTAAAAAAAAGTCAGAGAAATCAACAACATTCGAACGAATCAAATGGCCACGAATTAAAAAAAATCAGTGAAATCATCAAAATCGAACCACCAAAGCAAAGCGTTAAGTTTGAACTAGAATGTGAGTGGAAATCACTCACCTATGTCGAAGAGCATGAACTCAATCAAGTAGCCGCAAGCATCTCAAGAGACGATCAACTAACAGGCAAGGAAATCGAGTTGAATCAAGCATTTGTAATCGGCATCATCAAATTACCGAAAACCCTAATTTCTGAAGAAAGAACGAGCGCAGCCATTTTCGTTTGTTTATTTTAGGGCTTGCCAAAATGAATCAAGGGAGGAACTGTAACCGGTATTTACTTAATACAACCCAGCACCAATAATAAAACACAGGCCAAAATTTTATTTAAAGCCCACACAACATTTAACAAACTTTTGAAAAGAATTTCAACCCGATTCAAAACTCCCAACAGCAATTAGCTAGCAGAATTAATCGTCTAATGACGATAATTAACCGGTGCAAAACCTCGGGTTTTTACAGTTTCTTGATTAATTTCTCCAAAAATGTATTAAAACCTAACTTGTGGTATCAAAGTCGTCCATCATTGACTTCATTAGGAAAAAATTTATGCATTTTTAATGAGCAGGTTTTAAATTGAACTTGTAATTATAAGTCCTGTAATTTCATACTCAAGTTTTAGATCTATTTGATCTATATAAAGCATTTACCATTGATGATTTTGAATTTGATTTTTTTTAATATTATAAATTAGAAGGATAATTTGTGAAACTATTTCGACGTAGAAAGATAGATCTAAATGATTTGTATGTCATTTTGAAATAAGTTAGACTTTTGAAATCATTAAATTAGTTGGAGAAATCAACATTCCTATAAATTTCAGTAACAACTCATGTTGGTAAAAGCATTCACATGTTTATTATTATATATTTTGTACATAAGTTGTGATTTTTAATGGGAGGGTTATTTTGGATCTGATACGTGCAGTCATTTTCTTCAATATTCGTAAATGGTATAAATTGATATATATAATTTAGAACCATTTATACAAGAAAATAAATCTGGTTCTATGATTATTTTACCTTAATCAACTTTTGATTAAGTAATTTGTGTGTGCATATATCAGGTATTTTGGTTATTTCAGAAATTCTATTAATTAGAAATAAAGTATGCTCCTTTAAAGTGTTTATGTTTGTTTTATTATTGAAACAAATTTAACATGATACTAATTTACATTTTGGACCACATAACGGTCAGTTGCATTTATTTTATCATAAATGCGTTATATGTGGTTGTTATGATAATAAATGAACTAATTTATTATCATAAATGCACTTTATATGTCTGTTACAATAAATTTAATGATGCAACATGTTTGCATTTGGAATAAGAAAAGATGTACGGTTCATTATTCGATGCATTTATATTTATTTCACTTTCATGCTTTAAAGGAGTAATAATTTTCAAATTTTGTCAAAATGCATTGTTACTTACCATCATTAACCATAAAATTCATTTAAGAATAAAGGCATGAAAGAAGGCTCGTAAAAATGTTAGGCTCCATAAGAATTGAAGACATAAGTTTCACGATAGTTCAAAAAACAGTGTTTCGAAAGTATTAAGATAGCTCTCAAAGAGATTAGTATGGAGTCGCAAGTGCCTGATGCACCTGTGTCAAGTGAGACAAGAGCTTTCGAAAGATTAGAAAAGAAAGAAAAATTATCCTTTCGCCTCATCTAAACCATTCAATGCCGTTGAATCCACATATATGAGAGAGCCTAGTATGGGTATCTAACACCTTTCAAAGGTATTGGACAACAGACTCACACATAGGAACCAAATCCTTCGAAGTAGTTGGTTTCGCCATTGTTAATCTTCCACTTGAAGACATTTTTCCAATGCCCGCCTTTCGAAAGCAAGAACATGCCTTCCAAATGGTTGAAACCTTTTGAAAACATAAATAAAACTCCATATGAAGCCAAGTGACCTTTTACAATAGTCTGGTCATCACCTATTGGTCCTTTCAAAACTATATGAAAGCTTTTTCTTGTCCACTCAAATAATCACTCACCGTGATAAACCCTAGACCGAAGCAACCAACGGTGTTTTCGGAGAGAAAGGAGTTAGGGTTGCTTTCGCTTACATCAAAACAATATGATAGGGAACCTGGACCCTTTCGCTACATATGTTTCGAAGGAGTTGAAAGGATTCAGAGGAACGAAAAAGCAATATTGGGGAGTTTTGGAAAAACTTCAACTGCTAGTACACTACTGATGAAGGCGAAAGGAGTCAACCTAACACAATAAGAGACATAAGCGGCTGCCATCAAAGCTATGGAAGCAGAAGGATAAAGAAAGACCTTTCTACTGCTTTAAAAGGATGAAGGTAAAAGGTTGAATGCGGAAGGATGGAGAAAGGCCTTTCGACTGCTTTGAAAGGATTGAGGTGAAAGGAGGTCAACCTACATCTATAAATACGACCCTAGGGGTACGAGTTAGGGGAAAAAATTTAAATTATGAATTCTTTTTATTCATAGAAAACTCAAACATTAGTAACCTTAAACCAATTTGGGGCAAAATTCTCTTACTTGTAATCCAATTTAAATAAATGCAAAAGAGGGCATGCATGGATCCAATATTGATTTTGAATATGGGGAAGATCATTTTGGCTATTAACATGACTAATGACCAATTGCATATGATGCTCACTTATTTTTTAACCCTTATTTGACTTATGCAATGCTATGGGATCAACTTGGACATTATGGATTCAAATAATATTATTATCATGGTTTGTGATATCAAATGTTAAATTGACGTGATGATGATATTTTGAAATATATAAGTTCATTGAACTTATTTAATTTTATCCAACATGTTATCCTATTGCATATTGAAGTTAAATCTTACATATTGAACATTAAGACCCTTTTAAAGAGTGAATACCCTTTCAACCTGATTGAAAGGGGTTTCAAAATGGACTCACTGTATGAACATTAAGTAATGTTCTATGGTTGGACATCTTCAAAAAGAGCTCAGATATTTCAAAAAAATTATCCCTTTCGAAGGAGTGCCCTCTATAGCAGCAAAAATTACGCTTTTTAAAGTCATTTCTTCTTTTAAAGATAGAATGGACCTTTCAGAACATTCGAAAAGGGGGTACGAACGATCCTTTCGATCCACGTAAAAGAAAATGTGAATGACCCTTTCGACCCACTCAAAATGGGTCAAGAATAAGTTGCTCTCTTCCATACCTTCGTTTCAAATGGTCGATTGATCTTCTTATCTACAATTAACAATTTCATAAGGCCTCCTTATGCCAACAATCTATCCCAATCAACTCGTTCGAAAGGGTTTCGAAGAGATTGATCACCTTTAAAAATCTCCTTTACGGTGTTAGCGACATTTCTTGTTAACAACGTAACTTTGGGATGTTGACAAGATTTATTGTTAATAAACGTAATTAAGTATTCAAATAATAAAATAATGATAAAATGTAACATTCTGTATAGTTATATTATGGTTCAGTTATACATCATAGCTACTGCATTCTTTCATTATTATTTTTAGTATAGCATTTACTATGTCATTTATATATAATTTATGTGGCATTTAATTTTGGCATTCATCCATGACATTTGTTATGTGATTTATTTAAGATGTAATGTATCATATTTATTTATGAAATGTCATGAATGTAACCCTATATTTAAAAAAAAGATAACAACAACTATGACATGTTGTGCCACGGTTATAATTTTGAGATTTTCAAGTGTTATATAGACCTAAAGCATTTTTAGGAGTGTTTATAGCACTCGAAATATATTGTACGTACATTATGAAATAAATTCATTTATATTTTCTATGTTTCCGTGCAAATTAACTATAAATATCCTACATTCCAAGTGATCAAATTGAAATAACATGCCACCAAAGTGACCTCTCTTATCTTAGTTGTTCATGAAAATATTTGATATGTGTTATAACGATCCCGATTTTTGAGTACAAATTTAATTTAGTAATTGATATAAATTTATGGATTTAAATTGTAAATTAATTTAATTTTCCAAATAAAACAAGATATTTTTTATTTATTATATATGTATATTAATTTATTTTTAAATAGAATTTGAATTTGGGATTCAAAATAAATATTGAAAATAAATTGAAATTTGGATTTGAAATTCAAATATAAATATATTGAAAAATAAATTGAATTTGGAAAATACTTATAGATTGTGAATGAATAAAATATATATTTATAAAAAGTATTGTTTGTTTATTCATTTATAAATACAAATTGATTGTATATTAAATTTTGAATTTGGAAATTTAAAAATAAATGTTTTGAATAATATTTGGATTTAAAAATTCGATAAATTAATACTAATAGGAGTTAATACTCTACACTTTAAGAAATAATGTATATATATGTATGATTATTTATTAAGTGCATAAATTATTTTTAATTCATTTTCTTTTAAAAGTTATATAAGTATAAAAATAGAAAAAAATGTATGAATAAAATATGAACATTCCTAATAACTTCAATTTAGATGTAAAATAAGATTTGATAAAAGATTTAAATTCTTTTCTTCTATATTGGAAGATTAATAAGTTAAATATTTGTAAAATGTAAATATATAAAGAGATGAAAACAAAACTTGTGTAAATACGAAATTAAAATAAAGAGAGGGTTTAAAACAAAGTTTTAAAATTTAATGCAAGGGTTTAGACATAAAAAATTGCTCACATTTAACAAGTGTAAATAATCTAAATCATGCAAATACAAGTATTAACATATGATTACAAGTGGCATTTAATTTTTTTTCTTTTAAATTAAATTTTAGAATAACATGTATAAAGAAGAAATTAGTCTAAACTTCTCAAACCTAAGAATAAAATTGCAGTACAAAGAAAAAAAATGTTTCAAATCTGTTTCTCAAACGTGAAATTAAACTGCATGATCAAAAGAGATCCTGAAAATTTAAAAACCCAAAATCCTGAGGATACCCAAAAACAAATACCAGAAATCAACAGTTTTTCAAAAACCTACAAATGAGGATCAAGCAACCAAAATAATATCAATGTTCAAAGTTTTCTAACCAATTCAAATCAACCTGGAAATAATGAAAATCAAAAGAAAACGAATTAAAGCCTACTTTCAAAGTTCAACCTGGAAACAACAACAAAACCTGAAGCTGTTGATCATCTCAAAGCATAAAAAAATCAAAAGCCTGCAAAGCAAATCAAATGCAAGTTCAAACAAATCAAAAGCAAACTCAAGTGAATCAAAGCAAGTTTAAATTAAAGCCTGGAAATGCCACAATTTGATTAACTTCAATAAGCATTTCAGTTTCAACATCAAATACATCAAAGCATTTAAAACTCAAGCCTGTTCTCTGTCAACATAATCTACAAGTGAGCAAACTTTGAATTTGAACCCTTAATTTGTTTGAGATCCGATTTTTTTATGATAATCATATGAGTAACAATGTTGCATGAATATCTTTCAACTAGAAAATGGTTGAACTCCTTTGATGTGCATGTTTGAGAACAGACATTGGTCTCTATTCTAAGTACTATAGGAATGCAAACCTGTTCAAAAATTTGATTTCAGTTTTCCTGATCATTGTTAGACTTTAAAATTTAAACAAGATTTGTTTGTTTAAACATGCTTTAAGGTTTAAAAATATTTTTTAGCAAAAGTAATTAAAGTTTTTTCTGGAAATTTAAAAGAATACAGGGAAACCCAATGTCTGTTAAATAATTCAAGTACCATAATTTCTTGTTTTATTTACATCATGTAAAACATTTCGAAAGTAATGATTTTTAAAAGTGAAATCAAAAATTTTAAGTAAGAATTCGCTGAGAAATGCAAGGATGAACAAATTAGGATTTATTGGCATATTCTGATGACCATAATAATTTTAGGTCTCGGGGATGAGATTGTGGCTTGGTGGAAGATTGTAGATCATCAGAAAAATGGCAATGGAAATTATTAGTAGCCATGGTGGTTGAAAATCGATAAGATAGGTTTTAAGCTCGTGTATTTCTATGGATCGAAAATCGAACTATTGAGGTCTCCATGATGGATCGAGTGTTACCAATGCAGGGGGATTGAAGGTAGGGTTCATGGTGCAACTCCGGTCACGATGGCGAAGTTTCTGTTGGTCAGCAACGGACGAGGCACTTTTTGTCGATTGGTTTTGAGTGCCTGTATGATCAAAACGCTTGAATTCGAACCACGGTGATATCGAGTGTTTTGGGTGGTCGGCTAGTTTGAGATGGTCATTGTCGACTTGCCGATGGTGGCGAGATTGGTCGGAAGTGGTTCAAGAAACTATGCACGTGCATGGTGTACCTCGGATATCTAGCGATATTAATGGGTTGGGGAAGAAACGTTGCCTCGGGTTCAATCTCGAGAACATAGGCTGGTAGCTCGAGTGTTGTATTGGGCAGTTTGAGTGTTCAAAGCTGTATTTTAAATTTAAACTAAAATAATGTTTTAAAAAGGAAAATAAAAGGAAGAAGAATTGAGCTCGGGAAAAACATTTGTTTGAATTGGGTGAATTACGGGTTGTACCCGAAGCAAAGGTTGAGATAGGGTTTTAAAAGTTTGAAAAGCAAAGTATTTGCAATTTAGATAAATCCAGTTAAAAATTTTCTTAAATAAAATTTCCCATATGTAAATGTTTTCTTTGACTCGTGATTATGAGATTTATGATTTCTATAACTTAAAGTTTGTTAAGTTAATCATAAAGATATTTTAAACTCATTTTTCGAATAAATTAAGTGTTAGTTAAAAAGATAAATGATTTTTAAATAATGTGATTAAGTAATTATAAAGGAAATTACTTTGTGAAATTGATTTGAAAGCCAATTACCTTGTGTAATTGAATTAAAGCTAATTATTTTGTGTAATTAAATTAAGGCAAACTAATTATTGTGATTTAATTAAAAAATAATTAATGAAATAAATTAATGGGTTATTTAATTAAGAGTAACTAATTACTAAAAAATTATTATTATAGTTACTTAAATAAAAGTAATTAATTAATCAAAGTTGATTAAGTGATTAGTGATAATCACTTATTGTATAAATTAAGGATAATCACTTATTGATTAAGGATGATTAAGGAATGATAATTAATTAAGGGTTAATTGATTAATGTAATTAATTAAAGAATAATTAAATAATTAAGGGTTAATTATTTAATGATTTGAAGATTAATTAATTAAAGGTTGATTAATAAATGGTTAAAGGATAATTAATGATTAAGGTTTGTAAGTAATTAATTGTTAATTAACCTGGATTGGCGATTAATCTGGTTTCAATTAATCAGATGATCAAATAATCTTACTTATGGATGACTGTATTCTAGTGAATGCTGTGAATTAGTTAATATCTCTACTATGTGATGCTGTGTGATATGAAATGTTTTAATTCAAGTTGTGATGAATGTATTTTATTTATCTGTGATAACTGTATATTAATTTTCTATGGATTTGTGAATGGAAGATAAGCGTTATAGAGATATACCACTTATCTATAATTACTGTACTTGAATCTTTAATGACTAATGATGTTGCACTTTTGTGTAAAACCCCTGGACTACACCATACACACTCAAATATGGATTGCATGAAGGAATTGGTTAAGTCACATACTTTAGAAAATATTTTTTTAAATTTAATTTTGAATCCAAAAGGTTTTGGAAATGGTATTAGGTTAAATATGAAAAACTTTTGAAAAGAAGTTTTGAAGATAAAAGTTATTTGGAACAACTTGATAAAGTTTTGAAATTTAGATAATTTGATTTGAATTTGAATTCAAAATTTGAGATTGAATTCTATGTTTTATCGTTCAAAAAGGTTACACAATTTAGAAATGTGTTTTTAAACCATTTTAAAAGCATTGTATTGGAAATTTGAATTTAACCCAAATTTTATACTTAAAGGGCTTTAACTCGTGCAAATGTAATTGCGTTTTTTCGAAACAAAAACTACTTGTTTTCAAATAATAAATAGCTTTCATATTAAGAAAGGATTTCTAATTTGTGTTGAAAGATTTCAAGTTTGAAATGGAATTGAAATATTTTTGAAAGCTATGAATGAATCTTTGTGAAAAATGGTTGAACCTTGTTTTGAAATCGAAGAGGATCTTAAAGGTATATCTTTCGTATAAAAGATTTGAAATGAAATTGTTTCGAAAGCTATCTTTGTGGAATATTTGTGAACTTTGTTTTCAAACAAAAGAGGATCTCAAAGATAGATCTTTTGTTTAAATATTGTAAATGAGTCATTGTGAAAGATTGGTGAACTTTGTGAAGTGAACCTTTTTGTTTAAAAGATTGAAAATGGTAATTTGTTTAAACAATTTGAAAGAAAAGTTTTCGGTAACAAGTTATGACTTGACTGAAATACCATTATCCATATGTTTTAAAATATTCCGCTCACTATTCGGTTTAGCCGGGAGAGGACTTTGTGTCATATAACCCATCCGAATAGTGATACGACGATATGGATAGCATTTGAAGACAGGTAGTGAAGATTGGGTGTCTTCGAGAACGATAGGATAACCTATCGAATGACTCTACATTGAGTTGCTCCGGTATAGAGATCTCCATATGTGATGAGGAGTCCGATCGGGATGGAGGATGCCCGTATTGCAAGGGCTTCTTTTCAAGTGCCTTCGGTTCTGTTCAAACCAAGAACAGACTTGTATGGATGTGTGTCTGACATTATATTTTGAGATGTAAAACTGGTTTCCATCAGATACATTTATGTTTGGTGGCGGAGAATTTATTCTCTTAGCTTAACACCCTTCTCTGAGACGTACGAGCTCAGAGGTTATGCAGTTGATGGTCACTATTGATATATTCCCAATTTGGTAATGTGGCATACGAAGTGCTACTGATTATTTGTTGATCAAAGCATGTCTTTGTGAAAAAGTGTTGCTTTGTGAACGAGACTTCATCAAGCCTCACAACCCGCTTATGGTCGAAACAGGAACCGTTGCAGCAAGCTTATTTGGGGGTAGCACCCCCCGAGGGTATGTCCATTTCCTTTTGGATTATAAGTGGTATCATGGTATGGAGCCCAGATACTTAACTTTGTGGTTGCTGCAAACTTATTGCTTTGTGCTTGTTGGTTGAGAGGTACCTCGGATAAAGGTCACAAACGACCGGGGGATAGCATGCTCGTGTCTGTAGTTACCTAGTTATAGAGGTAACCCGGCCTTGTGTTGGCAGAGATCCGGTTAGGTTCTCGAGGACGTCCCTCTAGAGGCGTTCCATTTTGTATGGGAAGTTCCTTTGCCTGACCATTGTTGGAAATCCAATCATTCAAACTTGCCCTGTACGGTTTTAGTTATAGAACCCGCCATTTAATATGGTAGCTATATTAGGCATACTATAATGGTACGTATGTTGGCCAAGATTAATATTATACTTGCAAATGCTTTCTGCACTATGCACTTATAATAATATCAAAATGGTTTTCGTGTATCAAGCATTTTTGACTGTCATAAGAAGAAATCTCCTCCAAGTTTGCGCTTGCATTGTGTGTGTGGCGGGAGGCCTTATGGCAGTTTCAGTTTCCAAAAGCATGGCAAATTCTTCTACTTCTTCTTTTGTTTGTTTTAAAAGATAAAATTGTTTTTGTTTGCTCATACCAGTCCCATGACTGACCTGTAGTTTATTGTTCCCTTCCTAAACTCTGGGTGCCCATAATTTTCCACACGGGCAGTCTAGATTTGGGATTTTCAGATAATCAAATAATAGATGTAGCTTTGGAAATCTTTGAAGTCTTTTGGTCTTTGAAGCCGTTTGGATTTTGGAAATCGCTTTGTGGATCGAGTTTGCTTAGTCCTACTTGATGGGGTTCGAGCTAGCTTATTGGAGCATTTGATATGGAGGTGCAAATGTTGGAGTACTCTCTTAGAAGTTCGAGTTATGATATCATATTCAGCCGTTGTTCTGCTGCTGGTGTTTTGTCTTCCGCTGTAGCATTGTACAATATGCTCTGATATATTTGGGTGATCAGTGTTGTATAATATTTTGATATTGTATTCATTGGAGATATATGATATTATTCATTTCTTCAGCTGTGATGTTATACTTAATGCGTTATAAGCTCCGGCAAACCGAATTTGTGGATCTGCGGCATTCGAATATGGCTGACGTATTCAGTGCTGATTTTCGAAGATCGAGTTAGGATCGTTATAATTGGTATCAGAGCTGAAGGTTGAAACTTTAGCTCAGGAGTATAACACATTAGGTAACTCATTAGAGATAGGGTGAAGTATACCCTGGAATGAGTATCCCTAAGATATCCGTTCATATACCTCAGTAAATTCTCTTACTATCCGCTGATAGTAAGTATGAGTGTAAGAGGAGGACGAGATAGGGGACAGAGGAATACGACTACAAATGGTCAATATCCTGCAACAACGGAAACAATTTTCTCCATCAATCTCCTTTGTTGATTATCCAATTTCCAATTCTTTAATTGCTTGTGGCAGCTGCAAGGAGAAGCTTCGGTATGGTGATGGTCCTACGAATCGTGTAGATAAGTTTCTATATTGTATTCTCTTCATCAAACTTCTATCAGCTTTTTATTTCAAACTTTAATGAATTTAAAAGGAATTGATGAATAAAATATAAAGATTTGTATCGATAAAACGATTTCAATCAAAACCAAATTTGAGAATTCTATTGTAATTTCTTGTGTGGATCAAAGTCCGAGGTGGGACAAGTTGGTGTATACTTTGGGGTATTCCAACCTGAATTTGGAATCCATACCTAGTGTTTGAGAATTATGGAAGACTGAATCTATCTATTCTCTAGGTCCAGATATATTCTACGAGTGGTTAGTTATCCTTCGAACTAACCAATACTCCTGTATATTTCGTAAACCGATGACCCGAATATTTCTTAAAGTATCGAATGAGTTTGTTCTCATATTGGTAATATTCTGATTTGGTGAGCCAAATAAAGAATAGATAATCAGCTTGATTGATGAATCGATTCTTTATCTTTGTGTACTCATCTATTCTTTGTTGTCTCCCTGGCAAATTTCGAGTACGAAATTTTCTTAAAAGGGGGAATCTGTAACGATCCTCATTTTTGAGTAAAAATTTAATTTTGCAATTGATATAAATTTGTGGATTTAAATTGTAAATTAATTTAATTTTCCATATAAAACATGATATTTGTTTATTTATTATATATGTATATTAGTTGATTTTTAAATAGAATTTGAATTTGAGATTCAAAATAAATATTGGAAATAAATTGGAATTTGGATTTGAAATTCAAATATAAATATATTGAAAAATAAGTTGAATTTGGAAAATACTTATAGATTGTGAATGAATAAAATATATATTTATAAAAATTATTGTTTGTTTATTCATTTATAAATACAAATTGATTGTATATTAAATTTTGAATTTGGAAATTTAAAAATAAATGTTTTGAATAATATTTGGATTTAAAAATTCTATAAATTAATACTAATAGGAGTTAATACTGTATACTTTAAGAAATAATGTATATATATGTATGATTATTTATTAAGTGCGTAAATTGCTTTTAATTCATTTTCTTTAAAAGTTATATAAGCATAAAAATAGGGGAAAATGTATGGATAAAATATGAACATTCCTAATAACTTGAGTTCAAAATGTAAAATAAGGTTTGATAAAAGATTTAAATTGCTTTTCTTCTATATATTTGGAAGATTAATAAGATAGACATTTGTAAAATGTAAATATACAAGGAGGTGAAAACATAAACTTGTGTAAATATGAAATCAAAATAAAGATAGGGTTTAAAACAAAGTTTTAAAATTTAATGCAAGGGTTTAGAAATAAAAATGCTCACATTTAACAAGTGTAAATAATCTAAATCATGCAAATACAAGTGTTAACATATGATTACAAGTGGTATTTAATTTTTTCTTTTAAATTAAATTTTAGAATAACATGCATAAAGAAGAAATCAGTCTAAACTTCTCAAACCTGAGAACAAAATTAAACAAAGAAAAAAATGTTTCAGATCAGTTTCTCAAACCTGAAATTAAACTGCATGATCAAAAGAGATCCTGAAACAAATTTAAAAAACCAAAAACCTAAGGATACCCAAAAACAAATACTAGAAATCAACAGTTTTTCAAAAACATGGAAATGAGGGTTAAACAACCGAAACAATATCAATGTTCAAAGTTTTCTAACCAATTCAGATCAACCTGGAAATAATGAAAATCAAAAGCAAACAAATTAAAGCCTGCTTTCAAAGTTTAACCTGGAAACAACAACAAAACCTGAAGCTGTTGATCACCTCAAAGCATAAAAAAAATCAAAAGCCTGTAAAGCAAATCAAATGCAAGTTCAAACAGATCAAAAGCAACTCAAGTGAATCGAAGAAAGTTTAAATTAAAGCCTGGAAATGAAGCAATTTGATCAACATCAATAAGCATTTCCGTTTCAACATCAAATACATCAAAGCATTTAAAACTCAAGCCTGTTCTCTGTCAACATAATCTACAACTGAGCAAACTTTAAATTTGAACCCTTAATTTGTTTGATATCTGATTTTTTTGTGATAATCATGTGAGTAAGGATGTTGCATGAATATCTTTGAACTAGAAAATGGTTAAACTCCTTTGATGTGCATGTCTCAGAACAGACATTGGTCTCTGTTCTAAGTATTACAGGAATGCAAACTTGTTCAAAAATTTGATTTCACTTTTCCTGGTCATTGTTGGGCTTAAAAATTTAAACAAGAGTTGTTTGTTTAAACATGTTCTAAGATTTAAAAAAAAATTTAGCAAAAGTAACTAAAGTTTTTCTGGAAATTTAAAAGAATACAGGGAAACCCAATGTTTGTTAAAATATTCAAGTACCACGATTTATAGTTGTATTTACATCATGTAAAACATTTTTGAAAGTAATGATTTTTAAAAGTGAAATCAAAATTTTTAAATAAGAATTCCCTGAGAATTGCAAGGATGAACAAATTTGGGTTTATTGCAAAATTCGGATGACCGGAATAATTTTAGGTCTCGGGGATGAGGTTGTAGCTTGGTGGAGGATTGTAGATCATCAGAAAAATGGCAGTGGAAATTATTAATAGTCGTGGTGGTTGAACATCGATAAGGTGGGGTTTAAGATCGTGTATTTGTATGGATCGAAAATCGAACTGTTGAGGCGTCCCTGATAGATCGAGTATCATCGGTGCAGGGGATTGAAGCTAGGGTTCATTGCGCAACTCCGGTCACGATAGAGAACTTTCTGATG
Source organism: Allium cepa (assembly GCA_030765085.1). NCBI lineage: Eukaryota > Viridiplantae > Streptophyta > Magnoliopsida > Asparagales > Amaryllidaceae > Allium > Allium cepa. The sequence continues at coordinate 200,475,487 of CM060935.1, forward strand.
GTCAGCAACGGTGTCGGCGAGGCTTTTTTTGTTGATTGGTTTTGAGTGCATGTACGATCAAAACACTCAAATTCGAACCACGGTGATATCAAGTGTTCTGGGTGGTTGGCTAGTTTAAGATGGTCGTTGTCGATTTGCCGATTGTGGCGTGGTTGGTCGGAAGTGGTTCAAGCAACTGTGCACGTGCATGGTGTATCTTGGATACCAGGCGATATTAATGGGTTGGGGAAGAAACGTTGCCTCGGGTTCAATCTCGAGAAAATGGGCCGGTAGCTCGAGTGTTATATCGAGCAGTTTGAGTGTTTAAAGCTGTATTTTAAATTTAAACTAAAATAATGTTTTAAAAAGGAAAATGAAAGGAAGAAGAATTAAGCTTGGGAAAAACATTTGTTTGAATTATGGGTTGTACCCGAAGCAAAGGTTGAGATCGGGTTTTAAAAGTTTGAAAAGTAAAGTATTTGCAATTTAGATAAATCTAGTTAAAAAATTTCTTAAATAAAATTTCCCATATGTAAAGGTTTTCTTTGACATGTGTTTATGATATTTTGTAATTTTTATAAGTTAAAGTTTGTTAAGTTAATCATAAAGATATTTTAAACTCAAATTTCGAATAAAATTAAGTGTTAATTAAAAAGATAAATGATTTTTAAATAATGTGATTAAGTAATTATAAAGGAAATTACTTTATGAAATTGATTTAAAAGCCAATTACCTTGTGTAATTGAATTAAAGCTAAATACTTTGTGTAATTAAATTAAGGCTAATTAATTATTGTGATTTAATTAAAGAATAATTAATGAAATAAATTAAAGGGTTATTTAATTAAGGGTAATTAATTATTAAAAAAATTACTTAATTAAAAGTAATTAATTAATTATAGTTGATTAAGTGATTAGTGATAATCACCTATTGTATTAATTAAGGATAATCACTTATTGATTAAGGATGATTAAGGAATGATAATTAATTAAGGGTTAATTAATTAATTAATTAATTAAGGATAATTAATTAAAGAATAATTAAATAATTAAGGGTTAATTATTTAATGATTTAAAGATTAACTAATTAAAGGTTGACTAATAAATGGTTAAAGGATAATTACTGATTAAGGTTTGTAAGTAATTAATTGTTAATTAACCTAGATTGGCGATTTATCTGGTTTCAATTAATCAAATGATCAAATAATCTTACTTATGGATGACTGTATTCTAGTGAATGCTGTGAATTGTTTGATATCTCTACTATGTGATGCTGTGTGATATGAATTGTTTTAATTCAAGTTGTGATGAATGTAATTTATTTATTTGCGATAACCGTATATTATTTATCTATGGATCTGTGAATGGAAGATAAGCATTATAGAGATATACTGCTTATCTATAATTACTATACTTGAATCCGTGATGACTAATGATGTTGCACTTTTGTGTAAAACCCCTGGACTACACCGTACACATGCAAATATGGATTGCATGAGGGAATTGATTAAGTCATAGATTTTAGAAAATAATTTTTTTAAATTGAATTTTGAATCCAAAAGGTTTTGGAAATGGTATTAGGTTAAATATGAAAAACTTTTGAAAAGAAGTTTTGAAGATAAAAGTTATTTGGAACAACGTATAAAGTTTTTAAATTTAAATAATTTGATTTGAGATTGAATTCAAAATTTGAGATTGAATTCTATGTTTGTAAATTATCGTTTAAAAAGGTCACACAATTTGGAAATGCGTTTTTAAACCATTTTAAAAGCATTGTTTTGGAAATTTGAATTTAACCCAAATTTTATACTTGAAGGGCTTTAACTCGTGCAAATGTAATCGGGTTTTTTCGAAACGAAAACTACTTGTTTTCAAATAATAAATAGCTTTCATATTAAGAATGGATTTATAATTTGTGTTGAAAGATTTCAAGTTTGAAATGGAATTGAAATAGTTTTGAAAGCTATGAATGAATCTTTGTGAAAAATGGCCGAACCTTGTTTTGAAATCGAAGAGGATCTTAAAGGTAAATCTTTCATATAAAAGATTTGAAATGAAATTGTTTCGAAATCTATCATTGTGGAATATTTGTGAACTTTTGTAACAACCCACATATTTTACGGTCGTGTATTTAAATATTTTATTTAAATATAGCATCGTTAGTCGGATTTTAATCGGAAAAGCTACTTTTTGCAAACTGTTAAATTAGGACTCGAGACCATCCCCATCGAGTTCAAAATAACGTTTGCAACCTTTTTGAGTATAAACTTAGATATGTTCGGAGATAGTAGAATTTTGCTACTTTTCACTTAAGGCTTTGGGTTGGGTTTCAGCCCATTAATCCCACTTATTACTCTAGCTCAGTCCACCTCTCCTCTTCACTTCATTCTTATTTTCCTAATACTCAAGCTTTAGCAGCAATGAAGAGAGGAATGGGAAATTAAAACTCCAAGCCCTAATCATCTTTACAAATTCAAGTTCTAGCCCCAAATTCAGAAAAGGAGCTTTGGTAAGCCTTCTCTTCTTCTTCTCCAATTCATTCTCCTTTCATTTTCAAAAATTCCTAAACCTAACTTAGGAAATATTTCTCTTGTTAAGGTTAGATTCAAGCTTGTTGGGTTAGAATTGAAGAGTGATTGTTCTTTCCATTGCTCTATAGCTCCTTCTTCATTTGTTTTGTGTAAAAAGGTGAGAATTTTATCTCACATCTATATCTATATCTATCCTTGTTGTTAGGTATGAATTCCTGACACTTATTCATGTGCATTTGCTTTTGATTTGGATTGCTTTGGTGAATATTCCAATTTTTAATGTTTTGAAAGAAAATTTTATGAAAATCCTACTATGGATATTTGGGCGGTGATATTCGGGGTGTATCGAAGAGCCTTTAAGGCTGGGTTATGGCTTGGCATAAATCCTTAGTCGTCGTTGCTCGTCCGATCGCTTTCGATATTCGTTTTGGCCATTTTTGGCCAAGGTTCAAGAAAGGCCTGCGAAACAGGTTTCAGACGTCTGAATGCTCCTTTTCAGACGTCTGAATATCACACTGGGAAAATTTCTATTCCCAGATCAGACGTCTGAATCAATATTTCCAGACGTCTGAATTGGTTCGAATTGAACCAGAGAAGAAATAGGCTAACAATTGGCATTCCGTACGTCTGAAATTACATATTCAGACGTCTGAATTATGTTCTGGAAAATATTTTATTTTTCAGATTCAGACGTCTTAATTCTACCCTTCCGACGTCTGAATCTGCTTATTTTTGCCTGTTTTGCCTATTTAGCTTGAGTTTCCAAATTTAATCGATTCGTGTTATTTCCCTTTTGTCCTTATCATTTATTATCAACTTTGATGACATTTTCTTCGAGAGTTTTAGGAATATCCATTTTGATGGATTTAGTATCGATTTCTTTGGATTTTATTCACATCTTCGAATGTGAATTTGGTTGATTGTTTGTTCTACAATCATTTTTGTGATTTGTCACTTTAAAAATATAAAGGTTTCTATACTAGTAGTAAATATCAAAACTCTTTTATCGAAACGATTTCAACATTATTTTATTTCAAAGCTCGTTTCTTAAACCGTTTTCCAATCTACTAGTATATACAAACCTTTACCTCACTCGTATGAGAAATCTAATTAAACGACTTGGTAAGACAAGTGGTATGAAACGCTTGCGTTTACTTCGTCGGTTAATTCTTGGACTTGTTCGATTGAAACTCTTATGACAACTTTCGAGTGGAAATCTACAGTTTGTTCGTAAATATTTAAGTTAAGCCACTGGTTATGCGACATGAAGCTAAACTCATCTATTTACTAGCTTAGTGTAATTGGCACTTCTTGATGATCGATGATATTCATTTTTGTGATTTAGACTAGCATTGTGTAATGTCTCTTTGTCTGCGAGGGAGACTAAACCCCGTTTTTGTGGAGTTTCGACTCAAATTGGTGGGGTAGCGACCCATGGTCTTCGGGCCGTTTTGTGGAGCCTCGGCTCGAAATTAATGGTTAGCAACCATGGAATAGCGTTCTGTTTTGTGATATACGTGTTGGTGAGCTTTCATGCTCCCATTTTGTGATAGGCCCCCCTTTTTGTGATATTTGGATTTCTATTGATGATTTCTAGAATTTGTGTTTCGCCAATTTTTGTGATTTCATTGATAAGTTCAATCAAAATTTGTGCATTGGTGAATTTGTGTTTCAACAACTTTTACGATTGCCATTGTGATGTTTGCCAATATTTGCGGTGGTGAATAAAAATAAAGAGTATGACATTCCTTTTGATCTTTGAGAAGATTCTTGTGATATTGATTAATCCCTGGTTGATTTTCAATTACATACTCATCACGGTATGGCTTTATGGTTACCATACATTTTTGTCATATCTCTTATTCTATATCATTTCATCTGATATTTATAGTTAGACTGATCCGTTTATTATTTCCTTATTAAATAATACTCGGGTCAGACCGAGATGTTAGAGGTGCTTCTGCTTGACTCTTCATCTAGGATTTTTATTCTGACTTTTGGCTAACTACTTAGATTAGTAGTTTATTTTGTTGTATACATTTGAGATAGACTCCATGATGTATACTTATGCTTTTGGGTAGCACTTGTAATTATTCTTTTGTGATATTGTGGATCTTGTTAGCTACTACTCTGATGTACACTTTTAAGTGTTATATATTCATATCTATTTCCGCCTTTGTGATATGTACTTCTATGACTGATTTGTGTTATGATATTTCTATATTTGTTTTCGAAGATTTCATATAGCCACTATGTAGTAGCTTTGAGTTTCTGTCGGTATGTCGGATTTCCTCTCATGATGAAAAGTTATATTTTTATCTGGCATAACGGTACTCGCACAAAGCAATTATACAGATGGTCGCTCCTCAACAGCCTTATTCTCCGTGCTAGTTGACAGCATTACCCCGTTGTGTCCTTTGCTAGCGTGGGTATAGAGGTGAGGCGTCACAACTTGGTATTAGAGCCAAATTTCGGAACAATATAGAATAATCTAGCAAGGATCATTGTCCTAAGTCTTTCTTAGGAGTCGTGTCTTAGGATTTGATTCGTGTCTTCGTACAGTTCTATCCTATTTTCTTTTGTGATTCCTTGTTTATCAATCATGATTGTTTGACAATTATTTTGAGAATAACTTTTCTTCTTCTTTCTTTCTTAAAGAGGAGAAATGGTTAGACCTGGCCATCCCAGCGTCGGTCAATCTAGTGCTACTCCCCAGGATGGAGTATTTATGTCTGCACAGCAGCTTCTTGGTCTTGTAAAGAATGGTCAAGCAGCCAGTTCTATCTCAGAGCCTACTCACCCTAAATCTGGATTTGCACGCTTGTGCAACGATTATACCAACTTGGGTGGGAAGCCATTCAAAGGTTCTAAAACCATTATTGAAGTCCAGGCTCTGCTAAGGTCATGCGATCGAATCTTTTCTGGCATGAATCTTATCGGTCTTCACCGTGTCCAGGTGGCCTCTAGTATGCTCCAAGAAAGAGCATTAGACTGGTACGAGCTTCTGATTTCTAAAATTATTGAAGCATATCTTACTTGGGAGCAGTTCCGGGGACGATTTGAATTAATGTTTGTGCCAGAAGCTGAGAATGTGACATTGGCTCGTCGTTTCATAGACCTTGTTCAAGGTGAATCCTCTGTGGCAGATTATGTCGCATCATTCGAGTCACTTTCTAAATACGGGGTCGAATACATAAACACCCCATTGGAGAAGAACCAAAGATTTGTCTATGGCTTGAACAAAAATCTCAAGAAGCTATTACTTCTAAAATTAGAAGTTTCTTTTGATCAACTTGTCGATATCGCTCATCGTCTTGAAGAGGCGGATAGGGAGAGTGATGTTGAAGTTGGGAGTGCCAAACCGAACTTCAATAACAACAAGAAAAGGCCTAATAAATTCAAAGGTCCTTATCCCAATAAAAAGGGGAAACAAGCAACTCCGACAGCGAAGACTTCTGCCTCTAGTGGTAGGCAATGCTACAACTGTGGTTCTAAGGACCATTATGCGAATAAGTGTTCAAAACCCCGTGCTTGTCGCTATTGCAAAAGCCCGGATCATTATTTATCTACATGCCCCAAACTCCAAAATAAGAAGGAGGGAAAGCTTAATGTGGCGCAAGCTCCTTGCAACACTTCTCATGGTCAAGGTATTTCTCATTCTATCCTTGATGGCATTATTGTGTTTCATGATCAACCTATTCGAGTTCTTTTTGATACGGGTGCATCCCATTCTTTTATATCAAAGGAACTTGTTGTTACTTTTTCTTTAAGTGTTGTTTCTTTAATGACTTCTTTGAGAATCGAGAATCCGGTTGGTGGGTCTGCAACACTCAGTTTACTTTGTAAAGATGTCGAGATTATTTTATGTGATTTTTCTTTCCAAGCCGATTTACATGTCATGCATTCCTTAGGCTTTGGAATGATTTTGAGAATGGATTGGCTTAACCGTTATGAAGCTCGTATCCTATGTCCTGTGCGGACTATTTATCTTCGACATCCACAATCTGTTAATCAGATTTCTATTCTGCTCGTGTCAGTAGTTGCCTAGTTACAGAGGTAACCCGACCTTGTGTTGGCAGAGATCCGGTTTGGTTCTCGGGGACGTCCCTCCAGAGGCGTTCCATTTTGTGTGGGAAGTTCCTTTGCCTGACCATTGTTGGAAATCTAATCATTCAATATGCATCCTGTACAGTTTTAGTTGTAGAACCTGCCATTTAATATGGTAGCTATAGTAGGCATACTATAATGGTACGTATGCTGGCTAAGATTAATATTATACTTGTAAATGTTTTCTGCACTATGCACTTATAACAATATCAAAATGGTTTTCACATATCAAGCATTTTTTACCGTCATAAGGAGAAATCTCCTCCAAGTTTGGGCTTGCATTGTGTGTGTGGCGGGAGGCCTTGTGGCAGTTTCATTTTCCAAAAGCATAGCGAATTCTTCTACTTCTTCTGTTGTTTGTTTTAAAAGATAAAATTGTTTTTGTTTTCTCATACCAATCCTATGACTGACTTGGAGTTTATTGTTCCCTTCCTATACTCTGGGTGCCCACAATTTTCCACATAGGCAGTCTGGAGTTGGGAATTTTAGATAATCAAATAATAGATGTAGCTTTGGGAATCTTTGAAGTCTTTTGGTCTTTGAAGCCGTTTGGATTTTGGAAATCGCTTTGTGGATCGAGTTTGCTTAGTCCTACTTGATTGGGGTTCGAGCTAGCTTTGGATTGGAGCATTTGATATGGAGATGCAAACGTTGGAGTTCTCTCTTAAAAGTTCAAGTTATGATATCATATTTAGTCGTTGTTCCGCTGCTGGTGTTTTGTATTCCGTCGAAGCGTTAAATATTATGCTCTGATATATTTGGGTGATCAGTGTTGTATCATATTTGGATAATGTATTCATTAGAGATATATGATATTATTCATTTCTTCCACTGTGTTGTTATACTTAATGTGTTATTTGCTCCGGCGAACCGGATTCGACATTTGGATCTGCGGCATTTGAATACAGGTGATGTATTCAGTGTCGATTTTCGAAGGTCGAGTCAGGATCATTATATTTGTGTGTATTTATTCTTGTGGATATTAGCCGGCCCAAAGGAAGACATATTATTAGCTACATCACTAACCCGTGTGTGATGATAAATATGTGGCAATTATGAGGTTTTACTAATGATTTACTAATCGGCCTAATGGAAGATTATTATTTGACTTTGATTTGTTATTGGTGTTTGATCATTACAACAAGAGTACCACTTACAACTAATATTGCTGTCCAAAGACTTGATACTAACATTGTGCTAGGTATCTTGATAGTAAACTTACCAATTATTTGAGTTTACTTTGGTTGATATTTGGATATGAGCATCTACAGTCAGTCTTTATTTTTTTCAATTTTAAACTAATTTAACTAATTGTTTGCCAATTTTAATAATGTTCTTATCTTGTTTAGGACTAACTCTAAAGATTAGTAAGAGAATATATTGCTTTTTCTTGACTTTGTGGATGTAATTCCTATAATTAGGAGTATCACAGCCACCTCTATTATAGTGGAATGTTCTTATAATGTTCTGAAGAACATTGAGATGTGGGATAATTCAAATTGCAAGGGTCAAATAATTATAAGGTATAATATTTCAAATGCTTTCAAGGGTGTGATATCCGTAGTGATAATTAACTTAAAGGAGTTCTTTATTTACAAACTAAAAAACAATTTTTCAGAAAACGATATTTGGGAGAATAAACACGCTTTATATTATATTGCTTGATTCCATAAAGTCAATGTATGGGAAAAATAAATGAGTACTATATGGAAAGATTTTACTTCAAAAGTTAAAGGCACTAAAGTTATTGTTATTTTTTGGTACCCCTTTATTTACAGTAACCATTTTAAGATTATTGTTAAATTATTTCTTAAGGATAAAATGACATATTATTGAGTTCATTTACCACTATGATAAGAAGAAGAGAGGTTGAAGCATGTAAAATTGAATGTACTCATTTGACATACATTACAAATAAATATATAGTAAGGATAAAGAAGATGGTAAGGATCTAGAAGAAAGAAATAATATATAGACATATTTATAGTTGTTTCTTTATTGAGGTATACATACATATAAAGTAAAGTTTATTAGATATTTTTATGATATTATTGAGATTTGGTTATATTGTTTGGATTTACTTATATGTTTCCATTTAGATAGATTTCAGTTTTCTATTTCTAATACGAACAAATTAGGTTATTACTGTTCATTTAAATAATAAGATTGATTTATGAATAAATAATTATTGGAATTAATTAAAGCTCTTAATTTTTAAAATATACCTATTATATCTACTTATGCTAAATACTCTTTATAATGAAGTCTGAATTTTTGATTTAATGTTTTGTATGATTATTTGTTTCAGCTTACTAAACAATTCTAAATTAAAGCACTAAAGATAACAAATAATTAATTGATATTCTGAGCGACTTAAAAATTATAAGTTTTATAAACCGATACTACAAAGAAAAAAAAAGATGGGAAATGCATTTTTTTTTGAGGATATTGAGTTTGGATAGAAATAAAATATGAATCATTGTCTTTAAAGAGAATCTTATCTTTTATTCAACTACAGTTACCTCTTCAGATAATGTATATGATTTGTTTCCTTTCATTAATAAGAAGTAAAATCAGGAATTATAATAAGACAATATTAAATAAAATTTTCGTATAGATCATTGTCTATAAATAGAATCACTATCTCTGATTCGACTACGGTTAATTCTTCATATAATGTACAAGATTTGTATCTTTTCATTGAAAAAGAGTAAATCAGGAACAACAAAAAGACAATGTTAAACATTATTTCCTTCGAATTAAGGTTAATGTTTCAAGAATCAAACTCGACAACGTTAAGGTGCAAAGTCACTAAAGAAATCTACTTGTAAAAGAGAAATACTATTCCGAATAATTATGTAGTATTCATACATAAAGATAAATAATGGATTGGTGAAGAAGTTTCTGTTGATTTACATCAATCCGTACAAGATATTAGTTTGAAATGTGGATTTAAGGTATGAATGTATAGTATAAATCTATAATTGACAATACATTTTGTGATCTTTCCCCTTGCCTTAAGGTAACAAGATCATTGGTGATGAATAACTGTTCAAAACCAAAATGGATTAAGTGAGTAATGCGGAAAGGTATAAGGCTCATTATAGAAAAGACTATACTCAAGAAGAAAACATTGTTTTTTTGAAGAGATTTTCTCTTTGGTTTTACTCAAAGACTCTCTAGAATTATTTTGGAATATGTAGTAGATTATAATTTTGAGAAATATCAGAAGGATATTAAACTAATGTGCAACGATCCATAAATTAATCACTTTATATTTGAATATTTATATCATTTTTAAATATTGAAATAATGGATTTTAATAAACACATAAACATTTTTTAAATAATAATTAATGATGTGAAATCATTTTCAAAGTTATTTACTAAAATAGTTTGTTCAAATAAAAACAGAAAATGTGATCGAAAACATTCTTGGAAATTTTGAATTTTCGTTATCGTAAAGTCATTGAAAATGTCGTGTCCATTTGTATCAACATGCACACATATATACATGTCATATGATATGTTAATTAAATTAGTAGTAATAAACCATGCTTACTTTAAATGTAAACATGACGTGACACGTTATTTTTAAAAGATAAAGAAAAATAAATAATAAAATATAAAATAAGCTTTCATCTATCACCGTACCTCAAAGCCATACCTTAGTGCACATTATGGAGCAAGGCATGTTCAAGCATTGGTATGGGCCCCAAGGTAATGTGTAGAAGAGTGGGGAGGGGGACACATGGCCTCTTGTAGTAGTGGAGAAGAAGCAAGGCTAGTTTAGTCATTTTATGTGTTTCATGCCTATATATGCCCATCCACTCTCCACATTTTCTAACTTTAAGATACCATTCTCATTTTCTATATCCTTCATCTCTTCAGATATAAACATTCATGGCTTCTTGGGAAAATTCCTAAGTCAAAAGTTAGTCCATCCACCTTAAAAATATTACTAAAACCAAATTAAAACCATTCCACTTCACTTTAAATTCAAAACAACACCCATAACTCCCCATTTTTCATCAAGGCAATGCCCTATAGCCTCTAGGCCAAGCTGTGATGCACCTCCAAGGTCCCCTAAGTCAGGTCATTTGCATAGCAATAGTTCTAGTGTTGTTCAAGAAATTAGAGCAAATTCGATAAAGTTAGTAAATGCTTCGATGAGTAAAACTCTAACCTTATAACCAAATATTTTGAACTATTTTAATGCTCATATTATTAACCTATGAATGCTTATTGTATATGTGTAGTGATGGTTTGGTTCAAGTTGCAAAAGGTATCCCATTTGGAAGTTAGTTTGCATGTAGTAAGCGATATGAAAAGCTAGTTGCTAAATTTAATTATATTGTTAGCAATTGTATGATATGTGTTGTATTATTCTAAATCACCATGTATATATGTTCATACCCTTGCTATGCGATGTTTGGTCATATTGCAATGATATATACTTGATTTTCGAATTGCTCGTATAGCGGTAGTCGTTATACCAGCACTTATAAAAGTTCACTTTTATCGAAACCATTTGGTTTCTTCTTCATGCTTGGAATTATTTTACAAGTTAAGCGAGATTTTGATTAACTATGTTTTCAAAAGTAACTAACCATTTCATTGATTATTTAATTGATAAGGATTAAGGTTAACTAAATTACTTAGTTAATGATGTGTTTAAATTTAACTAATTACTTGGTTAATGAAGGTTTAATTTAATTAATCATTTTAGTTAATGATTTTAAGAATAATTAATCATTAAATAAAGGTGGAATAAAGTTAATTAATAAATTTGCTAATGATGTTTTTAAATTAATAAATATTTTTAATAAATGTATTATTTAAAGTTAGTTAACTTGTTTTAATTTTAATTAATCTTTCCTTTAATGATGTTTATAATTAATAAATAATTTTTAAAAATGATATTTAATTAAGTTTAATAACTTAATTAATTATATTTAAATATTACTAGGTAATGGAATTAGTGATGTTTTAAATGTGATTTACCCTTGTGAATTAAAGGCATTTGAAGTTAATTTGTCAACTTAATTAATGAAGTTTCAAAGTGAATTTGTCAAAGTAACAAGGATGTTTTGACTTTGATATTCATTTTAATTAATGATAATAAATTATTTGTTTATTTATTTATCTTACTTAAACATAATTAATTTTTAATTAAATTAATGGTGTTTAAAAGCGACTGACTTCTTTTGCATTAAAGTCTATTGAAGTAAATTCATCAACTAAATTAATGAACTAAAGTTAGTGAATTTAAAATTAGTGAACTCTGTTAACAAAGTGTTTTTAAAGCTAAGACTTGTAATGTGAGACCAAGTACAAATTTGGTTTTTGTAAGAAAACGTTTGATTCGTTTATGAAAAAGAATTAATTTCCGTAAGGGGATTCATTTATATGGAAATGATTTATTTGTATAATTAAGACTAAACATCGAAGAAGTAGACTTGTCGCAATTTCGAAAGTTAAGAATAACCGCGAGACATGACTTTGAGTTAAAACTACTATGACTTGTCCAGTATTATTGTTAACCAAGAAATATTACAAGTTTGAATTCGATGAGTGGTGATAAGTATACGATACTTAATTTCCATATGTGATCGTATTATATTCTCGATAATTGGTTTCTTGGCTCTCGGTTACTTCAGATTCTTTATTATTGTCCATCTAAGATGTTTTATTTGCTCCATTAAGCATCGTTATCCTTTCTTATAAATAAATAAACCCAAAGTGCGAGAGGAAGCCAAGCTATGTGAGGTTTCTCCCATTAAAAGGATATTTTCATATCTCATCTAGTTTGGATTCGGTCGTGCACTTAGATGTGGAAATATTCGGATTCTCGGTAAGGTTTGGCGGGTCCGGCTTGGTATTGTCTGAGAACTTTCATAGAGTATATAAGCTTCTCAAAAGTATATTACCAGAGGTATACTTCATGGGTGGTGCACCTCCCTAGACATTTGTTGGAAATTTTCCTTTCCATATTTGATTCGAACTTTCAAACTGTTTTTCTATAATTGCAACGGGAAGAGTCAACCACTCTTTATGACATTTAATTATACGTTTTGTCCACTCTACAAGTTTGGATGGTTATCTTGTTTTCCATTCTTTCAAATTTGGATTTTGTTCAAACTATTTACATTCTTTAAGTCTGAATCTTTATACTATTTTTGCCCATCATTGATGTTTGGATTTGTTTCCAACTGTTCATTTCTATTCTTATGTTTGGTTTTTGTTATGTGGGAGAAAACACAATTCGCGTTAGCGGCTTGGTCCAACATATTATTTTTAAGTATACTTTCTTTTATTCCAGAGTTTTACTCATACCATATATTTTATCCAACCAGAGTAGTTTACTTTTCCTAAAACTCTTGGATACTCAATTATATTTGAGTAGTCCAAGAATATCAGGTTTTCTTTGGAGCTCTTTGAAAACGACGATCAAGCGGACGACTCCTTAGTTATCTAGTTATTTATTTCTGCTCTATAATTATATTGGTACATTTGGCATTTGAAAAATGTGAAGTCAAAATGCAAAACTATTTGATGTAGTACCTTTGTTTAACTCTAATAGCTCCATATAAGGAATAACATTTTGTACTATATCATTTTGTATTACATGTAACCATTCCCTTGTAAGGTTTTCTATTCTTTTATTTATTATACCCCAAGATATCTTTTTCCTTATGCTTGGGCAACGGCATACGAAAAATGAGGTTGTATTAAATGTCATTCCCAAGTATCAAAAAGGTGGGTCATTACATCATGTTTCTCAATGGAGACATTGATGAAACAACTAAAACCCACTTTTGGATTACTCTTTTGTATAAGGGATTCAAATATACCGTTTTATTCATGGGGAGATATTTGGATTATCAAAAAGAGCTGGGCAGATAAGTACCTAAAAAGATTCTGTATGCAAACTATGAATCAATTGCTTCTCTTTTGCCAAAAGAGAAATATGGTCTTATATAGTGATATAAGAACATCCTTAAAGCTAAAGAAATACAAAAGATCGTGCATTTGCGATGTGAAGTCCAAAGCATGCTAAGACATATACACATATGGATATTACATGTATTATTTAGCAGATATTTTACTGACATTGAACGTGGATAAATGATTTGTAACCAAAATGGTTACGAGATATCACTAAGGAACAAAATTTCTATGCTTATAGATAAAAGATTGGATTGTTGGAGATCATAAAGCATTACGATCCGAATATTTTGGATGGTAATAGTACAAAAGATCCACTTCAGGTAATAATTTTTTTGGTAGAGCTATATAAAGAAAGTTGTCATACAAACACGTATAGCCTCCTCAATTTTGGAACTAACATTTACTTTTTGTTATGGGGCATCCAACGATGGAAAATAATTGCTAAACTTTGTCACAAAGTTAAGTAATATTAAAAAAGGAATTGAAAGACCACTAAAGTTATGTTGGGACAATAAATAACATATTATTTTTCAATAAGGAGAGAGTGCAAACGTAATTTATAGAGCACGTTGTGACGTACTCCATTATGGCAGATCCGCTTACAAAAAGGATTGCTATTCAAGGTTTTCATGAGCATATTGTTCAATTGGTGTAACTTTTATGTAAGGATATTTTAGTTCAGGAGGAATTTATATTTGGTACTGTTATATGACACATTACTCTATTCTTCCATTACATACTATAAAGTCTTTTTTCTGATCAAAAATAAAGTAGTAAAGTTTTGTTTGCACTATATGTTGTTCGAATATTGAACATTTTGATCTCACTAAAGTAGGACCAGTTGGAAATAGACATGTATAGATCACATCTCATATAATTTTCATGCTACGCATCCATGATTGATCTATGTCAATTGAATGTATAGGTATATGTTAACATTGATTGGTTTAATTACACAAATGGTAACGAAATCCACTTTGACCCTTTGTTGGTATAGGTAATGGATGAGATTTGAACGGCCCGTAATTTGATGACTTTAATTAAGGATATTTAATTTATTTTAAATATTCAAATATGGATTATTTTTCATAAATAATCAAGTTTAAGCGACAAATAATAATAATGAACCTATTTTGGAGAAATACTCGGAAATTATTTTCTTTTGAAAAATATCGTTAAAAGGAACTGAAAACTGTTTTATCAATAAACAGCTCTATAATCGTAAAACATCACGCATCGAGCTGGATACATGAACTTTTTTTTATAATTGAACCAGAATGTGAAATAAAATTATTTTATTTATTTTTGGAAAATAAAAGTTTTTCTAACATTATTAGTAATGCCCATATATTTAATAATTGATTTATTAAATTTACTTGAGGTTTAATGATTTAATAATTATTATAATTATTCAAATAATTATTTTAAAATGATAATAATACATTTTAAATAGTTATAAAGTGATAATAAATCATTTACAATAATTTATAAAGATATATACTTGATTTGAAAATATAAGAAAAATATGTATCGCTTTATCGATATAATAGCAATTTTTGTAAATATTTGTTAACGTTAATTTATATGGTTTTATAAATAAATTATAATCATTTTAATTAATTAATAATGATTGTAAATTTATTTTCAAATT
Source organism: Allium cepa (assembly GCA_030765085.1). Classification (NCBI taxonomy): domain Eukaryota; kingdom Viridiplantae; phylum Streptophyta; class Magnoliopsida; order Asparagales; family Amaryllidaceae; genus Allium; species Allium cepa. Next base: position 200,490,704 of record CM060935.1, read on the forward strand.
TTCTTTACATTTATATGTAATTTAAAGATAAGTGAAAATGTGACCAAAAATTAGTTTTTCGATTTTCAACAGTTTAACTTATATAAATTGTGTAACATTGTTTATATGACTTGAACACCTATTTACATACTCATATTAAGGCATGCATATACATGCACAAACAGGTCATGTGCACACATGAATGGAGCCATAGACACACACGCAGAGACACACATATAACATACTTATAACACATACACGTATATAAGATATTTGTAAAAGCTTGATACTTAAGTTATCCTAAAGTCAACCATCTCACATCAAAGTTGTAACATCCCTTATCTTTAGGAACGAAGCTAAGTACTATAGATGTTGCAGTCATCTATATTATTAACGTCCAGTGACAAAATACAGTAATGTTAATGGTATTCATAATATAAGAAGCACGTGAATATGAAATAAAATCACATATTCAAAAAAACAACTTTTTTGGTTACATTTCAAATCCATATTTCATATTCAATTACATAATCCCAAACGATCCTAGGTTTCGATCAAGCATAACTATTACAGTTTATGCCAAGAGTGACATCTTAAGATGTCCCTTGGATGATTAGAGTACTCAATAAACACATCAGTCTAAATAGCTAACTTTGCTTCCTACTTGTCTCCAGAAGCTTATTCGTCCACCTACTATGCCTATAAAATCCTTAACTCGTAATCTACTCAAATTAACTTTGAGCACTCAAGAGTTTAAGGGCGAAAACATAAACTTTGAGTCGGACAAAAAGCCTGGTGTGAATAATACTATTGCATCTCGATTTACTGATATTAAATAAGACCGTGTAATTTAGAAAAATGGCTTTTCCCTTACTAACATCCCTTAAAAACATATCTCCTGCACATCAGATTCCTGCGATCAAACTAATTAAAGAAATAATAGCAATATCATATATGCATATAAATCAGGTAACCAATGGACTATCAGTCCGAACAATATAGTTTTGTTTGGCTAGCTATTAACCATTGGCTAACTTGGTCTACCGGACATAATAAGTAATCTAACTTCTGTTAGAAACATTCCTGGACAACTTGTCCTTCACTTCTTCCACAGTCAACTGATTCTAATGGTTTTGTGGGCTCACCAATAACCTATGTTTCTCTGTATATACCTTTTCGTGTGCAATATTATTTTAGTCTTACCTGTGACAAAGCCCTACACACAAGAATTTGGGACTTATATTAGCTAGAAGCTACTAGCTAAAGTATAGGGTGTGATCCTATACCAGTCTCATCTGATATTCTAATATCTAAGTCATTTACTTAGGATGAACTACCCCGTCAATTTTCCTTGAAAACATTTCTTTCAAACCGATTTAACCCTTTAAATAATACTTAAACAAGGAAAATATACTCTTTGTTGTACTCATATATCTTTGCCATGATATATGCTTTACATAAAACAACGTTGATGAAAACCTAAATCAATAGGGTTGTCTATCCCTTTAAAAAAAGTCAAAGTCGTTCCTTAACTTATAAAACATTAAGTTTTAAAGCCAAGATATCATCTTTGATGCCCTTGTTTAAAAACCTTAAACGGTCCCTTTTGAATCCACTGAATGTACCCTTTCAAAATAAGTTAACTACTTTACCTTCAAATACTAGGCTGAAAGGCCAAAACATACCTTTTGAACCTTTAAAAGTTGAAATTTCGAAATCAACGAAAGTATCCCTTCGAAAGCTTTATAAAACCTAAAATATCCTCCTTTCAAAACATTTTAAATTTTCCTTTCAAAAGCACTGGAAACCGTCCATTCAAATACTAAAAGTAAACCTTTCAAAAACATCAGGGAATCTCCCCTTCGAAGCCTACATTATATACCTTTCGAAAGCATTAAAGTCGCTTACTTTAAACAAATCTTTCAAAAGCATTGGGTTCAAGTAAAAGTTTATGGAACATAGCTTTGAAACCACTTAAAAACCATTCCTTTCGAAATCTTTGGGTTTATCTTTTAGCAGAACAAAGGGTCTTAAAAGAATTAGGGAAAAAACATTGCTTTCAAAAGCATTATTCCAACCAATTCTTTCGAAAGCATGGCGAGGCGGCTTCCAAGTTTAAAGGCAAAAGCACCCTTTCAAAAGCATTGATTCGAAAGGTTGAATGCGACAGGATTGATTCAAAAGCACTGATTCGAAAGTCAAAAGCTAATATAACTGCTTCAAAAGCCTCATTTTAAACATAAGTGATTCATAGTCAAAAATAATAGCTTCTACCCCTTTGAAAGCATGTTTTGACACTATACCTTCCGCCTAACTCCAATCCACTGCGTATGAATCATTGATATCATGTGTATCAGTTTTGATTTGGTTGAAGCGGAAGTATGGGGTCGAAAGATAGTTGGTGTAAGTGGCGAAGCTGTAATTGTTTGCAAAACTGTTATTAACCTTTTAATGTAATATCTTTCTAACTAACTTGGCTTATTTGTCAACGTATAACTGATTGCCCACTTCTTTTCAAAATCTTGTTCTAGAAGTGTTGCCGAATTTAGTAACTTACAATTCTAAAACATTTAACAAATTTCCCCTTCTCCTTTTCCAAACATATAAAACATTTAAGTTGCGTACCATAAATAACCTTATATCCTCAATAAAATACTTAGGAAAATTCTCAGAAATTCCCGTAAATTACTTTTAATATATTTTCAAAAATACATAAATTTCTGGCCCAAAGTTAACATATAATTGCCAAAAACAATTTATTTAACTATTTTCCTTCAGTAAATCCATATTACCTTAGAAAATTATGAAACTTGAAAACCATTTCTAAAATAATGTTTTTAACCTCATATCAAAAATGCAAGTCAATAGGATGTCATTTAATGGGTTTTTCAAATCAAATGTTATTATAAAATCTAAATGAAGCAACATAAATCGTCAACAAGCATATATATCCATTTAAACTATCAAAACATGGCATTTTTCTTGCAAAATAAATTCGTATCTCATCTAGAAACCAAAAAAATAAAAATGAGATGTATATATTATTCACCTTTGCTTGTTGTTAAGCAAGTTGAGATTTGCTCTTGTATTGATTTGATTAGGTTTCTTACTTGAATTCTTGCTTATCTTCCTTTTGTTTTCCCATAATGGTGGTCGGCCAAGCTTTGAGTTTTGTTTACAAATGTTTAGTATGAATAAGGGATGAAAGTAAGAAGGGTTTTGGGTATAATAACTTAGTTTATTCCTATTTTGCCTCATCATATTCCTCCCTCTTACTTCATTTTAATTCTCTTTGGCTCATAGATTAATTAGGCATGACTACCCTATAATTATATAAATCTTAATCACTTAACTATTTAGATTATTTCATTTAATTTATCTAATTAAATGTCCTAAATAATGTAAGTCAAAATTAGGTTCATTACGGACTCCCATTCTTAAAGAATTTCCACCTCGAAATTACCGTAAGGTACTTATAATTGTGATATCCCGGAGATTTGGTAATATCAATTTAATAATTTGTTTTTAAAATTAAATTGATTTGATAAATTCTATTAATAAAAATTTACTTGATTTAATAATCCAATTAAATAAATGCTTAATTGGTAAAGTTTATCTTTTAAAAGCTAATAAATTGCTTTCTACTTATAATGTATATATATATATATATATATGTATGTATGTATATATATGTATGTATGTATATTATAGATAGATAAATTTTGATTTGAAGTTAAATGAATAAATAATCTTGTTTTTAAATTCTAATAATTCATTTTGATAATTTGGAAATTATTAATTTATTTAATAAATAACTATTCAAAACTATTTAATAAATAACTATTTGGTTTTAAGATACTTAAAGAAAATGTTTTAAATTGTTTAAATATATTTTAAAGCAAAGTTTAAATTTTAATAAAATAAACAAAAATTTATTTTCTTTTCTTTATAAATATAGCTCAATAAATATAGTTTGGAATTATATATGAAAATTTAAAATATCATTTATATATTAAACATTAATTTATTTAATTAAGATAAATAAGATATGTAATGTATAACTTCTTTTATAAGTTATTTAAATTAATAAATATGTTATTTTCAAATAATAATAATAAATGCATAAGTATAGTAGATTTTAAAAGACAATATTATTATTTTAAAATTAAAATACGTTGATAAATTAGTTTTAAATGGAATTTTTAAATGTATGAATAGCATTTGAATTTGAATTTATTTTGAATTTAAAGAGAATAAACATATCTAAATTATATAAATAACTTTCATTTTTATATAAATAGTTTTATTTCATTTTCTTTAAAAAGCAATGCATATACATTTATTTAAGAAAATAATTTATATATATGTATTTAATAAATAAAGAAAGAGGATTTCATTTGCTTTTAAAATAAATAAATAAAATAAATAAATTACTTAAGACACATGTTATTATCTTAGGTGATATAATGACAAGTGTACTTAGGATAAGAGACTAATATAACAAGTGTCTTTTATTTTTAATTTTCTTTTAATTTTTAAATAAATCATTTATACCTATATAAGCATGTTTTCTTAAAGCTCTATTCTTTTCTAATGTTCTTTTTTTCAAAGATAAAATGATTTGTTTTCAGCTGAATCAAATCTGAAACCAATTTGTTTTCAAAACTCTCAAAACCCAAATCAATATCTTGTAATTCATTTTCAAAATCAAAACTGAAAACTCTCCCTCAAAACCTAAAATGAAAAGCCTGCATTTCCATCTTCTTCAACCTGTTCAAGCCATCACAGCTTACAACTGCAAAAGAATTGCCTACATGCAAATTTAATCAACAAACAAGTAACTCTGCATTCTTTTAAATCTGGGAATATAAAGTTTAAATCTGAAGCTAGTTCAAGTTTCAAATGGCCTGCATGCAAGTTTAAAATCAAGTCATATGTCTTCAACAAAATTTTATTAACATGCAACTCAATTTCAAGTAAAAATCTGCAACTCAGTTTAAATCAAAGCATAGTCTGCATGCAAATCTAAATGCAAAGCAACAGCAAACACTCAAGTTAATTCAAATTTCAGCAACTCGGTTTTAAAGCATAGAAGAAAAAGCTGTCAAAACAGTTTTCAAAATATCAGGTGAGTAACACTTCTTATTAAAACTTTAGTATGATCTGTTGCATGATTTCCACTGAATTAAATTTGTTTGTGTGAATGTGTATTGATAGATTTCTGTGCATTGTGGATGTATAATATATGCATGTGGATGAATGTCAGTAAAACTACTCTGTTTTATAGTTTTTAAGAAGAAAAAATTAAGCTTTGTTTAAAATTTCTTTATCTATGGATTTAGTCACTATTAGGATTTATGTTATAAATAAAACTTGTATGTTTAATCTTAAATCAAGAATTAAAAATTTATTTGAATCAAATTAAATTGGGTATTGTTCAGGAAACTAAAATAAGCAGTGAAGTTTAAATTTTGGGAAAATTTAAACTCTTGAAATCATTAATTTAGGATTAAAATATGAATGCTTATACTAAATCATGATTTTTAAAAATCAAATCACAAATTTTAATGGTGGATTAAAAGAGCAGTTTTGTTTATATTGGAAATTGGTTTTCGGGGTTTTGCTGATGCTCTCAAGGGTCAGGGAGGTAGTGGTTGCTTCTGGTAATGGTGGGGGGATCAGTGATGCTGGGAAAATTATTGCGGTGGTGATTATGGAATGGTGGTGGCAGCGGCGATTGTCGTAAGTCAGTAAACCTAGTTTTTAGGCAATGCAATGATTTGATCGGCATGAAGGCTAAAGTGGATCGAGTGCAACTATTTTTGCGGAGATGGTTGCTTGGGTGTCGAAGAAGCGTTGGACGGCGTTGCAAAGCCTCCGATGGCCGGAGGAGGGAGAATGAAGTTTTCCAGGTTTGGGGGTTCGACGATGATTCCTGTTCCAGTTTTGCCAAGTTTTTGGGTTTGGGTACTCGAAATTGTTTTCGAGTAGATGATGGGTTTTGGATGATCGGAATTGGTTTCTATGTTGATCGTCGACTTGTTTGATACGTTGGTGCTGGCCGGAGGTGGCCAAGACCACCATTCATATGCACGGTGCAAGGAGTGTATCAGAAGGTTTTGGTTTTGTAGTCTTTTTGTACTAGAGTAATACTCGAGTAATTAGAGTTTCTGCTCGAAGAAGTTAATGGTTTTACTCGAATAATAAAGAGGGAAGCTCGGGTATTCTATTTTTCTGTAGTTAACAGGTTTTTGGAAACCTGTATATTTCAATTCAAAAGTTTGTTTTAAAATCTGAATGCAGGTTTTAAACGAGAATTTAAAACTAAATTTAAAGTATGGTTTTCAATCTGAGTTTGAATTCTAGGTTTGAAAATTTAATTTAAACTTTTTAAATTAAAATGTTTAAGCAACTTTAAAAGGGTTTAAATAAATCTGAAATTAAAGATAAAGCTTTAAATTTAAAGTAGAAGATTTAAACATAAGTTTAAATCTGAAACCAAGATCCAATTTGAATCATGTTTGAAAATAAAGGAAGTTTTAAATATTTTAAATGTATAAACAACTTTTGATGTTTTAACATATTTTAAATATGATTTGAATCTTAAAATAAATATGGGTTTAAATTCCTTTAAACTTATTTATAAAATAGGAAATTCTTTTGCATAAATTTTAAAAAGGTTTTAAAATGTTTTTAAAACTTTGTTAAAGTTAAAGTGTGGTTTTCATTTTAAATTTAAAATTTAAATGAATTTGGAAATAAATTTTAAAGTAAGTTGTTTTGAATTTGCTTTGTTAATGATAATGAAATCGTTAATAAGAAATGTTTATTTATAATTAATCAAAGATTTAATAATTTTGGTTTATGCAGGTAATTAGATGGTTAATTAATTAAATATGGATTTTGAAATTAATTAATTAAGGTTGAAGTTAATTAATTAAGATTAATTAATTTGGAAATAAGATCATTAATTAAATAAGTTAAGATTTTAATTAATTAATTTATCAAGAGGATAAGATTAATTAAGGTAATTAATTAAATAATTAGTGATTAATTAAATGATTATTAAATATTAATAAATTTGCGATTAATAATGATTAATTTAAATTAATTACTTAAGTAAGGTAATTAAGGAAATTATTGATAAGTTAATGAAGGTCATTAACTTGGAATTATTTATTAATTAATTAAGTAATTAATTTTGATAATTAATTAGATTAATTAAATTTGATAATCATTATGGAATTTGGTTAAGTATGATTACTTTGTGAAGGTAATTAAAGATATTAATAACTCATTGTAATTAATTAATTTATTTGATTAGTTTAAATTAATTAATTTAGTTTAGTTAATTTAGAATGATTATTTGATGGGTTGATAAGTGATTAATGGAGAATAATTACTTAAAGAAGTAATTAAGATGAGTAATTACTAAATGTATCTTATTCAAGTATGGTAGAGTTTGGGGTTAATTGCTTGTGTAAATTATTATGGAATATAATTACTTTGAGAAGTAATTAATAATTAATTACTTTGTGTAATTAATTTAAGCATTCATTGATTAAGTCATTTAGAAAATAATTAAGAATGGTAATTAATTACCAATAAAATTGATCAAGGATGATTAATAAATATAATTAATTATTAAACATAATTAATGTAGGGGTAATCAATTTACTCAATAGAGTAATTAAAAATAATTAATTACTGAAGTTAATAAATCAAAGTGATTAATAATGAAGGTTAATTTCTTAATGAAGTTAATTAATTTAAATGTAAATAGAAATCATTAATTAATGTAATTAATGATGTGATTAAGGATTAATTAATTGATATTAAAGTAATTAATTAATGTGATTAATTAAGGATTAATGTGATTAATTATAATTAATTAAACTAATGAAGTAATTAGAGGTTAATTACTATATTTGATTAAGAATAATTAATTTGTGAATCAATTACTTGAATATAATTAAAGGATGTTTAGTCAAGGGTTATTAATCAAGAATGATTAATGGTGGTTAATTAATTAGATAATTGGTTTGTAATCAATGGTTATATAAGCAGGGTTTAGAGATTGAGGTAATTAATTTAATTTGCTTTAAATTAATTAGAGATGATGTAATTAATTTAAATCATTTTAAATTAATTATATATGGTGTGTGTAACGACCCAGAATTTTATTTAATTAAAATTTGAATATTTAATTAATTTTGAATATTAATAACTGAATTTATAAGTCGAATAAATTTTATTTTGAATTATTGGATTTTATTGAATAATTAAATCGATAATTTAATATGTTAAATTATGGAAATAATTGAAAATTGGGTTAAATATGATTGAAAATGATTTGTAAAATTTTATTTTATCATATGGGAGTTAGAACAATATTTTAGAACTTTTAAAATCGAATTAAAAGTTAATTTGTGAAAATTGAATATTTTAATATTTAAATCGACTAGTGAAAATAGTCAATTTTTGAACAGTCTCAGAATTGAACGAAACCAGTTCCATTGGATCCGTAATAGTTAGTTATTACCGGATTTCAAATTTCGTGTCAATCGGAGTTATCGTTTCAGCGTGGCAGCTCGAAACGCATCGAATTGTTTTTAATTTAAATTTGACGAGTGAAAATAGCCATTTTTCAAAAAGTCTCGGATTTCGACGAAACTAGTTTCATCGGATCCGTAATGTGATATTATTGTAAGGTTTCAAATTTCAAGTCAATTGGATTTACCGTTTGTCCGGTACAAATTAAAACGCCTAGAAATCGGTTTAAATCGGTTTAATTTAAATTGAGCGTTTATAGCCATAACTCGCACAGATGTCCGAATTAGCTTCCGAAACCTGTTCCATTGTGTTCGGAACGCGGGGTAAACCCTAGAAACGCTGGTTACGGCACGTAAATCGGAGTTCGGAATCTCCGGATGAATATATACAACTAAACCCTAGCCGCGAGTATCAATTGGATGGCCGAAATTGTCCCAAATTCATCCCTCAATCATTCACAATCCGTTGGCATTCACGCGAAGTGTTCAACAGCAATATCGTAGAGCGTATCAAGAGCTTCAGATCCGTACGGTGGAGATGTGGTTTGGAGCGTCGAAGGGGAAGCTACAGGGCCGCGTCCTCCTTGACTTGCGCACGACTTTTCATGCAACCTAGGGGGCCGATCTCCTCCCTATTGTGGCCGAAGACAGGTGGTGGAAGGGGCTTCGAAGTGGAGCTTCCTGATCGAATTCAAGTTGAGCGAAGATGGTGAAAAAATTAACCCTAATATACTATACATGGGTTCGGTTTTTAGTTTGCTACCTGGAGGCAAACGCGTGGGAGAAGAAGCTTTGCGTGCGGCCCAGATGAGAAGGGGATGGATCCTGTGGCTATGGTTTAGTTTGGTATAAAATTAGTTAATTAATGTTGTAATTAGTTTATAGAAAATCGAGTAAACTTCAAATATTCATAACTTTTTCATACGAGGTCGAAAACGCGCGAAACCAGTTGCGTTGGAATCGTATGGACGAGCACTACGCGATGGAGTTGATTTGGAGTCGTTTGGAGTTAGTGAGAATATTGGGTAAAATTAAACGTGCGTTTAATTTTATTCGAAATAAATCGCTAAAACGGAAAATAAAATCAAGGTGAGAACTTCTCACTCAATCGAATCAGTTTCGATTTTATTTTAAATAGTTAGATTTAAAATATTTGAATGCATGTTTGAATGATGATTGATATCTATTGATTGTTAAAATAGACATTATACGCCGTTAGTAAGCGGATGTTATTTATTAAAAACATATACCGCGAATATTTCATAAATAGTGAAATTGGTATTATATATAATAGCAATATATATATATATATATTGGCATATGTATATATTGAAGTTGTTGATTTCCCGCATTTTTTTGTTTAGCGGATGAGACCCTATTGCGCCGTTATTAAGCGGATAATATTTAATAAGAACATATACCGCGATAATTTCGTACTGGAACGGAATTGGTATTGTGCTAATGTTTGTGGATGCAGGAAAACAGGTTGGAGGGATCCAACTGGATTCCTCAACAGTTTTTATTTGATTTCAGATATTTTGATATTTGATGGATTTTCATATTGATATATGATATCGTTGTAGTCGTGATTGACTATTTGGTGTGTAGCATCATTGGACCAAATTTTGGGATTTTAAAATGATTTTTAAAGTGATTTTTGAGAATGTACTATATTTTGGAATTGATCCGTTATAAATAAATAAACGTTATAATTTTTAAAGTTATAAAAATTATGATTTTTAAGAATTATAGTTAAAAGCTGATTTTTGAAAATAAGGAATTAATGACTTTATAAAATAGTTAAATTGGGATTTCTGAAATAATTGTGAAAAGTTTAAATATAGGATTTATAAAAATTTGATTATTTTATAAATCAAAATGATGAAATTATAAAGGAGTTTAAAGACGTTTTTAAAATATTAATATGAATTGATTTATATAAGAGATTTGTAAATGGATATTTATAAATTGAGATATTGAAATTATAAAACGAGTTTTTATAAGTGTTTGAATGAAGTGAAAATGAATTTCATTAAAGAATGAAATTTATAGAATTATAAACGGTGAAGTTATAAATGAAATTTATAAATAGTAAGAATTATAAATTTGTGAAGTTATTTGAAGAATAGATTTGGTTAAATAAATGAATCTTATAAGTTATAAGATTTATGGTTTGGAAAGTCTTTAGAGGAACGATTTTGTAAAATAATCGTTTTATAAGTATTTAACTTATAATATGAACTTTTAGTTTATAATTGAGTTATAAACTGGAATAGGTTAATAAAAGAATTTATAAAAAGGAAGTTTTTATAAATAAATAGAAATGGAATTTATAAACGTTGTTTTATAAATTCGCAAATGACTTATTTTGACAAGAAAATTTGTTGAAACCTATAAGTGGAGTTATATTCACATTTTTGAATAGTGAATAATCCTTTGAATTAAGATGAATAAAAGGATGAAATTGTTAACGTAGTATATTCACGTTTTTGAATAGTGAATAAGATGTTAAAGAAATTGTTTTGAATGTGATATTTGAAATAGAATTAAAACGATCTAACGAAGTTTTAATTGTGTTGGGATTCGAAACCATAGATTTCAACATTAATTGTTGAAATAGACGTTTTCGAGAAATGAAAAGGAAATAGTGGACTATAACACTGTTGTTATAGTAAATGATTTCCGAAAGGAAATGTTTTGTATAGTATTGGGATTTATATATCTATTTTAATTTCGAATCCCTATACTAGTGATTTTGGGTTGTCGTAACGATGTTTTACGTAACATTCGTTTTGGCCCAAATAAATATGTTTAAGAGAATGATTTCCTTAAAGAATGAAATATATACTTAATCTCGATTTAAGTATATTGAATATTTTCCAAGTGTTGAAAATAAATAAAATTTGTGAATTACTTATGAATGTATAAGTATGGAAATGTTTTCCAATATAAGTGAATATTTTGAGAATTTATCTTTTTGAAGATAAATTGAAAAGAAATATTGAAATGAATAATTGAAATCGAATATTCATAGATATTTTGGATTATAAATTCACTAAGGAATTTATTAAGGAAAGGGGAATTTGTTTAAAAATAAATATTGATTTATTTTTGAAGTATGAAATAATATATCTTGTAAAGATATTTTGGAAAATAAATAATTTGGAAAATTATTTGGAAACTGGTGATGTGTGCATATCTAGTGATAGTTCAATAACCGACTATCAATATTTCCCTTTGAATGGGTAATTGATGTGATTTGTTTGAATGTGAATGCTACACTTATTTTTGAATAAGCGCTCACTATTCGGGTTAACCGGGAAAGGACCATGGGGTCGTATAACCCATTCCGAATATGTGATACGTCGTTATGATAGCATTGAAGATCGGTGTTGAAGACCCGGTATTTGCGAGAGCGATAGGATGACCTATCGATTGTCTCTGCACTGAGTTGCAACGGTATAGAGACTCCCTAAGTGATGGGAAATCCGATCAGGATTGTGAATATCCGGATTGCAAGGACTTCTTTGTAAGTGCCTTCGGTTTTGTTCGAGCCCGGAACAGACTTGTATGGATTGTATGTCTGACGTTACAAATTGAGATATAAAGCAGATTTCTTTCAAATATATTTCTGTTGTGGCGGAGAATTTATTCTTTTAGCTTAACACCCTTCTCTGAGACGTACGAGCTCAGAGGTTATATAGTTGAAGTTATCAGCGATATATTCCCAAATTTGGTAATGTGACATGCTGAGTGTTGCTGAAATGATCATTGTGTTGATTATGTGTGATAGGATCATTTATTTGATCGTCTATCTTGGTGATCATTGTGTTGATCATTTGTTGACCCAAAGCATGGCTTTTGTATAAAGTATGTTTTTGTGGATGTGACTTCGTCGAGCCTCACACCCCGAAAATGGTCAAAACAGGAAAGATGCGGCAAGGTTATGAGGGGTAGCTCCCTTTAGGGTATGTACATTTCCTTCTGGATAGAGGTGGTATCATGGTATGGAGCCCAGATATTTAACCTATGTGGTTACTGCGAATTTATTACTTTGTGGTTGTTGGTTATCGGGATCCCGTGAGAAAGGTCGTTTACGATCGGGGAATGGCGTGCTCGTGTCAGTAGTTACCCAGTTAGGGGTAACCCGGCCTTGTGTTGGCAGAGTTCCGGTTTGGTTCTCGGGAATGTCTTTCCAGAGGCATTCTCATGTGGCAATGGGAAGTTCCTTGGCCTGACCATTTGTTGGAAAACCAAAGAAACAATACGAAACTTGTACGGTTTTAGTTGTAGAACCTGCTTCCTCAGGAGGTAGCTATAGTAGGCATAATATAATGGTACCTATGCTGGCTAAGATTTATATTCTACTTTCGAAATGAATTTCTTCTACACTATGCACTAATAATAATATCAAAATTGATTTGATTTTAATACGTATCAAGCATCTTTGGCTATCATAAGGAGAAATCTTCTCCAAGTCTGCGTTTGCATTGTGTGTGTGGCAGGAGGTCTTATGGTAGTCTCATTTTTAAAAGCATTGCGAATTGAATTTAAAAATATTCCTCTATTTTGATTTTAAAATTAAATAAACTGTTTTGAGTTCTCACACCAGTCACATGACTGACTCGGAGTTTATTGTTTTCCTTCCTAAACTCTGGGTGCCCACCAATTTCCACACGGGCAGTCAAGAGTTAAGGTTTATCAGGATATTCTGGATATTCAGGAGTTGCTGGAGGCAAGCTGGACGGCATGGCGTATTACTAGTTTATATAGTATTTCTTTTTCCGCTGCACTGTTTGATGTTGTTGTTGTACACTCTGATGATATGATGTAATGTAATGTATAAAATGTAATAACTCATATAGTTCTTTGTTTAAAGATTATTCATTTATTATTATATGTTGTTCCGCTGCGAATTGTGAGATTCTGATGTTGTTTTCTGTTCTGTTTCCTCCCTATTCTCTTTTTCTTCTATTTAAAAATTTTTCTATCTTCTTTTTCCTCTGTTACTTGTTTTCTTTCTGTGCCGTTCTATTCTCTCTTTTTTCTGTTTTCTTTTCTCTATGTTTTCTTTCCTCTCCATCTTCTACCTTTTTCTCTCTTTTTCTTTTCTTAAATTCTTTTTAAAAACCCTAACTATTCGGTTTTTCGGCAACGAAAAATCGAAACGTTACAGTGTGATTATTAATCCTTGTTTATATATGGATGATATAGATTTCCTTAAATGGTTTGAATCTCAGATATGAGATTAGTAATGATGTGTGATATGGATGCATTGGTTGCATTGTGATGATGATATGGATTATCTTCTGATAATGATAATATGGATTATCTGTGGTGATGATTATCTATTGTGATGATGTGAATTATCTATCTGTGTGTATATAGATAATTAAATTGAATTGTTTTAAACTTAAAACAACTTGGACCTAAAAGATGGCGTTTTGGATTCGATGAGACCGGGATTGGGTTTGCTTGTTGCTGTGTGCACGCATGATAGGGGGTTCTCGCTTCGCGTTTGGTGGCGAACGGGAGACTCTTACACCTACATGTCCCGGGGGTAGTATAAGACCTTTTCGGGTTGGTTTGTTGGGTGCTTACAGTGGAGAGGCTGGCCGTAAAAGAAAATCCGAGGTATCACTGTAAGCCATGGCGGTTATCAGCCGTTGTTGATTGTTGCAAAGCCTAGACCGTGACAGTTGGTATCAGAGCGTTAGGTTGAGTGAATACCTAGGCTCTCGAGTGGTGTCTATCTTGAGAGAGCGTATTTGTAATTATATATATATATATATATATATATATATATATCTACCTATTTGTTAGGTTACCTGTTCGGGTTTTCCAATATAGGTTATCAAGGTAGATAAGGTAGTGGTGTGTGTAACACGACTACTACCATTGGTTGGAGTTTAAATGTTTGAGGTTGGAAGTATATCTGTCGAGACTGTAGACCTAATACCGTCTCGAGTGAGTTGTGCAGTGGTGTAGAGATTTCATCGATCTTTGAAGGTAACCTGTAAAGGTTCGGAGTTTATCTTTGAAGTTGGATGAGTTGAGTTTGGATCTGTCTGTTTGGTAGAAGTGTGTGATGGTATTTTGATACCTCAGGAAGTTGTAACTGTGTGATGAGATGCGGTGAATATGGATGTGTCCGAAGATATTTCTTTGGAACAAGTTTTAGGAAGTGTGTCTGCTTCGGTGATGTAGCTGAGTTCAGCTGGTTGTTTGTTTTGGCTTTGAAGTCCGAGTTTCTCGGAGAGATTTGGATTAGGAAGTCTTTGGCTTTGGTGTCAACAGTTCAACTCTGAGTGTTCTATGTCGACAGTAAGTTTTCTGGCTTAGCAGTTTCTGAAGGTGGAGTTCAGAAGCAGCAGAGTAGATCCATTTCTGTGGTGGTTTGGCTAATTAAGTGTAAGCTGTTCTGTTTAGTAAAGAGAGAACAGTTTTCTTTGGAAATTGGTCTGTGTTGATCGCAAAAGTGACTTACGATTGTTT
Source organism: Allium cepa (assembly GCA_030765085.1). Lineage (NCBI taxonomy): Eukaryota > Viridiplantae > Streptophyta > Magnoliopsida > Asparagales > Amaryllidaceae > Allium > Allium cepa. Next base: position 200,505,730 of record CM060935.1, read on the forward strand.
GAGTGATCTCTTGGGTTATCAGAGACTTTTCTGGATGTCTTCTGGGAAGACAGAGGATTGTCTGTATCTGGAGATTGAGTTTTCTTATCGACCGGATTCCAGGAGTGCTACCGGTGGATCAGCTAGTAGAAGGATGGTTTCTCGAGATAAGGTGTGGTGAAGCAGCTCAGGTTTTGGTGGAACTACTGAGTTTTCTTTTTTTGGATCTGTTGAATCATATTCTGGGATGTGTTGTCCAGATTGTGCTCGTATTCATCTTTAGCAATTTTCTTCTATTCCAGATCAGAGTTGTGCAACGGAAGCAGTTTGGAAATGTTTTTGTTTTGTCTTTTCTTAGAAGAAGTGAGTTGTTCTTCTGAGGTTTGAAGAGTAGAGTTGTGTATTTGGTTTTGGATTGATCTTGAGGAGATCGTTGTGTTGGATTGTTTTTGGTCCAGCTTGTTTCTTTTTGGGGACATCGGCTAAGGTTGTGCTGATCAGTAAGGGTGTAGACAGCCCAGGTTCATCCGAAGACTTTTTTTGTGTGGATTAGAGATGAAGGAATTTGGATTCCGGAATCGGGGATTTTTTTGGATCTATTCTGTATTTTGGTTGGATTGGTGTTTGGTTTTCAAGAGTTCAATTGCCAGTTGGATAATTGGATTTAATGAGATTCACGTATCTCTGAGGGAGTACGTGTATGAGTTATTTCTAGTTATGGAACCAGTTTTTCAGGAAGGTTTGGTTGTTGAGTCAGACTCGTCTGTAGTCTGATATCTTGTCTAGTTCTGTAGATCTAGATGAGTAGGAGCTTTGTAGCTTCGTAGTTTTGATTGTTTGGATTCTGTATAACAAATATCCCGGTATGTGTGTGTGTGTGTGTGTATATATATATATACCTATATATATATATATATACCTATATATATATATATTTGGGGAAACTCGAGAAGTTTTTATCCAGAATTTTGTCTGGATAATTAAATTTGTTTGATTAGATAAATTGGTTGCTTGGTTGTTAGCATATGATTGATATATGCTTGTGTTTTAAATTAAATCTTTAATGGACTATTAAATTACCCTTGCTTTTAAATTTCGGGGACGAAATTCTTTTAGGGGGGAGGAATGTGGTATCCCAGAAATTTTGGCAATATCAATTTAGTAATATGTATTTAAAATTAAATTGATTTGATAAATTCTGTTAATAAAAATTTACTTGATTTAATAATCCAATTAAATAAATGCTTAATTGGTAAATTTTATCTTTTAAAAGCTAATAAATTGCTTTCTATTTGTAATGTGTATACATATGTATATATATTGTAGATAGATAAATTTTGATTTGAAGTTAAATAAATAAATAAATCTTATTTTTAAATTCTAATAATTCATTTTGATAATTTTGAAATTATTACTTTATTTAATAAATAACTATTCAAAACTATTTAATAAATAACTATTTGGTTTTAAGATACTCAAAGAAAATGTTTTATATTGTTTAAATATATTTTAAAGCATAGTTTAAATTTTAATAAATTAAACAAAAGTTTATTTTATTTTCTTTTCAAATATAGCTTAATAAATATAGTTTGGAATTATATATGAAAATTTAAAATACCATTTATATATTAAACATTAATTTATTTAATTAAGATAAATAAGATATGTAATGTATAATTTCTTTTATAAATTATTTAAATTAATAAATATGTTATTTTCAAATAATAATAATAAATGTATAAGTATAGATAGATTTTAAAAGACAATATCATTATTTAAAATTAAAATATGTTGATAAATTAGTTTTAAATGGAATTTCTAAATCTATGACTAGCATTTGAATTTGAATTTATTTTGAATTCAAAGAGAATAAACATATCTAAATTATATAAATAAGCTTTCATTTTTATATAAATTGTATTATTTCATTTTCTTTAAAAAGCAATGCATATACATTTATTTAAGAAAATAATTTATATATATGTATTTAATAAATAAAGAGAGAGGATTTCATTTACTTTTAAAATAAATAAAAAAAATAAAAAAAATAACTTAAGACACATGTTATTATCTTATGTGATATAATGACAAATGTACTTAGGATAAGAGACTAATGTAACAAGTGTCTTTTATTTTTAATTTTCTTTTAATTTTTAAATAAATCATTTATAACTATATAAGCATGTTTTCTTCAAGCTCTATTCTTTTCTAATGTTCTTATTTTCAAAGATAAAAAGATTTGTTTTCAACTGAATCAAATCTGAAACCAATTTGTTTTCAAAATTCTCAAAACACAAATCAATATCTTGTAATTCATTTCAAAATCCAATCTGAAAACTCTCCCTCAAAAACTAAAATGAAAAGCCTGCATTTCCTTCTTCTTCAACCTGTTCAAGCCATCACAGCTTATAACTGCAAAAGATTTGCCTGCATGCAAATTTAATCAACAAACAAGTAAACTCTGCATTCTTTTAAATCTGGGAATATAAAGTTTAAATTTGAAGCTTGTTCAAGTTTCAAATGGCTTGCATGCAAGTTTAAAATCAAGTCATATGTCTTGAACAAAATTTATTAGCATGCAACTCAACTTCAAGTAAAAATCTGCAACTCAGTTTAAATCAAAGCATAGTCTGCATGCAAATCTAAATGCAAAGCAACAGCAAACACTCAAGTTAATTAAAATTTCAGCAACTCGGTTTTAAAGCATAGAAGAAAAAGCTTTCAAAACAGTTTTCAAAATATCAGGTGAGTAACACTTCTTATTTAAAACTTTAGTATGATCTGTTGCATGATTTCCACTGAATTAAATATGTATGTGTGAATGTATATTGATAGATTTCTGTGCATTGTGGATGTATAATATATGCATGTGGATGAATGTCATTAAAACTTCTCTGTTTTACAGTTTTTAAGAAGAAAAAAAATTAAGCTTTGTTTTAAATTTCTTTATCTATGGATTTAGTCACTATTAGGATTTATGTCATAAACAAAACTTGTATGTTTAATCTTAAATCAAGGATTAAAAATTTATTTGAATCAAATTAAATTGGGTATTGTTCAGGAAACTAAAATAAGCAGTGAAGTTTAAATTTTGGGAAAATTCAAATCTTGAAATCATTAATTCAGGATTAAAATATGAGTGATTATACTAAATCATGATTTTTAAAAATCAAATCACAAATTTTAATGGTGGATTAAAAGATCAGTTTTGTTTATATTGGTAATTAGTTTTCGGGGTTTTGCTGATTGTTAACTCCTCTTTTTCACGACTCAGCGACCTAATGAGCTAAAGGGATCAGCGACCTAACGAGTTAAAGGCCTCGACGACCTAACAACTTAATGGGATCGGCGACCTAACGAGTTAAGCATCAAGCGACCTAACGAGTTAAGAAGCAAGCGACCTAACGATATGAGCAGATCAACGACATAACATAACAATGTAGCGGCCTAACGACCTAAAGGGATTAGCGACCTAATGACCTAAAGGGATTAGCGACCTAACGACCTAAAGGGTCCAGCAACCTAGCGAGTTAAAATGCAGTAAAGCCGCTTACATATAGGTCGCTCCCAACCTTAAGTCACTACCTGTGATATCCCGGAATTTCACACCGAATTTAAATATGATAATCTATATAATAAACCAATTTAATTTGATAAATTTGTTATTTTATTCAACAGCAAATAAATGAATTGTAAATATACATTTATTCTAATTAAAAACCAATACATATATAAGGAAATGAATGTGTTAAAATTCTATTCATATCAAATTTGATTTTTGAATTGGATTTTAAAATTTAATTTGTGTTCGAATTGATAAATTAAAAGATTTAAAATATGTCAATTTTTATTCTAAATTTTACTTTGAGTATTAAGTAATATGCTCATGATTTTATTTAAGTTCTAACATTTGTTTTATATTCATTCTTTAAAGAGAATCAACTTTTAGAAATTTAAAAATGGATTTATGTAAGGAAAATCTATTAAGAAAAACATTTTAATTCTTTTTGCATGAATTAGCACTTGTTAAATATTTAGATCCTACTAATATCATGTGTTAGAAAACTAAGCTAAATTGTGACAAGTGTCATAATTCTTTAAACTTTTGTAAAAAACAAAATTTCAAATAAAAAGTTATTCCTTATGCTTAACTTAATGTTTCTCATTCTAAAGTTTCTAAAGCTAAAAAAAAGGAAAACACTCCTTCATTTTTCAAAATATGAACTTCATAAATCTTTACACCTTCAACCAAACATCATCATACAATCTCAGTTTTATCACGAACTAATTCAAGATCTGAAGAATCATCAACAATAATCTTGCAAATTTCAAGAGGTGGGAAGAAATCTGCAGTTCATATTCTTTCCTGCAGCTTGAGCCTTAACAAAAAAACAAGTGAGTAAATTCTTAAATCAAACTTTAAGTATAAGATCTGTTGCATGTGAAAGTTAGTTATGGAAAATGCTTGCATGTTATTTATTTTGTGAGATATTGGTTTACAGTTTTTGGTTTAACTGTGCATGATTAAAATTGTAACAGTGGAACTCTGTCTCTTCAGGATTCCAAAGAAAATTTAAACCTTAAATTTATATGAAGTAAAACATTGTTAGGTTGAAATATTTCATATAGGAGTTTGATTAAATATGATTTAAAGTGTTAAAAATATATATGCAATGAAACAGTTTAGAAAAAACTGCAGAAAGTAGATATGAAGTAAAACAAATAATTATAGCATGTAAATTTTGTTAAATTTTAATTAATCAAATGTATATCCTGAATATTTAATGCATGACATGAATTTTAAAATTGAATTCAGAATTTTTAACTTACAGTTGAATATGAATTTTTAAATTAACTAAATTTGGGGGTTTTGTCAAATTCGTGTGACTGGATTGTTTATAGGCCTTGGAATTTGAATCAAGGCTGTGTTTAGTGTTGTATAACACTAGAAAAATACTGATTGAATTTATTATACAACACAGAATTGGGAATTTAGATTTTAGGGTTATTTGCTCTGTGTCTTTTCGAGCTTGAGAAATTCGATTGTGTGAAGCGCGTAGATGATCGAGTTGGGGTTGGCTTGGGGTGGAGACGTGTTTGGGTGGTGTGAGTTCATGGCCGGAGTGGGGAGGCGTAAGGTGGTCGGTGCCGTGGGTAATGGGGTTTCTTTCCAGGCGTCGGCAGTATTGTTTTGGGCTCGAACACCCAAATTTCGTTCGAGTTCGAATTGTCGAATTCTGGGTTTCGGGATTGGGTCGAGATTTGGTTTGGGGTTTGCGCGAGTGGTCGGCGGCGGCGATGGAGACGCCGGAGCTCCGTGCATGTGCACGAGGTAGCAGTTGTGTCAGTGGCGTTGTCGTGTGCGAGTGTTTCTTTTTCTCGAAGCAATGCTCGTGTTTAGTGTCGTGAGGCCCGTGAGTATGCTCGGGTGTGTGAGTGTTTGAGCGTGTGATTTGTTGATTTTAGGTAGAAGAAGGTAGGGAAGAGATGTAGTTGGGGTTATGTTAGTTGAATTTTGATCGAGTTTAACCAAGTAAATGAATCAAACTTTAAAACTTGTTTAAATCTAAAATTAGTTTTAAGTTTAAATTTAAAACTTTATATTTTCACTACTTTTTAAAATGTCAAATATTTTATTTCAAAAGTATTTCACATTTTATTTGTTGAAGTTGAAATGATTTTACATTTTTTTTAAAATCTTACTTTTTCAAAAGTAATTAGTTTTAATAAATTGAAATGTTTAACATGTAAAAGTTTTTAAGTGATGAATGAAAATTGTTTTGTTTTGAAAGTTAATTAGATTTGAAATTAAAGTTTAGTTTAATTAATTAAAAATTAGAGTTGGAATTAATTAATTTATTTTGGTTAATTAATTTGTTAAGATTTAATTAATTACTTATGAATTATTTAATGGATAATTAAGGATTAAATTAAATAACAATTAATAGGTTATTAATTAATTTATTAATTAAATTAAGGTTAATTCATAAGTGATTAATAATTGATTAATTAAATGATAAATGATTAATAAATTAGTGATTAAGTAGTTAATTAATCAATTGATTTAGAGTTAATTAATTAAGTAATTAAACATTAATTAATTTATAATTAATAGTAAATTAATTTAGGGTTGAGATTTAATTAATTAAATAATTAAGATTAATTAATGAATAATTAATTAAGTAATCAAGATAAATTAATTTGTAATTAGGTAAGTAATTAATTAAGATTAATTAATTGTGAATTAAGGATTAATTAATAATCAATTAACTAATGATAAGTTTTAATCAAATTTTAATAATGATTAATTAGGGTAATTAATAAATAATTAAAGGATTATTAATTAATTAAAGATTAATTAATTGATAATGAAGATAATTGAGAAGTGATTAATTAACTAAATGATTGTGATTAATTAATTAATGTTTGGTTAATCAAGATTAAGTAATAAATTCTTAAGTAATTAATTTAATTTAATTTAATTTAATTACTTATGATATGAATTTAAGTAGTGCTTGCTTGTGGATGATTGTTTGAATTGATATCTGAATATGGTTGATATCTGTTGAATAATAGTTGAGATATATTCTGTGATGAGATATTGTATATCTGTGATAGATATTGGTTATTATCTGTTGATAATGTTTCGTGATGCTATGTTTAAAATCTGAATTGAATTGTTTAAATCTTTAAACAACTTGGCCTTTAAGACACGTTTGGATTTCGATGAGACCGGGACCGGGAATCAAATTTGATTTTCCGAAAACCACATCGATCCAAGTTAAACGTTAGGTCGTGACATCTCAAGTGAGGATCGAGATGGAGTTTTAGAGTGCAAAGGTTATTGTCGTTAACTCTGAGGGTGATTCCAAAATGAGTGTAACGAAATAATGCCTTCGGTTTCGTTCGAACTCGGAACGAACTTGTATGGATTGAATGCTTTTAGAACATCGTCAGGAGGACGATGAGCATTCTAAGAGATGTGTTCTTTATAAAGGTAATCGTAGCCTCAAGCCTCATCAACCGGGAATGGCTAAAACAGGGGAGGTGCAGCAAGGCTTCGTGGGTAGCCCCCACTTAAGAGTGAGATCTACCCCTGTCTAGAAGTCCCTTATTTATTCGGCTGTGTGGGCAGTTGTTGGCCACAACTGCGGGGTTTTCTTGTTCGGAACTGTCCAGTAAGGGATGGGTCCGGCCTTGTGTTGTAGGGTATAGGGAGTGATTCTCGGTACGGTTATCTAGGCCCTGTACTGTGATGGACGGTACCCCAGTAGCCCTGCCATTGTATGGAATCCAATCTCCAATAAGTGCCGTACGATTTGATTGTGCCCAACTATTTTGGAATGTGAGATGTAAGCATTCCAGCTATTTCGGTATTTTATTTTAAAACCCTAGAACTTATTATAGTATCACTGAATTTCCTATCAAAGGTTTTGGTTAGCGCAAGGTAAAACTTACCGGTATTTATTTGTGGGAAGTCTTACGTGATACCTTTTGTTTCCAAAATGATTTTTAAAGTTAAACAATTTTAACTGATTTACTCACACCAGACCCATGTCTGACCCGGAGTTTATTTTGTTTTTCATAAACTCTTGGGTACTCAAATTTTTATGAGTAGTCAAGTGACTAGGTATGGATTAGCAAATGTTTTGGAAGCTGGAGCTGGAGTCCAGACGTACTATCTATCTATATTCGCTGTAGTAGCATTTTGGTGTTATGTTTTGAGTTGTATGGGTTGGGAAAACTCTTATGAATGTCTGATGTAATGAAGTCGTATTATTTTGTGTACTCTGATATGTAAACTTATGTAATGGATATGTGTAATATTATATTTTGTTCGTTTCCGCTGTGAGATTCTGATTAGTGTTGTTTCTTTTCTTTCTATCTTTCTATTTCTATCTCTTTCTTTCTTATTGATGATACGTCTTTCTGCTTATTGAAAGACGGGTCGTCACAGTTGGTATCAGAGCAATGGTTGAGAAACACCTAGGCTCTAGAGTAGTGTCTATCTTGAGAGTGCATATTTGTAATTTTCTTATATAACTATATCCCTATCTAAATTGATTGGATTACCTGTTCAGGTAGCCAATATGAGTTCAAGAGGCCGAAGGGGAAGAGTTGTTGGAAGTGCATCAACTGGTAACAGAAGAGAGCAGATTGATAATGAGACTGTTAATCCAGTTACGTCTCCGGTCAGTTTTGCCGCATTATGCAAGGACTTTGTTCATCTTGGAGGGAAACCATTTCAGGGATCAGAAACTATAATAGGAGTTCAAGCATGGATTCGCTCATGTGAGAAGATTTTGAAGAGCATGAAGTTATCAGATGAGCAGAAGAGAATAATGGCTACATGGCAATTACAAGGTGGTGCCGCAGTATGGTGGAATTCAGTGACTGCTAATATCTCGGAAGATGGTATGACTTGGGAAGAGTTTAAGGAGATGTTTGAAGAAAAGTTTATGCTTGCTGCAGGAAGAACTCAGCTTTATCAAGATTTTCTGAATCTGAAATAAGGAAGTATGTCTATAGCTGAATACGAGACAAAATTCAACGAGTTATCTTGCTATGGTCCAGGACTTATTGACACTCCTCTTAAGAAGAACGAGATGTTTGTCCAAGGATTGAGGCCTGAGTATCATGAGAGAATGACAGCACGTCTGAAAGGGTCTTTTGTGGAGCTTATTGATATGGCGTTAAGGTATGAAGATTTGATGAAGAAGAGGTCAGTGGCACAAGTTGCTGCATCAGGAGGGAATTCTTCTAACTAGAATAAGAGAAAATTCAATCCAACTGGAAGAAGCAAAACAAGAAGAAGTCTGGGAATAATAATGGACCCCGAAAGTGTTATATTTGTCAACAAAAAGGTCACCTAGCAAATAAGTGTCCTAGCAAAGGATCTCAGCAACAGCGACAGCAGTATAGTAGACCAGGGTCAGCCTTAGTTCAGAAGTCTCTTTGCTTTAACTGTCACCCACCGGGACACATAATTAGAGACTGCCCGCTCCTTCATAAGGTTCAATAGAACAAAGTATTTGCTTTGGAAGGCGCACCATCAAACTCATCGAAAGGCAAGGGAGTTTTAGAAGGTACCTTACTTTTAAATGGAAAATATATTAAAGTCATATTCGATTCTGGTGCTTCTTTAAGTTTTACTTCCCTGTGAACTGTAGAGAATTTCTTACTTACCCTTAGTATAGTAGACAATCCCATTTGTGTATCAAATCCTATAGGAGGGGTAACCAAATTGGGCAGGATTTGTAAAGACTTGAGAATCTCCTATCTATCTCATAGTTTTTCCAGTGATCCTTATGTATTAGATTTTAAAGGTTTTGACCTTATATTGGGAATGGATTGGCTTGACAAATATAAGGCTATTTTAAATTGTGATGAAAGAACAGTTTCGTTGGAAACTGATCTGAGTAGGATTGCCAGAGTAATGTGTGATAACTCTGGAATCCACTTGAGTAGTCTTTTACATGGAATAGAGACTTCTCAAGAAGAGGTTGTAGATATTGAAGTAGTCCGGGGTTTCTCTGACGTATTTGAGGAAGTGAAGTGTTTGCCACCGCATCGGGAAATAGAGTTTCGTATAGATTTGGTTCCTGGAACAGTTCCTGTAATTCAACCTAGTAGAAGAATGGCTCTAAGAGAGAGGGATGAATTAGTGAAGCAAACTCAAGATTTGTTGGAGAAGGGTTTGATTAGACCAAGTTTTTCCTGTTGGGGTTCTGCTGCAGTTTTTGTCACCAAGTCGGATGGGTCGCTAAGGTTCTGTGTAGACTATCGTGAATTGAACAAGGTGACCATTCGGAATATGTATCCTCTTCTTCGCATTGATGATCTCTTCAACCAGCTTCATGGTGCATCTGTCTTTTCTCAGTTGGATCTAGCATCAGGTTTCCATCAGTTAAGGGTAGCTAAAGACAGTATTCCCTTAACTGCATTTAGGGGACCTAATTGTTTCTATGAGTGGTTGGTTATGCCTTTCGGGTTAACCAACACTCCTGCCTATTTTGTAGATCTGATGAACCGAGTCTTTAGAGATGTTCTGAATAAGTTTGTTTTGGTATTCATCGATGATATTTTAGTTTATTCTAAATCGGAAGAAGAGCACAAGCAGCACTTGAGAATAGTTTTGGAAACTCTGAGAAGGCATGTGCTGAAGGCGAAGTTTTCTAAGTGTCATTTTTGGAAATCTGAAGTAAAATTTTTGGGCCACATTGTTTCTGGTGAGGGAATCTCTATAGATCCAGCTAAAGTTGAGACTATTCTGGAATGGAAGCAGCCTCGGACTCCTACAGAAGTTCGCAGTTTTCTTGGATTGGCCAGTTACTACAGGAAGTTTATTAAGGATTATTCTAAGATCTCTTCTCACCTAACGAAGATGACAAGGAAGGGAGCTAAATTCAAGTGGACACCGGAATGTGAGGAAGCTTTCCAGAAACTAAAGACAAAATTGACAAATGCTCCTGTATTGGCTATTCCTGATGGGAAGAGCAAGTTTGAAGTGTATATTGATGCCTATATTGTTGGATTGGGAGCTGTGTTTATGCAGAATGGTAGGGTTATAGCGTATGCGAGTCGGCAATTGAAGCCACATGAGAGGAACTACGCTACACATGATCTAGAGCTGTTGGCTATTGTTTTCGCTTTAAAGATATGGAGACATTATCTTTTAGGAGAAAAGTTTGAGTTATTCACGGATCACAAACCGTTGAAATATCTTTTCTCCCAAAAAGATCTTAATCTAAGAAAGCAGCGATGGGTTGAGTTCTTGGCATCAAACGATTTGGATATTCTGTATACTCCGGGGAAGGCGAACGTTGTGGCAGACGCTCTTAGCAGAAATGTGGTTCTTTCTCTTTTGGAAGTTGTTCCGTCTCTCCAGGAAAGAATAATAAGCAAGCAAATGGAGGATAGGTCTTTTTAAGAATTGATTCATGGAACTAAGGATGGTCGATATTCGGATTTCAAGATAGACAATCAAGGAGCATTGAGAATTAATGGTCGATTGTGTGTACCGGATATAAATGGATTGAGAGACGAAGTATTGTCAAAATGCCATCACTCCAGATTGAATATCCATCCAGGGATCTTGACTATGTACAAGGATATGAAGAGAGTTTTTTGGTGGCCAAGTATGAAGAAGGATGTAGCCAGATTCGTTAATAGTTGTGCTATCTGCCAGCAAGTGAAAGAAGATCAACAGAAGCCAGCCGGTTTGTTACAACCTTTGGAGGTCCCGACATGGAAATGGGAGATGATTTCGATGGACTTCATCGACGGTTTGCCTAGAACTAAGAAAGGGAATGAAGGAATATGGGTGATTTTGGATCGTCTTACCAAGAGCTCCCATTTTATACCAGTTAAAGCAACCCGTACTGCAATTTCTTTGGCAGAAATTTTCTTTAAAGAGATTGTGAGATTGCATGGCGTTCCAGTCAGCATTGTAAGTGATCGAGATCCGATCTTCACCAGCAAATTCTGTGAGGTATTGCAATCAGCGTTGGGGACTAGTTTAAGATTGAGTACAGCATATCATCCACAAACAGATGGACAAACGGAAAGGCTAAACCGAATTCTAGAAGATATGCTGAGAGCCTGTGCATTAGATTTTGGAGGATCGTGGGAGGATCATCTACATCTGGTAGAGTTCTCATATATTAACAGTTACCAAGAAAGTATCAAGATGGCTCCTTATGAAGCATTGTATGGAAGACCGTGTAGATCTCCAGCTTGTTGGATAGAGTCGAAGGACCATATCGTGCTCGGACCAGATCTGATCCGTGAAGCATCTGCTAAAGTCGAGCTTATCAAGAAAAGGATGAGAGCTGCTCAGGATCGACAAAAGAAATATGCTGATAAAAGACGAAGACAATTGGAGTTCGAGATTGGTGATTTAGTCTTTGTCGAAGTTTCCCCTATTAAAGGAGCTGTAAGATTCGGGAAGACAGGGAAACTCGCTCCGAGATACATTGGTCCGTTCCGAGTTCTCGAGAGGATTGGTGCTGTAGCATACAAGATTGAATTGCCAGTCCGGATGGCTGAAATTCACAATGTTTTCCACGTATCTCATCTACGGAAATATGTGCACGATCCATCTCTTATTGTGGATCCAACTATGCAGGAAGACTTAGAGGTTGAGCCGGACTTTTCAGTTGTCAAACATCCTGTTCGAATTGTTGATCAAGACGTGAGACAACTCAGAAACAAGATAGTGAAGCTCGTTAAAGTTTAATGGAGTGAGGATCCTAGAGATTGTACCTGGGAGACTCTGGATAGCTTTAGGAAGGCTTATCCGGATATGTGTCCGAATAGCTAGTGGTGTTTGTATTGGATGTATGATTGTTTGGATGTTTTGTTTGATGGATGCTTATGTATGGATGTTATGTATGTTTGAAGTGTTGAATAAATGAAATTTTGGATTATCTTTTGTTTAAATTTCGGGGACGAAATTCTTTTAAGGGGAGAGGATTGTGATATCCCGGAATTTCACACCGAATTTAAATATGATAATCTATATAATAAACCAATTTAATTTGATAAATTTGTTATTTTATTCAACAGCAAATAAATGAATTGTAAATATACATTTATTCTAATTAAAAACCAATACATATATAAGGAAATGAATGTGTTAAAATTCTATTCATATCAAATTTGATTTTTGAATTGGATTTTAAAATTTAATTTGTGTTTGAATTGATAAATTAAAAGATTTAAAATATGTCAATTTTTATTCTAAATTTTACTTTGAGTATTAAGTAATATGCTCATGATTTTATTTAAGTTCTAACATTAGTTTTATATTCATTCTTTAAAGAGAACTGATTTTTAGAAATTTAAAATGGATTTATATAAGGAAAATCTATTAAGAAAAACATTTTAATTCTTTTTGCATGAATTAACACTTGTTAAATATTTAGATCCTACTAATAACATGTGTTAGAAAACTAAGCTAAATTGTGACAAGTGTCATAATTCTTTAAATTTTTGTAAAAAACAAAATTTCAAATAAAAAGCTATTCCTTATGCTTAACTTAATTTTTCTCATTCTAAAGTTTCTAAAGCTAAAGAAAAAGAAGGAAAACACTCCTTCATTTTTCAAAATCTGAACTTCATAAATCTTTACACCTTCAACCAAACGTCATCATACAATCTTAGTTTTATCACTAACTAATTCAAGATCTGAAGCATCATCAACAATAATCTTGCAAATTTCAAGAGGTGGGAAGAAATCTGCAGTTCATATTCATTCCTGCAGCTTGAGCCTTAACAAAAAAACAAGTAAGTAAATTCTTAAATCAAACTTTAAGTATAAGATCTATTGCATGTGAAAGTTAGTTGTGGAAATGCTTGCATGTTATTTATTTTGTGAGATATTGGTTTACAGTTTTTGGTTTAACTATGTATGATTAAAATTGTAACAGTGGAACTCTGTCTCTTCAGGATTCCAAAGAAAATTTAAACCTTAAATTTATATGAAGTAAAACATTGTTAGGATGAAATATTTAATATAGGAGTTTGATTCAATATGATTTAAAGTGTTAAAAAATATATGCAATGAAACAGTTTAGAAAAAACTGCAGAAAGTAGATATGCAGTAAAACAAATAATTATAGCATGTAAATTTTGTTAAATTTTAATGAATCAAATGTATATCCTGAATCTTTAATGCATGACATGAATTTTAAAATAGAATTCCAAATTTTTAACTTACAGTTGAATATGAATTTTTGAATTAACTGAATTTGGGGTTTTTGTCAAATTCGTGTGACTGGATTGTTTATAGGCCTTGGAATTTGAATCAAGGCTGTGTTTAGTGTTGTATAACACTAGAAAAATACTGATTGAATTTATTATACAACACAGAATTGGGAATTTAGATTTTAGGGTTATTTGCTCTGTGTCTTTTCGAGCTTGAGAAATTCGATTGTGTGAAGCGCGTACACGATCAAGTTGGGGTTGGCTTGGGGTGGAGACGTGTTTGGGTGGTGTGAGTTCATGGACGGAGTGGGGAGGCGTAAGGTGGCCGGTGTCGTGGGTGATGGGGTTTCTTTCCAGGCGTCGGCAGTATTGTTTTGGGTTCGAACACCCAAATTTCGTTCGAGTTTGAATTGTCAAATTCTGGGTTTTGGGATTGGGTCAAGATTTGGTTTGGGGTTTGCGCGAGTGGTCGGCGGTGGCGATGGAGACGCCGGAGCTCCGTGCATGTGCACGAGGTAGCGGTTGTGTCAGTGGTGTTGTCGCGTGCGAGTGTTTCTTTTCCTCGAAGCAATGCTCGTGTTTAGTGTCGTGAGGCCCATGAATATGCTCGGGTGTGTGAGTGTTTAAGCGTGTGATTTGTTGGATTCAGGTAGAAGAAGGTAGGGAAGAGATGTAGTTGGGGTTATGTTAGTTGAATTTCGGTCGAGTTTAACCAAGTAAATGAATCAAACTTTAAAACTTGTTTAAATCTAAAATTAGTTTTAAGTTTAAATTTAAAACTTTATGTTTTCACTACTTTTTAAAATGTCAAATATTTTATTTCAAAAGTATTTCACATTTTATTTGCTGAAGTTGAAATGATTTTATATTTTTTTTAAATCTTACTTTTTCAAAAGTAATTAGTTTTAATAAATTGAAATGTTTAAACATGTAAAAGTTTTAAGTGATGAATGAAAATTGTTTTGTTTTGAAAGTTAATTAGATTTGAAAGTAAAGTTTACTTTAATTAATTAAAAATTAGAGTTGGAATTAATTAATTTATTTTGGTTAATTAATTTGTTAAGATTTAATTAATTACTTATGAATTATTTAATGGATAATTAAGGATTAAATTAAATAACAATTAATAGGTTATTAATTAATTAATTTAAGGCTAATTCATAAGTGATTAATAATTGATTAATTAAATGATTAATGATTAATAAATTAGTGATTAAGTAGTTAATTAATCAATTGATTTAGAGTTAATTAATTATGTAATTAAACATTAATTAATTTATAATTAATAGTAAATTAATTTAGGGTTGTGATTTAATTAATTAAATAATTAAGATTAATTAATGAATAATTAATTAAGTAATCAAGATAAATTAATTTGTAATTAAGTAAATAATTAATTAAGATTAATTAATTGTAAATTAAGGATTAATTAATAATCAATTAAGGAATGATAAGTTTTAATCAAATTTTAATAATGATTAATTAGGGTAATTAATAAATAATTAAAGGATTATTAATTAATTAAAGATTAATTAATTGATAATAAAGATAATTGAGAAGTGATTAATTAATTAAATGATTGTGATTAATTAATTAATGTTTGGTTAATCAAGATTAAGTAATAAATTCTTTAAGTAATTAATTTAATTTAATTTAATTTAATTACTTATAATATGAATTTAAGTAGTGCTTGCTTGTGGATGATTGTTTGAATTGATATCTGAATATGGTTGATATCTGTTGAATAATAGTTGAGATATATTCTGTGATGAGATATTGTATATCTGTGATAGATATTGGTTATTATCTGTTGATAATGTTGTGTGATGCTATGTTTAAAATCTGAATTGAATTGTTTAAATCTTTAAACAACTTGGCCGTTAAGACACATTTGGATTTCGATGAGACCGGGATCGAATTTGATTTTCCGAAAACCACATCGATCCAAGTTAAACGTTAGGTCGTGACATCTCAAGTGAGGATTGAGATGGAGTTTTAGAGTGCAAGGGTTATTGTCGTTAACTCTGAGGGTGATTCCAAAATGAGTGTAACAAAATAATGCCTTTGGTTTCGTTCGAAATCGGTACAAACTTGTATGGATTGAATGCTTTTAGAACATCGTCAAGAGGACGATGAGCATTCTAAGAGATGTGTTCTTTATAAAGGTAATCGTAGCCTCAAGCCTCATCAACCGGGAATGGCTAAAACAGGGGAGGTGCAGCAAGGCTTCGTGGGTAGCCCCCACTTGAGAGTGAGATTTACCCCTGTCTAGAAGTCCCTTATTTATTCGGCTGTGTGGGTAGTTGTTGGCCACAACTGCGGGGTTCTCTTGTTCGGAACTGTCCAGTAAGGGATGGGTCCGGCCTTGTGTTGCAGGGGATCGGGAGTGATCCTCGGTACGGTGATCTAGGCCCCGTATTGTGACGGACGGTACCCCAGTAGCCCTGCCATTGTATGGAATCCAATCTCCAATAAGTGTCGTACGATTTGATTATGCCCAACTATGTTGGAATGTTAGATGTAAGCATTCCAGCTATTTCTGTATTTTATTTTAAAACCCTAGACCCTTTTATAATATCATTGAATTTCCTATCAAAGGTTTTGGTTAGCGTAAGGTAAAAACTTACCCGTATTTATTTGTGGGAAGTCTTACGTGATACCTTTTGTTTCCGAAATGATTTTTAAAGTTAAACAATTTTAACTGATTTACTCACACCAGACCCATGTCTGACCCGGAGTTTATTTTGTTTTTCATAAACTCTTGGGTACTCAAATTTTTATGAGTAGCCAAGTGACTAGGTATGGATTAGCAAATGTTTTGGAAGCTGGAGCTGGAGTCCAGACGTACTATCTATCTATATTCGCTGTAGTAGCATTTTGGTGTTATGTTTTGAGTTGTATGGGTTGGGAAAACTCTTATGAATGTCTGATGTAATGAAGTCGTATTATTTTGTGTACTCTGATATGTAAACTTATGTAATGGATATGTGTAATATTATATTTTGTTCGTTTCCGCTGTGAGATTCTGATTAGTGTTGTTTCTTTTCTTTCTATCTTTCTATTTCTATCTCTTTCTTTCTTATTGATGATACGTCTTTCTGCTTATTGAAAGACGGGTCGTCACAGTTGGTATCAGAGCAATGGTTGAGAAACACCTAGGCTCTAGAGTAGTGTCTATCTTGAGAGTGCATATTTGTAATTTTCTTATATAACTATATCCCTATCTAAATTGATTGGATTACCTGTTCAGGTAGCCAATATGAGTTCAAGAGGCCGAAGGGGAAGAGTTGTTGGAAGTGCATCAACTGGTAACAGAAGAGAGCAGATTGATAATGAGACTGTTAATCCAGTTACGTCTCCGGTCAGTTTTGCCGCATTATGCAAGGACTTTGTTCATCTTGGAGGGAAACCATTTCAGGGATCAGAAACTATAATAGGAGTTCAAGCATGGATTCGCTCATGTGAGAAGATTTTGAAGAGCATGAAGTTATCAGATGAGCAGAAGAGAATAATGGCTACATGGCAATTACAAGGTGGTGCCGCAGTATGGTGGAATTCAGTGACTGCTAATATCTCGGAAGATGGTATGACTTGGGAAGAGTTTAAGGAGATGTTTGAAGAAAAGTTTATGCTTGCTGCAGGAAGAACTCAGCTTTATCAAGATTTTCTGAATCTGAAATAAGGAAGTATGTCTATAGCTGAATACGAGACAAAATTCAACGAGTTATCTTGCTATGGTCCAGGACTTATTGACACTCCTCTTAAGAAGAACGAGATGTTTGTCCAAGGATTGAGGCCTGAGTATCATGAGAGAATGACAGCACGTCTGAAAGGGTCTTTTGTGGAGCTTATTGATATGGCGTTAAGGTATGAAGATTTGATGAAGAAGAGGTCAGTGGCACAAGTTGCTGCATCAGGAGGGAATTCTTCTAACTAGAATAAGAGAAAATTCAATCCAACTGGAAGAAGCAAAACAAGAAGAAGTCTGGGAATAATAATGGACCCCGAAAGTGTTATATTTGTCAACAAAAAGGTCACCTAGCAAATAAGTGTCCTAGCAAAGGATCTCAGCAACAGCGACAGCAGTATAGTAGACCAGGGTCAGCCTTAGTTCAGAAGTCTCTTTGCTTTAACTGTCACCCACCGGGACACATAATTAGAGACTGCCCGCTCCTTCATAAGGTTCAATAGAACAAAGTATTTGCTTTGGAAGGCGCACCATCAAACTCATCGAAAGGCAAGGGAGTTTTAGAAGGTACCTTACTTTTAAATGGAAAATATATTAAAGTCATATTCGATTCTGGTGCTTCTTTAAGTTTTACTTCCCTGTGAACTGTAGAGAATTTCTTACTTACCCTTAGTATAGTAGACAATCCCATTTGTGTATCAAATCCTATAGGAGGGGTAACCAAATTGGGCAGGATTTGTAAAGACTTGAGAATCTCCTATCTATCTCATAGTTTTTCCAGTGATCCTTATGTATTAGATTTTAAAGGTTTTGACCTTATATTGGGAATGGATTGGCTTGACAAATATAAGGCTATTTTAAATTGTGATGAAAGAACAGTTTCGTTGGAAACTGATCTGAGTAGGATTGCCAGAGTAATGTGTGATAACTCTGGAATCCACTTGAGTAGTCTTTTACATGGAATAGAGACTTCTCAAGAAGAGGTTGTAGATATTGAAGTAGTCCGGGGTTTCTCTGACGTATTTGAGGAAGTGAAGTGTTTGCCACCGCATCGGGAAATAGAGTTTCGTATAGATTTGGTTCCTGGAACAGTTCCTGTAATTCAACCTAGTAGAAGAATGGCTCTAAGAGAGAGGGATGAATTAGTGAAGCAAACTCAAGATTTGTTGGAGAAGGGTTTGATTAGACCAAGTTTTTCCTGTTGGGGTTCTGCTGCAGTTTTTGTCACCAAGTCGGATGGGTCGCTAAGGTTCTGTGTAGACTATCGTGAATTGAACAAGGTGACCATTCGGAATATGTATCCTCTTCTTCGCATTGATGATCTCTTCAACCAGCTTCATGGTGCATCTGTCTTTTCTCAGTTGGATCTAGCATCAGGTTTCCATCAGTTAAGGGTAGCTAAAGACAGTATTCCCTTAACTGCATTTAGGGGACCTAATTGTTTCTATGAGTGGTTGGTTATGCCTTTCGGGTTAACCAACACTCCTGCCTATTTTGTAGATCTGATGAACCGAGTCTTTAGAGATGTTCTGAATAAGTTTGTTTTGGTATTCATCGATGATATTTTAGTTTATTCTAAATCGGAAGAAGAGCACAAGCAGCACTTGAGAATAGTTTTGGAAACTCTGAGAAGGCATGTGCTGAAGGCGAAGTTTTCTAAGTGTCATTTTTGGAAATCTGAAGTAAAATTTTTGGGCCACATTGTTTCTGGTGAGGGAATCTCTATAGATCCAGCTAAAGTTGAGACTATTCTGGAATGGAAGCAGCCTCGGACTCCTACAGAAGTTCGCAGTTTTCTTGGATTGGCCAGTTACTACAGGAAGTTTATTAAGGATTATTCTAAGATCTCTTCTCACCTAACGAAGATGACAAGGAAGGGAGCTAAATTCAAGTGGACACCGGAATGTGAGGAAGCTTTCCAGAAACTAAAGACAAAATTGACAAATGCTCCTGTATTGGCTATTCCTGATGGGAAGAGCAAGTTTGAAGTGTATATTGATGCCTATATTGTTGGATTGGGAGCTGTGTTTATGCAGAATGGTAGGGTTATAGCGTATGCGAGTCGGCAATTGAAGCCACATGAGAGGAACTACGCTACACATGATCTAGAGCTGTTGGCTATTGTTTTCGCTTTAAAGATATGGAGACATTATCTTTTAGGAGAAAAGTTTGAGTTATTCACGGATCACAAACCGTTGAAATATCTTTTCTCCCAAAAAGATCTTAATCTAAGAAAGCAGCGATGGGTTGAGTTCTTGGCATCAAACGATTTGGATATTCTGTATACTCCGGGGAAGGCGAACGTTGTGGCAGACGCTCTTAGCAGAAATGTGGTTCTTTCTCTTTTGGAAGTTGTTCCGTCTCTCCAGGAAAGAATAATAAGCAAGCAAATGGAGGATAGGTCTTTTTAAGAATTGATTCATGGAACTAAGGATGGTCGATATTCGGATTTCAAGATAGACAATCAAGGAGCATTGAGAATTAATGGTCGATTGTGTGTACCGGATATAAATGGATTGAGAGACGAAGTATTGTCAAAATGCCATCACTCCAGATTGAATATCCATCCAGGGATCTTGACTATGTACAAGGATATGAAGAGAGTTTTTTGGTGGCCAAGTATGAAGAAGGATGTAGCCAGATTCGTTAATAGTTGTGCTATCTGCCAGCAAGTGAAAGAAGATCAACAGAAGCCAGCCGGTTTGTTACAACCTTTGGAGGTCCCGACATGGAAATGGGAGATGATTTCGATGGACTTCATCGACGGTTTGCCTAGAACTAAGAAAGGGAATGAAGGAATATGGGTGATTTTGGATCGTCTTACCAAGAGCTCCCATTTTATACCAGTTAAAGCAACCCGTACTGCAATTTCTTTGGCAGAAATTTTCTTTAAAGAGATTGTGAGATTGCATGGCGTTCCAGTCAGCATTGTAAGTGATCGAGATCCGATCTTCACCAGCAAATTCTGTGAGGTATTGCAATCAGCGTTGGGGACTAGTTTAAGATTGAGTACAGCATATCATCCACAAACAGATGGACAAACGGAAAGGCTAAACCGAATTCTAGAAGATATGCTGAGAGCCTGTGCATTAGATTTTGGAGGATCGTGGGAGGATCATCTACATCTGGTAGAGTTCTCATATATTAACAGTTACCAAGAAAGTATCAAGATGGCTCCTTATGAAGCATTGTATGGAAGACCGTGTAGATCTCCAGCTTGTTGGATAGAGTCGAAGGACCATATCGTGCTCGGACCAGATCTGATCCGTGAAGCATCTGCTAAAGTCGAGCTTATCAAGAAAAGGATGAGAGCTGCTCAGGATCGACAAAAGAAATATGCTGATAAAAGACGAAGACAATTGGAGTTCGAGATTGGTGATTTAGTCTTTGTCGAAGTTTCCCCTATTAAAGGAGCTGTAAGATTCGGGAAGACAGGGAAACTCGCTCCGAGATACATTGGTCCGTTCCGAGTTCTCGAGAGGATTGGTGCTGTAGCATACAAGATTGAATTGCCAGTCCGGATGGCTGAAATTCACAATGTTTTCCACGTATCTCATCTACGGAAATATGTGCACGATCCATCTCTTATTGTGGATCCAACTATGCAGGAAGACTTAGAGGTTGAGCCGGACTTTTCAGTTGTCAAACATCCTGTTCGAATTGTTGATCAAGACGTGAGACAACTCAGAAACAAGATAGTGAAGCTCGTTAAAGTTTAATGGAGTGAGGATCCTAGAGATTGTACCTGGGAGACTCTGGATAGCTTTAGGAAGGCTTATCCGGATATGTGTCCGAATAGCTAGTGGTGTTTGTATTGGATGTATGATTGTTTGGATGTTTTGTTTGATGGATGCTTATGTATGGATGTTATGTATGTTTGAAGTGTTGAATAAATGAAATTTTGGATTATCTTTTGTTTAAATTTCGGGGACGAAATTCTTTTAAGGGGAGAGGATTGTGATATCCCGGAATTTCACACCGAATTTAAATATGATAATCTATATAATAAACCAATTTAATTTGATAAATTTGTTATTTTATTCAACAGCAAATAAATGAATTGTAAATATACATTTATTCTAATTAAAAACCAATACATATATAAGGAAATGAATGTGTTAAAATTCTATTCATATCAAATTTGATTTTTGAATTGGATTTTAAAATTTAATTTGTGTTTGAATTGATAAATTAAAAGATTTAAAATATGTCAATTTTTATTCTAAATTTTACTTTGAGTATTAAGTAATATGCTCATGATTTTATTTAAGTTCTAACATTAGTTTTATATTCATTCTTTAAAGAGAACTGATTTTTAGAAATTTAAAATGGATTTATATAAGGAAAATCTATTAAGAAAAACATTTTAATTCTTTTTGCATGAATTAACACTTGTTAAATATTTAGATCCTACTAATAACATGTGTTAGAAAACTAAGCTAAATTGTGACAAGTGTCATAATTCTTTAAATTTTTGTAAAAAACAAAATTTCAAATAAAAAGCTATTCCTTATGCTTAACTTAATTTTTCTCATTCTAAAGTTTCTAAAGCTAAAGAAAAAGAAGGAAAACACTCCTTCATTTTTCAAAATCTGAACTTCATAAATCTTTACACCTTCAACCAAACGTCATCATACAATCTTAGTTTTATCACTAACTAATTCAAGATCTGAAGCATCATCAACAATAATCTTGCAAATTTCAAGAGGTGGGAAGAAATCTGCAGTTCATATTCATTCCTGCAGCTTGAGCCTTAACAAAAAAACAAGTAAGTAAATTCTTAAATCAAACTTTAAGTATAAGATCTATTGCATGTGAAAGTTAGTTGTGGAAATGCTTGCATGTTATTTATTTTGTGAGATATTGGTTTACAGTTTTTGGTTTAACTATGTATGATTAAAATTGTAACAGTGGAACTCTGTCTCTTCAGGATTCCAAAGAAAATTTAAACCTTAAATTTATATGAAGTAAAACATTGTTAGGATGAAATATTTAATATAGGAGTTTGATTCAATATGATTTAAAGTGTTAAAAAATATATGCAATGAAACAGTTTAGAAAAAACTGCAGAAAGTAGATATGCAGTAAAACAAATAATTATAGCATGTAAATTTTGTTAAATTTTAATGAATCAAATGTATATCCTGAATCTTTAATGCATGACATGAATTTTAAAATAGAATTCCGAATTTTTAACTTACAGTTGAATATGAATTTTTGAATTAACTGAATTTGGGGTTTTTGTCAAATTCGTGTGACTGGATTGTTTATAGGCCTTGGAATTTGAATCAAGGCTGTGTTTAGTGTTGTATAACACTAGAAAAATACTGATTGAATTTATTATACAACACAGAATTGGGAATTTAGATTTTAGGGTTATTTGCTCTGTGTCTTTTCGAGCTTGAGAAATTCGATTGTGTGAAGCGCGTACACGATCAAGTTGGGGTTGGCTTAGGGTGGAGACGTGTTTGGGTGGTGTGAGTTCATGGACGGAGTGGGGAGGCGTAAGGTGGCCGGTGTCGTGGGTGATGGGGTTTCTTTCCAGGCGTCGGCAGTATTGTTTTGGGTTCGAACACCCAAATTTCGTTCGAGTTTGAATTGTCAAATTCTGGGTTTTGGGATTGGGTCAAGATTTGGTTTGGGGTTTGCGCGAGTGGTCGGCGGTGGCGATGGAGACGCCGGAGCTCCGTGCATGTGCACGAGGTAGCGGTTGTGTCAGTGGTGTTGTCGCGTGCGAGTGTTTCTTTTCCTCGAAGCAATGCTCGTGTTTAGTGTCGTGAGGCCCGTGAATATGCTCGGGTGTGTGAGTGTTTAAGCGTGTGATTTGTTGGATTCAGGTAGAAGAAGGTAGGGAAGAGATGTAGTTGGGGTTATGTTAGTTGAATTTCGGTCGAGTTTAACCAAGTAAATGAATCAAACTTTAAAACTTGTTTAAATCTAAAATTAGTTTTAAGTTTAAATTTAAAACTTTATGTTTTCACTACTTTTTAAAATGTCAAATATTTTATTTCAAAAGTATTTCACATTTTATTTGCTGAAGTTGAAATGATTTTATATTTTTTTTAAATCTTACTTTTTCAAAAGTAATTAGTTTTAATAAATTGAAATGTTTAAACATGTAAAAGTTTTAAGTGATGAATGAAAATTGTTTTGTTTTGAAAGTTAATTAGATTTGAAAGTAAAGTTTACTTTAATTAATTAAAAATTAGAGTTGGAATTAATTAATTTATTTTGGTTAATTAATTTGTTAAGATTTAATTAATTACTTATGAATTATTTAATGGATAATTAAGGATTAAATTAAATAACAATTAATAGGTTATTAATTAATTAATTTAAGGCTAATTCATAAGTGATTAATAATTGATTAATTAAATGATTAATGATTAATAAATTAGTGATTAAGTAGTTAATTAATCAATTGATTTAGAGTTAATTAATTATGTAATTAAACATTAATTAATTTATAATTAATAGTAAATTAATTTAGGGTTGTGATTTAATTAATTAAATAATTAAGATTAATTAATGAATAATTAATTAAGTAATCAAGATAAATTAATTTGTAATTAAGTAAATAATTAATTAAGATTAATTAATTGTAAATTAAGGATTAATTAATAATCAATTAAGGAATGATAAGTTTTAATCAAATTTTAATAATGATTAATTAGGGTAATTAATAAATAATTAAAGGATTATTAATTAATTAAAGATTAATTAATTGATAATAAAGATAATTGAGAAGTGATTAATTAATTAAATGATTGTGATTAATTAATTAATGTTTGGTTAATCAAGATTAAGTAATAAATTCTTTAAGTAATTAATTTAATTTAATTTAATTTAATTACTTATAATATGAATTTAAGTAGTGCTTGCTTGTGGATGATTGTTTGAATTGATATCTGAATATGGTTGATATCTGTTGAATAATAGTTGAGATATATTCTGTGATGAGATATTGTATATCTGTGATAGATATTGGTTATTATCTGTTGATAATGTTGTGTGATGCTATGTTTAAAATCTGAATTGAATTGTTTAAATCTTTAAACAACTTGGCCGTTAAGACACATTTGGATTTCGATGAGACCGGGATCGAATTTGATTTTCCGAAAACCACATCGATCCAAGTTAAACGTTAGGTCGTGACATCTCAAGTGAGGATTGAGATGGAGTTTTAGAGTGCAAGGGTTATTGTCGTTAACTCTGAGGGTGATTCCAAAATGAGTGTAACAAAATAATGCCTTTGGTTTCGTTCGAAATCGGTACAAACTTGTATGGATTGAATGCTTTTAGAACATCGTCAGGAGGACGATGAGCATTCTAAGAGATGTGTTCTTTATAAAGGTAATCGTAGCCTCAAGCCTCATCAACCGGGAATGGCTAAAACAGGGGAGGTGCAGCAAGGCTTCGTGGGTAGCCCCCACTTGAGAGTGAGATTTACCCCTGTCTAGAAGTCCCTTATTTATTCGGCTGTGTGGGTAGTTGTTGGCCACAACTGCGGGGTTCTCTTGTTCGGAACTGTCCAGTAAGGGATGGGTCCGGCCTTGTGTTGCAGGGGATCGGGAGTGATCCTCGGTACGGTGATCTAGGCCCCGTATTGTGACGGACGGTACCCCAGTAGCCCTGCCATTGTATGGAATCCAATCTCCAATAAGTGTCGTACGATTTGATTATGCCCAACTATGTTGGAATGTTAGATGTAAGCATTCCAGCTATTTCTGTATTTTATTTTAAAACCCTAGACCCTTTTATAATATCATTGAATTTCCTATCAAAGGTTTTGGTTAGCGTAAGGTAAAAACTTACCCGTATTTATTTGTGGGAAGTCTTACGTGATACCTTTTGTTTCCGAAATGATTTTTAAAGTTAAACAATTTTAACTGATTTACTCACACCAGACCCATGTCTGACCCGGAGTTTATTTTGTTTTTCATAAACTCTTGGGTACTCAAATTTTTATGAGTAGCCAAGTGACTAGGTATGGATTAGCAAATGTTTTGGAAGCTGGAGCTGGAGTCCAGACGTACTATCTATCTATATTCGCTGTAGTAGCATTTTGGTGTTATGTTTTGAGTTGTATGGGTTGGGAAAACTCTTATGAATGTCTGATGTAATGAAGTCGTATTATTTTGTGTACTCTGATATGTAAACTTATGTAATGGATATGTGTAATATTATATTTTGTTCGTTTCCGCTGTGAGATTCTGATTAGTGTTGTTTCTTTTCTTTCTATCTTTCTATTTATATCACTTTCTTTCTTATTGATGATACGTCTTTCTGCTTATTGAAAGACGGGTCGTCACACAACCTCTTCTAAGTCGCTCCATATAAGTCGCCTTCTACTCCCATAGGTCGCTACAACCTACCAAGCAGAAGCAGTTGATCAAGCCCAACCATTTTAAGCCATAACCTGCCCCTTAGGTCACTCACGACTTACGACCTAACCTTAAGTCACCCACGACCTACGACCTACTTCTAGATTTTCACTATAAATACCCTGCCTACTCCACCAGAAAAGGGACTTTTGGATCATTTCTGGAACGCCAATACTTTGATGTTTTCTCGACCCCTTCAACACTTCAAACACCGAAGACGCTTCAACGAACTTTGGGAAAGATCTAACTCATTCAACATGAACTCAAGGAGCCTTTCTACATCGAATTTGTAGCTATTCGTCTTAATGTGTTGTAATTGAAGAATCATTAAAAAAGTTGTAATCAAATCAGTAATAAAAGAGATTAAGTGGACGTAGGCTTGACTTTAAGCCGAACCACTATAAAAGTTATTGTCTCTTTACTATTTCTCTGCTATTTTCTGCTTATTTTCAGCTCCCGTACCAACGGGTGGTGCTTTCACTAAACTACAACTTACACCGGGGTGTTAGCGTACATTTTTAGCGTTAACATTTTTGGTGCTTTCACTGAGAATTGAACTCAGGGTGCTCTCATCATTGCTCTGCAAAGATTTGTTGAAAGACTTTCACTAAGAACCAGAAGTCTATCTGAAATTATGGCTCCTGGAAGGAACGGTAGATCTACTAGATCTGGAAATGCTTATGAGAATATCGCCACTTCTCCCGCGTTAGATCAGACGGCTCCTACTGTTGGAATTACAAGGGCCGAATTTGACGCTGTAGTGTCTGGGTTGTATCAACAGATGGAAGCCCAGAACACTTTGATGTTGGACAGGATAAATGCTTTACTTGGAGTCAACCATCAACCAGAAAACAATGAAGAAACCTTTGCTGAAGATGTTCATGATTCTCAAGGAAAGAGTATTCCTCAAAGGGCAACTGGCACCGCCGAAGGGGCACCTCCCCAGGCCGGAGGTTCAAGGCCGCAGCCAAATCTTCGCGAACGTTTGTCCAAGCAAACTTCCGAAAACGTAGCTGACGTCTATCTCGCGGGCCTCTAAACGATGAGGAATACCTCTCGGGAATGATTCGACAAATTATGAAAGAAAGCATGCAAAGGAAAGAATATGAGAATGACTGGAGGTTTGCTCCAAGCAAGACTCCTTTTACTGAAAGGATCCTGAAGGCCGAATTTCCAAAGAAGTTTGTTCCTCCCACAATTCCAGCTTAATGGGGAACAAGCGATCCTAACCAATTCTTATACAAGTATGACTGGCATATGACTGGTGCCAGAGCATCGGATGAGATCAAGTGGAGATATTTTCCGATGTATTTGGAAGGAGTGGCTCTGCTTTGGTTCACGAAGCTTCCAGTTCGTTCTATGGATCAATTCTCTGACCTCACTCGAAAATTCAAAGATCAGTTCAGGTTATATGCTTCAAAGGCCAAGGATATAATGTCACTATCCAGCCTCGAACATTGCCCTGGAGAGCCTCTTAAATCTTTCTTAAACCGCTTCAATATTGCCTTGGCTAAAATTGACAATGCGGAGCCTCGGACGATTCTCACTTACTTGATGCGAGCTATCGATAAATCAAGTGAATTTGGGAAATGGCTGAAGATGAAAGAGCCAAATTCGCTTGAAAAGTTCTACAAAAAGGCCGATGAATTAATGCGCCTAGGAAGCCTTCCTGTGCCGGAAAAAGTAGTTGTGACTGAGGTTGAGAATAACACTGTTGCTTCTAACAGGAAAGAATCTCATAGCCATAAGAGGGAGAATAACGGCGGGAAAAAGCAGAAGGATGCAAAGAAAGCCCGCCACTTTAGACCTTCATATTTCACTCCCTTAACTGACGCTCCAAAAAATATCTTCTTTGCTACCAAGGATACTGTTGAATATCCCAAACCCCCTAAGATAAAGCTTGGGAAAGATGCTGCTCATAATGGGAGATTCTGTCGGTTTCACAATCAACATGGCCATGACACTAACGAATGTCGCCATTTAAAGAATTTGATTGAAGAGTTGCTGCGACAGAATAAATTGCAACAATATGTAAAGAGAAACAGAAGTGACCCGAGCTCATCTACTCAGGGGCAACAAGTTCTTGCTCATCATTCTGGCTTAGGTAAGAGGGCTACAACGCATGAATCTGAGAGGCCTGTCATTAATGTTATCACAGGGGGTCCTCACCTAGCGGGCAGAAGGTGGGGTGAGGTGGAAAGATATGCTCATGCTTTGAGATATGCTCCAGCTGAAGAAAGTGTTTTTGTTTTGGGAGATGCTACACCATTAAAACAGCAGAGAACTTTTAATGATGACATCATTTTCTAGGCCAGGGATTCTGTTGGTGTTGAAGCTCCCGCCATAGATCCCTTAGTGATTTCTGCAGGCATCGGACCAGCCATTGTAAGAAGGGTGCTTGTGGACTGCAGCGCTTCTTGCAATGTCCTCTTCAAAAAGACATTTGATCAGATGAAGATTCCCATGGCTGATGTCCGGCTTCTTCACAAAAAATTGTTGGGTTCACTGGGGAACCAAAACAGCCTGTTGGGACTATTGACCTATTTGTAGAACTTGGAGAAGGGGAAAAGAAGGTGGTCCGAAAGAAAACCTTTGTGATTGTTGACGAACTCTCTGCTTATAATGCCTTTTTGGGCCGACCGGCTCTTGCCGCATTTAAGGCCATTCTCGCCCCCTGGTGCCTGACTATGAAATTTCCCACTAATAATGGAGTTGGTGTTGTGAAAGGGGACCAAAATGCCGGACGAGAATGCTATCTCACAGAGCTACGAGAGGCAAAGAAAAGAGAGATGGGTAAGGGTGCGGCAGCTCCGCTCCGCATCAAAGAACCCACCTTGTAGCAATTACAGGGTGGACCTTGCACTGGTGAACATAGTGGTGCACGAAAAGAGATTGATCCCAGAAAAACCAGTGCAGTGGAGAATAGAGTGGTGCCGGTGGAAGTGGCGGTGCCAATACCTGTTGACCTGAAAGATCCAAACAAGGTGTTGAATGTGGGTTCACAACTCGGTGTGACGGTTCAGAATATGTTGATATCATTCTTGAAAGCAAACCTGGATGTATTCGCTTGGAGTCATGCCGACATGTGTGGAATATCTCCAGAAATCGCAGTGCATTCTTTGAATATTGATCCGAAATTCACACCCGTCAAGCAGAAGAGAAGAACCCAGGGTCCTGAAAGGTCGGCAGCACTAAAAGAAGAAGTAGTTCGGCTCATGGAAAATGGATTTATCAGAGAATCCACTTATCCAAATTGGATATCTAATCCGGTATTGGTTAAAAAAGCGAATGGAAAGTGGAGAGTATGCATCGACTTTTCAGACTTGAAAAAAGCATGCCCCAAAGACTGTTTCCCGTTACCCAGGATTGATCAGTTGGTGGATGGAACAGCCGGGCATGAACTATTGTCTTTTATGGATGCTTACTCAGGATATAACCAAATCCTGATGCATGAGCCAGATTAGGAGGACACGAGCTTCATCACTGATGTTGGTCTTTACTGCTATAAAGTCATGCCTTACGGACTGAAGAACGCAGGGGCAACTTATTAGAGACTTGTCAATGCCATGTTCAAGCCCTAGATTGGCAAGACTATGGAAGTATATGTTGATGATATGCTGGTAAAATCGAAAAAAGTAGTAAACCATATGGATCATTTGGTAGAAATGTTCACGATCCTCCGAAAGTACGGGATGAAGCTAAACCCTCTAAAATGTTCATTCGGGGTAGAGTTCGAAAAATTCTTGGGTTTCATTGTGAGTGCTAGGGGCATTGAAGCCAATCCTGCTCAGATTACTGCCTTAAGAGAAGTCAAATCCCCTAGGACAAAGAAGGAATTGCAAAGCCTCAACGGGAAAGTCACTGCTTTGAGTCGGTTTATTTCCAGGGCCACTGACATATGCATTCCCTTCTTTGACGCTCTGAAGAAAGGAAAGAAAAACTTTGAATGGACTCCTGAATGTCAGACAGCTTTTCATGAACTAATTCGTCACATGGAAACGCCTCCACTACTTTCTAAGCCAGCAATGGTGAAGATCTTTTCATATATTTAGCGGTTTCATCTCATGCTCTCAGTGCAGCACTGGTACGGGAAGATGCAAAAGTTCAACGCCCGGTTTATTACATCAGCAAGAGATTCACTGGAGCAGAGATGAATTATTCGAAGCCGGAATAGCTCGCCTATTGTCTGTTGATTGCATCCAGGAAGTTGAGGCCATATTTCCAAGCTCATTCTATTAAAGTCCTCACTGATCAACCTCTAAAGCAAGTCCAATTTCGCCCAGAAACTTCGGGTCGTCTTCTGAAGTGGAATATTGAACTTAGCCAGTATGATATCACCTACCATCCCCAAAGAGAAATCAATGTACAAGCTTTAGCGGACTTCATTGCAGAATACACAGATAAAGGTGACACACAGATAAAGGTGACAGTGAGGAAGAGGTGACTAGTGACATCCCGATCCAATGGAAATTATATGTTGACGGTGCGAGAAATGATTGTTGTTCCGGAGCTGGGGTTGTGCTTGAAACCCCGAAGGGCGATCATTATGCTATGCATTGAGACTAGAATTTCCTTCAACAAATAATGAAGCAGAATATGAAGCTCTTATTGCCGATTTGAAGATTGCTAAAGAATTGAACATCGGAGTATTGCAGATCTTCAGTGATTCCCAGCTTATTGTGTGTCAAGGCAAGAAAGAGTTTCAAACTAAAGGTGGAAATCTGCCTGCTTACTTGTCAAAGGACTGGGAGCTTCTTAATGATTTTGATCGTTATAAAATAAGTCATATACCCCGGGAAGAGAACATGAAGGCAGATTCTCTCACAAAATATTCAAGATCTGGCGAAGCTCAATTATTGGGATTGGGACCTGTGGAAGTCTTGTCAGCTCCAAGTACCAATGAGATGGATATTGACTGGATTATGGCTATATCTCAAGAGCAAGAATCGTGGATGACCTCGATCAAGGAATATCTACTTAACGGCTTCCTTCCAGAAAATTCAAAAGAGCGCCAGAAATTGTTACGAAAAGCCTCGAGATATGTAATTCAAGACGGCCGGTTGTACAGGCGAGGATTCTCGATGCCGTTATCCGATGTGTAACCAAGGAAGAGGCTAAGACGATTTTAGCTGAGGTGCACGGAGGGGAGTGTGGAGATCATTCAGGTGGTCAAACTCTAGCAAAGAAGATTCTCCGCTATGGGTATTTTTGGCCAGACACTAATCGAGGTGCTGCTAGCTACTCTCGAAAGTGTGACAGATGCTATAGATTTGCAAAAATCCCAAGAGCACCTTCCACCGAGCTAACACAGATGGTCAGCCTGGCCATTTTCCATTTGGGGGATAGATCTCATCGGGCTTTTGCCAACTGCTAAGTCCTGAATCAGATATGCTATTGTTGCTGTTGATTATTTCACTAAATGGGCTGAATCTGAACCGTTAGCTACTATTACCTCTAAAAAGATGATAAACTTTGTGACTAAGAATATCATATGCAGGTATGATGTGCCTCAAAAGATAATCACAGACAACGGTACCCAATTCGAAAGCAAAGAGTTTCAGGACTTTTGCAAGCGATTCAAGATCCAAAAAAGCATCTCAGTTGTGGCTCATCTGCAGGAAAACGGGCAAGTGGAAGCGAAAAAAATTATCAAATCAACCATCAAAAAATAGCTGGAAAGAGAGAAAGGTGGTTGGGTCGATAAGCTGCCACTAACACTATGGGCATACAGAACTACTCACAAAACTGCGACCGGGCACACTCCTTTCTCATTGGCATATGGATCAGAAGCAATGATTCCGGTGGATATGGAAGTCCCCTCACACAGGAGAATTCATTTCAACCAAGCTGAAAATGAAAAGCTGCAACTTGTAGCACTTGATTTGCTTGATGAAAGAAGGAAAGAAGCTGAGCTCAGATTGCAGCCCGTCAGCAAAGAATAGACAGTCACTTCAATTCTAAAGTTCGCCAACGCAGCTTTGAAACTGGGGATCTAGTCTTGAAAAAGGTCATGACAGCAACAGGAGTGTTTGGGCCAAATTGGGAAGGACCATATGTCATAGGCAAAAAACTTCTCGATGGCACTTTCAAGCTCACAACTGTCGAAGGAGATCCAATTCCGAGAGCCTGGAACAGCAATCACTTGCGTCCATATTTTACATAGAAGCTATGCTTAAATTTGTAAAATGATTATGGATGTATCATTCTTGTATTGTAAACCATTGTAAAAGCAGTGTAAATCAATAATAAGAACTATAAAGTGGATGTAGGCCCAGCTCTTGGCCGAACCACTATAAATCTTGTGTTCTTTATTACTATAAAATGCCTGTCTCATTTCGATGTGCATGTATCTTAAATATATTGCCAAAATGTCGATTTAATAATGCAGGCTATCAAAGCAAAGCTTACCTATTCAACACATCACAAGGCCAAGCGATTCCTAAAATCACCAACAATTAAATGTCAAGCCAAAAAAATTCCACATTCAATTCCTACATCAAAAGTGCTTCTCACAAATAGTTGGTGATTCCACTGGAGGGGCACCTTCCCAACGTGAAGGTTCCAGGCCCTTGCTAAATGATTGCGATCGTTTGTGCAAACGGACATCCGGTCAAGTAGCTTGCGTCTTCCCTGTGGATTCACTTAACAATGAAATGCACTTCTTTGGAAAAAAGCAAACAACTTGCAAAGGAAGGGAACATGTACTTGGAAACGATAACGAGGAACCGTTGAGTGGTAGATGGTAGAAAGACGTGGACAGAGAACAGCCAGAATGGAATCTTGTGCCTCAACCAAAAAGGTTGGTGGAACCACCGGAGGGACACCTTCCCAACGTGGAGGTCCCAGGCCCTTGCTAGTTAATTGTGATCGTTTGTGCAAACAAACATCAAGTTAGGTAGTTTGCGTCTGCCCCGTGGATCCACTCAACTGTGAGATGCAACCTTCCAAGCGACCAACAAAGCCCTCTTCGGAGGCACACTTCACCAAGTTGGAGTGCCAAAGCCCTCTTCGGAGGCAAAATCCCTCTTTGGAGGCACACTTCACCAAGTTGGAGTGCAAAAGCCCTCTTCGGAGGCAAAAGCCCTCTTCGGAGGCACATTTCACCAAGCTGGAGTGCAAAAGCCCTCTTCGGAGGAACGCTTCCCCACGTAAAGGGGAAAAATAAAGCCCTCTTCGGAGGCACGCTTCCCCGCGTACAGGGAAAAAACAAAAAGCCCGCTTCGGAGGCCCAAACAAACAAAAGCCCTCTCCAGAGGCACGAACAAAAAGCCCTCTCCAGAGGCACAAACAAAAAGCCCTCTTCGGAGGCACAAACAAATCAAAGCCCTTTTCGGAGGCCCACTTCACCGCGTAGGGAATCCACTTGTCAAAAATATAAGTGACTATCTCCAAAGCGAAGTGTAAAAACTTTTTCAAACAAAAAGAAAAGAAAACTTCTCCAATACAAAGCACACTCTACTGGAGTAGAATAATATTTCCACAAAATGGAAGAAGTATTCTCCAAAGTAATTGTACAAATCTTCTCAAAGTGGAAGAATTATTCTCCAAAGTAAGAGTACAAGTCTTCTCAAGGTGGAAGAATTATTCTCCAAAGTAAGAGTACAAGTTTTCTCAAAATGGAGAAGATTGCAATAAGCCGTGGTATGGGGGCAATATAATATATCCGCATTAATAAAAGCGACGCTCAAGAAATATACCACGAGCTCAGTGCAATATCATACAAGGAAAATAAAGAAACTTGGGTGGTAAAAATGAATAAATGCATTTATGAATGCAGACAAAAGTTTGTACAAGTAAAAAGAATCATTTTATTCCATACTATAAAAAATCTCTATACATGTGCAGGTTTCAAAAGGCGGGGGCCGGTACCTGCACAATCTCCGGTCGATACAAGTTTTCAAGTAAAAGCAAAAAAGAAAAATAAGAAGGATAAAGCCAGACCCATCACTTCTTCTTCCCTCCGCCTTTGGAGCCTTCGCCCGGCCTAATGGTTAACTTCTTAAGTCGGCTTGAATGGGTCGGGGAAAGAGGAGAAAGAGGTGCAATCGGGTCCTCTTCTTCTTTCTCATCACCAGCAGAAGTCTCCTTCCTTTTCTTCGAAACTCCACGCTTGCCCCTCTTCAAGAAGATTCACTGCCCAGAGCAATAAGATCAATCAACTTTGTATCGTCGGCAGTGAATTCTTCCGGGGTCCTCTCACCTTCTTCAAGTTATTCAGCCTTTTGTTCTTGTGAAGCGGCCGGGTCATCGAAGCCTTGAAGAGCTTCTATCTCTTCTTCTTGAGACCCCGGTTGAGAAGCAAGAGAAGGAGTAACTTGAAGAGACGAAGGAGAAACAGCCGGAGGAGGCGAAGCTTGTGCAGTACTTGTTGTTTTCACTACAGAAGAAGAAGGATTAAACGTCAGTATTTCCCACAAAAAGAGGAGATAGTGGCACGTCAAGGTTTAAGTAATAATCAAGAAGTTCATCAAACTCATGTGAAGCAAACAAGTAGTCCACTTGAGCTAGATCAGTGTTGAAGTTACCTGGAGGAGTTGGCTTTATCACGTCAATTTCAAAATCGTGGGCTTCGATGTCTTCCTGGGCCTCAGTATGGGCAGTTGTAATTTCGGTCTCGGCTTTGGCAGGAGGTGGAGAATGAGAACTAGAGCCAATAATGTCGACGTCAACCGAAGCCGAAGGATGAGTCGGGTCGGTCAAAGGTGCCTTCCCTAAATGCTTTCTTTCCGCTGCTTCGGCTCATTCTTTGGCGAGTTGTTCCTTCCCTCTAGCAAGGGTGGCTTGACCTTTATCGTCCGAAAAATGAGCCTCAAGACCCTCCTCAGCATAGCCGGCACCTTTAAGCATTTCAACCGCTGCTTCCCACACTTCCGCCAGGGTATTTCATACTTTAGGCCCAAAAATGAGAGACTGCCATGTCCCAAGACGCTGTGAATGTAAAACTCAAATAAAATGGAACTGACGTTGCCCTTCGTCTCTTCATGAGACTGTTCAGCTGCTGCTTTTCCAGCAATGGCCTCGTCGCGCTCTTTTTCAACTTTAGAAAGCTAAGCTTTTAACATTTCAAACTCCATGTCTTGGTAGCTAGTCTTTTCCCGCAACTGAGCAATATCAGTGCGGTAGCTTTCCACAATTCTCTGTTGTACCTCAAGTATAGCCTCAGCGTCTCGTTGACTAGCATGGGCATCTCTTACTTGCTTTTGAAGCACCTCTTCCTTTTGAGTATAAGAAGTGGAAGAGGTAGCAAGGTCATCTTTAAGTTGCTTGACTTCAACTTCGAGCTTCTCATTATATGCAGTGATGTTCTTCATCTCCGTCTCGTGCCGGTCAAGAACATTTTGCCATGCAGATTTGTCACTCTCCATAGTCAGCATAGCTTCGAGATTTAGATGGTTCACTCGTTTAAGCTCATCGACTAGCTTTTGCCACCCGGACATTCTTTCAATGTCAAGCCTAACAGCATCAAGATTTCTTAGCATAGCCTGCTTATCAATATGGACCAAGTCCAAATCAAAGCGTACTCCTTTTAAACAACAGTTTGGAAACCGGCTTTGGAGTGCAGGCGGAGCATTCTCAACTTGATACAGAGGCCTATTAATAATTGTCTGAATCTCAGCTCTTTTGAGGGCAAGGGAGCTAGAAGGGATGTCCAAAGAAATATAAGTAGCGGGCACTTTAGAGATTTCAACTGAAGTTCTTTCGCTAGGCTTGGCCCGCTTGCTGGACTCTTCGGTTTCATAACTCTTCCCTTTGTCATCGTGAGACTTTCTTTTATGAGAGTCATCATCCCTTTGGTGAGAGTCATGGTGGTCATCTCTTCTTCCATACCGCTCCTCGTAAGCCTGCCTCTCACGAGCTTTCCTGGCAGCTCTTTCTTCATCGGTTTCTCTAGGGGCAGGAAAATAACGCCTGGGGTCGTAAGAATCGCGCCTTCCGTAGCGTTGAAAGTCGTCATAGTACGAACCACTGCGTCCCATTGGAGAACCAGAAAGTGAAGAAGAGACAAGTTTAGAAATCTTCGAAATAAAGAAGCTAAGTACACATAATTGCCAAAATCCTAAGTGTGTTGGCGTGTAAACTACGCGCGTCAAGCTACAAACCACTCTTCGGCTTAGGAGTCAATTCTTGGATTGATAGAGTTAACCGCAAAAAAGACGTTGCTTCGATCAATGGAGAAGTGAGCTTAGAAGTGATGGTGTCGTCTTTAAAAAGCTCTTGGGAAGTCACCATAAGGTCACTCAGTCGCTCAAACACATCATCACCGTCATGCCCAATAGAATGATTCATGCCCCCTTCAACACACTTTGCACTCTTTATAACAAGACTTTCTTTCTCGGCTCCCTCACTAGATTCTCCAGTAGCTTTCCCAAAACGTTGAGAAAGTTCCTCTTCTTCAATAACTGGAAGAAGTTCAGGTTTGCCAGATAACCCCGCACCGCCAACAGAACTGGAGCACTTCACTAACGAAGTCTCAACAATAGATTCCTTCGGTGCGGATTCCTTCACGGAGGCTGGGGCATTTGACACTTCCGCCTGAGAACTAGGGGCATCAAGGGGCTGGATAGATCGAGAAGGGTGCAAAAGTCCAAATTGGTGCAAAAACTCGTCCTTCAGTAGAAATTTAATTCTTCTCTCTACAGCAGCTACAGCACTTAATCTATCAAAAGTCGGTTTATGGCTAGAATCTCTTGATGGAGGAGGAATTGCTACAAAAGTAATGAATGAAGTTAACGCTTGGTGACTCGAGTTTTGAAAGGCTCAGAAATCAAGTAAACGGAGATAAGTAGTCATACTTCCTACTCACTAAATGTCGTAGAATCCCGAAGGGCAGCGAACAAAGAAGAATTAATTCAAAAACCCGTGAGCACTCTCGGGAAGATCTATAATCAGTTTACAGTTTCTCGCACTCCTTACAAGTGTAATAGAAGGATGATCTTTGTTCTTCGCAAATGTGCACAAATAGGAAATCTCTTCAAAGCTTGGGAGGGGATTAAGCATCCTCTTAAACAGTATGCACAACCCCATCAAAATGGCGTAACCGTTGGGATGCAGCTGGAATGGAGAGATAGTCAATCGAAGGAGGAGTACTCTAGGAAAATCATTGAATGTGGGGATAGCTCCATTCAAGCACATTTGACGGTTGACGGCAATGAAGCCAGGAGGTGGCCTATCAGTAGTGTCGTTTACCCCTGGAAGCAAAGCATCCGCTTCAGCGATGCCGAATTGAGTGCATAACTGATTAAAAGCCCGTTGGCTCAATGAAGTTGTAGCTCTTTCTGGAGGACTCTCTAAGGGATCAGCTATAGGAAAGACCTCTTCGACCCACTCTATTATCTCTTTTTGCATTCGTTGAGAAGTCATTCTACACAAGGAACTGGATATTCAAATATGAAGGTGCAGTTTCCTCAAAGTGTGAAGTGTTGTGCAAAACTAATAAAATGACAAGCAAATGTAACTGGAATTAAACTAGTTGGCATTTGTCAATTATAATGTTTCAGGGCTTGTTATTTTAAGTCCAAGTAAAGTGTTGATGCAATCAGATCAGCTTTAATTGATTATTTTAGCTTTTGCCTTAATACTTCACTTAAACTTGTTGATTCATAGCATTTCATTCACACAATTCACTTAAGTTGATTATTCTTTATCGACTAATCTGTCATTCAATATGAGCAGTCAATGGCAGTACATTCGCCCAAGTTTTCTACAAATGTTGTGTTTGATAGGTAATTAGCTTAAAGTTAATTCAATATGTGAAAAAATGTAACATGTTCAAGCATTTTATCCTGGCATTTCAAGTTGAAGATTCAATTAAGTGCTGTCAAATTTTACAAGTGATCAAGTTCAAACGGCTGAACATAGGTCGAAGCTTCCTTAAGTTGCTCCATGCGAGTTGTGGAGTATTATTCATGCTCCTGCGAGTTAACGTTATGCTACGAGCTATGGCATAGGGCTATAAGTCAAGACAAAGCATATTTGTTTAAATGTTAGCTCATTCGAATACACCAGCGACCTAAAGGTTATGATGCAAGAAGTTAAGTCGCACAGAACGCAGTGCGACCCAAAA
This sequence comes from Allium cepa, assembly GCA_030765085.1. Taxonomy (NCBI): domain Eukaryota; kingdom Viridiplantae; phylum Streptophyta; class Magnoliopsida; order Asparagales; family Amaryllidaceae; genus Allium; species Allium cepa. The sequence goes on from CM060935.1 coordinate 200,543,552, forward strand.
ATAGGTCGTTAAGAGGGTTATCCCGTCCAAAGAAGTATGCTATGCAAGTTAAGTTGCAAGTTCGAAGGTCGTTCAGCTTCCTTTAAGTCGCAAGGCTCTTAGGTCCTTCGATTCATTAGGTCGCTCTTGAAGTAGCTCGGAAGTACCAAACTTTCGCCCATCAAAAAACCCTAAGGCCTGTTCTCCACTCACACTTTGCCACGCGTCCACCACCCTTGCATCACCAGAAGCACCGCAGTTTAACCTAAAATCCACTAACCCGTTAACCAAATATCCCTTCGTCTCTTCCAAGCACCTAAAGCCTCATCATCTCCTCCAAATCTCCAGAAACCATCGTTAAACTCCACAAATTCAAAACACTCACCAAGCAACTCTGTGAAATCCTAGGCCGATTCATTTTTAAAGCGATTACCAACGATTCAATGGTGATCGGAGGGCGAATCAGGAGGTAATCTTACAATAGGGTAACGAAAACTGTGTGAAATTGGTTATGGAGAAATCGATGGTAAAAACAATGGATAGATGATCGATTTACCTAGGTTTGTTGTTGGGAATGATGATCGAAGCAACAAGGAAGGGAATTCTGCTTTGAAGTTCTTAAGCTCAAGCATGGCAATGGCGGAAAAGTGTAAGCAATAAAGTGAGGAGGACGAAGTGGTTTAACAGCTTACATAGGAGAAAGAGGAGAAGACGGATAGGCGTGCGAGTTAACGAGCTATTTAGGATGCTCACGACCTAACGGAGTTAGATCGAAGCACACGACCTATAACCTAGGCATATGCTTCGAGGGGCAAGTGTTAACTCCTCTTTTTCATGACTCAGCGACCTAATGAGCTAAAGGGATCAGCGACCTAACGAGTTAAAGGACTCGGCGATCTAACAACTTAAAGGGATCGGCGACCTAACGAATTAAAGGACTCAGCGACCTAACGAGTTAAACATCAAGCGACCTAATGAGTTAAGAAGCAAGCGACCTAACGATCTAAGTAGATCAACGACATAACATAACAGTGCATCAGCCTAACGACCTAAAGGGATTAGCGACCTAACGACCTAAAAGGTCCAGCGACCTAGCGAGTTAAAATAGAGTAAAGCCGCTTGCGTATAGGTCACTCCCAACCTTAGGTCGCTACCTCTTCTAAGTCGCTCCATATAAGTCGCCTTCTACTCCCATAGGTCGCTACAACCTACCAAGCAGAAGCAGTTGATCAAGCCCGACAATTTTAAGCCATAACCTGCCCCTTAGGTCGCTCACGACCTATGACCTAACCTTAAGTCGCCCACGACCTACGACCTACTTCCAGATATTCACTATAAATACCATGCCTACTCCACCAGGAAAGGGACTTTTGGATCATTTCTGGAACGCCAATACTTTGCTGTTTTCTCGACTCCTTCAACACTTCAAACACCGAAGATGCTTCTATGAACTTTGGGAAAGATCTAACTCATTCAACATGAACTCAAGGAGCCTTTCTACATCGAAGTTCTAGCTATTCATCTTAATCGTGTTGTAATTGAAGAATCATTGAAAAAGTTGTAATCAAATCAGCAATAAAAGAGATTAAGTGGACGTAGGCTTGACTTTAAGCCGAACCACTATAAAAGTTGTTTTATTTCTCTGCTATTTTCTGCTTATTTTCAGTTCCCGTACCAACGGGTGGTGCTTTCACTAAACTACAACTTACACCGGGGTGTTTGCGTACATTTTTAGCGTTAACACTGATGCTCTCAAGGGTCAGGGAGGTAGTGGTTGCTTCTGGTGATGGTGGGGGGAACAGTGATGCTGGGAAAATTGTTACGGTTGTGATTAAGGAATGGTGGTGGCAGCGGCGACTGTCGTAAGTCAATAAACCTAGTTTTTAAGCAATGCAATGATTTGATCGGCATGAAGGCTACAGTGGATCGATTGCAACTATTTTTGGGGAGATGGTTGCTTGGGTGTCGAAGAAGCATTGGACGGCGTTGCAAAGCCTCCGATGACCGGAGGAGGGAGAATGAAGGTTTTCCAGGTTTAGGGGTTCGATGATGATTCCTGTTCCAGTTTTGCCAAGTTTTTGGGTTTGGGTACTCGAAATTGTTTTCGGGTAGATGATGGGTTTTGGACGATCGGAATTGGTTTCTGTGTTGATCGTCGACTTGTTTGATACCTTGGTGGTGGCCGAAGGTGGCCAAGACCACCGTGCATATGCACGGTGCAGAGGAGTGTGCCAGGAGGTTTTGGTTTTGCAGTCTTTTTGTACTAGAGTAATACTCGAGTAATTAGAGTTTCTGCTCGAAGAAGTTAATGGTTTTACTCGAAGTAATAAAGAGGGAAGGTCGGGTATTTTATTTTTCTGTAGTTAACAGGTTTTTGAAACCTATATATTTCAATTCAAAAGTTTGTTTTAAAATCTGAATGCAGGTTTTAAACAAGAATTTAAAACTAAATTTAAAGTATGGTTTTCAATCTGAGTTTAAATTCCAGGTTTGAAAATTTAATTTAAACTTTTTAAATTAAAATGTTTAAGCAACTTTAAAAGGGTATAAATAAATCTGAAATTAAAGATAAAGCTTTAAATTTAAAGTAGAGGATTTAAACATAAGTTTAAATCTGAAACCAAGATCCAATTTGAATCATGTTTGAAAATAAAGAAAGTTTTAAATATTTTAAATGTATAAACAACTTTTGATGTTGTAACATATTTTAAATATAATTTGAATCTTAAAATAAATATGGGTTTAAATTCCTTTGAACTTCTTTATAAAGTAGGAAATTCTTTTACATAAGTTTTAAAAAGGTTTTAAAATGTCTTTAAAACTTTATTAAAGTTAAAGTGTGGTTTTCATTTTAAATTTAAAATGAAATTTGGAAACAAATTTTAAAGTAAGTTGTTTTGAATTTGCTTTGTTAATGATAATGAAATCATTAATAAAAAATGTTTATTTATAATAAATCAAAGATTTAATGATTTTGGTTTATGAAGGTAATTAGACGGTTAATTAATTAATTTATTCAATTAATTAAATAAAGATTTTGAAATTAATTAATTAAGGTTGAAGTTAATTAATTAAGATTAATTAATTTGGAAATAAGATCATTAATAAAATAAGTTAAGATTTTAATTAATTAATTTACCAAGAGGATAAGATTAAATAAGGTAATTAATTAAATAATTAGTGATTAATTAAATGATTATTAAAGATTAATAAATTTGTGATTAATAGTGATTAATTTAAATTAATTACTTAAGTAAGGTAATTAAGGAAATTGTTGATAAGTTAATGAAGGTCATTAAATTGGAATTATTTATTAATTAATTAAGTAATTAATTTTGATAATTGATTAGATTAATTAAATTTGATAATCATTATGGAATTTGGTTAAATATGATTACTTTGTGAAGGTAATTAAAGATATTAATTACACATTGTAATTAATTAATTAATTTGATTAGTTTAAATTAATTAATTTAGTTTAATTAATTTAGATGATCATTTGATGGGTTGATAAGTGGTTAATTGAGAATAATTACTGAAAGAAGTAATTAAGATGAGTAATTACTGAATTTATCTTATTGAAGTATGGCAGAGTTTGGGGTTAATTGCTTTTGTAAATTATTATGGAAGATAATTACTTTGAGAAGTAATTAATAATTAATTACTTTGTGAATTAATTTAAGCATTGATTGATTAAGTCATTTAGAAAATAATTAAGAATGGTAATTGATTACCAATAAAATTGATCAAGGATGATTAATAAATATAATTAATTATTAAATATAATTAATGTAGGGGTAATAAATTTACTCAATGGAGTAATTAAGAATAATTAATTGCTGAAGTTAATAAATCAAAGTGATTAATAATTAAGGTTAATTTCTTAATGAAGTTAATTAATTTAAATGTAAATAGGAATCATTAATTAATATAATTAATTATGTGATTAAGGATTAATTAATTGAGATTAATTAATTAATGATAAGTGATTAAAGTTATTAATTAATGTGATTAAGGATTAATTAATTGAGATTAATTAATTAATGATAAGTGATTAAAGTAATTAATTAATGTGATTAATTAAGTATTAATGTGATTAATTATAATTAATTAAATTAATGAAGTAATTAGAGGTTAATTACTATATTTGATTAAGAATAGTTAATTTGTGAATTAATTACTTGAATATAATTAAAGGATGATTAATCAAGGGTGATTAATCAAGAATGATTAATTAGTGGTTAATTAATTATATAATTGGTTTGTAATCAATGGTTGTATAAGCAGGATTTAGAGATTGAGGTAATTAATTTAATTTACTTTAAATTAATTAGAGATGATGTAATTAATTTAAATCATTTTAAATTAATTATATATGGTGTGATTATTAATCCTTGTTTATATATGGATGATATAGATTTCCTTGAATGGTTTGAATCTCATATATGAGATTAGTAATGATGTGTGATATGGATGCATTGGTTGCATTGTGATGATGATATGGATTATCTTCTGATAATGATAATATGGATTATCTGTGGTGATGATTATCTATTGTGATGATGCGAATTATCTATCTATGTGTATATAGATAATTAAATTGAATTGTTTTAAATTTAAAACAACTTGGACCTAAAAGATGGCGTTTTGGATTCGATGAGACCGGGATAGGGTTTCCATATTTTGGCATCCGAAAACCACATCGATCCAAATTAACGATACGTCGTGAATCTCAAGTGTAGATGAAGATTCAGAGTGCAAGAGTTATCGTCGTTAACTCTGTGAGTGATTCCAAAATGAGTGTAACGAGATAATGCCTTCGGTTTCGTTCGCACCCGGAACGAACTTGTATGGATTGAATGCTTTTAGAAATCGTCAGGTGGACGATGATCATTCTAAGAGATGTGTTCTCTAAAGGTAATCGTAGCCTCAAGCCTCATCAACCGAGAATGGCTAAAACAGGGGAGGTGCAGCAAGGCTAGGTGGGTCATGCCCGTTTCAGGACAAGATTTTCCCCTGTCTAGAAGTCCCTTTTTATTCGGCTGTGTGGGGCGGTTGATTCGCGACAACTGTCGGGGTTGTCTTGTTCAGGACTGTCCAGTAAGGGATGGTTCCGGTCTTGTGTTGCAAGGGAGTTAGGGTGGCTCCTCGGTATGGTGATCTAGGCCGCGTACCGTGACGGGCGGTACCCCAGTAGCCCTACCATTGTATGGAATCCAAAATCCAAAAAGTGTCGTACGTATTAGTTGTGTCCAACTATATTGGAACGTGAGATGTAAGCATTCCGGTTATTTTTGTATTTTACTTGAAAACCCTAGACACTATTATAATATCACTGGATTTCCTATTAAATGTTTTGGTTAGCCTAAGGTAAAAATTTACTCGTATTTATGTGTGGGAAGTCTTACGTGATACCTTTCTTTTTAAAGGTTTTTCAAAAGTTAAGCAACTTTAACCTGTTACTCACACCTGACCCATGTCTGACCCAGAGTTTATTTCTGTTTGTCTTAAACTCTTAGGTACTCAAATTTTTACGAGTAGCCAAGGGATTCAGGTTAGCTTTGATGAATTATGGAGGAGCAAATGGAGCAGGAGGCTTCTACGTTATAGTTATATAGTATTCCGCTGTGTTGGTATCTCTAAGTCGTTGTTTGAGTTGTTTTGTACTGTGTTGTAATAACTAGACAGGAGTTAATAACTGTCTAGTATGAGATGCATAATCTGTATAACTCTGATAGTTGTTGTATATCTATGTAATACTTTTGTTATTAATATAATTTGTTCATTCCGCTGTTGAGATTCTGTTGTTGTTTCTTCTTTTTTCTCTTTCTTTCTCTTTCTATCTCTTTCTTTCTTAATTCATGAAACGTCTTTCTGGTTAGTGGAAGATAGGTCGTGACAATAATAATCAATCATAAAGGTAAAACATACCATGAAACAAGTTAAGATAAGTATCTCTAATCTTGCTCTCAGTTTCCTAAGTAAGTCTCTTGTCGTCACTCTTAACTAATGTGACAGTCTTGTTCCTTAGTCTCTTCTCATCTATCGTGACTGTAAGAACTGGTTTTCTAGCTATAGTCAAATCTGGTTCCACTACTAATTCATCTAACCCAGTCGGTGCTATAGTAGTCTCTGGATCTCGAATACACTTTCTTAGATGAGAAACATGAAATTCATTATGGACTCCTACCAAACTATTTGTTAACTATACTCTATACGCGAGTTTCTCAGTCCTTTCTAATTGGAAATGGTCCAACGAATCTCGGTGTCAATTTTCCTTATTTTCCAAAATGAATTACACCTTTCATCGGTGATATCTTGACGAAAACATGACCTCTAACTAAGAACTCTATATCTTTACGTCTTCTATCAGCATAGCTCTTCTACCTAGACTGAGCTTCCGTCAATCTGGCTCGAATGAACTAAATCTTTCATGTCGCTTCTCCAACCAAATCCAAACCAAGAACTAACCTATCCCCATCTCTAAACAAAAAATGGGAGATTTGCATGGCCTTTCATGTAAACTTCAAATGATGCCATCCTTATACTAGCCTAATAAATGATGTTATATGTAAAATCGACTAAGTGTAGATGGTCTTCCCATGATCCGTCGAAGTCTAACACACAAGCTCGTAACAAATCTTCTAATACTTTGTTAACTCTTTTCATTTACCTATCTATCTGTAGATGCTAAGCGGTGCTCATCTTGATCATGGTACCTCAAGTCTCCTGTAGATTATACCAGAACTCGCTAGTGAATAAGGAATCTTTATCATTCACCACCTCCATCTTAGCTAGACCTACAGACAACCCTTTCTCTGAGACTACATGACCAAGAAACTTTACTTCCTTCTTTCATAAATGAAACTTCGAATTTTTTTCTTTCATTTGATGCTGCCTCAATGTCCCAAGCACCACTCTAAGATAAGATTGATGCTCTCTTTCATCTTTAGAGTATGTCAAAATGTCATCCATGAATACCAACATGAACCTATCCAAGTGCTCTCGAAAGAATTGTTTCATCAAATCTACAAAGAATGCTAGCACATTAGTTAGTTCGAACTGCAATTTTAACCATTCGTACGATCCATATCTGGTTCTAAGCGCCACTAAAGGAATACTAACCTCAACCACTCCTAGCTGATGGAGCCTTTTTGCCAAATCCAACTAGGAAAATAATTTGGGTGCACTCAACTTGTAGAACAAATCGTCAATTCTGGGTAACAAATATCGATTATTTATCGTCTTCTCGTTTAACTTACGATGATCAATACATAACCTTAACGATCCATCTGGTTCCTTTGCAAACACTACAGTTGCTCCCCACGGCAAATTGTGTGGTCTGATATAATTCTTTCCTTCCAAATAGACCAACTGCACCTTTAGCTCCCCCATCTCAGCAGTGCCATTCTACTTGGCAGTCCAATACCGGTTCTTTTCCTCGTACTGAATCTATCTGAAACTCAATAGCTAATTTTGGCGGCAGTCCTACAACGTCTTCAAAGAAATCTATGAATTATCCAATAACGAAAACATGATCTTGTCTTTTGCCTCTACAACACCCGACAAAGCGTTAACCTAAAAACTAGGGTATTTTGTGGAGTATATATCAGGTCACTATAGTCAAGGTGTTTAAGTGATATTTTCCTCTCATAGCAAAATATCCCAGCATCGTATTTACTTAGCCAGTCCATACCTAAAATAATTCCGAGCCCTATGATATCAAACACATGTAAACTGCAAGAAAAGACATGACTTGAAAATTCAAACTCTAACTTGTCATACTTCATCCCAAGTGTCGCATATCCTCCTATCGAATTAGCAACCCTAAAGGAAGTAACTAGGTATGAGGGTTCTCGGTTAAGCTTATCTACCAAATAATGAGATATTAAAGAATGTGATGCACCGGTATTAAATAGAACTCTAACTGATACACCATGAATCAAAAGAATACCTCCCAACATAGTTTTTCCTTCTCCTCTACCGTTGGTCTTGAAGTAGCTGGTTCCAATGCAAACATCTTGACTTTTCCATCTTTGGCTGGCTCCTTACACTGGTTCTTAAAATGTCCAATTTGATCACAACTGAAGCATCTCGCTCCTTTCTTATCAGTAGCTTTCTTCCCTTTACTTGTTCGGCACTCATAAGCATAATGCCCCTCTTATCACACTTGTAGTAGATAACTTCCGCATTTCCCTTCTTGGCAGCTTCACACTTCTAAGCTCCCTTTTTATGGAAAAACTTCCTCTTCTAGTTCTACCCTCCTTGAGCTCCCACTCCTTTATTACCTTCAACAGAAGAAAGCATCTCTTCCTGCCTAAAATCCATTTCAACACTACATCACACTGTAACAACCCTGTATTTTGTGATTATTTTTAATTGTATATTTTAATTATTTTAATTTAATTTTGATTTAAAAACTTATTTTTTTTAAGTGATTAATTTTTTTACTTTAAATATTAACTTTAGTTTTGATATGAATTATCATTCCAAAGCATGACTAAAAAGAATATTTTCCAAAAAGTGAATTTTGGTCAAAATAATCAAACTATGACTTTTAATTTAAATTTTTAAAAGTATGAAAATTTAAATTTTATCTTTTATTATGAAAGTACATAAAATTTTAAGAACACTGCTTTTCATTTCGTTGAAAATGGATTTAAATTGTAAAAGTTATACTGTTTTCAATATTGTGTGTATATTGGGTTATTCAGCAATAGTCTTTATTTTTAAATTGTATAAATGACATTTTTTATTTGATATATCTTATTCTAACTGGTATATTTGTGTTATATTATGTATATTTTGACTTTTAAATATTTTTAAGATGATAATAGAATTTTTTTCAAAATTTACTGTATTTATTTCCTATTTTAAAGGTTGTTTCTATTTTTCTTCCATTTTCTTCATCTAAACTATATTTAAATAAAAATTTATATATTTATTTTGTGAATGCATTTTTTATGTTATTATATTTATTTATAAATATTTTTCAAGTATATAAAAATTTTCCAAGGTCCATTGCATTTATTTTCAAATTTCCTAGCCTAGTTTATGTTTTCTTTGCTATTTCCTTAATTTAATTATATATAATTAAAATTTAGTATTATTTTATACATTCACTTTTATTTGCTGTGTTTTACTTTATTAATATTCATTTTTCATGTATTTAAATTTGAATAGATTTTTCAAAGATTATTTGAGTTGTTTTCAATTTTAAAGCCTAGTTTGCAATTTTAAGCCATTTTCTTAATTTAAATTCTATTTAATTAAAATTTAATTATTTATTTTAGATATTTATTCGTATTTCTGATTTGTTATCTTTACTTCTTAGTTTATATGTATTTATAAAATTACAAAAGTATATATATAGGAATTTTGAAAGGTTTAAAGGCTAAGAAACGTAAAGTCGTTTCACCGTTTCTTTTACCGTTTCTTTTGTTATCAATGCCTCTTTTATTTTGACCGTTCTTTTCCTCATTTTTACCAGCCGACTTCCTCTTATTTTCACGAGTTTCAAAGCTTCACAAACCCTAAAAATTCATGGCCTCCATCTTGCAAAAAAAAAATTAGGTAAATTCCTCTTTTCTTTCTACTTTTTCTCCTATTTCTATGCAAATTTGCTTTGCTTTCTCCCCTGATTAGAGCGGCTTTTCCTCTTGCTCCACGGCCACCACCTCCTTCCATCTCTTCTCGACCATCAACATCATCTATCCCACCAGCCATGACCAAGGCCGAACCCCCTTGATAGCCAAACTCTTCCAAATACAACCTAGATGCCTAGATCCATGCTTTGTTGACCACTTTTTGCTCATCCACTTCAACCACCACCCAAACCACCACATAGCCGCCGCCACTCCTTTGACCTGACCACGGAACACCCACTCACACCTCTTCCCAGTCATGATGCACCACAGGCCGAGCCCACTGCCCAAGGCGAGCCCTTGTTTTGACTAAAAACTACCTAGTTGCCTTCAATCCTACTTCACCTCCTCATGAATAAAACTCCACCTTGTCTTGCCCTGAACACGAGTTATGTTAGCCCAAACCAGACCCAAACCTTGACCATATCTGAACCAAATCAGACCCTACGCCATAACAAACAGTAGAGAAGGCAAAGCAAAAGACTGCGTAGTCGTATCTCCTTTTATTTCAATGTTATTGCATTTTAAAGTCGTATTGAATTTTGTTGTTTTGATTGTTTGTTTTGGGTTGTACACAAGAGTTGTAGATTTGATTCGCTCTCCACTCATGTCCATAGTCTTGTCATCGTGCTTTTGTTTCCATTGTGTCATTGGTCTTGATATCTCCAGCACAAAGAGGTGAGTAAATCTCACCAGATGTTTATACTTATACAAATGTGAATTGACACCCTGTGAATTAGTAGGACTATATTATCATGTTATATATGCTTATATTATTATCATATGATGTTCACTCTGTTATTACACTTATTTTATTATATGTTACTGTTATTTCATGCTATTCTGTTTATTTTATCTGTTCATCACACTGCAAGTTCCCTTTAGATTCACTACAAGAAATTGCACTTTCAACTGCATTAGTAAACAGCGTTTTCTTTGTAACTGCTGACAAAAGAATTTTGAAAAGTAAAAATTAGAAACCTGAACGCTGTTTAAACAAACCCAAATCATTTTGGCAATTTTTTCATTACGCGGTTACTTTGCCGCCTTCCTTTCTTCCACTTCAACCTCACTCCACGTGAAAGTAAAATCCTAAATTTTCTCATGATATTTAAAACTGATTAAACAAGAATCTCCCATGAAAAATCATTCCTCTCTTAACCTCTCATGTAATATTCGGTAAACTTGAGCCCCAATTCCCTTTGAATCCATCATTGGCAATCACTTGAGCCCTAAAGCCCCTTCAGTCCGTTATTGGCAGACACAAGACCATGAATCTGATTTAAAGTCCACTCAATAAAGAAGACTGCCTCACTCAAGAATTCCTGGACGATTTTCTTTAGAAACCAAATTTGAGTAATTTATTTGATCTTTAGATGCAACATTTGAATTTGCTTCTTTTTTGTTATTATCATGTATAATACTGCAGTTATGCTTGCAAGTTTAGAGAAAAATGATAGGTCTTTGTATTGCAGGGTTAATCAATAATCACCAGTTTTGTTTTAAAATGGTTAGCCAAGATTTAATCGTTGCTGGTTTTAGAATCAGTGTTTTAATCGTTGGGGATCTGTTGGCTGCATTCAATGATGCAATTAAGGATGGAGTTTGTTTGTCTAATTATCTTACAGTGCATCAATTTATATTTGTTTTGGATAAAATACAGACTTTTGGAGAACACGAAGAGCTATGTATGTGAAGTGATAGTGATCGTTGTCGATCATCTTGGAATGGTATCTTCTAACATCGAGCAGAGATTTAACACTTACAATAACGCTTCTCGAACTGAGCAAAGAATAACTGCCTGAGACAGAGAATACTTTCATGTCAACAATATACTTTTGGCCTGGACATTTCTTCTCTGCTATTGAGTGCTAAGTTCTCTAGACATCAGTGTCGTTATGTTTTGCCAGGTAAAGATATCTTCTGTATTAAATTCTTACTTAAAAAATTGTTGATTGTTAATGCCATTCTTCTTTGAATAGCGACTAGTACTAATCAACAGAAGGCAGAGAAACTCGGTGAACCTTCAGGGTACATTAACATCAGTAGTTAATTTTTTCTTTCATTTTCTAAGTATTGAAGCATACATATAAAGTAACATGTCAAATTTGGCAATAGGGTTGATCCTGTTCATGATGATAATGGTACTTGTCTGGGCATTAAAGATCAGTGTGAAATTGTTACTACTCAACTGCCATTTGATGCTAATACTGTCATTAAGCCCCAAATAGTTACACAGTCCAATACTGGTAAGAATTTCTTAAATTTGAACATAATCTGAGTAATTTTAAAATGAGATAGATGAGATTTAGATACTTCTTTCTTACTGTTTGATTAAGATATATAATTTTTAGGAACTGAACTTTCTACTACAGTTCCAATCTTCAAGCTTTCAAGATCATTGAAGCAATTCAACACCGGTTCTTTTGATTTTCTCACAGAGGTTTGATAGCTCAGTTTGCAAGAATCATCATGCTTAGTTTCTATTGTCAGTGTAAACTAAATTTGACCAATGATTGATTGCAGAATGCACTTATGCCTGGAAGTGGTAACCATAAGAAGAGATCTTCCTCTGGGAGACGTATTCTTTCATTTCTCAGAAACAGAAAACCCAGTGAGTGAAAGCATTTATAGTGTATATTCATATAACTGTCGACCTGTAAAATGCATATATGTTGTTCTAATTTGTTACGATGTATTGAGCATAAATGCAGTTCATGTACTGTTATGTACATTCGTAAGGCTTGCACGAAGTAGAATATTATCTCCAAGTGACACAATAACAATGACTAAATATAATTATGATTAGCATAAATCTTATGTATCAAAGTGTTTTCTTCTGTTTCCGACTAATCCAATTTATCCATTTATCTTTTATGATGATAAACGATGAAATCATTTGATTGACTATATATATGAACACACCAGATTGAACCGAAAATAGGGGGAACAATAATGGAATGAAGCTGATGCCATCTGAATTATGATTCAAGTAAAATGCTAAAGTTGTTCGGTAATGCAATCCAATGATGATTCCTTCATACAAATTTACAAATGTAAAAAAACAATAATTTCTTCATTATTGCTCCCCTGTTCAGCAATGAGTCCGAAATCAGTAGCTATTAATCAAATTAAGTCGAGGTCACTCTGAAAATAAGGAAATAAAGAGATCCTAATGAGTAGTAAAAGAATGTTCCTTTTGAATGCGTGAAATAACTTCCAAAACATGAACCAACCACACATTGCCATCCAACTCCATATATGTTATCAAATTCCTGTAACAAGCTCATATTACATAATAGAAGAAAGCTATAATCATGCAGTCATATACAAAGTATGGTATACGTAATGTTAATGAAATGTAGTGTAGTGTACTTTTTTTATATAGAAGGCAATTCTTCTATAGTCCAGGACATCGAAAAGGTCTAGAGCTTTATAAGCAAATGACATTGCTTGCAACTGCATTTCTTCATCCATGTCTGTATCACTGATCAATGCTTTTCCTTCCAACATCCCTCTCTACTTAAGGTTTGTATTTGTAATTGTAATATACTGAACGTATATATCATGTAAGCTGGATTAGCGTTGTTTACGTTGAGTAATATCACATTGCAGATGAGTGGAGCTACTCTATTGAACCTATGATTGCTGACATCTGATATTTGGGCAGTGCTTATTCGAATTTTCTTTTATAAACAGCAGGTATTCATTCTTCACTGTGATATTAATTATACTGCCATTTATTATGTATTGATGTATGCTTATATTCATACAATTTACTGCATCCAGGTTGATTGGTTATACTATTTTGCATTTGCAATTGTTACTGTTGGATTAATCATTTACTCTTTGAGGTATGCACATTTCAAACTTATTACTCTTAAATGAGAACACAACCTCATTATTACAGTTTTATTCTGATTTATGTGTCATCAAGACGATTCTGATTTATGTGTCATCAAGAGGAAATGCTTTGTTCAAGGTAACTATCTTTTATCTTAAACATACATAACAATTTTCTTGATCTCTTACATTCATATTTTATACATGTTGCAATTAATCTTGTGATAATAACAGTCATCACATACTTGCCTCTGTCCTCAGCTTCAACATCCCCTGCACAAACTTCCTCATAACCTTGCCTTTCGCCATTGCCTCACAGCATATCATTTCCTTCAACACTTCTACAACTTTCACTGTTCATACAACAAAACTGCTTCAAACCACTGCTTCATTCTCTATATTGCAACGTTTCCACTTACTGCTTCATACAACAACTCAAACCACTGCTTCACAAAAATCCACTGCCTCAAACTGTCAACCACGCAACATACCGTTAATACAAAAACTTCCTCATCCCTCTGCTACACACTTCTCTACACCAAAAATTGCCTCATCATACCATTTCATCCACCTTACTGTCAAAAACCATAACCCAGCCTCGTCAACTACCATCCCACATAATTTAACCATCTGCAACCTACCACTGCCCTACCTGTGATACCATCATTTTCTGCCTTTAACCACTGCTGCTCCATACACTCAGCCTCATCGCAGCTGAATCACCATCAAACCACCACCAACATAAACTGTGCACATATACTTTCCACAACCAATATACATCACTACTGCTCCTCCTTACAAAATTCCTGCCATACCATCCCAGTGCATTTTAACAACTACTCCACCTCTATTGCCTACTAAATACCTCACTACTTCAAGCAAACTTCACCAAACAGCAACAACCATTCACAGTGCAACCATCAACAGCCACTCCTTCACACATCACAACACCTTCAAACGGATAACCACTGTTACAATAGATTGGAAATTATTTGTAATTCTACATATTCACACCTTTTTTAATCACCATTTCAAACACATTTATTTCTGTTTTATATTTTTTAATACAGATTTTAGATTGGCTGTTAGAAGATAGGATTTGTTTACGGATAATGGGAACATTAATTTTATTTTTCACAATATTACTATCTATTACAAATGGTTATATAATTTAATGGAGTGGAAATCATAGATTTCAATCAGTGTTACACTGTACACTGGTATAGCTCTACCCTAATGGTCAGTAACAGCAGTAGTTTCATAATATTTGATTTAATGCTGGTTGCCCAGGTTTTAGTAAAGATAACAAACAAAGTAACTGTTATTGGGAGGTTCCAAATTTGTGTGCATATTAATTTGCAATTTAAGATATTGGTAGTGATGACTATGCGGGTGGGTGCTGTCACTCACGATCGAGGCTGTCAACGTTTGGTAAGAACAACTCCATAATGGTAACATTTTTTTCAATGAATACCACTGCTGTATATATAATTATCTATCTACAAGTTTCTTCTATCCTACATAGCAAGTTTTGTGTTGCTGTCAGTTGGTTCCGGCAGAAGTAGGAGGGAAGGGAGAAGTGATATGCTGCAGGTTGTTGGAGATGTGGTGGAAGTAGACAGTAGAAAGGAGTTTGATAGGGTAGTTGCAACGTTGAACAGTGGGGAAGTAGATGGAGATGGTCAGATTGTATACGTATTGAAAGTTAATGCAGTGGTCTGTTTATAGTTGCAAGCACTATGATGATGAATAGTTTGTGATTTCTGCTGGGGGTGAAGAAGTGGGAATGCTTTGGTTTGTGGTCTGTGTGAAGTCTGGTGAAGGGAGAAATGACCAGAAATGTTAAGTTTGATGGTTTTAGTGTTTTCAAGGAGCAGAGGGGTGGATTTGTTTGTGGTGCTTGAATGTAATTTGTTTGTGATTGGGCTTTGTCCTTTGATGTTGATGAATATAAGGCAGCAAGCATAGTTTGATAACAAGTCAGAAAGGGGCTGACAGATTGAGATGGTGGTTTGAACTGAATGAAGGGGATGGGAACAGTGTTGTTTGCAAAGTGAAGGCAGCAGGAAGGCAACAGTTGTGAATGGCCAGAGTACATACTACTTATAGGACACAGCATGTACATACTACTCTCTTATCTTCCTGATTCATGTTTTGTATGATCTATATTTACATGCCTTGCTTTCCTGCTTTTGATAGATTTGGCACTCATTTTTTTACTACTAGATACTAATTCCCAATCTTGTTCATTCCTCACTGTAGATTCCTGTCACCAGCTACATTTTAAGAGATTCACTCAAGCTAAAGTCCAACTATGCGGATATGGTTGTAGGCATTTGGTACGGACTTACTGTATTGATATTATATTTTTGTTTAACAGAATTTGTGGCAACTTGGTTTACTTTGTTATTTTTGTTTATGGATATTATTGAAACTTGGTTTATGGATGTCTTTTGTTTATTAATATTATCTTAACTAGTTTATGTAATTAATTAATAGTTATTAAACATGTTATATTTACTAGTTGCTTGAATATACTCAAAATATAGTTCTGGAATATTCAAAAATAGAGTGGAATATTAAAGCTGTTATATAAATAGAAGACAGCGTTTGATTAATGCTGTCAATGAAGAAACAACAGCGTTCAATTCGTGCTGTAATTATCTTTAAATAGTCAATAACAGCGTTTAGTACATGCTGTCGAAATAGTTGATGATTCAATAACAGCGTTTATAAAATGCTGTTGTAAACAGTTAAAGTAGAATTAAAACATCTCCGACAGCATGTTTAAAAACGCTGTAAAAACATTATTGACAGCTTGTAAGAAACGCTGTCAAAGTGATGTTTCAACAGCGTTTATCAAAAAGCTGTTGTAAGTTCTGTATATACGACAGCATGTCGTTATACAGCGTTTGAACTAACGCTGTTGTATCTTATTACAGCGTTTATCAAACGCTGTTAAAAGCCTTTTGTGGTGTAGTGATTAGAATCACTATGGGTTGAAATGATACATACCCGAACGAACTTTAGAATAGGGAAAAATCGTTATGGGCTGAAATGATAGGCTTGAACGGTTTTATTTAATTTACTTTAACTTGGGATTGAGGGTTTGAAATGATAAAACCCGGATTTTCTTTGTAAATTACGGGTTGAAATGATATATTACCCGTATCATTTTTCCTAGTGTAGAAAATTATATACAGGCCCGTAGTTAAAATATGTTTTTCTAAAAAAATTAAAAATATTTTATAAATTTAATTATTATAATATTTTGATTTGAAATTTAATAAAAATATAATTTTTGTAAAGTATTATTGATTTTCTGGAAATCTATAAGTTAAATAATTTATGGAAAAGTTAGAAAATATGAATGTAAGTTATTTTGGAAATTTTGACTTAATTTTTAATGGAATTTAAATAACTTTGAAAATATGATAAATTTATGATATTTTGAATTTTAATTAATTTAAAATGATTTTATAACATATTAATGATTTTGAATAAAGTTAAAATGTGAAATGAATGGATATTTTAAGTTGAAATTTTGAAATATAACTAAAATTGGAAATTTATGAAATTGACTTAAAAGTGAACTTTTAGTTAAGTAAATAAAAATAAAATTAAGTTATATTTGAGAATTTGAACTTAAGTGTTAAGTTGAAATTTAATGTAATGAATTTAAAATTTAACATTGCATTTTAATAAGTGAATTATTATTAAATCTTGATTTTTGAATGGAAATTTAACTTTGTAAAATCATGAACTTGAGGAAAATTAAATGATGTTTATAAATGTGAAAATGTATGATTTTATAAGTTAAAAATGTTTTAAATAAAAATATAATTGGTTGAGAAATTATATTGAATATTTGAAGTTAATTGACTGCATTTTTGAAATGCTATTAATTACAATGTAAATGGTATTACAGCATTTGTAAATGCTGTAGTTGATGATAATGAACTAAAAAGCTATTGAATTAAAAACCATTATAGCAATTGTGTAAGTGCTATAATTTTTGAATTTAACTAAGTTTATTTGGAATTTAAGTAAACCCTATTATAACATTTTAAAATGTTGTCTTTTGTTAAATTGAACTGTTTTGAATGTATCTTTCCGTAGCGTTTCCTAAATGCCGCGAAAAGTGAATTTTCACTGTTTTGATAAACTTAAGTGAATAATGAACTTTGGAAGTTGAAAATTTTGGAAATTTAATAATTTAATTATTGAACATGATAACTTCATTTTTATGATTAAAAATGATTTTTTTTGAATATAAACTGTTTTGAAATGTGAATTGAAATGGTATTTTAAATTGAATGAAATGAATAATGATTTGAAATAAATGTGGTTTTGAAAAGAGATGATATTTTGATATATTAAATGACTGAAATGTGGTTTTGAAAAGATATGATATTTTGATATATTAGAATGATTTGAAAATGGAGTTTTGAAAGATATGATATTTTGATATTAAAATGATTTGAAAAGAAGATCTGAAAGATATGATATTTTGAAATGATTTACTCTTTATTTTCATAAAGATTTGGGTTGAAATGATATTTTATTTTGAAGTATAAATATTGTTTTAAAAGTTATAACTACGGGTTATAATAACGATTGGTTGTTAAAGTGACCGGGATCGGATATTGTCTTATAGCCAGCCAATACCGAAAACCACTTTAACAACTGTGTACGCGGTGGAGATTCCAAAATGAAGTAGGATGGTGGCGATGTTCTCGAGGTATATTACGTGGACCCAACTCCCGTGAGTTGGCATAAATGACTAAAACAGGAGCTATACCGGGCTGCACAAAGGGTCGCACCCTTTCACGGGCATGCTCCATCGGAAACCATTCTATTACTTTTGTGATTCGATATGTGGCGCCACTTTGATTCGGGGGTATTGTTCGAGGTGGGCGGAAGCTGCTGGCTTGCCGTCACCACTGGTCCGGGAGTGCAAACGGTGTATCCACCCTGGCATTGCCTCGCGTGCCATGTCATCTCCTTATAGCGAGCCCATTACGATCTTGGTTTTAAAGATCCGACCGCGTTAAGGTTCACCATCCCCTTAACGCTATTTTCTATATGATTATACTTTACTGATTAGACACTACAATATATAGCGCAAATATACTATATAGTAAATAATTTAACGGATCCTTAGAGGATGGACGGTCCCAAGCATCTTCTAAGTTACTTGTATCTTTGCTACAGTTCATTTGAGTTGGTTTACATTGTATAAGTATGTATGTCCTGACTCGAGTGTTTGTATTTTTATTTATGCTCGGGTCGGCCTGAGTTACTCACAGATTTGGATTTCCACTTTCTGGAGATTGGAATCGCTGGAGATTATCTACTTGTCAAGTTTCATCTTTTCAGTTCGGTTGTTCTATTCAGCTTGTACTTGATTATCATATTTAAACTTCTGTTGTACTTTATTTCTTCTGTTGTATTTTATTTAACTCTGATATATTTATATAGTAGCTTCAAGAACTACTATTTCTTTTACTTCCGCTGCATTATTATTGCTCTATGTCTGTGATCTGTGATTTTTATTTACTGCATATTCTGAGATTTGTCAAATTTTTATTTACAACGCGGTATTTTGAGCAATTCAACTCCGGCATGAGTGTCTACCTATACACTTATAATGGATGCAAATGGTTGAAAATACCTGGCCGTTACAGTTGGTATCAGAGCTTTGGTAGCTCTAGGCAAAACTCAGCATATGGAGTGAATGTGTTTACAGAATCACTTTCATTCAAGTTTGAATCTCTTCCTTTTTGACTCGATTCCTTTGAATTTTGGAATGTTCCCTACGGTTCCAAAATCCATTCGTATCCCTCACTATTCATCTTCTTTTGACTTTGGAGTATTCCATAACTCCACTTCGAATGATCTTTCTAGTGAGTCGGCAGTCACGCCAATTTCAAATTGAATTGAAAAAAAAAGGGTGAAAACTCCTTTACAATTAGCATCAATTCACCAGAGATTTATATTTATCCTTGGTTTAGATGCTAATATCTTTTGTTATTCCAAACTCTAACTCTTTGGATCGAATGTGGATTTACCCTAGAAAATTCACATCGATCTTATTATTTAAGTCACGGTTGACCCGGTTAAGGTTGCCCGCGATTTATTTAAGCTTATCCACCTCCCTACTCTGTTATTTAATCATCTTATCTTTTGTTTCCAATCTATTCTTCCAAACATTTTGAATTGTACTTGTATATCTATGTTTTGTTTTATATATTCTGTTGTTTGAGTTGTTGATGTTGAATTGGGTTTCTGATCGATTCGTCTAATCAACGTTATCGATAAAATTTCCAAAACACTTTGACAGAACAAACTGATATAATATTATTTTAAAATTTTGGTTAGTGGAATAAATTTTGATATATATGTAAATTTATGGAACTTAATAAACTGATATAGATTGATTATTTGAAGTGATAATACTTGATTTATCATTTATTGCTCTATAAATGAATTTATAAATAGTTGTTTATAAATTGATTTAGGAACTGAAATGAATTTAGAACAAGAAATTTGAGAATTTAATTTCCGATGGTTTCAAACCTTGTGTTTAATATTTTAAAAGGTTATATTATTTAAAGTATTTTCAAATAGAAATTTCTTTCCAAAGAATTTTAAGTTTAAAATTACTGCTCTTCTCATTGTCCTGGGAAATAACTTCGGTGATGACTGCAGCATCATCGACGTTCATTTTCGAGTTTCGAAGTGAAGAGACTGTTCTGTGGTCTTGCTACAGCTTTGTTTTGGGAATTTAAATTGATTTGAATTTCTAAAATATGACTTGATTTATAATATATATAGATATATGATTTAAATTTGATTTGATAAACTATGTACATACCTTTAATTATCTCTAAATGGTTTGAAGAAATCGGAAATTTAAATCTTAAATTTATTTCTAAAGAATAATTTCAATTATAAAAAATAAAATCAAAATTTTTGAATAAATGATTTAAGCTTGAAATTATTGAATTGAAAAGTTTTATTTGTATAATATAATTGCATTCAAATATAACTTACCTTGACTTCAGAAGTTAACAATGTAATTTGGATAATATACAATATAAAAAGATTTTATAAATAAATTTGAGTGGTTATAATAAATGTTATACACTTAAATTTTAATTATAAAATGATTAACAGAGGTAAATATAATAAAGGGTAATTGAATAACTTACAATAAAATAATGTTAAAAGAACTAAGAATAAAAGAAAGCAGTTATAATAAGTGTAAGTATGTCTAACATAAGTGGTAAATATAATGAGAGGAATAAAGAGAATTAAATTTATTAAGTACATTGTGAGTGTAATAAATGATTATTTTTCAAACCCATAGTTTTAAAAATTGTTAATTTTAGATGATTGGATAATAAGATAATGAAATTTGAGATAGTTAAGATTTATTTAACTTGTGTAAAGATTTATTCTCTATTTAAGTTGAAATTCCCATGATTTCAAATTTATTTCCTTATTTTGTTTTTCAAACTATCTTTTGTTTGTCCTTATCATCCTTATCTTGCGATAGACTGGTGTAGGCATCTTTCGATAATCTTTCTATAATCTTTAATAATCTTTTGTACTCATTTTGAATTTATTTTGCGTGCTTGTGTTCTTGATTTTGGAGAATCTTGGAAAGATCATCTCCACCTTGTTAAACTTACCTATAACAATAGCTATCATATATAATTTCATTCTCCTTGTCATCTTGTCCTAATCTTGTTTCACTCTATCTTTTTCTGTGCTTTCCCGTACCTCATTCCTTTTCGGGGACGAAAAGTTTTGAGTGGGGGAGAGTGTAACAACCCTGTATTTTGTGATTATTTTTAATTGTATATTTTAATTATTTTAATTTAATTTTGATTTAAAAACTTATTTTTTTTGAATGATTAATTTTGTTGCTTTAAATATTAACTTTAGTTTTGATATGAATTATCATTCCAAAGCATGACTAAAAAGAATATTTTCCAAAAAGTGAATTTTGGTCAAAATAATCAAACTTTGACTTTTAATTTAAATTTTTAAAAGTTTGAAAAATTAAATTTTATCTTTTATTATGAAATTACATAAAATTTTAAGAACACTGCTTTTCGTTTCGTTGAAAATGGATTTAAATTGCAAAAGTTATACTGTTTTCAATATTGTGTGTATATTGGGTTATTCAGCAATAGTCTTTATTTTTAAATTGTATAAATGACTTTTTTTATTTGATATATCTTATTCTAACTGGTATATTTGTGTTATATTATGTATATTTTGACTTTTAAATATTTTTAAGATGATAATAGAATTTTTCCAAAATTTACTGTATTTATTTCCTATTTTAAAGGCTGTTTCTATTTTTCTGCTATTTTCTTCATCTAAACTGTATTTAAATAAAAATTTATATATTTATTTTTTGAACGCATTTTTTTATGTTATTATCTCTATTTATAAATATTTTTCAAGTATATAAAAATTTTCCAAGGTCCATTGCATTTATTTTCAAATTTCCTAGCCTAGTTTCTGTTTTCTTTGCTATTTCCTTAATTTAATTATATATAATTAAAATTTAGTAATTTATTTTATACATTCACTTTTATTTGCTGTGTTTTACTTTATTAATATTCATTTTTCATGTATTTAAATTTGAATAGATTTTTCAAAGATTATTTGAGTTGTTTTCAATTTTAAAGCCTAGTTTGCAATTTTAAGCCATTTTCTTAATTTAAATTCTATTTAATTAAAATTTAATTATTTATTTTAGATATTTATTCTTATTTCTGATTTGTTATCTTTATTTCTCATTTTATATGTATTTATAAAGTTACAAAAGTGTCTATATATATATATATATATATATATATATATATATATATATATATATATATATAGGAAATTTGAAAGGTTTAAAGGCTAAGAAACGTAAAGTCGTTTCACCGTTTCTTTTACCGTTTCCTTTGTTATCAATACCTCTTTTATTTTGACCGTTCTTTTCCTCATTTTTACCAGCCGACTTCCTCTTATTTTCATGAGTTTCAAAGCTTCTCAAACCCTAAAAATTCATGGCCTCCATCTTGCAAAACAAAATTTAGGTAAATTCCTCTTTTCTTTCTACTTTTTCTCCTATTTCTATGCAAATTTGCTTTGCTTTCTCCCCTGACTGGAGCGGCTTTTCTCCTTGCTCCACGGCCACCACCTCCTTCCATCTCTTCCCGACCATCATCACAATCTACCCCACCAGCCATGACCAAGGCCGAACCCCCTTGATAGCCAAACTCTTCCAAACACAACCTAGATGCCTAGATCCATGCTTTGTTGACCACTTTTTGCTCATCCACTTTAACCACCACCATAGCCGTCGCCACTCTTCTGACCTAACCACGGCACACCCTCTCCCACCTCTGCCCAGTCATAATGCACCACAGGCCGAGCCCACTCCCTGTAACGACCCCGAATTTTTATTAATTAAAATTTGAATATTTAATTAATTTTAAATATTAATAAGTGAATTTATAAGTCGAATAAATTTTATTCGAATAATTGGATTTAATTGAATAATTAAATTGATAATTTAATATGTGAAATTATAGAAATAATTGAAAATTGGGTTAAAAATGATTGAAAATGATTTGTAAAATTTTATTATATCATATTGAAGTTAGAACGATATTTTAGAACTTTTAAAATTGAATTAAAAGTTAATTTGTGAAAATTGAATATTTTAATATTTAATCGACTAGTGAAGTTAGCAAATTTTCGAATAGTCTCAGAATTGGACGAAACTAGTTCCATTGGATCCGTAATAGTTAGTTATTAACGGATTTCAATTTTCATAGCAATCGGAGTTTTCGTTTGATCGTGGCAGCTCGAAACGCATCGAAATTGTTTTAATATTAATTTGGCGAGTTAAAATAGCCATTTTTCAAACTGTCTCGGATTTCGACGAAACCAGTTTCATCGAATCCGTAATGTGATATTATTGTAGGGTTTCAAATTTCGTGTCAATCGAATTTATCGTTTGTCCGGTGCAAGCTAAAACGCCCAGAAATTCGTTTAATCGGTTTAATTTTAAATCGAACGTTTATTGCCATAACTCGCACTGATGACCGAATTAGCTTCCAAAACATGTTCCATTGCGTCCGGAATGCGGGATAAACCCTAGAAACGCCAGTCACCGCGCGTAAATCGGAGTTTGGAAATTCCGGAATGAATAGTGTTCGATAGATTTCTATAAATAGCCCCCTCTCTTCACAAAAAAAATAAGGTTTAAAACCCTAGCCGCCTCCAATGAAACCGAAGGCCAAAAATCAATATCCTTCTCCCCTCAATTACTCTCAATCCGTCAACGATTATTCGGAGTGTTCAACATGAAAGGTGTAGAGCATCACGCGATCTTGCTATCCAACGGTCATGATCGCGTTTGGGTTAGCGGATCAACGACAATTTGTGCTCAAAGCTTCGCCGTTCGCGCACGAAAATAGAGGAGGAGGGGTGGCCGAGTTTGATGGTGGTCATGCCGTGGGTGAATCTCGGGTAGGCGAGCGTTTCGGCGGCTCCTAATCGACCTAGAAGCGTTTGTACGGGGTGCGACAATTTCATGATGAAGGTGGCAATGGGTTTCGTGGTCTGGAAATAACGAAGGGGAAGAAGCATTTGAACGCGGCCGAGATTCAAGGGCCAGAATGAACGGTCTTGATTTCATAAGGTTTAAAAATAATAAAAATAAATTGTAAATTGGATTATTATAATTCGTGCAAACTTGAAAATGCTATATCTCGGTCATACGAGGTCGGAATTCGACGAAACAGGAAGCGTTGGAATCGTGCGGCCGAGCACTACGCGATGCAACTGGATTGGAATCGTTTGGAGCTAGTGAAAATTTCAGATAAAATTAAACGCGCGTTTAATTTTATTCGAAATAAACGCTAGAAATTGAAATCAAGGTGAGAACTTCTCACTCAATCGAATCGGTTTCGATTTTAATTTTAAATAGTTATGTTTAAAATATTTGAATGCATGTTTGAATGATGATTGTTATCTATTGATTGTTAAAATAGACATTATGCGGCGTTAGTAAGCGGAGGTTATTTATCAAAAACATATACCGCGAATATTTCACAGTATAGTGAAATTGGTATTATTTATGTACTTGGAATTGATTTCCCGCATTGTATAGCGGATGAGACCCTATTGCGCCGTCTATTAAGCGGATAATATTTTAAATCCCATATACCGCGATAATTCCGTACTAGAGCGGAATTGGTATTGCGCTAATGTTTGTGGATGCAGCGAAACAGGTTGGAGGGATCCAACAGGATTCCTCAACTGCATTGATTTATTTACAGATATTTTGATATTTGTTGATTATCATATCGATATATGATATTTGGATGTCGTGATTGACTATTTGGTGTTGCTGCATCATCGGATCCATTTCTGGAGTTTTAAAATAATGATTTTTTGTTTTAGAAGGGATTTTAAAGTGATTTTCAAATGTATACGTTTTATTAAATTTTGAATTGTTAAAATAAACAAACGTTAAAATTTTATTTTCATAAAAGTTATGATTTTTGGAAAATAATGCTTAAGTATGATTTTGAAGTATATAAGCTTTAAATAACGATTTTTAAGTTATTAAAAGAATAAAATTGTAACGACCCAGAATTTTAATAATTAAAATTTGAATATTTAATTAATTTTAAATATTAATAAGTGAATTTATAAGTCGAATAAATTTTATTCTGAGTTATTGGATTTAATTGGATAATTAAATCGATAATTTAATATGTTAAATTATGGAAATAATTGAAAACTGAGTTAAATATGATTGAAAATGATTTGTAAAATTTTATTTTATCATGTTGGAGTTAGAAAGATATTTTAGAACTTTTAAAATCGAATTAAGAGTTAATTTGTGAAAATTGAATATTTTAATATTAAATCGACTAGTGAAAATAGTAAATTTTTGAATAGTCTCAGAATTGGACGAAACCAGTTTCATTGGATCCGTAATAGTTAGTTGTTACCGGATTTCAATTTTGGTGTCAATCGGAGTTATCGTTTGATCGTGGCAGCTCGAAACGCATCGAATTGTTTTTAATATTAATTTGGCGAGTTAAAATAGCCATTTTTCAAACTGTCTCGGATTTCGACGAAACCAGTTTCATCGGATCCGTAATGTGATATTATTGTAAGGTTTCAAATTTCGTGTCAATTGGATTTACCGTTTTTCCGGTACAAATTAAAACGCCTAGAAAATCGTTTAAATCGGTTTAATTTAAATCGAACGTTTGTTGCCATATCTCGCACAGATGTCCGAATTAGCTTCTGAAACCTGTTCCATTGTGTCCGGAACGCGGGATAAACCCTAGGAACGTCAGTTTCGGCTCGTAAATCAGAGTTTAGAAAACCCGGATGAATGGAGTTCGATATTTCCTATAAATAGACCCACATTTCACAATTTTAAGAAAAAAAAATGAAACCCTAATGAAAACTGCAGCCGCCGCCATCTTCACATTCAAGGGCCGAAATCTTCCCACCTTCCCCTCCAAATTTCTTCAAATCTACTCACAATCATCAGAAACTTTCAACTAATGAATCATCGAGCTCGATGAGAGCTTCAAGTTGAACGGCTATGATCGAGTTTTGTTGAGTAAATCGATGGGATTTTGGCCATGAAGACCGGCCGTTCGGCCTTGAATTGCGTGCAACATAGGTGACCGAGCTCTATGAGCTTGAGGCCGAACCTACAGCAAGCGGAGGGCTTCAAGATGGTGAGGGTATGATGAAGTTTCGTCGAGTGTTGGAGTTGTAAATTTAAACCCTAGATTCAGTAAATGGGTTCGGCTATACAGAGATGTTCACGCGTTTGGGAAGAGGAAGGGGAAGAGCATGGGTGCGGTCATGATGAAGGCACCAGGAATCTAACGGCTGTAAATTGTTTAGGTTAAAATTTTTAAATATAGTTGTAATTTTAATTATAAAAATCGTGTACAAACTTCATACACTCATATCTTTTTCATACGAGGTCGAAAACGCGCGAAACCAGTTGCGTTGGAATCGTATGGACGAGCACTACGCGATGAAAATGGATTGGAATCGATTGGAGTTGGTGAGAATTTTGGGTAAAATTAAACGTCCGTTTAATTTTATTCGAAATAAATCGCTAAAACGAAATTGAAATCAAGGTGAGAACTTCTCACTCAATCGAATCAGTTTCGATTTTATTTTAAATAGTTAGATTTAAAATATTTAATGCATGTTTGAATGATGATTGTTATCTATTGATTGTTAAATTATACATTATGCGCCGTTAGTAAGCGGATGTTATTTATTAAAAACATATACCGCGAATATTTCATAAACAGTGAAATTGGTATTATATATAATAGCAATATATATATATTGGCATATGTATATATTGGAGTTGTTGATTTCCCGCATTTTTTAGCGGATGAGACCCTATTGCGCCGTCTATTAAGCGGATAATATCTTAAATCCCATATACCGCGATAATTTCGTACTGGAGCGAAATTGGTATTGTGCTAATGTTTGTGGATGCAGGAAAACAGGTTGGAGGGATCCAACTGGATTCCTCAACAGTTTTTATTTGATTTCAGATATTTTGATATTTGATGGATTATCATATTGATATATGATGTCGTTGTTGTCGTGATTGACTATTTGGTATGTAGCATCATTGGACCAAGTTTTGGAATTTTAAAATGTTTTTAAAGTGATTTTTGAAAGTATAAGTTATAAAATATTTTTGGAATTGATCCATTTTAAATAAATAAACGTTATAATTTTTAAAGTTATAAAAATTATGATTTTGAGAAATACGATTAAAGATTTATTTTTGAGAATATGATGCTAATGATTTTATAAAATAGTTAAATCCGAATTTTTGAATTTATTGTGAAAAGTTTAAATATAGGATTTATAAAATTTGATTATTTTATAAATCAAAATGGTGAAATTATAAAGGAGATTAAAGATGTTTTAAAAGAATAATATAAATTGATTTATATAAAAAGATTTATAAATTGATAATTTATAAATTAAAATGTTGGAATTATAAAACGAGTTTTTATAAGTGTTAGAATGGATTATGAATGAATTTCATAAATGAATGAAATTCATAGAATTATAAACGTTGAAGTTATAAATGGAATTTTATAAGCAGTAGGTTTATAAAATTTGAAAAGTTAATTGAAGAAAGGATTTTTGATTAAATGAATCTTATAAGTTATAAGATTTATGAATTGGGATGTTTAAAAGAACGATTCTTGTAAACAAATAAATTATATGTGTTTAACTTATAATGTGAACTTTTGTTTTATAATTGAGTTATAAATCGAATAGGTTAATAAAGGAATTTATAAAGGAAGTAGTTATAAAATAAATAGAAATGGAATTTATAAACGTTGTTTTATAAATTCGCAAACGACTTATTTTGATAAGTAAATTGTTGAAACCTATTAATGGAGTTATATTCACATTTTTGACTGTGAATAACCCTTTGAAATAAAATGAATAGAAGTGATGAAAGTTGTTAACGTAGTATATTCACGTTTTTGAATAGTGAATAATATGTTAAAGAAAATGTTTGAATGTGGTGTTTTAAATAGAATTAAAAACAAGTTAACGATGTTTCAATTGGATTGAGATTCGAAACCATAGATTTCAACATTGATTGTTGAAATAGACGTTTTCGAGAAATAGAAGGAAATGGTGGACTATAACACTGTTGTTATAGTAAATGGTTTCCGAAAGGAAATGTTTTGTATAGAATTGGGATTTATATATCTATTTTGGTTTCGAATCCTTATACTAGTGATTTTGGGTTGTCGTAACGATGTTTTACGCAACATTCGTTTTGGCCCAAATAAATATGTTTAAGAGAATGATTTCCTTAAAGAATGAAATATATACCTAATTTCGATTTAAGTATATTGAATATTTTCCAAGTGTTGAAAATAAATAAAATTTGAGAATTACTTATTAAATAAGTATGGAAATGTTTTCCAATATAAAGTGAATATTAGAGAATTTATCTTTTTGAAGATAAATTGAAATGAATAATTGAAATTGTATATTCATAGATAATTTTAGAATATAAATTCACTATGGAATTTATAGAAAGGGGAAATTGTTTAAAAATAAATATTGATTTATTTTTGACATATTGAAATTATATATCTTGTAAAGATATTTTTGGGAAATAAATTATTTGGAAAATTATTTGGAATCTGGTGATGTTGTGCATATCCATTGATAGTTCAATAACCGACTATCAATATTTACCTTTGAATGGGTAATTGATGTGAATTGTTTGAATTTGAATGCCACACTTATTTTTGAATAAGCGCTCACTATTCGGGTTAACCGGGAAAGGACCATGGGGTCGTATAACCCATTCCGAATATGTGATACGTCGTTATGAATTGCATTTGATAACTGTTGAAGACCGAGTATTTGCGAAAGCGATAGGATGACCTGTCGATTGTCTCTGCACTGGGTAGCTCCTGGTATAGAGATTCCCTAAGTGATGGGAAATTCGATCGGGATTGTGAATACCCGGATTGCAAGGGCTTCGTGAGAAGTGCCTTCGGTTTTGTTCGAGCCCGGAACAGACTTGTATGGATTATATGTCTGACGTTACAAATTGAGATATAAAGCAGATTTATTTCAAATATATTTCTGTTGGTGGCGGAGAATTTATTCTTTTAGCTTAACACCCTTCTCTGAGACGTACGAGCTCAGAGGTTATGTAGTTGAATGTTATCAGCGATATATTCCCAATTTGGTAATGTGACATGCTGAGTGTTGCTGTTAAATGATCATTGTGTTGATTATTTGTGATAGGATCGTTTATTTGATCGTCTATCCTGGTGATCATTTCTATGATCATTTGTTGACCCAAAGCATGGCTTTTGTATAAAGTATGTTTTTGTGGACGTGACTTCGTCGAGCCTCACACCCCGTGAATGGTCAAAACAGGAAAGTTGCGGCAAGGTTATGAGGGGTAGCGCCCTTTAGGATATGTGCATTTCCTTCTGGAAAAGGGTGGTATCATGGTATGGAGCCCAGATGCTTACTCATTTCGAAAACACTTTATGATTGTGTGAATTGATTGCGAGCGCTCGGTTGAAAGGTCCCAAAGGACCGGGGGATGGCATATTCGGTCAGTTGTTACTCAGTTAGGGGTAACCCGGCCTTGTGTTGGTAGAGATCCGGTTTGGTTCTCGGGGATGTCCATCCAGAAGCATTCTCATGTGGCAATGGGAAGTTCCTTGGCCTGATCATTCGTTGGAAATCCAAAGAAACAATACGAGACTTGTACGGTTTTAGTTGTATAACCTGCTATGGAATGTGGCGGTAACCTGCTATTGAACATAGTTAGCTATAGTAGGCATAGTTCGAAATGTCTATGCTGGCTAAGATTTATATTCTACTTTCGAAATGAATTTTTCCTACACTATGCACTATTAATAATATCAAATGTTCTTTTAAATGCGTATCAAGCATCTTTGACTATCATAAGGAGAAATCTCCTCCGATTCTGCGTTCGCATCGTGTGTGTGTGCGGGAGGCCTTATGGTAGTCTCATTTTTAAAAGCATTGCGAATTGACTTTAAAAATATTCCTCTATTTTGATTTTAAAGATAAATAAACTGTTTTGAGTTCTCACACCAGTCACATGACTGACTTGGAGTTTATTGTTTTCCTTCCTAAACTCTGGGTGCCCACCAATTTCCACACGGGCAGTCAAGAGTTAAGGTTTATCAGGATATTCTGGATATTCTGGAGTTGCTGGAGGCAAGATGGATGGCATGGCGTATTACTACTATATAGTATTTCTTTTTCCGCTGCACTGTTTGTTGTTGTATATTGTCGTACACTCTGATGATATGATGTAATGAAATGTAATGTGATGTAATGTAATAACTGATATAATTCTTTGTTTAAAGATTATTCATTTATTTATTATATGTTGTTCCGCTGCGAATTGTGAGATTCTGATGTTGTTCTGTTGTTTTCTTTCCGTTCCATTTTCTATTTTCTTTTCCCTCTATTTTCTATCTTCTCCTCTCTCTTTTTCTTTCTCGTTTTCTTTTTCTTAAAACCCTAAGTGTTTGGTTTTCCGTCGTTCGATTTCTCGGCAGTCGATAAAGTGAGTATCGATGTTGAATTTTCGAAAGTCGAAGAATCGGGTCCTTACATTTGGTATCAGAGCATATGGTTAAGCGACAACCATGGTTCTGTTGGGTATTACTCATTAGAGATAGAGTCAGTAGTACTCTAGAATGAGTTTGAGTGTAATAATAGCTATGAGAGCGTATTTGTTAGTGAATATAAATTGTTTTGTATTGTGTTGACTTATCGGTTGATTGTTTATAGATTCCAGTCGATGTAGTCTGGCTAACTATCGTAGAAAGGGGTTTCTAAACTCTTAAACAAGATAAACTGACACGATATTGTTTTAAATTGGGTAAATGAAATAATTTTACTTGAGTATATTTTATATATAAAGGAATAATTTTTCAGAATTATTAAAGTGTATATAAGTTGATTGTTTAGTTGTTTGAATAATCTAAATAAAAGAATAAATTGTATAAGCAAAATGAATTATAAGAATTGAATTATAATTAAAGTAATTTACAATTGTGAGATAAACTTATATATATAAGAAGTGAAACTATATGAATATATTTGTCAATATGAGTTATAAATAAAAATGAATTTAAATTAAGAAAAACAGATAATGTTCGAAATGAAGTATAAATTAAGAGATGTTGAATGAAGTTGATATTAGTATCAAAGTAAATTATTAAAGTTAATGATAAATGTGAACTTGAGTTATATAAATGAAATTCAACTTTTGTAATTGAATTGAATAAATCAATTGAATGTTAAGAATTGATATGGAAAAATGGATGAAGTATTAATTCATTAAAAGGCTAGTTGAATAAATTGGAATGGAAATCAATTAAAATTTAACCAATTGTAAGCAAAGGAATTTGGTTGCAATTGATATACATTGGTTGTTATATGATTGTTAGTTGATTGTATATAATTCATTAAGTGTTAATGAAATTGGAAGCTAAAATAATTAAAATTCAATTGAAAGTTAAGTGAATCTTAAATAAATTGAATTTGATTTGGAAGTGAACCAACTTGAATATGAATTAGTGAATATAAACTAATGGAAAATGAATGTTAGTAAAAACATCCACTATTAATGAATCAAATATGATTTAAATTGAAAACCATTTCATTGAATATTAATGAGAATATGAATGAATATTTGTTGGTTATGGATGATAGTTGGTTGATGTTTGCATTTGTTGCCTTTACTACATTTGCTATGTTAACATATATAGTTATTATGTTACTATATGTTGTGTATTGATACTATTGTCCATATACATGATTCTCATATTGTTTGTTGAGTGTTTAGTAGGTGCGGATTGCGTTTGCTTCGCATTTGGAGCTCGCTTTCGCGCTATATTAGCCGTATATGCTTGCTAATAATAAATAAGGTACATATCTCGGATTAAATATCGTACTTTTATACTTTTTTCCCTTCGGGATGCCTCATTACTTGATGAGATGTATATTTGTGATATATATACTGTCATTTTTTTTTCGGATCGAGCCGCGCAAAGGAGACTATGGCGAATTTTTCCGAAAATTTAAGGCGTTAGAAAAAAATTTGAGAAAAATTGGAAAATTTTAAAAATTTTAACTTTGATTTGGAATTGAAAGTTAAACGATAGTAGTTGTTTTTGAAAAGATAACTAAGTATGATTTGGAAACTTAGTAAAGTTATTGTAAGAAGTTTAATTATGAATTTTGGAAAGTTAATAGATTCTGTAACTTTTCTTACTTGTTAATTTCGAGGACGAAATTCTTTTAAGGGGGGAAGATTGTAACGACCCAGAATTTTAATAATTAAAATTTGAATATTTAATTAATTTTAAATATTAATAAGTGAATTTATAAGTCGAATAAATTTTATTTTGAATTATTGGATTTAATTGGATAATTAAATCGATAATTTAATATGTTAAATTATGGAAATAATTGAAAACTGAGTTAAATATGATTGAAAATGATTTGTAAAATTTTATTTTATCATGTTGTAGTTAGAAAGATATTTTAGAACTTTTAAAATCGAATTAAGAGTTAATTTGTGAAAATTGAATATTTTAATATTAAATCGACTAGTGAAAATAGTCAATTTTTGAACAGTCTCAGAATTGGACGAAACCAGTTTCATTGGATCCGTAATAGTTAGTTGTTACCGGATTTCAATTTTCGTGTCAATCGGAGTTATCGTTTGATCGTGGCAGCTCGAAACGCATCGAATTGTTTTTAATATTAATTTGGCGAGTTAAAATAGCCATTTTTCAAACTGTCTCGGATTTCGACGAAACCAGTTTCATCGGATCCGTAATGTGATATTATTGTAAGGTTTCAAATTTCGTGTCAATTGGATTTATCGTTTGTCCGGTACAAATTAAAATGCCTAGAAAATCGTTTAAATCGGTTTAATTTAAATCGAACGTTTGTTGCCATATCTCGCACAGATGTCCGAATTAGCTTTCGAAACCTGTTCCATTGTGTCCGGAACGCGGGATAAACCCTAGGAACGTCAGTTTCGGCGCGTAAATCAGAGTTAGGAAACCCGGATGAATAGTGTTCGATATTTCCTATAAATAGACCCACATTTCACAATTTTAAGAAGAAAAAAATGAAACCCTAGTGAAAACTGCAGCCGCCGCCATGTTCACATTCAAGGGCCGAAATCTTCCCACCTTCCCCTCCAAATTTCTTCAAATCTACTCACAATCATCAGAAACTTTCAACTAATGAATCATCGAGCTCGATGAGAGCTTCAAGTTGAACGGCTATGATCGAGTTTTGTTGAGTAAATTGATGGGATTTTGGCCATGAAGACCGGCCGTTCGGCCTTGAATTGCGTGCAACATAGGTGACCGAGCTCTATGAGCTTGAGGCCGAACCTAGAGCAAGCGGAGGGCTTCAAGATGGTGAGGGTATGATGAAGTTTCGTCGAGTGTTGGAGTTGTAAATTTAAACCCTAGATTCAGTAAATGGGTTCAGCTATACAGAGATGTTCACGTGTTTGGGAAGAGGAAGGGGAAGAGCATGGGTGCGGTCCTGATGAAGGCACCAGGAATCTAACGGCTGTAAATTGTTTAGGTTAAAATTTTTAAATATAGTTGTAATTTTAATTATAAAAATCGTGTACAAACTTCATAAACTCGTATCTTTTTCATATGAGGTCGAAAACGCGCGAAACCAGTTGCGTTGGAATCGTATGGACGAGCACTACGCGATGAAATTGGATTGGAGTCGATTGGAGTTGGTGAGAATTTTGGGTAAAATTAAACGTCCGTTTAATTTTATTCGAAATAAATCGCTAAAACGAAATTGAAATCAAGGTGAGAACTTCTCACTCAATCGAATCAGTTTCGATTTTATTTTGAATAGTTTGATTTAAAATATTTGAATGCATGTTTGAATGATGATTGTTATCTATTGATTGTTAAATTAGACATTATGCGCCGTTAGTAAGCGGATGTTATTTATTAAAAACATATACCGCGAATATTTCATAAACAGTGAAATTGGTATTATATATAATAGCAATATATATATATATTGGCATATGTATATATTGGAGTTGTTGATTTCCCGCATTTTTTAGCGGATGAGACCCTATTGCGCCGTCTATTAAGCGGATAATATTTTAAATCCCATATACCGCGATAATTTGGTATTGGAGCGAAATTGGTATTTGCTAATGTTTGTGGATGCAGGAAAACAGGTTGGAGGGATCCAATTGGATTCCTCAACAGTTTTTATTTGATTTCAGATATTTTGATATTTGATGGATTATCATATTGATATATGATGTCGTTGTTGTCGTGATTGACTATTTGGTATGTAGCATCATTGGACCAAGTTTTGGAATTTTAAAATATTTTTAAAGTGATTTTTGAAAGTATAAGTTATAAAATATTTTTGGAATTGATCCATTTTAAATAAATAAACGTTATAATTTTTAAAGTTATAAAAATTATGATTTTGAGAAATACGATTAAAGATTTATTTTTGAGAATATGATGCTAATGATTTTATAAAATAGTTAAATCGGAATTTTTGAATTTATTGTGAAAAGTTTAAATATAGGATTTATAAAATTTGATTATTTTATAAATCAAAATGGTGAAATTATAAAGGAGATTAAAGATGTTTTAAAAGAATAATATAAATTGATTTATATAAAAAGATTTATAAATTGATAATTTATAAATTAAAATGTTGGAATTATAAAATGAGTTTTTATAAGTGTTAGAATGGATTGTGAATGAATTTCATAAATGAATGAAATTCATAGAATTATAAACGTTGAAGTTATAAATGGAATTTTATAAGCAGTAGGTTTATAAAATTTGAAAAGTTAATTGAAGAATGGATTTTTGATTAAATGAATCTTATAAGTTATAAAATTTATGAATTGGGATGTTTAAAAGAACGATTCTTGTAAACAAATAAATTATAAGTGTTTAACTTATAATGTGAACTTTTGTTTTATAATTGAGTTATAAATCGAATAGGTTAATAAAGGAATTTATAAAGGAAGTAGTTATAAAATAAATAGAAATGGAATTTATAAACGTTTTTTTATAAATTCGCAAACGACTTATTTTGATAAGTAAATTGTTGAAACCTATTAATGGAGTTATATTCACATTTTTGACTGTGAATAACCCTTTGAAATAAAATGAATAGAAGTGATGAAAGTTGTTAACGTAGTATATTCACGTTTTTGAATAGTGAATAATATGTTAAAGAAAATGTTTGAATGTGGTGTTTTAAATAGAATTAAAAACAAGTTAACGATGTTTCAATTGGATTGAGATTCGAAACCATAGATTTCAACATTGATTGTTGAAATAGACGTTTTCGAGAAATAGAAGGAAATGGTGGACTATAACACTGTTGTTATAGTAAATGGTTTCCGAAAGGAAATGTTTTGTATAGAATTGGGATTTATATATCTATTTTAATTTCGAATCCTTATACTAGTGATTTTCGGTTCTCGTAACGATGTTTTACGCAACATTCGTTTTGGCCCAAATAAATATGTTTAAGAGAATGATTTCCTTAAAGAATGAAATATATACTTAATTTCGATTTAAGTATATTGAATATTTTCCAAGTGTTGAAAATAAATAAAATTTGAGAATTACTTATTAAATAAGTATGGAAATGTTTTCCAATATAAAGTGAATATTAGAGAATTTATCTTTTTGAAGATAAATTGAAATGAATAATTGAAATCGTATATTCATAGATAATTTTAGAATATAAATTCACTATGGAATTTATAGAAAGGGGAAATTGTTTAAAAATAAATATTGGTTTATTTTTGACATATTAAAATTATATATCTTGTAAAGATATTTTTGGGAAATAAATAATTTGGAAAATTATTTGGAATCTGGTGATGTTGTGCATATCCATTGATAGTTCAATAAACGACTATCAATATTTACCTTTGAATGGGTAATTGATGTGAATTATTTGAATTTGAATGCCACACTTATTTTTGAATAAGCGCTCACTATTCGGGTTAACCGGGAAAGGACCATGGGGTCGTATAACCCATTCCGAATATGTGATACATCGTTATGAATTGCATTTGATAACCGGTGTTGAAGACCGAGTATTTGCGAAAGCAATAGGATGACCTGTCGATTGTCTCTGCACTGGGTAGCTCCTGGTATAGAGATTCCCTAAGTGATGGGAAATTCGATCGGGATTGTGAATACCCGGATTGCAAGGGCTTCGTGAGAAGTGCCTTCGGTTTTGTTCGAGCCCGGAACAGACTTGTATGGATTGTATGTCTGACGTTACAAATTGAGATATAAAGCAGATTTCTTTCAAATATATTTCTGTTGGTGGCGGAGAATTTATTCTTTTAGCTTAACACCCTTCTCTAAGACGTACGAGCTCAGAGGTTATGTAGTTGAATGTTATCAGCGATATATTCCCAATTTGGTAATGTGACATGCTGAGTGTTGCTGTTAAATGATCATTGTGTTGATTATTTGTGATAGGATCGTTTATTTGATCGTCTATCCTGGTGATCATTTCTATGATCATTTGTTGACCCAAAGCATGGCTTTTGTATAAAGTATGTTTTTGTGGACGTGACTTCGTCGAGCCTCACACCCCGTGAATGGTCAAAACAGGAAAGATGCGGCAAGGTTATGAGGGGTAGCGCCCTTTAGGATATGTGCATTTCCTTCTGGAAAAGGTTGGTATCATGGTATGGAGCCCAGATGCTTACTCATGTTGAAAACACTTTATGATTGTGTGAATTGATTGCGAGCGCTCGGTTGAAAGGTCCCAAAGGACCGGGGGATGGCATATTCGGTCAGTTGTTACTCAGTTAGGGGTAACCCGGCCTTGTGTTGGTAGAGATCCGGTTTGGTTCTCGGGGATGTCCATCCAGAGGCATTCTCATGTGGCAATGGGAAGTTCCTTGGCCTGATCATTCGCTGGAAATCCAAAGAAACAATACGAGACTTGTACGGTTTTAGTTGTATAACCTGCTATTGAACATAGTTAGCTATAGTAGGCATAGTTCGAAATGTCTATGCTGGCTAAGATTTATATTCTACTTTCGAAATGAATTTTTCCTACACTATGCACTATTAATAATATCAAATGTTCTTTTAAATGCGTATCAAGCATCTTTGACTATCATAAGGAGAAATCTCCTCCGATTCTGCGTTTGCATCGTGTGTGTGTGTGTGCGGGAGGCCTTATGGTAGTCTCATTTTTAAAAGCATTGCGAATTGACTTTAAAAATATTCCTCTATTTTGATTTTAAAGATAAATAAACTGTTTTGAGTTCTCACACCAGTCACATGACTGACTTGGAGTTTATTGTTTTCCTTCCTAAACTCTGGGTGCCCACCAATTTCCACACGGGCAGTCAAGAGTTAAGGTTTATCAGGATATTCTGGATATTCTGGATATTCTGGAGTTGCTGGTGGCAAGATGGATGGCATGGCGTATTACTACTATATAGTATTTCTTTTTCCGCTGCACTGTTTGTTGTTGTATATTGTTGTACACTCTGATGATATGATGTAATGAAATGTAATGTGATGTAATGTAATAACTGATATAGTTCTTTGTTTAAAGATTATTCATTTATTTATTATATGTTGTTCCGCTGCGAATTGTGAGATTCTGATGTTGTTCTGTTGTTTTCTTTCCGTTCCATTTTCTATTTTCTTTTCCCTCTATTTTCTATCCTCTCCTCTCTCTTTTTCTTTCTCCTTTTCTTTTTCTTAAAACCCTAAGTGTTCGGTTTTCCATCGTTCGATTTCTCGGCAGTCGATAAAGTGAGTATCGATGTTGAATTTTCGAAAGTCGAAGAATCGGGTCCTTACAAAATTGGTTTAAATTGGGATTTTTGAATTATTAAAAATGATGTATATAAAAGACTTATAAAATTGATATTTTATAAATTAAAAATATTGGAATATTAAAACGAGTTTTTATAAGTGTTAAAAATAAAATAAAAATGGATTTCATAAGTGAACGAAATTTATAGATTTATAAATTGTGAAGTTATAAAATGAATAGATTTTGTGAAATAGAAGATTTATAAGTAATTATCTTATAAATCGGATTTTGGCATATAATGAGAGATAAATGGAATTTGTTGATAATGAGATTTATAAATCGAAGCTTATAAATAGAAAAGGAATTTATAAACATTGTTTATGAATTCGAAATCAATTGAATTTGATAAATTGAATATAGAAGTTTATGAAAGGTAATTTATTCGCGATTTTGGATAGCGAATAAATTCTTGAAAATAAAATGTGTTGTAAATATTGAAATGGGGTTAGTGAAATATATTCACGATTTTGGACAGTGGATATATTATTGAATAAAATGGATATGTTTTGGGAAAGCGATATTATTAAAAGAAGTTGATTTTTAAAGACGTTTTAAAATGTGTTAAATATCGAAATCATAGATTTCAACATTCATTGTTGAAATAGACGTTTCGAGAAATAGAAGGAAATGGTGGACTATAACACTGTTGTTATAGTAAATGGTTTCCGAAAGGAAATATTTTGTATAGTATTGGGATTTATATATCAATCTAAATTTCGAATCCCTATACTAGTGATTTTGGGTCGTCGTAACGATGTTTTACGCAACATTCGTTTTAGCCCAAACAAATGTGTTTAAGTGAATGTTTTCCTTAAAGAATAAAATATATACTTAATTTCGATATTAAGTATATTGAAGATTTTCCAAGTGTTGAAAATGAATGGATTTGTGAATTACTTATTATTTAATAAGTATGGAAATGTTTTCCAATATGAACTAAATATTTTGGGACTTTATCTTTTTGAAGATAAATTGAAAATGAATATTAGAAATCGATTTGAAATCGTATATTCATAAATATTTTGGAATGTAAATTCACTATGGAATTTATAAAGGAAAAGGGGAATTTGTTTAAAAATAAACGTTGATTAATTTTTGAAATATGGGAGTAAATTTACGGATTTGGAACGTAAATATAAAGTAAATCGGTAAGGATTTATTTAAATTGGTTTAAATGAACCATGTTGAAATGAAAGTATTTCCGAGTAAGGGAAATGATTGAAATTTCTTTTCAAAAGTGATAGAGGATTGAAAAGTGATTTGAAAATTAGTTTTCAAATGTTTGAAGTGTGGGAAATTTTATATCTAGTAAAGATATTTTGGAAAGTAAATAATTTGGGAAATTATTTGGAATTTGGTGATGTTGAGCATGCCTATTAATAGTTAAATAATCCGACTATCAATATCTCCCTTTGAATGGGTATTTGTTGTGAATTGCTTGAATTGGATGCCACACTTATTTTTAAATAAGCGCTCACTATTCGGGTTAGCCGGGAAAGAACCTTGGGGTCGTATAACCCATTCCGAGTATGTGATACGTCGTTATGGATTGCATTTGAAGACCGGTGTTGAAGACCGGGTAATTGTGAAAACGATAGAATGACCTATCGATTGTTTCCGCACCGTTAGCTACGGTATGGAGATTTCCTTTGTGATGGGAAATTCGATCGGGTTTGTGAATACCCGGATTGTAAGGACTTCTTTGGAAGTGCCTTCGGTTACGTTCGATCCCGGAACGTACTTGTATGGATGTGTGTCTTACATTACAATTTGAGATGTAAAGCTGGTTTCTATCAAACATATTTCTGTTGGTGGCGGAGAATTTATTCTCTTAGCTTAACACCCTTCTCTGAGACGTACGAGCTTAGAGGTTATGTAGTTGATGGTTACTAGTGATACATTCCCAAGTTGGTAATGTGGCATATAAGTGCTATTGAGCATTTGTGAATTAAAGCACAGCTTTTATATAAAGCGTGGCTTTGTGAACGAGACTTCGTCAAGCCTCACAGACCGGTTGTGGTCGAAACAGGAATCGTGGCAGCAAGTTTATTTGGGGGTCGCACCTCCATAGGGTATGTCATTTCCTATCTGGATTATAAGTAGTATCATGGTATGGAGCCCAGATATTTACTTTGTTGACACACTATATTTATTATTTTGGTGTGATGTTGATTACGAGCGCTCGGTTTAAGGTTCCAAAGGACCGGGGGATGACATACTCGTGTCAGTTGTTACCCAGTTAGGGGTAACCCGGCCTTGTGTAGCAGAGATCTAACCGTAACGTTAGATCCAGGAACGTTTCTCCAGAGGCGTTCTATTTTACTTGGGAAGTTTCTTTGCCCGACCATTTTTTGGAAATCCAAAACAAAACAATACGTCCCTTGTACGGTTTTAGTTGTAGAACCTGCCATTTAATATGGTAGTTATAGTAGGCATACCATCATGGTACGTATGCTGGCTAAGATTTATATTTTACTTTCGAAATGTTTTCTACACTATGCACTAGTAATAATATCAAATGTTTCTTTTTTAATGCGTATCAAGCATCTTTGACTATCATAAGGAGAAATCTCCTCCAATCCTGCGTTTGCATTGTGTGTGTGGCTGAAGGCCTTATGGTAGTCTCATTTTTAAAAGCATTGCGAATTGACTTGAAAAATATTCCTCTATTTTGATTTTAAAAATAAGAAAAATAAACTGTTTTAGTTCTCACAGCAGTCACATGACTGACTCGGAGTTTATTGTTTTCCTTCCTAAACTCTGGGTGCCCACCAATTTCCACACGGGCAGTCAAGAGTTAAGGTTTATCAGGATATTCAGGAGTTGCTGGAGGCAAGCTGGATGGCATGGCGTATTGTTAGTATATAGTATTTCTTTTCCGCTGTTTGTTGTTGTTTGTTGTTGTACACTCTGATGATGTAATGAATTGTAATATGATGTAATGTAATAACTGATGTAGTTCTTTGTTTAAAGATTATTTATTTATCTATTATATGTTGTTCCGCTGCGATTGTGAGATTCTGATATTGTTGTGCTGTGTTCTGTTCCGTTTTATTTTCTATCTTTTCTCTTTTCTTCTATCTTTTTCTTCTTCTTAAACCCTCATGGTTCGGTTTTTCGGCATTCGATTGCTCGGCAGTTGATACAGTGAACGTATTGATGTCGATTTTCGGAAGTCGAAGAATCGGGTCCTGACACAGGTGGTATCGGAGCATATGGTTAAGCGACAACCATGGTTCTGTTGGGTATTACTCATTAGAGATAGAGTCAGTAGTACACTAGAATGAGTTGAGTGTAATAATAGATATGAGTGCGTATTTGTTAGTGGATATAAAATTATTTTGTATTGTGTTGACTTATCGGTTGATTGTTTATAGATTCCGGTCGATGTAGTCTAGCTAACTATCGTAGATAGGGGTTTCTTAACTCTTAAACAAGATAAACCGACACAGTATTGTTTTAAATTGGGTAAATGAAATAATTTTACCTTGATTATATTTTATATATAAAGGAATAATTTTTCAGAATTATTAAAGTGTATATAAGTTGATTGTTTGGTTGTTGAATAAGTTGAATAAAAACATCTAAATAAGAGAATAATTGTATAAGTAAAAAGAATTATAAGAATTGAAATTATAATTAAAGTGATTTAAAATGGTGAAATGAACTTATATATATAAGAAGTGAAACTATATGAATATATTTATGAATATGAGTTGTAAATAAAAATGAATTTAAAGTTAAATGAAAATTTACTTAGAATTTGGAATCTGAATTGATTTATAAGTGGGAATTTAAGTTATGTAAAACCAAGTGATGTTTATAAAGTGAAGTATAACTTAAGAGATGTTGAATGAAGTTGATATTGGTATCAAAGTGAATTAATATAGTTAAGTGATAAATGTGAACTTGAGTTATGTAATGAAATTCAACTTTAGAAATTGAATTGGATTAATGGATTGAATGTAAATCAATTAAATGTAAATAATTGATATGAAATAATGAATGTAAGTGTTAATTCCTTAAAATCTAATGTTATTGAAAGTTAAATAATTGAATGAAAATCAATTTAATTAAACCAATTGAAAGCAAAGGAATTTGGTTGAAATTAATATACATTGGTTGTTATATGATTGTTAGTTGATTGTATATAATTCATTAAGAGTTAATGAAATTGGAAGCTAAAGTAATTGGAATTCAATTGGAAGTTGAGTGAATCTTAAATAGAATTGAATTTGATTTGGAAGTGAACCAACTTGAATATGAATTAGTGAATATAAACTAATTGAGAATAAATGTTAGTAAAAGCATCCACTGTTAATGAATCAAATGTGATTAAATTGAAAACCCATTTCATTGAATATTAATGAGAATTTGAATGAATATTGATTTGGTTATGGATGATAGTTGGTTGATGTTTGCATTAGTTGTTTTGTTGCATTTGCTATATTGGCACATGTAGTTGTTATGTTGCTATATGTTGTATATTGATACTATTTTCATATATGCATGATTCTCATGTTGTTGTTAAGTGTTTAGTAGGTGC
Source organism: Allium cepa (assembly GCA_030765085.1). Lineage (NCBI taxonomy): Eukaryota > Viridiplantae > Streptophyta > Magnoliopsida > Asparagales > Amaryllidaceae > Allium > Allium cepa. Next base: position 200,586,098 of record CM060935.1, read on the forward strand.
AGATCGCGTTTGCTTCGCATTTGGAGTTCGCTTTCGCGCTATATTAGCCGCATATGCTCGCTAATAAAATATAAGGTACATATCTCGGATTACATACCGTACTTTTACACTTTTTCCCTGCGGGGTGCCTCATTACTTGATGAGATGTATATTTGTGATATATATACTGTCATTTTTTTTGGATCGAGCCGCGCAAAGGAGACTATGGCGAATTTTTTCGAAAATTTAAGGCGTTAGAAAAATTTGAGAAAAATTGGAAAGTTTTGAAAACTATAACTTTGATTTGGAATTGAAAGTTAAACAATAGTAGTTGCTTTTGAAAAGATAACTAAATATGATTTGAAAACTTAGTAAAGATATTGTAAGAAGTTTAATTATGAATTTTGAGAAAGTTAATGGATTCTGTAACTTTTCTTACTTGGTAATTTCGAGGACGAAATTCTTTTAAGGGGGGAAGTATGTAACGACCCCGAATTTTTATTTTTGAATATTGAATTAATTTTAAATATTTATAAGTGAATTTATAAGTCGAATAAATTTTATTCGAATAATTGGATTTAATTGAATAATTAAATCGATAATTTAATATGTGAAATTATAGAAATAATTGAAAACTGAGTTAAATATGATTGAAAATGATTTGTAAAATTTTATTATATCATATTGAAGTTAGAACGATATTTTAGAACTTTTAAAATTGAATTAAAAGTTAATTTGTGAAAATTGAATATTTTAATATTTAATCGACTAGTGAAGTTAGCCAATTTTCGAACAGTCTCAGAATTGGACGAAACTAGTTCCATTGGATCCGTAATAGTTAGTTATTATCGGGTTTCAATTTTCGTAGCAATCGGAGTTTTCGTTTGATAGTGGCAGCTTGAAACGCATCGAAATTGTTTTAATATTAATTTGGCGAGTTAAAATAGCCGTTCTATAAACTGTCTCGGATTTCGACGAAACTAGTTTCATCGGATCCGTAATGTGATATTATTGTATGGTTTCAAATTTCATGTCAATCGGATTTATCGTTTGTCCGGTGCAAGCTAAAACGCCTAGAAATTCGTTTAATCGGTTTAATTTTAAATCGAACGTTTATTGCCATAACTCGCACAGATGACCGAATTAGCTTCTGAAACCTGTTCCATTGCGTCCGGAACGTGGGATAAACCCTAGAAACGCTGGTCACCGCGTGTAAACCGGAGTTTGGAAATTCCAGAATGAACAGTGTTCGATAGATTTCTATAAATAGCCCCCCCTCTTCACAAAAAAAAAAAAAGTTTAGGGTTTCAAACCCTAGCCGCCTCCAATGAAACCGAAGGCCAGAAATCAATATCCTTCTCCCCTCAATTACTCTCAATCCATCAACGATTACGCGAAGTGTTCAACATGAAAGGTGTAGAGCATCACGCGATCTTGCTATCCAACGGTCATGATCGCGTTTGGGTTAGCGGATCAACGGCAATTCGTGCTCAAAGCTTCGCCGTTTGCGCACGAAAATAGAGGAGGAGGGATGGCCGAGTTTGATGGTGGTCATCCCGTGGGTGAAGCTCGGGTAGGCGAGCGTTTCGGCGGCTCCTGATCGACCTAGAAGCGTTTGTACGGGGTGCGACAATTTCTTGATGAAGGCGGCAATGGGTTTCGTGGTCTGGAAATAACGAAGGGGAAGAAGCATTTGAACATGGCCGAGATCCAAGGGGCCAGAATGAACGGTCTTGATTTCATAAGGTTTAAAAAATAATAAAAATAAATTGTAAATTGGATTATTATAATTCGTGCAAACTTGAAAATGCTATATCTCGGTCATACGAGGTCGGAATTCGACGAAACAGGAAGCGTTGGAATCGTGTGGTCGAGCACTGCGCGATGCAACTGGATTGGAGTCGTTTGGAGCAAGTGAAAATTTCGGATAAAATTAAACTCGCGTTTAATTTTATTCGAAATAAACGCTGGAAATTGAAATCAAGGTGAGAACTTCTCACTCAATCGAATCGGTTTCGATTTTAATTTTAAATAGTTATATTTAAAATACTTGAATGCATGTTTGAATGATGATTGTTATCTATTGATTGTTAAAATAGACATTATGCGCCGTTAGTAAGCGGAGGTTATTTATTAAAAACATATACCACGAATATTTCACAGTATAGTGAAATTGGTATTATTTATGTACTTGGAATTGATTTCCCACATTATATAGCGGATGAGACCCTATTGCGCTGTCTATTAAGCGGATAATATTTTAAATCCAATATACCGCGATAATTCCGTACTGGAGCGGAATTGGTATTGTGCTAATGTTTGTGGATGAAGGGAAACAGGTTGGAGGGATCCAACTGGATTCCTCAACTGTATTGATTTATTTACAGATATTTTGATATTTGTTGATTATCATATCGATATATGATATTTGGATGTCGTGATTGACTATTTGGTGCTGCTGCATCATCGGATCCATTTCTGAAGTTTTAAAATAATTATTTTTTGTTTTAGAAGGGATTTTAAAGTGATTTTCAAAGGTATACATTTTATTAAATTTTGAATTGTTAAAATAAATAAACGTTAAAATTTTATTTTCATAAAAGTTATGATTTTTGGAAAATAATGCTTAAGTATGATTTTGAAGTATATAAGCTTTAAATAACGATTTTTAAGTTATTAAAAGAATAAATTGGTTTAAATTGGGATTTTTGAATTATTAAAAATGATGTATATAAAAGACTTATAAAATTGATATTTTATAAATTAAAAATATTGGAATATTAAAACGAGTTTTTATAAGTGTTAAAAATAAAATAAAAATGGATTTCATAAGTGAACGAAATTTATAGATTTATAAATTGTGAAGTTATAAAATGAATAGATTTTGTGAAATAGAAGATTTATAAGTAATTATCTTATAAATCGGATTTTGGCATATAAATGAGAGATAAATGGAATTTGTTGATAATGAGATTTATAAATCGAAGCTTATAAATAGAAAAGGAATTTATAAACATTGTTTATGAATTCGAAATCAATTGAATTTGATAAATTGAATATAGAAGTTTATGAAAGGTAATTTATTCGCGATTTTGGATAGCGAATAAATTCTTGAAAATGAAACGTGTTGTAAATATTGAAATGGGGTTAGTGAAATATATTCACGATTTTGGACAGTGAATATATTATTGAATAAAATGGATATGTTTTGGGAAAGCGATATTATAAAAGAAGTTGATTTTTAAAGACGTTTTAAAATGTGTTAAATATCGAAATCATAGATTTCAACATTTATTGTTGAAATAGACGTTTCGAGAAATAGAAGGAAATGGTGGACTATAACACTGTTGTTTTAGCCCAAACAAATATGTTTAAGTGAATGTTTTCCTTAAAGAATAAAATATATACTTAATTTCGATATTAAGTATATTGAAGATTTTCCAAGTGTTGAAAATGAATGGATTTGTGAATTACTTATTATTTAATAAGTATGGAAATGTTTTCCAATATGAACTAAATATTTTGGGACTTTATCTTTTTGAAGATAAATTGAAAATGAATATTAGAAATCGATTTGAAATCGTATATTCATAAATATTTTGGAATGTAAATTCACTATGGAATTTATAAAGGAAAGGGGGAATTTGTTTAAAAATAAACGTTGATTTATTTTTGAAGTATGGGAGTAAATTTACGGATTTGGAACGTAAATATAAAGTAAATCGGTAAGGATTTATTTAAATTGGTTTAAATGAACCATGTTGAAATGAAAGTATTTCCGAGTAAGGGAAATGATTGAAATTTCTTTTCAAAAGTGATAAAGGATTGAAAAGTGATTTAAAAATTAGTTTTCAAATGTTTGAAGTGTGGGAAATTTTATATCTAGTAAAGATATTTTGGAAAGTAAATTATTTGGGAAATTATTTGGAATTTGGTGATGTTGAGCATGCCTATTGATAGTTAAATAATCCGACTATCGATATCTTCCTTTGAATGGGTATTTGTTGTGAATTGCTTGAATTGGATGCCACACTTATTTTTAAATAAGCGCTCACTATTCGGGTTAGCCGGGAAAGAACCTTGGGGTCATATAACCCATTCCGAGTATGTGATACGTCATTATGGATTGCATTTAAAGACCGGTGTTGAAGACCGGGTAATTGTGAAAACGATAGAATGACCTATCGATTGCTTCCGCACCGTTAGCTACGGTATGGAGATTTCCTTTGTGATGGGAAATTCGATCGGGTTTGTGAATACCCGGATTGCAAGGACTTCTTTGGAAGTGCCTTCGGTTACGTTCGATCCCGGAACGTACTTGTATGGATGTGTGTCTTACATTACAATTTGAGATGTAAAGCTGGTTTCTATCAAATATATTTCTGTTGGTAGCGACGAATTTATTCTCTTAGCTTAACACCCTTCTCTGAGACATACGAGCTTAGAGATTATGTAGTTGATGGTTACTAGTGATACATTCCCAAGTTGGTAATGTGGCATATTGTGACGCCCCACCTCTATACCCACGCTAGCCAAGAACACTCCGGAGTAGTGCTGTCAACTAGCACGGAGAATGAGGCTGTTGAGGAGCGACCATCCATGTAATTGCTTATCACACGGTGGCTATAAATAATCTTCGGAAACAAACATAGAAATAATCATATCACAAATCAGTCACAGACATCCATATCACAAAGGCGGAAGAAGATATGAATATATAACTAACACATGAAAGTGTACATCAGAGTAGTGGTCAGTAAGTCCCACGATAATACAAAAGAATAGCAACACGTGCTATACAAAAGAATACAACTATGAGTCTATATCTCAAGTGTATACAACAAAAATTGCTAATCTAAACAGTTAGCCAAAAGTCAGAGTGATGAATCCCTGGGAAGAAGTCAAGCAGAAGCACCTGTAACATCTCGGTCTGACCCGAGTATTATTTAAGAAAATAATAAACGGGTCAGTCTAGCTATAAATATCAGATGACATGATATAACATAAAAGATATGGCATAAACATAAACATCCATAATGACATACCACTATAAGTATGTAAATAATGATCAACAGAAGATCAATCAATAAGAGATAATCAATATCACAAGAATCTTCTCAAAGATTCGAAAAGGGCATCATACCCCAAACTTGTACTCATAACAAGTCAATGACATAAATTCTAGAAATCAATGCAAGAAGTCCAGAAATCATAGAAAAGAGAAAGAGGCCTATCACATGACGGTCCGAAGACCAAGGGGAGCTACCCCACATGTGTGAATGGAATCACACAGATTAAGGTCCAGACTAACCAAAAAGCAAAAAGGTATGTGTGAGTGGAATCACACAAGTGGTGTCTAGTCTAACCTCGCAACAAGAGACATCGCACAGTTGCTAGTCTAAATCATCAGAATGATCGTCATGATCAACGAGAAGTGTCAATTACACTAAGCTAGTAAATATAGAAGTTTAGCTTCATGTCCCATAACCACTTGCTTAAATTAAATATTTACGAACAAACTGTAAATCTTCACTAATAAAATTGTCACAAGAGGTTCAATCGAACAAGTCCAAGAATTAACCGATGAAGTGAACGCAAGCGTTTCATACCACTTGTTTTACTAAGTCGTTTAATTAGATTTCTCATCCGAGTGAGGTAAAGGTTTGTATATACTAATAGATTGGAAAACGGTTTAAGAAAAGAGCTTTGTTATTAAAAGTAGAGTTGAAATTGTTTGTTAAAAGAGTTTTGATATTTACTACTAGTATTGAAACCTTTATATTATAAAGTGACAAAACACAGAAGCAATTGTAGAAACAATCAGTCACAAAAATCGCATACGGAGATGTGAATAAAATCCAAGGAAATCAGCTCAATGTTTTTCAGATAAGATCCCCTACGGAGGGGGGGTCTAGGGGGGTGGCAACCCCCCAAGGTGGGGGTGCGGGGGCAACGCCACCGCTTACGGGGTTCGACCTGCCCGGTCAGGTCGCGGGGGTCCAGGGGGCAGCGCCTCCAGCGGGGTGCGGGGCAGCGCCCCGACCAAAACGGTACGACCTAGTGAAGACAAAATGAGGTGTAACGACCTAACGACTCAAGGGTCATACGACCTAACGGCTGCGACCTAGGGGTCTAAGGGGTCAAGCGACTTAGTGGTTGCGACCTAGAGGTGTTCGCGACCTAACGATGACTCACAACCCAACATGGCCGACTTAACAGAGGTCGCGACCTAACAGGATAACTCGTGACCGACTTAAGAGTTGCGTGACTGAAGGGTTCCACGACTTAAGGGTTGCACGACTTAAGAGTTGCACGACTTAAGGGTTGCACGACTTAAGGGTTACACGACTTAAGAGTTGCACGACTTAAGAGTTGCACGACTTAAGGGTTAGGCCAGGAGCGACCTAACGAGATAAGGTCCAACGACCTATCGGGATAACTCGTAAATGACCTATGGATGAACGACTTAACTCCGAACGAGCTAAAAATGGCCAGAACGACCTAGGGTTAACTCGTGAACGACTCACGACCTAGGGACGAACGACTTAACTCCGAACGACCTAAAAATGGCCAGAACGACCTAAGTTTACGTGAACGACTCACGACCTAGGGACGAACGACTTAACTCCGATCGACCTAAAAATGGCCAGAACGACCTAAGTTTAACTCGTGAACGACTCACGACCTAGGGACGAACGACTTAACTCCGAACGACCTAAAAATGGCCAGAACGACCTAAGTTTAACTCGTGAACGACTCACGACCCATGGACGAACGACTTAACTCCGAACGACCTAAAAATGGCCAGAACGACCTAAGTGCAGAAAATTCACCAAAACGCTAAAAATTGGAGTTTTTCGCCAATCCAATCCAAACCAAATGCAAATGTGCATGCAAAAGTGATAGGGAATCATTCCCAACAGTCCAATATAGTTATAGACTAGATTTGTGAGATAAAAATCTCACCTTTGCACCAAATATCAATGAAAATGAAGTTTTAAGCAAGCAAGAATCAATCCTTCTTCTATCTAAGCACAAGAAGCTTGAATCCAATGTCTTCTTCTTGAATTTGGAGTAGAAAGATGGATTGCAATTGAATTTGAGTTTTGGAATTTTAATTTCCCATTCCCTCCACCATTAATGCCAAAGCTTGATTAGTTAGGAAATTTATGAAGAGTGAGGAGAAGAGGGTTGGAACTTGGGCTTAATAGGATAAACTAACTCAAAGTCCAAAGCGGGAAAAGTTAGTGAAATTTCACTAACTCCAAACCTATCGATGTTTATACTTAAAAAAGTTGTAAACGACATTTCGAACTCAATAGAAGTGGTCTCGAATCCTAATTTGACCGTTTGCAAAAAGTAGCTTTTCGGACCAAAATCCGATTAACGAGTTAATATTTAAATAAAATATTTAAATACAAACTCGATAAATATGCGGGTTGTTACAGACTCCCCTCCTTAAAGAAATTGCGTCCTCGCAATATATATATAAGATGGAAATAAAAAGTAACAACCATAAAAGCATATTAACACAAGAGGAATTTTGAAATAAGAAGTTCACCTCAAGGAGCAGGAGTAAGCAAGTCCGGATGTGTACGCTCGATGAATTCTCTGGATTCCCAAGAACAATCCTTAGGATTTGAGGACCATTGAACCTTCACAAGCGGAACATCTTTATTCCGAAGTCGTTTAACCTCAGAAGCTATAATTCGAATAGGATGCTGCTCATAAGTTAAATTCGGCGAAACTTCAATTTCTTCCACAACAGCAGGCTCAAGAATAGAATCGGAATCCCGAAGGCATTTCCGTAATTGAGAAACGTGAAATACATCATGCATAGCAGAAAACTGAGCCGGCAATGCAAGGCGATAAGCCATGGAACCAATACGTTCAGTGATAGGAAATGGCCCAATATATCGAGGCGCTAACTTCCCCGATCGACTGAAACGTACAACACCCTTCATAGGTGAAACACGAATAAAAACAGGATCCCCAACAGAAAATTCTAATTTCCTTCTTCGATTATCGGCATAGGATTTTTGTCTACTCTGGGCTTCTTTCATCCTATGCCGAATAAGTTCAATCTTTTCTGTGGAATCACGAATAAAGTCTGGACCTAAAACCAGCTTCTCACCGGCCTCAAGCCAACAAGAAGGAGATCGGCATGGCCTTCCGTAGAGTGCCTCAAAAGGTGCCATACCAATACTAGATTGGAAGCTATTATTATAGGAAAATTCAACAAGTGAAATATGATCTTCCCAACTTCCACCAAAATCAAGCACACAAGCACGAAGAAGATCTTCAAGAGTTTGATTCACACGCTCCGTTTGTCCATCGGACTGGGGGTGATAAGCGGTGCTAAAATTAAGCTTCGTTCCTAAAGCTTTTTGAAGACTCTTCCAAAATCCACTAGTAAACAATGGATCACGATCGCTAACAATAGAAGTAGGAACTCCATGCAATTTTACAATTTCCTTGACAAATAGTTTGGCCAAAAGAGGAACGGTTCGGTTAGACCGAACCGGAATAAAATGGGCGGATTTAGTAAGTCTATCAACAATCACCCATAAGCTATCATGACCCGAACGAGAACGGGGAAGGCCATCTATAAAGTCCATGGAAATTTGATCCCACTTCCAAATTGGAATTTCTAAAGGTTGCAATAACCCACCAGGCCTTTGATGTTCGGCCTTGACAAGTTGGCAAGTCATGCAACACTTAACAAAGTTAGCAATATCAGATTTCATTCCCTCCCAATAATAAAGTCGCTTCATATCAGCGTACATTTTACTACTACCAGGATGAATGGTGAATTTAGAACGATGGGAATCTTCTAAAATATCTTTACGAAGATCTCCAATATTTGGTACGATAAGTCTACCAAATTTTCGAATGCCGCCACGAGAATCAATATCAAAGTCTTTCAAACCTTCAATATCAATTTTATCCTTAACATTTTTGCCAAGAAGAGCCAATTCAGAATCTAGCCCTTGAGCTTCAAGAATGCGGTCTAAAAGAGAAGGATGAGCCTCAAGGCTACATAAAACAAGCGATGAGCATAAATCGGATACGCGCTCTCGAATATCACAAGTGGATAAGATCTCGAGATCGTTCCATTCGGATATCATCATAGAAACAACTGCTTGTTGCTTACGGCTAAGAGCATCGGCGACACGATTACCCTTACCGGGAGTATAAAGAATATCAAGATCATAAGGTGCAAGGAACTCGAGCCAACGCTGTTGACGTAAATTAAGTTCTTTTTGAGAAAATAAATATTTCAAAGACTTATGATCCGTGTAAAGAATAAATTTCTCTCCCAATAGATAATGACGCCACATTCGAAGGGCGAAAACAATAGCCGCGAGCTCTAGATCATGTGTGGCATATCTAGTCTCGGCCGGCTTCAATTGCCTAGAAGCATAAGCAACAACACGTTCTTTTTGCATAAGAACGGCACCCAAACCAACATGACTAGCATCGGTATAAACAACAAAATCTTGATTCCCCTCGGGAATAACAAGAATAGGAGCATCGGAAAGGAGTTCTTTCAATTTCTGAAAAGAGGCTTCACATTTGTCCGACCAAATGTATTTAACTCCCTTCTTAGTCAAGCCAGTAAGAGGCACGGCAATCTTAGAAAAGTCTTTAATAAAACGACGGTAATAGCCCGCCAATCCGAGAAAACTACGAATCTCTGTCACACTCTCCGGTCTCTTCCAATCTTGAATCGCTTCGATCTTTGAAGTATCCACGAATATCCCGGATTCGGAAATAATATGACCGAGAAACTTTACATGAGATTGCCAAAAGTGGCATTTAGAAAATTTCGCCTTTAATTGATTACTCCTAAGTGTTTCCAATACAATCCGAAGATGTTTCTCATGTTCCTCCTTGGTTTTTGAATACACAAGAATATCATCAATGAATATGAGAACAAACCGATCGAGGAAATCTTTGAAAACTCGATTCATGAGGTCAACGAAATAAGCTGGAGCATTCGTTAACCCAAATGGCATAACAAGCCATTCATAAGATCCATATCGAGTACGGAATGATGTCAAAGGAATGCTATCCTCAGCGATACGAAGCTGATGGAAACCGGTAGCCAAGTCCAATTGTGAAAAGACCTTAGCACCGCTAAGCTGATCGAATAGATCATCGATCCGAGGTAAAGGATATTTATTTTTAATAGTAAGATCGTTAAGCTTGCGATAATCAACGCAGAGCCTCAGAGTACCATCAGATTTCTTTACGAAAATAGCCGAAGCTCCCCAAGGCGAGGAACTAGAGCGAATAAATTGCCTCGTCTCCAACTCAGATAATTGTTTACGCATCTCCTCATTTTCCTTATTGGACATGCGATAAGGAGGACGAGTAATAGGTTGAGCTCCAGAAACAAGATTAATTCTGAACTCAATTGCTCGTTTAGGTGGTAAACCTAAAACGGGCTCGAATATGTCGGAAAATTCACGAACAACATGAATACGAGAAATAATATCATCTTCATCATCATCATCGTTATCACGAGGATTCAAAGAATATAAAGATGCCACCAAACAGGATTCTGAATCTTTAAGATTAACAGAAATCTGATTAACAGATAGTGGATGTCGGAGATGAATAGTCCGTTCAGGACATAGGATATGGGCTTGATAACGGTTAAGCCAATCCATTCCCAAAATTATTCCAAAGCCTAAGTAACGCATGACATGCAAATCGGCTAGGAAAGAAAAATCGCAAAAAATAATCTCCACATCTTTACAAAGCAAACTAAGGGTTGCGGATCCACCAACAGGATTCGCAATTTTTAAAGAAGTCATCAATGCAGTAACACTTAAGGAAAAAGTGTCTACCAGTTCCTTTGATATAAAAGAATGGGATGCACCCGTATCAAAGAGAACTCTAATAGGTTGATCATGAAATAAAATAATACCATCAAGAATGGAATGAGAAATACCTTGGCCACGAGATGTGTTGCCAGGGGCTTGAGCCACATTCAATTTTCCTTCCTTCTTGCCTTTACGCTTGAGGCATTGATGTATGTAATGATCCGGGCTCTTACAATAGCGACAAGATTTGGGCTTAGAGCACTTATTCGCATAATGATCCCCAGACCCACAGTTGAAGCAACTCGCACCACTAGGAGAAGGAGACTTTGCCACAGGGGTTGCCTGCTTACCCTTTTTGTTGGGATAAGGACCCTTGAATTTGTTTGGCCTCTTCTTGTTGTTGAAGTTTGGTTTAGCGCCTTCCACTTCAACATCACTCTCTCTATCAGCCTCTTCAAGACGAAGAGCGATATCGACGAGTTGATCAAATGCGACTTCTAGTTTCAGGAGCAGTGGCTTCTTAAGATTCTTATTTAAGCCATAAACGAACCTCTGGTTCTTCTTCAATGGGGTGTTGATGTATTCAACCCCATATTTGGAAAGCGACTCGAAGGCTGCGACGTAATCAGTCACAGAGGATTGACCTTGAACAAGGTCTATAAAACGTCGAGCCAAGGTTACTTTCCCAGCTTCTGGTACAAACTTTAACTCGAAGCGTCCTTGAAATTGCTCCCAGGTGAGATCCGCTTCATTAATTTCTGAAATAAGGAGTTCGTACCAGTCCAATGCTCTCTCCTGAAGCATGCTGGAAGCCACCTGAACGCGGTGGAGATCGATAAGGTTCATGAGAGAAAAGATTCGATCGCATGATTTTAACCGAGCCTGGACCTCGATGATATTTTCCGAACCTTTGAAGGGCTTCCCACCCAAGTTGGTGTAATCGCTGCACAAGCGTGCAAATCCCGACTTTGGGTGAGTAGGTTCCGGGTTAGCTCCAGCTGCTTGAGCATTAGTTACTAAATCAAGAAGCTGTTGAGCAGTCATAAAAACTCCATCCGGAGGAGCAGCACCAGATGATCCAGTTCTGGGACGGCCTGGTCTAGACATTCTCTTCCTTAAAGAAAGAAAGAAGAGAAGGAAAAAGGTTATTTACCAATGAACATCAAGCAATCTTGATAGATAAAACAAGGAATCATAAAGGAAATAGGATGAATCGGTACGAAGACTCGAATTAATCCTATGGTATGACTCCTAAGATAGACCTAGGACGATGATCCTTGTTAAGTTATTCTACATTGTTTCGAAGTTTGGCTCTGATACCAAGCTGTGACGCCCCACCTCTATACCCACGCTAGCCAAGAACACTCCGGAGTAGTGCTGTCAACTAGCACGGAGAATGAGGCTGTTGAGGAGCGACCATCCATGTAATTGCTTATCACACGGTGGCTATAAATAATCTTCGGAAACAAACATAGAAATAATCATATCACAAATCAGTCACAGACATCCATATCACAAAGGCGGAAGAAGATATGAATATATAACTAACACATGAAAGTGTACATCAGAGTAGTGGTCAGTAAGTCCCACGATAATACAAAAGAATAGCAACACGTGCTATACAAAAGAATACAACTATGAGTCTATATCTCAAGTGTATAAACCAAAAACTGCTAATCTAAACAGTTAGCCAAAAGTCAGAGTGATGAATCCCTGGGAAGAAGTCAAGCAGAAGCACCTGTAACATCTCGGTCTGACCCGAGTATTATTTAAGAAAATAATAAACGGGTCAGTCTAGCTATAAATATCAGATGACATGATATAACATAAAAGATATGGCATAAACATAAACATCCATAATGACATACCACTATAAGTATGTAAATAATGATCAACAGAAGATCAATCAATAAGAGATAATCAATATCACAAGAATCTTCTCAAAGATTCGAAAAGGGCATCATACCCCAAACTTGTACTCATAACAAGTCAATGACATAAATTCTAGAAATCAATGCAAGAAGTCCAGAAATCATAGAAAAGAGAAAGAGGCCTATCACATGACGGTCCGAAGACCAAGGGGAGCTACCCCACATGTGTGAATGGAATCACACAGATTAAGGTCCAGACTAACCAAAAAGCAAAAAGGTATGTGTGAGTGGAATCACACAAGTGGTGTCTAGTCTAACCTCGCAACAAGAGACATCGCACAGTTGCTAGTCTAAATCATCAGAATGATCGTCATGATCAACGAGAAGTGTCAATTACACTAAGCTAGTAAATATAGAAGTTTAGCTTCATGTCCCATAACCACTTGCTTAACTTAAATATTTACGAACAAACTGTAAATCTTCACTAATAAAATTGTCACAAGAGGTTCAATCGAACAAGTCCAAGAATTAACCGACGAAGTGAACGCAAGCGTTTCATACCACTTGTTTTACTAAGTCGTTTAATTAGATTTCTCATCCGAGTGAGGTAAAGGTTTGTATATACTAATAGATTGGAAAACGGTTTAAGAAAAGAGCTTTGTTATTAAAAATAGAGTTGAAATTGTTTGTTAAAAGAGTTTTGATATTTACTACTAGTATTGAAACCTTTATATTATAAAGTGACAAAACACAGAAGCAATTGTAGAAACAATTAGTCACAAAAATCGCATACGGAGATGTGAATAAAATCCAAGGAAATCAGCTCAATGTTTTTCAGATAAGATCCCCTACGGAGGGGGGGTCTAGGGGGGGTGGCAACCCCCCAAGGTGGGGGTGCGGGGGCAACGCCACCGCTTACGGGGTTCGACCTGCCCGGTCAGGTCGCGGGGGTCCAGGGGGCAGCGCCCCCAGCGGGGTGCGGGGCAGCGCCCCGACCAAAACGGTACGACCTAGTGAAGACAAAATGAGGTGTAACGACCTAACGACTCAAGGGTCATACGACCTAACGGCTGCGACCTAGGGGTCTAAGGGGTCAAGCGACTTAGTGGTTGCGACCTAGAGGTGTTCGCGACCTAACGATGACTCACGACCCAACATGGCCGACTTAACAGAGGTCGCGACCTAACAGGATAACTCGTGACCGACTTAAGAGTTGCGTGACTGAAGGGTTCCACGACTTAAGGGTTGCACGACTTAAGAGTTGCACGACTTAAGAGTTGCACGACTTAAGAGTTGCACGACTTAAGGGTTGCACGACTTAAGGGTTCCACGACTTAAGAGTTGCACGACTTAAGAGTTGCACGACTTAAGGGTTAGGCCAGGAGCGACCTAACGAGATAAGGTCCAACGACCTATCGGGATAACTCGTAAACGACCTATGGATGAACGACTTAACTCCGAACGAGCTAAAAATGGCCAGAACGACCTAGGGTTAACTCGTGAACGACTCACGACCTAGGGACGAACGACTTAACTCCGAACGACCTAAAAATGGCCAGAACGACCTAAGTTTAACTCGTGAACGACTCACGACCTAGGGACGAACGACTTAACTCCGATCGACCTAAAAATGGCCAGAACGACCTAAGTTTAACTCGTGAACGACTCACGACCTAGGGACGAACGACTTAACTCCGAACGACCTAAAAATGGCCAGAACGACCTAAGTTTAACTCGTGAACGACTCACGACCCATGGACGAACGACTTAACTCCGAACGACCTAAAAATGGCCAGAACGACCTAAGTGCAGAAAATTCACCAAAACGCTAAAAATTGGAGTTTTTCGCCAATCCAATCCAAACCAAATGCAAATGTGCATGCAAAAGTGATAGGGAATCATTCCCAACAGTCCAATATAGTTATAGACTAGATTTGTGAGATAAAAATCTCACCTTTGCACCAAATATCAATGAAAATGAAGTTTTAAGCAAGCAAGAATCAATCCTTCTTCTATCTAAGCACAAGAAGCTTGAATCCAATGTCTTCTTCTTGAATTTGGAGTAGAAAGATGGATTGCAATTGAATTTCAGTTTTGGAATTTTAATTTCCCATTCCCTCCACCATTAATGCCAAAGCTTGATTGGTTAGGAAATTTATGAAGAGTGAGGAGAAGAGGGTTGGAACTTGGGCTTAATAGGCTAAACTAACCCAAAGTCCAAAGCGGGAAAAGTTAGTGAAATTTCACTAACTCCAAACCTATCGATGTTTATACTTAAAAAAGTTGTAAACGACATTTCGAACTCAATGGAAGTGGTCTCGAGTCCTAATTTGACCGTTTGCAAAAAGTAGCTTTTCGGACCAAAATCCGATTAACGAGTTAATATTTAAATAAAATATTTAAATACAAACTCGATAAATATGCGGGTTGTTACACATATAAGTGCTATTGAGCATTTGTGAATTAAAGCACAGCTTTTATATAAAGCGTGGCTTTGTGAACGAGACTTCGTCAAGCCTCACAGACCGGTTGTGGTCGAAACAGGAATCGTGGCAGGAAGGTTATTTGGGGGTTGCACCTCCATAGGGTATGTCATTTCCTATCTGGATTATAAGTAGTATCATGGTATGGAGCCCAGATATTTACTTTGTGGACACACTATATTTATTATTTTGGTGTGATGTTGATTACAAGCGCTCGGTTTAAGGTTCCAAAGGACCGGGGGATGACATACTCGTGTCAGTTGTTACCCAGTTAGGGGTATCCCGGCCTTGTGTAGCAGAGATCTAACCGTAACGTTAGATCCGGGAACGTTTCTCCAGAGGCGTTCTATTTTACTTGGAAAGTTCCTTTGCCCGACCATTTGTTGGAAATCCAAAACAAAACAATACGTCCCTTGTACGGTTTTAGTTGTAGAACCTGCCATTTAATATGGTAGCTATAGTAGCCATACCATCATGGTACGTATGCTGGCTAAGATTTATATTTTACTTTCGAAATGTTTTCTACACTATGCACTAGTAATAATATCAAATGTTTCTTTTTTAATGCGTATCAAGCATCTTTGACTATCATAAGGAGAAATCTCCTCGAATCCTGCGTTTGCATTGTGTGTATGGCGGGAGGCTTTATGGTAGTCTCATTTTTAAAAGCATTGCGAATTGACTTGAAAAATATTCCTCTATTTTGATTTTAAAAATAAGAAAAATAAACTGTTTTAGTTCTCACACCAGTCACATGACTGACTCGGAGTTTATTGTTTTCCTTCCTAAACTCTGGGTGCCCACCAATTTCTACACGGACAGTCAAGAGTTAAGGTTTATCAGGATATTCAGGAGTTGCTGGAGGCAAGCTGGATGGCATGGCGTATTGTTAGTATATAGTATTTCTTTTCCGCTATTTGTTGTTGTTTGTTGTTGTACACTCTGATGATGTAATGAAGTAATAACTGATGTAGTTCTTTGTTTAAAGATTATTTATTTATCTATTATATGTTGTTCCGCTGCGATTGTGAGATTCTGATATTGTTGTGCTGTGTTCTGTTCCGTTCTATTTTCTATCTTTTCTCTTTTCTTCTGTCTTTTTCTTCTTCTTAAACCCTCATGGTTCGGTTTTCCGGCATTCGATTGCTCGGCAGTAGATACAGTGAACGTGTTGATGTCGGAAGTCGAAGAATCGGGTCCTGACACTCCCCAAGGTCGAGCCCTTGTTTTGACTAAAAACTACCTAGTTGCCTTCAATCCCACTTCACCTCCTCATGAATAAAACTCCACCTTGTCTTTCCCTGAACCCGAGTTATGTTAGCGCAAACCAGACCCAAACCTTGACCATATCTGAACCAAATCAGACCCTAAGCCATACCAAATAGTAGAGAAGGCAAAGCAAAAGACTGCATAGTCGTATCTCCTTTTATTTCAATGTTATTGCATTTTAAAGTCGTATTGAATTTTGTTGATTTGATTGTTTGTTTTGGGTTGTACACAAGAGTTGTAGATTTGATTCGCTCTCCACTCATGTCCATAGTCTTGTCATCGTGCTTTTGTTTCCATTGTGTCATTGGTCTTGATATCTCCAGCACAAAGAGGTGAGTAAATCTCACCAGATGTTTATACTTATACAAATGTGAATTGACACCCTGTGAATCTGTAGGACTATATTATCATGTTATATATGCTTATATTATTATCATATGATGTTCACACCTGTTATTACACTTATTTTATTATATGTTACTGTTATTTCATGCTATTCTGTTTATTTTATCTGTTCATCAAACTGCAAGTTCCCTTTAGATTAGAATCACTATGGGTTGAAATGATACATACCGAACGGACTTTAGAATAGGGAAAAATCGTTATGGGCTGAAATGATAGGCTTGAAAGGTTTTACTTAATTTATTTTAACTTGGGATTGCTGGTTTGAAATGATAAAACCCGGATTTTCTTTGTAAATTACGGGTTGAAATGATATATTACCCGTATCATTTTCCTAGTGTAGAAAATTATATACAGGCTCGTAGTTAAAATATGTTTTTCTACAAGTTTTAAAATATTTTAGAAATTTAAATATTACAATATTTTGATTTTAAATTTAATAAAAATATAATTTTTGTAAAGTATTATTGATTTTCTTTAAATCTATAAGTTAAATAAATTATGGAAAAGTTAGAAAATATGAATGTAAGTTATTTTGGAAATTTTGACTTAATTTTTAATGGAATCTAAATAACTTTGAAAATATGATAAATTTATGATATTTTGAATTTAAATTAATTTAAAATGATTTTATAACATATTAATGATTTTGAATAAAGTTAAAATGTGAAATGAATGGATATTTTAAGTTGAAATTTTGAAATATAACTAAAATTGGAAATTTATGAATTGACTTAAAAGTGAACTTTTAGTTAAGTAAATAAAAATAAAATTAAGTTATATTTGAGAATTTGAACTTAAATGTTAAGTTGAAATTTAATGTAATGAATATAAAATTGAACATTGCATTTTAATAAGTGAATTATTATTAAATCTTGATTTTTGAATGGAAATTTAACTTTGTAAAATCATGAACTTGAGGAAAATTAAATGATGTTTATAAATGTGAAAATGTATGATTTTATAATTTAAAAATGTTTAAAATAAAAATATAATTGGTTGAGAAATTATATTGAATATTTGAAGTTAATTGACTGCATTTTTGAAATGCTATTAATTACAATGTAAATGGTATTACAGCATTTGTAAATGCTGTAGTTGATGATAATGAACTAAAAAGCTATTGAATTAAAAACTATTATAGCAATTGTGTAAGTGCTATAATTTTTGAATTTAACTAAGTTTATTTGGAATTTAAGTAAACCCTATTATAACATTTTAAAATGTTGTCTTTTGTTAAATTGAACTGTTTTGAATGTATCTTTCCGTAGCGTTTCCTAAATGCCACGAACAGTGAATTTTCACTGTTTTGATAAACTTAAGTGAATAAATGAACTTTGGAAGTTGAAAATTTTGGAAATTTAATAATTTAACTATTGAACATGATAACTTCATTTTTATGATTAAAATGATTTTTTTTTAATATAAACTGTTTTGAAATGTGAATTGAAATGGTATTTTAAATTGAATAAAATGAATAATGATTTGAAATGAATGTGGTTTTGAAAAGAGATGATATTTTGATATATTAAATGATTGAAATGTGGTTTTGAAAAGATATGATATTTTGATATATTAAAATGATTTGAAAATGGGGTTTTGAAAGATATGATATTTTGATATTAAAATGATTTGAAAAGAAGATCTGAAAGATATGATATTTTGAAATGATTTACTCTTTATTTTGATAAAGATTTGGGTTGAAATGATATTTTATTTTGAAGTATAAATATTGTTTTTAAAGTTATAACTACGGGTTATAGTAACAATTGGTTATTAAAGAGACCGGGATCGGATATTGTCTTATAGCCAGCCAATACCGAAAACCACTTTAACAACTGTGTACGCGGTGGAGATTCCAGAATGAAGTAGGATAGTGGCGACGTTCTCGAGACATATTACGTGGGCCCAACTCCCGTGAGTTGGCATAAATGACTAAAACAGGAGCTATACCGGGCTACACAAAGGGTCGCACCCTTTCATCGAGCATGCTCCATCGGAAACCATTCTATTACTTTTGTGATTCGATATGTGGCGCCACTTTGATTCGGGGGTATTATTCGAGGTGAGCGGAAGCTGCTGGCTTGCCGTCACCACCGGTCCGGGAGTGCAAACGGTGTATCCACCCTGGCATTGCCTCGCGTTCCGTGTCATCTCCTTATAGCGAGCCCACTACGATGTTGTTTTAAAGATCCGACCGCGTTAAGGTTCACCATCCCCTTAACGCTATTTTCTATATGATTATACTTTACTGATTAGACACTACTGTATATAGATAAAATATTCTATATAGTAAATAGTTTAACGGATCCTTAGAGGAAGGACGGTCCCAAGCATCTTCTAAGTTACTAGTATCTTTGCTACAGTTCATTTGAGTTGGTTTACATTGTATAAGTATGTATGTCCTGACTCGAGTGTTTGTATTTTTATTTATGCTCGGGTCGGCTTGAGTTACTCACAGATTTGGATTTCCACTTTCTGGAGATTGGAATCGCTGGAGATTATCTACTTGTCAAGTTTCATCTTTTCAGTTCGGTTGTTCTATTCAGCTTGTACTTGATTATCATATTTAAACTTCTGTTGTACTTTATTTCTTCTGTTGTATTTTATTTAACTCTGATATATTTATTAGTAGCTTCATGAACTACTATTTCTTTTACTTCCGCTGCATTATTATTACTCTGTGTCTGTGATCTGTGATTTTTATTTACTGCATATTCTGAGATTTGCCAAATTTTTATTTACAACGCGGTATTTTGAGCAATTCAATTCTGGCATGAGTGTCTACCTATACACTTATAATGGATGCGAATAGTTGAAAATACCTGGCCGTTACACGCACGATCTCTAATATGCAATAATGTGGCCTTAGCATGCTCGGGCTTCAACCCGCAAATGAACTTCTCGTTCCTCTTAATAACTGTATCGACCATAGCGTATCTGTATCTCAATAGCTCCTCAAATCTGGTTGCATACTCAAGCATTATCATGTCTCCCTATGCCAACTCAGCAAACTTTCTAAGCAATCTCCGACATAAATCTTCTTCAAACTCCTTTTAAACTCGGCCCAAGTCATAGTCTCTTCATTGACTCCCACAATAACGCTGTTCCATCAGTACAGTGCTGCTCCTTACAATTTTCTAGAAGTGAGTCTCCTATTCTGTTGATCCCCAAGTCAGCAAAAAAATTTCACAATAAAGTAACCAATTCTTCATTTCGGTTCTACCATCAGTCTTGACAAACGGTTTTCCTCCCATCCTAGCATAATATGTACTCGATACAACATAATTATTGACCACTGAAGCTCCTTGATTTCCTCCTTCAGTATTTCCTCTAACTAACCTTGAAGCAACTCCTACCTACATCATGTTAACAAAAAACTGATATATTGCTCCCATATCAACCTACAGCATTACAATACCCATATTAGCAGCTTGTGCCCGACCTAGATTACTTCTTGTTTTTGGTCTGGCATCCCATTTGTTGTGGTGCTTCGCCCACAAATATTGACTCTTCCACTTCTGGCATCCATACCTTACATCTTTAAAATATGCATTCGATTCTTTAACGATACAGAAAAATAGCCTAAGAGAGATGGGAGAGTAGAGATAAAGCATATACTTATATATAGCGAATATAGGTATGTTACTGTAGCATTATCGTATACCCCGATCTTTTATCTAATTCCTTTGGAAAATCATTTTTAAATTTGGAATTTCTTTTAAGTTTTTCATAAACCTATGCTCTGATACAAAGTTGTAACATCTCGTATTTTGAGGCCCGAAGCTAAGCGCTACAGATGCTACATTCACCTATAGTATTAACTTCCGGTGATAAAATTTGATGATGTTAATGATATCCATAATATCAGAAGCACATGAATATGAAATAAAATTGCAGATTCAAAGAAAATACAAATTACATTTCGAATTAATATTTCATATTCAATTACACAATCCCAAACGATTTCCAGGTTTTGATCAAACTTAATAATTACAATTAACGCCAAGAGTGACATATGAAGTGTGCCCTTGGATAATCAGAGTACTCGATAAACACATTAGTCTTAATACATCATAATGAAAATAAAACTAATTACTCCTAAATAGCTAACTTTGCCTCATGCTTATCTCTAGAAGCTTATTTGTCCACCTACTAAACCTATAAAATCATTAACCCTCGTTCTACTCAAATTAATTTTGAACACCCGAGAATTTAAGGGGAAAAACATAAACTTCGAGTCATATCCCTTAAAAACATATCTTAGTTTACTGATATTAAGTGAGACCACACTGCTTAGCAGAACTAGTTTTCCCCTCACTAATACCCCTTAAAAACATATATCTTGCAAATCAAAATCCTATAATCAAACTGACTAAAGCAATAATAGCAATATCATATATGCCCATGAATCAGGTAACCAATGTACTATCTATCCGAACAATATTGTTTTGTTTGGCTAACTACTAACAATATTGTTTTGAAAACCTCATTTTTAAACAAAAGTGGTCATATTCAAAAATAGTAGTTTCAACCCCTTTAAAAGCAGTTTTTGACTCTATACGTTCCGCCTAACTCCAACCCACTACATACTAAGGCATTGATACCATGTTTATTAGTTCCAACTTAGTTAGGGCAATAAGTATGGGGTCGAAAGGTAGCCATTGTAAGTGGTGAACTAATAATTCTTTACAAAACTAATTATTAACCTTTTGAAATAACATCTTTCCAATTAACTTTCCTTATTTTTCAAAATATAACTGATTTCCTACTCCTTTTCAAAATCTTATTTTTAAAATTGCTACTGAATTCAGCGGCTAACAATTTTAAAACATTTAACAAATTGCCTTTTATACTTTTCTAAACATATAAAACATTTAAGTCCCACACCTTAAATAATTTTATATCTTTAATAAAATAATTAAGAAAATTCTTCAAAAATTGCCATAAATCACTTTTAATACTTTTTCTAATATGTTTAAATTTCCAACCCAAAGCTAACGTATAATAGCCGAAAATAATTTAAACACTATTTATGCATTTTTCTTCCTAGAAAATACATAACAAATCCACATTAACTTAGAAAATAATGAAACTTGAAACCCATCTCTAAATAATGTTTTTGACCTCATATCAAAAACGTAAGCCATTAAGATGTCATTTAGTAGGTTTTTCAAATCAAATCTTATAATAAAATCTATATGAAGCAACATAAATCATTAACAAGCATATATATATATATATATATATATATATTCCATTTAAACAAACAAAACATGGCATTTTTCTTGCAAAATAAATTCGGATCTCAACTAAAAACGAAAACAATAAAAATAAGATGTAATCTATTATCTACCTTAGCTTGTTGTGAAGAAGATTGAGATTTTCTTTGGTATTTATTTGATTAAGCTTCTACTTGGATTCTTTCTTATCTTCCTTTTGTTTTACCCTAATGGTGGTCGGCCAAGCTTTGAGTTTTGTTTGCAAATGTTTAGAATGCATAAGGGATGAAAGTAAGAAGGGTATAGAGTATAAGAACTCAGTTTATTCCTATTTTGCCCTTATCATATTCCTTTTACTTACGTCATTTTAATTCATTTTGACTTATAGATTAATTAGGCATGGCTATAAAATATAATTATACAAATCTCAATCCCTTAACCATTTACATTAATTTAATTTATTTATCTAATTTAATGTCTTAAATAATGTTAGACAAAATTAGGGTCATTACAAAAGTACACTTCAGCGCATACACATTGGGAGTGATGACGGTGGATACTGGCCACTGAAATGATGGATGGAAATAGGGTCACGTGGTGATGGAGATGGAGCATGTGGAGGTGATGAAGGGGTTGATGTAAGTGCTTAGATATTTTTCCTCTACTTTCCCTATAAATACCCACATGTTTCCCTTTTCTTCATTCCATCATATCTCCTTCAAAACCTAACCAAATAATAAAATTCATTTTTTCAAACCATTTAAAATTTCAATGGCTACAACTTTTTAGTTGACCACTTCTTCCCATTCTATGCTTAGCTATACCCAAAACTCAATTCTTTCAAGTACACTCTTGAGCGTAGTTTTAAAGGTCAAGAATATCTAATTTTCATTTGAGTATAACTCCTACAAAGTACATCCAAATTAGTAATTATTTTTTTTAACCATGTAAAATTTCATTGGCTATAACTCTCTTGTTTAGCACTTCTTCTCCTTTTGAGCTTAGCTATGTCAAAATTCCACTTCTTTATAGTGCATTTTTGGGCTTCATTTTTACGAATCCGAGAATACCCTTTCTTCTTTTGATCATATCTTCCTCATAACTAGTCGAAATCAAGTGTTTCTTTTTTTTAAATTCAAGAGAAAATAAATTTCATCGACTTTCCAATAAACAAATTCTTCAAATTTTGAGAGCAAGAGCGTCAAAAAACAAAGAAAAAATAATATATTTTCGGATCAAGATTTAGAGAACTCAAGATCGTAGCTTCATCACTTATCTTCCTCCTTCCCAAATCTTGGATATGAGAACTTGAAGGTCTTAGAAGTAAGCAAGTGTGGTGAATAGGAGCTAAGGACATGAGAAAAAGTATTAGGAGTGCATGGCCGAGCACTTGGATAGTGAGATGAAGTTTTTTGTGTGACGGTAGAAGTTTATAAGTGAAGTGTTGTGGTAATATGAATGATGGTAGGAAGATTGGTATTAATTATGGTAAGAACTCTAACTTTAAATCATTATAGTAGTTATAAATGTTTAACATGTCAATTTGGATGCTAATGATGTTTGAACGTTTTGTTGGTGAATGTTTAAAAACGTAATTGGCAACATATAACTAAAAGTGAGAAATCTCCTAAACTATGGTTATATATATTATTTGGTGATATATATGTTTGGATATGATTATTAGTTATTGTTGTTTATCATGTTTGAATATGATAATATTAATGTTTAATATGGTTGTTGTATATACAATCACGTTAATACACATCGATAAGCATAAAGAAAATCACTTTCCTTTATTGAATGAATTGTGTATATGGAATGTTTAAACCACTTTAAAATGGTTTACTATGGTCTAGAAATGTTTTATAAACATTTTAAAGTGTTCTGGAAAATTTTAAATGAATATTAAAAATTGAGTCAAAAATAGGAGCCTCGCGTAACGTAGTTTGAGATTTCTTGCCATAAAAGTCAAACGGATATATAGGATGGAATATAGCTCAGAATTATTTGGAAAAAGAATTTTTTGAACTATTATATCCCTAGATTTCAAATAAAGAAAAGAAATTGAGATTTCGATGCGTAGATTTTGAAATATGAATAAAACAAGTTGTCGAAATAATCACGGTATTGTAGTTCGAAATCCACAAAACGATTTCTTTAAAAATGATATTTTAAAATTGTTTAAAAATGTGGCATAAATTCTAAAAATCTATTAAAATGTTTTAAACGTGATTTGAATTATAAAAATGAATTTTCAATGATGGAAAATTCGTTTTGATAATATAGTTTAAAAAGCACCATTTATAGCAATTTTCGCAACACCATTCTATATCTTTTGAAATATAGTTCTAAACGAAACAATTCTGTTTAAAATCTTTTTTGAATTGTTTAAATGAGTAATAAATTATTTCAAAATTGATTTGAAGGATTTATAAAGTGGTTAAATAAATATTTAAAAGTTAATTAATTAAGTTAAAAGATTTAGAGTCAATCAAATAACTTGACCACCTTATGGATGACGGAGAGATAGTGTTTAGGCTTTAGTTTGGAAAACCAGTTTCCTGCAGTCCTGGGCTATGTGGACTGGCCCAATGGAAAGGATAGTAAATTTTATTTACTCGGATCAAATTTCGCAAAGGATAAAAGATATAATTTTCCAAATTCAAATAACTTGGGTTGCATAGAAATGATCTTCTTATAATTGGTATTAAATTCCGAGGAGGGAACCCGTACTATTCATGTGAATTTAAAGGTGATTTCACCGTTATTTGAAGGATAGCAAAGCTTGAATGTAGAAGTAAATGTTGAGTAGAATTTGTATAATTTCTATCGACCTTTTTTAGCTCAATAACAATTTCCAATACGACTTATGAAAATTATAACAACCCCAAATTTTAGTAATTGAAATTGAAATACTTATTTAATTTTAAATATTGAAAAATTAATTCTATAGATTAAGTAAATTAAATTTCAAATATAGCGGCTTATTTGATAATTTAATTGTTGAATTTAATAATTGAAATTTGTTTAAATCGTTCAATCTTGGGTTTTAAGCTAGATAAAAATAATTTCAAAGCTTATTTAAATTCTATTTAATAAGAATGAAGGTAGTAAAACTTATAAATTGGATTTAAAAGTGATCTAACAGATTTTGAAAATAAATCGTTTTAATAAATGAGTGAAAATAGCCTTCCGGGGCACTGTCTTGGCTTTTGACGAAACCAATTTCATTGGATCCATAATAATGAGTTATAATACACTATCAAATTTCATGGCGATCGAACATATCCTTTGGTCATGCGATATTGAAACGCGTAGAATTTAATATTGAAAATTTAATATAATAATTGGGTTCAAAAGCTATCTTCTGCACACGATCAAATTAGGCATCCAAACTAGTTCCATTGTATTCGAAATAGAAGTATAACGTAAAGAACGACAGGCGGCATGTAACAACCCTAGATTTTTATGTATATTTTAATTTTGACTTTATTTCACTTTGAATTTTTTAAAACTTGTTTCAATTCAAACATTTCATTTTTAAATATAAGTATTGATTATTATGTGAATTATAATTTCAAACAGGTATAAATTGGATATTTTACTGAAAGATGAATTTCTGTTCAAACTGGTCAAACTTTGACTTTTAAATTTCAAATTTAAATATTTAAACTCCTAAATTTTATCTTTTATTATGAAAATATATTTAAAAACGTGAATACTTCTTTTTGTTTCGTTGAAAACGGACTTAAACTGTGAAAGTTATGCACATTTCAATTTTGAGTATAATTTGTATTATTTTGCAACTTTGTCTATTTTAGATTATATAAATCATATTTTCTTTGTTATATTTTATTTTAATATGTGTTAATATGTTATTTTATGTATATTTTTGTTTTTTGATATTTTTAAAGTGATAATGTAATTTTTCCAAAATTTATTGCATATATTTTCTATTTTTAAAGGCTAGTTTCCATTTTTTTGCTATTTTCTTCATTTAAATTATATTTAATTAAAATTTATTTACTTATTTTTATGCATGCATTTTTTTGTGTCTTTATCTTTATTTATAAAAAAAATTCAAGTACACAAAATTTTTCCAAAGTTCATTTCATTTATTTTCAAATTTTCTAGCCAAGTTTACATTTTCTTTGCTATTTTCTTAATTTAATTAAATATAATTAATATTTATTTATATATTTTTGCTTATTTAATAAATTTTCGTGTTTTTATCTGAATTTATATGCATTTTTCATTTATTTAAAAATTGCAAAAGGAATTATGGAAATATGAAGAGTTTGAGACCATTTATTTGCCTATGTCCTTTTGTATTCCGCCGTTTTATTTTCAATCAATGCATCATTATTTTGGCCGATTCTTTTCTGATTGCTTCAGCCACTTCTCTCTTCATTTTTCACGAAAATAAAAGTTTCTCATCCAAAATTTTCGGCCATGAACTCCTGAAGCAAAAGTTTGGTAAAGTTCTTCTTCTTTTTCGCTTATTCTTCTTGTTTTCCTTATCTCTTTGCACTTGTCTTCACCTTTGTAGCTCAGCCCTTGCTCCTACACCACCATAGCCACCTCCACCACCACCACAACCAGCTTCCATCCCCTCCAGCCCACTGTCCATCCATAGCCATGGCCATCCATGATGTAGATCCACCAAATATTTGAGCAAACTCCACCTAAACATGCATTGCCAAGCTCCTTTACCTTCACCACTCCACCACATCACCTTGGCCGACCTTTGCATCATCACCACCAGCCACTTGCTGACCTGAGACCCCTGCCACATCAGTACATGACCCTACCAGGCCTGGCCGTGCCTCTGTATTCTTAGGGCCGAACCATTTATGCATAGAAATTCTACTTTGGTTACCTTGATTTGAGTTATACATGCCTATACACTTCATCTCCTTCATATCCATGTTATGGCCGACCCTATTGAACCCAAACCTGATTCAAAACCATCCCATAACAGTGTCTTTCCAGTCCATAGCTAAAGCATACAAGGTTGAATGCAAGTGCAAAAGTTCTAGCTTTGAATTGTGTAGTTATTCCTAGCATTGTTTTGTAATATCTTGGCTTGTAATTCATGTTTGTATTTGTTTCGTTTGATATATTTAAGGAAATTAATCTTTGGCTCTCCCAATCTCAAATCTTATTCATGTTGCCGTGCCTTCGAAGATTCCTTGTCGTGTGTTTTGGTTGTCATCTCCAACTTAAACAGTTGAGTAAATCTCACCAGACTAATATGTACTTATATAGTGATAAACTGACATCACCTGAATCTGTAATGCATATCATCCTGTTATAACTGCTATATTATATTCATATGAAGTTCACACCTATATTTACACTTGTTATACCATATGTTACTGTTATTTCATGCTATTCTGTTATTTTCATCGGTTTATCACACTGCAAGTTCCCTTTAGATTAGAATCACTATGGGTTGAAATGATACATACCCGAACGGACTTTAGAATAGGAAAAAATCATTATGCGCTGAAATGATAGGCCTAAATGATTTTCAATTATTTTCTTTTACTTGGGATTGTGGGTTTGAAATGATCAAACCCGGGTTTTCTTTGTAAATTACGGGTTGAAATGATATATCATCCGTATCACTTTACCTAGGCTAGAAAATGAAATACAAACCCGTTGTTAAAATATGTTTTTCTAAAAAAATTATATTATTTTAGAAATTTAAATATTATAATATTTTGATTTAAATTTGATTAAAAATGATTTTTTGTAAAGCATTATTGATTTTCTGAAAATTTATAAGTGAAAAAAATAAATGGTAAAGTTAGAAAATTTGAAATGTAAGTTATTTTGGAAATTAGAATTTGGTGATAAATGGAATTTAAATTAAATATGAAAATATGATAAATTTATGATATTTTGAATTAAATGAATTTAAAATGATTTTATAATATATTAATGATTTCTGAATAAAGTTAAAATGTGAAATGAATGAATATTTAGGTTGAAATTTGGAAATATAACTAAAATTGGAAATTTGTGAATTTGGCTTAAAAGTGAATTTTAAGTTAAGTAAATAAAAATGAAATTAAGTTATATTTGAAAATTTTAAACTTAAATGTTAAGTTAAATTTAATTTAATGAATTTAAAACTTAATGTTGGAATTTAATAAGTGAATTATTATTAAATTTTGATTTTTGAATGGAAATTTAACTTTATAAAATCATGAATATAAGGGTATTTGAATGACTGTTTTAAAACTGAAATCATATGATTTTATAAGATAAAAATGATTTAAATAAAAATATAATTGTTTGTGAAATTATATTGAATACTTGAAGTTAATTAACTGCATTTCTAAAATGCTATTAATTCTAATGTAGATGATAATACAACATTTGTAAATGTTGTAGTTGATAATAATGAACCAATTGGCTAAGTTTAATTAAAGTTTATTATAGCATTTTTGTAAATTCTATAATTGTTGAATTTAACTAAGTTTTATTTGAAACTAATGTAACCCTATTACAGCATTTTTAAATGCTATCTTTTGTTAAATTGAACTGTTTTGAATGTAACTTTCCGTAGCAATTTCTAAATGCTGCAAAAGTTGAGTTTTCATCTGTTTTAATAAATTAAGTGAATAAATGAATTTTGAAAGACTAAAATTTTGGAATAAATGAAGTAATTTGTTTCGAAATATAAACTATTTTGAAATGTGTTTTGTAATGGTATTTAAATTAAATAAAAATGAATGTGGTTTGGAAGATATGATATTTTGAATGATATTGAATTTTGAAATTATATTTGATTTTGAAGTATAAATACCATTTTGAAATTTTTAACCACGGGATGTAATTAATTTATAGTTTAACTGATTCTTAAAGGATGGGCAATCCCAAGCATCCTTTAAGTTATTGTGCATTTCTACTACAGTTCACTTGAGTTGGTTTACATTATATAAGTATATATTGTCCTGACTCGAGTGTTTTATGTTTTACTTTACGCTCGGGTCAGCCTGAGTATTTACAGCTAAGCTTTGGATTTCTTTTCTGGAGCTAGGAATCGCTGGAGATTTTGCTTGTGTAGTTATCTATTTCCTTTCAGTTTCAGTTGTTCCATTTCAGCTCTGGTATTTATAACTTCTATGTATTTGTGATTCTATTGTATATGTTTTCAGACTAATACTATGTATTATGTTTTGAGAGTTTGTTATAGTAGCTTCATGAACTACTATGGTATTTTTATTTTTTTTGCGAGTTATTCTGATATTTATGTGTCTGTGAATCTGTGGTTGTATTTTATTTGCTCGAAATTTATTTACAACGCGGTATTTTGAGAAATTCAAGTCCGACATGTGTGTTTGCCATCGGGTTGTTACAGTTGGTATCAGAGCTTTGGTTTTAGGCAAACCTTAGCCTGCGGAGCAAAAACTCATTAGAGATGGGGTAGAAATACCCTAGAATGAGTGAAATCAATCTCAGAATCCTTTCTTTGTGAGAGGACGTATTTTCGAAGTATAAAATGATTTCAAATGATTTTTAAAGGATTTTCAAAGATTATTTTGGTATAAAAATGTTCTTACTTCGAAATCAAGATTTTCTAAACTTCATCTCTTCGGTATCCACCTTGTCAGAAATCTCTTGGTTAAGATTCTTATCGATTAGGACTTCTTGAACTTTGGAACGCTCCCACTTGTTCTGGAATCCAGTCTTGTTTTCCCCATTTTCCCTTTTGATTCGGAGCATTCCGTAACTCTAGTTTGGAATGACCTCTCTAAAGGGCGGTGATTCTGTAAATCGTTGAATGATTTGTAAAGGGGTGAAACTCCTTTACAATTGGCTTTGATTCACTGGAGATTTCTGTATCCTCGAATGTCGATGCTATCTATCTCCTTCTCTACCCGGATTCTATCTCTAGAGATCGAAGGTCGATTTGCCTTAGATTTCCGTATTGATTATATTCCTAAAGTCTCGGTTGACCGGTTAAGGTCGCCCGCGATTTATATAGGCTTATCTATCCTCTATTTGGTAATTAAATTATCTCATCTTCATATGAGTTTATCTTTGAACTAGAATTCTATTTGAGTAGAGTTCCTCTAATTTTGAATCTTTGTTTGTTTGAAATCCTTCCTTGAATCATCCTTTGGAAATTTGTGTTTGGTTGTATTTTGAAATTGTGCATACATCGAAATTATTAAGGATGGCCATTTTTCTATATATAAAAGTGAAATCTTTTCGATAAGGATTATATACCTTTCAAAAATGAAAATTTGAAATTTCGAAAGGATTTGAAACTTTGAAAATTTATGAGAAATTTAAATTTATATAAAATGATTTATAACTGAAAGGTTTGGAATTTGAATTTCAAGGAATCGAACTTTGGTGTTTTGAAATCGGTTTTAAGATTTTGGAAAATATATAATAATAATATGGTTTAAAGATATTTTTTGAATAAGAAATATTTCAAATGTATTTGAATGAATTCCAAAGATTTTTAAGAGATTTTAAAGAAGTTTCAAGAAAGTAAAAGTTCAGAACCCACTTATGTCGCTGGAAGATAATTTCGGTGATGAATGCATGCATCATCGACATTGATTTTCGAGCTTCTGAGTGGGGAGAGGCCACTCTATTAGCTTTGCTATGCGAGTGATTTTGTGAAACCAATTTTGATTTTTGATTTTGAAGTATGGTTTGATATTAGAAAGATATATATATATACACACACATTTGAAATGATTTAAAGTAAGCCGGTGTTCAGTCCTCGAGATTCAGATTTGTTTTGGTATATCACTATCTTTTGAAATTGGTTCACTGATTTAGTGTTGATTTCCAACTCTTGGATTTGAAAATATGATTCCTTCAACTATTTTTAAGATTCGAGCACTTCCAAATCAGGGTTAACTTTTCAAAGCTAATATATTTGAAAGGTATAAGTTATTTGACAAAGAATATAAGTGTAGTTTGTATGTTTCAAGTATGAAATAATATGATTTGTATAAGTTGAAATTGTTTTGTTAAGTAAATAAATAGGACTATTTTGTATTATACTAATATGAAATTTAGTTTTGAAATGTTTTGGATAAAAAATTAGTCTTCAAATGTTTGAGAAAAATTTGGTTTTAAATGTTTTAACTTAGTAACATCTTTATGAAACTATTTATTTAACAAGTTGGAATAGATACATAAGTTGTACGTATGTTGTTTTATTCGCATAATTAATCTGATCCAAGTTTGAGTACACAAGTTCGAGGTGAATTACACCATTTCGTGTTAGGATTTTTCATTTGATTCTTGATGGTGAATATTTGATACGGATTTTTGGCTTGATTCTAGAATTCTCTATCATAGTATATGGCTATGCAAGGAGACTGATGGCTTCTAGTCGAGAAACCATATCGAAGTCCGCATTAGGGAAGT
The DNA here is from genome assembly GCA_030765085.1 of Allium cepa. Lineage (NCBI taxonomy): Eukaryota > Viridiplantae > Streptophyta > Magnoliopsida > Asparagales > Amaryllidaceae > Allium > Allium cepa. The sequence goes on from CM060935.1 coordinate 200,617,564, forward strand.
CGAATGGATAATACTAGTTCGAAAGCGAACTTGTGTGATCGAGCGAGCGATCGAAGGTAATGTTACGAAATGATGACATATGTACATATTATATCCTAATATCATTGGTATACTTGACGCTAAAATTGAAAGTTGTTGGGTTGGATATCTTTGTAATTTAATTGAAAATTTTCTTTTATGAAAAACTACTATCAAATTTAAAACCATTTTTCAAAACTATTTTTCTTTTTTTCTTCTTAAACTAACTGTTTTATTCTATTTTTTATACAAACTATTTTATATAAAAAACTATTCTTAATTAAAAATCTATTAGTAAGCAAAGATGTTCAATCCCATATGGCATTTCATACAGCGAAATTTATTTTTTTGAAAATTTTGATCCTTATATAAGATAAACATTATGTAAGTACAAGATGATTTTGAAAACCATTGATTTTGATAAATGAATAATTGAAGCTTATATTAGTATGAAAGGATATTAGGTTTACCTGTAATTTGAGTTTATTTAAAAATAATGGATTTATGAAATAAATATTTCAACACTAAGTAATGATGAAGAAAAATTTGAGATATATGGAATTATAAAATTTAGTTTTGAAATATTGTATATTTAAGCCTTGAAATATATTTAAGATTTAATAGTTTATTTTGTGGATCAAATCTTTATTTGAAATTTTACAATATTTGAAATGGTTTTGTTGGAAAACTAAATTGAATTGAAACTGATGGTTTGAATTGAATTAAAATTGGAAATTTTAGATTTTTCTTTAACTGAAAAAAAAATTTAAATGTAAAGAATTAAGGGCATGTTTTATGATTTCAAATGTATGATTTCAAAATGTTACGATTTTCAAAGTGAAATGATTTCAAGTATTTTGGTTTCGAAAGATTCATAACTTTGAAAGTATTATGACTTTTGAAGTGAATACATGTTTGAAATGGAAATGAATTTATTTGACCTAACTTTTGTTGATTTGGAATTTGGATTATTTTCTAAACCTATTGTTTTAAGAAATTTTGAAACTGAATATGTATAGCTTGAAAGAAATGATTTGGTGAAATCATATATGATTTTTAAACCTAAATACTATTGAAATGAATTAAAATTGAGAACCTTTTTTTTTTTAAAAATACTTTGATTTGGGAGTTATCGAACTTATATAAAATTGATTTGTATAAGCATGCAGTAGATTTGAAAACTATTGATTTGAAAACTGTTGATTTGAAATGGTACCCAATTTTGAAAAGTGAAATCTTATATAATCGAAATCTATATAAGTGTGATTTGATATACTATTGTTTTGAAAGGTATTTGATTTGAAATGAAATCTTATATATATGGACTTTATATAAGTATGATATTTGAAAGTGATTTTGAAAGGTACTATATGATACATATTTTCGAAGTAAAGATATGGAAAGTGCCTTCTGCTTGATATCCGCTTTGTAGCCACACTTTGGATTCATTCTATCGATATTATTCTCTCTCTTTGATTTGGGTTTTCCAGATATGATACTCGAGTGTCCATCGAATTCCACGGCGATCCCCATGGTCTTATGATCGCGACTACATAGCGCAATTGCCTGGCTGAGTCTTGCCTAGGGGTACGGATTGTTTCCTGGGGGATCCAGGCGTAACCATTGTGTATCTTGCAATCTGTGTAGGTCGCGAACAGTAGCGCAAGTGCCCGGATGAGTCTTGCCTGGGGGTACAGATTGTTTCCTGGGGGATCCAGGCGTAACCATTGTGTATCCTGCATTCTACTCGTCATCATGGCGTAACTCGCAGGGCTGAGAAAGCTTACAGATACGGATTGTTTCCTGGGGGATCCAGGCGTAACCATTGTGTACTTGCGATCCATGGTTAGACAACTATTTCGGTTTGGTTGATTTGTTTGGATTGTACTTTCCATATCTGTTTTTAAAAGTGTTTTCATTATTTTCACTGGGTGTTGAAACAAGTCTACTAAGTACTTGGAGAATTCTAGCTTTGCGCCTGATCAACGCATAGCCAGAGTCTGCAGGAACGAAAGTAAACTTGTTAGGACATCGAGTTATAAAATTATTTTGATAAAGTACTATATAAAGAATATTTTGATCAGTTATTTTCCCTTCTAAAAATTTAAAATGTTTTAAATATTGTTTACTTTGAACCATCAGATTTGAATCAAATGACTATTCATCATACTAAAAAAAATTTAAATTGAAATGTATAATGGTTCAAATAATGGTTCATCCTTGTCTTTCAACCTGCTTTACCTCCTAGTTATCTTTTTTTCCCTACCTTCTTTCGGGGATGCATTCCAACCTATTTCTCTTTCTTGTTGTTTCTCCGCTTCCTTCCTTTTCGAGGACGAAAAGATTTGAGTGGGGGAGAGTGTAACAACCCTAGATTTTTATGTATATTTTAATTTTCACTTTATTTCATTTTGAATTTTTTTAAAACTTATTTCATTTCAAACATTTCATTTTTAAATATAAGTATTGATTATTATGTGAATTATAATTTCAAACAGGTATAAATTGGATATTTTACTGAAAGATGAATTTCTATTCAAAGTGGTCAAACTTTGACTTTTAAATTTCAAATTTAAATATTTATACTCCTAAATTTTATCTTTTATTATGAAAATATATTTAACAACTTGAATACTGCTTTTTGTTTCGCTGAAAACGGAATTAAACTGTGAAAGTTATGCACATTTCAATTTTGAGTATAATTTGTTTTATTTTGCAATTTTGTCTATTTTAGATTATATAAATCATATTTTCTTTGTTATATTTTATTTTAATATGTGTTAATATGTTATTTTATGTATATTTTTGTTTTTTGATATTTTTAAAGTGATAATATAATTTTTCCAAAATTTATTGCATATATTTTCTATTTTTAAAGGCTAGTTTCCATTTTTTTTGTTATTTTCTTCATTTAAATTATATTTAATTAAAATTTATTTATTTATTTTATGCATGCATTTTTTTTGTGTCTTTATCTTTATTTATAAAAAAATTCAAGTACACAAATTTTTCCAAAGTTCATTTCATTTATTTTCAAATTTTCTAGCCTAGTTTACATTTTCTTTGCTATTTTCTTAATTTAATTATATATAATTAATATTTATTTATATATTTTTGTTTATTTAATAAATTTTCGTGTTTTTATCTGGATTTATATGCATTTTTCAGTTATTTAAAAATTGCAAAAGGAATTATGGAAATATGAAGAGTTTGAGACCATTTATTTGCCTAAGTCCTTTTGTATTCCGCCGTTTTATTTTCAATCAATGCATCATTATTTTGGCCGATTCTTTTCTGATTGCTTCAGCCACTTCTCTCTTCATTTTTCACGAAAATAAAAGTTTCTCATCCAAAATTTTCGTCCACGAACTCCTGAAGCAAAAGTTTGGTAAAATTCTTCTTCTTTTTCGCTTATTCTTCTTGTTTTCCTTATCTCTTTGCACTTGTCTTCACCTTTGTAGCTCAGCCCTTGCTCCTCCACCACCATAGCCACCTCCACCACCACCACCACCAAAACCAGTTGCCATCCCCTCCAGCCCATTGTCCATCCATAGCCGTGGCCATCCATGATGTAGATCCACCAAATATTTGAGCAAACTCCACCTAAACATGCATTGCCAAGCTCCTTTACCTTCACCACTCCACCACATCACCTTGGTCGACCTTTGCATCATCACCACCAGCCACTTGCTGACCTGAGACCCCTTCCACATCAGTACATGACCCTACCAGGCCTGGCTGTGCCTATGTATTCTTAGGGCCGAACCATTTATGCATAGAAATTCTACTTTGGTTACCTTGATTTGAGTTATACATGCCTATACACTTCATCTCCTTCATATCCATGTTATGGCCAACCCTATTGAACCCTAACCTGATTCAAAACCATCCCATAACAGTGTCTTTCCAGTCCATAGCTGAAGCATACAAGGTTGAATGCAAGTGCAAAAGTTCTAGCTTTGAATTGTGTAGTTATTCCTAGCATTGTTTTGTATTATCTTGGCTTGTAATTCATGTTTGTATTTGTTTTGTTTAATATATTTAAGGAAATTAATCTTTGGCTCTCCCGATCTCAAATCTTATTCATGTTGCCGTGCCTTCGAAGATTCCTTGTCGTGTGTTTTGGTTGTCATCTCCAACTTAAACAGGTGAGTAAATCTCACCAGACTAATATGTACTTATATAGTGATAAACTGACATCACCTAAATCTGTAAATGCATATCATCCTGTTATAACTGCTATATTATATTCATATGAAGTTCACACCTATATTTACACTTGTTATACCATATGTTACTGTTATTTCATGCTATTCTGTTATTTTCATCGGTTTATCACACTGCAAGTTCCCTTTAGATTAGAATCACTATGGGTTGAAATGATACATACCCGAACGGACTTTAGAATAGGAAAAAATCATTATTGGCTGAAATGATAGGCCTTAATGATTTTCAATTATTTTCTTTTACTTAGGATTGCGGGTTTGAAATGATCAAACCCGGGTTTTATTTATAAATTACGGGTTGAAATGATATATTACCCGTATCACTTCACCTAGGCTAGAAAATGAAATACAATCCCGTTGTTAAAATATGTTTTTCTAAAAAAATTTATATTATTTTAGAAATTTAAATATTATAATATTTTGATTTAAATTTGATTAAAAATGATTTTTTGTAAAGCATTATTGATTTTCTGAAAATTTATAAGTGAAATAAATAAATGGTAAAGTTAGAAAATCTAAAATGTAAGTTATTTTGGAAATTAGAATTTGGTGATAAATGGAATTTAAACTAAATATGAAAATATGATAAATTTATGATATTTTGAATTAAATGAATTTAAAATGATTTTATAATATATTAATGATTTTTGAATAAAGCTAAAATGTGAAATGAATGAATATTTAGGTTGAAATTTGGAAATATAACTAAAATTGGAAATTTGTGAATTTGGCTTAAAAGTGAATTTTAAGTTAAGTAAATAAAAATGAAATTAAGTTATATTTGAAAATTTTAAACTTAAATGTTAAGTTAAATTTAATTTAATGAATTTAAAATTTAATGTTGGAATTTAATAAGTGAATTATTATTAAATTTTGATTTTTGAATAGAGATTTAACTTTATAAAATCATGAATATAAGGGTATTTGAATGACTGTTTTAAAAGTGAAATCATATGATTTTATAAGCTAAAAATGATTTAAATAAAAATATAATTGTTTGTGAAATTATATTGAATGCTTGAAGTTAATTAACTGCATTTCTGAAATGCTATTAATTCTAATGTAAATGATAATACAGCATTTGTAAATGCTGTAGTTGATAATAATGAACCAAATGGCAAAGTTTAATTAAAGTTTATTATGGCATTTTTGTAAATTCTATAATTGTTGAACTTAATTAAGTTTTATTTGAAACTAATGTAACCCTATTACAGCATTTTTAAATGCTATCTTTTGTTAAATTGATCTGTTTTGAATGTAACTTTCCGTAGCAATTTCTAAATGCTGCAAAAGTTGAGTTTTCATCTGTTTTAATAAATTAAGTGAATAAATGAATTTTGAAAGACTAAAATTTTGGAAATTTAATAATTTAATTATTAAATATAATAACATCATTTTATGATTTAAAATTAAGTAATTTGTTTCGAAATATAAACTATTTTAAAATGTGTTTTGTAATGGTATTTAAATTAAATAAAAATGAATGTGGTTTGGAAGATATGATATTTTGAATGATATTGAATTTTAAAATTATATTTGATTTTGAAGTATAAATACCATTTTGAAATTTTTAACCACGGGATGTAATTAATTTATAGTTTAACTGATTCTTAAAGGATGGGCGATCCCAAGCATCCTTTAAGTTATTGTGCATTTCTACTACAGTTCACTTGAGTTGGTTTACATTATATAAGTATATATTGTCCTGACTTGAGTGTTTTATGTTTTACTTTACGCTCGGGTCAGCCTGAGTATTTACAGCTTAGCTTTGGATTTCTTTTCTGGAGCTAGGAATCGCTGGAGATTTTGCTTGTCTAGTTATCTATTTCCTTTCAGTTTCAGTTGTTCCATTTCAGCTCTGGTATTTATAACTTCTATGTATTTGTGATTCTATTGTGTATGTTTTCAGACTAATATTATGTATTATGTTTTGAGAGTTTGTTATAGTAGCTTCATGAACTACTATGGTATTTTTATTTCCGCTACGAGTTATTCTGAGATTTATGTGTCTGTGATTCTGTGGTTGTATTTTATTTGCTCCAAATTTATTTACAACGCGGTATTTTGAGCAATTCAAGTCCGACATGTGCGGATGTGAATGGCTGAAAATATCGGGTTGTTACACGGCACGTCTCGACTGGGGTTCGAAATTATATAACTTGATAATTTAAATTTAAATAATATATATAAACTTAAATAATATTTTCGAAATCCAATTTCGGATCTAAAAATCTTTTTTGTCTCAAAAACCAATTCTGACGTAATCGGCAAATTATAGTATTTTCAAAATATTTACTTAAGGCCAATAGCTACCGGCACTTAACCAATATCGATATTGACTGAAACACTCCACATCCCTTAGTATCCCTAAGAAGGGCACACCAAAGGATATGGTGCGTTATAGGCATAGATAAAGCATCACAAAGACTAAGATTCATAAGACAAATAAGTAAAAGCAGTAGAAAACATTTAAATAATAACTTATCATTCAGATTTAAACTTCATCGCAAAATAAGTCAAAAAACATAACTTGTCACAAAAGCTCAAAATCTCTCATGTCTCATAAAAATACGTCCCAGTCTCACATAATCAAAGTACAAAAATAACAGTAATAATCCCTTTCACAAGTGCCAATCCATCACAAGCCAAATGAAAAAGATGAAAAGTAGAAGAATACATCTGAAATGAGAAAATTTCGAAAATGAATCTCAAAGCAACCTGAATCCCACTATCCTCAACTCTACTGGCCTATTAGGAGGAAAAGGAAAGATAGAGGAGTGGGTCAAGCAATAAGTCTGGTGAGTGAAAGTAATTACTAACATTAAAGGTAAAGATAAGAGACTAAGTAATAGTTCAAGCATGAAAAGAAAATACAGAAAACATAAAACTCACATAAAATATTGTTTCTGATTTTTTTTGACCATTTGCTTTGATCATTTGTTTTGATTGTTTGCACTTGTCTTAAACTGTTGTGATTAGCCTAGAACCCTAATCCTATCTCAACTACTAATCTTGATTAGGCTGAAATCCTAATCTTACCCATTGATCGGCCTTTTCTATCTCTGTTGTGCCAATATGAACCAATCTTGTTGGTCCCACAGCAAAAGACACCTCTTAGCGCTTAGGATGCAGTAGCAAATTATTTACCCTAATAGATGTTGCATGCCCGGTCACCGCCGGTACACACTAACTGTCGTCCCTTATTTGACCCATTATTTACCACAATCAGCATAAGTGTGCCCAGGATCACTTGCGTGTGAGACCATCGGTCCTCGACCTGAAAGGTAATGTTGAAGGTATTGGTCCTAACAAACAAATCTTCTAACTTTGCGCCCCTTGCCCAAATCTCTAAATTTGAGCCTCTATCTATTGGCCACTTATTTATTCTAATATTTATAAGCGTACCCAGCCTCACCTACGTGTGAGACCATCAGTCCTAGACCTGAAACGGAATGTTGTAGTATGGTCCACTACTTCTATTTTTGCTTATTAATCCAAGATCTAAGTTTTACAATAAGCCTCTTCTGTTATTTCCTTCTTACTAATTATAACCTAAATCTTATAATTGTTCTTGCAACTCTTGCTCTTCTGTTTTCTCTTTTTAGTTATAACCACATGTTATAATTACGCTTGCAAGTATCTCAAATTTGCTTATTTCAGTCCATCTCTATTTTATTTCAGTTTTTATCATTTTTCATCTAATTTTTGTAAATTTAGTGTTTTTTTCTATTTTAATCCATCTTTGCAAATTCTTCTCTTTTTAATATTTTATTCGCGTCAAAAAGGATTAAATTTCTATAAAAAGAAACTAATATTTACAGGTTAAATTCTAACTGAAACAGATGTAAATAACTGAATAAAATAGCTAAATAAAAATAGACTGGAAAGAACTTCTCAATTTTACTTCAAAATTGACTGTAAATAAACTTACATAAAAACCATCTCAAAATTGTAGAAAAACTACAACTATTGAGAACCTTATTATTTTAAATTGCTTACCAATCTAAAATAATTACAAATTACTCACATATGGTCCTTAGCTTTAATCCTTGACCTTCTTGGATCCACCTCTAGGGCGTAAAATATTTTTATTAAAAAGATTTCCTCCCTATAAAAAATTTCTATTTAGGGTTCAGCCTCAGGTGATGAACTCAATTGGGGGAAAATATAAATGAGGAAAATAGCTAGGCCTAAGGTTCTATTTATAATGTGGCTTAAGGACCTCAGACTGTCGGACCTCAGACCGTCAGACGCACATGATTTCACAAAAATTGGATTTACACTCTTTGGCTCGTACCTGGACGGAAAATCGTCGAGGGAAGGCACGGGTCGACCTAAGCTATTTGTGGGTCGACGTATAGGTCGACCTAATCCTAGCAAGGGTCGACAACTATGAGACTTTTGTTTCTCGTTTAATTATAATATAATTCTGATTTCTTATTTCTCTTGTAACTTCTTCATACTAGCTTGGATTTCGGCAAGATATATATGAAAATTGCTTAGAAAATTACCACGCACCCAATGGTGCAACTCCTACGGCTCAATTCTTGCAATTTCCTAATCCTATTTTATTATTCAATTAATTTGTTAATTAATTATTGTTACTTTAATTTTTCAGGTTTTTACATTGATTTTCTATTACTATATGGTTTTAACTTCAAACATATAATGATGTTATAACCACATCATCCACTATAATATTTATTTTTCAATGATACATATAAAAGAAATATTATTGAAAACAAGATAATTCAATAATAGCGAGAAATACCATTGGATCCCTCCAACTTGTTTCCCTGCATCCTAAATGTTAGATAATCATAAAATATAAGTCGACCACTTCGAGGCGGATTCTTATACAAAGGGTCATCCGCTCTTACATAGGAACGCAATATGGTCTCATCTGCTCCAATAGACGACAATATATCCAAACCAATTAATAAATATAATAATTTATCCAAATAATCATTCAATAATTTTTATCAAATATATACCATATTAGTCATCCAAAAAGGTGAGATTAACACACCAAAATTTCTTTTTGACGCCGAGGCGTTCAAGTTTGGAATGACGTCCGATTTTAGCAAAAAATTAAACAGTCTCCAAATCTGTCCAAACCAATTTCATTGCGAAGCTTTCATCGTTACGATCGCAATGCAAAACGTTTCGCCTCGATAGGACCTTTCTTCTCCGTCGCCAACTGTGCACAGCAAACATAGCTATTCACGTGTGCACGACAACGATGGTATGGAGTTACGCTGCTCCATTTCGCAAATCGTCTTCACCTTGAAGCTTCGCTCAAAGATCTCAACCTACCTGGTACCATCGATCAAAGCTTGATCACGCACCATACATCGCGATCTGGTGCCATGACCCACGACCATCGGACCACCCACTACACGCCTCCAAACATGGCCGTCGACGTGCCAACCCTCCACGAAGTCGAAAAAACTCCATTCCTTGAATCGATGGCCAAAACTCAAGAATTATCTAACTCTAGCTGTTGCCCCTAAAAGTCGATTACCCAAAAAAGCTGATGCACCCCTTAGTAAGCATCTTAGATCGAAGCTCACGTTGAAAGAAGAATTTCAATGTTGGTTTTATATTTTATTTTGAGTAGATTGTGAGATATAATTTCTTTGAATGAAAAAAAACACTCAAGTTGTTGCAGGTATACCTTTTTAAACAGGGAGGGAGTTCGCAGGGAAGGGATGGGCCTACACAGGGGAGGGTGGCTGATAGAGATGGAAAAACAGCTCTGGTCAAATCTGAAGGGAATATATTATTTTTAATTTCAAAATATGTAGCCATAAATTTCGGATCCTGGCATGCCGTTTGGCATTCTTATTGTTATACCCTTATTTCGAATGCAATGGAACTAGTCTCGAGCCCCAATTCGATCATATAGGGATGATAGCTTTTTGAACCCAATTATTATATTAAATCTTCAATCTTAATTTCAACGAGTTTCTACCCCGTACGGCCAAACGTTGCAATCGATCGCTACGAAATTTGTCGATGTATTATAATTCATTATAACGGATCGAATGACCCTATTTTCATTGAAATTCGGGACAGTACCTCGGAAGGCTATTTTCACTTGTTAATTAAAATGATTTAATTTCAAAATTGGCTAAATCACTTTTGAATCAATTTTAAAAGTTTTATCATCTTCATTCCTATTAATATAAATTTAATAAGCCTTTAAATCGTTTTTATCCAAATAAAAATAAAAGATTCAATTATTAAATTTAACAATTAAATTATCCCATAAATCACTATTTTTGAAATTCATGTTATTTAATCTATAAAATTAACTTTTTAGTATTTAAAATAAATTGAATATTCTAATTTCAAATAGCTAAAATTCTGGATCGTTACATTCTTCCCCTTTAAAAGAATTTCGTCCTCGAAATTTCCAAGGTAGGAAAAATACCAAAACCCTTACTTTTATATATAACCAATTAGTTGAACTAACCTACCAAATCCTTTTAAGCCTTTTACTTTCCAAAATCAATTTGTTGAAACCTTGTTATTACTTTTACTAAGTTCCCAAATTCATCCATAGGTTCCAACTAATATTATCCATTCAATCATTTCAGGTTATAACTAAAAATCACATTTTAGTTATCAATAATTTCTTCAAAATTTCTTAAAATTCTTCTAATGCCTTAATTTATGAAAAAATTCAGTAGCGTCTCTTTGGCGCAGCAAGATCAGAACACCTACAAATCGCCACTATGAGCTCAAACCAACAAAAGAGAACAAAAGCCAAGTGGCCCAATCATAAAACCATCAAATCAACAATGATTTAAACATGTACCTTTTTGTTGGGCAACCAATTTTCTTATGAAATCAAAATCATCAAATCTGCTCTTACTTTTAAATACCAACATCGTATTTACACTACAACAAAATAGCCTTTTTACAACGGGCAATGCCCGTTGTAATATGGTTTTCGCAACGGGTACATGCCCGTTGTAATAGGCCTCGTTGCAATAGATCCACCACATTTTACAATGGGCAAAGCACGTTGTAAAAACCGTTGCACTATATCTTTTTACAACTGGTTATGACCGTTGTAATAAACTATAATACAACGGTCATAATCCATTGTAATAGACTAACCATAGTAATTGCATAGCCTATTTCACAACATGTATTGACCGTTGTAAAATACCTATTTAACAACGTGTGTTGACCGTTGTAAAAATCTTATATAACAATATGCATTGACCGTTGTAAGAAGCTCACATAACAATGCACATTGCCCGTTGCAAAATAAATGCAAATTTAAAAAAAAATTACAACAGCATCCATGCAGTACATCCATACTAATACTGTTAACGCTTAAATTTGAACGCTAACACCCCGGTGTGTGAAGTGTAGTTGTGAAAGCACCACCCGATAGATCGGGAAAGAATTACAAGCAAGTAATAACGGAAAAGCAGTAAACAACAGCAATTTTATAGTGGTTCGGCTTATGGGTACAGCCTACGTCCACTTTAAGTACTTTTATTGATGATCTCGTTACAAGTTGATACAATTCTTCCCAAGTACAATTCACTTTGAACTACAAGAAACTTAGAACAAGTATTTTAAACTTCAATGGAGATGAGAGTCTTCGAATCCATGTTGGATGTACGTGATCTCTTGTTGAAGTTGTTTGTAGCGTTCTTAGTGTCTCGAGAGCTTCAAGTGTTGAATTGGTTTGGAATGCAGCAGAGTATCAGCGCTTGAAGAGAATGAGCAAAAGGTCCCCCCCATGTTGAATGTGGCCTTGTATTTATAGGCAAACTGTTTAGGCTGAAATTGCTAAGTCATGAGTCGTGACCGACTCATGATGAGTCGTGACCGACTCATGATGAGTCGTGAGTCGTCTGCGAGTCACCTCTTTGCAGCATGATTTTGAACTTGCCTCTGAGCCTTGTGTCGTGCGTCGACCTATCTTTTGAGCCGTAGGCTTTCCTGAGTCGTGCCATCCTTAACCCATCGAATCTCCTTAAGTCGTAGCGGCCTCTTGAGTCGTTCATCTCTTGAGTCGTAAACCTAATGAGATACTTAAGGACCTTGAATGGATGAGTCGTGATCAGATGAGTCGGTCTTTGATGAGTCGGAGCTCGAATGAGTCGTTGGATCGGTCTAGGCCTTGAGTCGCAGACCCGCTGAGTCGTTGATCCATACTGTGCCTTTAAGGCGCTAACTCACTGAGTCGTTGCTATCAATGAGTCGTTGACCCATTGAGTCGGCAATCTCTGAGTCGCTTCATCAGTTGAGTCGCTGATTCCTATGAGTCGCTGACTGCCTTATCTGTTGAGTCGGCCTAAGTTTCAGTGGGGTTAACATTTGCCCCTTGAAGCACGCGCCTGAGTCGTAGGTCGCGCGCTTCGACTTATCTTAACTCGCTTGTGCCGACTCATGCCCTACTTCCTTGGTATAAAATGGATGAACCGTCACTTCTATCTTCTTCTTCCTTTATCAACCTCTTGAGTCGTGTTCCGCCATTAACACATCTCCAAGCTCCCAAAAATAATTTCAACTCGAATTAGCACCCAATCCTCTCTAGTCAACATACAATCGTAAGCGATTTCTTCCCTTTCTTCGATCGTCGATCATTATTGTCTTACACGCTTAATCCTTCGCCTCCGATTTGCCTCTTCGTGTCTTACGAGTTTTGTTGGATTTGATTGTTGATGAACTTAGGTCTGCTTGATTTTACTCGCGGCGATCCATCATTCGAGGCGATTCTGTATTGTGATAGGATTAAAGTTACTATTTTTGGAGATATCATTAGGTTAACGGGTTATGGGTTAGGATCCGAAGATAGGACTTGGAGATAGGTCATTGGGTTATCATGGGGTAGGAGGGAAACAGGTTTTGGAGTTGTATGGTAGATAGGCCAATCAGAGTAAAACACTACCCCTGATGCGACTTAATAATCTTGAACGACCTAAAACCCTTTGCGATTCAACTCTGGACCGGCTCACCAACCTTCACGACACAAGACTTGAGTCGGGGCCGAGACATCACGACACAATGCTTGAGTCGGGGCCGAGACATCACGACACAATGCTTGAGTCGGGGCCGAGACATGTCTTGATGAATTTTTCATAATTCTGAGCTGACATCTATTCTCTTTTATGACTCGTGACCTCAGTATTGCTGAGTCGTCTTCGACTTAGTCCTTGAGTCGTCTACGACTTAGCACTTGCACTTTTAAACTCCACTTGAACCTTGAACTGCTGCTTGAATCTTTTACGGATTGCTTTAACTTGTAAGCTAATAACCTGTTAATATAACATTCACAGAAAACTGGGACGAATATACTGTCATTGATTGCCCACATCGAACGACAGATTAGTTAATGATAGATGATTAACTTGAATAAACTGTAAGTATGAAGTGCTTTTAACATATCAATTTCAAACAAAATACCAAAGCAATACTGAAATAGTCAATTGAAATCGACTTGCTTGCACTAATATTGTGTTTGAACTTTTAGATTAACAAGTTTTGAAATGTTTACAATCGATCAAGCATCAATTAGTATAATTCCAGTTATATATACTTGTCACCTTTTATTAGTCTTGCAAAACACTTCACACTTTTTAGGAAACGCGCACCTTCGCATTTGAACATCCAGTTGCTTGTGTAGAATGACCTCCCACCGAGAAGAAGAAGTGGTAACTCAAGAGGAAGAAACTTTTCCGATAGCTGTTCCCATAGAGAATCCTCCGGAGAGAACCCCGACTATTCTAACTTCGAGAGTGTTTGTCCAGCTGCGCACTCAATTTGGCTTTGCTGAAAGTGATGTTCTTTTCCCTGGGCCAAGTGATACTGCTGACAATCCTCCCTACGGCTTTGTTGCAGTCAATCGCCAAATGTGCTTAAGTGGGGCGATTCCTCCTTTTAACGACTTTCTTCAACAGTTCCTGCTTCGGTTGTCTATCTCTCCATTCCAATTACACCCCAATGGCTACGCCATTCTGATGGGGTTATGTGTTCTATTTAGGAGAGTTTTGGATCGATTACCAAGCTTCGGGGAGATCTGCTATTTTTGCTCATTCACGAAAATTAAAGACCATCCCTCCATCGTGGTTATAAGAAGCGCTCGAAACCGCAAACTTATTACTGACCTCTCCGAAAGCGCTCACGGATTTTTGAATCAGTTTTTCTTTGTTCGCTGCCCTCTAGGGTTTTACGCCATCTGGAGAGTGGGAAGTAAGATTTCCTGTCTTTACTTTTTCCGTTTTGAAACTTTCTCGAGATCTGAACTCTCAATTGCTAATTTCATTCTTTTCCTGTTTTAGCACTTCCACCCCCTGCTAGGGACCCAAGTCTTAAGCAAATTTTTGAAAGATTAAATGCCGTGCCGGTAGAAGAGAGGAGCATAAAGTTTCTGCTAAACGATGAATTTTTACATCAATACGGACTCCTCCATCCCTCTCGCTTTACTCAGCCTCATGAAGCTCCAACGGAGGTTCCTGATTCTCCGGTGAAAACTCCTGATCTTCCGATCTCCACTAAAGAGCACATGCGAGGAGAAATTTCTGCAGAAACCTTACTAGTAAAGTGCTCTACTCCAAGAGACGATGCGGGACCCTCCGAAAAGCCCGCACTTGCTCCCATAATTGAAGAAGAAGAGGAGCCCCTTTCCCAAACCAGGAAGAGTGCCGACAAAGGAGCTGGTGGAGGGAACCAGGTTGGGCATGACGGTGATGACGTCTTTGGGGATTTAAGTGACATAATCGTCACTTCCCAAGAGCTCTTTAAAGATGACCCTGCCTGTGGTAAAACTGTACCCCCGATGATTGAAGCGACATCTGCCCTCCAGCAGACTCCAACTCCTTTATCCCAAGAATTGTCACCGCCAGTGGGACCTATTACTTCCCCCCAACTGAGGAGTGGTTCGTTAGTCCAACGCGAGTAGTTTGCACTTCACACACAACTAAGGATTTTCCAGCACATTTATGCACTTATCTTCTCATACTTTAAAGATTTCCAAAGCTTATCTTTTCTTATTTCAGATCCTTCAATGACACGCGGCGGATCATATTATCAGGATTTCCAACGCTACGGGGGGCGTGGTCAATATGATTATAGGCGTTACTTTCCCTCCTACAGAGAATCTGACGAAGAAAGGGCTGCCCGAAAGGCTCATGAAAGGAGGACTGAAGAAGAGCGTCGCGAAAGAAGGGAGAGAGAAGAGCGCCATGATTCTTGGCAAAAAGGCGATGACTCTCACAAGAGAAAATCTCGTGACGATCGAGGAAAAGGTCACATGAGCGAAGACTTAAGTAAACGAGCCCGTCACAGTGAAAAGCAGGCCTCTACTACTCCTGAGAAAGTTACTATTCCTGCCTCACTCGACATCCCTTCTGACTCTCCCGCTCTTGGGAAATCAGATATTCAAACGATAATTAGCAGGCCCAAATTTCAAGTTGGACCGGGTCCTGCCACTCTGCAGAGCCGATTTCCTCAATGGTGCCTTAAGGGGGTGAGATTCGACCTAGACTTGGTCCCCATCGACAAGTCTGCTATGTTGCGCAATCTTGATGCAGTCAAGCTCGATATCGAGAGGATGTCAAACTGGTAGAAGCTTGTCGATGAGCTTCAAAGAGTTAACCGTGCCAACATAGAGGCCATGCTTACTATGGAAAACGATAAGGCCGAATGGCAAAAGGTCGTTGAGCAACACGACACCGAGATGAGGAACATTGCTTCTTACAATGAGGAGCTTGAAGCAAAAGTCGAGGAATTGAAACATGAACTTGCTGCTTCCTCTACTTCCTACTCTCAAAAAGAAGAAGTGCTTCTGAAACAAGTGAGAGATGCTCACGCTAGCCAAAGGGATGCCGAAGACAGGCTAGAAGCACAAAAAAGAATCAGTGACGGCTATGTCTCTGATATTGCTGAGCTTCGAAAGAAAAACAACTCCCAGGAAGCGGAGATACAAATGCTCAAGCTTCAGCTTGCCAAAACTGAAAGGGAGCGTGATGAGGCTGTCGCCGGCAAAATCGCAGCCGAAGAATCTCATGAGGCGACCAAAAACAGCTTCGGCTCAACATTATTCGACTTCTACTTGCATAGCGTCTTGGGGCGTGGAAGCCTCGCTTTTCTTGGTCCTAAGTATGAAATCACTTTAGCTGAAGTGTGGGAGGCCGCTCTTGAGATGCTTGGTGCTGAAGGTGCCGGTTACGACGAATCAGCCCTGGAAAGGCATTATTTTGATGATGACGCTCGCGCTGCCCTTGCCAAGGGAAAGGAACAACTTGCCAAATTAAGAACTGAAGTGACGGAAGGGGACCGGCTGGGGAAAACCACTTCAACTACTCTAGTCCAGCCACCTTCTTCGTCTGAAGTCGACATTATTGGTTCCAGTTCCCATCTTGCATCTCCCACCAAAGTTACCACTGAGATTACAAGCATACAAGGTGGAGATGAGGGTGATGAGAGCGCTGATGCGCAAGCTTATGAAGTCGATATCAGGAAACCAGCTTCTCCAGGTAATTTCACTGTTAATCTCGCTACTGTCAATTCTGCTCAAGCGGGTTACTCATTTATTTCGCATGAGTTTCATGAGCTCCTTGGCTATTTTCTCAACCTTGATGAGCCTTCATCTCCTCTCTTTACTGACTTCATTGGTGAACCTTCATCTCCTCTCTTTACTGACTTTAACCTCTTTTCTTCTGTAGAAAAAGTATCAACCACTGCTCAAATCTCTACTTCTCCGGTAATCCCTCCTCCATCTCTTCAAGTGGCTCCTCCTTCTGCTTCGCAGCCTGGATCACAGGAGGAACAAATAGAGGCTCTCCATGGCCTGGATGACCCCATTGCTTCGCAAGAGCAGAAAGATGAGGGACTTGAGGGAGGCGACATATCTCCGGAGCGGACTCCTTCTGACGATATAACTCTATCTAAACTTGTCACTCCAGGAAGTGAGTCTTCCTCAAAGAGGAGAAGGAAGCAAGGAGCATCAAAGAGGAGAGGGAAGATAATCACTGCCACTGAAGAGGAGCCAGAAGTTGGGCCAGCTGCGCCTACCTCCCCTTCCTCCCTTATACCCACTGGTCGACCTGAAAAGCTGGTCATTCGGCCGGGTAAAGGGTCCAAAGGCAGTAAAAAGAAGTGAAGACTTTAGCTTTTTGTCTTTTGTATGAACTGGCCAAGAGTTGTGCGGGTATCGGCCCCCGCTTTTATTTTGAAAACCTGTATCTGCATTATAGTTGAATAAAATGATTCTTCGTTTGTACAAACTTCTGTTTGAATTTGAGAATGCATTTACTAGTTTTTTTATTTTTTTTGCACAAGTTTATTTACACGATATTGCAGCGAGCTTATGGCATGTTACTTGAGCGTGACCTTTTGCTGATTTGGCTATACCATATTGTGTGTAATTATTGATTTGGCTATACCATATTGTGTGTAATTATACTATATTGTTGATTTGGCTATACCATATTGTGTGTAATTATTGATTTGGCTATACCATATTGTGTGTAATTATACTATATTGCCCCCATTCCATAAGTTTGCTGCAATATTCTATACTTCGAGGGGACTTGCACTCATATTTGCTAAAGAATAATTATTTTATTCTTTAAAGAAAATTTTTGTAGAGTACAACTCCCTTCGTATAAGTTTCTACGCTTTGTCGTTCGAAGAAATCACCTTTTTTTTTTTCTTTTGCTTATGTGCATATTTTACCAAGTGAATTCTTCTATGTGGTAAAGCGGACCTCTGAAGAGTACTTTAACTTCTTTTCTTTTTCCTTTTTTTTTATAGTAGGTAAATTACTCTCCCTTTGAAAGTTAAAGTACGCTTTTGATGAGGATTTTTTTTTTATACAAAGTTGCACCTCTGAGGAGGGATTTTTCACGTTTCAACACTTGGAAGTTTTATTTCAATCTCGGTGAAACGTGTACCCCCAAAGAGTTGTGCCTTTGAAGAAAGCCTTTTCACGTTTCAACACTTGGAAGTTTTATTTCAATCTTGGTGAAACGTGGGCTTCCGAAGAGGTCTTTCTTCTTGATTGTGTCCCCGGGAGGGGGTTGTACCTCTAAGGAGGGATTTTTCACGTTTCAACACTTGGAAGTTTTATTTCAATCTTGGTGAAACGTGTACCTCCAAAGAGTTGTGCCTTCGAAGAAAGCCTTTTCGCGTTTCAACACTTGGAAGTTTTATTTCAATCTTGGTGAAACGTGGGCTTTCAGGAAGGTCTTTATTTTGTTTTTGCATTTCAACTTTGGTGAAGTGAAATTCCGAAGAGCGGTTATTACACTTCAACTCTTGGCGAAATGTGCCTCCGAAGAGGGCTTTTATTTAGTTTACATTTCAACTCTGGTGAAGTGATGTCCCGAAGAGCGGTCATAACACTTCAACTCCTGGTGAAATGGGCCTCCGAAGAGGGCTTTTATTTTTTGGCATTTCAACTCTGGTGAAGTGAAATCCCGAAGAGCGGTTATTACACTTCAACTCCTGGCGAAATGTGCCTCCGAAGAGGGCTTTTATTTTGTTTACATTTCAACTCTGGTGAAGTGATATCCCGAAGAGCGGTCATAACACTTCAACTCCTGGTGAAATGGGCCTCCGAAGAGGGCTTTTATTTTTTGGCATTTCAACTCTGGTGAAGTGAAATCCCGAAGAGCGGTTATTACACTTCAACTCCTGGCGAAATGTGCCTCAGAGAGGGTTTTCATCGCCTGGAAGTTACTCTCTCATGGTTGGAGGGTCATGACTCCTCCAATCTTTTTTGTTGAGTAGAGAACTTTCTTTTTTGTGGCGTATGACCCATTAGAGGTCTTTTATCCTCCGAAGAGGACTTGTGCTGCTGATGGTAGCTTTGGTTGTTCCTCTGTTCACTTGCTTATGCCTTTTCAGCGATCCTCTCTCTTTTTTTTTTAAGTTTTCATTCCCCTTTTCTTGCAAGTAGCTTGTTTAATCCAAGGAAGTGTACTTCATTGCCAGGCAAGTTCGTGAGAACGGGCACTAGCTTCCTAATTGGATGTTTGTTTGTTCAAACAATCTCAATTTATCAGCAAGGGCTCGTTTCTATCGAAATCATTAGCCGTTCAATTGAAGTATTTCCTATCTAGGATTTGAATTCGGGGTCTTTGTGACTTGAAATTTGTTTGTTGAATGATGGTGAGAATCGCTCGGTCTTATTATGCGCAAGTTTTATTTCCATTGTCTGCAAAAATTTAAATCGACATTTCAGCAATACATTTTATGTATTTTTATATCGAAAACAAAGCAAACATATAATGATAATAAGGAACACAAGATTTATAGTGGTTCGGCCATGAAATTGGGCCTACATCCACTTTATATTCTTTCATTATTTACTTGCATCAGTTTCACAATTGCTTTCAATTACAAGAATCATACATTCATAATTCTTTTTACAATGTTTCAACAAAATTTTCAAGTAAAGTATGGACGCAAATGGTTGCTGTTCCATGCCCTTGGAATTTGATCTCCATCAACAGTGGTGAGCTTGAATGTGCCGTCAAGAAGCTTCTGACCTATTACATATGGTCCTTCCCAATTTGGCCCAAACACACCTGTCGCAGTCATAATTCTTTTCAGGACTAGATCTCCAATTTCAAAGCTGCGTTGACGAACTTTGGAATTGAAATGTCTGGCTATCCTTTGCTGATGAGCTGCAACTCTGAGGTTAGCTTCATCTCTTTTTTCATCAAGGAGATCCAGCGCTTCAAGTTGTAGCTTCTCATTTTCTGCTTGATTGAAATGGATTCTTCTGTGTGAAGGGACCTCTGTTTCAACCGGGATCATTGCTTCCGATCCGTATGCTAACGAAAAAGGAGTATGCCCAGTTGCAGTTTTGTGAGTAGTTCTGTATGCCCATAGTGCAAGTGGTAGTTTATCGACCCAACCACCTTTTGCTCTTTCGAGTTGCTTTTTGATGGTTGATTTGATGATCTTGTTCACTGCTTCCACTTGCCCGTTTGCCTGCGGATGAGCTACTGCCGAAAAGCTTTTCTGGATTTTGAATCGTTTGCAAAAATCCTGGAATTCCTCGCTTTCAAACTGAGTACCATTGTCTGTGATTATTTTCTGAGGCACACCGTATCTGCAAATGATATTCTTGGTCACAAAGCTTATCATTTTCTTAGAAGTGATAGTAGCCAATGGTTCAGCTTCAGCCCACTTAGTAAAATAATCAACTGCAACAATAGCATATTTAATCCCTGATTTAGCAGTTGGTAGCGGCCCAATGAGATCCATTCCCCAAATTGCAAATGGCCATGGACTGACCATCTGTGTGAGTTCGGTAGAAGGTGCTCTAGGAATTTTGGCATATATTTGGCATTTGTCACATTTTCGGGAGTAATCTGCAACATCCCGATTAATTTCTGGCCAAAAATATCCGTATCGGAGAATTTTCTTTGCTAATGTTTGACCACCTGAATGATCACCACATTCTCCTCCATGCACTTCAGCTAGGATTGTTTTGGACTCTTCCCGGGATACACATCGAAGCAATGGCATTGAGAATCCCCGTCTATACAATCGGCCATCCTGAATTACATAGCGAGAGGCCTTCCTTAGTAAATTTCGTCTTTCTATCGAGTTTTCTGGCAGAGAACCTCTGAGTAGGTAATCCAGTATTGGAGTCATCCATGACTCTTGTTCTTGAGATACATTCATAATCCAGTCTATATCCATCTCGTCTATACTTGGCGCTGAAAGGACTTCTACAGGGACCAATCCCAATAGTTGAGCTTCACCAGAACTTGAATACTTTGCGAGGGAATCTGCCTTCATATTCTCTTCCCGAGGAATGTGGCTTATTGAATAGTGATCGAGTTCACATAGGAGTTCCCAAGCCTTTGACAAGTAGGAAGGCAGGTTTCCACCTTTTGCTTGAAATTCCTTCTTTACTTGGCATACAATAAGCCGAGAATCACTGAAGATTTGTAATGCTCGAATGTTTAGCTCTTTAGCGATTTTCAGACCTGCAATAAGAGCTTCATATTCTGCTTCATTGTTTGTTGAAGGAAATTCCAATCTTAGTGCATAACATAATGATCGACCCTCAGGAGTTTCAAGTACCACTCCGGCTCCAGAACAGTAGTCATTTCTTGCGCCATCAACATACATCTTCCACTGGATTGGGGAATCATTGATCGCTAAAGCTTGTCCGTTGATTGCTTTTCGGGGGTGATAGGTGATGTCATATTGACTGAGTTCAATGTTCCATTTTAGAAGGCGACCCGAAGTTTCAGGGCGAAATAGGACTTGCTTTAGAGGTTGATCAGTGAGTACTTTGATAGGATGAGCTTGGAAATATTGCCTCAGTTTCCTTGATGCAACTAGTAGGCAATAGGCGAGTTTTTCCAACTTGGAGTAATTCAGCTCTGCCCCAGTGAGTCTTTTGCTGATATAGTAAACCGGATGTTGAATAATTTTGTCTTCCCGTATCAGCGCTGCACTTAGAGCATGAGATGATACTGCCAAGTATATAAGAAGATCCTCACCATTGCCTGGCCTAGAAAGTATTGGAGGCGTTTCCATATGACGGATCAACTCATCGAAGGCCTTTTGGCATTCGGAAGTCCATTCAAAATTCTTCTTTCCTTTTTTCAGGGCGTCAAAGAATGGGATGCATTTATCAGTGGCTTTGGAAATGGACCGACTCAGGGCGGCGACCTTTCCGTTGAGACTCTGCAATTCCTTCTTGGTTCTAGGAGCTTTAACTTCTTTCAAGGCAGTAATTTGAGCTGGACTAGCCTCAATGCCCCTAGCACTGACGATGAAGCCTAAGAACTTTCCGGACTCGACCCCAAATGTACATTTCAGAGGGTTAAGTTTCATTCTGTATTTCCGGAGGACTGCGAACATTTCTGCTAAGTGTTCAATGTGATCCGCTGCTTTCCTGGACTTCACTAACATGTCGTCGACGTAGACTTCCATAGTTTTGCCCAATTGCGGTTTGAACATAGCATTAACAAGTCTTTGGTAGGTTGCCCCTGCATTTTTCAATCCGAAGGGCATAACTCTGTAGCAATAAAGTCCAACATCTGTGATAAAACTTGTATCCTCCTGATCCGGCTCGTGCATCATGATTTGGTTATAACCGGAGTAGGCATCCATGAAAGATAACAATTCATGTCCCGCAGTTCCGTCTACCAGTTGATCGATCCTGGGTAATGGGAAGCAATCTTTGGGGCAAGCCTTGTTTAGATCAGAAAAATCAATGCACACTCTCCATTTTCCATTAGCTTTCTTGACCAACACAGGATTTGAAACCCAATTCGGGTATGTAGATTCTTTGATGAAGTTATTTTCCATGAGTCGATCAACTTCTTCTTTTAATGCTGCTGACCTTTCTGGACCTTGGGTTCTTCTTTTCTGTTTAACTGGCGTAAACTTTGGGTCAATATTCAGAGCGTGTACTGCAACTTCTGGGGATATTCCACACATATCGGCATGAGTCCAAGCAAAGACATCCAGATTTGCTTTCAGGAAAGATATCAAGATATTCTGAATTGACACATTAAGCTGCGAACCCACATTTAACACCTTATTTGGGTCCTTCGGGTCAACAGGTACCGGAACTGTCGTTTCCACCGGTACCACTCTATTCTCCCCTGCACTGGCTTTTCTGGGATCCATTTCTTTCCGTGCCCCGCTGTGCTCACCAGTGCAGGGTCCGCCCCGTAATTGCTACAAGGCTGGTTCTTTGATGCGGACTGGGGTTGCCGCATCCTTCCCCATTTCTCTTTTTCTTGACTCTCGCAGCTCTGTCAAATAGCACTCTCGCGCAGCATTTTGATCCCCTTTTATAACTCCTACTCCATTGTCAGTAGGGAATTTAATAGTGAGGCACCACGGGGCTAGGATAGCTTTGAATGCTGCGAGTGTTGGACGGCCAAGAAAAGCATTGTAAGCAGAAAACTCATCGACAATCACAAATGTTTGCTTGCGGACCACTTTCCTCTCTGCTTCTCCGAGTTCTACAAGCAGATCGATGGTCCCAATTGGTTGTTTTGGCTCCCCAGTGAAGCCAGCGATCTTTTGTGATGAGGCTTGTACATCAATCATGGGGATTTTCATCTGGTCAAATGTCTTCTTAAAGAGGATATTGCATGATGCTCCGCAGTCAATGAGGACTCTTCTGACAATGGCCGGTCCAATACCAGCCGAGATGACCAAGGGGTCTAGGGTAGGAGCTTCTATACCTGTGGAATCTCTGGTTCTGAAAACAATATCATCACTGAAAGTTTTCTGTTGTTTCAGGGGCGTAGTGTCTTCTAAAACAAAGACGTCTTCTTCGGCTGGAGCATATTTCAAAGCCCTGGAATATCTCTCCATCTCACCCCAGCTCTTGCCAGCTGGGTGAGGCCCCCCTGTAATGACATTGATAACGGGCCTTCCAGATTCATGTCCCGTAGCTTTCTCACTTGTCCTAGGCTGATGAACAGGAACCTGTTGCCCCTGACTTGACGATGCAGGATTGTTGCTATTTTTCTTCACGAATTGCTGCAGTTTGTTTTCTCTCAGCAACTCTTCAATCAGATTTTTCAACTGGCGGCATTCATCAGCCTCATGACCGAGTTGATTGTGGAAGCGGTAGAATTTCCCACTCTGTATGGCTTTTTTCCCGGTTCTCAAAGGGATAGGTTTAGGGAAATCGACGGAATCTTTAGTGGCCAGGTAGATGTGCTCCGGTGTATGTGATAATGGAGTATATTCTGATGGCTTGAAGGATCGGGGCTTCTTCAGATTACCCTGTTTCTTCCCATTACTATTCTCCCTTTTTTGCCCCACCGATTCATTCTTGCGTGGAGCGACAGTGTTGTCTTCTGCTTTTTCCAACACTGTCTTTACTGATAAAGGACGGCTTTCCAAGCGAATGAATTCACCTGCTTTTTTGTAGAACTTTTCGAGAGAGGTTGGCTCCTTCGTATTTAACCATTTCCCAAATTCGCTTGACTTATCAATAGCCCTCATCAGATAAGTCAATATCATTCGTGGTTCAGCATTGTCCACCTCAGCCAGTGCTATATTGAAGCGGTTCAAGAAGGATCTGATAGACTCACCAGGATTCTGCTCTAAACTCGATAGTGACATAATGTCCTTGGCCTTCGAAGCATATAGTCTAAACTGCTCCTTGAATTTTCTGGTCAAGTCTGAAAACTGATCGATAGATCGGACTGGCAACTTGGTGAACCACAGTAAAGCCACGCCTTCCAGGTATACGGGGAAATATCGGCACTTTATTTCGTCGGAGGCCCTGGCACCTGTCATGTGCCAATCATATTTATACAAGAACTCATTCGGATCACTTGTCCCTTTGTAAGCTGGAATAGTCGGAGGGACAAACTTCCTTGGAAATTCCGCCTTCAAGATTTTTTCAGTAAACGGAGTTTTACTTGGGGCGAAACCCCATTCCTTCTCATCTTCAACCCTTTGCATACTTTCTTTCATGATCTGCCGGACCATTTCAGAAAGATATTCCTCATCATGCCGAGTTCTAGATCCACCAGCCTCAGGGACTGCCTGCTCAAAGGGACTAGTAGCCCTTTCCGGAGCATTCCTCTCACTAACATCATGAATGTTGCCAGCATAGTTCCTTTCATTTCCAGCTGGTTGATTGTTTGCCCCAAGTAAATCGTTCAACTTATTCAGAATCAGAGCGTTCTGGGCACTTTGAGCCTCTAATTGTACATTTTGGGCGTTTATCTGCTGGTTTAGCCCTAGAATCACAGCATCCAACTCCGCTTTCGTAACTCCAATAGACGGAGTGGGTTGATTAGGTACAGGGGAAGCGGAGGTTCCCTCTTGAATGTTTCTAGATCTGATAGATCTACTTTTCCTTCCAGGAGCCATAATCTCAGATATACTTCTGGTTTTTAAGGAAATTCTTTCTTCAAATCTCTGTGAAGCAATGATGACAGTTGTCCTGAGTTCAATTCTCAGTGAAAGCACCAAAAATTAGGAGTGCAACACGAGGACTTCCCAGGAGGTCACCCATCCTAGTACTACTCTCGCCCAAGCACGCTTAACTTCGGAGTTCTGATGGGATCCGGTGCTTTAGTGCTGCACCCCGGTGTGTGAAGTGTAGTTGTGAAAGCACCACCCGATAGATCGGGAAAGAATTACAAGCAAGTAATAACGGAAAAGCAGTAAACAACAGCAATTTTATAGTGGTTCGGCTTATGGGTACAGCCTACGTCCACTTTAAGTACTTTTATTGATGATCTCGTTACAAGTTGATACAATTCTTCCCAAGTACAATTCACTTTGAACTACAAGAAACTTAGAACAAGTATTTTAAACTTCAATGGAGATGAGAGTCTTCGAATCCATGTTGGATGTACGTGATCTCTTGTTGAAGTTGTTTGTAGCGTTCTTAGTGTCTCGAGAGCTTCAAGTGTTGAATTGGTTTGGAATGCAGCAGAGTATCAGCGCTTGAAGAGAATGAGCAAAAGGTCCCCCCCATGTTGAATGTGGCCTTGTATTTATAGGCAAACTGTTTAGGCTGAAATTGCTAAGTCATGAGTCGTGACCGACTCATGATGAGTCGTGACCGACTCATGATGAGTCGTGAGTCGTCTGCGAGTCACCTCTTTGCAGCATGATTTTGAACTTGCCTCTGAGCCTTGTGTCGTGCGTCGACCTATCTTTTGAGCCGTAGGCTTTCCTGAGTCGTGCCATCCTTAACCCATCGAATCTCCTTAAGTCGTAGCGGCCTCTTGAGTCGTTCATCTCTTGAGTCGTAAACCTAATGAGATACTTAAGGACCTTGAATGGATGAGTCGTGATCAGATGAGTCGGTCTTTGATGAGTCGGAGCTCGAATGAGTCGTTGGATCGGTCTAGGCCTTAGTCGCAGACCCGCTGAGTCGTTGATCCATACTGTGCCTTTAAGGCGCTAACTCACTGAGTCGTTGCTATCAATGAGTCGTTGACCCATTGAGTCGGCAATCTCTGAGTCGCTTCATCAGTTGAGTCGCTGATTCCTATGAGTCGCTGACTGCCTTATCTGTTGAGTCGGCCTAAGTTTCAGTGGGGTTAACAAATACTAAATATTGTCGTAAAATAATTAAAATCACATACGAAAAGACTAAAAGTTAGAGTCATAGAATTCTAATACTCCAAAAGGTTAGATAAGTTTACATGCCAAATACATAAAGCATTAACACATAACAGTCCGCTACAAATATCATATTCTAAATACAATCATACTATACCACAGAGATGAAGTCTTTATGCCACGCGATGGTTGATTCGATGGCCTCTTTGATAGTCTGCATCTCTGAATTTGGCCTAAATAAAAAGGCTTCTGGTTCCACTGCTACATTAACCCATACTTTCCAAACATTTGCTCTATACTGGTTTGCGTCTGTATACTTTTGTTTCTTTAGACAACACAAAAAAAAAGAAACAAAAATAATAATAATAAAAAACTTCAGAAACATTTCTCCAAAATTACATTGCATTGCATTTTCTATTGTATAAACTTGCATTTCAATTTACATTCTTTCTCTGCATACCACTGTGTTTACATTGCATTTGCATACCATTGCACATCAAAGAACCACTTCAACATTCAACAGTAGTCTTCCATCAATGCTTCCTCAAACACGTTACACACAATCACACCCCTATTCAAACCCCACTACATCAAACAGCTCTTCTCATCAACACTTACTGATCATCAAACTTGCTATGTACTTCAACACCCTGAAATCCCTTACTGACCATCAATCACTACCCTTGCCAAGGCCATCACCACTTGTTTCACTCAAGACAGCCACCAAACAAACCCATCCCGTCTGCAGCCATTATCACTTCATCTAACCACTACTCCTTTCTTACTTCCTCTGCCTCAAATTTCTCCTACATCTTCTACAGAGATCATCACATTACCAAACCTGACAACACACTAAACTTCCTACAACATTCATCTCTACTTCACCAACTTACTGTCACCACCAGTCGCCATTAACCTAATACTATTCAAACAGTGGCCATCAAACCATCACGGACCATCTTGCAGACTACCGAACACAAGACTAACTCACTAGTTGCTCACACAAACTCACTGCTCCTATTATCGCCAACAGCCTTATAGCAGACCAGCATCAAAAAAAATTTCCAAACCTCAACAGAAATCTCCTGAACTACTAACCGAATTAAACTGCACTTCCTCCAACCGCTAGCTTTGACGTCTACTATGAATCATAATCGCAACTGCAAAATTCTACTACCTCAACAACCTGTACACTGATTCCAAAAAAACTACAATAGAGCCACATTGTCATCATCTACCACCTATAGACTTTACATCCATCACCTAGCAATTGAGCAAGCTCATCCTCAAACTACCATCAACCACTGCCATTGCCTAATCTACAAACTGCAACCATCTGCTCTATTTACCAACTCCTCCAGTCCAAACCAACCATCTCCTTTGCACCCACCCCACTTCCACTAACTGACAGCAATCATCACCCTGGTTTCATTGCCTCATCTGCAATTCGACCACCAATCCACCCAATTCGCGATAACCCAACTCGCGACATCTTAGGTATTTTCCTCCTGTTAGGTATTTTATAAACATGTGAACAAACAAATTTAATTTACATATATTGATGAGATACCTGGACTTCATTTCCATGATTTCCACCACCTTGCGCTAAGCTCTACCTACAGATATTTAAGTTGCTCTCTCATTCTTTGCATCTCCGTAGACATTGGATTTCTGTGGATCTAAACAAAAGAAAAATAGTTTGTAAAATTCTTGCAATAAATTTACACAGAAATTTAACATAGTACTAAAAACGTACAATGGGTTTATTTCGAATTTTGTGAGCACAGTTGGCATACGTAAGAGTGTTAAGTGTTTCATCTGCATTTATATTTGCAGGTCTGGTGCAAGATGAAACAATATTCAAATATTGGCATCTGTTAAATTTTATCAAAAACATTTCAATCACAAAAATCATGACATTTTAACTTGTTTTTAGCTACTAAGTAATAAAAGTAAAAAATCATAGTAATGTTTGTGCTGTTACTTTTAAGAAACTAAGGAGAATCATTAAACTTTCGATAAATCAGTTACTAATGTCCCAGAGAAAAACAATTTATAGTACCTGTCATAACAGTTCTGTTATTTCCTCCAAGTGAGTCATGTCATACGAATCAATGGCTTCAAAATGTAGCATTGGTAGTGTAAAAAAATAAACTAACAATAATATAACAATGAAGTTTGATATTGTAAAAAATAGGCTAAATATATACTTTTTACAGTTTCAGTGCTTATGAAGCAATTATTGAATCTAATTGCACGTTGCTACATTTATATAGTAATTTCTTCGAATATTTATTACTCCGCACTTTTGAATTCGATTAAGATTTTCTCAAACGCATTAATATTAATATGCAATCTACCATTTACTACATGATTGAATTTGCATCATGTCAATTTAGTGTGCAAAATTATAAAGGTTATCACGACTTTTACAACTATATTGATCACTGTAACATGCAAGTTCGTTCGAAGTATAAAGATATTTAATGCTTAATAGAAATTTGTAAAAACATATAGCATGTGTTCCTGACCATAAGTGTCCCATATTTGTAGCTTAATGCTCTTTCCATCCATTTCAATTGTTCTTATCTTGAAGTCAATGCTACAAAATGTATCAGCTTAGAAATATTAATCATACAAGATATGCATCTTGCTAGTATATGATGCCATTTTGTGGCTTGAACATGAGTTGTTAAGACCTACCCAACCGTAGTAATGAAACTTGTTGTAAAGGAGATCAGAGAAACGTAAAATAAGGCAACTCTTTCTGACACCTAAAACAAGTAGAAACCACAGTATTTGCTTTAATGCCGCATATTTAAAAGATCGTGATATATCTTTTTGTTCAGAAATGATTACTAAATTGGCATGATAATATACATTACAGCAAATCAGAAATAAGAACATAAATCTGACAACCATATGTTGGCTCTAGGGCTGACCTGAGGAAGTGGATTGCCTTCGGCGACATCACACTTATTTCTTCATTTTAATAAAATTATGAGCAAGAGGTGACTAAATAAGAAGATAAAATGGAACAGATGTGAAATACATATCGAAGAAAATTTTCAGATTACTTTTTATATTGCATAAATAAATAATATAAAAGATATAGCATAAAAAGACCAAGCTTATTACATATATTTACAACTTTCTCTAATTTTCTATAAAATTGATAAATAATAATTACACATATTAAAAAGGAAAATTGAACTTATTAATATAATCATGAATTTTATGTTTTACTTTAATTTCTGTATAACTTATTCAAATTCAATATACTGCTGTTTGTATACGTCTATTTTGTTACATATTGATTCTTAATTGTATACTTAAGGAATCAAATCAAAAACCTCTAAAACACTACAACAAAAAGTGTCTTTTATAGCGGCATATAGCCGCTATTAATCACAACCACAGCGCTTTGATAAGCGCTGTATATCGACATGTTATAAAAAAAACTATTGAATATTTATAACAAAAAATATGCCGCTATGGTTGAGCTTAGTTTTATAACGCAAATTCGCCGGTATGGTACGTTAATTCAATAGCTCATTATAGCCGCTATAATACAGCTAAATCTCAACGGAATTGGAAATCTTTATACAACCATTTTGCCATTATAAAATATTTATTCAATATCGGTCATTTCACGCTATTAAATCAACATGTTATAGTATTGATAAATTCTTTTACAGCTCATATATGCCGCTAAAAAAATCGTAGATACACTTTTCAAGAGCTATGCGTATATATTACATTTTAATAATAGCAATCAAACTAAATCTTCATAAACGAATAAAGATTATAATCAACAAATATAACACAAGAGCATGCTCAGAAAGAAATGTGATGTATTTTTCATTACAGTGTACAAACATTAAAGCAAGTGCGCGTAATGCTTGTCCACCAACTAATAGGATAACATTGATAAATTAGTATTTAACAACCCACGATGCATGTGTCCTCCATCAAACATTTGCATTCCTAGCCTGTTATCAAGAAGCACCTAGCAGAAAACAAATATAGTCAGTATTTTATTTGCATAAACCTGTGTTGTTAATCCCATTAACATCCAAATATTGGTCAAGGACTTCTTGATATTAAGAAAAATATCGAAACAATGATGGAGTATCAGTATGTTAGCAAGTTATTGGTTCCCATAATCAAAATTGTACAAACAACATACAATGTCCACATTTCAAAAGTATGATCCATAGGCTATAAGTTTATCACTAAATACTAGATTCCAATATATCAAATCTAATAATTTTCCACTGTGTCCTATTGACTAATCTAAGTAATTGATGTCCAATTTGCTGAACAGAAAAAATTTAATAGTACTGCTGTCAAATACAACCATTCACTCATTCATCATCGACAATAGATCCTAGAATGTAACGGATAAAGAATGAATTCAGAATAATTTTATGCATGAGCATGTGTTCCATAAAGGAAGTTTCCATATTATTGAAAATATAAATCATGTTATCCAATTTGGTGACAAACGATAATTTCTAATTTACAATCAATTTTACATATAGTCGAATAATAAATCTCAATCGTATAGAATGAACTTACCCTGAACCCAGGTTGATATTCAAATGAAGCAGCGGCCTTTCTCCACCGAAATCACCTTGACCAGCATGAGAAGATCCTCTGTATTCTTCTCTGTCACTTCTCGAATCCCCCTCAAATCATGGGCCACTACATGTTATGGTATGTCAAATTAGACTTCAGGTTATAATATTTATCAATCATTCAAATTGAATGAATTAAGTAACCTAGCAATAAACAACAGTAGTAGAGATTGAAAATCTGTAACCGTTCGGTCCAGTTTCTTTCATGAGTATGATGTCTTCCTACATATTTAGAAGAATATATTAGCATACTTAGAAGAATAACACAAAATTAACGTGTTTCTCATTTTTTGTTCCAGCTTCCATCTCTTCCTGTTTGCACTAGTAGGCAGCAAGCTACGAAACGAAAAAAAATTAGGCGTGTAAAAACATCTTTTCCGATGAAGTACGCTATTTATTTGAGTTTGATTACTTGGACCCAAAGAAGGGTACTTGATGGATCGATGATAGAACAATCCATTGAAGTTCTTTCTGTGCTAAAAAGACTTCTTTTCCCTTGATGTAGCTGCTTCCAAAAGCGGCATGGGATATTACATCAGCTGTTAATTCTTGAAATTGCTTGTTTACTTCTATGGAATTAAGATTCTGGGTCGCATCATGCCACTCATCAAGAATTTTTAGAGTGCATTGTACCATTTTCTTTGTCAGTCGCTACAAATTTTGTCCATTTTAGATGAGCTTGTGGTATTTATACAAGTATCATATCATACATCTTTAAACCATTTTACAAATTATTCACAACCTTAACTTCATTGAATGAAAATTTGTGGAATGTATAAAAATCAGAATAAAAGTGGTTAAGTACCTTGATCTTGTCAAGGGTGAACGCATGATTAACAACTCTTCAGTGCCTGGCCCGTTCTTGACCATCAGTGAGAACCAATCCTCTGCCGATCAAGGCCAATATTGATTTGGAGGGTTTAACCTTGGAGTAGAATCCGAACTTGTTAGACAACACTTGCTTAACCTGCTCAACATCTGTGATGCATATTCTTGGACTTGTTCCAGCCCAGTACAAAAATGTGCCTCCTGTTTGTTTTTAATATGCATATAAACTATTTATATTCGATACTTTTAACTCTATCCTATATAATACCACGGGTGAATTTTGGTTAAGAATTGGTTTTTTGTGCATCAAAGATGGTTAAATCACATAAAGCCCAATATTATTTGCTTTAATCTCATATCATTATTACAAACACTCTCCGAGTACAACGTGGAGAACCGCAAGTGCTAAAAAGTGATTTTGATGATCTGGGTGGAGCTTCAAAAAATTGCTTTAATATGGATAGTATTGGCAATATATGGCTGGCTGACATATCACATAACTATCTTCAACTGTTTTGTAAAGTATCGATCAAAATTCACCGGGTGATAATTTTGCGATAAAAGCAATATTAGACAGATATCAGCAAAAGTAAACAATTATGTCCATGTAGTACATAAATTACATCTATATCTCATATCATAATATCAATATCTCATGTCACAAAAAAAACTAGAAAACTATCAAATGCTTTATGTATATATATTGCAAACAATTTGAAAATTATTTAAAGCGGTAAAATAACAATATTGACATATTTTATTATTTCTATAATTTATGTAAATTGCCAACAAGCATACGAGTATCATTCTTATTTCATTCTGGGATTTCAAATACTGCATACGGATGTGAATATTAACTATATAGGTTTATAGATAGTCCATGACGATGGAATTCCTAGCGGCAATCATATATCGCCATTGCAAAATGTTCAAACTGCTCACTAGAACATCAAACAAGGAGAATACGATAACTAAGAAAAACATACCATACAGATTCATCCACTTGAATAAGTGGGGAAAAATTCTAGGAACAATATCGTTAGAGTTGACATCCAACTCAATATCATTTGCAGCCTTCTTCAGGCTTTTGATCTCTTCAAGATTCCCTGTCCTGAATTTTGGTTTAGGACCATATATTCCTTGTTTCTGGAACTTACTTGTAGTTACGTTAAATTAAATTAAAAACCCAAAAACATGTACTTAATTTAAAACTGTTATAAGCCATGCTTGGATACCCATAAAAACTAACTAATAAATTTTCCTTATCTGGATATTTACGATGAACTTTCAGTCTCGCTTCCAACTTAGTAACTCAATTAACTTAGTTAAATTGGTTAGTAATTCAAAAGTCAAAGTATGTCATATATGAATACGGAAATTTAGGATGCTAAAATGTGTAACAACCTGCATATTTAGCGATTTTATATTTAAATGTTTAATTTAAATATAACGTCGTTAGTCGGATTTTGGTCCGAAATGTTACTTTCTGCAAATGGCCGAACTGGAACTCGAAACTACCTCCATTGGTTCCAAAATGGCGTTTGCGATCTTTTTGAGTATAATCTTTGATATGTTTGGAGTTTGTGCATTTTGGCTACGTTTTCTATTGGGTTTGGGTTTGGGTTCAGCCCACTAGCTTAACTAATCATCTAGCTTAGCCACTTTTCTCATTCACTTATTCATTTCTTAAAACTTAAGCTTAGAACTGAAAATGGGGGAAAGGAAGAGGAATTAGAAATTAGCAAGCCCTAGTTCTCCTTTGTATCTTGATTTCTTGCTCCAAATTCATAGAGAATCCATTGGTAAGTTTATCTCCATCTTCTCTATCCCTTCTCCTCTTCAATTTCAGTAATTTTCCTAACCCTAACTTAGGAAATGCTTGCTTTGATTCTAGATTGAAACTTGTAGTGTTGAAGTGGAGTGTGGTTGGTTGATTCCTTGCTTTTGTGCTTCTTCATCATCTTTGTTTGTGAGGTTAAAAGGTGAGTTTTGTAACTCACATCTAAGTATGTTGCTTTTGCTGTGGCTGGATATGAAATTCTAACCTCGATTCATGTCTATTGTTGTGGAGTTGGATCGATTCGTTCCGATATGTTTTGGCCACTTTGGCCTAGGCAAATTGTTGCCCAGACCAGGTGACCAGACGTCTGGTTTTAACCTGGAGTGAAAAATAATAAGCCACGGCAGTTGGAAGAAAGTCAGAAACCAGGATCAGACGTTTGATCCTCAAGTTCAGACGTCTGATTGGTTTCAGACGTCTGGTATGCAAAACCAGATGTCTGGTTGGGTTTTCTAGAATTTTTCCAGAGACCGAAACCAGACGTTTGAAGGCACCGCTCAGACGTCTGGAATTCCCTGTTTTGCCTAATTTGCCTTTCTTTGAATGAAGTTCCATTGGTTATCGACTTTTGTTGACTTGGTTTGTGTTATCAATTCACGATTGACTTTGATGACTTGTTTTTGACTTCATTCACGGGTTTTATAAATAATCTCTCCAAATCATATTAAAAGCTCCCTTTTCCAAATTATTAATTCTATTTAAAACGCACACTTTCGCACATCGAGCGAAGTGGAAGGATGATTAAATGGTTGGGCAAAACACGGACCATGAATCTGTGCGTTTATCCTTCCGATTAATTCCCGACCTATTCAATTGATCGTTTTGACCTTCGGGTTTAGTTTACCGATGATATGAGGTAAATTTGTACTGCTTTGAGTGTGAAATAAACTAACGGATAGTAAACCGTTTAGTGCGAACGGGTGGTTATGGGACTCATGTTACCACTTTTCGGATTCCTCTCTAGGAGTTTGTGACACATGCTGCCTTTGGGATAGTGTCTTCGGACTCTCCTCTGGCTTGTTTCCTTTAAATATCGCCTTTGGAGTTGGCCCTTTGCCTCGACTCGAAAAATATATGGGGTTGGTGGTTGTCTTTAGTATTGCTTTCGGAGTGGTTTCTTCACCACCGCTCAAGAGATATTGGAGTGGTTTCTTCACCACCGCTCAAGAGATATTGGAGTGGTTTCTTCACCACCGCTCAAGAGATAACGGAGTGGTTTACTCACCACCGCTCATGATGTTTCATTTATATGTATATTCCCTAGGTATTGCTTTTCTGTATTGGTTCTTTGGAGCCACATGAAATATAGCGTCTACCTTGTGGAACTCGTATTATCGGTATTTGTTGTTTGCCTTATGGCTTGCTTTGGGATATTCTTATCCTTTGTTTCTATATGTTGCCGATGATATGAGGCTTAATCTATATGATTCATCTTTCGTTAAATGATTGTGTATCTCTTTTAGAGATATCTATTATGCTTTGTAACCTTGCAGGTTTATTGTTGTGCATTTTATTTAACTGATTTGTTTAGCTAGACTGATCCATGTAATTTATACTCGGGTCAGACCGAGTTGTTTCAGGTTAGGTGCTTTTGGACTTAGCCTATTTTGCTTCCGCATGGACTATTCTCTAGCTTCATTTTGTTGTAGCGTCTTTTGTGGTCCTTATCTGTTGTAACTCTGATATTTATATTTTTATCTCGTATGTATATTGTGGTCTCCTGTACCACTTGACATGTATTATTTTGTATACTCTGTTGTGTATCCGTTTATGTGTATATTATGATCGACTGTTCTGTGATGTAATTTACATTTGAGTTGTTATATTTTCTTCTGATAGATCCTATAGCCATTGTAGTTTTGCCTTAAATATTTATTGAATAGGTCGAATTTTACTACTTTTCGACGTATTTAGTGAATAGTTAAGGTAAGATTACACATGGTCGCTTCCATTATACTCTATTGTCCGCGTTAGCCGACAGTATTTTCTATGTAATACTCTTTGTTAACGAGGCTCTCAGAGTGGGGCGTCACAGCTAAAATGTTTCATAGAACACTATACATTTCTATAATATTACGAAGACATTATGTTTTTACACTTCTATAGGTCAAAAGACAAAATCGGCAATGAAACAATCGATTCCCAATTATTTTAGAGTGAACTTAAACCAAGATACAACTTTAAGCTTAGATTTAAAGCAGAACAAATATTTTAAATAGAAACTTGTGACTAATATCATGGGGCTACGAAATGATGCTAAATAAATGGGGCTATTGATCCTAGCTCTCTTATATATTTTATGACAAGGTAGTAAAATACATATAGATGCAGCACAATATGATTCAATGTTGTAAGTCTACTCTATGCTTTATTTTCAGATGCATTGTTGATTTCAGTGTTGGATTGGGTATTTGTTGGCAATACCCAAACATTGAAGATGGTATATCCAAAAATGGAAAAAAAATTAGGTAGAAGTAAACCACTTTAGACTCCACTCAATTGAAGCTTTAAGACAAATAATAAACTTTTAGTA
The DNA here is from genome assembly GCA_030765085.1 of Allium cepa. NCBI lineage: Eukaryota > Viridiplantae > Streptophyta > Magnoliopsida > Asparagales > Amaryllidaceae > Allium > Allium cepa. The sequence continues at coordinate 200,653,711 of CM060935.1, forward strand.
AACAAAATAATTTAGAATGTTATGGTTCCCTAATAACATGAACTAAAATAAGACCCATGAATTATTATAATCAAAAAGGACGTTATTGGATGATAGAACATAAATAACAATGTTTAAAATTAGATAATAATCTTGAATCCTTGGAGAACGGCACTATAGTAACAATGCCAAGATGGGCCTTCTTAATTGATTTTAGCACTCGTAAGATGTAGGATGGTAAGATTACAATGTCATTATAAGGTGTCTCTCTATGATTTTCAGTTTCAAATCTTGATAAGTACAAATTTCACAACAATGCATATATGGAGATAACAAAACGAAAATAAAAAAAATTGAAACTTACATTGCAAGGTATTTGCCAACATCTTATACATTAAATGCACAGATTGAATTTCATGTAATCTTCGTTTTCAAATTCCTTGCCAAGAGTCAGTGCTTCATGGGCTTATATCCACCATCACCTGCAAAATATTCAAAAAAAATGAAACAACCAAACAAGGAACTGTCAAAGAGAAATATCACCAAGATTCACAATAACCAAGATTTTCACCCTATAAATGCATTAATAGTTAAGACCAATTTGTATTTGAAACAATTAACTAGTATTAACAGTAATACACATTTTCACGCTGTAAACTAGCGTGAGCCACATGTGTAGACAGATCTCATAACCTACAAGGCCCTTAGGATAAAAGGACGCAAGAAACTTTGAATCATCGTTGAAATGAGCTTTGAAAGTTAAGAAAGTAAATTAGTAGTTAAGAAAATGAATTTTTTTGGTTAAGGACACAATTTTCTAGTTTATAAGTTGCATGTATGCATTCGAGAAACAGGTAAAGAAATATCAATGAACGGGAATAGTAATCAAGACATACCACAAATGTCATGCCATTCATGAAATCTTTAGGTGTATCATGTACTAACAGGCTTCCTGTCCAACAAATATTTTACTAATAAACCTATGCCATAATATAAAGTGCATTCTCAAACATAAGGAAGAAAACTAATGGTGGTTACAACAATCCTAGGAAACAAACAAATTCAAACCATAAGACCAGAAAACAAACAATTCATCGGAGAAAATAGAAACTTCATGTAGTTTGGACTAAAAAAACCTTTCACTTATTTTTTAGTATAAAATCATCAAATGGATATATATAAATATCTTTTTCGTAAATGGAATTTATCTTCTTTGTAACTTCAAACTAAAATCTGACCAGGAAAAAAATGCATGTTGACTGATTTTATATAATATTAGCCAATTCTTAGTTCACTTACTAGAAACTTCATTCACCCATCACAAGATCTATGGATATTGTGAGATTTAAAGTCCGCCATGTTGAAATATGGAAAATATACATGTTTAAGGTCAAGTCATGAAAGAGCGAAAAGATTTAAAGTCCGCCATGTTGAAATACAGAAATATACATTCTTAAAGTCAAGTCATGAAAGAGCGAACTTTACAGACTGCCTTGAAATTCTGATAGTAAAACACTTTTAAGTTTACAAGGATGCATTGACTAGTTTTATTTATGGGGGTGGCTATTAATTAAAGACACCTTAATTTTGTTAATTATTGCAAAGTTCATCTCCTGACGTTGTGCTACATACAGAGGTTTAGATTGTTACAGCCTAAAACCCTGATTATAAAAACTGTTAAAAGACCAACAAAAAATGAGAGCTTCAATATCAAAAAAATAAACAAGCTATTTCCAAAACTGAAGTATAATACTAACATCGGTATTGGTATCAAAAAAATAACTATCAGACGATATTAGGAAAATTAACTGTTAGTATTCGATGCCAAAAATATGGGAGCTTCAATATCAAAAAACTGATATTACTATTAAAATGAAGTGGAATACTGACATTAACTTTGGTATCATCGCTAAACAGGCTATATCCAAAACTGTCGAGCGATAGTGCAAAATTATCATCTGTATCAAAAAAAATAAAAAATAAAGACTAACAAAAAAGCGAAAATCGATCTGGCGTTTTTAGGAGTACCTAAGAGAGCTTCAAATACGGCGACCATCTAAGCTATGAAATACGGCGACCAGCTAACTGCAAACTAGTGATTGAAGGCAGTAAGGAACTTGAGAAACAACTAAGCTACGAGGGGGCAGAAACCGAAGAAATTAGGCGAGATGATGGAAAGTGAAATCAATAGGGAGCTGTGTGGCGAGATGATGGATCGATATCTCCAGGCTCGGCAGCGAAGTGTTCTAAACGATGCAACCTCTAGAATCGACAACAACAATAAACTCGATGGTATAAGCAAGGCAACATGAACCGATGGCAACAGATTTTGGCTAGGATGGTGTAGCTTTTGAAGTGAGGACGATAATTCGAAGGAGGATAATAGTTTGGTTTGGGATGTGCCGATTTTTTGATTATGGAGAGAGAATAATTTGAGAAAGAGGGAAGTGGGAAGAAAAAAAGAAGGAAATAATCCGAGGAAGAGGGAAGAGCAAAATAATTAGATGAGGACGCGGGCAAAGGAAATAATGGGCGGTTGAAAGCGTCATGCTACCAAACACTGGCTCCAAATAGAAAAAATCAGAAAAAACAATAACACAATGAAACAACGCATTATAAATTAGCGTTATAAAAGACTGTTTTTCTTTTAGTGAAACCAACTCAATGTGGAAGTCTTTACCACTTGAGATAAGTTGGTACTGGCAATTAGTATACATTTAATGAAAAACTATAAATTTAAAACAAGTATTAAATCATATTAAATAAAAATTATCATTTTTAATCTTAAACAAAAGACTGTGGCTTTTCCTAAGTTGCACCAATGAGGAAAAGGGTATTCTTCTTTTGGTTCATTTGATAATTATATTATTTTCCTTAAAGAAAATACTCTGGTTTGAAATTTTGAAGATATTAATTGAATAGTTCAAATTAGAAAAGTACATCCTCCTACTTTGGATTGAGTTTCCACCAAGTTTGAAAATATTCATGCAAATCTCAAGACCATTGAAACACGATTCCTACTAAGAAACGTAGGTCCCATATAAATTTTTGCTTCTAAAGTTAAAAATATATCTTCCCCGTGGTATTACAAAAATGATATCTCAAACAAAATTTGGTATAGAATTCAAGATATATTAACATCAATATTTCCCTAATATCATTTGAAAATTTTCAACTATCACAGCATTACCTTTGATTGATAAGAGTGCGCTGCCGAGAATTCTTAAGGAACTACAGTTTGCCATGAAATAGTGGATTTGCTTCAATAAGTTTCTTAAGTTCAATTAGCATCATTGCTCTTGCTGATTTTGCATCTCCATATTTTGATAGCTGCTCGTTTTCCCTATGTAAAATTTGACAAACGTTACATATATGCCAACAAATTTTAAACGCCAACAAACAAATTATAAATACCTGAAATTTTCTAATGCAAGAAGTTGAGTGATTTCTTTAAACAACTCATTATTGAAGGATGAGAAAACTTTCAAATCCTTCACAAGTATCTCTACAGCCTTCGCCATGTCATTTCTACGATTAAGAGTTTTATCGACATTGTTTCATACATCAGTTAGGCAGTAATACTAACTATGTTTGTAATGATTTTCAACTAACATGTAATAGCTGTCGTAATGTTCACGGACATTTTATATAAAATTTAACCTTATATGGCTGGCATGAAATTAAAACATAAAAATTTAGTGAACCAAAAATCATACATTTTAACAGGCATGCGTTTAAGATATTGCATCAAATGATTTAACTAAAGTAATCTCTAAATCCACAAAAAATAAATAAATAAACTATGTGCAGAGACGTACTTATTAAGTGCTTCAAGATACTTCTGTTTCCTAATCTCGAAAAATGTTTTCATTGAATATCGATTATCATCAACCTTGGTAAATCCAGAGAGATACTTTCCAACCTCATCCTAGTTTCCATTTTTCACCTCCTCTTCGAAGTATTTCATATCGAAGTAAGACCCTGACTCTTGCTCAAGCCTTTCAACCAAGAAAGATTCAGTAATTACAAACCAATAATCCACACGCAAAATATAACGAAAAACATATATCAATTAAAACTTTCTTACTTATGAACGGATTCTTTAAACTTCTCCTCATCTAGAAACTGCAATATCAAAATAACTAGCTCTCTACTTAGAGAAGCCATCCCGACCCTTGCAAAATTACAAAATCACCCCAAAAACGCAAATTCAGCTTCGATCAACATTAAACACGTTAAACAAGAGATCTGTTAAGTAGCCTGAAAGTAACAAGAAGAAAAGGAATTGAAGCTGACCTCGAACAAGATATCGATTCGAATATTTGACTAAAAGAATGGACCGGAAGAAACTGATTTAGGATTTGGAGCAAAGGATAAAAGCGGAGAGGAAAATTTTGGACTAAAAGAAAAGGGGCGCAGTGAAATATTTTGATATTGCCGCTCAAAAATTCACAACGGTCAAACGTTGCCAATTGTATAAAGGGTGTTTATAGAGAATCTATTACAACGGGTCTAAAAGGACCGTTGTAATAGCAATCTATTACAATGGGCAAACATTGCCAATTGTATAAAGTTTGTTGTATAGGGCATCTATTACAACGGGCCTAAATGGACCGTTGTAATAGAATGCTATTACAACGGGAAATTATGCTCGTTGTAAAAAGAACGTTGTAATAGGGTATTTTTGTTGTAGTGTTACCAATTGTATCCAATCATATAGTTCATAATTGTTTTATTTTGCAATTTCCATTTTTCAACACTTGCTTTACTAAAGCTCGTATGATGTACATATATCATCCATACGCAATGTCAAATCTGATTGCTCGCTCGATCACACAATTTCACTTCCAAACTAGTATCGTTCACATAACCACTCTAGTGTGGTCCCAAATCAAGTTCCTTGATTAGAAACCATCATTCTCCTTGCATAACCATATACTATGATAGAGAACTCCAAAATCAATCAAAAATCCATATCTAGTGTTCGCCGTCGAGAATCGAGTGAAATTTTCGAACTTGGATCGATATAAATCATCTCGAAATCCTATGCTCGAAACTGGATCAAATCGTTATACGAATAAAATAATATACGTACAACCCACGTATTTATTTCATTTCATTTACATTCAATTATTCACAATCATTATTCACATTGCTTTACTTACATTCATAATTTTCTTAGTATATCCTTTCCATACGAATATCATTTAAGAATTATTCCACCAAATTCTATATTCAACACATTTCGCTTCATACTTACTTTATTTTTGAATTATTCCATAAAATTTTCTTAAGTTTATAAACATTTTATACAAACTTCTTATGGTTATTACCACTTCACAACTTAATTCCTTATCAATTTCTGACCAAATTCGATTTCATTTTCCAACTTCAACATTCAATTTTATCAATCAACATTCCAAACACTATCCGAATAACTAATTAATTTAATTAGCTCATTTCATTAATTTATTTCAAATCTCAATCAATCCATTTCTAGAATTATTTGCATTTAGCCTACTTAGGTCAAATTCCTTTTCAAAGTTCATTTCTTTTTAACTTACCTTAAGTTAAATTTTATTCCCAAGTTCAATTCTAATTTTACTTTCCTTAACATTCACATGCAATAATATAAATCTTTGTTTCACTTACAAATTCCTAAAATTTATAAGTTATCAACTTATCTTCTCACACTCTCAATAAAACATTTAACTGAAAATTCCAGAGTTTAAACCCTTTGTTCTTAAGTATTTCAAATCATTTTTTAAATCGTATATATATACGCCCAATCCCTTTGTATATCAAATCATTCTTTTGGATTTTAAAAATCAAAATTATTTTTTCCAAAAAAAAACTCCAATGTTAGAAATTCCTCTCTTGGAAACCTGAAAATGAACGTCAATGATGCTGCAGTCATCACCGAAATTATTTTCCAACGACCGAAGTGAGTTTAGTGCTTTTATTTCCTTTAAAATCATATTTTAAATATTTCCATTCAAAAATGTTTTCCAAATAATAATATTACTATTTTCTAAAACTTCGAAAAAAATATTTCCAAAACCAGCGGGATTTAAATTCCCAAATTCCCAGTTTTTAAATCCTTTCTAATTTATAAACCTCTTTTATAAATCATATTTATATAATATACTCCTAAAATTTCATCTCCTTTCAATTTATTAATCACATTTATAAATAATTTTTATATAATCTTACTTTGGTTATATAAAATCATTATTATTTATTAACAAGGTTATTAAAGATAATTATTATTTATTTTAAAAATATAATTAATAATTGTCTTATTACTGATTTTAAGTTAATTATTTTATTAATATGATTCTTAAAGGTTATTTAAGAATATTTAATTATTGTTTCAAAGTAATTATTATTTTAAAGTTAATTAGTATTATAATAGTACTATTTTAAAGGTAATTTATTAATATTATTTGAAGTTGGATATTTGGAAAGAAGTGGTTGATTTTCATAGCGTAATTCGAGGGGCATAGACTTCCGACAGTTTGTTATGTTTTCGCTGGGATAGCGACGTAACCATTGTGCAAGCTACGATCTATGATTGGTTGCATGGTGGAAATTGGGAGGCAAAGATTACCTAAAGTTAAGTTTTGTTTTACTGGGATAGAGACGTAACCATTGAGTTGTGGTCCATGGTCAGTACCAAATGGTACTTCCAATATCTATATTAAAAATGTCCCAAGTATTTTTGAAGGAATGATTTGTGAATAAACTTATCCCGGCGAGATAAGTATATGTCTGTTTTTTGACACAGAGAATTAATTTATTGAAATTAAATTTAATAAGGCTTAGTGATTTCAGTGGGAAATGTAATCTTTGGTTGAATGTTTGTTTATTTGATAGCTAAATAACCAACTATCAAACCTTGACCTAAATATGTAATACTCCTTGATTTGGTGGTACGGAAATATTCCCTCCCTAATAACGAAGAATTTTAACTTTGGAAATTTCTAGGAGAAACATGAAGATTATATGTTACAGTTATTGTTCGAGGTGTTATATTGTAGTATAAACTCGTTTCGTTCTGCTAGGGCAAATGATAAGGATATTCGTCCACCTAAACGATTAGGGTGTGATCCCCGATCTTATGTATTGTCAGATTACATCCTAAAGAACTGGTATTAAGCATTCCAGAAAGAAGACGAATGGTTTTTGAAGTACCCAGGAAATGGAGAGTGTACTCGTGAGAGACGACTAGGAACCCATGACCTACTCCGAAACCACATACAGTTAAATAGACGAGAAGCATTATATTTTGAGATGTTGAAATCCATATGTGGTTCCGTGACTTGTTGGAGTGTGGGAATCTACGTAAGATTCTAAGATCTATTAAGATGTGGAATTCAGGTGTGATTCCATGACCTATCAAGGTATGGAAGTCCATGTAGGATTCCATAATTTAGTTTGGAGACGGTGCGTGAGATGGAAGCCAGATATGGCCTCATCAACGTAAATGACTAAAACCAAAGATATGATGCATAGCCCAAGGGCCTAGCTAACCCATGAGGGTATAGTTGTCTCTCTTTCTTGCAAGTCCCTATCGCTTATTTTATGCATGTTAGGAGCGATTCACTCGGCCTAGGTGGCCAGTTATGTATTTCCTATGTACCTCGGCTAGACAGGTACTGACCCTCGAAAGGATAACTCTGATCCTTGTGCATGAGGACCATTTCTCTAATGTTCTGGAAGCACTCCATGGAAATCCTACACAATTAGCGAACGAGCCTTATCGATTTTTGATTCTATAACTAGTATCATTGTGATGTACACAGCACAAGCATTACAGCTACTTGTTATTATTACTTTGGTGATTAGACACTATTTTAATATTAAATGATTATCTATAAACGAGTTTTGGCTATCATAAGATGAAAACCCATACGTGCTTATTTGCGGTAAGGTCTTACGAGATACCTTTGTTTTTAAAAGTAATTAACTTTAAGAATCAGATTGACTATGTTTCTTACGATGGTTTAACCTGACTGACTCGGGCATGGTTTTTCCTGTATGCTTGGGTCAGACTGAGCATATTTTTTAGGTTTAGAAGGATATTTTAGAGCTTCAGAGAGGAGCTCGAGGCCAAAGATGTATTTACGTAGATGATTATATTTCCATTGCTTACATTGTTGTATACTATCAGTTGTGAGGACTGGTTGTTATAATTGTCTGAGCTGAATATGTTAGTATACTCTGATTGATGTTTGTATACATATAAATTATAGTTTTGTTTTTGTGTAAAGATTTGTTATATGATATATATTATTTGTTCCTTTGTGATATTCTGTGTTGCTTAGTTTCTTCTTGTCTTCTTTCTTTTCACTAACTATCCACCTTTCCGTTCAATTTGGGTTAAACATGTGTGGTTTATTGTCAGTTTAAACTGTATGGAAAAGTGGGTCGTTACAACGTGGTATCAGAGCCTAGGTTGAGCAAGAACCTTGGCTTTGGTGGGGTAGAACTCATTATAGATAGGGTTAGTGATGCCTCAGAATAAGTAACTCAATAAAGATAGGGTAAGTGACACCCTAGAATGAGTTTGTGTTTTATATATATATATATATATATATATATATATATATATATATATATGAGAGTGCATATTTGTTTATGATATAAAAATGTTTTGTATTGTGTTGTTTGATTTGTTGAGTGGCTTAAGAATTCTGGTCGATGCGTATGGCCAACGTTATCGATAGGGATTTCCTAAACACTCGAATAAGACCAATTGACATAGTATTATTTTAAAGAAAGGGCAAATGGAATAATTTTACTTGGAGATATATTTTATATGTAGAGGAAATTTTTCCCATAATTATTCTTTCTTGTGCTTAATTGTTAGGAAGGGTAATATTCCAATATTATCATCTAGGATTTGATCATTCATGCTCAACCATTTCTGAGCATTGACTATTATTCATAAATCTATCTTGAATCTTCTTTTTTTGAAGTCTAGACTTGGTAAATGGGAATTTTGGGAAGATTGAAATGAATACCTTGTTAATTAAGTTTCACAATTGGAACATAATGCATTCATTGATAATTTGAGTAAAAATTTGATTTCTAATGGTTGTTTATTGAAAAGAAAATTTTAAATATTCCAAAATGAATATTTTAGAAATATTAAGACTGATTTGACAAATTTTAAATTTTAATAAATGTTGTTTTATTAAGGGAATTTGGAATATTTGGAATATTTGGAAATGATTGAATATTAAAGTTGGTTGTATTTGATTGGGGTTTTATAAACGAAGTTTATCAAAAGGAAAACTTAAATATTTTTTGAATAAATACTTGAAAGATGATTATATAAGGAAGCTATCATATTTTCAAAATAAATATTTGAAAATGATTTCCTTTAAATGGGAATTTTTTATAAAATTTATTTATAAATACATGCCTTATAAATAAAAGGAACTCGAGAGTTTAAATCGCGGTGACTTTGGCAAAATGGTTTTCAAGGTTTATGTAACATTCTCGACTTTTAACCAAGTTTAATTTGGCAATTAATTTAATTTTGGAATTTAATCGTGAAATTATTTGTGAATTAATTAGAAAATTTCCATGATAAATAAATATTTTAGATTTTAAATAGAACTTTGGTTCGAAATTTAAAGATAAGTATTTTTATAACTAAATATATTGAAATTAAATTGGACTTAAAATCTAATTTTTAAGTAATAGGAATTTGTTTCTATTTATTTAAAAATTCATTATAATTTTAAAATGATGTTTGAATTTGATTATAAAATTTTAAAAGGCCAATTAAGAATAAAATTATTTATTCATGTGTAATTAAAATTTGTAAACCCATCTTTTGCTTTAAAAGATTATATAAATGATTAATAAAGAGATGTATTCATTTAAATAAGAAATATAATATAAATTATATTTAAAATATTATTTATAGTATTTAACATATAGTAAAAGTTTGAATGTTGTTTAAACGCTAGAATTTTATAATATATGTATGTGTGATTATTTATAAAAGTATAATTTGTTTTAAGATTCAATTTTTCCTAAGATTTTATAAAGGAGAATGCATTTATTGAAATTACATAGATAAAACATAACCATTTAAAATAAATACATATGCTAAGTATGAAAATATAAATGCACAAAGGGTTAAACAAAATTTATACAATAATTTAAATAAAGGATTTAAACACAAATTTTATTACATGTAACAAGTGTCAAGAGATAGGCACATATTTTTACAAGTGTTAAGTAAGAATGTTTATGTGAAAAACAAGTGCCTTTGGTTTATTAAAAATGAATTAAATTTTATATTGAAAGATAAAAAAACATAATCACATTCTTCTTTTCACAAATCTGAAATCAGTAAGAAAAAGAAAAGGAAAAAAATCAAAATCAATAACAAAAAACCAAAACCTGGATTCAGTTTAAAAACAAAGAGCAAGATGCAAATCAAAGTTTAAGAATTTGGAAGTCAAACTTCAAATAAATGCAAAGTTCAGATCAAACTGGATCAAAAGCATGCAAATGCATCTCAATCAATCAAAGCCTAACTTAAATAAAACAAGCCTCAGGAATCAAGTAAACCTGGACAGCAAGCAAAACAGAATGCAAATCAAAAACTACAGAATTGAAAACAAGATTAAGTTCCAACCAGAAGATCATTTAAAGCAGTTTAAATCTGGGAATCTAAAGCCTGGGGCAAAGTAAAAAGCATTTAGAACAAAGTAGATCAAAATAGAAAAAATTGAAATTTCAAGATTCAGATCAAAAGTCTGGTTTCGAAACGAAAGCACAGGTCCTCTGTCTCTGCTTTTTCAAAACCAAGGTGAGCAAACTTAACCTATTATAGCTTGATGTTTGTGATTGATTCATGAAGTAATGTGGTTGCATGAATGATAATATTGCATGTCTATATATAAATATATGCGTATAAAATTGTATGCATGAATGGTTACGGGTATTTATGTCTCTGTTTAAACAATCATAAGCAAAGATCAGTACAAATAAAAAAACCAAACATTTTAAATTGCTGTTCAAACTATATAACTTAAATCTTCTTTGGAAAATACGATTTTTAAAATGAAAACCACGATTTTTAGGTGGGGACACTATGAGAAATTCTTGGTTAAACAGAAAATGGTTTTTGAGGTTTAACTGGTGTTCAATATGCTCGGGAAGGTCGGAGTCACTCCTAGAGGAGGTCGAGGTGTGGGGGAGTTCGGCAAAAATGCCAAGTGAATTTTTCATCACCGTCGGCATAGTCGATCAATTGATTTATGTTTTAAACCCTAAAGTGGGTTGAGGATGAAATCTGGGATGCTGCGGCATCTGTAGGGATCAAGTCGCTTTAGGTTTGGAGAATGGCTGCGTGGGAGATTCGCGGAGATGTGGCCGGAATTTGGGAAGCTCTGGTGGTCGGCGTCGTTGATGCGGGGTAGTTTCGGGCAATGGGTTTTGTTCCAATTTCATCTGAGTTGCTCGATTCTGATTTGAGGCTCGTGCTAGTGTATGGATGGTCGAGATGTAAAGGTGTTGGTTGATGTGTCGAAGGATTCGACGGTGGTTATCGCCGTCGCAGTCGCTTGTACATGTGCACCATGGTGAGGTGATATGAGCGTTCTAATATGGGACGAAGTAAGGATGAACTCGAAATTGGGCTCGCAAAACTTTGATGATGGCTCGAAGGAGTATCGGGTTAGACTCGAGTATGCGTGAATGTTTCCTATTGCAACTGTTTTAAAATTTAAATTAAACAAAGTTTAAAAGAAAGTTTGGCCTCGGGGTATAGCTCGAGCATTTTGGTGGCGGGCACGGGTAATTTCGGAAAAGCGGGTTTTAAACTATTTTTAACAAAGTTTTAAAAAGCATATGTTAATTTAATCAAGTTTTCAAAACACATTAACTATGTTTTAGAAGTTAAAATTAAATGCTTTCAAATTTTAAATTAACTTAAGGAACTTAAGTTGTTTTATTTGTAAATGGTGATTTATTATAAAGGTTTAAGTAATAAAAAATTTAAATGATAATTAAGATATGTAATGATTTATTTTTGATTCATAAAGGATCGTTACTTAATGTGATTACTTAAAGGTTGATTGCCTTAATTTAATTGAAGGTTGATTAATTAAAATAAGTAATTAAGAGATAATTACTTAATAATTAAAGGATAATTAATTTAAGTAATTAATTAAAGGTAAATTAAATAATTAATAATTAAAGGTGGATAAATTTCTAATTACTTAAAGGTAATTGAGGGATTATTAATTATGTAATTAACTTAAAGGTTAATTTGATTAATGTGATTAATCAAGAATAATTAATTAATAAGAATAATTAATTAAGGTAATTGATTAATTAATTTATATCAAATGATTTGTATGGGATAAGTAATTAATTAAATTGGAAATTAATTGAATTGATTAAGGATTAAACAATTAATTAATCCAGTTTATAAATGATCATTGAATGCTTGAATTTCTTATGAATGATTGCATTGTATGAGATGCCTTGAATTGATTATCCTATCTAATATGTGATATTCTGATTTCTGATTTGAGCTGTGAATGGTGATGTAATTTAATTATCTATGATGTAATATAATTATCTGCGATGAACTTATATTTACTTATCTGTGATCTGCAAATAAAGATAAGCGTTATAGTTTATACCGCTTATCAAATATATTTCTGTGTTTAAATCTATGATGATTGATGATGTTGCACTATTATGTAAAACCCCTGGACTACACAATACACACATGAATATGGATTGCACGAGGAATCTGGTTAAGTCACAGATTTTTGAAATGGTTTTAAATTTGAATTTTTGAATCCAAAATAGTTTTGGAAATGGATTTGGGTTAAAATGTAAAAAGCTTTTGAAAAGAAGTTTTAAAGATGAAAGTTATTTTGAATAACTTAATAAAGTTTTGAAATTTAATTAATTTGAATTTGAATTTGAATTCAAAAAATTTGAAATTGAATTCAATGTTTGGAAATTATGGTTTAAAAAGGTTGTACAAGTTATAATTGTGTTTATATATGGGTTTGAAAACATTTTAAAATCATTGTTTTGAGAATTTGAATTTAACCTAAGTTTTGTACTTAAGGGGCTTTAACTTGTACAAATATAATTGGATTTTTCTGAAATGAAAACTATTTGTTTTCAAATAATAATAGCATTCATATAGGGAAGGATTTCCAATTTGTGTTGAAAAGTTTCAAGTTTGAAATGAAATTGTGAATTGTTTTGAAAGCTATGAACGAACCTTTGTGAATGATTATTAAACCTTGTCTTGAAATTGAAAAGGATTTTAAAAGGTGTATCTTTCATATAAAATATTTGAATTGGAAATAGGTTTAAAACCTATTAAATCTTCGATTTAAAGATTGAATGAGTTAATCCAAATTGAAATGGGAATTGTTTTTAAAGGCTATGAATGAATCTTTGTGAAATATTGGTGAACTTCGTGAAGTTAATCTTTTTGTTTAAAAGATTTGAAATGGTAATTTGTTTAAACCATTGAAAGGAAAGTTTTGAATAACAAGTTGTGACTTAATTGAAATCCCAATATCCATATGTTTTTAAGTATTGCGCTCATTATTCGGTTTAGCCGGGAGAGGACCTTTGTGTCATTAACCTATTCCGAATAATGATACGACGTTATGGATAGCATTTGAAGACCGGTGGTGAAGACCGGATATTTTCGAAAGCGAAAGGATAACTCTTCGAATGTATCTGGTCCCCGGTATAGAGAATCCATATGTGATGGGAAGTGCGGACGTGATTATGGATTATCCGGATTTGCAAGGGCTTCTTCGGAAGTGCCTTCGGTTCTGTTCGAACCCGGAATAGACTTGTATGGATGTGTGTCTGACATTACACTTTGGGTTGTAAAGCTGGTTTCTATCAAATACATTTCTGTTTGGTGGCGGAGATTTATTGTCTTAGCTTAACACCCTTCTCTGAGACGTACGAGCTCAGAGGTTATGTAGTTGATGGTTACTAATGATACATTCCCATCGAGCCTCATTTGTTGATCAAAGAATGACTTTGTGAAAAGGGTAGCTTTGTGGACGAGACCTCATCGAGCCTCACAACCCAGTAATGGTCGAAACAGGAAAGATGCGGCAAGGTTTCAGGGGTCGTACCCCTAGGGTATGTCCATTCCTTCTGGAAAAGGGTGGTATCATGGTGGTTGATCATATGTCCATTAACTCATGTGGACACTGTATATTTATTACTGTGTGAAGTTGCTTTGTGGTTGAGGATCCTCGGATAAAGGTCGCAAACGACCGGGGGTGGCATATCTTAGGTTTTACTCCCGGGAAGGGAGTAAACCGGCCTTGTGTTGGCAGAGAGCTGGGTAAGTTCTCGGGGCATCCCTCCAGAGGCGTACCCATATGCAATGGGAAGTTCCTTGGCCTGACCATTTTTTGGAAAATCCAAAGAAACTATGTGCGCCCTTTACGGTTTTAGTTGTATAACCTGTCATGGAATATGGCGGTAACCTGCTATTGGACATGGTAGTTATAGTAGGCATACGATGAAATGTTGTATGCAGGCTAAGATTAATATGATACTTTCAAAATGTTTTCCACTACGCACTAATAATAATATCAAATGGTTTTCGCGTATCAAGCATTTTTGACTATAGTAAGGAGAAATCTCCTCCAATTCTACGTTTGCATGGTGTGTGAGGCGGGAGGCCTTATGGTAGTTTGACTTTCCATAAAGCGTTGCGGATTTCAAAATTTAAAATCTTTTGTTGTTGTTTTAAAGATAAACTGTTTTTGTTTTCTCATACCAGTCCGATGACTGACCCGGAGTTTATTGTTCCCTTTCTAAACTCTGGGTGCCCACAATTTTCCACACGGGCAGTCTAGAGTTTAATTTTTTTCAGATAGTAGATGTAGATTCGATATCTTTGAAGCCTTTGGGATCTTAGCAATCACATTTGCTTCATTCTGGTGTTATCTAGTTTTCTTATTGTATCGTGATGATGGTTTGAGCTATCTTTATTTTGAAGATGGAGTTGCAGTTGCATTATGGAGTTGGATTCTTTTGGAGATTCTAGTAGAGTTATCTTTCCACTGTCGATGGTTGCAAAGCCTAGACCATCCAGCTGTGTTTTATTTCCGCTGTTATTTTTGTACTTCTGATGTTAATTTCATTTGTATCAAATTGTTGTATATCATTGGATATTGTATTCATTGGTGTTATATGATATTCATTGTTTTCTTCCACTGTGTTGTTATACTTAATGTGCTATAAGCTCCGGCAGAGTCGGATTTCAACGGTTGAATCTGCGGCATTCGAGTACAAGTGAAGTACGGGTGTCAATTTTCAAACGCTGAAATCTGGACCGTGACATTTGGTATCAGAGCTGAAGGTTGAAACTTTAGCTCAGGAGTAAAACACATTAGGTAACTCATTAGAGATAGGGTGAAGTATACCCTAGAATGAGTATATCCCTAAGATATCCGTCTTTATGCCTTAGTAAATTCTCTTACTATCCACTGATAGTGAATATGAGGGCAAGAAGAGGATAAGATAGAGGACGGGGAAGTAACACTACAAATGGTCAATGCCATGTAACAACAACGGAAACAATCTTTTCCAATCAATATTCTTTGATCATCATTTGATTTTCAATTCTTTGATGATTCTTGGCGGCTCCAGGAAGAAATTTTGATATATTTGCATGGGACACAAACTCCAGATGGGTCAGAATTATTTGTTTGGATGAATTGTTTGCTTTGGTTGCTATGGTTGACAGGTATACTTTGGTTTCTAAATTAAAAAAATTTGGATTTATATCCACATATCTGTCTATCCTTTTGGGTCAAGATATATTCTACGAGCGGTTAGTTATCCTTCGAACTAACCAATGCCCCTGTACATTTCGTAGACTGGTGACCCGAGTATCTTGTATAGTATTGAATGTGTTTGTTCTCATATTTATTAATATTCTGATTTGGTAAGCCAAATGAAGAATAAGTATTCAGTTTGATCTGGAAAGATATTACCCTATCTTTCATCTATTCTTTGTTGTCTCCCTTATAAATTTTTAGGACCAAATTTTCTTAAGGGGGAATCTGTGACATTCTCGAATTTTAACCAAGTTTAATTTGATAATGAATTTAATTTTGGAATTTAATTGTGAAATTATTTGTGAATTAGTTAGAAAATTTCTAGAATAATAAATATTTTAGATTTTAAATAGAACTTTGGTTTGAAATTTAAAGATAAGTATTTTTATAAATAAATATACTGAAATTAAATTGGATTTAAAATCTTATTTTTAAGTAATAAGAATTTGTTTCTAATTATTTAAAAATGCATTATAATTTTAAAATGATGTTTTAATTTGATTTTAAATTTTTAAAAGGCCAATTAAGAATAAAATTATTTATTCATGTGTAATCAAAATTTGTAAAACCATCTTTTGCTTTAAATGATTATATAAATGATTAATAAAGAGATGTATTTATTTAAATAAGAAATATAATATAAAGTTATATTTAAGATATTATTTGTAGTATTTAACATATAGTAAAATTTTGAATGTTGTTTAAAAGCTAAAATTTTATAGTATACATATGTGTGATTATTTATAAAAGTATAATTTGTTTTAAGATTCAATTTTTCCTAGGATTTTATAAAGGAGAATGCATTTATTGAAATTATATAGATAAAACATAAACATTTAAAATAAATACATATGTTAAGTATGAAAATATAAATTCATAAAGGGTTAAAATAAAATTTATAAAATAATTTAAATAAAGTATTTAAACACAAATATTATTACATGTAACAAGTGTCAAGAGATAGGCACACATTTTTACAAGTGTTAAGTAAGAATGCTTATGTGAAAAACAAGTGGCACTAGTTCTGTTAAAAATGAATTAAATTTAATATTGAAAGATAAAAAAACAAAACCACGTTCTTCTTTCCTCAAATCTGAAATCAATAGAAAAAAAAAAGAAAACAAAATCCAAATCAATAACAAAACCAAAACCTAGATTTTGTTTAAAAACAAAGAGCAAGATGCAAATCAAAATTTAAGAATCTCAAAGTCAAACTTCAAATAAATGCAAAGTTCACATCAAACTGAGTGTAACGACCCGCAAATCCGTACCCCTTGAGTTAACACTATTCTACAACAATCAACTCAAGTTGCACAGAAATACGAACCATTTGGGTTTAAGGAGAAGAGGTAGAAGAAGAGAATTGAAAACAACAACAGAATCTAACCATCGCAGCGGAATAAAATATAATAGATAATAAATAATCTTTACTCAAAATTAAATACATCTATTTACATACATTACATCATCAGAGCCCATTAGTCACAGCCCACATCAATAACATACAATGGAATATACAACAACTCAACAGCGAAATATATATATATATAAACAAGTACGAGAGTACGAATCGTCATCCTGCTCGTCTCCTGAGCTCCACAGCATCATATCCTGTATTCTATAATACTCGGTCTGACCCGAGCATTACAGTTAAATAATACCCGAGTCAGTCTGGAATACCAGCGTGAGAAAATCACACCCAATTGATTATTAAAGTTTCAAAAATCCTTTGAAAACAAAAGCATCTCGTAAGACCACGCCACAAATAAACATGTCGGGTTTTTACCTTACGATAGCTAAAACAATTTTTATAGAAATCCTCTGATATTATAATAGGGTCTATTTACAAATACTTATAAAATAGCCGAAATTGTTACATTATTAAATTCCAGCTACTAGCCACAGAGTGGGTAATACAAACAGAACTCGTAAAAGGCTCGTAGGGAGAATGGATTTCCAGCAATGACTAGGCACTGGGGTACCACCTGTCACAGTACGTGGTCTAGATCATAGTACCGAGGATTACTCCCTTCATCCCCTGCAACACAAGGCCGGAACCATCCCTTACTGGACAGTCCCGAGTGAGATCATCCCGCGGTTAGGATCAGCAACCGCCCACTAAGCCGAAAAATAAAAAGGGACATCTAGACTGGAATGACCTCACCCTGCTTGGGTGCTACCCACCTAACCTTGCTGCATATCCCCTGATTTTCAGTCATTCCCGGTTGATGAGGCTTGAGGCTTAAGCGTTACCTTTTTAGAACATATTCCTTAGAATGCCCATCGTCCACCTGACGATGTTTCGCAAGCATTCATCCATACAAGTCCGTCCCGGGTTCGAACGGAACCGAAGGCACTACTCCTACTACATCCATTTTGGAAATATCCTCAGGATTAGTAGCGACTAGCCCTTGCACTTCACTGCTCCAGCTTCGACTCCGAACACGTTACACGAAACGTACAAACCGGATCGAAGTGGTTTTCGAGAAATAAATCTCGATCCCGGTCTCTTCGAAACGATCAGCGCATTTGGCCAATATTGATAGTCGGTTATTTAACTATCAATTAATATTCACAATCAACCATCATCCAATAAATAATTTCCCTGAATTATTTATTAAGCCCAAAAATATCTTTACAAGATATATTTTCACTTCCAAAACCCATTTTGAAAACAGTTTCAAATGTCTTCCTTTCTCAGAATAAATTTCCCAAATAGTTTCTATTTCCTCTGAAATCAACAAGCACAAACTTTTAGATTTTTAAAATAATTTAAAAACGCTTTACTTCGAAATATGCTTTCAACATTTAAGTTAAAAACTACCTCAATAATTTGTAAAATATACATGCTATATAAATATTTGAAAATAAGGTTACTTAAAAAGAAAAATATATAAAACTAAGTTTTTACCCTTAAAAATAAAATACTAAGTCACATTTAAATAGTTATTACAATAATAGATTTGAAAAATATTTACTTATGAATTTTAAACATTCAGAAATAATAAAATTTCTAAAATATGCTTTTAAAACCACAATAAACTTTTATCTTATATTTAAATTTTCTTTAAAAACGTACTTGGCTATCCAGGGAAATATACTTCCCTTCGCATTCTTCTTGAAATTCTAATTTCTATCACTTGAATCAATTTCCAAATTGAATTCCAATTTTCTTCCTTTTTATTTCAAAATCCATTAATTTTAGATTTTATTTCCTTAATTATGAGTTAAATTGCGTTTAACTTTAGATTTCTCAAGTTACTTCTTTATTCTTTTAAATAATTTAAACTTTAAAGTTTAAAATAATTCTCTATTCCTTTAATTAATATAACTCGAGTTTACAATTTCATTAATTTTTGTTTTATTCAAAATTCTTTTCTCACACGAAGTTATTTATTAGTATTTTAATATTACATCTATTTCCTTTAAATTCATTCTTAATTTATTCAAGTCTTCCATAATTATTTCGCTTACACATTCACTTCTTTTATTTTCTTTCCAAAAATTCAATTTATATATTTTTGGTGATTCATTATACCCAAACATATCCAATCAAACCAGAGCATTTAATATTCCAATACAATTCACCATAGAATATTAAATAATCATAACAGAGGCTATTAAATAATTTTAAATAAATGTCGAGGGGTCCAGTTGGATTCCACCAACCTGTTTTCCCTGCATCCACAAACGTTAGCACAACATAAATACCAATCTCACAATATATCATACTATAGCACATCAATCCATTCAGCCATTCAACAATTATTTAAATTTAATCATTTAAATTTAACTCGGTGAGATTAACTCACCTTTGCGTTTCAATTGCAGTCCACCTCAATACTGCCTCGGTTTTCTCGACTTTAGACCTTGAATAAATATTAGATGATCGTATTAATAGTTGAACTAATCGAACCAATTATTTTTCATTTTGACATTGAATCGGTAAATAACTTTAGTTGTAACCTAATTTTCCTTTAACAATTTCTGAACTAATTAAATGAGTTATCTAGATAAATAAATCCATAAAAATGTATATATACATATATATTTTATTTTGATTTTCGAACTACATATATATATAACAATAATGTATATAAGTTAAAATCTCCCTTTCCATATAAACCCTTATATTATTTATTTCTCTTTTTTTTCTTTTTCTTTTTTTCTTTTTCAAATATATACATATATGTATTACTTATTAATTTAAATAAAACAACATGTTTAAAACTCCTACTCTTCCAAAATCTTTTTATATCGAGTTTTTCTTTCATGCTGTACCAAACTTTTATATATATATTCAAACAGAGTTGTTTAAAAACACAATTCTTTCGATGAATTTATCTAACTAAAAATTTGATTTAAACTAAATTTCCTTTACAAATTTATTCTTTAAGTAACCATAGCATTTTTTTTAACAATATATTTCATTCGTTTATCCTTTACTGAAGACGAATGCAAATAAGTATAATAAACAAATTTAAAAAAAAACAGCGAGCTACCTCCCAGATACAAATGAGCCCAGACTACCCTCGACCGTGATTCTCGGTCACCATGCCTTCAATCTCTGACGTCGCATCCGACCTTGACTCAAGACCTAGCTCCGATTCCTAGATACTCGCGCGTGACTTCTTTGCTTGCTCGCAACATTCGGAGATCCAAACCCTAATTGTGTGGGGCGGCTCCACCTTCAATCGAACAAGCTGAGCTTCGGTTTCGTTTTCTCTGTCGTACGCGAACCCTCCTTGCTTGACGATGAAGCCCTATCGCTCGCGAGCAGCCTCAATACCATCGGCTGAAACGATTCAACCTCAAGGCCTTCGAAATTGATCTCTGGCCGCCACTTATTTGAGAAGGGGGTTTCTGGCTTTCGATCGCCATTTCCTCTTCTTCTTCTTTTTTCTTCGAACAGATATCGAGGGTTTGAATTGAATAAGGAGAGGAGGAATGAGAGTTTATTTCGTTGCTTGGTTCTGTTCGCAAAGATAAAGCAAAGCACACTCTTTTCTTTGCAGCTTCCGAGTTTGTAATTGATTTTATAAAGGAGAAGGGAAAGATGATTGTGCTTGTTTTTGACAATTACGTGATGTTTATAAAAGAGGGGACACGATGGAAAGGAAGTCGGCGTGCTGTCTACTGGTTGCTACAATGCTAGCGAAAAGTTATGAAGAGGGAAGGGAAACGGCTGATGTAGAAACGTTTTGACCCTATACAAATTATATTTAAAATTTTCGATATAAATTCAAGTGCGTTTATTTATCGTATGATCACACGACAACTCCCAACACTACGAAATTTGAAATCCGATAATAATTCAATATTACGGATTCAATGGAACTGGTTTTGTCGAATTCCGAGACTGTGCCTCGGAAGGCTATTTTTAAATTCAATTTAAACTATAAAATTTTAAAACTGAACAACCCGCTGTTAAATTTGATTTTTACAACTTCTATTATCCTCAGTATTATCAATATAAAATTTATAAGCCTTCAAATTATTTTTAACAGGCTTATATTCCAGATTTAGCATTTTACTCAACTCCGATAATTAAATTCAACAATTTATTATTCAATAAATATTGATATTTGAAATTAAAGTTAATAATTAACTTTTGAACATTTAAAATTAATTAAATATTCCCATTTCAAATGTCTAAAATTCTGGGTCGTCACACTGGATCAAAAGCATGCAAATGCATCTCAATCAATCAAAGCCTAACTTCAACAAAACAAGCTTCAAGATTCAAGTAAACCTGGACAGCAAGCAACCAGAATGCAAATCAAAAACTACAGAATTGAAAACAAGATTAAGTTCCAACCAGAAGATCATTTAAAGCAGTTTAAATCTAGGAATCTAAAGCCTGAGGCAAAGTTTAAAAGCATTTAGAACAAAGCAAATCAAAATAGAAAAACTTGAAATTTCAAGATTCAGATCAAAAGTCTGGTTTCAAAACAAAAGCACAGGCCCTCTGTCTCTGCTTTTTCAAAACCAAGGTGAGCAAACTTAACCTATTATAGCTTGATGTTTGTGATTGATTCATGAAGTAATGTGGTTGCAAGAATGATAATATTGCCTGTCTCTATATAAATATATGTGTATTAAATTGTATGCGTGAATGGTTATGGGTATTTATGTCTATGCTTAAACAATCATAAGCAAAGATCAGTACAAATAAAAAAATCCAAACATTTTAAATTGCTGTTCAAATTATATAACTTAAATCTTCTTTGGAAAATACGATTTTTGAAATGAAAATCACAATTTTTAGCTGGGGACACTGTGAGAAATTCTTGGTTAAACAGAAAACGGTTTTTGAGGTTTATCTGGTGTTCAATATGCTTGGGAAGGTCGGGGTCACTCCTGGAGGAGGTCGAATGTGGGGGAGTTCGGAAAAAATGCCAGGTGAGTTTTTCATCACCGTTGGCATAGTCGATCAATCGATTTATGTTTTAAACCTAAAAATGGGTTGAGGATGAAATCTGGGATGTTGCGGCATCTGTAGGGAATCGAGTCGCTTTGGGTTTGGAGAATGGCTGCGTGGGAGATTCGTGGAGATGAGGCCGAAATTTGGGAAGCTCTGGTGGTCGGCGTCATTGATGCGGGGTAGTTTCGGGCTGTGGGTTTTGTTCCAATTTCATCTGAGTTGCTCGATTTTGATTTTGATTTGATGGTCGGGAACTGGTGTAAGGGTGTTGGTTGATGTGTCGAAGGGTTCAATTTGGTGGTCAGCGCCATCGCAGTCGCTTGTATACGTGCACCAGGGTGAGGTGATATTAGCATTCTAACGTGGGAAGAAGAAAGGATGGACTCGAAATTGGACTCGTGAAACTTTGATGATGGCTCAATAGAGTATCGGGTTAGACTCGAGTATGCGTGAATGTTTCCTGTTGCAATTGTTTTAAAGTTTAAATTAAACAAAGTTTAAAAGAAAGTTTGGCCTCGGGGTATAGCTCAAGCATTTTGGTGGCGGGCTCGGGTAATTTTGGAACAGCGGGTTTTAAACTATTTTTAACAAAGTTTTGAAAAGCTTATGTTAATATAATCAAGTTTTCAAAACACATTAACTATGTTTTGGAAGTTAAAATGAAATGCTTTCAAATTTTAAATTAACTTAAGGAACTTAAGTTGTTTTATTTGTAAATGGTGATTTATTATAATGGTTTAAGTAATAAAAAATTTAAATGATAATTAAGATATGCAATGATTTATTTTTGATTCATAAAGGATCATTACTTAATGTGATTACTTAAAGGTTAATTGCATTAATTTAATTGAAGGTCGATTAATTAAAATAAGTAATTAAGAGATAATTACTTAATTATTAAAGGATAATTAATTTAAGTAATTAACTAAAGGTAAATTAATTAATAATTAAGGGTGGATAAATTTCTAATTACCTAAGAGTAATTGAGGGATAATTAATTACGTAATTAACTTAAAGGTTAATTTAATTAATGTGATTAATCAAGAATAATTAATTAATTAAGAATAATTGATTAAGGTGATTGATTAATTAATTTATATCAAATGATTTGTATTGCATAAGTAATTAATTAAATTGGAAATTAATTGAATTAATTAGGGATTAAACAATTAATTAATCCTGTTTATAAATTATCATTGAATGCTTGAATTGCTTGCAAATGATTGTATTTTATGGATGCCTTGAATCGATCATCCTATCTAATCTGTAATATTCTGATTTCTGATTTGAGCTGTGAATGGTAATGTAATTTGATTATCTGTGATGTAATATAATTATCTACGATGAACTTATATTTACTTATCTGTGATATGCGAATAAAGATAGGCGTTATAGTTTATACTGCTTATCAAATATATTTTTGTGTTTAAATCTGTGATGATGTTCCACTATTGTGCAAAACCCCTAGACTACACAATACACACACAAATATGGATTGCACGAGGAATTAGGTTAAGTCGCAGATTTTTGAAATGGTTTTAAATTTGAATTTTTGAATCCAAAATAGTTTTGGAAATGGATTTGGGTTAAATGTAAAAAGCTTTTGAAAAGAAGTTTTGAAGATGAAAGTTATTTGAATAACTTAATAAAGTTTTGAAATTTAATTAATTTAATTTAAATTTGAATTCAAAAAATTTGAAATTTAATTCTATGTTTGGAAATTATGGTTTAAAAAGGTTGTACAAGTTATAAATGTGTTTATATATAGGTTTAAAAACTTTTTAAAAGCATTGTTTTGAGAATTTGAATTTAACCTAAGTTTTATACTTAAGGGGCTTTAACTTGTACAAATATAATTGGATTTTTTCGAAACAAAAACTATTTGTTTTCGAATAATAATAGCTTTCATGTAAGGAAAGGATTTCCAATTTGTGTTGAAAAGTTTCAAGTTTGAAATGAAATTGTGAATTGTTTTGAAAGCTATGAACGAATCTTTGTAAAAGATTACTAAACCTTATCTTGATATCGAAAAGGATTTTAAAAGGTGTATCTTTTATGTAAAAGATTTGAATTGGAAAAGAGTTTGAAAGCTATTAAATCTTTGATATAAAGATTGAATGAGTTAATCCAAATTGAAATGGGAATTGTTTTGAAGGGCTATGAATGAATCTTTGTGAAATATTCGTGAACTTATTGAAGTAAATCTTTTTGTTTAAAAGATTTGAAATGGTAATTTGTTTAAACCATTGAAAGAAAAGTTCTGAATAATACGTTGTGACTTAATTGAAATCCCAATATCCATATGTTTTTAAATATTGCGCTCATTATTCGGTTTAGCCGGGAGAGGACCTTTGTGACATATAACCCATTCTGAGTAATGATACGACGTTATGGATAGCATTTGAAGACCGGTGGTGAAGACCAGATATTTTCGAAAGCGAAAGGATAACTCGTCGAATGTCTCTGCACCGACTAGTCCCCAGTATAGAGACTCCATATGTGATGGGAAGTTCGAACGT
Source organism: Allium cepa (assembly GCA_030765085.1). Lineage (NCBI taxonomy): Eukaryota > Viridiplantae > Streptophyta > Magnoliopsida > Asparagales > Amaryllidaceae > Allium > Allium cepa. The sequence continues at coordinate 200,678,514 of CM060935.1, forward strand.
GATTTGGGATTATCCGGATTTGCAAGGGCTTCTTTGGAAGTTCCTTCGGTTCTGTTCGAACCTGGAATAGACTTGTATGGATGTGTGTCTGACATTACACTTTGAGATGTAAAGCTGGTTTCTATCAAATACATTTCTGTTTGGTGGCGAAGATTTATTCTCTTAGCTTAACACCCTTCTCTGAGACGTACGAGCTCAGAGATTATGTAGTTGATAGTTACTAGTGATACATTCCAAATTTGGTAATGTGGCATACGAAGTGCTGCTGATCACTTGTTGATCAAAGCATGACTTTGTGAAAAAGTGTAGCTTTGTGGACGAGACCTCATCGAGCCTTATAACCCCGTAATGGCCGAAACAGGAAAGATGCGGCAAGATTTCAGGGGTCGCACCCCTAGGGTATGTCCATTCCTTCTGGAAAGGGGTAGTATCATGGTATGGAGCCCAGATACTTACTCATGTTGACACTGTATATTTATTATTGTGTGATGTTGCTTTATGGTTGAGGATCCTCGGATAAAGGTCGCAAACGACCGGGGGTGGCATATCTTAGGTTTTACTCCCGAGAAAGGAGTAAACCGGCCTTGTGTTGGCAGAGAGCTGGGTAAGTTCTCGAGGCGTCCCTCCAGAGGCGTACCCATGTGGCAATGGGAAGTTCCTTGGCCTGACCATTTGTTGGAAAATCCAAAGAAACAATACACACCCTGTATGGTTTTAGTTGTATAACCTGCCATGGAATATGGCGGTAACCTGCTATTGAACATGGTAGCTATAGTATGCATACGATGAAATGTTGTATGCTGGCTAAGATTAATATGATACTTTTTAATGTTTTCCACTATGCGCTAATAATTATATCAAATGATTTTTGCGTATCAAGCATTTTTGACTATCATAAGGAGAAATCTCCTCTAATTCTGCGTTTGCATAGTGTGTGAGGCGGGAGGCCTTTTGGTAGTTTCATTTTCCAAAAAGCATTGCGGATTTCAAATTTTAAAATCTTTAGTTGTTGTTTTAAAAATAAACTGTTTTTGTTTGTTCATTCCAGTCCCATGACTGACCCGGAGTTTATTGTTCCCTTTCTAAACTCTGGGTGCCCACAATTTTCCACACGGGCAGTCTAGAGTTTATTTTTTTTCAGATAGTCAGATAGAAGATGTAGATTCGATATCTTTGAAGCCATTGGGACCTTAACGATCACATTTGCTTCATTCTGGAGTTATCTAGTTTGCTTATTGTATCGTGATGATGGTTCGAGCTATCTTTAGTTTAAAGATGGAGTTGTAGTTGCATTATGGAGTTGGATTCTATTGGAGATTCTAGTGGAGTTATCTTTCCGCTGTCGATGGTTGCAAAGCATAGACCATCCAGTTGTGTTTTATTTCCGCTGTTATTTTTGTACCTCTGATGTTAATATCATTTGTATCAAATTGTTATATATCCTTGGTATTGTATTCATTGGAGTTATATGATATTCATTGTTTTCTTCCGCTGTGTTGTTATACTTAATGTGTTATAAGCTCCGGCACGAGTTAGATTTCAACGGTTGAATCTGCGGCATTCGAGTACAAGTGAAGTACGGGCGCTGATTTTCAAACGATGAAATCTGGACCGTGATAGTTTAAAGGGTTAATAATAATATTGAAAATATTTTCAAGTTCTAAGTAAGCAATTGCTGCCATTAGGACCTTGATATATAATTGTTTAGATATAACAATTTCTTTTTTACTCGATTTCTAAAAGTATGGTTTAATTTACTATAAAGGAAAGATTTATATTATTATTATTTCAAAGGATTCTAGAGAAAGAAAATAATAATTTTATTTGTGATAGCTTTGGGTCTTAAAGTGGTTTTTGGTGTATAAATATTTTGGAAAGAGTTGCTTAGAAATTTATCTGAATATAAATATCCAAGTATTTGACCCTTAAATTTCCAAAATATTATGGTGTGGATTCAAAAAGTGTTTTGAATGAAAACTGGACATTAAAAGGGAATTCAAAAAAAGGATTTAAATCTAATAGTTGGGTGTACCCTGGTAATGAGGTAGAGTGTTTTATAAGTTTTACAAATCCAAGGAATGAAATGTTTTCCATAAATATTTTAATAGGAATAGGATTAACATTAGGGATAAACAATTAAATAGGTGTATGAGATGGACATAGATCGTTCCTTCTTCCCGTATAGTTTTATCTAATATTTGAGTACAAGGCTTTGAGTTATTTTAAAATGTTCCAAATAAGGATCTATTACTCTATTTTTGACGGCGAGTACTTGATGAGGATATTTGGAATGGGACCAAGGTTTTCTATCATAGCTATAGCTATGTAAGGAGAGCAGAGGTTCCTAATCAAGGAGCCTGATCAAGGTCCGCACTGATAAATCGGGTGAACGATACTAGTTTGGAAGTGGAGTCATGTATTTGGGTGGTGATCAAATCAGATTCTGCATATGAATGATCTATGGACATCATGCAGGCTTATGAATAATATTGAGTGTTCTTATGTTGGAATTTCGAGGACGGAATTCTTTTAAGGAGGAAGAAATGTAACGATCCGAATTTTTAGCCATCTGTTATTAGAATAATTAATTAATTTTAAATCTTGGAATATTAACTTTTTTTAAGTCAAATAACTTAATTTTCGGACATTGAGAATATCTGAATATATAGATTTTGAAAGCTACACTAAATTTTCTAACGCTAATTGCTGAATATAATAAAATTTGAATTCAAGAAAAATTCCATCGTGTCCGGAATAAGAAAATTTATTATAAAGCGTTCAGCAGCATGATACGTTGACCTCAAGATATTTTCCCACGAATGATTCATTGTGACATTTAAATAAAAAAATATAGATTTATATATATAAATATATGTACATATATATATATATATATAAACACACATATCTATCTTCATGATGGCAAACATAAAATCTTGAATGCAAATTTCAAATCAAACTTACAAAAGAAGTAAAAGGAAAAACAGATAAAGTTTGTATATGAAAATATCAAGCCCGCAAAAGTTAAAAAAAAAGATAAAAAGGGGACGAAACCTAAATCCTATTAGCCACCCTATTGCTTCATTGTTTCCTTCATTTCCTATATATATATATACATACATATATATAGCCATACTTGTTCATTTATAAAAAAATCTCTGCCATTTCGATAATAAGATCTGAGTGATTCAAAAGCTTAGAGGGAGAGATTAAAGTTATTGTTCATCAGTTTTAAAACCTGGGAGTAAAACATCTTTTTTTATTAACTGGTTATTGCATATATTTATATAACTATTGATTTCAGGATGGATCATCGATATATGTAGGTGTATATGCGTTAGTATGTAAATTTGTGCATGTATGATTGTGTTCGACAATGGTTAGTTCCACCTGCACAAACAAAAACACTGTACTTCTTCGTCCAAAGCTTCTTTATGCATGTTTTTTTTGTAAATATAGTTAAGCCTTCACTTCAAAAAATCAATATCTCAACATCTAGTTAATTTTAAACCATGATTCCAAAATAAAAGTTGTTTGTTTTTTAGTATAGAACAATTTAAAATTTATTACATTAAATTCTATCAAGTAGAGAGAGAGAAAGAGAGACTCATTTAACCGTAAGTGGGTCAATTTTGATCAATATTCAACTTTCATAATTTAATGAATGGATCATATGGTTGAATCATTATTGGAAAACATGATTTTTAAGATTGACTGTGTTTCGCACGTTGGTTTAATCAGATTGGCCCGGGCGTGGTTTTTCCTCTATGCACAGGTCAGACCAAGCATATTTTCCAGGTTTAAATGAATATTTTAGAGCTTCGGGGGAGGAGCTGGATGCCAGAGACGTACTCACGTATATGATTATATTTCCGTTGTTTACATTATTGTCTATTATTCAGCAGTTGTGAGGATAGGTTGTTATAACTGTCTTAGCTGAATAGGTTAGTATACTCTGACTGATGTCTGCATATATATAAATTACAGTTTTTGTTTTTGTGTAAAGATTTGTTATATAATATACATTATTCGTTCCGCTGTGAGAGTCTGTGTTGTTTAGTTTCTTTTTGTCTTCTTTCTACTTTCTTTTCCTTAATTATCCGCCTTTCCATTCAATTTGGTTGGACACATGTGGTTTATTGTCAACTTAAACTGTGCAAAAAGTGAGTCGTTACAAGATAAGTATATGGATATTTTCTAAGTATTGAAAATATGAGGGTTTGTGAATATATCTTTGTAAAAGTATTTTGATACAAGCATTAATGAGATGGTTTTAATTAATGAGTTAATTAAGGAGGCTTAATGTTTCTTAGTGCTTAACCAAATATTGGTTTTCCTATGAAATTAAATCTCTGATTAAATGCTTGAATCCCTGATTGAATGTTTGAATCCCTAATTGAATGTTTGTTATTTGATGATTAAATAACCGACTATCAAAATTTGGACCCAAAAGTAACTTAGGAAATATCTAGAAGAAACACGTGTGTTATCTGACACACTTTGATGATGTTGCACTGTGTGTGTAAATCCTGTTTCGTTCTTCTAGGACAATGATATGGATATCACTAATAGTTAGGAGGTGATCTATGATCTTATCTTTGAATGTTTATTTACTGTTAACGCTAAAAGTGAACGCTGACACCCCGGTGTAAGTAGAGATTAAGTGAAAGCACCACCCGTCAATATGGGAATTTGAAGTAAGTAGAAAAGTCACAGAAAAACAGTAAAAAGACAATAGTTTTATAGTGGTTCGGCTTCAAGTTAAGCATACGTCCACTTTAATCTTCTTTATTGCTGAATCAATTACAACTTTACAACAATCTTCGATTACAACACTACTGAGACAAATAGCTAGAACTTCGATGTAGAAGAACTCTTTGAATCCATGTCGAATGTGTTAGATTTCTTCTTGAAGTTCGTTGAAGTGTCTTTCGTGTTTGAAGTGTCGGGTGAGTCGAGAAATCAGCAGAGTATAGGCGTTCCAGAAATGAGCCAAAAGATCCCCTCTTCGGTGGTGTAGGCACGGTATTTATAGGAATTTTCTGGAGTTAGGTCATAGGTCGTGGGTGACCTAGGGTTTAGGCCGTAGGTCGTAGGCGACCTAAGGGTAGGTCGCAGGTCGTAGGGATGTGAGCTACGGCTCATCTTGCTTGCATTTGGTCTTCTCTGAGCGGATTAGTAGGTCGTGGGCGACCTAGGGGGAAGCAGCATAAGAAGTTACGGCTTAGTGAGGCCATCCTGGGCGAGCTACGGAATGTGAAAGACTTAACATGTAGCGCAGGACCACTTTTGACTAGCTTAGGTCGCGGGCGATCTAATTGAAGTGGTGATCTTTGAAGCTTGCTGAGTTGTTAAGTCGCTATATACTTAGGTCGCTCGACTGCTTATCTCGTTTGGTCACTAGGTCGCTAGGTCGCCTAGTTCATTAGGTCACTAGGTCGATGCATCCATGTTAACTCGCTCATACTTCAGGTTGTTAGGTCGCTGGACCTTCTAACCCGTTAAGTCGCTGAGTCGTTTTAGGTCGCTAGGTCGCGCACGACGTTAGGTCGCTGCAGAACTGCGTTCATGTTAGCTCGTTCACACTTTAACTCCTTTGATCGCTTATCTCTTTAGGTCGCTGAGTCGTGAAACAGAAGAGTTAACACTTGCCCCTCGAAGTATACACCTAGGGACTAGGTCGTGTGCTTCGATACTTCTTAACTCGTGCCATCTTGAACCACTAGGTCGTGAGCGGTTTATAAGGTAGTTAGGTCGCTCGTGCCGATTATTGTTCCACCGTTCTTGCATATAAGTTGTTCATCTCCTTCCTCCTTCTCCTTACTTGCTCCATTATTCGAAACCACCATTAACAAAGTCCTGAGTTCTCGAAGACAAATTCCAACCAACTAGTCACCGACCATCTTTTCGTCACATTACGTAAGTGAATCTGATCGTCGTTCAACCACGTCCATCGTTCAATTGCTAACTTCCCATTTTCCGGCTCCAATTTTTTTTGTATCGTGTTTCATTGCGAACCATGTCTAGATTGATTTGAGACTGCGATCATGTTGTTGTTGTAATTCGCGATAACACGACAGTGCATCGGATTTGTGGCGAATCTGAGGCGATTCGAATTGGTTTTTTGGGTAATTTGGCGGTATAGAGAGATGAAGGTTTAGACGGTTCGAGGAGAGAAGGGGATTCATGGTTAATCGGGTTAATGGGTTAGTGGATAGCGAGTTACGTGGCAGCGAGCTATTGAGTGGAGAAGAGTTAGCGGGTTAAGGAAAGTAGGGTATATCGGTTTTGATAGGGAATAGCTCGAGATTGCTGAGTTACGCCAGAAGCGACCTAGTGAATCTGAGCAACACACACCCTTTACGACTTAACAGATTTGACCGACCTAACAAACCGACCGACTTAAGAATCCTTGCGACCTAAAAGGAACTGAGCGACTTAATCTTTAGATCATGTGAGCGACTTAGTTTTTAGGTCGTGTGAGCGACTTAGTCTTTGGGTCGTGTCAGCGACTTAGCACTTAAACAATTTTTCACTGCCGAATTGCTTCTTGCGACCTAGACCAATTTCGACCGAACTTGTTAGGTCACGAGCGACCTAGGACTTAGATTCACACTGCCTTGCCTTGAAGCATTACTTTAACTTGTAGAAGCACGAATAATGAACTTTTGACTTGAACAGATCGACTTGATGGAACTCTGACCCATGCTAAGTCGCTTGAACTTGAAAACTTGCAAAAATGTGACATTACTTAACTTGAATTCCAACTTGACCTGTTGAAATAACTTGCCTGAACCTATTGTACTCCTTTACAGATTATATTAACTTTAATGCTAATAACCTGTTAAACACAACATTTGCAGAAAAATGGGATGAATATACTGCCACTGATCGCCCACATCAAATGACAGATTAGTCGATAAAGGATAAGCAACTTAAAGAAATTATATGAAATGCTGTGAATCAACAAATTCAAGTGAAGTATTAAAGCAAAGCAATATTAATCAACTAAGGCTGATTTGTTTGCATCGACACTGCACTTGTATTTGGACTTAAAACAACAAGCCCTGAAACTTTATAATTGGCAAATGCATATTAGTTTAATTTCAGTTATATTTGCTTGTCATTTTATTAGTTTTGCACAACACTTCACACATTTAGAAAACGTGCACCTTCATATTTGAATATCCAGTTCCTTGTGTAGAATGTCTTCTCAAGAAGAAATAATAGAGCAAGCTGAAGAGGTCTTCCCGATAGCAACTCCACTGGATAATCCCCCGAAAAGAACTCCAACTACCCTGAGTCAGCGGGCGTTCAACCAACTACGTATTCAGTTTGGTATTGCTGAAGCAGATGCTTTACTTCCTGGGCCAAATGATACTGCTGATAGGCCACCTCTCGGTTTTATCGCTGTCAATCGTCAGATGTGCCTGTGTGGTGCTATTCCTCCTTTTAATGATTTTCTTCAGCGATTCCTTCTCCGACTAACTATCTCCCCCTTCCAATCGCATCTCAATGGCTACGCCATCCTGATGGGATTGTGCGTACTATTCAGGAGGACACTCGATCGTCTTTCGAGCTTTGAGGAGATTTTCTTCTTGTGCACATTTACAAAAAACAAAGATCGTCCCTCTATCACACTCATGAGAAGCACCAGGAACCGTAGATTGATCGTCGATCTTCCGGAAAGCGCCCACAGGTTCTTAAATCAATTCTTCTTTGTTCGTCGCCCTCCAGGATTTTACGCCATCCGGAGAGTAGGAAGTAAGATTGTTTATCCCCGTTCTTTCCATTTGAGCTTTTCAAAGTCCGAGTTACTAGGTGCTAACTTCACACAGCACTTCCTCCTTCCTCTAAAGATCCCAGCCACAAGCCGACTTTTGAAAGATTAAGTGCCATGGCGGTTGAGGAAAGAAGTATTAAATTTTTGCTGAAAGACGAATTTCTTCACCAATATGGACTTCTGCACTCTTCCCGTTCTACTCAGCTTCATGAAGTCCCTGATTCTCCATTAGAGACATCGGATGCCCCAGTTTCCGTCGAAGAACTTACACTGAAAGAACCTACTGTTGAGGCTTCACTTGTGAAGTGTTCTGCTCCTATTGACGTTGCGGGGTCATCCGGCAAACTTGCACTTACCCCGGTCATTGGGGAAGAGGAACCTCCTTACCAATCTGAGAAGACTGCTGATGAAGGAGCTGAGGGGAAGGGTCCCGCTGGGCATGATGGTGACGACATTTTTGAGGGATTGAGCGACTTGATGATTACTTCACAGGAGCTCTTTAAAGACGATACCACTACTGCTAAAGTTATTTCTCCAGTAGTTGAAGCGACATTTGTCTTGCAACAAACTCCGTCAGCCTAAGAGTTGACACTTGCTACAAAATCCGTCATCACCCCCCACCCGAGGAGTGGTTCGTAGTTTGACGCGCATAGTTTGCACGTTACACACACTTAGGATTTTTCGGCACTTTTATGCATTCAACTTCCTTGCTTTAAAGATTTCTGAACTTATCTTTTCTTCATTTTCAGGTTCTCCAATGGGACTAAGTGGCTCTTACTATGATGATTTCCAGCGTTATGGGAGGCGCGTTTCTTATGACCCTAAGAGGTAACTTCTTGCCTCCTAGGAAACCGACGAAGAAAGAGCTACGAGGAAAGCTCGTGAGAGGCGTGCTTATGAAGAACGCTACCGAAGACGGGACGAACGACACGATTCTTCCCAGAGAGAGGATGATTCTCACAAACGAAAATCCCGTGATGACAAAGGGAAAATTCATGTCGCTGAAGATCCAAGTAAACGGGCCAAACTTGGTGAAAAATCGACATCTAAAATTTCTGAAAAGCCCACTGCTCCCGTCTCTTTGGAAATCCCTTCCAGCTCTCCTGCCCTTCAAAGAGATGATATTCAAACAATTATTAGTAGGCCCCCGTATCATGTTGGACAGGGTCCGGCTACTCTTCAAAGCCAGTTTCCGCACTGGTGCTTAAAAGGAGTGTGTTTCGATCTTGACTTGGTCCCAATCGATAAGCAAGTCATGTTGCAAAATCTTGATGCCGTCAAACTCGATATCGAGAGAATGTCTGGTTGGCAGAAACTTGTTGACGAGCTACAAAGAGTAAACCGCGCAAATCTCGAAGTCATGCCGACTATGGAAAATGATAAATTCGAGTGGCAGAAAACACTCGAACAGCATGATGCAGAGATGAAGAGCATAGCAGCTTATAATGAGAAACTTGAAGCGGAAGTTGAAAAACTTAAAGAAGAGCTTGCCACTTCTTCCACTCACACTACACAGAGAGACGCTAAAGCTAAATTTGAAGCACAGCAGCAAGTTGTAGAAAGCTACCGAACTAACGTGGCTCAGTTGCGAGAAAAAACCAGCTCCCAGAACTTAGAAATCGAAATGTTAAAAGCTCGACTTTCTAAAGTTGAAAAAGGGCGTGATGAATCTATTGTCGGCAAAGCAAGAGCCGAAGAATCTCATATGGCAACTAAAGCCGAAGTCAGCTCTACTTTATTCGAGTTTTACATTCATAGTGTTCTGGGGCACGGTAGCCTTAGATTTTTGGGACCGAAGTATGAAATCACTTTGGCCAAAGTGTGAGAAGCCGCACTTGATATGCTTGGAGGAGCTGGATATGCTGAAGAAGATTTAGTGGCGCACTATCTAGATGACGATGCATGTGCTGCTCTTTCCAAGGGAAAGGAGCAACTCGCTAAAGAGAGAGCCGAAATGGCAGAAGGAGAACATTTAGGGAAGGCAACCTCAACCGACCCAGTTCAACCTTCGATTTCGGCCGACATCGATATTGTTGGCTCCAGTTCCCATTCTCCACCTCCTGCTAAAGCTATCATTGAAAGTGCAACCGCCCGCACTGGAGATGAGACTCAAGAAAGCACTGAAGCACGGGACTTTGAAGTTGACATAGTAAAGCCTACTTCTCCAGGTAACCTCAATGCTGATCTTGCTCAAGTGGACTGCTTGTTTACTTCACATGAGCTTGATGAACTTTTTGATTATTACTTAAATCTTGACGCGCCACTTTCTCCTCTTTTTATGAGAGATACTGACTTTAACTTCTCTTCTCCTGTAGTGAAAGCGTCAAGTGTTGTTCAGACTTCCCCTTTTCCAGTTGTTCCCTCTCCGCCTCTTCAGACTACTCCTCCTTCCGTCTCTCAACCAGGGTCACAAGAGGGGCAGATAGAAGCTCTTCAAGGCTTGGATGACCCGGTCGCTTCACAAGAACAGAAGGCCGAGGAACCTGAAGAAGGCGAAAGAATTCCGGAGCAAACTATTTCTGATGACATAAAGTTGTCTGCACTTTTCACTCCGGGCAGTGAGTCTTCTTCAAGGAAGAAGGGGAAGCATGGAATCTCAAAGAAAAGGAGGGTAGCTTCTGCCAGCGAAGAAAAAGCAGAAGAAATTCCAATTGTACCCCTTCCTCTTTCTTCCCCTACTCTTACAAGCCGACCCAAAAAGTTAATCATCTAGCCGGGCGAGGGCTCGAAAGGTGGCAGAAGAAGAAGTGATGGGTTTGGTCCTGTGCTTTTCGTCTCGCTTTTTTTCTTTTTTGCTTGTATATATAAAGACTCGTGTTGATCGGAGATTGTGAGGGTACCGGTCCCCGCCTGTTTTTATTTTGAAACATGCACATGTATAAAATTTTCATAGTATGGAATAAAATGATTCTTTTACTTGTACAAACTTCTGTCTGTATCTGAGAATACATTTATTCTTCTTTTTCATACAAGTTTCTTTATTTTCTTCATGTGATGTTGCAGTAAACCTGTAGTATGTTGCTTGAGCATTGCTTTCATGATTGTAACTATATTATATTGCCCCCATACCACGGTTTATTGCAATCTCTTTCACATTAGCAAAATTTTGGAGAACGACTCTTTTGTTTCGAGAAGACTTGTACTCTTTCTTCGGAGAACAACTTTTCCATTTGAAGGAGGCTTGCATTCGTACTTTAGAGAATAATTTTTTCCATTTTAAGGGAATATTTCTCTGATTTAGTAGAATGTGCCTTGTATTGGAGAAATTTTCTCTTTCTTTTTTTTCTTTTTTTTTTGAAGAAGTTTTTACACTTCACTTTTCGGAGAAAGTCACTTTTATTTTTGGCAAGCGAATTTTCCTACGTGGTAAAGTGGGCCTCTGAAAAGGGCTTTGACCTGTTTATGCCTCCGAAGAGGGCTTCTGTTTGATTGTGCCTCTGGGAAGAGGGATTTTTTGTGTGTGCCTCTGGGGAGAGGCTTTTTGTTTTTGCCTCTGGGGAGAGGCTTTTGTTTTTCCATGTTCGCTGGGAAGCGGGCCTCCGAAGAGGACTTTGGCACTCCATCTCTGGTGAAGTGGACCTCCGAAGAGGGCTTTTCACATTTCAGCACTTGTGAAGTTTTATTTCAGATCTCGGTGAAATGTGTGCCTCCGAAGAGGTCTTTTAGCATTTCAACTCTGGTGAAATGGGCCTCCGAAGAGGGCTTTGCACATTTCAACTCTTGTGAAGTTTTACTTCAGATCTCGGTGAAATGTGTGCCTCCGAGTAGGGCTTTTGCCTGGAAGTTTCTTTCTCATGGTTGGATGGATTCACGGGGCGGACACAAGTTACTTGGATGTTTGTTTGCACAAACGATCTCAGCTAGTTAACGAGTGCCCTGTGCCTTCCACTTGGGAAGGTGCCTCCGGTCATTCCACTAATCTTTTTTGGTTGAGAAAGAGAACTTTCTTTTTCAAGCAAGCCCCGTTAGAGGTCTTTATCCTCCGAAGAGTTGTGCCTCCGAAGAGGGCTTGTGCCTCCGAAGAGGTCTTTGGTTGTTTCCTGCCTGCTCGCCCATGTTTTTTCGCCATTTGCACATATCAGCGACTCCTTGTTATCATCTTCAAGCACACATTCCTTTCTTTTGCAAGTAGTTTATTTTATCCAAAGAAGTGTATTTCATTGTTAAGTGAGTTCGCAGGGGCAGACACAGGCTAATTAATCGGATGTTCATTTGCACAAACGATCACAATTAGTTAACAAGGGCCTACCTCCGGTGGAACTACTAACTGTCTGCTTGAAGCACTTCTTATATAGGATTTGAGTCTGGAATTTTTTTGGCTTAACATTTGTTTGTTGAGTGATGTCAAGGATCGCTTGGTCTTGTGATGGGTGAGCTTTGTTTTAATGGCCTGCAATATTAAATCGACATTTTAGTAATACAATTAAAGTACTTTACATATCGAAATAAAACAGGCAGTTTATAATAGTAGAGAACACAATATTTATAGTGGTTCGGCCAAGAACTGGGCCTACATCCACTTTATAGTTCTTATTATTCACTTGCACTGGCTTTACAATGGCTTTCAATACAAGAATCATACATCCATAATTCTTTTACAGTATTTCAGTAAAGCTTTTAAGTAAAATATGGGCACAAGTGATTGTTGTTCCAAGCCCTTGGAATTGGATCTCCTTCGATAGTTGTCAGTTTGAAAGTGCCATCAAGAAGTTTTTTGCCTATGACATACGGCCCTTCCCAGTTTGGCTCAAACACTCCTGTTGCTGTCATGATCTTTTTCAAGACTATATCCCCAATCTCAAAGCAGCGTTGGCGAACTTTGGAATTGAAGTGCCTGGCAATTCTTTGCTGGTGAGCTGCGATTCTGAGCTGAGCCTCTTCCATTTTCTCATCAAGGAAGTGAAGTGCTTCAAGTTACAACTCTTCGTTTTTGGTTTGGTTGAAATGAATTCTTCTGTGTGAAGGGACTTCAATTTCCACCGGAATTACTGCTTCTGATCCATATGCTAATGAAAATGGAGTGTGCCCAGTAGCAGTTTTGTGCGTAGTTCTGTATGCCCGTAGTGCTAGTGGTAGCTTATCGACCCAACCACCTTTTGCTTTTTCCAGCTGTTTTTTGATGGTTGATTTGATAATTTTGTTTACTGCTTTCACTTGCCCGTTTGCATGCGGATGAGCCACTTTTGAAAAGCTTTTTTGGATCTTGAATCGCTTGCAAAAATCTTGGAACTCTTCACTTTCGAATTGGGTTCCACTGTCTGTGATTATCTTTTGAGCCACACCATACCTGCAAATGATATTCTTAGTTACAAAGTTTATCATCTTTTTAGAGGTAATAGTAGCTAATGGTTCAAATTCAGCCCATTTATTAAAATAATCAACAGCAACAATGGCATATCTGATTCCGGACTTGGCAGTTGGCAAAGGCCCGATGAGAACTATTCCCTAAATAGCAAATGGCCATGGACTGACCATTTGTGTTATCTCGGTGGAAGATGCTCTTGGGATTTTTGCAAATCTCTGGCATCGGTCACATTTTCGGGCGTAGCTTGCAGCATCACGATTAATGTCTGGCAAAAAATACCCGTAACGGAGAATTTTCTTTGCTAGAGTTTGACCACCTGAATGATCTCCACACTCTCCTCCGTGTACTTCAGCTAGGATTGTCTTAGCCTCTTCCTTTGTCACACACCGGAGTAATGGCATTGAGAATCCCCGTCTGTACAATCGGCCATCTTGAATTATATATCTAGAGGCTTTTCTTAGCAGCTTCTATCGTTCTTTTGAATTCTCTGGTAGAGAACCGTTGAGCAGATATTCCATTATCGGAGTCATCCACGATTCTTGCTCCTGAGATATAGTCATGATCCAGTCAATATCCATCTCATTAATGCTTGGAGCTGACAGGACTTCCACAGGAACTAATCCCAATAATTGAGCTTCACCAGTGCTTGCATACTTCGCGAGAGAATCTGCCTTCATGTTCTCTTCCCGGGGTATATGACTTATCGTATAATGGTCAAGATCATTGAGAAGTTCCCATGCTCTTGACAAGTAAGCAGGCAGATTTCCTCCTTTAGTTTGAAACTCTTTCTTGACTTGGCATACAATAAGCTGTGAATCACTGAAGATCTGCAACACTCTGACATTCAGTTCTTTAGCAATCTTCAAGCCGGCAATAAGAGCTTCATATTCTGCTTCATTATTTGTCGAAGGAAATTCCAATCTCAATGCATAGCACAATAATCGCCCTTCGGGGGTTTCAAGCACAACCCCAGCTCCGGAACAGTAATCGTTTCTCGCACCATCAACATATAATTTCTATCGAATTGGGGTATTATCAGTCACCTCTTCCTCACTATCACCTTTATCTCTACATTCTATGATGAAATCTGCTAAAGCTTCTCCATTGATTGCTCTCCAGGAATGATAAGTGATGTCGTACTGGCTGAGTTCAATATTCCACTTCAGAAGACGACCCGAAGTCTCAGAGCGAAACAGGACTTGCTTCAGAGGTTGATCAGTGAGGACTTTGATAGGATGAGCTTGGAAATATGGCCTCAATTTTCTTGATGCAATCAATAGACAATAGGCGAGCTTTTCCAACTTTGAGTAATTCATCTCTGCCCCAGTGAATCTTTTGCTAATATAATAGACCGAGCGCTGAATTTTTGCGTCTTCCCGTACCAATGCTGCACTGAGAGCATGAGATGAGATTGCCAAATATACGAAAAGATCTTCACCATTATCGGGCTTAGAAAGTATTGGAGGCATTTCCATATGATGAATCAACTCATCGAAAGCTTTCTAGCATTCAGGAGTCCAGTCAAAGTTTTTCCTCCTTTCTTCAGAGCATCAAAGAATGGAATGCATTTATCAGTGGCTTTGGAGACGAATCGACTCAAGGCAGCGACTTTTACATTGATATTTTGCAATTCCTTCTTCATTCTAGGAGCTTTGACTTCTCTTAAGGCAGCAATCTGAGTAGGATTAGCTTCAATGCCCCTAGCACTCACAATGAAACCCAAGAACTTTCCGGACTCCACCCCAAATGAACATTTCAAAGGATTATGCTTCATTCCATACTTTCGAAGGACTGCAAATATTTCTGCTAAGTGATCCATATGGTCTACTGCCTTCTTTGATTTCACCAGCATATCATCAACATAAACTTCCATAGTCTTGCCAATCCGCGGCTTGAACATAGCATTAACAAGTCTTTGGTAAGTTTCCCCTACACTCTTAAGTCCGAAGGGCATGACTCTATAGCAGTAGAGACCAACATCGGTAATGAAGCTCATGTCCCCCTGATCTGGCTCATGCATCATAATCTGGTTATATCCGGAGTAAGCATCCATAAAAGATAACAATTCATGCCCCGTTGTTCCATCCACCAACTGATCTATCCTGGGTAACGGGAAGCAGTCTTTGGGGCAGGCTTTGTTTAAATCTGAGAAGTCAATGCATACTCTCCACTTTCCATTAGCTTTCTTAACCAGTACTGGATTTGAAACCCAATTCAGATAAGTAGACTCCCTGATGAAGCCATTCTCCATGAGCCGATCTACCTCTTCTTTCAATGCTGCTGACCTTTCGGGACCCTGGGTTCTTCTTTTCTGCTTTACAGGTGTAAACTTCGGATCAATATTCAAAGTATGTATTGCAACTTCTGGGGATATTCCACACATATCAGCATGATTCCAAGCGAATATGTCCAGATTTGCTTTCAAGAATGATATCAAGGAATTTTGAACCGTCACACTAAGTTGCGAACCCACATTCACCACTTTGTTCGGATCTTTCGGGTCAACAGGTACTGGCGCCGTTACTTCCACTGGCACCACTCTATTCTCCCCTGCACTGGCTTTTCTGGGATCCATTTCCTTTCGTGCACCACTATGCTCGCCAGTGCAGGGTCCACCCTGTAATTGGTATAAGGTTGGTTCTTTGATGCGGACTGGGGCTGCCGCATCTTTTCCCATCTCTCTCTTCCTTGCTTCACGCAACTAGATAACATTCTCGCCCAGCATTCTGATACCCTTTAATAACACCAACTCCATTATCCGTGGAGAATTTCATAGTAAGGCACCATGGAGCAAGAATTGCCTTAAATGTTGCAAGAGTTGGACGGCCTAGGAAGGCGTTGTAAGCAGAAAATTCGTCAACAATTACAAAAGTCTGTTTTCGAACCACCTTTTTCTACCCCTCTCCAAGCTCTACGAACAAGTCAATAGTTCAAATTGGCTACTTCAGTTCCCCAGTAAGCCCAACAATCTTCTGCGATGAAGCTTGCACATCAACCATCGAAATTTTCATTTGATCGAATGTCTTTTTGAAGAGAATATTGCAAGAAGCGCCGCAATCAACAAGCACTCTCCTTACAATAGCCGGCCCAATGCCTGCAGAGATGACCAAGGGATCCATGGTAGGTGCTTCAATGCCCATAGAGTCCCTGGCTCTGAACACAATATCATCATTAAAAGTTTTCTGCTGCTTCAAAGGTGCAGCATCCTCCAACACAAAAACACTCTTTTCTGTTGGTGCATACTTTAAGGCACAGGCATACCTTTCCACCTCGCCCCAGCTCCTGCCTGCTGGGTGGGGACCTCCTGTAATCACATTAATAACAGGCCTTTCTGAATCATACGCCGTGGTCCTCTCACCCGAGCTGGATGGAT
Source organism: Allium cepa (assembly GCA_030765085.1). NCBI lineage: Eukaryota > Viridiplantae > Streptophyta > Magnoliopsida > Asparagales > Amaryllidaceae > Allium > Allium cepa. Next base: position 200,694,975 of record CM060935.1, read on the forward strand.
GAGCAGGAAGTTGCTGGCCCTTAGTAGATGAAGTCAGGTCATTCCTATTTCTCTTAACATATTGCTGCAACTTGTTCTCTCTCAGCAATTTTTCAATCAAACTTTTCAGATGGCGGCATTCGTTGGTATCATGACCGAGTTGATTATGAAACCGACGGAATCTCCCACTTTGAGCGGCTTTTTTCCCAACTCTCATCTCAGGTGGTTTAGGATATTCTACCACATCTTTGGTAGCAAAAAAGATATTTTCCGAGGTGTTAGTCAAAGGAGTGAAATCTGAAGGTTTTAATAAGCGAGGTTTCTTCACATCCTTCTGCTTCTTCCCACCATTATTCTCCCTCTTCTGACTTTCAGATTCCTTTTTGGTAGGAGCAACAGTATTATCCTTAACCTCTGTCAATGCCACTTTAGCCGGTGCTTGAAGGCTTTCCAAGCGCATGAATTCATCAGCGTTCTTATAGAATTTCTCAAGCGAATTCGGTTCTGTCATCTTCATCCACTTCCCAAATTCACTCGATTTGTCGATTGCCCTCATCAAGTATGTCAAGACCATTCGTGGCTCAGCATTATCCACTTCAGCCAAAGCTATGTTGAAGCGGTTCAAGAAAGATCTAATAGATTCCCCAGGATTCTGTTCCAGGCTTGATAGCGACATAATATCCTTTGCCTTTGAAGCGTACAACCTGAATTGTTCTTTAAACTTCTGAGTCAAATCGGAGAAATGGTCTATGGATCGGACCGGTAGCTTTGTGAACCAGAGTAGAGCCACTCCTTCCAAGTATACCGGAAAGTACCGGCATTTGATCTCATTCGATGCCCTGGCACCAGTCATGTGCCAGTTATACTTATACAGGAATTGGTTAGGGTCGCTTGTTCTTTATAAGCCGGGATGTTAGGAGGAACAAACTTCCTTGGGAATTCTGCCTTTAGAATCATTTCAGTGAACGGAGTTTTGCTCAGAGCGAATCCCCATTCCTTCTCATCTTCTTCCCTCTACATGCTCTATTTCATGATTTGTCGTGCCATTCCAGAGAAGTATTCCTCATCATTTAGAGGCTCTGCGGGACAGACATCAGCCATTTTCTCGGAAGTTTGTCTTGACAAGCGTTCGTGGAGGGTTGGCTACAGCCCTGATCCTCCAGCTTGGGGAGGTGTCCCTTCAACGGGGCCAGCTGCCCTTTGAGGAATATTTCTCGCTTCAACATTATGAACACCATTGACAGAGTTTTGTTCATTATTCACCGGTTGATGGTTAGCTCCGAGCAAGGCGTTCAAGCTTTCCAACATTAAAGTGTTATGGGCTTCCATTTGCTGATATAGCCCAGAAACTGCATCATCTAACTCCGCTCGTGTAACTCCAACGCTTGGAGCCGTTTGACTTAACGGAGGAGAAGTGGCTGTATTCTCATGAACATCACCGGATCAAAAAGATCTGCGCTTTCTTCCAGGAGCCATTATCTCTGATAGACTTCTGGTTTTGAAATAGATTTTTTCAACAAACTTTTACGAAGCAATGACTAAAGTAGCCTGAGTTCAACTCTCAGTGAAAGCACCAAAAATGTTAACGCTAAAATTGAACGCTAACACCCCGGTGTAAGTAGAGATTAAGTGAAAGCACCACCCATCAATACGGGAATTTGAAGTAAGCAGAAAAGTCACAGAAAAAACAGTAAAAATACAACAGTTTTATAGTGGTTCGGCTTCAAGTTAAGCCTACGTCCACTTTAATCTTCTTTATTGCTGAATCGATTACAACTTTATAACAATATTCGATTACAACACTACTGAGACAAATAGCTAAAACTTCGATGTAGAAGTACTCTTTGAATCCATATCGAATGTGTTAGATTTCTTCTTGAAGTTCGTTAAAGTGTCTTTCGTGTTTGAAGTGTCGGGTGAGTCGAGAGATCAGCAGAGTATAGGCGTTCTAGAAATGAGCCAAAAGATCCCCTCTTCGGTGGTGTAGGTGCGGTATTTATAGGAATTTTCTGGAGTTAGGTCATAGGTCGTGGGTGACCTAGGGTTTAGGCCGTAGGTTGTAGGCGACCTAAGGGTAGGTCGTAGGTCGTAGGGATGCGAGCTACGGCTCATCTTACTTGCATTTGGTCTTCTCTGAGCGGATTAGTAGGTCGTGGGCGACCTAGGCGGAAGCAGCATAAGAAGTTACGGCTTAGTGAGGCCATCCTGGGCGAGCTACGGAATGTGAAAGACTTAACATGTAGCGCAGGACCACTTTTGACTAGCTTAGGTCGCGGGCGATCTAATTGAAGTGGTGATCTTTGAAGCTTGCTGAGTTGTTAAGTCGCTATATACTTAGGTCGCTCGAGTGCTTATCTCGTTTGGTCACTAGGTCGCTAGGTCGCCTAGTTCATTAGGTCGCTAGGTCGATGCATCCATGTTAACTCACTCATACTTCAGGTTGTTAGGTCGCTGGACCTTCTAACCCATTAAGTCGCTGAGTCGTTTTAGGTCGCTAGGTCGCGCACGACGTTAGGTCGCTGCAGAACTTCGTTCATGTTAGCGCGTTCACACTTTAACTCCTTTGATCGCTTATCTCTTTAGGTCGCTGAGTCGTGAAACAGAAGAGTTAACACTTGCCCCTCGAAGTATATGCCTAGGGACTAGGTCGTGTGCTTCGATACTTCTTAACTCGTGCCATCTTGAACCACTAGGTCGTGAGCGGTTTATAAGGTAGTTAGGTCGCTCGTGCCGATTATTGTTCCACCGTTCTTGCATATAAGTTGTTCATCTCCTTCCTCCTTCTCCTTACTTGCTCCATTATTCGAAACCACCATTAACGAAGTCCTGAGTTCTCGAAGACAAATTCCAACCAACTAGTCACCGACCATCTTTTCGTCACATTACGTAAGTGAATCTGATCGTCGTTCAACCACGTCCATCGTTCAATTGCTAACTTCCCATTTTCCGGCTCCAATTTTTTTTGTGTCGTGTTTCATTGCGAACCATGTCTAGATTGATTTGAGACTACTATCGATCATGTTGTTGTTGTAATTCACGATAACACGACAGTGCATCGGATTTGTGGCGAATCTGAGGCGATTCGAATTGGTTTTTTGGGTAATTTGGCAGTATAGGGAGATGAAGGTTTAGATGGTTCGAGGAGAGAAGGGGATTCATGGTTAATCGGGTTAATGGGTTAGTGGATAGCGAGTTACGTGGCAGCGAGCTATTGAGTGGAGAAGAGTTAGCGGGTTAAGGAAAGTAGGGTATATCGGTTTTGATAGGGAATAGCTCGAGATTGCTGAGTTACGCCAAAAGCGACCTAGTGAATCTGAGCAACACACACCCTTTATGACTTAACAGATTTGACCGACCTAACAAACCGACCGACTTAAGAATCCTTGCGACCTAAAAGGAACTGAGCGGCTTAATCTTTAGATCATGTGAGGGACTTAGTTTTTAGGTCGTGTGAGCGACTTAGTCTTTGGGTCGTGTCAGCGACTTAGCACTTAAACAATTTTTCACTGCCGAATTGCTTCTTGCGACCTAGACCAATTTCGACCGAACTTGTTAGGTCGCGAGCGACCTAGGACTTAGATTCACACTGCCTTGCCTTGAAGCATTACTTTAACTTGTAGAAGCACGAATAATGAAATTTTGACTTGAACAGATCGACTTGATGGAACTCTGACCCATGCTAAGTCGCTTGAACTTGAAAACTTGCAAAAATGTGACATTACTTAACTTGAATTCCAACTTGACCTGTTGAAATAACTTGCCTGAACCTGTTGTACTCCTTTACAGATTATATTAACTTTAATGCTAATAACCTGTTAAACACAACATTTGCAGAAAAATGGGATGAATATACTGCATAAGAAGTTACGGCGACCTAGGGGGAAGCGGCATAAGAAGTTACGGCTTAGTGAGGCCATCCTGGGCGAGCTACGGAATGTGAACGACTTAACATGTAGCGCAGGACCACTTTTGACTAGCTTAGGTCGCGGGCGATCTAATTGAAGTGGTGATCTTTGTAGCTTGCTGAGTTGTTAAGTCGCTATATACTTAGGTCGCTCGAGTGCTTATCTCGTTTGGTCACTAGGTCGCTAGGTCGTCTAGTTCATTAGGTCGCTAGGTCGCTGCATCCATGTTAACTCGCTCATACTTCAGGTTGTTAGGTCGCTGGACCTTCTAACCCGTTAAGTCGCTGAGTCGCTTTAGGTCGCTAGGTCGCGCATGACGTTAGGTCGCTGCAGAACTTCGTTCATGTTAGCTCGTTCACACTTTAACTCCTTTGGTCGCTTATCTCTCTAGGCCGTTGAGTCATGAAACAGAAGAGTTAACATTTACTAAAGAACCAGGCTTGAGTTTACCGAAAGTTATCGAATGTTGTTTTGAAAAGTGACTGAGATCAAATATTTTATCCTAAAACCACATCGGCACAACTAAAGCGTTTGAAGTAAAGGCGCCTTGAAGATGATGGAATTGGAGATGGAGTTCTCAAGCATTTCATTTGGTCCCAAAATGAATTTATATGGATGAATGTTGATATTGCTTGGTTGCCTTGGGGGCAATATTGCCATTCCAAGATGGTTTGCTAGGAGAAAATGGTAAGAGCATGGCCTCTTTGAGCCTCAAACCCGGGAAATGAATAAAGCAGGGACATGCTGCAGGCTAAATGGGTCATACCTAAGTAGGGTACAATCATCCCAAATCTAGAGTAATATTCACGTATGCTTAGGGATCTCATTGTGTAGTTGTTAATTGCAACCAAAAGGTGATCATATTCGGTGCTACTCATGAAGGCAGTAGTGTCGGTCTTGAGTAACAGAGGTGTAACATGTTGTAGCCTCCCGTACATTTGATCGAGAGGTGAATGGGTTCGGTGGGTAGAACCTTACCCTTTCATAGTTGGAATCCATTCTCTAATACGAGCCTTCGATTTGGTTGTAGAACCTAATATGGTTGAATTTAAATAATGTATCGATTTCAGCTATAATTAATAAGTACTTGTATATTAGATACTATTATAATGTCAGAGGGTTTCATATGAAATATTTTGGTTATCGTAAAGTAAAATCCCGTTCGTGTTTACGTGCGGCATGGTCTTACGAGATACCTTTGTTCTAAAGATTTTTGTATCTTAAAAATCTAGTTGGGTATGTTTTCTCACGCTGGTTTTTGTAATGGCCCACCTTTTTGAATGGTTCAAATCGACAATAAACAATACATGTCAACTCAAACCATTCAAAAAGGAGGATTGTTAATGGGATAAAAAAGAAAATAAGAGAAAAGAAGGAAAAACAAAATATAGAATCTCACAGTGGAATGACAAAATATAATAATCAAATAAACAGTTCAAGAAGCTATTTTACAAACAAAAAAATGATTACACTTTAACAATACAAATCGGAGTTACATATACCATAGGAATAAATAAATAATGCAGCGGAACAACATGATGAAGTGTGATAAATATAATAAATTGAATAATATACTAAATCTTCATCTTCTTCCTCCAAAAAATAGTCTTCAATACACTGAAAAGCTCAGACTGACTCGAGCATAATGAAAAGACAAAACACTCGAGTCAGAACTAAAAGATCTTATGTAAGTTAAATAAAAGTAAATAAATATTAGTGTGATGACTTCAAAGATGTTTATGGGATTGACATCTCTTGTCTAGTGTCTTACGTGCGTGCAATAAGTTAAGAGATGTTTAGGATTCCATCTCCTAAGAATCCGTTAAACTATCTACATACATAGTACAAACGCTATTATAATATGTCTACACTAAAGTAAAGTATTAAAATAGCGTCAAGGTGTTACCCATATCCCCCTTGACACATTTTTATATAAATACCGTAGTCTATACAGATACCGTACGCCCTACCAAACCGGTAGGATACTCAGGGAGCATTCCATAGGATCGATATAAACCAAATTCGTAATGGGATCGATAAGGCATATGACAAGGCATGCGAGGCATTTCTCAGACTAGGATACTACCGTTTCGCGGATCCGGACTGGTGGTAACGCATTACAGCTACTACTGCCCACCTCAAGACATACTTCCCTAATCAAAATTGAGGGATGTCCACCAAATCAATCACAACGTAACAAATATGGTATCGAAGAAATGTGCCCGATAGGGGGAGCAACCCCACTTGGCCCGGCATGGCTCCTATTTTAGTCATATCAAGCTGACTTGAGGGGGCTAGGACTGCGTTCATACAGTAGCGTTCGCCAAACCATCCTACTTTTCTAAATTCTCCACCACGTGCACGGTTGCTAAAGTGGTTTTCGGTATTGGATAAGAGTATGACAATATCCGACTCTGGCAACAACCAAACGCTTATTTCACACCGGTTGGTTCTTTTATATTTCAAACAGTTCATACTTCATGTCAAAATATCATATTCATTTCAAAATCGTATCACTTTTGAAACCATTATTTACTTCAAAATCATATATGCTTTCAAATAATAATCATTTCAAAATCATATTCACTATCGAAATCATTATTCACCTTAAATCATATTCGTTTCAAAATCTTAACCACAAAAATAGGTTAAACCATCGTATCAAAATATTCGCATTTGAATCAATTAAATCCAAATCATAATAGTTCCAACTGTAAACAATTTGAATATTGATAGTAGTTTATATATTGAGATAGTTATACATTAAATATTGTTTATGTTTAAAAAAATAGGTTATGGACTAAAATGGTTTATATATTAGAAAAAGTTTATATGTTAAAATAGGTTATATATTAAAATAGTTTATATATTAGAAATAGTTTATATATTAAAATAGGTTACATATTAAAATAGTAAATGTATTAAAAATGGTTTATAATAGTTACAATAGTTTAAATTAGTTTACAATAGTTTTATTAGTTTAAAATAGTTTAATAGTATAAACAGTTTAAGGATTTGAAAATAGCAAAAAATAGTTTAGTACAAAATGGTTAGATTATTGGAACGGTTTATATAGTAAATAGTTTGAAAATCTAAATGACATGAATTTTAAAATAATAGATTTTTAAACATTTTATATTAAAATAATTGGTTTTAAAATAAGATCAAAGCAAACTGTTTCTTTCATTTCAACTAATCTGGACCATATACAGATTTCAAATCAACAAACTCAATTTTAATTTTTCAATTCAAGTTCTCAATAAAACCATTCAATTTATATCGATTTCAAATCCATATTTGAACAACAAATCTAAACCACTTCAAATTCAACGGATTTCAAAGTTTAAATATTCAAACGTTTACAAATACTCAATTTTAATCAATTTCGTTTATATTTCAAAATTCAACTTTAAAATTTCCACTTAAATTCTTTAAACCGATTTCAATTTAATTCAAATTTTAAAAACTTACCAACTCGGTTCTAATTCAAACAGAATTTATATTCATATTAGAAACTTAATTTTAATCTTTCAATTAAAGTTCTCAATAAAACCATCCAATTATATCTATTTCAAATCCATGTTTGAACAACAAATCTAAACCACTCCAAATTCAACAGATTTCAAAGTTAAATATTCAAACGTTTATAATAACTCAATTTTGATAAATTTCATTTATATTTCAAAATTCAACTTTAAAATTTCCATTTAAATTCTTTAAACAATTCATCTAAACCATTACTATCTAATTCAGATTTTAAGAACTTACCAACTCAATTATAATTCAAAATAGAATTTATATTCATATTAGAAACCATTTCAATTCATATTAAATCACAAATTCAATTATTTGCACTATTCCAAATATTAAATTCGCTATTTTTCGCTATTAAATTAATATAATTAATTTTCAAATTTGAATTTATCGACTTTTAATTCCATTCAAAAGTCCACTATCATCACATTAATTCAAACAGAGTTTTAAATCAAGTTAGAAATCATTTCCATTTACATTTACTCTAGATTCACATATTTACCCAATTTCAAATATTAAATTTACCATTCACCAAATCTATTTAATCATTATATTTGAAATTTTAAACCATTTCACTAATTCAACCAAAATCTCCATATTCAAAATCAATTAGTATTTCAAATTCAAAATTTAAAAATAAATTAAAAATGTTTAAAATCAAACGACCAAAATTTCGGGTCGTTACAAATAACATTCAACATACCATATATACAATATATATGAAAAATAAAATTAACAGTGTGTGGAATCCCATTGGATCCCTCCAACCTGCCCCCGCATCACATACGGTATATAATCATAAAAATATAAATATAAATCAACTACTTCGTGATGTGATTCATATACAAAAGGTCATCCGCTCTTACATAAGAACGTAATAGGGACTCATCCGCTCCAATAGGTGAAATATACGCAATCAAACTAATAATCATAGTAAATTATCCAAATAGTCAATAACTATCACTAATAAATATCCAAACATCCAATAGACAATTTTATCGACTAAAAATGTTCCGTTAATCCAAAAATGTGAGATTAACTCACTTTAGTTTTCAGATTGTCAAAATGTTTATTTTGAATTAAAATTGAATGAACGTACAATTTCAAACAAAAATCCCAACTAGCCTTGAATTCATCCAATCCAAATCCATAGCATAGTGCTCGCTGATAGGAACATAACGCAATTTGTCGCACTAGATTTGGACCTCATATGGAATAGTTATAAATTTAATTAAGAAACGAATAATTAGTTTATAATTAACTAAATTAATAAATGTTTTTGAATAGTTTAACCTTTTCTTCCCTCCAATCTTTCCTTACACGCACACGAACATTCCCAGGCACACTCGTTTCATTCATTCTTTTTTCGGAAATCAACAAACGATCGATCATCGTAAGTTCTCGCCGCCGACCTCCATCTACACGCGTTGCCTCGCTTAAGCCAATGCCACCCCCACGCCCCTAAGCGCATGCTGCATGAACACGCAGTGAACCCAAAATGCTTTGTTGACGAGCCTCGCCACCATCTCGGTCGTTGATTCAACGATCCAACCATTGGTTAAGCTCGTATCATCGCTCTCTGCATTTCCCTAGTTGAAGTCGAAGGCTAGTTCGGCCTCAAGAGGTTCCGATGAACTAAGGTCATTGATTTCTTTGTTTAATGGCGGCTGAGAGTTGTTTTTAGGGTTAGGTTTTGCAAATGGAAGAAAGATAAGGGCTTTATACAAAAAAATTCCAAAGCATTATTCATCCGTGGAAATTTCAAACTCCTAATGAAGCATGCTGCCTGGCGTTCTATATGTTATACCCCTATTCCGAACACAACAGAATATATATCAGGAACTAATTCCATCATATACATAAGTTAACTTTTCAAATTAAACTATTTTAATTAAAATTACTAAAATAAATTTCCACGCGTTTCGAACTCGCATGACCAAACATTACGTTTGATCGCCACAAAATTCGAAGGCATACTAAAACATATTATTACGGATCTAATGAAACTGGTTTCGTCGAAATCCGAGACAGTGCCCTTAAAGACTATTTTTTCACGTTAATTAAAATGAATAATTTCCAAAATTAGTTTAATCACTTTTAAATCCAATTTAAAAGTTTATTATCTTCATTCTTGTACAAATAGAAATTAATTCAACTTTTGAAATCATTTTCATTCACAGTAAATTCAAGATTCAATTTTTTAAACAATTTCAACATTAAATTCAACAATTTAATTATCAAATAAATCGCTATATTTGAAATCCAAGTTATTTAACTTAAAAATTAACTTTTCAATGTTTAAAATCAATTAAATATTCCAAATTTGAATGACTAAAATTCTGAGTCGTTACAAAGTTATATAGTGAATGGTCAAAGTTTGTGTTGTATAACATTTCGACGAAATTAGTTCATTCGAAAAACCAAATGAAGCTTAGTGCGAGATCGAGTATTCAATCTAATTGATTGCAAAAGGTCGTATTATAATAAATTTAACATTAGATCAAAAATACAATATAAATCTAAGAACTCGATCACTGAAATATCAGTTTGATCAGTTTACGTAAAGCGGAACATATCTAACGTCCTTGAAAGCTAAGGATAATTAAATGCGCTTTTGTAGAGAGTTCGTTATGATATTGTATTAAGGGTTTTTTTTAATGGTTTGACCATTTTGAAAGAATAATGAATGTACAAGAGTAGATATGATTTAAGGTTGGGATGCAGATAGTGAATAGTCATATCTGCTTCATAAAGAAACAATAGAAATGAGAATTGTAATAATAGTGATTGATACTTAACATTGGAATTAGAAATGAGATTTCTATTTCGAAATGTAATTTCATATAGAAAGTTGTTTTCTATGAGATTTATTTCTTTGAGTTCAGGATAATCGATCAAAGAACTTTCTGTTGTAAACTATTTACAATGTATGAAATAAATAAACTATATTAAGTGAATGATGGACCTCCAAATTTAATACACTATTATAGTAATAGAGGAAATAGTGGGAGCATGCCATATAGGCCATCTATTACGAAAATTGTTTCTGCAAAAAGTACCAAACATTATTTATGAAATTATGACTATTTTTTGTATCGATTGAGAAATAAACATAACTATATTTTAGTACGAATATTCGATATGAAATAAAACTACGATGTGGTATTTTTCATAACAAAAGTGATGCATTGAAAATACAGAGGTATCTAATATTTTTATAGTTATTTAGGAATTATAAACTAAGCCATATTTTTGAGAAAATATTTTTATTATATGATTTTGAATCATATAACACTGGTTAATTATATCTCAACAATTAAGGGTTATGCATCCATTCAGTGGAAGCATGATAAGAGTTGATGAACTCCTAGGACCTATACATATAGATGTATGCAATCATAATATATTAATACCAAAACGAGTCCGTGTACTTCATCATATTCATCAATGAGTTATCAAGAACATGAACATATGTATTTGATACATATGTAGTATGTATATGGTAAACTCATAGAGCATAAAACAGAAGTAAATAAAATAATATGCAATAGAAATGATTCGATTTGATCAAATAAGTGAGTATATTGGAAAAGGTTCCGATCATACCTAAAAATGATTAAAGATTCAATCTTAAAAGTTTACTCCTTCATGTGATAGATAATGATGCATCAATAAGGAGTTATTGAACTTTGTTAGATAACGTATGATTTATTGTAAGTGAACCTGAGTTAGTCTCTTTACATAAGCTCGTTTACCTAAGAGTAGTGTGCAAGGTTAATATTATTTCATCCAAACAACAGTTTACAAAATCACCAAGATGAGGATTATAAGAAACCCGATCATATCCACACACATATGCACACACATATATTCATGTCATAGGATAATAATAAGATTTTATTAAGGTTTAAATGAGTGCTAGGTTAAGATGATAACGATGTGACTAATTATGAAATAAAATTAAAAGAAAAATTATATATAAAGTAAAATATCATGTTTTACCATACCTTAAGTCATCATTCAAGTATACAACATGGCCTTTCTTGATTTAGGGTTATGGGAGGGGTGACCAACATGTGCACATGATGGGGAGGAGGGACACGCGGCACAGTTTGAGTGGAGGGAAAGTCCTTTAGGGTAATTTAGGTAAACTTACACTTTTATGTCTATATATACACCACCACTACTTCATATTTCTCACTTTACATTCTTATTTCTTAATTCCATTTCTAAAATTCCTAACACTCTTCATGCATACTCTTACTTCCATGCTTACTAAAACTATTTTCCTAAGTTAAAAGGCTTGCTTACATACTTCAAAATCATATCTAAACTCCTTACTTCACTCCAAACATCACTCCTCTTCAAAACAAACCCCAACATCCCTTGTTTGCACTTAGCTGGGCCTTGTTCTAGCCATGGCCTAGCCTAAACACATGCGTGGCCAAGACCATTTAGCCTTCCAAGGGTCCATATCTTAACTTTGTTGAGCTAGGAGCAAGTGAGCTAGTTTGATAGCAAGTTTAGTTTGATTGAGTGAAAGATTGGCGAGTAAAGTTCTCCATTTTAAACCAATTTATTAAATTTAAAATTGAAGTGTAAAAAGTAGTCAATAATGATACTTTATGGTGTAATTATGATGTGACAAATGAGAGATTTTCAACCCTCAAAACTCGATATCAATACATACACTGTATAACATGTCGAATATTCAAGTGCTGAAAATATCAATTGCTATGGGTAAAGATGAAAAAAGGATAGAAAAAAATAGAAGCGACACATAGAATCTCACAAATCACAACAGAACAAAATATAACATATATATATATATAAACATATCTTTATACAAAGAAACTGTAACTGTAATATATATACAATCATCAGAGTAAAACAATCAACAATCAATTTGGACATTTATAATAACTTGCCCTCACAAATACTGAATATACAGCATGACTCACACGCAGCGGAAAAAACCAAGTACGTATAATACGCTTAAGAATCCTTCGGCTCGTCTTCTAAGCTCCATAGCATTCCAACCTGAATCTGAATACTCCGTCTGACCCGATTATTATAATAAAATAACACCCGGGTCATTCAGGGAAACCAGCGTGAGAAAACACACTCAATTTGAATTAATACTGTTATCAAAATCCTTTAAAAAATGTAAGACCACATCACACATAAATATGACGAATTTTTACTTAGGATAACCAAAACATTTTATATCAAATCGTTTGATATTATAATACTGTCTATATGAAATAAACTATAAATAGCTGGAATACTTGCATCTCATGTTTTAGCATAGTTTGGCACATCTAAAACCATACAACACTTAGTGGAGAATGTATTCCATACTATGACAAGATAAGGAACTACCTTCTGATGGTGCATCTCTAGATAAAATGCATCGGGATCTGACAAGAACATCTTGTACCCTTGACAAGCAAGACTGGCCTAGCACTTGACTACTAGTACCGAATATGATTACCCCACCTTTGGGCCCGAAAGCATAAATGAATAGACAGTAACCGATCTAGATCTTGGAGTGACCGCACCCTAATGTGGGAGAATCACTTGGCCTTGCTGCATACCCTGTTTTTGTCATTTCCCGATTGATGAGGCTTGAGGCTACGTATTACCTTAAGAATAGAATTCATACATGGAATGCCACACCACCTTCCAGGCAACGATGCAATGATATCATTCATTCGTACAAGTTGTTCTAGTTATGGAAAAGCCGAATCTCCAAATTCACCATCTTCATTATCTTTGTGATATCATAATTGTAACGCACAAATCGGACAGAAGTGATTTTTGGATAATCAATCTGATCCTGTCTTTTCGAAACGATTAACGAATTTGGCCAGATTTCATAGCTGGTCATTTAGCTATCAAATAATACATATAAGCAGTCGCTCGGTCCACATTATAAATCTTTCAAAACATTCATTTTAAAATATCTTTATAAAAATATATATTCAAATTTCTTTCAATATTTCAATACTTGAAAAATAATTTCAAATACTTAAACCCCTAAGAGGATATTTCCAACCATGTCTTATTTCAACATTAGAAATATTTCCATATAAATCGTTTCGTCGTTACAGCATTTCCAAACCCTCATTCACATACTTAGAAAATATTATAAGCCTATTTTTTTCAAATCATTTTTAATATCCATACTTCCAAACATTTTCATCACTGATCTCATAAATCTTCGAAATTTTATTAATTCCATTTACAATTTCCAAAAATCAATTATACTTATTTATAATCTCAACTAATAGTTTATAACTTCTTTTATGAATACAGGTTCATTTTTGAAGTTCCCATATCTAACATTTTGGAAATTTTCTTAAGTCTCTAGAATTTCATTATAAGATTTCTCTTATAAAATCTCATTCATTTAATAAAACTCGATTTACAAATCTCAAGAGTATTTATAAATAACTTCAACCAATTTCCAAAACTTTATATTTATAAAATTAGTATTTTAGCAAATAATAATAAATTTCAAACACATTTAAGTAATTATTTAAAATATCAAAACCCTTTTAAATAAACAACGATAACCGATTTCCAATTCATTTATAAATAATACTAATTGATTTACAAAGCTTGTTTATAAAACTTAGGATTCATTTCAACATTTTAAATATTTGAATAACTAACTTGCCAAAATATTTTAATCTAAATAATAGCTTTCGAACTACACAGTTTAATAAACAAAAATCCTTTTTCGAAACAAAACTTACTACCTGAAAGAAGAAAAAAATCTATTGTGAAATTTAACTTAGCCAATTTTATACTTATAAATCTCTCTCGATTTATCACAAATCAATTTACATTTCCAATTTCACAACAATTTCCAAATTCCGAAATAGAATCCACTATTTCTTTCTAAATAGATTTCCATATTTCATTTGAAATTCACACTATGAATTTATAATCCCAATTTATCAAATGATAATCATTTCTCTTTATTTATAAACATCGTTTATAAATTTTATAAACTCATTTCTAGTTTATAACAGATTTATAATACTAAAATCCACTAATAAATCGCTTTCTGTTAAAAATTCCATTTGGAAATCTATTTCATGAATAATCCAAACTATATTCCAAAACCATTCAAATACCGATTTCGACATTCATTTCATATTTAAAGAAATCTCATTTAATAATCCATCGTTTAAAAATACTCAATTCAAAAAATTTCATTTGAAACCATTTTATAAAGTAGCTAAATAAATATCCAAAATCAAATTATTTATTTTATCCAATAAATTCCTTTTTAAAATTCCCAAAATTCTATATAAATATTTTCATTTCAAAATCGCCTTTGAATTTATTTTTTCATTTAAATTCAAAAATATTATTTATGTTATTTATAATGCCAAACTTAGGGCCAGTGCTACTATAGCATCCAATTAATCGCATCACGTCATATTCTATGACAGATTATTCGATCACATCATATATCACGATATATGAAAATAAAACCAACCATTTTGAGGAATCCAGTTGGATCACTGTAACAACCCGAGCTTTCGATGCCGAAATCCCAGTAGTTAGGGAAAAAATAAGAAAACGGATAGAAGAAGAAACAGGACAAAACACAGATTCTCACATTCGCAGCGGATAAAATATAATATCAGTTAATAATAGTTTACAAAAGAATACTATATCTGTCACTTTTTAATATATCAGAGTTACATACATATACAATGCTGGACATATACAAATCAACATGTCTCGGACAAACAGAAATATATCACAGCGGAAACACTCCATACGTTCCTGCCATCCAGCTTGCCTTCTGAGCTCCAGAACGTCCTTACCTGGATATATGTAATACTCGGTCTGACCCGAGCATTACATCAAAGTAACACCTAGGTCAGGCTGAGACAAGCGTGAGTAAACTCATCTAACATGAAATACCAAAGCATAAAACCCATTTAAACCTGGGGTAACTCGTGTCAAATTTTCAAATTCACAATTTGTTATAGACATCACTAATTTCACACATCAAATATCTAAGTACCAAAAACTTAGTTTAAATGGTCCAATTCACTTAAATCATTCCATACGAGCCTATTGATTTCACATATCAATTTCTAAAGAATCGAAGTGGTTTCGGGTATTTACTAATACCCGACTCTAGTCTCTTCGAATCTCATGTCATCCTAACCTAAATAATCCAAATGAAATACACTTCAAAACTTTAAACACAGGATGTCCCTTCACACAACAATTCATCATTGATAGATAACCACAATATCCTGTCCGTCCAAACATATGATACTACAAAACATTTCATATCAGAGATGTCAACTTATTTAAGGCATCCAATACCATTCAATCATCCATAAGCAAACTTGATTACTTCCAAAATAAATTTAATCACTTCTAATTGAATTACTAACCTCAATCACTTAGATTCCTTCACTAGATATTAATTAATTTCAAATCAATTAATTAATCATCCCTTAATTATCCATCTTAATTAATCACCCTGGATTAATTATCCTTCAATTACATTCAAGTAATTATCTTTAGCTAATTACACAATTTAATTATTCTTAACCAAAAACAATAATTAATCTTTGATTACTTCACAAGTTAATTAACTATAATTAATTACATTAATTCTTAATTACTTATATTAATTAAGTTCTCATAAGTCACTTATTATTGATTAATTAATCTTAATTAATCAACCTTTAATTACATGATTAATTATATAAATTAATGATTTCTAATTACATTTTAATTTATCCTAATCTAAATTAATTACATTAAGTAATTAATCATTTATTAAACCACAAATATTAATCACTCTTGATTAATCTCAACCTGTAATTAACTACTTTTTCATTTACTTCATTAAATAAATTAATTACTCATTTTATAAAAGAAGTTTAAAGGAATTTAAAACCAAATTCATTTTTATATTCAAACCAATTTAAAAATGCACTTTACATTAAAGGTGTTAAAACACTTTAAATTTAAAAACTTTATTTGTTTAAAAACTGAGATTCACTAACTTGAATTCTAGATTTAACTTTGATTTAAAACTTGTTTTAAGTCTCTACTTTACAATTTAACTTCATTTTTAAAAAATCACTTTTATTACTTTCCAATTCATTCTTATTTTTATTCTATAATTATTTCACTTCCAAAATTTACTCTTATATTCTTCCCAAAAATCCAATTCTAAATAATTTGATTACCTTGTGTACCGAAAGATATTTAAGCAAACCATAGTATTCAATATTCCAATTATCAATATAATTCATCACAGAATATCAAATATTCATAACACAGAATATTAAACAACCTAAAAATTTTGAGGAATCCAGTTAGATCCCTGCATCCAAAGACGTTATCACAATATAAAATATCAATTCCACTTCGAGGTGGAATATCGCGGTATATGGGTTTTATATAATATCATCCGCTATTATGCAGCGCATAGGGTCTCATCCGCTATATAATGCGAGAAATCAATCACTCCAATATATACTATATATTACTATATAATATACCACATCAAATCAATTTAATCATTCAACCAATTGTTTAAATTTAACCATTTGAACTTAAATAACCCAGATGAGTGAGATTAACTCATCTTTTGTTTTAGGTTTGCATTCCACTTCCATCTTGACCATTTCTTCACGGTTTCAAACCTTAAATAGCATTATATAATTTATTAATATTTGAACTAATCGATCAATTTATTTCCATTTAAGAATTTTAATTCAAGCTAATGTATTTTAATTCCAACTAATGATTTTATTTTAAACAAATAATTAAAATTTAAACTAATTTTCCTTTTACAGATTATTCCAGCAACCAAACAATTAAATAAATTTATTTCTCAAAATACACTATTTTTAATAAAATTTATAGATTCAAAAAAAAATCTAGCTTTTACAAAATTCTTCGGCATTTAAAATCCTTATATACTTTAAAAACCATGTCTATAAATATCCTTCTTTTAATCAATATATATATATATATATTTTAAATTAGAAGAGGGGTGTGTAAATATATTTCTGATATAATTAACTAAACCAATTTCATAAATTATGTTAAATAAATTACGGCATCAAGTTCTCAGTTTTAAAAAAACTAACCGTATACTTAATTATCTTTGTTAAATTAAAATTTAACAAAACCACAAAGATTAAAACAATCTCACCTAAACCCTCACTGCAAATGCAAAGCCACCCAAGCCCTAGCTCGATCGCCAATCCCACCTCCGGTCATCGCGTTCCTTGCTCTTCACGTTCGCCACCACATCACAACAAGTCGCCTCCCTGACCTTACTCTCGAACGCGGTCGCGCCTCGCAACCCCAGCCCTAGCTCAACCCACGTGAGCCCCCTACCACCGACTCCCTTGCTTACGACCGCGACTCGATCAAGCATCGAGCAGTTTCCATCGAGCATCGCATGCTCACACGACTTTCCCAAAATCGCAATGCCTGCCTCAACCATAAAAGTCACGACCCACAGCACTAATCCTCAATAAATCCTTCACTGATCCAAGGTCATGGCCGAGCAACCCTCGCCCATACTCCCCATCGCGATTCATTAATGATTTCTTATTTTCATTCAATTTAATTTTTTTTATTACTTGATTTGATTTTGTTAACCAGCAGAAAAAAAAGAAGAGCAGGCACGATTTTAAACCGGCGAATAGGAGGACTAGGGCACATGGTAGGTTGGCTGATGGGATGTAATATGGTTTAACCTAGGAATTTTATAATATTATTTAATCCCAAAATATCTCGTTTGTCTCTGAAGGAAGCCATTTTTCTTTCGGAAATGAAATCATTCTAATGGAAGAAAGGAGGGTACGAGGTGATTAAAAAAGGTGAGGGTTGCATGTTGAGAAATACTTGCTACAGTGATTTGAAATGAAAGAAGGCAGCTGATATGAAGATATAGGTCAATCAATGTATATAATTATATATTTATTTTAAATTAAAATCATCTCGATTAACGTATCTTGACATCATATCAAGGCAAGCCGCTAGGCGTTTCTAACGTTATACGCCTATTCCGGACGCAATGGAAAAGATTTCGAGTCCTAATTCGATTGTATGGAGAAGATAGCTTTTCGGACCCAGTTATTATATTAATTTTCGATATAAATTTCTATGCGTTTCTATCTCGTATGGCCTTATGGAAAATACACACGCAGTGAAAATTGAAATCCGATAATAATACACTATTGCGGATCTAATGGAACTGGCTTCGTCTTATCCCGAGAATGTGCCTCGGAAGGCTATTTTTAAACGTCAATTTAAACGATATATTTTCAAAACTTAATACAACATTCCCAAATTCAACTTCAACATTTTTACTATCTTCAGTCCTATCGATCTAAATTCCTCAAGCCTTCAAATTATTTTTAACAAGCTTAAAACTAAAGATCCAATATTCCAACCAACTTTCAATTATTAAATTCAATAATTTAATTATCAAATAAATAGTGATGTTTGAAATTCAAGTTAAAATAAATCTTTCAAATATCTAAAATCAATTTGATATTCCAATTTCAAATGCTTAAAAATTCCGGGTCGTCACATTCCTCCCCTTTAAAAGAATTTCATCCCCGAAATTGCTAGTTAAGAAGAATGGTCCAATACCCATTTACTTTTTCCCAAAACCAAACAATTCCAAACAATTCTCAAAACAAACTTTTTATTAAAGTCATACTAACCCTTTTTCTAGCTTTCCAGACTTATCCTTAAGTCCCAATAATATTATTTACTTAACAATTCAAATTAAAATTTAAATTATCCAAACTTTCTCAAAAAATTTCTAACTCTCTAAATTTTTGAAAAGTTTCATCAGCGTCTCCTTTGCGCGGCTAGCTCGGTACAACTACAAAATGCCTCTACGGGATCCCAAATTCCAAAAGAAAACAAAAGGCCAAGGGGCTAGATTAAAAATCCAATCAAATTTCATACAGAAATTTTAAACACATACCTTTGCCGAGCAAATTTCAATTATATCTGAAATCAAAAATCCCAATTTTCTCCTACTTTATAATACATGTATATCCAATTTAACCATATCCATCTACAGATTCCAATACCATTTTATACACTTCTTTACAAAATTTTAATACTTATTTTCACTTCACCACTTTAGTTTATATCTATTTCTATTCAAATCAGTTCTCCCATTTCCGTATGAATTCAATTTATCTTCAACTCTGAATATTGAATTTTATCTTTCATATCATTATTTTAAATTAGTTTCATCCACTAATTTATTTCCATTCCCAATTTGAAATCGTTTTGTCTCTAACAAAATTTTCCCAAAAATTTTCAGAAAAAAAATTCTATCTCCCAAAATTTTCGATAAATTTTGGCAGAGTCTCCTTTGTGCGGAGAAGCTTTTGCAATTTGACAAGAGATATAAATATATATACATCGACCCACACAGTCGGAAAGACAAAAATAGTTCATATTTCCTATTTTTATTGCGTCGGCATACCTTTATTTAGCATTTTTAAGCAAGCAACTTATTGTTTTAGCAATTAGCGTGTCCAAATCCAGCCAAACGGCTTTCCGGTACCTGTACTTGCTCAATTCAAACATGCAAGAAATAAATATATGAAATTTATTAACATTTCAGTTACTTTCAATAGCTAAACACATGCATTTCATAAGCAACATGGACCAAACACTTTCCATAAGCGATTTATATGATTTTAAAGCTGATTCAATTGCTTTCAACCAATTCATGTGCCATTCCATTCAATTTTAATGGTTTACACTTCAATTTCTTACATTCAATTTATTTTTAATTCAAACAACTCACATTTATTTCAATTGATTCCAAAAATCAATTTTATTTAGCTCTACCAATTCAAAGAATTTTTATTTACTTCCGTTTAAGTCGAACGACTAATTTATTCTATGAAATTTGACGATATTCACTTAATAGAATATCTATTTTAGTTTTTAGTCACATCCAATTGATTCCAACTCGTTTTATACTCGAATTGGATTTTATTTGTAACTCAAATCATTTCTATTATAATCCAATTGCATTTTATTTTTACAACATCTCCACTTATTTTAATTCATTATCCATCCAAATCGAATTCTATTTATAATTCGAATTTATTTCCAAACTTCATTATTAACTTACAATCCATTTTATTTAACCGAGTTAAATTTTATTAACAAACTCTATCAAATAATTTGTTTATCTAATTAGCTTACTTCCAACTTTTATATCAATATTCGATTTTATTACAAAAATCACTTCATTAAATTTTCCTGAGTTCAAATTTTTTTTTCATAATTCCAGTTTGGATTTTCTTTCATTTTTCAAAATTCCAACACTTTAATTTTGAAATTTTAGAAATAATTTTAAATTCACATAATAGTATTAAAATATCTTTTTATAAAAATACTTCTTATAACTCGATGTCTCAACTAGTCCATCCTTGTTCTCACAGAAATTCAGTCATACGTTGATCAGGCGTAGGACTGAAAATCTATAAGTACTTGGTAAACCCGTTTCAACACCCAGTGAATGTACTTGGGAAAATAATTTTATTGAAAATATAGAAAACGGTTTTTGAAAATAGAGGAAATATCTTTGGTGAGAATGCTCTGGAAATCATCATCCTCATCCATGGTCACAGTTACATCCTGGGTTACGTTGCCATCACAGCAAAAGTCCATGTAACTGTAGGGACTCTGCGCCCCTCGATTACGCCATGGAACCCACAACAGATCGCAGTTACATTCTAGGTTTACGTTGCCAATGCAGCAAAAGTCCATGTAACTGTAGGCATCAGCACCCTCGATTTTCGCTGTCAAAAATGAAACTTCTCCACTCCCATATAGGTCGCAGTCTACCGATGCAAAATCAAACGTAGACCGTTAGCTCTAAGCGGCACATACGACTTTCGCTGTGTTACCATAGGTCGCAGTCTACCGATATAAAATCAAACACAAACTGTTGGCTCTCAGCAGCACACACGACTTTTGCTATGATCTGCAGTAGATCGCAGTGACATCGAGTTACACTTACGTCACAGCATAACCCAAATGCCTCTATAGGCATCAGCGCCCTCGACTTTCACTACACACTAATCATAATCCTCAGGAACTAGTTTTGTCCGGACTCCTCACAGGATCAACTTTAGAACCCCCCCCCCTTAGGGTTCAAGGCAGTACCACCCTGTGGTACTCCTGAGAAGTTCATTTCAAGGGAGCGCCTTTTTCCCCAGAGCCATTATCAAAACACTTTATACTATACACATATAGTATCTTCCAAATCATACACCTAGTATGAATCTCATATAAATCTCCTTTTCTCAAAATTGATTATCCCAAATCGATAATTCTCAAAATAGGCTTTCCAAATTCCAATATTGATTTTACCCAAAAATCAAAAGCCTTTCCAAATCCAAAGGTTCCCAAAACTTTTTTCCAAAATTCTCATAAGATCCTATATATATATATATATATATATATATATATATATATATATATATATATATTAAACTTTGGATCATTTCAAACTTGTATAAAACTCCTTTTATACTTCAAACACTTTCAAAATCCTTTTCTTCCGGCAATAGATTCAACAAGGGGAGATTTATCATATATAACAAATATATATAACTTTGTTTATTCAAAATAAAATATTCAAATTTGATTACTCTTTTTTTTTAAAGTTGTTTCCATCTTTCTTATCGTCATAAAAATATCCAACTTTCACTTTTATCCAATGTATATTTCACAAAATATACTTTCAAGTCAAAAGAAATCATTTCACATTTCTTATTCACAAATTTTAAATATCAGTTTCATTCAAATCCGTACGATGCACACATATCATCCGTACACTATACCAATCGGATCGCTCACTCGATCACACAATTACACTTCCGAACTAGTACCGTCCACCCGAGTTCCTAGTGCGGACTCAGATCTGGTTTCTTGATCAGAAACCGTCATTCTCTTTTCATAGCCTTGCTATGATGGAGAATATCCAGAATCAATCAACAATCCGTATCCAAGATCTCCGTCGAAAATCGAGCGAAAAATCCCAACTTGGATCGATATAACTATCTCGAAATTCAATGCTCGAATCTAGATCAAACCACTATGTGAATAGAATAATATACGTACATCCTACGTAATTATCTTCGTTGATCATCAACTAAATCAATTTCTCTTTCTATTCACATTTCCTTTAATTTCTATCCACATAATCACAACTGTTTCAATTCCATTGGATTATCACTTTAATTCTTATCCCAAATGGATATTCAATCATAAACAGTTTGAACTCTATCCAGCTTAAATTCATAAAATAGCTTGAAAAGTTTAAAATAGATAAGTCGTTGAAAAATAATTATTAGTTTGTAACATAGCTATAAAATAGTTGACTAATTGTAAAATAGTTGGAAAATAGTTAAATAGTTTCAGAAATTTTAGATAATTGCAAAAAAGTTGTAAAATAGTAATTAATTTGTAAAATAGTTGAAAAATAGTAATTAGTTTATAAAATAGTCGAAAAATTGTTAAATAGTTTCAAAATAATTGTAGAATAAGTATAAAATAGTTTGGGGTTTAAAAAGAACGGTTGTATATAGTAAATAGATAGGAAAATAGATTTAAAACAGTTTATGTTAAAAAAATTATTTAGTAAAATATTTCAGAGCCAAACTGTTCAATTCCCAATCTCTATTTCCAATTAATTCAATTTAAATTTCCACTCCCATTTAAATTGACCCAACTCCAATTTAAATAACTTCAACTTCCATTGAAATTGATTTAACCACAATTCAAGTTGAATTAACCTCAATTTCTATTGACAATCAAATCAAATTCCATTTGAATTCGAAACTATTCAACTTTAACCACTATTTCAATTAATTCAAATAAATTTCAAATTGAACCAATTTAATTCATAAGTCATACTTACCTAAATTTTTACTTCCTTAATAAATTTCATTTTTCTTACTCATTAATTCACATTTTATTATTAAACACGTCAATCAAGGAAACCAATTCATTATTATCTTATTTTGAAAACTCTTTTCCAAATTCAAGATTTTAATTTCAGTTTGAATCCCTTTCAAACTTATCTTTATTAAATTTCAATTTAGTTTTATTTCTATTACCACTTAATTTAATCCTAATAATATAACAACCAATTACCTTAATATTAGAATAATTATTGCTTTATATATCAAAATATATTCTTATATAAAATCATTTAAAATCTTTATATAAGAAAATAACAAGTACGCTCTCATACACACACACACACACACACACACACACTCAACTCATCCTAGGGTACCATTGACCATATCCTTAATGAGTAGTCCCACCAGAGCCAAGGTTCTCGCTTAACCTTCGGCTCTAATACCAAGTGTAACAACCCGGGTTTTTGATCTCGAAAATCTCAGATAGTTAGGGAAAAAAGAAGAAAAGAGGTAGAAGAAGAAACAAAAAAAAAACACAGATTCTCACATTCACAGCGGATAAAATATAATATCAATTAATAACAGTTTGCAAAAGAATACTGTATCTGTCACTTTTTAATATATCAGAGTTACACACATATACAACGCTGGACATATACAAATCAACATGTCTTAGACAAACAGAAATATCACAGCGGAAACACTCCATACGTTCCTGCCATCCAGCTTGCCTCCTGAGCTCCAAAACGTCCTTACCTGGAAATCTGTACTACTCGGTCTGATCCGAGCATTACATCAAAGTAACACCCGAGTCCGGCTGGAAACCAGCGTGAGTAAACTCATCTAACATGAAATACCAAAGCATAAAACCTATTTAAACCCGGGGTATCTCGTATCAAATTTTCAGATTCACAATTTGTTGTAGACATCAATAATTTCACACATCAAATCTCTAAGTACCAAAAACATAGATTAAATGGTCCAATTCACTTAAATCATTCCATACGAGCCTATTGATTTCACATATCAATTTCTAAAGAATCGAAGTGGTTTCGGGTATTTACTAATACCCGACTAGGGTCTCTTCGAATCTCATGTCATCCTAACCCAAGTAATCCAAATGAAATGCACTTTAAAACTTTAAACACAGGACGTCCCATTACATAATAATTCATCAAGATAACCACAATATCCTGTCTTCCCAAACATATGATACGACAAAACATTTCATATCAGAGATATCAACTTATTCAAGGCATCCAATACCATTCAATCATCCATAAGCAAATTTGATCGCTTCCAAAATAAATTTAATCACTTCTGATCGAATTACTAACCTCAATCACTTAGATTCCTTCACTAGACATTAATTAATTTCAAATCAATTAATTAATCATCCCTTATTTATCCATCTTAATTAATCACCCTGGATTAATTATCCTTCAATTACATTCAAGTAATTATCTTTAGTTAATTACACAAACTAATTATTCTTAACCAAAAACAGTAATTAATCTTCAATTACTTCACAAATTAATTAACTATAATTAATTACATTAATCCTTAATTACTTATATTAATTAAGTTCTCATAAGTCACTTATTATTGATTAATTAATCTTAATTAATCAACCTTTAATTACATCATTAATTATATAAACTAATGGTTTCTAATTACATTTTAATTTATCCTAATTTAAATTAATTACATTAAGTAATTAATCGTTTATTAAACCACAAATATTAATCACTCTTGATTAATATCAACCTGTAATTTACTACCTTTTATTTACTTTATTAAATATATTAATTACTCGTTTTATAAAAGAAGTTTAAAGGGATTTAAAACCAAATTCGTTTTTAAATTCAAATCAATTTAAAAATGCACTTTAACATTAAAGGTGTTAAAACACTTTAAATTTAAAAACTTTATTTGTTTAAAACTGAGATTCGGTAACTTGAATTCCAGATTTAACTTTGATTTAAAACTTTTTTTAAATCTCCACTTTACAATTTAACTTCAATTTTTAAAAATCGCTTTTATTTCTTTCCAATTCATTCTTATTTTTATTCTATAATTATTTCACTTCGAAAATTTACTTTTCTTCCCAAAAATCCAATTCTAAATATTTTGATGACCCAGTGTACCGAAAGATATTCAAGCAAACCATAGTATTCAATATTCTAATTACCAATATAATTCGTCACAGAATATCAAATATTCATAACACAGAATATTAAACAACCTAAAAATTTTGAGGAATCTAGTTGGACCCCTCCAACCTATTTTCCTACATCCACAGACGTTATTACAACACAAAATACCAATTCCACTTCGAGGTGGAATATCGCGGTATATGAGATTTATATAATATCATCCGCTATTATGCGGCGCATAGGGTCTCATCCGCTATATAATGCGGGAAATCAATCACTCCAATATATACTATATATTACTGTATAATATACCCATCAAATCAATTTAATCATTCAACTGATTATTAAATTTAACCATTTAAATTTAAATAACCCAGATGAGTGAGATTAACTCACCTTTGGTTTTAAGTTTGCATTCCACTTCCATCTCGACCACTTCTTCACAGTTTCAGACCTTGAATAGCATTATATAATTTATTAATATTCAAACTAATCTATCCATTTATTTTTGTTTAAGAATTTTAATTCAAGCTAATAAATTTTAATTCCAACTAATGGTTTTATTTTAAAAAAATAATTAAAATTTAAACTAATTTTCCTTTTACAAATTATTCCAACAACCAAACAATTAAATAAATTTATTTCTCAAAATACACTATTTTTATTAAAATTTATAGATTCAAAAAAATCTAGCTTTTACAAAAAAAATCGGCATTTAAAATCCTTATATACTTTAAAAACCATGTCTATAAATATCATTCTTTTAATAAATATATATATTAAATTAGAATAGGGGTGTGTAAATATATTTCTGATATAATTAACTGAACCAATTTCATAAATTATGTTAAATAAATTACAGCATCAAGTTCTCAGTTTTAAAAAAAATAACTAATTGTATACGTAATTATCTTTGTTAAATTAAAATTCAACAAAACCACAAAGATTAAAACTATCTCATTAAACCCTCACTGCAAATGTTTTATCCCTCCTTTTTAGCAAGGCCGTGATATCAAAAGATCGACCGAGAAAAGCAAGATGGCTCGTCTCAAAGATTGGTTAACTCAGCATCTCAACAAAGCAAGTTTTGTTGAATGATTTCTCATCTGAGATCACCTACGGAGGGGGGGTCCAAGGGGGTGCCAACCCCCCAAGGTGGGGGTGCGGGAGCAACGCCGCCTCTACGGTGTTCGACCTGACTGGTCAGGTCGCAGGGGTCCAGGGGGCAGCGCCCCCGGCGGGGTGTGGGGCAGCGCCCCGTCCAAAACGGTATGCGACTTAGAGCATGGAGTCTCCAACGAGCTAAAGCTTCCAGCGAGTTAACGGGTTAGAGCTTCCAGCGACCTAACTGCTTGAAGGAGTTCGTGACCTAAGCTACAACGAAGACCTCGTGACCTAAAGCATGACCGACCTAAGCGGCTCAGCGACTTAAGGCATAAAGTGGTCTAGCTACCTAAAACTAAACGAGTTAACACCTTACGACTTAAAGAATAGAGCGACCCAACCATTTCGGAAGCTACAGTAACCCTGCGACCTAAGAAAGTACACGACTTAGCGACCTATCTCCCTCCAGGTTAAGTCGCTCGCGACCTAAGAAAGTACACGACTTAGCGACCTATCTCCCTCCAGGATAAGTCGCTCGCGACTTAAAAAGGCACCTCAACAAAGTTAGGTCGCTTGCGACCTAACTCCTCTCCGTAACTCATAGGTCACTCACGACCTAAAAGATACCCCGTTTTTCCCTTAGGCCGCTCCTTGCTATAGCTCCTAATGCCAATCTCCCTAGGTCGTCCCTACCGACCTACGGCCTACCTTGCACCATTACCATTTAGGTCGCTCCTGATACCTCAACATGTTAAGCCGCTTACCACTCTCCTTAAGTCGCTCTACGACCTACTACTCCATTGAGAAGAGATCAAGTGCTGTAAGGTCGCCACCACTAGGTCGTCCCACGACTTACGTCCTACCTTAGGTCGCTCACGACCTATACCCAG
This sequence comes from Allium cepa, assembly GCA_030765085.1. Taxonomy (NCBI): domain Eukaryota; kingdom Viridiplantae; phylum Streptophyta; class Magnoliopsida; order Asparagales; family Amaryllidaceae; genus Allium; species Allium cepa. Next base: position 200,722,532 of record CM060935.1, read on the forward strand.
CCAACCTAACTCCGAACTCTCCTATAAATACTCCGCCTACTCCAACAAAAAGGGGACTTTTCCGGACTCCAAGGCGCCTGTACTCTGCCATTTTCTCGGCTCTTCCAGCACTTCATCCATCTAAGAATCTTCATCAAGAGATCTACTTCATTCAAAATCCAAGAAGCAATACATCATTAAAGTTCTAAATATCTTTCTTCGATCGTGTTGTAAATCGTGTTGTAAAGTGTTGTAATCTTGAAATCGTGTTGTAAAGTGTTGTGATCTTGTAAAAGTGTGCTCGAAGAAGATAATGGAGAATGTAAAGTGGATGTGGGCTTGTTAGAAGCCGAACCACTATAAAAATCTCTGTCTCTTTTACTTTTCTGCTATTTTCTTTTTACTTTGTTTCCCGTGCAGACGGGTGGTGCTTTCACTTCATCACGAGATACACCGGGTGTTAGCGTTAAACTAATTTTTATCGTTAACAAAATGTAAAGCCACCCAAGCCCTAGCTCGATAGCCAGTCCCACCTCCGGTCATCACGTTCCTGGCTCTTCACGTTCGCCACCACATCACAGCAAGTCGCCTCCCTGACCTCACTCTCGAATGCGGTCGCGCCTCGCAACCCCAGCCCTAGCTCAACCCACGAGAGCCCCCTACCGCCGACTCCCTTGCTTACGACCGTGACTCGATCAAGCATCGAGCGGTTTCCATCGAATTTAAACTGCAACTCCCTTGTATACTTGATTTGGTTTTGTTAACCACCAGCAAAAAAAGAAGAGCATGCACGATTTTAAACCGACGAAGGCTCGTAGGAGGACTGGGGCATAGGGTAGGTTGGCTGATGGGATGTAATAGGGTTTGACTTAGGAATTTTATAATATTATTTAATTCCAAAATATCTCATTTGTTTCTGAAGGAAGCCATTTTTCTTTCGGCAATGAAATCATTCTAAATGGAAGAAAGGAGGGTACGAGGTGATTTAAAAAGGTGAAGGGTTGCATGCTGAGAATTACTTGCTATAGTGATTCGAATTGAAAGAAGGCAGCTGATATGAGGATATAGGTCAATCAATGTATATAATTATATATTTATTTTAAATTAAAATCGTCTCGATTAACGCAGCTTAAAATCTTGATATCATATCGAGGTATGCCGCTAGGCATTTCTAATGTTATACGCCTATTCCAGATGCAATGGAAAAGGTTTCGATTCCTAATTCGATCGTATGGAGAAGATAGCTGTTCGGACCCAGTTATTATATTAAATTTTCTATAAAAATTTCTATGCGTTTCTATCTCATAGGGCCAAACGATAAATCCAAGCGCTGTGAAAACTGAAATCCGATAATAATACACTATTGCGGATCCAATGGAACTGGCTTCTTCTTATCCCAAGAATGTGCCTCGGAAGGCTATTTTAAACGTCAATTTAAACGATATATTTTCAAAACTTAATACAACATTCCCAAATTCAATTTCAACACTTTTACTATCTTTAGTTCTATCAACATAAATTCCTCAAGCCTTCAAATTATTTTTTAACAAGCTTAAAACTGAAGATTCAATATTCCACCCAACTTTCAATTATTAAATTCAATAATTTAATTATCAAATAAATAGTGATGTTTGGAATTCAAGTTAAAATAAATCTTTCAAATATCTAAAATCAATTAGATATTCTAATTTGAAATGCTTAAAAAATTTGAGTCGTCATAATCCCTCCAACCTATTTCCCTGCCACCATAGATGTCATATAACATAAAATACCAATCCCGCTTCAAGGGGGGATATCGCGGTAATATAGGGTCACCCGCTATTATGTAGGGTGCATAGTGTCTAATCCACTCCATTCGGCGGGAATATACCCGACTACTAATATATATACTACTATATATATTATAACATAATATTCAACTGATAATAATATATCAATTCAACCATCATCCAATAATTAATTTTAATTTATATAAATTAAACTAGTTAATCAAATTGAGTGAGATTTACTCACTTTGATTTTTAACAGTTGCCGAAACATTTTGTTTTGAATTAAAATTGAACTGACATTCAATTTTAACCCAAAATTCTGACAAGCTCCAAGTCCATCAAAACTAGTTTCATTTCGAAGCATTCGATGACACAAATCCAATGCAATAAATGGCGTTCTAATTCGACCTCGTATGAGCGAGATATTCATGTTCGAAGTACTCGATAATTTAATTAAAATCAAAACAAATTTTATAAAATTACGATCCTACCTCTCCAAGCTTCTTCTTCCCCAAATAGAAGATGCACAACTTGATACCCACCATTCACATGTGCATTGTGACGACCTGCCTTTCTAACCACAGAAAAGCATATCATCAATAAGAAAAGAAAGGGATAGAAATAGAAAAGATAGAAAGAAAGAATAACAACATCAGAATCTCACAGCGGAACAGAACAAAATATAATACATCACATAACTATTACATAGTTTTACATATATCAGAGTTACACAACATCATACAACAAGACAGTCATATATACATCTGCCAATACATACACCCCAAAATACAACATACATCAACTAACACAGCGGAACTAGATAGATAGATACGTCTGGGCTTCTGCTCCAAGCTCCTCCAGAACTCAACACTCCAAAACCTATCACTTGGCTACTCAAAAAAAATTGAGTACCCAAGAGTTTATGAAAACAGAAAATAAACTCCAGGTCAGACATGGGCCTGGTGTGAGTAAATGGGTTAAGTTGTTTAATTTTGAAAAACATTTGAAAATAAAGGTATCACGTAAGACTTCCTACACATAAACACGGGCAAGTTTTTACCTTACGCTAACCAAAACATTTTATAGAAAATCCAGTGATATTATAATAGTATCTAGTGTTTTCAAGTAAATAGAAAATAGCCGAAATTGTTACATTCATTAAATCCTAGCTAATAGCCACAAAAGTGGGTAATACAAATCAAAACCGTAGGGTCTCGTAGGGAAAATGTGTTTCCATCAATGGCAGGGCTACTGGGGTACCGCCTGTCACAGTACGGGGCCTAGGTCACCGTACCGAGGATCACTCCCGACCCCCTACAACACAAGGCCGGAACTATTCCAACTGAATAGTTCCGAACAAGATTACCCTGCAGTTGTGGCCAACAACTGCCAACACAGCCCAAATAAAGGGACATCTAGATAGGGGTATATCTCGTCCTGCTTGGGTGCTACCCACCTAACCTTGCTGCATCTCCCCTATTTTAGCCATTCCCGGTTGATGAGGCTTGAAGCTGCGATTACCTTTATAGAACATATCTCTTAGAATGCTCATCGTCCGCCTGACAATGTGCTGAAAGCATTCAATCGATACAAGTTCCTTCCGGGTTCGAACGAAACCGAAGGCATTATCTCGTTACACTCATTTTGGAATCACCCTCAGAGTTAACGACAATAACCCTTGCATTCTGAAACACCACCTCGATCTTCACTTGAGATGCCACGACCTATCGTTTAATTTGGATCGATATGGTTTTCGGATAATCATAACTGACACCCGATCCCAGTCTCATCGAAATCCAAACGCCATTTTAAAGGCCAAGTTGTTTAATAGTTTAAACAATTTAATTCAACACTTTGAATTGACATAGCATTTATTATAGATAAATCATACCCGGTCATCGCAGATATATCCAAGCGGATTACGGAGTATCACAGAATATTACCAAATAAATGTCATAATCAATCAAACAAGAATCATCGAATCATATCGAATTAGTTTAATTAACTTAAACTTAATTAATTGCTTGAGAATTAACCATTTTATCCTGCATAATTAATCACTAATTAATCAACCCATTAAATTTATTAATTACCACTTAATTACTATTTTATTAATTAATTTACATTTGCTCAATTAATTAATTATGTCTTAATTATTAATTAATAACCTTAATTATTAATTAATAACATTTAATTACAAATGAATTTAATACCTTATTATTAATACCAATCTTAATTGCCAATTTATTTAATCTCCAATTTACTTAGTTAATTACAATTATAAATTAGTTCACTTCTTAATTAACTTACAATATAAATTTATTATTAATCTTACATTTGAAAACTTCCCTTAATAACTTTTAAATCAAATCTTAACTTAAAATTTGCTAACATTATTAACTTTATTAATACTAAACTTTATTTAACATAATAACTTAAAAGCTTATTAGGCTAATCCTCTTGAAAATGAAACCCGGGAGAAACCTATACGTTTGCTCGAGTAAACACTCCAGATTCTCCTCCTATTTCCCAAGTCATTCTTCTCCTCGCATACGTTTCTTCTTCTAATACTTTTTTTTAAGTTATGTAAAAACTGCTGTAATACCCAAGCATACTCACACACCCAGTTCCACTCGAAGCACCCTCTCATTCTCCTCGCACGTGCACGACACTTCGCCGTCGCTCCGGCGAAGTTCGTCATCTTCGGCAAGTCGCGAAAACCCCCTACACTTGAAAACAAAACTCAATTCGAAGCCAAAAACTCGAAATCGAAATTTACCCTTTCGTTCGAAAATGTAAATCGAACACACCAAACAAAACGCCTCGTCACACTCACGCCGACCACCGGAACCGCCGCACCTCCATCCACGCCCCCGTCTATGTCTCCAGTACACCCCCTCCAAATCTGGCCACACTCGATGCATTGACGAGTGTGCATGAGCCCAAAACCCAAACGCTCATTTCACTATCCTTAAACCCTATTCTTACTTCTTTCTCCCATTTCTTGCAATAGAAAATTTTTCTAACAATTTTCCTGAAATCAACATGAGTCAAGCAAGCTTCATACAAAATTTTATCATCTAAAAATTCTTCAGTTAACAGAAATTGATTAAAACATGGTTTCGGTTCATTTACGAACTGCTCTTTGTACACTCAACTAAAAATCCCCATTTTTGTTTTAAAAATCTTAATTTTGTATGTAGATTCAAGCTATGTAATTGAATTAGCAATTTAAAATACTTGAATTCAACATAAAATTATTTGTTGCCATGTAAATCAAATTTTCAGTTGATATACTTCACTAACAGGTTGAAAACAAATTTTGAAAGCTTGATTTATGTTTAAACAACCTATTTTATTTAAAACTCAAAGCCTAGTAATAGCCAGATCAAAATATTTTAGATTTTGAATAATTTCTTAACTCGGTAACAAACAAACAGAGAAGAACTAGAATAACACATATATAAACACAGAGATATATAAATAACATACATATGCAAGCATATTATTATCAATGAATCATACATACAGATTTAAATTAAACTTAAGTCTTTAAAAAATTTGTTTACTCACCTGAAATATTTTGAAACAGAGAACAACTTTTGTTTTTGGAAAGCTGTAGTTTGATCTCCCTGTAAATCCTTTCTGCTTTGTTGTTGAATGAAGTTAAGTTTGTAAAAATAATGATGTTTATTTTTTCTTTCTTTCAGGCTTGCTAAATTTTGAACGAACAAGAGTAAAAGGATACATACATATATAGAAACAGTTTTGTACAGGGGAGGCTATAACTGGTACAAGCTTGTTCTTTGATCAGATTTTTGTGTTTTATTTTCTGCATATTGAAATGATATTTGTTTGTGCTGAGATGATGTTATTTAATGCATATGTTCCCCATATGTTTACATCTAATTATTATTTATTTATTTTTATTTTATGTACATAGATATTTTATATGTAAATAGTTTGTCTTCTTGCATTGCTTATACATGTATTACGCAGGTTATATTTTCTAGAATTATCTTAGGTATTTACTTATGTTTTCATTAAACATATAAGTTATCTTATATATGTATGTTTAGCACAAATTCTTATTTTTGTTATTTTAAAGTTTAACTATCCAAACATTTAATTTATATTCACTTGTTTTATAATTATATTTTATACTTATATTTTGCATTGATAGGATTTAATTCATTTTAAACATTATTATCTATATCTCATTCATATGCACATGTTCAAATTAAATGTTAATAAGATAGATCCTTTTATTTAATTAAATAAGATAGATCCTTTTATTTAATTAAATAAGATAGATTTTATTGTAAACATTTTTGAAAGATTTTATCTTAGATTTTCAAATCAAAATTTCCTTCACAATACACATATATACATATATAACTGCTAAATGTCCAAAGATATTATTTATTTATAAAATGAAAAGCTTGTATTTTATTTAATTAGATTAAATTCTTATTAAAATATTATTGCCAAAATCCCGAGCCGTTACATTCCTCCCCCCTTAAAAGAATTTCGTCCCCGAAATCTAAAACAAAAGTTAATTTGAAAGCTTTTATACCAACAACCCAAACATACATAACATTCATACAATAACAATCAACCAAACTGTCTATCCTTACAAACATCACTTTATCCAGACACAAATCCAGATAGGCTTTCTTAAAGCTATCCAGAGTTTCCTAGGTACAATCTCTGGGATCCTTGCTCCACTGCACTTTGACGAGCTTCCTTACTTTGCTCCTGAATTCCCTCTCGTCTTAATCAACAATCCAAACAGGATTCCTGACCACAGTCAAGTTTGGTTCTACTTTCAAATCTTCCTGGACTTCTGGTTCTACAACCAATGATGGGTCATGGACAAACTTCCTTAGATGGGATACATGAAATACATTATGAATTCCATACATCCGTTTTGGCAATTCAATTATGTAAGCTACAGCACCAATCCTTTGCAGCACTCGGAATGGCCCTATATATCTCGGGGTAAGTTTTCCTGTCTTTCCGAATCTAATAGCACCTTTGATCGGGGAAGCTTTGACAAAGACTAAATCTCCGGTCTCAAATTCCAATGGTCTTCACCTTTTATCTGCATATTTCTTCTGACGGTCTTAAGCAGCTTTCATTCTCTTCTTGATAAGCTCAACTTTGGCAGAAGCTTCACGAATCAAATCTGGTCCAAGCACAAGACGATCTTTTGATTCTATCCAACAGGATGGGGATCTACACGATCTTCCATATAATCTTTATAAGGAGCCATCTTAATACTCGCACGGTAACTGTTATTATAAGAGAATTCCACTAGATAAAGATGGTCTTCCCATGATCCTCCAAAATCCAAAACACAAGCTCGCAGCATATCTTCTAGAATTCGGTTCAGCCTCTCCGTCTGTCCGTCTGTCTGTGGATGATATCTGTACTCAATCTCAAACTCGTTCCCATAGCTGATTGCAGAGCCTCCCATAATTTGCTAGTGAAGATAGGATCACGATCACTTACTATACTAACTGGAACACCATGCAATCTGACTATCTCCCTCAAGAAAATCTCTGCTAGAGAAGCTGCAGTACGAGTTGCCTTAACCGGTATAAAATGGGCACTCTTAGTTAAACGATCCACAATCATATTCCTTCGTTGCCTTTCTTGGTTCTAGGCAAACCGTTGATGAAATCCATTGAAATCATCTCCCACTTCCACATCGGGATTTCCAAAGGCTGCAATAATTTTGTCGACTTCTGTTGATCTCCTTTAACTTATTGGCAGATGGCACAACTATTAATGAAAGCAGCTACATCTTCCTTCATTCCCTTCCACCAAAAGACTCTCTTCATATCCTTATACATCTTTGATATTCACAGGTGAATATTCAATCTAGAACGGTGACTCTCTGACAACACCTCCTGTCTCAGATCCCTATCATTCGGAACACAGCGTTAACCCTCAATATTCCTTGGCCATCAATTTCAAAACTTGAACATTGACCTTTCCCAACTCTTCTGATGATTCTTTTCAACATTTTATCAGATTCTTGCTTATTTGCTATCCTATCCAGAAGAGATGGAACCACTTCCAAAGAAGACATAACTGCATTCCTACTAAGAGCATTAGCTACAACATTCGCCTTTCCCGGGGTACATAGAATATCCAAATCATAGGATGCCAAAAACTCGACCCATCGCTGTTGCCTCAGATTAAGATCCTTTTGAGAGAAAAGATATTTCAACTGTTTGTGATCCGTGAATAACTCGAACTTCTCTCCCATAAGATAATGCCTCCAGATCTTTAAAGCAAAAACAATGGCTAACAACTCAAGATCGTGCGTAGCGTAGTTCCTCATGTGGCTTCAATTGCCGACTCACATACGCAATAACCCTTCCATTCTGCATCAGAACTACTCCCAGTCCAACTATACAAGCATCTGTATAAACCTCAAATTTTCTCTTCCTATCCGGAATAGCTAGCACTAGTGCACTGGTTAGCCTCATCTTCAATTCCTGGAAAGCCTACACACTGGGATGTCCACTTGAATTTAGCTCCTTTCCTTGTCAGCTTAGTCAGATGCGAAGAAGTCTTAGAATAATCCTTGATAAACTTTCTGTAATAGCCAGCCAATCCTAGAAAACTACGAACTTTAGTCCGTGTCTTCGGCTGCTTCCATTCCAGAATAGTCTCAACCTTTGCCGGATCTACAGAGATACCTTCACCAAAAACAATGTGCCCCAAAAATTTGACTTTAGATTTCCAAAAATGGCACTTAGAGAACTTTGCCTTCAAAACATGCCTCCTCAGAGTCTCCAACACAATTCTCAAATGCTGCCTATGCTCTTCTTCAGTCTTAGAGTAGACCAGGATATCATCAATGAACACCAGAACAAACTTATTCAATACATCTCGAAAGACTCGGTTCATCAGGTCAACAAAGTAAGTAGGAGCATTGGTTAACCCGAAAGGCATAACCAACCACTCATAGAAACAATTTGGTCCCCTAAATGCAGTCAACAGAATACTGTCCTCAGCTACCCTTAACTGATGGAAACCTGAAACTAAATCCAGTTGAGAAAAGACAGAAGCTCCATGCAACAGGTCAAATAGATCATCAATACGAGGAAGAGAATATTTATTTCGAATGGTCACTTTGTTCAATTCTCTATAGTTAACACAGAACCTTAGCGATCCATCCGATTTGGTGACAAACACCGCAATAGAACCCCAACAAGAAAAACTGGGCCTAATCAACCCCTTCTCCAAAAAATCCTGAGTTTACTTAACTAACTCCTCTCTCTCTCTCTGTAGGAGCCATCCTCATACTAGGCTAAATCACTGGTACTGCTCCTGGAATCAAATCAATGCGAAACTCTATCTCTCGATGCAGAGGCAAACATTTGACTTCCTCGAATACATCAGGAAAATCTTGGACCACATCGATATCTTCAACCTTCTCTTGAGAAGTCTTAGCCCCATGCAAAAGACTACTCAAGTGAATTCCATAATTATCACACATCACTCTGGCAATTCTACCCAAATCGGTTTCCAGCAAAATTGTTCCCTCGTCGCAATTCAGGACTACTTTATACTTATCGAGCCAATCCATCCCCAATATAAGGTCAAATCCTTTAAAATTCAACACATAAAGGTCACAAGAAAAACTATGGGACAGATAGGAAATCTTCAAGTCCCTACAGATCATGTCCAATTTAGTCGCCCCTCCTATAGGATTAGATACAAAGATGGGACAGTCCACAGTACTAGGGGTAAGAAAGAACTTCTCTACAGATTCCAGAGAAATAAAACTCAAAGAAGCACCTGAATCAAACAAAACTTTAATATACTTGGCATCTAAAAGTAATGTACCTTCCAATACTCCCTTGCCTTTAGATGAAGTAGATGGTGCACCTTCCAAAGCAAGTACCTTATTCTGCTGAGCTTTATGAAGTAACGGAAAATCCTTGATCATATAACCTGGTTAGTGACAATTAAAGCATAGAATCTCTGAACCAAAGCCGAACACGATCCACTATAATGTGGTTGCTGCTGTTGTTGCTGAAATCCTTTTCTGGGATACTTATTCGCCAAGTGACCTTCTTGTTGACATATATAGCATTTGCGGGGTCTGTTATTGCTTCAAGTCTCCTTCTTATTCTGCTTCCTCCAATTGGGATTGAACTTTAGCTTATTTGGATTAGCAAAATTCCCTCCCGATGCTGCCACTGGTGCCAATGATTTCTTGTTCATCAAATCCTCATGTCTCAGAGCCATATTAATTAAATCAACAAAAGATCCTTTCAAATGCGCCGACATCTTTTCATGAAATTCGGGCCATAATCCTTGCACAAACATTTCGTTCTTTTTAAGGGGAGTGTCAATGAGCCCTGGTCCATAGCAAGAAAGTTCATTGAATTTGGTCTCATACTCAGATATAGACATGCTTCCCTGCTTCAAATTCAGAAAATCCTGGTACAGATGAGTTTTCCCTGCTGTTGGCATGAATTTCTCCTCAAATAACTCTTTAAATCTTTCCCATGAAATATCGTCTTCAGAGATGTTTGCTATCGCTGCATCACACCAGGCAGTTGCACCTTCCTGCAATTGCCATGAAGCCATTTCCCTTTTCCACTCATCAGATAACTTCATACTCTAAAAGATGCGCTCACAAGAGCGTAGCCAAGCTTGAACCTCAATTATCGATTCTGACCCTTTAAATGGCTTACATCCAAGGTTGATGAAGTCCTTTCATAAAGCGGAAAAACTAACCTGAGGCGGTACTGGATCTACAGCCTCACTAGCAGTTTGACTTCATCCATTATCAGTCGAGGTACTGCCCCTACCTCTGCCACTCCTTCCAGAGCTCATGTTGGCCACCTGAATAGGTAACTCAACAAATTCAAATGGGTATATAATTATATGCAAAATACAAATACGCACTCTCGGGATAGATATTACTCCAGAGCCTAGGTATTATCTCAACCTATGCTCTGATACCAACTGTGGCGACCCGCCTTTCTAGCCACAGAAAGGCGTATCATCAATAAGAAAAGAAAGGGATACAAATAGAAAAGATAGAAAGAAATAATAATAGCATCAGAATCTCACAGCGGAACGGAACAAAATATAATACATCACATAACTATTACATAGTTTTACATATATCAGAGTTACACAACATCATACAACAAGACAGTCATATATACATCTACCAATACATACATCCCAAAATACAACATACATCAACTAACATAGCGAAACTAGATAGATAGATACGTCTGGGCTTCTGCTCCAAGCTCCTCCAGAACTCAACACTCCAAAACCTATCACTTGGCTACTCATAAAAATTTGAGTACCAAAGAGTTTATGAAAACAGAAAATAAACTCCGGGTCAGACATGGGCCTGGTGTGAGTAAACGGTTAAAGTTGTTTAATTTTGAAAACCATTTGAAAATAAAGGTATCACGTAAGACTTCCCACACATAAACATGGGTAATTTTTTACCTTACGCTAACAAAAACATTTTATAGAAAATCCAATGATATTATAATAGTGTCTAAGGTTTTCAAGTAAATAGAAAATAGCCGAAATTGTTACATTCATTAAATTCCAGCTACTAGCCACAAAAGTGGGTAATACAAATCAAAATCGTAGGTTCTCGTAGGGAAAATGGGTTTCCATCAATGGCAGGGCTACTGGGGTACCTCCCATCACAGTACGGGGCCTAGATCACCGTACCGAGGATCACTCCCGACCCCCTACAACACAAGGCCGGAACCATTCCTTCCTGAACAGTTCCGAACAAGATAACCCCGCAGTTGTAGCCAACAACTGGCCACACAGCCAAAATAAAGGGACATCTAGACAGGGGTATATCTCGTCCTGCTTGGGTGCTACCCACCCAACCTTGTTGCATCTCCCATGTTTTAGCCATTCTCGGTTGATGGGCCTGAGGCCGTGATTACCTTTATAGAACATATCTCTTAGAATGCTCATCGTCTGCCTGACGATGTGCTGAAAGCATTCAATCCATACAAGTATGTTACGAGTTCGAACGAAACCGAACGCATTATCTCGTTACACTCATTTTGGAATCACCCTCAGAGTTAACGACAATAACCCTTGCATTCTAAAACACCATCTCGATCTTCACTTGAGATGCCACGACCTATCGTTTAATTTGGATCGATGTGGTTTTCGGATAATCATAACTGACACCCAATCCCGGTCTCATCCAAATCCAAATGCCATTTTAAAGGCCAAGTTGTTTAATAGTTTAAACAATTTAATTCAACACTTTGAATTGACATAGCATTTATTACAGTTAAATCATACCCAGTCATCGCAGATATATCCAAACGGATTACAGAGTATCACAGAATATTACCAAGTAAATGTCACAATCAATCAAACAAGAATCATCGAATCATATCAAATTAGTTTAATTAACTTAAACTTAATTAATTGCTTGAGAATTAACCATTTTATCCTGCTTAATTAATCACTAATTAATCAACCCATTAAATTTATTAATTACTACTTAATTACTATTTTATTAATTTATTTACATTTGCTCACTTAATTAATTATGTCTTAATTATTAATTAATAACCTTAATTATTAATTAATAACATTTAATTACAAATGAATTTAACACCTAATTATTAATACCAATCTTAATTACCAATTTATTTAATCTCCAATTTACTTAGTTAATTACAATTATAAATTAATTCACTTCTTAATTAACTTACAATATAAATTAATTATTAATCTTACATTTGAAAACTTCCCTTAATAACTTTTAAATCAAATCTTAACTTAAAATTTGCCAACATTATTAACTTATTAATACTAAACTTTGTTTAACATAATAACTTAAAAGCTTAGTAGGCTAATCCTCTTGAAAATGAAACCCGAAAGAAAACTATACGTTTGCTCGAGTAAACACTCGAGATTCTCCTCCTATTTCCCGCGTCATTCTTCTCCTTGCATACGTTTCTTCTTCTACTACTTTTTTTTATGTTATGTTAAAACCGTTGTAATACGCAAGCATACACACACACCCAGATCCACTCGAAGCACCCTCTCGTTTTGCTCGAGTAACAACTTGAGTTGCTCTCGTGCCAAAATTCGCTGATACCATATCGACGCCGTGCACGTGCACGACACTTCGCCGTCGCTTCGGCGAAGTTCGTCATCTCCTTCAAGTCGCGAAAACCCCCTACACTTAAAAACTAAACTCGATTCGAAGCCAAAAACTCGAAATCAAAATTTACAATTTCGTTCGAAACTGTAAATCGAAAACACCAAATAAAATGCCTCGTCACACTCACGCCGACCACCGGAACCGCCGCACCTCCGTCCACGCCCCCGTCTATGTCTCAGTACACCCCCTCTAAATCTGGCCACACTCGATGCATTGACGAGTGTGCACGAGCCCAAAACCCAAATGCTCATTTCATTATCCTTAAACCCTATTCTTACTTTGTTCTCCCATTTCTTGCAATAGAAAATTTTTCTAACAATTTTCCTGAAATCAACATGAGTCAAGCAAGCTTCATACAAAATTTTATCATCTAAAAATTCTTCAGTTAACAGAAATGGATTAAAACATGGTTTCGATTCATTTACGAACTTCTCTTTGTACACTCAACTAAAAATCCCCATTTTTGTTTTAAAAATCTTACTTTTGTTTGTAGATTCAAGCTATGTAATTGAATTAGCAATTTAAAATACTTGAATTCAACATAAAATTATTTGTTGCCCTGTAAATCATATTTCCAGTTGATATACTTCACTAACAGGTTGAAAACAAATTTTAAAAGCTTGATTTATGTTTAAACAGCCTATTTTACTTAAAACTCAAAGCCTAATAATAGCCAGATGAAAATATTTTGGATTTTGAATAATTTCTTAACTCAGTAGCAAACAAACGGAGAAGAACCAGAACAACACATATATAAACACAGAGATATATAAACAACATAAATATGCAAGCATATTATTATCAATGAATCATACATACAGATTTAAATTAAACTTAAGCCTATAAAAAATTTGTTTATTCACCTGAAATATTTTGAAACATAGAACAACTTTTGTTTTTCGAAAGCTATAGTTTGTCCCCCTGTAAATCCTCTCTGCTTTGTTGTTGAATGAAGTTGAGTTTGTAAAAATAATTTTTTTTTCTTTCTTTCGGGCTTGCTAAATTTTGAACGAATAAGAGTAAAAAGATACACATATATATAGAAACAGTTTTGTACAGGGGAGGCTATAACTGGTACAAGCTTGTTCTTTGATCAGATTTTTGTGTTTTATTTTCTGCATATTGAAATGATATTTGTTTGTGCTGAGATGATGTTATTTAATGCATATGTTCCCCATATGTTTACATCTAATTATTATTTATTTATTTTTATTTTATGTACATAGATATTTTATATGTAAATAGTTTGTCTTCTTGCATTGCTTATACATGTATTACGCAGGTTATATTTTCTAGAATTATCTTAGGTGTTTACTTATGTTTTCATTAAACATATAAGTTATCTTATATATGTATGTTTAACACAAAATCTTATTTTTGTTATTTTAAAGTTTAACTATCCAAACATTTAATTTATATTCACATGTTTTATAATTATATTTTATACTTATATTTTGTATTGATAGGATTTATTTCATTTTAAACATTATTATCTATATCTCATTCATATGCACATGTTCAAATTAAATGTTAATAAGATAGAGCCTTTTATTTAATAAAATAAGATAGATTTTATTGTAAATATTTTTGAAAGATTTTATTTTAGATTTTCAAATCAAAATTTCCTTCACAATACACATATATGCATATATAACTGGTAAATGTCCAAAGATCTTATATATTTATAAAATGAAAAGCTTGTATTTTATTTAATTAGATTAAATTCTTATTAAAATATTATTGCCAAAATCCCGGGCCGTTACATGCATGCACGCTTGCGTCACCTCCATACTGCACGAAACTCGAATCTGTTAGCATCTACGAATCTCTCTTCGAACGAGCTCCACAACGCACACCACAACCTTGCCTCCCCTGTCCTAAATCAAAACGCGTCGAACCCATGATCTGCTGCCGGGCCAAAAATTGTGACGCCCCATTTAGTGATTGAACTTTCCCATTTCGCCGGCATCCATGATCTTTCATCTTGCAAATCCAACTCTGTACTCCATTTCAAGAATCATGGTCTCAATCTAACAAAAATGCTAACCCTAGTCCTAAACCCATGCGCGACCACATAATTGAGCACCAAGAATCCAAGTCGAACCTCTCGAGAAGAAAACCAGAAGGAAGCTCTACTCGAAACTTGAATTTTAAAATTGGTTTGGGAATTTTTTATTGAGTAGATTTCTAGATAAAAAAGTTTGAAGGCCTTTTTTCGTCTTTGTGTTGATGCAGCATTTAAATAAGAGAGGGAGGGAAAAAAAGACTGTGGTGGTGGCACAAGGGTAGGGTTCTTGAAACGGCTGTAGAGGTTGACCTTTAAATTGTTATAATATTATTTAATTTCAAAATATCTCATTAATGGCAGCTTAAAATCCGAAACCCCTACCAAGGTATGCCATCTGGTGTTCCTAATGTTATACCTCTATTCCGAATGAAATGGAACAAGTTTCGAGACCTAATTCGATTATATGCAGAAGATAGATTTTTGAACCCAATTATTATATTGAATCTTCGATATTAATTTCATCGCGTTTCTAACCCGTACGACCAAACGATACATTACAATCGTTATGAAACTCAAAATTCGATAATAATATATTATTACGGATCCAATGGAACTAGTTTCGTCGAATTTAGAAACTATGCCCCGGATCGCTATTTTTACGCGTCGATTAAATCAGCGATTTCATAAATTGGCTAAACCGCTTGAAATTCCAATTTTAATAACTTACTAACTCAATTCTAATTCAGATAGAATTTATATCAACATTAGAAATTATTTCAATACATGTTCAACTCAAATTTCAATTATTCACCATTTTCGTATTATGATAAATCGATGTTTTTGAAATTTAAATTCATTCTATAATTTCAACCAAAATCTTCATATTAAAAATCTATTTATATTCCAAATCCAATATTTAAAACCATTTAAATATTCAAATCAACTGCTAGAAAATCCTATCGTTACATATGATGTTGAATGGTTATGCATTGATGTATTCGGACGTGATGATGATTGGTTGTGGGGTGTATGCTGGTTTGTGAAGTAAATTAACGTGAACTTGAAAGTTAGTTTTTAAAGGTTGTAAATGATATTCATAATGCTAGTGGTTATGTGATATAATATGAATTGCGATGTTGATGAGAAGTTTAGTGCATGTTAGTTCATGTTGAAGAAAGTTAGCGCTTAATAACTTAAAGGGACATGAAAATCCCTTATTAAAAGTTTGAAATTTTAATTTTTTAGAAAGCTAAGGAATTTCAAGTTTGAATCTTTATTTTCGATTTCAAAACATTCCTTTAGGTTTTAGAAAGGATAATTTTTAAAAAAAATTAAGTTTTGATAGTCAAAAAAGAAAATTTCAAGTTTTAAATTACAGGTTCATATAACGATAGTCGCTATATGCGCAGTTCGTAAAATCTAACTATTTTTCTAATATAAACTTATTTTCACTTAGAAATCTTTTTGGAAATGTTTTCTAACTTTAATTAAGTAATTAGAGAACAATTATTCAATTATTTAACTATTTGTTTATTTAATAATTATTTAATTGATTAACTAATTAATAAAGGTAATTAGTACCTAATCATTTGTCAATAATGATTTCTAAACTTAAATGTTAATCAATTAAGTTAATCATGATTTGTTACTTAATTAAAGTTAGTTATTATTAATTTATTAATTAAGAATTGAATAATAATTATTTGATTATTTATTTAAGGTAAATATTAATTAATTGTTATTTTAAAAAGGGGTTTTATTTAATTAATCTTTGATTAAAGTTAATTATATTTTAATCAGGCCTAATTAAAATTTAATTTTTTAATTAGATTTTAATTACTGTTTAACAAGGATTTGATTCAAATTAATAATACTTTTATTGTTTTAAAATCGCTTTGCGTTTAAGTAATCGGTTTGGTTTTAAAATTGTTTTTGTTTCAAATTTGGTTTAAATCAAGGGATTTTTGTATCGCTTACCCTTAAGAAACCTCATATGATTAGGAAAACTAAATAACATCTATTAGTAGAACAAAACATCATTCTGCTATTACAATTAACTTGGACGTTTACTTAAGTTGATTGATTGATTTTTGTTGATCCCTTATATACCTATTATTATATGATGTCATGATAGACTAGATAAGTAAAACCAAACTAAAAGCACCATTGTTGTCGCTAAGCCTCCGTTTTATTTTGTAAGAACAAATATTTCATTTTCTTTTTGACATGGTCTCAAATTATTGCATTTTTAACAATTGAAAAATGGTATTTCAAAGATGTTCTTAACTATTGGGAATGGTTTTCCTTGAGAAATGCGAATTATGGATCTTAAGGCTAGAATTAACACTATAGGGGGGGTGAATAGTGTTTTAAGGAATTAATAAATCTTTTTGAGTTATGTTAATTTGAACACAAATGTATGCAATATTCAGACACAGATATAATCAAAGAATCAAACACAGATGCAAAAATAAAGTAAAACCAACAAGGGAAAGAACATACCGGATTTTACACTGGTTCGGAGTTACATTACATCCAATCTCGCACACAAGTACGGATTTCCTTTCAAAAGCAATTGTACAATTACACCCTTGATTTCAAGGCCACGAGGTACACCACTCCAGATTCACAATCCTCTGGGTAGAGATACTTGACTTTACGGGCAACAAGTTCACCCAATTTCACAGGCTACAATCACACCTTTTCTCACTTGATTTAATTCACAGGCTACAATCACATCTTTTCTTGTTTACTTTATTACAAAGAAGCCTATAACTCTGAATAGCACTGATCTTATTGAGATAGTGATAGAGAATCAAAACAGAGATGATCTAGTTAGATTCAATGGTGATTTCGGCAGAGTGATGGTAAAAATATATATAAAGAAATATGGAAGAAGAAGAGGAGTGAAATCAGAGAAAATATGAATATAAATTCGTTTAAAACTGCCTCTATTTATAGTAGAACAACAGCCATGTCCATTCGTGAAAGGATATGACGAATAGACACTTCTTTTGAAATTCAAATTTTTGAAGTCAACTGCCACCTTGTCAACAAGGGGTCCTAGGGGTTGTCGATAAGCCTATGGTATTTTTGGTGATTTGTTTTACTTTGAAAATAGCTTATATCTTGTATTAAAACTATTTTTTAAACTTTATAAATATACTTTACTATAGTTAAAATAAATAAATAAATACAGAGAATAATATTTTGATATATATAAAATTTTACTATAATTTTATATTTAAATCTAAGTATAAATATTAAAAGTTAAATATATTATTATTATTACAAGATAGTTTAAAACCAAGGATAATATGATTTTGAAAATAAAGATTATTTTGTGGCTAAAAATATTTAAAAACCAGGATAAATGTTTTTGATTCTTTTAAAAGGAAGGTTTTGAAATCATTTTGAAAACAAGATATAATTTTGTAAAAACATTTTAATAAAAGTTAGTGGATACAAAACAATGTTTCACTAGATCTTTCATAGGTTCCATCCTACTTAGGGTTCCATCCCTTTAACAAGCTCGAAGTGGATTCCATTCCACGAATAAATTGGATTTTAAGATGCCGGTACTTTTTTAGGAGTTTTGACAAAATTCCTAACAAAATTACTTATTATTGAAATCTTGAACTCTTGATAATCTTGATACTCATGAGTCTGCAATCTTGATATCTTGAATCTCTATACTGTACAATCTTCATTCTTGGTACCTGCATGGTTAAATCCTGCATATACATATATATCTAAACTATAATGTTATATTCATATTTTATAATCTTATTCTAAGGTTGTTGTCATCAAAACCATCTTCTCAGGGACTAACAATCTCCCACTTTTTGATGATCGCAACCTTTATTTATAAAATATTACTTCTATCCTAATAACTCCCCCTAAAAATAATAACTCCCCCTTAATCTATGCCTAACAATCCTATTTTATACTTCTCCCCCTTTGTCATCAACAAAAACTAACTCCAAGCTATATAACTCCCCTTTATTCTTGTACTAAAATATCTGCATTAATATAATATTCAATGAGTATATAATAGATGGATTAAGAGGTAATTATGCTGATAGGAATGATAACTAATCAAAGATCATATAAATATCAATGTGTTTTTATACATGTTTTGCACACCAAATATCAATCCACACCAAACCAAATCAAATCAAATCAAATCAATCCAAGCAATCAATTAAAATCAAACAAAGCAATCAAATAAAATCAAACATTACGAGGAACTTACGCCCATCCTTCTTCTACAAATATAGGGTCTGCTTTAATAGCATCCCAATTTTCATTATCATTGGTGAGAGAGATAGGAGGATGTGCTTCATTATCATCTTTGTGCAGGGAGGAAATCATCCATCATATCGCATCGAAATGCTTTTCTTACTCCTTGATCATCTGCATTTGACTCAACTCTAAGTGTCGCTGGTTACGAAGAATGAAAGAAAGAATATTCTTGAAAGAATTAAGGGTTTCTTCAAGATTCTCGATCAATTATGAACTGGATTAGGCATATTTGAGTTTGTGAGAAGAATTAGAGATAAAGTAGATAAGAAACAATTCTGAGTGATGAATTCTTGAAGAAATAGGTATTTATAGGTGTAGAAATTCGTTTGAAATGAATAGACATAAGGTAGTCATTCAAATTTCAAATTTAAAATGAAAAATCATTTCTGACCAGTACATGTCGACATGGTCAAGGGGGGTTGTCGACAGGGGTTAGTCAATTTTGATGACTTATTTTGATTTTGTGAATAATTGTGTGTGTGTGTGTGTGCGTATATATATATACAATATACTAACATTTATTCTTTAGATAGGATAAGCTAGATAACAGAAAAGTAATTCAATTTCATTAATAGAACGATACAATGATTAAACATTGAGAACTACACGAACATTCAAATCAAAACAAATTAAAACAAATACAACAAGACATGAAAAGGTAGAAATAGTTAGAGGATGATGAAGATGAAGATAATCCAAGCTTCTTGCTGACTTTGGAGAAAAACTTTTTCATCTTGCATGAAATTTTATCCAATTTCTTACTAACGGACCGTTTAAGAATCTATTGATTCTCGACAATGGTCTTTTGATATTTAAGCAAGGTTTTCTTGGTTGGATTAGGAGGATAGCCAATGCTTTCCAAAGAGGTTTCACCTTATTCTTCTTCTTCTATATCCATTTCATCCTCTTCTTCCTCTTCCTCTTCCTCCTCTTTCATCTCCTCATGAGCCAAATGCTCTTCTTTTTTGGCAAGAGTCTCGTAAGGTTGAAAAACAAATGAAATTTTCATAAGAGAAATGTTTGATAATTAAAAACCTTTCTGGAAACAAATTCTTCTCCTTCGAAATATACTCCAAAATAGTTAAAAATCCGAGTGAGATAGATTCCATGATACAAAGTGTTTTCATCCATTTCAAGATTTTTAGGACGAAATTCATCCAAAATAACTTGCGCCCAATTAATATCATAATTTCCAAAAATAGCAAAAAGTGCTTTTCAAACTTTTGAAGTTGGATTGTTAAAACTCCCCAATCTTGGGGTCAAAGTATGTTGTAAAAGAAGATTAACAATTCTAGCTTTTGGTCAAAAGTTTCAATTTTTGAATTCAAAGTTACCATTTCCTTCAAAAATGTGATGAAATGTCTCACGATCATTTTCATCGATATTAAAACTAGAAAGATCCATTCCCGTGCTCTTGCAATTGAGAATGGTACTCAAAAGATCACAATTTCAAACGATTCTAGTGCCTTTGACACTACACCAAATTACATCATCATTTCCATTATAAAATCCACGGTTGAGATTTGCATAGAAAATTTTAACAAAATTTGGATAACAAACAAAATCATTTTGAGAAGCATTAACAAGACTAAGAACTTGATTATTTGCAAAAAGAGAATCAATTTCATAAGTAGAGAAATCTTGAAATAAAGCAAACTTCCCGGGTTGAACTTTTCCATAGTTAACATAGTTGATATATGCTTTTATAGCCTCTGGATCATTGTAGAGTTGCTCTTTTATCTTTTTGGAAATTCTCATTGTGGAAGGGTTGCTTGAAGAAGCCATTAGAGTAGAGCGTAGAGAGCTTGAAATTTTGAGATAAGAGTTTGAATTTGAAAATGAGCGTGAAAAGTTGTGATAAGAGATAGTGA
Source organism: Allium cepa (assembly GCA_030765085.1). Taxonomy (NCBI): domain Eukaryota; kingdom Viridiplantae; phylum Streptophyta; class Magnoliopsida; order Asparagales; family Amaryllidaceae; genus Allium; species Allium cepa. The sequence goes on from CM060935.1 coordinate 200,743,670, forward strand.
ATAAATAGATTCTCAAAGGACATGTTCTCTGGTCAAAAGGTGACTTTTCAGAGAATTGAATGAAGTGAAAAGATAGAGGGAAATTCAACGTTTGGAATTCAAATTTTGAATTTCAAATTTCTGTACACTTGTCGACAACATGGTGGGGACCTTGTCGACAGGTGTCTTTGAATTTCCATGATTATTTCTCTTAATTATTCAAATATATATATATATATATTGTTTATTATTTTTAATGTATATATATCTGAAATATTACTGGAATTATAGTATATTCCATAAAATATTATGATACTATAAAAAATAAAAATAATAATAAAATAATAGTAAAATAATAGTAAAAATAATAAAAATAAAAATTTTGAAATTCAAACAACGCACCAATTCAAAATCAATCAATCAAGCATCCAATTCTAAGCATGCAATTTCAATCAATGTATTGTAAACGTGTATCTTTTTCTGAGTCTGTTTCTCTGAATTCGTCGGAGTCATGAACTGCCATGAAACACATATTTGAAATATCTATCTTATGATCATCATCGCTTCAAGACGAATCTGAGTCATCTAGAGTAGCAGTAAATGCACATTTTTTTTTCTTTGTGAAATCGTTGTTTATAGGAAGATTTTGCCTATCTGGATACGGACAGTCTCTTTTGATATGGCCTGGTTCGTCACAGTTGAAATATTTGATATTGTTTGGCACTACATTTTGATTTCCAGAGTTCTTATAGTCGTTTCTTTTGAGATTATTCATCTTTCTGTATTTTAGGAATTTTTGAAAATTCTTCGTCATAAGGACTATCTCTTCATCATTATCGCTGTTTGAGTCTGATCTATCGGTCAATGATGCCGTTGATTTCTTTTCATATGTTTTACTTTCTCTTCTCTCAATCATTTGGACTTCAAATGACATTAGATTTCCAATTAATTCTTCTATCTTTAAGGTACTGATGTCATTAGCCTCTTCGATCGCAAGTGTCTTTTGATCCCATTCTGGAGTAAGAGAATTTAAGATTTTTCTGACTTGATCTTCTTTCAAAAATTCCTTTCTCAAAGATATTAGAGAGTGCAAAATGTTCTAAAATCTACTATACATATCTGAAATAGACTCATTAGAATTCATTTTAAATAATTGAAACTGATTTGTGAGCATGGAAATTTTGGTCTGTTTAATTTTGCTTGTTCCTTCGTGAGTAACTTGCAAAGTTTTCCAGATTTCATATGCAGACTTACAAACTGACACTCTATTAAATTCATTTATATCAAGTGAACAAAATAGAATATTTATCGCTTTAGAGTTATTTTATGCAACGGCCTTTTGCTCAGCAGTCCACTGTGCAAAATCACTTGTGGGTTCAGAATATTCAGTCTGTGTGAAATTCCAAGTGTCTAGTCCTATAGATTGTAAATATATTTTCATCCTACATGCCCAATATGCATAGTTACTGCCATTAAAAAATGGTGGTCTGACAGTAGACTAACCTTCTACAAATGAACTTGGGACAGGCATAATAGAACCAGTATTGGTAGTGGTAACAGTACCAGTGTTGGCAGCCATTTTGAACATTTTTCAAAATTCAGATTATGAAACTTTGAAAACCTTGCTCTAATACCAAATGTGAGAAATGAAGATTATGGATCTTAAGGCTAGAATTAACACTAGAGGGGGGGTTGAATAGTGTTTTAAGGAATTACTAAATCTTTTTGAGTTTATGTTAATTTGAACACTAATGTGTGCAATGTTCAGACACAAATATGATCGCAGAATTAAACATAGATGCAGAAATAAAGTAAAAGCAATGAAGGAAAGAACACACCAGATTTTATACTGGTTCGGAGTTACCCTACATCCAGTCCCGCACACAAGTACGGATTTCCTTTCAAAAGCAATTGTACAATTACACCCTCAATTTCAAGGCCACGAGGTACACTAATCCAGATTAGAACAATCCTCTGGGTAGAGATACTTGATTTTATAGGCAACAAGTTCACCCAATTGATTTCACAGGCGACAATCACACCTTTTCTCACTTGATTGATTTCACAGGCTACAATCACACCTTTTCTCATTTAGTTTATTACAAAGAAGCCTATAACTCTGAATAGCACTGAGATCTTGTTGAGATAGTGATAGAGAATAAATTGGATTTTAAGATGCCAGTGCTTTTTTAGGAGTTTTAACAAAATTCCTAACTAATTTACTTATTATTGAAATCTTGAACTCTTGATAATCTTGATACTCATGAGTCTTCAATCTTGATATTTTGAATCTCTATACTGTACAATCTTCATTCTTGGTACCTGCATGGTTAAATCCTGCATATACATATATATATCTAAACTATAATGTTAGTATTTATATTTTATAATCTTATTCTAAGGTTGTTGTCATCAAAACTATCTTCTCAGGGACTAACATTTCCATGTTATAAAATAAGTTTTATAAAGAGTTTTGTAAAGGAATTTATAAAATGTTTTTGGTTAAATGGATTTGAGTTTTTAAGCAAAGAAGATGTCATAAATAAGGAGATTTATAAAATGGATTTGCTTATTAAAGGAAGCTAATTTGATTAAGGTTATTTAATAAGTTGTTTAACAGGTAAGGTTTACAAAGAAGTTTATTAATGATTTTGGGGTATTTATAAAAGAAATTTTAGAAAATGATTTGGATATTCATAAAGGGAGTTTATAAAAAGGTTTGGATATTTATAAAAAAAAATTATAGAAAAAGTCTGGATATCTATAAAAGAAATTTACATAAATGATTTTGAATATTTATAAAAGGATTTTCATAAATGAATTTTAGAAGTTTGGAAAATATTTTGAAATGGATTTGGATTCCAAGAAAAAGGGATTTCGTGAATGAAATAGATTTGTTTAAAAAGGAAAAGAAATAAAAAGAATTTGAGATCTGAGTTTCTCTAAACTGACCTTTTAAAAATGGTGGTATGGAATATCCGTTCTTATGCAACGACCCGCAAATCCATACCCCTTTGAGTCGGCAATATTCTCCAACGGTTCAACTCAAAGTGGACGGAAATACGAACCATTAGGTTTAAAGAAGAAAGAGGTAGAAGAAGAAATAGAAAACATCAGAATCTCAAAAACACAGTGGAATCAATATATAATAGATAACAATAGATTTTTATACAAAAGAATCTGTTATTGTTTATACATTACATCATCAGAGTACAACACAAACCAAAAACACTATTCAGGACAGTTCTAATAACTTGTCCTCTCAAAGCTGAATATACAGCTTACACTGCACAGCGAAATATACATCAAGTACGTGTGATACGTCTCGTCATCCAACTCGTCTTCAGAGTACCATAACATCCTATCTTGTATCCTATAATACTCGGTCTGACCCGAGCATTATAATAAAATAACACCCGAGTCGGTCTGGAAAATCAGCGTGAGAAAACACACTTAATTGGATTATTAAAGCTTTCAAAATCCTTTAAAAATCAAAGGTATCTCGTAAGACTATGCCACAAATAAACATGTCGGGTTTTTACCTTACGATAACCAAAACATTTCTTATCAAATCCACTGATATTATAGTATTGTCTATATACAAATACTTATTCACTGCTCCATCTTCGACTCCAAGCACTTCTCTTCCTTACGAAAACATTCAAACCGGATCGAAGCGGTTTTCGAGAAATTAATCCCGATCCCGATCTCTTCGAAACGATCAATGCATTGGCCAATATTGATAGTCGGTTATTTAACTATCATGTAACATTTACAAACAACTATCAGGCCTAATAATTTTCCAAATTATTTATTTCAAAATATCTTCGCAAGATATTTTCCTACACTTCAACCCTTTGAAAATAGTTTCCAAATCACTTTTTCTCTTGCAGAATAAATTCCCACCCAATTGTTTTATTTCCACTGAAAATCACCGAGTCTTGATATTTAGATTTTAAATAATTCAAATCACTTTATCCAAAAATATATACTTTAAAACACTTAAAATAAAAACTACTTAAAACACTTTATTTAAAATACTAGTTATGAAATTTTATAATAATTTCTCATGTAAAACTTAAGCCAAAACTAATTTTAAAATAAAAATTATTCTATAAGGTACAAATATTAAATAATTATCTTTAAATCATAATATTAGTTAAACCTTTAAAATAATTTACTTATATAATTAACTTAATAAATATTTATTTTTAAAATTTTCAAAACAACTAAATAATAATTTCTTTCTAAACATTCTCTAAAACCACTTTAAAACCTCTAACTTATACTTGAAAACATACTTGGCTTTTTAGGAAAATACACTTTCCATTCCAAAATAGTCCATTTAATTAGTTAATAAATCCTTCTCGATTTATCCCAGTTTAATTTACGTCTCAAACCCATAAATTTCTTTCCTACGCCTTTAAAAATAGAACCATTATTTATTTTTAAAACAAATTACTCATTCCTTAATAAATTTCCACCGTGAATTTACACTTTCAAATATCCACTAATATCTTATTTCGCTTTATAAACCCAGTTTACAAATTCCATAGTCTCATCCTCCTTTTAAATCACAGTTTCAGACACCTAATCAATTTTCAAATCGATTTCCAAAATTTATTCCATTTTAAAATAAATTCCTTTACTTACTCAATTTTATTTCAAAACCCATTAATTTCAAATTTTACTCCTTTATTACGATTTAAAATCTTATTAAACTGAAAATAACAAATTTCATATTTTTTTCGGAATTCTTCTTTATCTCTCCTAACTATTTTAAACCTTGAATTTAAAAATAAATCCTTTATGTGTTTAAACATTATCACTTAAGTTTCAAAATTCATTTATTCCTATTTATTCAAAAATCTCCTTTTCCATACTCGGAATTGATTATTAGAATTTAAAAATCAACATTTATCTTTTCCAATTCATTCTTTAATTTATCCAAATTCTCTATAATTATTTTACTTAAAAATTCTCTCTTTAATTCCTTCAAAAATCCAATCTCTCATATTTTGATAACTCAATATACCTAATATATTCAATCAAACCACAGCATCCAATATTTCAAATCCCAATATAATCAATAATCTGTTATAGATAATCAATGAATCATATCATGGATTATGAAACAAATTCAATATTTTGAGGAATCCAGTTGGATCCCTCCAACCATTTTTCCCTGCATCCACAGATGTTAGCACGATATAAAAATACCAATCCCACTTCGAGGGGGATATCGTGGTATATAGGGTCATCCGCTATTATGCGGGGAGCATAGGGTCTCACCCGCTATATAATGTAGGAATATCTCGCTCCAATATATATACTACTATATATAACATCACATAGAAACCGATAATAAATCATCAATTCAAGCAATCAATCAATAATTTAAATTTAACTATTTAAATTTAAAGGGTAATCCAAATGAGTGAGATTATCTCACCTTTGATTTTGTTTGCAATCCACTTCAACCTCGACTTGGTTTCTTCACGATTTAAGACCTTGTATAAAATTTTAGGGTTTATTAACACTTGAACTAATCGAAAATAAATTATTATTTAACAATTTTATTTAATCAAATAATTTAATTTAAACTAAAAATTCCCTTTTTAAAATCTTTTAGAAATTAAAAAAATTAAGCAAGTTAATTGAACAAGTAAATCACCTTAATCCATTTTTTTATAAACTAGTGAGTTTGATATGTGCATGTATATTTATACTGTTATTCTACTTTTCCGTAACTATATATATGTACAAACGTCATAATAAATTTGTATTTATATTTTATTTTCTGTCAATCAACAAATAGTAGTTTCTTTACTGTAAAGGTTTTAATACATACATACATATATATATATATATATATATATTACTGAAAATCAACTCTTTTTAAAAAACGAAGAGCTAGAAGAAATCCATACCTAAAATCGAGCTCGGCCACCATTCAAAGCCTCGCGCATGCCGTTGTCGGCTAGCCTCACGAATGACTCCGCCCCAAAACCTAAGCGTCGCGTTAGCAACAAGGCTGCCGCGATGCTCGACCTTCGCCTTCAATCGCATGCAAACACAGCACGAAGATGTCGTCTTGACTACCGAACCCTCCCTTACGACATTCGCACTCGCGATCAAAACACGACTGATCGCCTCCATCATCCACTTGTTGCCGCTTGATTTGAACAATGATCGCCTGTCCTCACTATCGCCAATTACACTACCACAAAATGGTTATTTTTGCCTTTCGCTATCAAGCGGGAATCCGAATCCAAACAAACAAATCAAACAATAATCTTTTTACTTTGCAAGCACAGAACAGTGATTTATTCTGCTCGATAAATGTCTAAAATGATATATTATATTTAATTATAGTAGAACGGTGTTTTATTCTGTTAATAGACATCCAGATGATCCATTTAATTTAATTACAGCAGAACGGTATTTTATTCTACTAAATAGATATTCAAATAATCTATTTAACCTAATTATAGAAAAATAATGTTTTATTCTGCTAAATAGATATCACAAACAAAATATAATTAATTTAACTACATTAAACATAATTAAATTAAATCAATACAATATTACAATTAATTTATACTTCATTAAATTTATTAACTAGCATCCAGGTGTTCAACAACAATTTATAACGATCTAGAAATCATATAGTTTATTTAAAGGTGAGTTAACTCACCGAAATTCCAGTTGACCCTTTCATGTTCCGGTTCATGCTAAAATTGAACGGTTTTCGATTTTAGCTCGAAATTCCACTAGATTCAAACTCGACATATCCAACTCTAACGCATAGATACGAGTCCAACCCAAAAGACCGTGTTTAAATCCGACATCATATGAGCAAAAGATTAATTTTATAAGTTTTTTAATTAATCAATTAATTATATAAATTGATTAACATAATTACTCCACTCAGGCAAATATTTTTAACCACTCTCACCCAAGCAAGCAAGCCCATCACATCCCAAACCTACTTCCGTTCCTTCTCTAGAAGCAAATTCAAACTCCCACCCATACATACACGCACGATCCAATTCGCCTTCCCACCCAATGAAATCAAAATTCGACAACTCCAATGACCCCTCCGCCTCCCTCACTTCCTCTCTGCATCGCACCCTTCAATCAATACTTGCGCCTCTCGACTGGATCACGACCTAGGGGATCACGAATGTGACCTGCAAAAGTCTTGCGTCCCAATAGACGATCGCACCATGCAATAACCCTGGCACCAACTCCCCTTTCCAAGAGAAACATGCTTGCTACCAAAAACAGGCCCTAGCTCTGCCTGAATCTCGCCCAAAACAAAACCCTAGGTCAATTGAAAAAAACGATCATCTAAATCACAAAAGCGCGCCACAAACAGTGCATGGAATTAAAGCCCTCGAGCAGACTAACCCAACGGATAAACGATAAAAAATTTCATTGAGTAAATTTCTATATTTTAATTTTAAAGAATCGGCCATTATTATGTTTTCCAAAGATTGGAAAAAAAACAGATTGAGAGGGAAAGAAGAAAAGTGAACTCTTTTTTTGTAAGCATTGACTTATTTCATTTTTATAAACGAAATTGCTTACCTTGCTTCACATTCAAATAGCTGACATTAACAAAGAACACAATATTCTTAAGCCAATGTCTCATTACAAGATTTGACCAAACATTTGAATTTTCGATTTGACTTAAAAAGGTTTTGAAAAGAAATATTTACAGTACTCCACTACACAATATTCCGTTTGTGTACGAACCACGAACGGCAGAAATAAAAATATAATCATGCATCAAAATATGACACGACCATAAATCAATAATAAAATACCTCGAATGATAATTTAATTATTTTTCAAATTAAAATTTATAGAGAATTCAAAAAAATTAAATTAAAAATATGTCATTAAAAATCAAATCGTATTATTAGCAACTTGATTTTCTTATTATTTATCTGAGCTATTCATTATTGTAAATAAATTAACAATTTGAGTTCACCGTCATTGTTTATTAATTAAAAGGAGTTCAATTCTATTAAATCCATTTAATTAATATTTAATTCACAGTTCAAATATATAAATAACCACCATATTTGAATATAAGTTATTAAACTTTTTAAACCAATTATCTAAATAATGAAAATCAATTAAATATTCAAAATCACAACGATAATGTTTGCACAAAAAATGGGCAAACACCTCCAAGTCGTATGAATTAGTTGATTTTATGTTGTTTCTAACGATTTGGGTGATTTACGCAAATATATAAAATAGATGGACTAAACTGTAAAAGACACACAGATTTATAGTGGTTCGACCAGAACGTGCCTACGTCCGCTTTATATGTTATTCTCCTTTTTCTTTCAGATTACAAGTACAAGTACAAAGCTTTGTATACAAGTATATGAAAGTTGTTTGAAAGTTCCTTCCGTGCTTGAGCTCTCAAACTTGTCCCCCATTGTTGTACCCTGCCCCTCTATTTATAGAGTGTGGCTGGAGGCAGGGGTCCTGGATGTATATAGCTGCTGGTGGGCCTGGGCTGAAGCAATTTGGCCTGGCAGTGTTGGTTCGGCAAGGCTTGGTTCGGTGGAGAGAGGGATTGAACCGGTGGTAGGTGGTTCGGTGCTCGGTTGGTTTGGTGATGGTTGGAAGTAGAGTTTTGGACCGGTAGTGTTTGGAGAGTAGGGTGGTTCGGTGGACCGGATGGTTCGATGGTGAAGGCGTGGCTTGGTTCGGTAGGTTGATTCGGTGGTGGCTACTTCGAGTTGGTTCGGCATGCTACTTCTGGATGGTTGGCATGTTATTTCGAGTTGGTTCGCTTTGATTCGGTGGGTGGTAGGTACGTACCCAACATTTGCCCCCCCCCCCAAAGTAGGGCATATGTTAACATATGTCGTGCTTTGTTTTATTGGGATAGCCTCGTTCGGTTATAAGCGCCGAGCCATCTGGTCCGGTCATTGAGGTTTGTTTATAAATAGGGGTTACGTGCCTTCGTTATTCCTTACCAACAGAGCCGAACCTTTTGCCGAATCAAGCTCTCAGTTTCATCGAATCAAGCTCTCAGTTTCGCCGAATCAAAGAGCTAGCCGAACCAGGTGAGATTCTTTCCCGCCGAATGACTTTATGTTCTTGTATTACCGGATGGACTTGGGGACTTCATGTATCGAATGAACATGAAAGCTTTGATTTACCGAATGTGTTCGTTGCCCCCAAGTACCGAATGAACTTGTAGTTTGATTTACCTAATGAACCTTGTGGGTTTGAACTGCCGAATGAGTGTGGGAAGTGTGAGGCCGAATGGTCTTTGGTCCTGAGTTTTTATGTTTCGAATTGCGAATGAGACTCTAGGTTGCATGTACCTGTTTGTTTGTATTTCCATACTCCTTGTTCTAACAATATGTTTTTCCGGTGTTATAGATAAATGTCTAGCAAAGTGGAAACTCGATCAGAAAAGAGAAAATCTACGGATAGACGAGAGTCCCCCGTTGTGCCCCCATCCCTGCCAGGACCGGAACGTCGTGGACCCACCCCGAGGTCGCTAGTAGATGGGTATGGTCCCCAAGAGCTTCTGAACTCTCCTCCTGATTGCTTTCCGAGCTCTCTCAGAGAGGGACAACTTGATGTCATCGCTCGCTCCTTCGGGATTGACAGGGCGAGCATGTTGCTGCCGGGAGATGGTGTGATGCTGTATGATCCTCCTGAAGGATATTTCGCCTATAGCCGATACCATTGCATGTGTGGAGCCATTCCCCCGATCAATGTCTGGGTAGTCAGCTTCCTTACTTACTTGAAGGTGGCTCCGTTCCAGCTTCAGCCCAACTCCTATGCCATCTTAGTGTGTCTATTCGTTATCTTCCAGAGGAGGTATGGGCGCCCCCTTCTAATCGGGAAATCCGATATTTGTATAATTTGAGGGGCTACAAGAAGGGGTCTCCGTACATTAGTTTAGAGTCGGCCGTGTCCTTCAAGCCGGTCTTGGACTTATACTCGAAATTCACCATGTTTAAGAAGGAATGGTTCTTCGTTAAGGACGACTCCGTTTCTTTTCGCCTTTTCACTTCTGGCTGTAAGTTGAATTCCATTTGTAACTTCTTTTCCCAACTGCAATGCTTCTTCTTATATGCTTTTATTTCTTGCTAGCGACAGGTGGCTTTGCGGTTGTGGAGAATGATCGCCTGGTACAGATGGCTGCGGAGATAGAGGCTATCTCTGGAAGGGATAGGTCGGCTTCTTACCTGATCAGGAATGCCACTCTCCTAGAGAACAACCTGATTCTGCCACGTCAATCTGTGGTTAAGCAGAGCGATACAGCCGAGGAGAGGGCTGCTAAAGCTAAAGATGGGGCCACTGCGAAGAGTAGCAAGAGGAGACCTTTCTCGGTACATCCAGTCATCGGGGGGAAGAAGCTTAAGAAGTCCGACGGACCCTCCCCTAGAACATGCCCGAATATTCCGGAGGAGGAAGGTGGAGAGGAGGAAAGAGGCGAGGAGGAGAGCGGAGGAGATGGAGAAGGTGAAGGACAGGGTGGTAGTGGTGCCGGGGCTTTGTCTTCTGAGCAGGCGGGGGAGATCCAAGAGTGGACGGATGATGCCTTCCGCCAGGCTTTTGAGGGGTTGGAGGAAGGATCAGCCTCACTGGAGAAGGTGAAGAAGGCTGACAAGGCTGGGACTGGTGCCGATTCATCTTCTAAGGGTCCTCCAGCTAGGGTAACTCAAGGTGAATTCTTGATTTCTGCAGACTCCCTTTATGATAAGGACTTAGGAATATTTTACGGCCAGCTCCCGTCTTGGAATGAAATTCAGGACTTATTGCAGTATCCCTCTCCCCCTCAGGGTTTGTAAAATAAGCGCGTTTTCCTACTTAACATATTTCTTGGATCATAGTTTCATGCATGCTTGTAACACCTGGTTTTTATTCCAGGAACAGGTAAGGTAGCCAAGACATCAGATATTCGGCACCGCCTTGAACAGTACAAGCTACTCAAAGCTTCTGCCAAACCAAAGCCGTCAGCTAGCCGTCCTGGAGATGCGGTTAGATATCGCCCTCTTCTCGGAGTTATTGAAGAAGATATGCAAAAGAGAAAGAGGGGCCGATCTTCGTTTGAACCTTCACCTGGCCCTCAGCCTCTAGTCCAGCCTATCCATGATATTACTGAGGAGGATACTGAGCTTATGCCTTCCCCACGTCCGTCCGAAAATCCAACCGTCACTCCGATAGATCATCCTGGTTTGGTTCGCAACCCATTTGTCGGCCACCCGGATCTGGACCCAAGTTTTCAGGACATCTCTTTTGACGAGGCCACGGGTGAGCATCTTCTTCCCCGCAATCCCATGGTACGGGTGCTTGATGAGGCTAAGTCCTTAGACCTCAATTTGCTTACTACTCGAATTATGACCATGGGGAATGAGGCCAAGGCAAACATCGATCGGGTGGCTGAAGAGACCAAGAGGCTAATGGAGCATCACGCTCGACTGGCCAAGGCTAGGGAGGAAATCGGAAGTGCTAATATTCGGTTGCGGCTAAAGGTTGCTGATCAGGCCAAACAGCTTGCCGATCAAGCCATTCAGATTTCTCAGCATGAGGAAGCCTCCAGGCGGATGAAGAAGACGATGGAAGAGGCTAGTAAGGCAGAACTACGAAAGATGGAGGCTGCCTGCAAGGAACGGATTGACATGGCCATCGCAACGGTGGACGAGGTTCGGAGAGCGGATCTTGAGCAGGTAGAAGAGTTATCTGGGAGGCTTGAGGCCGCAGAGCTTGCTCAGGCCAAGCTGAAGGAGGAGATGGAAGTGATGCGGAAGTCCCTTCAGGCTGACTGCTCGAGATACCGATTGGAGAGAGATGCTGCTGTCGCACGACTGTCGGCTTCTGAGGCCCGGATGAAAGAGTTTGAGGAGAACGAGGGGATGATGGACAAGATGCTCCAGGACATGTATTTCCGTACTTGGAGCAGGGCAACTTGTCCTGGATGGACGATTATCCCCGGGTTATGGCTAGGATATATCTCCGGGCTTTGGAAGAAGCAAAGGCCGATGCGGATAAGGAAGGTGATGCGGCTTTCAGGATAGATGTGGTTACGTCCCAATTCACTAAGAAAGAGAAGGTGGCGGTTAAGGAGGGCATGCGGCTGCTTGCTGCGGATGAGGTAGGCGTGCAGCTAGATGATGATGATCAGGGAGCAGACGATGGTAAGTCTTTCCTTTTAACATTTTCATGACTTGATTGCTTATCTTTCACGATTATTGATGGATTCTCTTTTGAATTGGGCAGGCGGGACCACTGGAATACATGTGGGGAGTTCTGACCCTGTAGTTAAGTAGATCCGGAGGGCTAGCGGGATGGAGGCGAAGCTCCGATTCCTTGACTTGACTTGTACATATTTTGGTTGCCGTCTATGTTAGTCCGAAACATTAATGTAACTTGTAATTTTATTATTTGTAAAGAATGACTTTCTGTAATTATATAACATAAGCTGATTCTGTTATGTTCGAATGTGGTTGTTATTTTGATATGTTGCATAAGAAATATATCTGCGTGTTTATGCATGTGACTTAATCGCATTTGATGCTAAGTTTCTGCTCAAAATATTGTTTCATGTCTTGTAATGCCAATATGATGTGTGAATAAATTAAAGCTACATATTTGTATACAAGAGAAGATAGTACCGCCCTTCGTGTTTTAGTTGTAGAGGGTTGCTTTGAATGTCTTGCGTGACTGAGTATGGAATGTAGCTGAGTGTTCCGTCATCCGGATGGGAGTTCATATTTCCACAAGCGAGAGTTCCCCTATTTTGTGACCTGTACTTTAAGGATTGTTATATAGGATAGGAGAAAAGTTTTTGAATGAAATGGAAATATGAGAAACAGTAAAACTTCCAATCACGGAAGGCCGTCGACATGCTTAAGTTCGTGGCAAATGGGTTTTGTAGTCACTTTCCCTAGCTGTGGATCTTGGAGACATTTGTCACCCATCTTACGCCTCCGCGGGGAGTTTATCTTTTTTACCACAGCCGCACTTAAGACATATCGGAGCCGAGATCGCGCACAGTAACTACCCGAGCCATTATGGCACGTAATCATGGGTATTATTCGATTTACTGTGGCCGGCTAGCGTGGGTGCCGATCGTCAACCGTGAACTACCCCTGGCTGGCCACACCTTATGTTGGGGCTTAAAGTAGGTTCACAATTGCCGGCGATCCGAACGCTGTAATGAGCTGCCATCGGCTATAGTCGGCCTTCTTGATGGCTTATAATCGGCTCATTGCAGTTGGCTTTGAGGGTAGTCGCGAGCAATGAGTTAACCCGCAGCAGAGGGATGCTGGAGAAAAAGTGTCTCATTGGCGAGTGCATAGAATCGCATAGTACCTGTTGGGTCTTGTCCAGGTGAGGTTGCGTCGTGAAGTTCCAGTATGGAAATGTCGTTATACATGATTTTGTTCAACAAAAAAGGATAAAGCTTAACAAGCAGCCAAGATATAAAGGAACAGGTTAAAAAGAGACAAGATTTTTAAAGTGGTTCGGCATGAAAATGCCTACGTCCACTGATTCTCTTTGTTAATTCACTTCATATGGGCAGTACAAGTTAAGAAAAGTATCGACGGAGGTGTCGGATGTTCCATGCTCTCTAGAACACCTCTCCATCCACTGTTGACAAAATATAGGCTCCGTTGCGGAGATCTTTATGAATTACATAGGGTCTGTCCCAGATTGGATCTAGCGCTCCGGGGCGCGGGAAGATCCGCTTGAGGACAAGATCTCCTTCTTGTAAGCTGCGGTGCTTGACTTTGGAGTTGTATTGTGCTGCAACTTTTTGCTTATGAGCTGCTGCTTTGAGTGCTGCATCGTTTCTTCTCTCTTCAATTAGATCCAAAGACATGTGGAGGAGTTCTTCGTTCTCTTCTGGGTTGTAGTGGATCCTGCGGTGGGAAGGCACTACAGTTTCAACTGGGAGCATGGCCTCCAATCCGTATGCCAAAGAGAAAGGAGTATGCCCTGTTGATGTTCTATAAGATGTGCGGTAGGCCCAAAGTGCCGTAGGAAGTTCATCCACCCAAGCGCCTTTTGACTTTTCAAGTTTCTTCTTGATTAGGGTTTTGAGGATTTTGTTGACAGCTTCGACTTGTCCGTTTGCCTGGGGGTAAGCCACAAATGAGAAGCTTTTGTGAATTCCGTGCTCTTGGCACCAGTCGGCGAATTCCTCGCTGTCAAATTGAAGTCCATTGTCCGATATGATTTTGAGTGGAACCCCGTACCTGCATAAAACATTTTTGATCAAGAAGTTAATAACTTTTGCCGAAGATATTTTATTTAGAGGCTCCGCTTCCACCCATTTGGTGAAATAGTCAACTGCTACTACGGCATATTTGGCTCCGCCTCGGCCCACTGGCAGTTCGCCAATCAAGTCAATTCCCCATATTGCAAAGGGCCAAGGGCTGGTCATTTGAGTAATCTCATTTGTTGGTAGTTGAGGAATTTTAGCAAATTTCTGACATCTGTCACATCTTTTGACGAAGTCTAGGGCGTCTTTGTTTAAGGTGGGCCAGTAGTATCCATATCGAAGTATCTTCTTTGCCAGAGTCTGCCCACCAGTGTGATCTCCGCAACTTCCTCGATGTATGTTGGATAAGATTTCCTTGGCTTCCCTTCCAGCGACACACCTTAATAAGGGATAAGAGAAGCCATGTCGATAGAGGATGCCTTCTTGTATCGTGTAGCGGGAAGCTTTCCTCAAGATTTTCTTGACTTCGTTACGCCCGTCGGGCAGTGTGCCACTTTGTAAGTACTTCTGGATGGGAGTCATCCAAGTTTCCTCTTCAGTTGCAGCTATCATATTCATTGGCTCGTAACTCGGGGCCAGTTGCTTTGAGATGGTTATCGTTCAGGAAGCAGTGTCGTCCTTCATGCTAGCTTGCTTTGCCAGTTCGTCGGCCTCCTGATTTTCTTCCCGAGGAATGTGTTTGATTAGATAGTGATCCAATTGATTGAGCAGCAGCTTGGTCTTCTTTAGATATGCTGTGAGTCGTTCTCCTCGAGCCTGGAATTCCCCCAGTATTTGATTTACAATAAGTTGAGAATCACTATGGAGACATAAAGAACCGACCCCAATCTCCAAGGCAAGTTCTAATCCGGCTATCACTGCTTCGTATTCTGCGTCATTGTTGGTGGCAGCGAATTCCAACCTTAGGGCGTAGTGCAGCTTCCTTCCCCTGGGGGTGATTATCACAACACCTGCCCCCGAGCCTTGTTCATTTGATGCTCCATCTACGAAGAGATTCCACTTGATATCTTCTGCTATTTCCGATTGCTTCTTACTTTCATTAGTAGTGAATTCGGCAATGAAATCAGCTATGGCTTGCACCTTGATAGCGGTGCGAGGATGGTAGGTGATATCATATTGACTCAGTTCAATGCAACATTTAAGTAGTCGCCCAGAAGTGTCGGGGCGATGGAGTACTTGCCTTAGCGGTTGATCGGTTAAAACTCTGATGGAATGAGATTGGAAATAGTGTCGCAGTTTCCGTGACGTGATTAGCAAACAGTATGCTAGCTTTTCAAGTTTAGGGTATCTGGCTTCTGCCTTTGTAAATATCTTGCTTACAAAGTATACGGGTCGCTGTGCGTGGTTGTCTTCTCTCACCAAAGCGGCGCTTAAAGCATGGGACGATACAGCAAGGTATAGGTATAGTTCTTCGCCTTCATTTGGAGTTGAGAGTACCGGTAGGCTCCGGAGGTGCTCGATTAAGTTAAAGAAGACTGTCGAACATTCGTCAGTCCATTTGAACTTTCCTTTGTCTTTCTTTAAAGCTTCAAAGAAAGGGATGCATTTTGTCGGTTGCTTTAGAGATGAACCTGCTTAGGGCGGCCACTTTTCCGTTTAGGCTTTGCATCTCTCTTCGAGTGGATGGTATCTTGATATCTTGCAAAGCTCGAACCTGTTTGGGGTTTGCTTCAATCCCCTTGGCATGGACGATGAATCCCAAGAACTTTCCCGACGATATATATATTTATATATTTGTTTCTACCTATTATTGGGCTACCTGTTCGGGTTTTCCAATGAATTATAAAGGTAGACTTGGTAGTGGTGTGTGTAACACAACTACCAATGGTTGAAGTTTATATGTTTGAGGTTGGAAGTGTAATTGTCGAGACTGTAGACCTAATACCGTCTCGCGTAAACTTTGGATGGTGTAAGGATTTAATCGATCTCTGAAGGAAACCTGTTAAGGTTCGGAGTTCATCTTTGAGGTGTAGTTTGGATGAGCTAAAATTTGGATCTGTCAGTTGGGCAGAAGCAAGTCATGATATTTTGATACATCAAGGTATAGTAGCTGTGTGATGAGACACAGTGACTATAGACGTCTCCGAAGATGTTTCTTTGAGACAAGTTAATGAAGTGTATCTGTTCGATGTTGTCGCTGTGTTCAGTTGGGTGTTCCTGTTTGCTTTGGAGTTCGAGTTTCTCGAAGAGCTTTGGATTAGGAGGTCATCTGGCTTAGCAGTTTTTCTTGGGTAACTTCAGAAGCAGCAGAGTAGTTCCATCTTTTTCGATAGGTTGGCCACATAAGCATAAGCTGTTCTGTTTGGTAAAGAGAAAGCAGTATCTTTGAAAGTAGGCTGGATTGATCGCAAAAGTGACTTGCGATAGTTTGAGTGTTCTCTTGTGTTTCAGAGACATTTTCTGGATGTCTTCAAGGAGTCAAAGGTTTTGCTAACATTTGGAGATTGTAATTGGTATCGACTGGATTCCAGAAGTGATACCGATGGATCAGCTTAGTAATAGGATGGTTTTTGAGTTTGGGAAGTAGTTCAGAATTTTGGAGAAACTGCGGAGTTTTCTTTTGTATGTGAACTTTATTTGAAATGTGTGGACCAGTCTGTGCTTGAGTTCATCTTCAGCATTTTCATCTGTTCGATCAGAGTTGCGCAGCGGAAGCATGGTGGCAGCTGTTTAGTTTGGAAGCAATTGGATATTGAAATGTTTGGATTGGAGAGTTCTACAGGAAATTTTTCAGGATCTGAGGCCAGTTTGGAGTGCATCTATTTTTATCTCTTCCGGATGAGAGAAGTGAGTTCTGTTTTCTGATTTGGAATAGAGTTTGTGTTCTGAGTTTCGTTGAGCTTGGAAAGATCATTTTGTTGGATTGTCTTCGGTTCAGCAAGAGTAAGCTGATCAGAAGAGATGTAGGCAGCACAGGATCGTCTGTAGAGTTTTGTGGATAAGAGGGGGAGATTTGATTTTGAATAAGTGTTTGGTTTTCAGAATTGAATTGTCAGTTTGGATAACTGAGATTCGTTGTGTTTCACGTATCTCTGAGGGAGTACGTGTAAGATTTATATCTGGTTATTGAATCAACAGTTCAGGGAGTTTTGGTTGTTGAGTCAGACTTGTCTATAGTCTGGTATCCTATCTTGTTTGTAGATCTAGATAGGTGGAAGCTTTGTAGCTTTGTAGTATTGTTTGTTTGGATTCTATAGAGCGAGTATTCCAGTATTATACCTGGGAAACTCTAGATAGATCTATCCTGATTTTGTCTGGATAATTAGATTTGGTTGTTTGGATGAATTGGTTGCTTTGTTTGATAGCATACAATTGATATATGCCGGTGTTTTTAAAATAAAATTAATTTTAATTTGATTATTAAATTACCTTTGTTTTAAATTTCGGGGACGAAATTCTTTTAAGGGGGGAGGAATGTGACATCCCGGAAATTTGGGGCAATATCAATTTAATAATCTGCATTAAAATTAATTTGATTTGATAATAATTGTTAATAATATTAAATTGATTTAATAATCTCATTAAAATAAATATTTAACTAATAATTTATGTTTTCAAAGCTAATTTAATTTGTTCTCTATTTATAATGTATATATATATTTGTATATATATATTGTAAATAGTAAGCTTTGTTTTAAATTTAACAAGTAAAACATATTTTCTTATTTTAATCTTTTTGGAAAATTATAATTTGGAAATTTGATACTAAATAACAATTTGGCTTTAAAATATACTCAAGATAAAGTTAGGATTTGTTTAAACAATTTTAACTTAATTTTGAATTTAACAAAGGTTGTTTTGTTCTTGTTTTAAATATAGATTGATAAAGTAAGTAATTTATTTATATAGTGATAATTTCTTTTATAAATTATTTTAATTTAATAATATGTTATATTTAACAATATTAATAATGTAATGTTACAAATGGTTTTTAAATAGAAATTGTTACATATGTTTTGGAAGAAGCTATGATTTGTAAATTAAAAATAAAATAAAATAAATCTTATAAATATTAACATAAGTATGAAATAAACAATAAGTAAATAAAGTAATAAAACAAATAAGTAAAACAAAATAAATAAAAGAATAAAGTATAAATATTAGCATATAGGCACTGCAAAATACAATATGCAGGCAAGAATAAAAAGAAAACAATGCAAATTTGTAACCTGTAAAGTAAAATGTGCAGGCTAGTAAGAATGCTAAGGTAAGTCTAAAACAGATGCAAAGTAAGATAAATGTCTATGTATCTAAGGAAGAATAAGCAAAGCAAAATAAATATGTTTGTTGCCAGGAAAGTTAAAGAATGAAGATAGCCTGTAGGGTAGAATACAAAGCAAAGAAAATCTCTGATCAAAATCTTTGTTCCTGCATTTGTTTAACCCAGTTATCCCCTACCCCTGTAAACCCTCTTCTTTTTATATATATACAATCTGCTCGTTTCATTTGTTTATCATAGTAAGCTTTTTCTTTTTTTCATTTTTCAACTGAAACAACTCTATCAATAACAAGAAGATTGGAAGCAAAGTTATTCCCAGTTTTTAAAGTGCAGTGTTTCAAACAAAGGTGCTTTGTTCCTTTTCTTCAATCTTTGGTGAGTAACTTCATTTTGAAAATTTTAAGTGGTAATCTGGTTGCATAAAATCTTTGGGATTTCTATGTTTGAATGCATGTATATATTGGTGCTTCTCTCTGCATTTATACAGGAATGCATGATATGTATGTTGCAAGTTTTTCTCTGGAATTCAGTTGTATTGCTTTGTGTTCAATATGAATACTGTAGTGAGTATCTCTGTTCTATCTGACTTTAGTTCCAGATTTTAAATCCACATCAAAATTTTCATTTTGAATTTAATTCGAGCTTTAACAAGACATAAGCTTGAACATAAATTGTTTGGGTTAGCAGTGACTTGAGTTTAAAAACTGTTTAAGGGTAATAACAGTTTGGAAAAAAATATAAACAACAGTAGAAACTAAAATAAGTTAAAACTCAATTAATATAATTCATGGATTCAGATATATGAATCGAATTCTAGGACTAAAACTCGATTTTTGAAAACAAAATCACTATTTTTAGTAAAGAGGTTCAAGTGAGGTTTTGGGTTCATCAATATTTGAGTTATTGCCGATTTCTGGTGATCAAGGGGACCGGAGTGCTCGGGGTTCTCTGAGGTGATGGACGAGTGACTGGAGAGGCTGGGAAAAATGGTGTATGGCGCTGCAGTTCGTCGTGTTGGCAGCGGCGTAGGATGTTCAGTGGGTAACCCTAAGTCTCAGGGTGGTCGAACTTTTGACCACCACGACTTCCACTGTGCATCGAGTTGCACGCGGTTTGGGAAGGTGGTAGCATGGTCGAAGGCGAGTTCATGGTTGGAGTTTCGTGAGTTCAGGTGGCCGAGGTGGGGAGAACGACACGTTGACAGTTTTGGGTGATGGTCCTGTGCGTATTTTCCAGGTTTGAAGCTTCGAACTCGTTTTTGTTTCGAGTTGTGGTGATGGTTTCTGGTGATTGTGATGCCATGTGGTGATGGTTGCCGATGGTTAGCAGTTGTCGTGGGTGGCCGTAGATGGCCCGAGCCTCGGTGCACGTGCATCGTGCCATTGCAATGCAGTTGAGTTTTTGATGTGTGCAGAGGTATAACCTGATAGCAAGTTTAATTGTTTTATCTTGTTCCAGTTCTATAACCTGATTGCAAATGCAATGAAATTACCTTGTTCAAGTTTCTATAACCTGATAGCAAATGCAAATGAACTATCTTGTTCCAGTTTGTGTAAACCTGAAAGCATAGTTGTTTGAGATTTTTTAACAAGCTCAAATGAACTTTAAATTTGTAAACTAGTTTTAAACAAAGTTTAAATCCAGTTTGAAGTTTGAATTCAAGTTTATTTTTGAATTCAAATTTGAAATGAGGTAAAGTTTAAAATGTTTAAAGGTGTGTTTCGTGTTTAAAAAAACATGACAGGTTTTCAGATTTTAAAGATTGAAAACAGAATTTAAACTGTGATTTAAATTCAAAAATTTAAAGTATAGATTCAAATGAACTTTTGAATCTTAAGGTTTTATAATGGATTTGGATTAGAAAAATCAAGTTTTTAATTCAAGTTATTAAAAGAAAGTTTCCATCAAAGTTTTAAGTCAAAGATAAATTGATGGACTCAAGTTTACCTTGAATTCAAATCTGAAAATTTAAATCAGTTTTTAAATATGAATGTTTTAAAAAAAAAAATAAGTTAAATAAATTGTTTAACTTGAATTTGCAAGTTAAAAATACAATGTAATTTAAAAGCTAATTTTTAACTAAAAGTTAAATAGTTTAATTTAAGGGCTTTCCTTGTATAAGTTCATATGTAAGTAATAAATGTTAATTGCATTTATTTAAAAGATTATAAATTGAATTCAAATGTGGTAAATGTTTAAACAATAACCATTTTTGAATCTTAAATTCAAAATGGAATTTGAATTTGAACTTAAAATGTAATAATACACTTTAATATTAATGAAGTCATTAACAAAGAGGTGAATTATCTTAGCAATAATTAAAGTATTTAAATGATTAAATGAATAAGTTAATTAAGGAATAACTTATGTATTTAATTTATAAATTAATAGTTTAGATTAATTTATAATTAGGGATAAATTAAGAAGTGAATTAAGAAATGTTATTAGTAAATGAAGAAAATTAACTAAGGATTATAATTTAATTAATTAATGTGATTAATTTTATTAATTAATTAGATTAATTAATTTAGATAAATCTATTGTAAATTGTTAAGAGTAATTACTTAATAAAAGTAATTAAGAAATTAATTACTTATTGTAATTAATTTTGATGATATGATTGAATTAAGTTAATTAATTTATTTTAATTAATTTAAGCAAATCATTTGATGGTTTGAGATATGAAATTACTTGATGTAATTAATGGAGCAGGATTACTTAGGGAAGTAATTAGATGATAATTACTGAATGTAATTAATACAATATGATTTGTAAGTAAAGTAATTTGGGTAATTACTTTTGAAATTAATCAGGGGATTAATTATTGAGATAATTAATTATGGGATAATTAATTTATTAAATAAGTAATTAAGGGTAGTTAATTACTGGATTGTTATTAATCAAAGGTGATTAATAATTGTTTTTAATTAAAGATTAATTACTTAATGTAATTAATCTGAATAAAGTTATTAATTTTAAATAGAATTAGAAATCATTAATTAATGTAATTAATGATGGAATTTAGAAATGGGTAAATTAAGTAATAATAATAGTGAAGTGATTAATTATTGTAATTAATTAAGGATAAATGTAAGTAATTATATTTAATGAATAAATGAAGGAATTAAATGTTAATTACTATGAATAATTTAGGATAATTAACTGTAAAATTAATTAAAGACTAATTACATAATGTAATTAGAGAATGATTAATCAATGGTGATTAATCAAGATAAATTCTTAGTGGATGATTAATTAATTAGATTTATAATTAATTAATGATTGTATAAGCAGGATTTATAGATGAAGTAATTAATTTAATTTACTTTAAGTTAATTAGAGATAGAAGTAATTAATTTAATTCATTTTAAATTAATTATAAATGGTATGATTATAAATCATTGCTTATGGATGAATGATATTGATATTCATTGAATGGTTGTGAACTTATATATGAGATGAGTAATATCTATATGATATGGATGCTTAGTTAAAGTATGATAATATGGATTATCTGTTTATTATCTGTTTGGATGATAATATGAATTATCTGTTTATGATAATGATGTGATCATCTATTGTGATATTGTGAATTATCTATCTGTGTGTATATAGATAATTGAATTGAATTGTTTTAAAACTTTAAAACAACTTGGCCTTAAAAGACACGCTTTGGATTTCGATGAGACCGGGATCGGGTTTCCGCATAGGAACATCCGAAAACCACATCGATTCCAAATTAGCGATAGGTCGTGAATCTGAAGTGAAGATGAAGATTCAGAATGCAAGGGTTATCGTCGTTAACTCTGAGGGTGATTCCAAAATGAGTGTAACGAGATAATGCCTTCGGTTTCGTTCGAACCCGGAACGAACTTGTATGGATTGAATGCTTTCAACACATCGTCAGGCGGGCGATGAGCATTCTGAGAAAATATGTTCTTTAAAGGTAATCGCAGCCTCAAGCCTCATCAACCGGGAATGGCTAAAACAGGGGAGGTGCAGCAAGGTTAGGTGGGTCATGCCCAAGCAGGACAAGGATATTCCCCTGTCTAGATGTCCCTTTTTATTCGGCTGTGTGGGCAGTTGGTTGCAAACAACTGCGGGGTTTATCTTGTTCGGGACTGTTCAGTAAGGAATGGTTCCGGCCTTGTGTTGCAGGGGATGAAGGGAGTAATCCTCGGTACGGTGATCTAGGCCCCGTACTGTGACGGGCGGTACCCCAGTAGCCCTGCCATTGTATGGAATCCAAAATCCAATAAGTGCCGTACGAATTAGTTGTGCCCAACTATGTTGGAATGTGAGATGTAAGCATTTCAACTATTTCTGTAGTTTACTTGAAAACCCCAGACACTATTATAATATCACTGAATTTCCTATCAAATGTTTTGGCTAGCGTAAGGTAAAAACTTTTCCATGTTTATGTGTGGGAAGTCTTACGTGATACCTTTTGTTTTCAAAAGATTTTCAAAGTTAAGCAACTTTAACCTGTTACTCATACCAGACCCATGTCTGACCCGAAGTTTATTTTTGTTTTTCATAAACTCTCGGGTACCCAAATTTTACGGGTAGCCAAGGGATTCAGGTTAGCTTTGACGAATTCTGGAGGAGCAATGGAGCAGGAGGCTTCAGCGTTGTAGATACATATATATAGTTCCGCTGTGTTGGTATCTCTGTATTGAGTTGAGTCGTATAACTAGACAGGTGTTTATAACTGTCTAGTATGTGATGTATTGTCTGTATAACTCTGATTGATGTTGTATATTATGTAAATACTTATGTGATTAATATAATTTATTTGTTCCGCTGTGAGATTCTGATGTTGTTGTTCTTTCTTCTCTATCTTTTCTATTTTCTCATCCCTTTCTTTCTTAAAGACGAAACGTCTTCCTGGGCGAAGGAGGGCGGGTCGTTACAGTTGGTATCAGAGCGCTAGGTTGAGTGAATACCTAGGCTCTTAAGTGTTTTCTTCTTGAGAGAGCGTATTTGTAATTTTGATATATATATATATATATATATATATATTTATATATTTGTTTCTACCTATTATTGGGCTACCTGTTCGGGTTTTCCAATGAATTATAAAGGTAGACTTGGTAGTGGTGTGTGTAACACAACTACCAATGGTTGAAGTTTATATGTTTGAGGTTGGAAGTGTAATTGTCGAGACTGTAGACCTAATACCGTCTCGCGTAAACTTTGGATGGTGTAAGGATTTAATCGATCTCTGAAGGAAACCTGTTAAGGTTCGGAGTTCATCTTTGAGGTGTAGTTTGGATGAGCTAAAATTTGGATCTGTCAGTTGGGCAGAAGCAAGTCATGATATTTTGATACATCAAGGTATAGTAGCTGTGTGATGAGACACAGTGACTATAGACGTCTCCGAAGATGTTTCTTTGAGACAAGTTAATGAAGTGTATCTGTTCGATGTTGTCGCTGTGTTCAGTTGGGTGTTCCTGTTTGCTTTGGAGTTCGAGTTTCTCGAAGAGCTTTGGATTAGGAGGTCATCTGGCTTAGCAGTTTTTCTTGGGTAACTTCAGAAGCAGCAGAGTAGTTCCATCTTTTTCGATAGGTTGGCCACATAAGCATAAGCTGTTCTGTTTGGTAAAGAGAAAGCAGTATCTTTGAAAGTAGGCTGGATTGATCGCAAAAGTGACTTGCGATAGTTTGAGTGTTCTCTTGTGTTTCAGAGACATTTTCTGGATGTCTTTAAGGAGTCAAAGGTTTTGCTAACATTTGGAGATTGTAATTGGTATCGACTGGATTCCAGAAGTGATACCGATGGATCAGCTTAGTAATAGGATGGTTTTTGAGTTTGGGAAGTAGTTCAGAATTTTGGAGAAACTGCGGAGTTTTCTTTTGTATGTGAACTTTATTTGAAATGTGTGGACCGGTCTGTGCTTGAGTTCATCTTCAGCATTTTCATCTGTTCGATCAGAGTTGCGCAGCGGAAGCATGGTGGCAGCTGTTTAGTTTGGAAGCAATTGGATATTGAAATGTTTGGATTGGAGAGTTCTACAGGAAATTTTTCAGGATCTGAGGCCAGTTTGGAGTGCATCTATTTTTATCTCTTCCGGATGAGAGAAGTGAGTTCTGTTTTCTGATTTGGAATAGAGTTTGTGTTCTGAGTTTCGTTGAGCTTGGAAAGATCATTTTGTTGGATTGTCTTCGGTTCAGCAAGAGTAAGCTGATCAGAAGAGATGTAGGCAGCACAAGATCGTCTGTAGAGTTTTGTGGATAAGAGGGGGAGATTTGATTTTGAATAAGTGTTTGGTTTTCAGAATTGAATTGTCAGTTTGGATAACTGAGATTCGTTGTGTTTCACGTATCTCTGAGGGAGTACGTGTAAGATTTATATCTGGTTATTGAATCAACAGTTCAGGGAGTTTTGGTTGTTGAGTCAGACTTGTCTATAGTCTGGTATCCTATCTTGTTTGTAGATCTAGATAGGTGGAAGCTTTGTAGCTTTGTAGTATTGTTTGTTTGGATTCTATAGAGCGAGTATTCCAGTATTATACCTGGGAAACTCTAGATAGATCTATCCTGATTTTGTCTGGATAATTAGATTTGGTTGTTTGGATGAATTGGTTGCTTTGTTTGATAGCATACAATTGATATATGCCGGTGTTTTTAAAATAAAATTAATTTTAATTCGATTATTAAATTACCTTTGTTTTAAATTTCGGGGACGAAATTCTTTTAAGGGGGGAGGAATGTGACATCCCGGAAATTTGGGGCAATATCAATTTAATAATCTGCATTAAAATTAATTTGATTTGATAATAATTGTTAATAATATTAAATTGATTTAATAATCTCATTTAAAATAAATATTTAACTAATAATTTATGTTTTCAAAGCTAATTTAATTTGTTCTCTATTTATAATGTATATATATATTTGTATATATATATTGTAAATAGTAAGCTTTGTTTTAAATTTAACAAGTAAAACATATTTTCTTATTTTAATCTTTTTGGAAAATTATAATTTGGAAATTTGATACTAAATAACAATTTGGCTTTAAAATATACTCAAGATAAAGTTAGGATTTGTTTAAACAATTTTAACTTAATTTTGAATTTAACAAAGGTTGTTTTGTTCTTGTTTTAAATATAGATTGATAAAGTAAGTAATTTATTTATATAGTGATAATTTCTTTTATAAATTATTTTAATTTAATAATATGTTATATTTAACAATATTAATAATGTAATGTTACAAATGGTTTTTAAATAGAAATTGTTACATATGTTTTGGAAGAAGCTATGATTTGTAAATTAAAAATAAAATAAAATAAATCTTATAAATATTAACATAAGTATGAAATAAACAATAAGTAAATAAAGTAATAAAACAAATAAGTAAAACAAAATAAATCAAAGCATAAAGTATAAATATTAGCATATAGGCACTGCAAAATAAAATATGCAGGCAAGAATAAAAAGAAAACAATGCAAATTTGTAACCTGTAAAGTAAAATGTGCAGGCTAGTAAGAATGCTAAGGTAAGTCTAAAACAGATGCAAAGTAAGATAAATGTCTATGTATCTAAGGAAGAATAAGCAAAGCAAAATAAATATGTTTGTTGCCAGGAAAGTTAAAGAATGAAGATAGCCTGTAGGGTAGAATACAAAGCAAAGAAAATCTCTGATCAAAATCTTTGTTCCTGCATTTGTTTAACCCAGTTATCCCCTACCCTTGTAAACCCTCTTCTTTTTATATATATACAGTCTGCTCGTTTCATTTGTTTATCATAGTAAGATTTTTCTTTTTTTCATTTTTCAACTGAAACAACTCTATCAATAACAAGAAGATTGGAAGCAAAGTTATTCCCAGTTTTTAAAGTGCAGTGTTTCAAACAAAGGTGCTTTGTTCCTTTTCTTCAATCTTTGGTGAGTAACTTCATTTTGAAAAATTTAAGTGGTAATCTGGTTGCATAAAATCTTTGGGATTTCTATGTTTGAATGCATGTATATATTGGTGCTTCTCTCTGCATTTATACAGGAATGCATGATATGTATGTTGCAAGTTTTTCTCTGGAATTCAGTTGTATTGCTTTGTGTTCAATATGAATACTGTAGTGAGTATCTCTGTTCTATCTGACTTTAGTTCCAGATTTTAAATCCACATCAAAATTTTCATTTTGAATTTAATTCGAGCTTTAACAAGACATAAGCTTGAACATAAATTGTTTGGGTTAGCAGTGACTTGAGTTTAAAAACTGTTTAAGGGTAATAACAGTTTGGAAAAAAATATAAACAACAGTAGAAACTAAAATAAGTTAAAACTCAATTAATATAATTCATGGATTCAGATATATGAATCGAATTCTAGGACTAAAACTCGATTTTTGAAAACAAAATCACTATTTTTAGTAAAGAGGTTCAAGTGAGGTTTTGGGTTCATCAATATTTGAGTTATTGCCGATTTCTGGTGATCAAGGGGATCGGAGTGCTCGGGGTTCTCTGAGGTGATGGACGAGTGACTGGAGAGGCTGGGAAAAATGGTGTATGGCGCTGCAGTTCGTCGTGTTGGCAGCGGCGTAGGATGTTCAGTGGGTAACCCTAAGTCTCAGGGTGGTCGAACTTTTGACCACCACGACTTCCACTGTGCATCGAGTTGCACGCGGTTTGGGAAGGTGGTAGCATGGTCGAAGGCGAGTTCATGGTTGGAGTTTCGCGAGTTCAGGTGGCCGAGGTGGGGAGAACGACACGTTGACAGTTTTGGGTGATGGTCCTGTGCGTATTTTCCAGGTTTGAAGCTTCGAACTCGTTTTTGTTTCGAGTTGTGGTGATGGTTTCTGGTGATTGTGATGCCATGTGGTGATGGTTGCCGATGGTTAGCAGTTGTCGTGGGTGGCCGTAGATGGCCCGAGCCTCGGTGCACGTGCACCGTGCCATTGCAATGCAGTTGAGTTTTTGATGTGTGCAGAGGTATAACCTGATAGCAAGTTTAATTGTTTTATCTTGTTCCAGTTCTATAACCTGATTGCAAATGCAATGAAATTACCTTGTTCAAGTTTCTATAACCTGATAGCAAATGCAAATGAACTATCTTGTTCCAGTTTGTGTAAACCTGAAAGCATAGTTGTTTGAGATTTTTTAACAAGCTCAAATGAACTTTAAATTTGTAAACTAGTTTTAAACAAAGTTTAAATCCAGTTTGAAGTTTGAATTCAAGTTTATTTTTGAATTCAAATTTGAAATGAGGTAAAGTTTAAAATGTTTAAAGGTGTGTTTCGTGTTTAAAAAAACATGACAGGTTTTCAGATTTTAAAGATTGAAAACAGAATTTAAACTGTGATTTAAATTCAAAAATTTAAAGTATAGATTCAAATGAACTTTTGAATCTTAAGGTTTTATAATGGATTTGGATTAGAAAAATCAAGTTTTTAATTCAAGTTATTAAAAGAAAGTTTCCATCAAAGTTTTAAGTCAAAGATAAATTGATGGACTTAAGTTTACCTTGAATTCAAATCTGAAAATTTAAATCAGTTTTTAAATATGAATGTTTTAAAAAAAAAAATAAGTTAAATAAATTGTTTAACTTGAATTTGCAAGTTAAAAATACAATGTAATTTAAAAGCTAATTTTTAACTAAAAGTTAAATAGTTTAATTTAAGGGCTTTCCTTGTATAAGTTCATATGTAAGTAATAAATGTTAATTGCATTTATTTAAAAGATTATAAATTGAATTCAAATGTGGTAAATGTTTAAACAATAACCATTTTTGAATCTTAAATTCAAAATGGAATTTGAATTTGAACTTAAAATGTAATAATACACTTTAATATTAATGAAGTCATTAACAAAGAGGTGAATTATCTTAGCAATAATTAAAGTATTTAAATGATTAAATGAATAAGTTAATTAAGGAATAACTTATGTATTTAATTTATAAATTAATAGTTTAGATTAATTTATAATTAGGGATAAATTAAGAAGTGAATTAAGAAATGTTATTAGTAAATGAAGAAAATTAACTAAGGATTATAATTTAATTAATTAATGTGATTAATTTTATTAATTAATTAGATTAATTAATTTAGATAAATCTATTGTAAATTGTTAAGAGTAATTACTTAATAAAAGTAATTAAGAAATTAATTACTTATTGTAATTAATTTTGATGATATGATTGAATTAAGTTAATTAATTTATTTTAATTAATTTAAGCAAATCATTTGATGGTTTGAGATATGAAATTACTTGATGTAATTAATGGAGCAGGATTACTTAGGGAAGTAATTAGATGATAATTACTGAATGTAATTAATACAATATGATTTGTAAGTAAAGTAATTTGGGTAATTACTTTTGAAATTAATCAGGGGATTAATTATTGAGATAATTAATTATGGGATAATTAATTTATTAAATAAGTAATTAAGGGTAGTTAATTACTGGATTGTTATTAATCAAAGGTGATTAATAATTGTTTTTAATTAAAGATTAATTACTTAATGTAATTAATCTGAATAAAGTTATTAATTTTAAATAGAATTAGAAATCATTAATTAATGTAATTAATGATGGAATTTAGAAATGGGTAAATTAAGTAATAATAATAGTGAAGTGATTAATTATTGTAATTAATTAAGGATAAATGTAAGTAATTATATTTAATGAATAAATGAAGGAATTAAATGTTAATTACTATGAATAATTTAGGATAATTAACTGTAAAATTAATTAAAGACTAATTACATAATGTAATTAGAGAATGATTAATCAATGGTGATTAATCAAGATAAATTCTTAGTGGATGATTAATTAATTAGATTTATAATTAATTAATGATTGTATAAGCAGGATTTATAGATGAAGTAATTAATTTAATTTACTTTAAGTTAATTAGAGATAGAAGTAATTAATTTAATTCATTTTAAATTAATTATAAATGGTATGATTATAAATCATTGCTTATGGATGAATGATATTGATATTCATTGAATGGTTGTGAACTTATATATGAGATGAGTAATATCTATATGATATGGATGCTTAGTTAAAGTATGATAATATGGATTATCTGTTTATTATCTGTTTGGATGATAATATGAATTATCTGTTTATGATAATGATGTGATCATCTATTGTGATATTGTGAATTATCTATCTGTGTGTATATAGATAATTGAATTGAATTGTTTTAAAACTTTAAAACAACTTGGCCTTAAAAGACACGCTTTGGATTTCGATGAGACCGGGATCGGGTTTCCGCATAGGAACATCCGAAAACCACATCGATTCCAAATTAACGATAGGTCGTGAATCTGAAGTGAAGATGAAGATTCAGAATGCAAGGGTTATCGTCGTTAACTCTGAGGGTGATTCCAAAATGAGTGTAACGAGATAATGCCTTCGGTTTCGTTCGAACCCGGAACGAACTTGTATGGATTGAATGCTTTCAACACATCGTCAGGCGGGCGATGAGCATTCTAAGAAAATATGTTCTTTAAAGGTAATCGCAGCCTCAAGCCTCATCAACCGGGAATGGCTAAAACAGGGGAGGTGCAGCAAGGTTAGGTGGGTCATGCCCAAGCAGGACAAGGATATTCCCCTGTCTAGATGTCCCTTTTTATTCGGCTGTGTGGGCAGTTGGTTGCAAACAACTGCGGGGTTTATCTTGTTCGGGACTGTTCAGTAAGGAATGGTTCCGGCCTTGTGTTGCAGGGGATGAAGGGAGTAATCCTCGGTAC
Source organism: Allium cepa (assembly GCA_030765085.1). Classification (NCBI taxonomy): domain Eukaryota; kingdom Viridiplantae; phylum Streptophyta; class Magnoliopsida; order Asparagales; family Amaryllidaceae; genus Allium; species Allium cepa. The sequence goes on from CM060935.1 coordinate 200,773,846, forward strand.
GGTGATCTAGGCCCCGTACTGTGACGGGCGGTACCCCAGTAGCCCTGCCATTGTATGGAATCCAAAATCCAATAAGTGCCGTACGAATTAGTTGTGCCCAACTATGTTGGAATGTGAGATGTAAGCATTTCAACTATTTCTGTATTTTACTTGAAAACCCTAGACACTATTATAATATCACTGAATTTCCTATTAAATGTTTTGGTTAGCGTAAGGTAAAAACTTTTCCATGTTTATGTGTGGGAAGTCTTACGTGATACCTTTTGTTTTCAAAAGATTTTCAAAGTTAAGCAACTTTAACCTGTTACTCATACCAGACCCATGTCTGACCCGAAGTTTATTTTTGTTTTTCATAAACTCTCGGGTACCCAAATTTTACGGGTAGCCAAGGGATTCAGGTTAGCTTTGACGAATTCTGGAGGAGCAATGGAGCAGGAGGCTTCAGCGTTGTAGATACATATATATAGTTCCGCTGTGTTGGTATCTCTGTATTGAGTTGAGTCGTATAACTAGACAGGTGTTTATAACTGTCTAGTATGTGATGTATTGTCTGTATAACTCTGATTGATGTTGTATATTATGTAAATACTTATGTGATTAATATAATTTATTCGTTCCGCTGTGAGATTCTGATGTTGTTGTTCTTTCTTCTCTATCTTTTCTATTTTCTCATCCCTTTCTTTCTTAAAGACGAAACGTCTTCCTGGGCGAAGGAGGGCGGGTCGTCACAGGGGGAGTGGGAAGCAGTCCTTTGGGAAAGCGTCATTTAAGTTGGAGAAATCGATGCATGTTCGCCACTTCCCATTAGCTTTCTTTGCCAGTACCGGGTTGGCGATCCATTCTGGGTAGATGGCTTCTCGTATGAAGTCATTGGAAAGTAAGTTTTTTACTTCTTCCTCGAGGGTTGCTGATCGTTCTGCCCCCATGCCCCTCTTTTTCTGCTTCACTAGCACCTTGGTGGGATCGATGTTCAGTATGTGGCATGCTACTTCTAGAGAGATTCCTTTCATGTTGGCGTGCGTCCATGCAAATACATCCATGTTGTGGCGAAGAAAATCGACGAGTTGATCTTTTAACTCCGCTCTTAACTGAGACCCGACTCTCAGCAGTCTATTTGGGTCATGTTTGTCTACAGATACAAATTCCATAGCCTCTGCAGGCTCGGTGGTGGCCTCCTCCTCTTTGTCCCTGGGGTCTAATTCGTTGAAAGGATCGCTGGTATATCGAAGAGGAGGGGCTTTCTTTAATTGCTATGCTTCCAGGTTTTTCTTGCAGAGAGAAGTCTCTGCATCCTTCCCTTTATCCTTCCTGCGGTTATTGCGAAGCTCAGTTACATAGCAATCTCGAGCGGCGTCTTGATCTCCCTCTATTTCTCCTACTCCGTTATCTGTTGGGAATTTCATTTTCAGGCACCATGGGGCTAGGACAATTTGGAAGTCAGACAAGGCTGGTCTTCCCAAAAAGGCGTTGTAGGCCAAGTGGCTTTCTATTAGCACAAATGTTTGTTTTCGCACAACGGAGCGGGGATGACTTCCTATTTCAACAAAAAGGTCCAGTTGCCCGAGGGGCATCTTCGCATCTCCAGTGAAACCATGTAGTGGTTTATTGCAGGGAGACACATCCTTCATTGACAGCTTCATTTTGTCGAAAGCATGCTTGAATAGGATATTTACCGAGCTTCCAGTGTCTATTAAATTTCGAAAAACTTTGGCTGGACCGAACCAGGCAGAGATGACCATAGGATCCATGTGTGGGTACTGTCTTCCCTCTAGATCACGCCTACTGAATGTGATGTCATCATTCTCTTTCCGTTTCGGGTGGCGTTCTTCCATAACAGAGTTAACATAGCCTTCATCGTTTCTAAGTGACTTACCGTATCTTTCCATCTCTGCCCAGCTTCTGTCGACGATGTGTGGTCCTCCTGATACGGTATGGACCACTATCTTCTCTTGACTAGAGCCGCTGGTGTTGCGATTTCCTCCGCCTACTTCTGGGAGGGGTAGCCCAGGATTCTCATTGGCAGGAGTCGAAGTCTTGTTCTGGCTTTTTACATAGCGTTCCAGTCTCTTCCTTCTGATGTGTTCTTTAATCAAGTCCCGGAGATGGTGGCATTCATTGGTGTCATGTCCATGGGATTCGTGGAAGCGGCAGAACTTCCCAGACTTGAGTGCGTTATCTGACTCCTTCTTGTGCGGAAGGCGCTTGCATCTAACTTCGTCTTGAGTGGCTAGGAAGATGTTTTCGATCGTTTCATTCAAAGGAGTGTAAGAGTCAAATCTTGGCCCAGGTCAGTATAAGCGCTTTTCTCCCTTCTTGCCCCCAGCATTGTCTCTAGAGTCATTTCTCCGAACATCCTTTGCTGCAGCAGGAATCCTGTCTGTAGCTGTCTTAGCCTGTTGCCCTGACTGCCTCTCAGTGGCAGCGTCTTCAAGTCTCATATACTTTCCAGCTTCATGGAAGAAATCAGGTAAAGTAGCTGGCTTTTCCTTGGTTAGTCTTCTAGCAAATTTAGTATCCGAATGTACACCACTGCAGAGAGCCATTAGGATAAGTTTCTCGTCGGCATCTTGGACTTCAGCCGTCGCGGCGTTGAATCGGGTTAGATATTGTTGCACTGTCTCTCCGGGTTTCTGTTTGATATTAGATAAGGAATAAGCGTCCATGGGTTGTTCCACATGAATGCGGAACTGGCTGATAAACTTTTCTTTCAACATTTCCCATGAGCTGATGGACCCTTGGGGTAGGTGGCAGAACCAGGAGGTAGCTAGATCTGCCAAGAAAAGTGGGAAGCATTTACACAATACTCCATCCGTTGCTCCGCTCATGAGCATATGCTGGGTGTATCTCTGTAGGTGTACTATGGGGTCATAGGTTCCCTTGTAAGGTTCCATTGTTGGCATTTTCCATTCCCGGGGGGTGATGGCGGTTTCGATATTGCAGGTGAAGGGGCTGGTTACCCTAGCACCTATCCCCCGATCCCTTTGCTCCCGTTGGACGCACTCTCTGAACAATCGCGCCATCCTTTCATCGGAACTTGGAGCGGATAGAAATGAGTTTGGTTCTTCCATGCGGGACTGATTCCGTCCAGACGGCTTGTAGGGATGGTACCGTCTGTCACTCCTAACATTCTCCAATGGCTGCCTCTGGTCTTCTGGGGGCATGCTGGGGTCAGCCACAGTTGGCCCTTGCCTTGATCTTCCCCTGCTGGGTTCTGTTCTCAGCACTTCCTCGGGTCCAACTTCGGGTCGGACTCCAGCTCGGCCCCGTCTACTGGTGTTTTCATGATTAGGTAGCATGACAGGCTCAGCCACATCCAACCCCTGCCTGGCACCTCCTCCGTTGGGTTCGGTTCCAAGTGTTTCCTCGGGTCGGAATTCAGGCTGAGTCCGGGCTCGGGTCCTACCATGGCTGTTTCTATTGTTGGCCTCTTCGAAGAAGAAAGACCCTTGTCGTCTCTTAGATCCTCCAGACTGGGACTCACCCCATGATTCAGTGTTACGGTTGGATTCTTCAGCATCCCTTAAGCGTGACATAAGTTGGTCCACCAAGGCTTCTTCTTGAGATGCGAAGCGGTTAGTAACTTCAGCCACAATCCTGTCCAGATCCGCCCTTGTAATTGGTTGTTCCGTAGCGGGGGCTGTCGGATTTGCCTGATTTAAATTTGCCGTTGGAACCTGATGATTGTCTTGGTCCCTGATCACTGGATCTGGGATACAGCCAGTTGCAACATTCTTTCCTTCGTTAGTATCTTTCTTTCGTCCGGGAGCCATATTTTCCAAGCAATGAATGGTGTTGATAGGAAAAGGGTTGAGTGGGAGAAGTTGAAGCTTCGAGCTCCTTCTGTTCTCAGTGAAAGCACCAAAAATGTTTGCACAAAAAATGGGCAAACACCTCCAAGTCGTATGAATTTTATGTTGTTTCTAACGATTTGGGTGATAACGCAAATATATAAAATAGATGGACAAAACTGTAAAAGACACACAGATTTATAGTGGTTCGACCAGAACGTGCCTACGTCCACTTTATATGTTATTCTCCTTTATCTTTCAGATTACAAGTACAAGTACAAAGCTTTGTATACAAGTAGATGAAAGTTGTTCGAAAGTTCCTTCCGTGCTTGAGCTCTCAAACTTGTCCCCCATTGTTGTACCCCTGCCCCTCTATTTATAGAGTGCGGCTGGAGGCAGGGGTCCTGGATGTATATAGCTGCTGGTGGGCCTGGGCTGAAGCAATTTGGCATGGCAGTGTTGGTTCGGCAAGGCTTGGTTCGGTGGAGAGAGGGATTGAACCGGTGGTAGGTGGTTCGGTAGCTCGGTTGGTTCGGTGATGGTTGGAAGTAAAGTTTTGGACCGGTAGTGTTTGGAGAGCAGGGTGGTTCGGTGGACCGGATGGTTCGGTGGAATGTTAGCACTTCCGATTTCCTCCCCAGCCTTGGCCAGTCGAGCGTGATGCTCCATAAGCCTCTTGGTCTCTTCAGCCACCCGATCGATGTTTGCCTTGGCCTCATTCCCCATGGTCACAATCCGAGTAGTAAGCAAATCGAGGTCTAAGGACTTAGCCTCATCAAGCACCCGTACCATGGGATTGCGGGGAAGAAGATGCTCACCCGTGGCCTCGTCAAAAGAGATGTCCTAAAAACTCGGGTCCAGATCCGGGTGGCCGGCAAATGGGTTGCGAACCAAACCTGGATGGTCTATCGGAGTGACGGTTGGATTTTAGGACGGATGTGGGGAAGGCATAAGCTCAGTATCCTCCTCAATAATATCATGGATAGGCTGGACTGGAGGCTGAGGACCAGGTGAAGGTTCAAACGAAGATCGGCCCCTCTTTCTCTTTTGCATATCTTCTTCAATAACTCCGAGAAGAAGGCGATATCTAACCGCATCTCCAGGACGGCTAGCTGACGGTTTTGATTTGGCAGAAGCTTTGAGTAGCTTGTACTGTTCAAGGCGGTGCCGAATATCTGATGTCTTGGCCACCTTACCTGTTCCTGGAATAAAAACCAGGTGTTACAAGCATGCATGAAACTATGATCCAAGAAATATGTTAAGTAGGAAAACGCGCTTATTTTACAAAACCCTGAGGGGGAGAGGGATACTGCAATAAGTCATGAATTTCATTCCAGGACGGGAGCTGGCCGTAAAATATTCCTAAGTCCTTATCATAAAGGGAGTCTACAGAAATCAAGAATTCACCTTGAGTTACCCTAGCTGGAGGACCCTTAGAAGATGAATCGGCACCAGTCCCAGCCTTCTTCACCTTCTCCACCGAGGCTGATCCTTCCTCCAACCCCTCAAAAGCCTGGCGGAAGGCATCATCCGTCCACTCTTGGATCTCCCCCGCCTGCTCAGAAGACAAAGCCCCAGCACCACTACCACCCTGTCCTTCACCTTCTCCATCTCCTCCGCTCTCCTCCTCGCCTCTTTCCTCCTCTCCACCTTCCTCCTTCGGAATATCTGGGCATGTGCTAGGGGAGGGTCCGTCAGACTTCTCAAGCTTCTTCCCCCCGACGACTGAAGGTACCGAGAAAGGTCTCCTCTTACTACTCTTCGCAGTGGCCCCATCTTTAGCTTTAGCAGCCCTCTCCTCGGCTGTATCTCTCTGCTTAACCACAGATTGATGTGGCAGAATCAGGTTGTGCTCTAGGAGAGTGGCATTCCTAATCAGATAAGAAGCCGACCTATCCCTTCCAGAGATAGCCTCTATCTCCGCAGCCATCTGTACCAGGCGATCATTCTCCATGACCCAAAGCCACCTGTCGCTAGCAAGAAATAAAAGCATATAAGAAGAAGCATTGCAGTCGGGACAAAGAAGTTACAAATGGAATTCAACTTACAGCCAGAAGTGAAAAGGCGAAAAGAAACGGAGTCGTCCTTAACGAAGAACCATTCCTTCTTAAACATGGTGAATTTCGAGTATAAGTCCAAGACCGGCTTGAAGGATACGGCCGACTCTAAACTAATGTACGGAGACCCCTTCTTGTAGCCCCTCAAATTATACAAATATCGGATTTCCCGATTAGAAGGGGGGCGCCCATACCTCCTCTGGAAGATAACGAATAGACACACTAAGATGGCATAGGAGTTGGGCTGAAGCTGGAATGGAGCCACCTTCAAGTAAGTAAGGAAGCTGACTACCCAGGCATTGATCGGAGGAATGGCCCCACACATGCAATGGTATCGGCTATAGGCGAAATATCCTTCAAGAGGATCATACGGCATCACACCATCTCCCGGCAGCAGCATGCTCGCCCTGTCAATCCCGAAGGAGCGAGCGATGACATCAAGTTGTCCCTCTCTGAGTGAGCTCGAAAAGCAATCAGGAGAGTTCAGAAGCTCTTGGGGACCATACCCATCTACTAGCGACCTCGGGGTGGGTCCACGACATTCCGGTCCTAGCTGGGATGGGGGCACAACGGGGGACTCTCGTCTATCCGTAGATTTTCTCTTTTCTGATGGAGTTTCCACTTTGCGATACATTTATCTGTAACACTAGAAAAACATATTGTTAGAACAAGGAGTATGGAAATACAAACAAACAGGTACATGCAACCTAGAGTCTCATTCGCAATTCGAGACATAAAAACTCAGGACCAAAGACCATTCGGCCTCACACTTCCCACACTCATTCGGTAATTCAAACCCACAAGGTTCATTCGGTAAATCAAACTACAAGTTCATTCGGTACTTGGGGGCAACGAACACATTCGGTAAATCAAAGCTTTCATGTTCATTCGGTACACGAAGTCCCCAAGTCCATCCGGTAATACAAGAACATAAAGTCATTCGGCGGGAAAGAATCTCACCTGGTTCGGCTAGCTCTTTGATTCAGCGAAACTGAGAGCTTGATTTGGCAAAAGGTTCGGCTCGGTTGGTACGGAATAACGAAGGCACGTAACCCCTATTTATAAACAAACCTCAATGACCGGACCAGATGGCTCGGCGCTTATAACCGAACGAGGCTATCCCATTAAAACAAAGCACGACATATGTTAAACATATGCCCTACTTTGGGGGGAAAATGTTGGGTACGTACCTACCACCCACCGAATCAAAGCGATCCAACTCGAAATAACATGCCAACCATCCAGAAGTAGCATGCCGAACCAACTCGAAGTAGCCACCACCGAATCAACCTACCGAACCAAGCCACGCCTTCACCACCGAACCACCCTACTCTCCAAACACTACCGGTCCAAAACTCTACTTCCAACCATCACCGAACCAACCGAGGCACCGAACCACCTACCACCGGTTCAATCCCTCTCTCCACCGAACCAAGCCTTGCCGAACCAACACTACCAGGCCAAATTGCTTCAGCCCAGGCCCACCAACAGCTATATACATCCAGGACCCCTGCCTCCAGCCTCACTCTATAAATAGAGGGGCAGGGGTACAACAATGGGGGACAAGTTTGAGAGCTCAAGCACGAAAGGAACTTTCAAACAACTTTCATATACTTGTATACAAAGCTTTGTACTTGTACTTGTAATCTGAAAGAAAAAGGAGAATAACATATAAAGTGGACGTAGGCACGTTCTGGTCGAACCACTATAAATCTATGTGTCTTTTACAGTTTAGTCCATCTATTTTATATATTTGCGTAAATCACCCAAATCGTTACAAACAACATAAAATCAACTAATTCATACGACTTGGAGGTGTTTGCCCATTTTTTGTGCAAACAGATAAAATTATGAGATGTTATAGCTAAATAAAGGAATTCTTAAGTAAATTAACTAATCTCAAAATTAGGTGCATCGGGATTCGTGCGACTACTGTATGGGCTAGACCGACTTCGTTTTTGGTGATGTTGGGTTATTATGCATCAATATGCGAGTGATTTATTATCTCACAACTCTGTGAATGCTTTTATATATTTAATAGAGCATTTTAAAAAACTTCTTTTAAGTTAAAAACAAAACCTTTGACCGATATAAATGTTTTATAAATGAATGTAAATGGTTTTGGATTGATTTTACATGTAAATTCATGCATTGATGTGTGATATTAATGCTAGATTAGGAGATATGTGATATATTGCTTGTATTGCATGGATATAATGCTTATTTGACCGTTTTGTATTGTTGTATGCTTAAATTAGATGATAGTGAATCGATGTGCATTTTTTAAGATGGATTATTACTAGAGAGATCAAATGCGTATCGATGTGAGAATGTAACATTTAGATTCTTGTAGAAAACTAGATGACGATCGATCCTAAAAGACTAGAAAATGACTTAGACGAATTTTTGAAAAAATTGGATCGATGTGTACGTACCCATAGCGGTTCGTAACGATTGATTATGTTTACTCCATAGCAAGAGTGATCGATATAGGGTGCTCATGAGGTGTATGGGAGCTACACAATCGATCACGTCTATTTCATTGGATAGTTAAGAGTTTTAGCTTAAAGATGACATACATGTTGGGATCAATAGAAAACTTTAGGGCAAGTAAGGAGAAACAAGGAAAAAGCTTCGAGGCGTGTTTGGATGACTTTGAGCTTGGAGCAAGAGTTGGACTTGGATACAATGTTGGCTAAGTCTTGAGATAGATGGGTCGATATCGACCCATATCGATTGGTAAAAATCGATCCAACTTTTGGAGGATCATGCATCAAGGTGAGGGGAGTATGCATGACCAACCGCTTGACATTTGGGCAAGTGGTTTGCAGATATGGGCCACAACTCATAGATCAAGGCAACGGTTTCTATGTGATGTAAAAACAAGATAAACGTTGAGCTACTCTAAGGCAAGCATAAAGCAACTTCAAGGATGACGCTTCATAGTTTTCGGGTTGGCAACAGGCAACTTCGAGGAGGTATGAGGCAACGAATCAAAGTGATGCGACTGCGACAACTTGATATTCTGAGTGATTTAGATCGAGTACTTCAGGAGGGTAATGGTTTTGGTATTTAAAAACTCACCAAACACTCGAGTTCTAAGTGATAATTAAGGAGTAAGAAAAGAGGTGATTCTACTATTAGTGTGTGCACCAAAGTATCATTGGATAACTTTGAGGACAAGATATATGCTCATAAATAAGAACCAGTGAGGGCGCACACCGATGATAGTCTAAGTGTACCTGGGGTAGTCAGAGTGTACCCCTGAGATGGATGTTTGAGTGTGTCCAAGTTCCTTGTCATTCAGAGTGCGGCATAAGTTCGAGCATCCAGTATACATAACATTGTGTAGTCCCTGATCATCTGAGTGGGTTATATGAGTTGTTATCCAGCATGCATCCGAGTGGATGATGTGAGATTTGGTTGATAGTTGTAATGATTGAGATGATTTTCATGATTTCCATTATTTATATGTTTTCTATGATTGCTGAGAGTTAGGATGGATGTCATGTGATGCAGGTATAAGTGAGTTAGGTATCTCGACGGCCTATATTGTACTTTAAGAATTAGTACATCCATGTGATGTTAGTTTGGCATATATCGAGTTATACGCTAACTTGTTGGATGCAGGGATAGATTTGGTATAATTTCTCATACTCGATGTTCTATTTATGATATATTGGCATCTATATCTATTTTAAGATTATAGATCACTTAGATCGGGCTTATAGCTAACCTGAAGTTATTTGCATCATTCTTAACATCTCGGGTATTCTTAGCAGGTATGAGACATCGCATGGAGTTGTGATGAGAACGAGCGGGTAATTACACTTTCGTATATCTATATTTGGAGCTTTATTGTTATTTCGGTTATGCAGTATTATGAACCTATATCGGTGCTACTTATTATTTAAAAACAGTTTCTTTTGAGGTTTATTATTTAGACGTATAAATTCTATTACATTTTGTTTTATAAAATCGTAATGAACCTACTACACTCTGATTCTATTTAGTTCACTAAGTTATAGTACTCCCTCACATGTTTTATATCTATGCTAGTTATTATACTTTATCCTGTGCGTTGTGAGATATATGACCAATTTTGCTTTCAATTGCTATTATTTCACCATTGATTACTGTTCTACATCAATTGAATACCGCTACACCCACACTATTTATGGTATTTGGATACCATAAGTGTTTGATGATTTTCGTAAACCACTACTTTGTTAAATAAAATAGCCACATCATCTCATGGTTAATTACAATGACTGAACCTACCAGTACATCATCTTCTCGAACTTGTGTTTTAATATTTCATGTTCAAAATGTACTAACTTCGTGTAACGACCTGCCTTTTTGGACGTTTTAAGCAGACACACGTGTCAAACTCAACCACTCAAAAGGGAAGATTGTTATGGGGTAAATAAGAAAAAGCAGGGAAAGAAAAAAACAAAACAGAATCTCGCAAAAGAATGATGAACTATAATAATCAAATAAGCAGTTCATGAAGCTGTTTACAAATAGCATTTGACTATATTTATACAATACAAAATCAGAGTTACAGACAATAGAGAATAAATATACAAATGCAGCGGAACATATGAATGCAGTGGAATAATAGAATAATAATAATAATAGTACAAATCTTCGTCTTCGTCCTCTAGAAATAAGATCTTCAAATCCTGAAATGCTCAGGCTGACTCAAGCGAATTGAAAAGATAAAACACTTGAGTCGGAACTAAAAGATCTTAGGTAAGTTAAATCAATGGTAAATAAATATGAGTGGAATGGTTCAGAGATGTTTACGGATTTGAGATCTCTTATCCAGTGCCTAACGTGAGTGTAGTAACTTAGAGATGTTTGGGATTCACATCTCCTAAGGATCCGTTAAGCTATCTACTATGTAGCACAATACTCTATTATAATATGTCTACGGTAAAGTAAAAGTATTAAAATAGCGTTAAGGCGTTACCCTTATCCCCCTTAACACATTTTTATATATTCCCATAGTCTACACAGTACCGTAATTTCTCGATAAACTGAAGGGCTATCAAAGGGCACTCCATAGGTATGGTACAAAACAAACTTGTAGAAGGGGCTCTAGGGCATGTGAACACAACACTCGAGGCAGTGCCAGGGTAGATATACCAATTGCAGATCTGGACTGGTGGTAACACATAACAGCTACTACCGCCCACTTCGAACACATTCTCAAATCAAAATCAAAGGGTGGCCATCAATTAATCATAGAATAATAGAATGGTATCGAAGAAATGTGCCCGATAGGAGGAATGGCCTAACTTGGCACGGCATGGCTCCTGTTTTAGTTACATCTATGCTGACTCACGGGAGTTAGGGTCACGTCATACCTCATACAAAAATCGTTCACCAAACCATCCTACTTAATTTCTATAATCTCCGCCACATACACAGTTGTTAAAGTTATCATTACAATATCTGATCCTAGTCTGTTTAACAACCAATCGCTTATTACACACCTAATGGTTCTTTTACTTTTCAAAGTCAATTTACAATTCATATTAAAATATCACATTCAATTTCAATTCATATCTCTTTCGAAATCATTTCACTTCAAACCATATTCACTTTCAAATCATATCATTTCCAAAGTCATAATTTTTCCAAAAATCATATACCCAAAATAGGTTAAGTCCTTACTTCAAAATCATCATATTCAATTAATTATAACTTTTAAGTCCCAACTTAGGTTATAACATCATTTAACCGTATTCTCTTTCAAACCAATGAATTGAATATAAACACTTCTACTTTACTTAATCTAGAAATTTAGAAAATAGTTTAAATAATTATAAATAGTTAAACTATTTATAATAGTTAAAATATTCTGAAATAGTTTAGTTTTAGATTAAAGATAATGTTAAACTGATTTAAGTAGTTAAATAGATTTAAGATAGATTAAATATAATTAAAAAAGATTAATAGATTTAAAATAGATTAAATAGCTTTAAAATAGATTAAAATTGGTTAATTAGTTTAAATAAATTAAATGGTTTAAAATAGGTTAAAATGATTTAATATAGGTTAAAATAGTTCAATGTTGAAAATCTTAATGATTAAAGTTTAAAATAATATGTTTTAAAATAGTTTATATTAAAAATATGAATTTTGAAATTAATATCAATCAACTATTCATTTCATTTCAACACAATAGAACCATTTCAATTTCTTAATCCATAAAAATCCAATTTCTAGTCTCCGTTCACTCTTCAATAAAATATTACACTTTATATCGATTTCAATTCATGGTTGAAATATCAATTTAAATTATTCCAGTTTCAATACACTTCAAAAGCGTATTTCCAACAACACAAATAACTCAATTCTGACAAATTTCACTTATATCTCAAATTCGACTTTTAAAATTTCAATTTAATTCCTTTAAACAAATTCACATTTTAACATAAAACTTGATTTTTCAATAATTCAATTTTTATAAATCAAATTTTATTTCCAAATATCATTTAATTAAATTCAAAAAATTTAAGGATTTGAAATCATTTAATTTAACCAATCTGATGTCCGTATATAATTCTCTACCCTAGGGTCAAGTGATACGGATATTTATCATTTCAATCCGTAATTTAAAATTTGGCCGTTATATATCATTTCAAACCGCAATACTGAATTAATATTAAAATCCATAAAATCGCTCGAGTCTATCATTTCAACCCATAACGATTTTTCCCTAGTCTATAGACCGTTCGAGTATGTATCATTTCAACCCATAGGGAACTTGTAGTTATACAATATAAAATACAACATCAAGTCATCCAATATCAACAAATTAAACATTCATCACAATCGTCATCCAATTCAATCAATAGACATCAATAGTTGACTAGTAATCAATATAGATATTAAATTAAACGATAATTAAATGCGATAAAAGTTAAATTTAACCATAAATGACAATTTAACCAACCAAACAGCACTCAATAAATTTCTAATCACGTCATAAATTTATTTTAACTAACATAAGAAATTTTAGAAGTTGTGAGTGGGTTAAAACATAATTTAAATCGAATTTAAATCAATAATAGGGCTCAAATTCAAACGATCTCAAAATTCTTCCAAACTAGCGTCAAAATATCTGGAATTTCGGTACGATCCCAGCGGAATAAACCGCGCATGAATTGGACCTCATATGCAAAAGTTATCGACATTAGAACGATTTAAAATTAAATTTAAAATAAACAAATAAAACCGAATTTTACCCCTAGAGCCACGTCAGCACTCCATCACAAACCTTACAGACAAACCCGACGCGTTCTTCCTGGCCAAGATCGACTACAACCGCCACCGTCTAATCGTGCCGCATGCCTCCAGCCACCACCTAATCGTGTCGCGTGCCTCCCCTAAGGCTTCTCGACCACTGGCGATCAACGTACCCTCACCGAATAGCACTTCCAAGCCTCTGGTCACCGCCTACAATTTTTCCCTAGGTTGAATTTTCTCGACAATCCGACCGTTAAATCGACAGACCACCTATACCAATGAACTCCCCTTTGTCCCCTCTACAAAACGGTATCAATGATTTGACGATCCGACATAGTCCATCGGAAAATGATGAACGGTCGAGAATACACCATCAAATTCTAGGCACACAGAAACTCAGATCGAGAAACAAACTACAAATTTAACTTGCGCTCGACGAGAACTTCAAATCGATAATGATATAGTTTGAGGAATTTGAATTTATGGAATTGAATTTGAAATTGAAATTGAGGGTTTGGAATTTGTTTGGTTTGTCTTCCATTGAGAAAAGAAGCCAGAGAAAATTATACGTGCAGACAAATGAAAATAAGGAGTTAGGGTTTACAACGGGCTATTTATAGGCAGATGAGAAATAACAATGAACGGACAAGATTAATTTAGAAAGTTGAATGATAAACAACCTGAAGAGCCTGTTCCATCTCCGGAACGAAAATGGATCATCCCATCTATCAAAATAGATGTTTTAGATGATTCTAAACTCAATGGAACAGGTTTCAAGTCCTAATTCCATCGTATGAAGAAGTTATGTTAAAATCAGCATATTTTAAATTGATTTCAATTGATTTTAATTAAATTGATTTTTAGGCATTTCGAGCCCGTACGATCAAACGGCAAGTCTGATCGTTACGAGACTTGAAATCCTATAACAATTCACTGTTACGGATCCGATGAAACTAGTTTCATCGAAATCCGAGTCAGTGGTCAAAATGGTTATTTTCACATTAATTAAATAAATTAATATTAAATTAATTATATCATCTTTCAATTCAAATTTAATAATTTACAATTTTTGTCATTTTAGATTACATGGACATTTACCATTATTTAAAACAAATTTATATATCAATTCAAAGTAAATTAATTCACCAATTACAGTGTTTAACTTCAATTGCAATTAAATTCAATTATTTAAAATTTAATTCCAATAATTTTTTTTATTTGATTTCAATCTTTGCACTCAATCTATTATTACTCAAATAATATAGTTAACATATGTTTGCCTTTTATTACATTAATATTCTCCAATTTCCATCTTTATTTGTATTAACTACTATATTTCCATTTATATTGAATTTTCATCAATTTTACATACTTAATATAATTTAAAAATCCCAATTAATTACTTATCTTGGTCTCCTTCTTTTATTGAATCAATTATTACATTATGAATGAAATTAATATTTCTATTCCCTTTATTGCAGTCATAATTTATAGTTACAGTCTTAACTCACATTATTAAAACATTTATTTACATTTAATTATAATTGATTTCCAATCTTATTTGACAGACTAAATAAATAGGTAACAAATAACAATTTGTCACCAATTGTACGTTCAATAATATTTTTAAGTTTATTATTACAAACAAATATCATAGTTACTTATAAAACACTGACTTTATTCAATTACCATTTATTATATATTATTTCATTAACTAATTCCATATTTACATTTGTTTTCTTACATTTAATTTATAACCAAGTTTAATCTCTTAAATTATTTCAATTTGTTTGACTTCCATTCAAATTTGTTAATGATTAGTTTAAATTAATATTGATACATTTCATTTTAGTTATTATTTATTTAATAAATCCACATACATACATGCCTTTATACTAACATCATTTTGTACAAATTTCATGTGTTTCAACTGAATAATTTACAAATTTAAATATTTTCACTGCATATTTCTAAATTCAGGATGTATAACAGCATTACGTCTCAGCATATCATCAAAGAACTGTACCGCCTTTAATATACTGATTGCTCAATCACAGTAAGCATAATGATAAGACTAATTGTAAACCAGGAGAGATATGGTTCGAATTTTTAATTTAATAATGCGGTTCTATACAGTCTGGATAATTTTATTGTAATCTTATGATGAAACATGGCTTTAATCAAAATTTGTTTATCTGATTTTTTATTTAAACTTTAATAAACGGTTGAGCTATTGACCATTGAAGCTTCCGACCTTTTTGATGTTGCAGATATATCCATCAACATATAGTTGCATTTATCTCACACTGGCCAGATGTAGGGTATTCTTATAATTTCTTATGCAACCTAAAGCATTTTGTACATCTAATTATTCTAGAGTGTCAATATTATATAATGGAAGAAAAGTATAATAACTAAGCTTTGTTTGTGATGAACTTCTGTTTGATGTTGCAGATGTTTAATTTCTGCCGATTTTAAAACAACCTTCAACGTTAGATTTTTTGTAAACTACGTTCACATGTAAATCATAAAACCACACTACAAGAAAACCAAAGCCAAAATCAATCAATAAATAAATTGCATTATCAAATTTGAAAAAATGCAAATAAAAAATGCATTGAACGTTTCACTTCAAGTCAAATACATATATTAAAGTAAAAAAAGAAAACACAAAGCCTTAGAAATACAAGTATTTAGAAAATAAAAATAAAAATTTCAAACCAGACAAACATTCAAAATCGAACTAGCAAACCAAATACGTTTTCCAAAATGTTAAAATCTCAAACTAGAGAACTCAAACAGGCTTAAAAACACAAAGTTGAAATATCAAAATACGGCTTTGACTTTAGTGCAATTTAACCATCTCTGTTTGTAGGCAAGATAAGGGCTGTTAGATGTGTAGATAATTCTTCAACAAATTGTACATATTAATTCTTTTGGGGTGAAAGGAACAACAGCAAATAGTAATGCATCTATGCCTAGAATAAGCTTCACTCAAAATAAAGAAATGTGCATAAAGTTAATTTTAATAGGCAGATGGAACATAGAACGCATTATAAGTTTAGCTCATAAAAGTTAAAAGATTACATACCATGTACTTCTATTGTAGTCATTACCCAACCAAAAAGATTACATGCCATATGGTGCAGCACTTGCAAAAAAACAGTAAAAAAAAAATTGACTAATCTTCACCATTTTAAACACCTAATTTGCCTGATCATCCATTCTGATTTTCACACCCAATCTGTAAGGTAAAATTACAAAGAAGCAATTAAAATACCATAAAATAAAACCTAGCATATATGAAATGGTTTTAACATTACATCAAAAGAAGTTCGAATATACTGTCAACAAATTTCTATTTTGATATGATATCTCATGCAAATCTAACAAAAAATATAAAGAGTAATGGTTCAATAATGATTCAGTACCGCTACCCATTTCAGCTGCTGGTTAAACATCACTAAAACGCTCGTCTTCGTAACAGCATACAAAAGGGGTGGTGCAAATATCTATTACGTGGTAAAATTATTACATGCAATCTTTAGAGACAACACTCAAAGTATAAGGAAGTGTTAACTCCTCTTTTTCACGACCTAACGACCTAAGAGGCTCAGCGACCTAACAGGTTAGAAGGTCCAGCGACCTAACAGGTTAGAAGGTCCAGCGACCTACCGACCTAAAGGACTCAGCGACCTAAAAGAATCAGCAACCTAACGAGTTAAAAGGTCCAGCGACGTAACGAGTTAAAAGGTCCAGCGACCTAAAGGACTCAGCGACCTAACGGCCTAAAAGACTCAGCGACCTACCGACCTAAAGGACTCAGCGACCTAGCGACCTAAAGGAATCAGCGACCTAACGAGTTAAAGGATCCAGCGACCTAGCGAGTTAAAACAGAGTAAAGCCGCTTGCATATAGGTCGCTCCCAATCTTAGATCGCTACCTCTTCTAAGTTGATCCATATAAGTCGCCTTTCACTCCCATAGGTCGCTACGACCTACTAGCAAAAGCATTTGATCAAGCCATAGACCGTATCCATTAGGTCGCCGGCGACCTACGACCTAACCTACTCCTATGTCGCCCACGACCTACGACCTAGACCCAGATTCCCTATAAATACCCCGCCTACTCCACGAGGAAAGGGACTTTTGGGATCATTTCTGGAACGCCAATACTTTGCTGTTTTCTCGATTCCTTCAACACTTCAAACACCGAAGATGCTTCAACGAACTTTGGAAAAGATCTAACTCATTCAACATGAATTCAAAGAGCTTTTCTACATCGAAGTTCTAGCTACTCGTCTTAATCGTGGTGTAATTGAAGAATCATTGAAAAAGTTGTAATCAAATCAGCAATAAAAAGAGATTAAGTGGACGTAGGCTTGACTCTAAGCCGAACCACTATAAAAACTGTTGTCTCTTTACTATTTCTCTGTTATTTTCTGCTTATTTTCAGTTCTCGTACCAACGGGTGGTGCTTTCACTATACTACAACTTACACCGGGGTGTTAGCGTAAATTTTTAGCGTTAACATTTTCGGTGCTTTCACTGAGAATCGAACTCAGGGTGCTCTCGTCATTGCTCCGCAAAGGTTTGTTGAAAGACTTTCTCTAAGAACCAGAAGTTTATCTGAGATTATGGCTCTTGGAAGAAAAGGTAGATCTGCTAGATCTGGAAGTGCTTATGACAACACCGCTACTTCTCCCGCATCAAATCAAACGGCTCCTAGTGTTGGAGTCACAAGGGCGGAGTTAGATGCTGTAGTGTCTGGGTTGTATCAACAAATGGAAGCCCATAACACTTTGATGTTGGACCGGTTAAATGCTTTGCTTGGAGTTAACCATCAACCGGAAAACAATGAAGAAACCTTTACCAAAGATGTTCATGATTCTCAAGGAAAGGGTATTCCTCAAAGCACAGCTGGCACCGCCGAAGGGGCACCTCCCCAAGCCGGAGGTTCAAGGCCGCAGCCAACTCTTCGCGAACGTTTGTCCAGGCAAACTTTCAAAAAAGAACTGACTTCTGTCCCACGGGGCCTCTAAACGATGAGGAATACCTCTCGGGGATGATTCGCCAAATTATGAAAGAGAGTATGCAAAAGGAAGAAGATGAAAATGAATGGGGGTTTTCTCCAAGCAAGACTCCTTTTACTGAAAAAATCTTGAAAGCTGAATTTCCGAAGAAGTTTGTTCCTCCTACTATTCCAGCTTATCGGGGAACAAGCGACCCTAACCAGTTTTTATACAAGTATGACAGATATATGACTGGGGCCAGGGCAACAGAGGAGATCAAGTGCAGATATTTTCCTGTGTACTTGGAGGGAGTGGCCCTGCCTTGGTTCACTAAGCTGCCGGTTCGATCCATAGATCAGTTCTCCGACCTGATTCGGAAGTTCAAAGATCAGTTCAGGTTATATGCTTCGAAGGCCAAGGATATAATGTCACTTTCCAGCCTTGAACAAAGCCCAGGAGAGTCAATCAGATCTTTCTTAAACCGCTTTAACATAGCCTTGGCCGAGGTTGATAATGCAGAGCCTCGAATGGTTCTGACCTACTTAATGCGAGCTATTGATAAATCAAGTGAATTTGGGAAATGGCTGAAGATGAAAGAGCCAAATTCGCTTGAAAAGTTCTACAAAAAGGCCAATGAATTCATGCGCCTAGAAAGCCTTCCTGTGCCGGCGAAAGTAGTTGTGACTGAGGTTGAGAATAACACTGTTACTTCTAACAGGAAAGAATCTGGTGATCAAAAGAGGGAGAATAATGGCGGGAAAAAGCAGAAGGATGCGAAGAAAGCTCGTCACTCTAGACCTTCAGATTTCAATCCCTTAACTGATACACCAGAAAATATCTTCTTTGCAACCAAGGATACTGTTGAATATCCCAAACCACCTAAGATAAAGCCTGGGAAAGATGCCGTGCATAATGGGAGATTCTGTCAGTCCCACAATCAACCTGACCATGACACTAACGAATGTCGCCATTTAAAGAATTTGATTGAAGAGTTACTGAGACAGAATAAATTGCAGCAATATGTAAAGAAGAATAGAAATGACCCAAGCTCATCTACTCAAGGGAAACAAGTTCCTGCTCATCATTCTGTCTCAGGTGAGAGGGCTACAGCGCATGAATCTGAGAGGCCTATCATTAACATTATCATAGGGGGTCCTCACCCAGCGGGAAGAAGCTGGGGTGAGATGGAAAGATATGCTCATGCTTTAAGATACGCCCCGGCTGAAGAAAGTGTTTTTGTCTTGGAAGATGCTACACCCTTAAAACAGCCAAGAACTTTTAATGATGACATCATATTCAGGGATAGAGATTATGTCGGTGTTGAGGCTCCCACTATAGACCTCTTGGTGATATCTGCAGGCATCGGACAGCCATTGTGAGAAGGGTGCTTGTGGACTGCGGCGCCTCTTGTAATGTCCTCTTCAAAAAGACATTTGATCAGATGAAAATCCCCATGGCTGACGTTCAAGCTTCCTCACAGAAAATTGTTGGGTTCACTGGAGAACTAAAACAGCCTGTTGGGACTATTGACTTGTTTGTAGAGCTCGGAGAAGGGGAAAAGAAGGTGGTTAGAAAGCAAACTTTTGTGATTGTTGATGAATTCTCTGCTTATAATGCCTTCTTGGGTCGACCGGCTCTCACTGCTTTCAAGGCCATGCTCGCCCCCGGGTGTCTAACTATGAAATTACCCACTGATAGTGGATTTGGTGTTGTGAAAGGGGACCAAAATGCCGGGCGAGAATGCTATCTCACAGAGCTACGAGAGGCGAAGAAAAGAGAGATGGGTAAGGGTGCGGCAGCTTCGCTCCGCATCAAAGAGCCCACCTTGTAGCAATTACAGGGTGGACCTTGCACTGGTGAACATAGTGATGCGCGAAAAGAGATTGATCCTAGAAAAGCCAGTGCAGGGGAAAATAGAGCGGTGCCGGTGGAAGCGACGGTGCCAATACCCGTTGACCTCAAAGATCCAAACAAGGTGCTGAATGTGGGTTCACAACTCGGTGTGACGGTTCAGAATATGATGATATAATTCTTGAAAGCAAACCTGGATGTATTCGCTTGGAGTCATGCCGACATTTGTGGAATATCTCCAGAAATCGCGGTGCATGCTTTGAATATTGATCCGAAATTCACACCCGTAAAGCAGAAAAGAAGAACCCAGGGTCCTGAAAGGTCGGCAGCATTAAAAGAAGAAGTAGATCGGCACATGGAAAATGGCTTTATCAGAGAATCCACTTATCCAAATTGGGTTTCTAATCCGGTGTTGGTTAAAAAAGCAAATGGAAAGTGGAGAGTATGCATTGACTTTTCAGACTTGAACAAAGCATGCCCCAAAGACTGTTTCCCGTTACCCAGGATTGATCAGTTGGTGGATGGAACAGTCGGGCATGAACTATTGTCTTTTATGGATGCTTACTCAGGATATAACCAAATCATGATGCATGAGCCAGATCAGAAAAACACGAGCCTCATCACTGACGTTGGTATTTACTGCTATAAAGTCATGCCCTTCGGACTGAAGAACGCAGGGGCAACTTATCAGAGACTTGTCAATGCCATGTTCAAGCCCCAGATTGGCAAGACTACGGAAGTATATGTTGATGATATGCTGGTGAAATCGAAGAAAGCAGTAAACCACATGGATCATTTGGCATAAATGTTTGCTATTCTCCGAAAGTATGGGATGAAGCTAAATCCTTTGAAATGCTCATTCGGGGTAGAGTCCGGAAAACTTTTGGGTTTCATTGTGAGTGCTAGGGGCATTAAAGCCAATCGTGCTCAGATTGCTTCCTTAAGAGAAGTCAAAGCCACTAGGACAAAGAAGGAATTGCAAAGCCTCAACGGGAAAGTCGCTGCTTTGAGTCGGTTTATTTCCAAGGCCACTGACAAATGCATTCCCTTCTTCGACGCTCTAAAGAAAGGAAAGAAAAACTTTGAAGGACTCCTGAATGTCAGAAAGCCTTTGATGAACTGATTCGACACATGGAAACGCCTCCAATACTTTCTAAGCCTAGCAATGGTGAAGATCTTTTCATATATTGACGGTTTCATCTCACGCTCTCAATGCAGCATTGGTACGGAAAGATGCAAAAGTTCAGCCCTCGGTTTATTACATCAGCAAAAGATTCACTGGGGCGGAGTTGAATTATTCAAAGCTGGAAAAGCTCGCCTATTGTCTGCTGATTGCATCCCGAAAGTTGAGGCCATATTTCCAAGCTCATCCTATTAAAGTCCTCGCTGATCAACCGCTCAAGCAAGTCCTATTTCGCCCTGAAATTTCGGGTCATCTTCTGAAGTGGAATATTGAACTCAGCCAGTATGATATCACATACCATCCTCGAAGAGTAATAAATGGACAAGCTTTAGCGGATTTCATTGCAGAATACACAGATAAAGGTGACAGTGAGGAAGAGGTCACTAATGACATTCCGATCCGATGGAAATTATATGTTGATGGTGCAAGAAATGATTGTTGTTCCAGAGCTGGGGTTGTGCTTGAAACCCCCGAAGGGCGATCATTATGCTATGCATTGAGACTAGAATTTCCTTTGACAAATAATGAAGCAGAATATGAAGCTCTTATTGCCGGTTTGAAAATTGCTAAATATCTGAACATCAGAGTGTTGCAGATCTTCAGTGATTCTCAGCTTATTGTGTGTCAAATCAAGAAAGAGTTTCAAACTAAAGGAGGAAATCTGCCTACTTACTTATCAAAGGCCTGGGAGCTTCTTAATGATTTTGACCATTATACAATAAGCCATGTACCTCGGGAAGAGAACATGAAGGCGGATTCTCTCGCAAAATATTCAAGATCTGGCGAAGCTCAATTATTAGGATCGGTCTCTGTGGAAGTCTTGTCAGCTCCAAATACTGATGAGATAGATATTGACTAGATTATGGTTGTATCTCAAGAACAAAAGTCATGGATGACCCCGATCAAGAAATATCTACTCAACGGCTCCCTTTCACAAAACTCAAATGAGTGCCAGAAACTGTTAAGAAAAGCATCGAGATATGTAATTCAAGACGGTCGGTTGTACGGACGGGGATTCTCGATGCCATTACTCCGATGTGTAACCAAGGAAGAAGCTAAGACAATTTTAGCTGAAGTGCACGGAGCAGAGTGTGGGGATCCTTCAGGTGGTCAAACTCTAGCAAAGAAAATTCTCCGCTATGGGTATTTTTGGCCAGACATTAATCGAGATGCTGCTAGCTACTCCCGAAAGTGTGACAGATGCCAGAGATTCACAAAAATCCCAAGAGCACCTTCCACCGAGCTAACACAGATGGTCAGTCCATGGCCATTTGCCATTTAGGGGATAGATCTCATCGAGCCTTTGCCAACTGCCAAGTCCGGAATCAGATATGCTATTGTTGTTGTTGATTATTTCACTAAATGGGCTGAATATGAACCATTAGCTATTATTACCTCTAAAAAGATGATAAACTTTGTGACTAAGAATATCATTTTCACGTATGGTGTGCCTCAAAAGATAATCACAGACAATGGTACCCAATTCGAAAGCGAAGAGTTCTAGGACTTTTGCAAGCGATTCAAGATCCAAAAAATCTTCTCAACAGTGGCTCATCCGCAGGCAAACGGGCAAGTGGAAGCAGTGAACAAAATTATCAAATCAACCATCAAAAAACAGCTGGAAAAAGCAAAAGGTGGTTGGGTCGATAAGCTGCCACTAGCACTATGGGTATACAGAACTACTCACAAGACTGCGACTGGGCACACTCCATTCTCATTAGCATATGGATCAGAAGTCATGATTCCAGTGGAAATAGAGGTCCCCTCACACAGGAGAATTCATTTCAACCGAGCTGAAAATGAAAAGCTGCAACTTGAAGCACTTGACTTGCTTGATGAAAGAAGGAAGGAAGCTGAGCTCAGAATTGCAGCCCATCAGCAAAGAATAGCCAGGCACTTCAATTCTAAAGTTCGACAACGCAACTTTGAAATTGGGGATCTAGTCTTGAAAAGGGTCATGACAGCCACAGGAGTGTTTGGGCCAAACTGGGAAGGGCCATATGTCATAGGCAAAAAACTTCTCGATGGCACTTTCAAGCTCACAGTTGTCGAAGGAGATCCAATTCCGAGAGCCTGGAACAGCAATCACTTGCGTCCATATTTTACTTAGAAGCTATGCTTAAATTTGTAAAATGATTATGGATGTATCATTCTTGTATTGTAAACCATTGTAAAATCAGTGTAAATCAATAATAAGAACTATAAAGTGGATGTATCAATGTGCATATATCTTAAATATATTGCTAAAATGTCGATTTAATAATGCAGGCTATCAAAGCGAAGCTTACCTATTCAATACATCAGAAGACCAAGCGATTCCTACAAATCACTCAACAAGCAAATGTCAAGCCACAAAAATTCCACATTTAATTCCTACATCAAAAGTGCTTCTCACAAATAGTTGGTGATTCCACCGGAGGGGTACCTTCCCAACGTGAAGGTTTCAGGCCCTTGCTAACTGATCGCGATCGTTTGTGCAAACAGACATCCGGTTAAGTAGCTTGCGTCCGCCCCATGGATTCACTTAACAATGAAATGAACTTATCTGGAAAAAAAGAAAACAACTTGCAAAAGAAAGAAACATGTACTTAGGAATGATAATGAGGAATCGCTAAAAGGCAGATGGTGGAAAGATATGGGCAAGCAGACAAAGAACAGTCAAAAGGGAATCTTGTGCCTCAACCAAAAAGGTTAGTGGAACGACCAAAAGGGCACCTTCCCAAAGTGAAGGTTCCAGGCCCTTGCTAGTTAATTGCGATCGTTTGTGCAAACAAAGATCCAGTTAGGTAGCTTGCGTCTGCTCCATGGATCCACTTAACTGTGAGATGCAACCCTCCAGGCAAACAACAAAGCCCTCTTCGGAGGCAAAAGCCCTCTCCGGAGGCCCTCTTCTCCTCTCAAGGGTGGAAGAGCCAAAAATCCCTCTCCAGAGGCCCTCCTCTCCTCTCAAGGGGGGAAGAGACAAAAAGCCCTCTTCGGAGGCCCACTTCTCCTCACAAGGGGGGAGAGCCAAAGCCCTCTTCGGAGGCACACTTCACCAAGTTAGAGTGCAAAAGTCCTCTTCGGAGGCACGCTTCCCCGCGTAAAGGGAAAAAAGAAAGCCCTCTTCGGAGGCACGCTTCCCCGCATACAGGGAAAAAACAAAAAGCCCTCTTTGGAGGCACGCTTCCCCACGTACAGGGAAAACACAAAAAGCCCTCTCCAGAGGCACAAACAAAAAAGCCCTCTCCAGAGGCATAAATAAAATCCCCCTCCAGAGGCACAAACAAAAAGCCCTCTTCGGAGGCACAAACAGATCAAAGCCCTTTTCGGAGGCCCACTTCACCGCGTAGGGGAATCCACTTGTCAAAAATAAAAGTGACCATCTCCGAAAGTGAAGTGTAAAAACCCTTTCAAACAAAAGCGAAAGAAAACTTCTCCAATACAAAGCACACTCTACTAGAGTAGAATAATATTTCCACAAAATGGAAGAAGTATTCTCCAAAGTAAGAGTACAAGTCTTCTCAAAGTGGAAGAAGTATTCTCCAAAGTAAGAGTACAAGTTTTCTCAAAATGGAGAAGATTGCAATAAGCCGTGGTATGGGGGCAATATAATATATCCGCATTAATAAAGCGACGCTCAAGCAACATATCACGAGCTCACTGCAATACCATACAAGGAAAATAAAGAAACTTGTGTGATAAAAAGGAATAAATGCATTTATAAATACAGACAAAAGGTTGTACAAGTAAAAAGAATCATTTTATTCCATACTATAAAAAATCTGTATATATGTGCAGGTTTCAAAAAGCGGGGGCTGGTTCCCGCACAATCTCCAGTCAATACAAGCAAAAAGCAAAAAAAAAAGGATAAAGCCGGACCCATCACTTCTTCTTCCCCCTGCCTTGGAGCCTTCGCCCGGCCTAATGGTTAACTTCTTAAGTCGGCTTGAACGGGTCGGGGAAAGAGGAGAAAGAGGCGCAATTGGGTCCTCTCCTGCCTTCTCACCACCAGCGGAAGTCTCCTTCCTTTTCTTCGAAACTCCACGCTTGCCCCTCTTATTTGAAGAAGATACGCTGCCCAGAGCAATAAGATTAATCAACTTTGTATCATCGGTAGTGAATTCCTCCGAGGTCCTCTCACCCTCCTCAAGCTCTTCAGTTTTCTGCTCTTGCGAAGCAGCCGAGCCATCCAAGCCTTGAAGAGCTTCTATCTGTTCTTCTTGAGACCCCGGTTGAGAAGCAAGAGAAGGAGTAACTTGAAGAGATGAAGGAGCAACAGTTAGAGGAGGCGAAGCTTGTGCGGTACTTGTTGTTTTCACTATAGAAGAAGAAGAATTAAACGTCGGTATTTCCCACAAAAAGAGGAGATAGTGGCACGTCAAGATTTAAGTAATAATCAAAAAGTTCATCAAACTCATGTGAAGCAAACAAGTAGTCCACTTGAGTTAGATCAGTGTTGAAGTTACCTGGAGGAGTTGGCTTTATCACGTCGATTTTAAAATCGTGGGCTTCGATGTCTTCCTGGGCCTCGGTGTGGGCAGTTGAAATTTCGGTCTCGGCTTTGGAAGGAGGCGGAGAGTAAGAACTAGTGCCAATAATATCGACGTCAACCGAAGTTGGAGGATGAGTCGGGTCGGTCAAAGGTGCCTTCCCTAAATGCTCTCCTCCCACCGCTTCGGCTCGTTCTTTGGCGAGTTGTTCTTTTCCTCTGGCAAGGGCAGCTTGACCTTCATCGTCCAAAAAATGAGCCTCAAGACCCTCCTCAGCGTAGCCGGCACCTTTAAGCATTTCAACCGCCGTCTCCCACACTTCAGCTAGAGTAATTTCATACTTTGGGCCCAAAAATGAGAGACTGATATGCCCCAAGACGCTGTGAATGTAAAACTCAAATAAAGTAGAAATGACGTTGGCCTTCGTCTCCTCATGAGACTGTTCAGCTGCTGCTTTTCCAGCAATGGCCTCGTCGCGGTCTTTTTCAACTTTAGAAAGTTGAGCTTTTAACATTTCAATCTTCATGTCCCGAGAGCTAGTCTTTTCCCGCAACTGAGCAACATCAGTGCGGTAGCTTTCCACAATTCTCTACTGTGCCTCAAGTCTAGCCTCGACATCTCGTTGACTAGCATGGGCATCTCTTACTTGCTTTTGAAGCACCTCTTCCTTTTGAGTATAAGAGATGGAAGAGGAAGCAAGGTCATCTTTAAGTTACTTGACTTCAGCCTCGAGTTTCTCATTATATGCAGTGATGTTCTTCATCTCCGTGTCGTGCTGATCAAGAAATTTTTGCCATTCAGATTTATCACTTTCCATGGTTAGCATAGCTTCGAGATTTAAATGGTTCACTCTTTGAAGCTCATCGACTAGCTTTTGCCACCCGGACATTCTTTCAATGTCAAGCTTAACAGCATCAAGATTTCTCAGCATAGCCTGTTTGTCAATAGGAACCAAGTCCAAATCAAAGCGTACTCCTTTTAAACACCAGTTTGGAAACCGGCTTTAGAGTGCAGGCGGAGCATTCTCAACTTGATACGGAGGCCTATTAGTGATGGTCTGAATCTCAGCTCTTTCGAGGGCAGGGGAGCTAGAAGGGATATCTAAAGAAATAGAAGTAGCGGGAACTTTAGAGATTTTAACTGAAGTTTTTTCGCTGGGCTTGGCCCGCTTGCTGGACTCTTCAGTATCATAACTCTTCCCTTTGTCGTTGTAACGCCCCGAAAATTTTCGACTTTCGAAAATTCAACATCGATACTCACTTTATCGACTGCCGAGAATTTGAAGGTCAAAAACCGGAATGTTATGGGTTTTAAAAAGAATTTAAGAAAAAGGAAGAAGAGATAGAAAATAGGGAGGAGAGAAGAAGATAGAACAGAAAGAAAACAGAAAATTTTAAAATAGAAAGAAAAAGAGAATAGAGGAAAAAGAAAAAAACCAGAAGAAAATAGAACGGGACAGAAAACAACAGAACAACATCAGAATCTCACAATTCGCAGCGGAACAACATATAATAATAAATGAATAATCTTTAAACAAAGAACTATATCAGTTATTACATTACATCACATTACATTACATCATATCATCAGAGTGTACAACAACAACAAACAGTGCAGCGGAAAAATAAATACTATATAAGTAATACGCCATGCCATCCAGCTTGCCTCCAGCAATTCCAGAATATCCAGAATATCCTGATAAACCTAACTCTTGACTGCCCGTGTGAAAATTGGTGGGCACCCAGAGTTTAGGAAGGAAAACAATAAACTCCAAGTCAGTCATGTGACCGGTGTGAGAACTCAAAACAGTTTATTTATCTTTAAAATCAAAATAGAGGAATATTTTTAAATTCAATTCGCAATGCTTTTAAAAATGAGACTACCATAAGGCCTCCCGCACACACACACAATGCAAACGCAGAATTGGAGGAGATTTCTCCTTATGATAGTCAAAGATGCTTGATACGCATTTAAAATAACATTTGATATTATTATTAGTGTATAGTGTAGGAAAAATTCATTTTGAAAATAGAATATAAATCTTAGCCAACATACGACCATTATCGTATGCCTACTATAGCTAACTATGTTCAATAGCAGGTTACCGCCACATTCCATAGCAGGTTATACAACTAAAACCGTACAAGTCACGTATTGTTTCTTTGGATTTCCAACAAATGATCAGGCCAAGGAACTTCCCATTGCCATATGAGAATGCCTTTGGATGGACATCCCCGAGAACCAAACCGGATCTCTACCAACACAAGGCCGGGTTACCCCTAACTGAGTAACAACTGACCGAATATGCCATCCCCCAGTCCTTTGGGACCTTTTCACCGAGCGCTCGCAATCAATTCACACAATCATAACAAAGTGTTTTCAACATGAGTAAGTATCTGGGCTCCATACCATGATACCACCCTTTTCCAGAAGGAAATGGGCACATCCTAAAGGGTGCTACCCCTCATAACCTTGCCGCATCTTTCCTGTTTTGACCATTCACGGGGTGTGAGGCTCGACGAAGTCACGTCCACAAAAAAAAATACTTTATACAAAAGCCATGCTTTGGGTCAACAAATGATCAACACAATGATCACAAGGATAGACGATCAAATAAACGATCCTATCACAAATAATCAACACAATGATCATTTCAGCATCACTCAGCATGTCACATTACCAAATTGGGAATATATCGCTGATAACTTCAACTATATAACCTCTGAGCTCGTACGTCTCAGAGAAGGGTGTTAAGCTAAAAGAATAAATTCTTCGCCACCAACAGAAATATATTTGAAAGAAATCGGCTTTATATCTCAACTTGTAATGTCAGACATACAATCCATACAAGTCTGTTCCGGGCTCGAACAAAACCGAAGGCACTTACAAAGAAGTCCTTGCAATCCGGATATTCACAATCCTGATCGGATTCACCATCACATATGGAGAACTCAATACCGTAGCTACTCGGTGCAGAGTCAATCGATAGTTCATCCTATCGCTCTCGCAAATATCCGGTCTTCAACACCGATCTTCAAATGCAATTCACAACGACGTATCACATGTTCGGAATGGGTTATACGACCCCATGGTCCTTTCCCGGTTAACCCGAATAGTGGGCGCTTATTCAAAAATAAGTGTGGCATTCACATTCAAACAAATCACATCAAATACCCATTCAAAGGGAAATATTGATAGTCGGCTATTGAACTATCAATGGATATGCACACATCACCAGTTTCCAAATAATTTTCCAAATTATTTACTTTCCAAAATATCTTTACAAGATATATTATTTCAATATGTCAAAAATAAATCAATATTTATTTTTTAACAAATTCTTCTTTTCATTTATAAATTCCATAATGAATTTATATTCCAAAATACCCATGCATATACGATTTCAATTATTCATTTCAATTTATCTTCAAAAAGATAAATTCTCAAAATATTCACTTTATATTGGAAAACATTTCCATACTTATTTATTCATAAGTAATTCACAGATTTTATTTATTTTCAACACTTAGAAGACATTCAATATACTTAAATCGAAATTAAGTATATATTTCATTCTTTAAGGAAAATCATTCACTTTAACATATTTATTTGGGCCAAAACGAATGTTACGTAAAACATCGTTACGACAACCCAAAATCACTAGTATAGGGATTCGAAATTAAAATAGATATATAAATCCCAATACTATACACAACATTTCCTTTCGGAAATCATTTACTATAACAACGGTGTTATAGTCCATTATTTCCTTTTATTTCTCGAAAACGTCTATTCCAACAATCAATGTTGAAATCTATGGTTTCGAATCTCAACATATTTTAAAACATCGTTAGATCGTTTCAATTCTATTTAAAACATCACATCTAAAACAATTTCTTTAACATATTATTCACTATTCAAAAACGTGAATATACTACGTTAACAAATTTCATCCTTTTTATTCATTTTAATTCAAAGGATTATTCACTATTCAAAAATGTGAATATAACTCCATTAAATAAGTTATGACAATTAACTTATCAAAATAAGTTGTTTGCGGATTTATAAAACAACGTTTATAAATTCCATTTCTATTTATTTATAAAAACTTCCTTTTTATAAATTCCTTTATTAACCTATTCCAGTTTATAACTAAATTATAAACTAAACGTTCATATTATAAGTTAATTACTTATAAAACGATTATTTTACAAAATCGTTCCTTTAGAGACTTTCCAATTTATAAATCTTATAACTTATAAGATCCATTTATCTAACCAATCTATCCTTCAAATAATTACACCAAGTTCATAAATCTTACTATTTATAAATTTCTTTTATAACTTCACAGTTTATAATTCTATAAATTTCATTCATTTATCAATTTCATTTTCACTTCATTCAAACACTTATAAAAACTCGTTTTATAAGTCAATATTTCAATTTATAAATATCCGTTTATAAATCCCTTAATATAAATCAATTTATATTATTCTTTTAAAACGTCTTTAATTTCCTTTATAATTTCACCATTCTCTTGATTTATAAAATAATTAAATTTTATAAAGCCTATATTTAAACTTTTCAAAATAAATTCAAATTTCCCAATTTAAACTATTTTATAAAATCATTGATCCATATTTCTCGAAATCAGCTTTTTAACTATATTTCACAAAAACCAAAATTTTTATAACATAAAAATTTATATCGTTTATTTATTTAAAATGGATCAATTTCAAAAATATAGTATATTTTCAAAAATCACTTTAAAAATCATTTTAAAATCCCAAAATCTGGGTCCAATGATGCTACACACCAAATAGTCAATCACGACTACAACGATATCATATATCAATATGAAAATCCATCAAATATCAAAATATCTGAAATCAAATAAAAACTGTTGAGGAATCCTGTTGGATCCCTCCAACCTGTTTTCCTGCATCCAAAAAAACATTAGCACAATACCAATTTCGCTCCAATACGAAATTATCGCGGTATATGTTCTTATTAAATATTATCCGCTTAATAACGGCGTAATAGGGTCTCATCCGCTAAAAAATGCGGGAAATCAACAACTGCAATATATACATATGCCAATATATATATATTGATATTATTTATAATACCAATTTCACTGTTTATGAAATATTCGCGGTATATGTTTTTAATAAATAACATCCGCTTACTAACGGCGTATAATGTCTATTTTAACAATCAATATATAACAATCATCATTCAAACATGCATTCAAATATTTTAAATCTAACTATTTAAAATAAAATCGAAACTGATTCGATTGAGTGAGAAGTTCTCACCTTGATTTTAATTTCCGTTTTAGCGATTTATTTCGAATAAAATTAAACGGACGTTTAATTTTACCCAAAATTCTCACTAACTCCAAACGACTCCAAACCAACTCCATCGCGTAGTGCTCGTCCATACGATTCCAACGCAACTGAGTTTGCATTTTTTCGACCTCGTATGAAAAAGTTATGAATTATTGAAGTTTGTACACGATTTATATAAACAAATCAACATAATTTAACTAATTTCAAACCACAACCATTCTCAGCCCTTAGATCACATCCCCCTGCATCTCCACCGTCCCCCCTTTCTTCCCACTCTCTCGTTCTATTTCCAGGTCACGTTGAAGAGGCCGAACCCAACATAGATCAACTAGGGTTAGCATTTGCATCGCGATTACTCAACGAAATTCGATCAAACCACCTTCATCTCGAAGCTCATGACCTAAGCTATGCTCGGCCTGAAGCATGTGGAGCTCGGCCCCTTCCTCTTCATCAAAGTGCGTGCGCAGGCCTGAAGAGAACGGCCCCCTTTTCTCCTCCATCGTCGCTCCAAATTCGATCATAACCGTTGGATCTCTAGTTCGTGTTGTGCTCTATCACTTTGTAGTTGAACATTCTTGCTAATTGTCGACGGATTTGGAGGGATGAAGTTGGGTGTTTTCTGGCCGTGGGTTATATGGGTGGCGGCTAGGTTATAAAATTAGGGTTTAGTTATTTTTTTTATAAAATTATGAAGGTTGTGGGTATATTTATAGAGAACCGATCGACACTATTCATCCGGAAATTCCGAACTCCGATTTGCGCGCCGAAACTGACGTACCTAGGGTTTATCCCGCGTTCCGGACACAATGGAATAGGTTTCGGAAGCTAATTTGGAAGTATGTCCGAGTTATGGCTGTAAACGCTCAATTTGAATTAAACCGATTTAACTCGATTTCTAGGCGTTTTAATTCGTACCGGACAAACGGTAAATCCAATCGACTTGAAATTTGAAACCTTACAATAATATCACATTACGGATCCGATGAAACTAGTTTCGTCGAAATCCGAGACTTTTTGAAAAATGGCTATTTTGACTCGCCAAATTTAAATTAAAAATAAATCAATGCGTTTCGAGCTGCCACGATCAAACGATAGCTCCGATTGACACGAAATTTGAAATCCGGTAATAACTAACTATTACGGATCTAATGAAACTGGTTTCGTTCAATTCTGAGACTGTTCAAAAATTGACTATTTTCACTAGTCGATTTTTAATATTAAAATATTCAATTCTCACAAATTAACTTTTAAATTGATTTTAAAAGTTCTAAAATATCGTTCTAACTCCCATATGATAAAATAAAATTTTACAAATCATTTTCAATCATATTTAACTATATTTTTCAATTATTTCCATAATTTAACGTATTAAATTATTGATTTAATAATCCAGTTAAATTCAATAATTCAAATAAAAATTTATTTGACTTATAAATTTACTTATTAATATTTAAAATTAATTAAATATTAAAATTTTAATTAATAAAAATTCTGGGTCGTTACAGTCGTCGTGAGACTTTCTTTTATGAGAGTCATCACCCCTTTGGTGAGAGTCATGGCAGCCATCTCTTCTACCATACCGCTCCTCATAGGCCTGCCTTTCGCGAGCCTTTCTAACTACTCTTTCCTCATCGGTTTCTCTGGGGGCAGGAAAATAACGCTTGGGGTCGTAAGAATCGTGCCTCCCATAGCGTTGAAAGTCGTCGTAATACGAACCGCTGCGTCCCATAGGAGAACCTGAAAGTGAAGAAGAGACAAAATTTACAGATCTTCGAAATAAAGAAGCTAAGTGCACATAATTCCCAAAAATCCTAAGTGTGTGTGACGTGTGAACTACGCGCATCGAGCTAAAAACCACTCTTCAGCTTAGGAGTGATGTTAGCCTTTACAGCAAGAGTCATCTCTTGAGTTGATGGAGTTGATTGCAAAACTGATGTTGCTACGATTGATGGAGAAGTGAGCTTAGAGGTGATGGTGTCATCTTTAAAAAGCTCTTGGGAAGTCACCATAAGGTCACTCAGCCCCCCAAAGACAGCGTCACCATCATGCCCAACGGAATGGGTCATGCCCTCTTCGACACACTTTGCACTCTTGATAACGAAACTTTCTTTCTTAGTTCCAGATTCTCTGGTAGATTTCCTAGAACGTTGAGGAAGTTCCTCTTCTTCAATAACTAGAAGAAGTTCAGATTTGCCAGATAATCCTGCACCGTCAACGGAACTGGAGCACTTCACTAATGAAGCCTCTACAATGGGCTCCTCCAGTGTGGGTTCCTTTACGGAAGCTGGGGCATCTGACGCTTCTACCTGAGAATTGGGGGGATCACGAGGCTAAATGGATTGAGAAGAGTGCAAAAGTCTGAATTGGTGCAAAAACTCATCCTTCAGTAGGAACTTAATGCTTCTCTCATCAACAGCTACGGGATTCAATCTTTCATAAGTCGGTTTATGGCTAGAATCTCTTAAGGGAGGAGGAATTGCTGCAAAAGTAAAGAACGAAGTTAACACTTGGTGACTCGAGTTTTGAAAGGCTCAGAAATGAAGTGAACGGAGATAAGTAGTCTTACTTCCTACTCTCCAGATGTCGTAGAATCCCGGGGCGCAGCGGACGAAGAAGAACTGATTTAAAAACCCGTGAGCACTCTCGGGATGATCTGTAATCAGTTTACAGTTTCTCGCACTTCTTACAAGGGTGATGGAAGGGTGATCTTTGTTCCTCCCGAACGAACACAAGTAACAGATCTCCTTGAAGCTTGGAAGGCGATTAAGCGTCCTCCTAAAAAGTACGCACACCCCATCAAAATGGCGTAGCCGTTAGGGTGCAGCTGGAATGGAGAGATAGTCAATCGAAGAAGGAGTATTCTAAGAAAATCGTTGAATGAGGGAATAGCTCCGTTCAGGCATATTTGACGATTGACTGCAACAAATCCAGGAGGTGGCCTATCAGCAGTGTCATTTACCCTGGGAAGCAGAGCATCCGTTTCAGCATCCGTTTCAGCAACGCCGAATTGAATGCATTGTTGGCTGAAAGCCCGTTGACTCAATGAAGTTGAAACTCTTTCTGGAGGATTTTCTAGAGGGTTGGCTATTGGGAAAACTTCATCGGCTCGCTCTGCTGTCTCTTCTTGCATTTGTTAAGAAGTCATTCTACACAAGGAACTGGATATTCAAATATGAAGGTGGACGTTTCCTAAATGTGTGAAGCGTTGTACAAAACTAATAAAATAATAGGCAAATATAATTGGAATTAAACTAATTGGCATTTGTCGATTATAAAGTTCCAGGGCTTGTTATTTTAAGTGCAAGTACAAGTACAGTGTTGACGCAAACAGATCAGCTTTAGTTGATTAATTTAGCTTTACTTTAATACTTCACTTGAACTTGTTAATTCACAGCACTTCGTTCGTATAATTCCTTTAAGTTGATTATTCTTTATCGACTAATCTGTCATTCGATGTGGGCAGTCGGTGGCAGTATATTCGCCCTAGTTTTCTGCAAATGTTGTATTTATCAGGTTGTTAGCTTAAAAGTTAATATAATCTATGAAAAAGTGCAACAAGTTCAAGCAGCTCCTTCTAGCTGTTCAAGTTGGAAATTCAATCAAGTTCTGTCAAATTTTACAAGTGTTCAAGTCATGTTCATTTCTTAGGTCGCAGGAACGACTTAAATTAACTCGAAACTCCTTAGGTCGTCCAAATCAAGTTCAAATGACTTAACATAGGTTGAGCTTCCCTAAGTCGCTCTGCTCGAGTTATGGAGTTCATCAGTTATCTTCCTACGAGTTAAAAGCTACGCTGCAGGTTAAGGCATAAGACGTTAAGTCAAGACAAAGCAAATTTGCTTAAGTGTTGACTCGTCCAATTACGTCCACGACCTAAAAGGTTATGTTACAAAAAGTTAAGTCGCCCAGGTCATAGTGCAACCCAAAGAAAGGTCATTGGAAGAGTTATCTCGTCCGATGAATTATGTTATACATCTTAAGTCGCAAGTTCATAAGTCGTTCAGATTTCCTTAAGTCGCAAAGTTCATAGGTCGTTCAATTCCGTAAGGCACTCTACATGTTTAACTCGCTTCGTGCCCTAGGTCGCTCTAAGAAGTAACCCAGAGATGCCGACCTGTCTTCCGTTAAAAAAACCTGAATCCTGCTCTCCACTCACATGCTACCACGTGTCCATCTCCCTTGCCTCACCAGAAACGCCATGGCATAACCTAAAATCCACTAACCCGTTAACCCAATAATCCATCATAAATCCGATGCACTACTATGTTCATGAGAATTACAATGATGACGTAACCAATGACGATCAAAAATCGATCGTAACGTGACTTATGGTGAAACGCGGCATATGAAATTGGATTAGGGACAGAAAATGGGGAATTTGTGATTCGATGGTGATCGTGGATTGGATAATGAACGGATCCGCTTACGTGATGTGATGATGAAGATGATCGGTGACCAATTAGTTCGAACTCGCCTTTGAAAGCTCAACGGTTCTTCAATGGAAATTTTGAGAGTCAGAGCAAGTAAAGAGAAGAAGGACTGTTATGCGACTTGTATACAGGGGCAGTGGAATCTGAATCGGTGCGAATGACCTAACTCCCTCATTAAGTCGCTCACGACCTAACGACTCAGCAAGGCACGAGTTAAGAAGTATCGAAGCACACGACCTAGTCCCTAGGCGTATACTTCGAGGGGCAAGTGTTAACTCCTCTTTTTCACGACCTAATGACCTAAGAGGCTCAGCGACCTAACAGGTTAGAAGGTTCAGCGAACTAACGAGTTAAAAGGTCCGGCGATCTAACGAGTTAAACGGTCCAGCGACCTAACGAGTTAGAAGGTCCAGCGACCTAACGAGTCATCAAACTACCGACCTAAAGGACTCAGCGACCTAACGACCTAAAGGACTCAGCGATCTACCGACCTAAAGGACTCAGCGACCTACCGACCTAAAGGACTCAGCGACCTAACGACCTAAAGGAATCAGCGACCTAACGAGTTAAAAGGTCTAGCGACCTAGCGAGTTAAAAAAGAGTAAAGCCGCTTGCATATAGGTCGCTCCCAACCTTAGATCGCTACCTCTTCTAAGTCACTCTATATAAGTCGCCTTCCACTCCCATAGGTCGCTACGACCTACCAGCAAAAGCATTTAATCAAGCCATAGACCGTATCCATTAGGTCGCTAGCGACCTATGACCTAACCTACTCCTATGTCGCCCACGACCTACGACCTAGACCCAGAATTTCCCTATAAATACCCCGCCTACTCCACCAGGAAAGGGACTTTTGGGATCATTTCTGGAACGCCAATACTTTGTTGTTGTCTCGATTCCTTCAACACTTCAAACACCGAAGACGCTTCAACGAACTTTGGGAAAGATCTAACTCATTCAACATGAATTCAAAGAGCTTTTCTACATCAAAGTTCTAGTCACTCGTCTTAATCGTGTTGTAATTGAAGAATCATTGAAAAAGTTGTAACCAAATCAGCAATAAAAGAGATTAAGTGGACGTAGGCTTGACTTTAAGCCGAACCACTATAAAACCTATTGTATCTTTACTTTTTCTCTGCTATTTTCTGCTTATTTTCAGTTCCCGTACCAATGGGTTGTGCTTTCACTATACTACAACTTACACCGGGGTGTTAGCGTACATTTTTAGCGTTAACAGGAAGTAACTAATTCATAATTGTGTGAACTTCATGACGCTAATTAACCATGGTATCGTAGCATTAGACCTACTATTAATAGTTTTTGAAACAACCAAACAAAATTATTATCAAGGGTTGACATGAGTCTCAATGCCAATGAAGTACTAATTAGTAGCTAATAATAAGCATCCTAAGGAAGAAACAAAACTTAAAAGGAAAACGAACTGCACCTTCGGTGGACCGGTCAACGCAAATTTGGTATGAACCATAAGTAAAGAACCTCTTCAAACTCACGTGGAACGTTCAATCTTGTTCTTCATTGGCATCCAACGTCATACACACTAAATACATCTGTTTTAGTTGAACGGTCTGCTATAAGATGAGACTGAGACTTCTGAATAACAAAGAACGTATCAAGTGACTCCAAAAAAAGAGATCAAAATCAGAAGAATATTTGACTAATCCCATTGATCTCGGCTCCAACCATGTTCGAACACTTTCTTTTCCATTAAAATACTATCAGTAGCCATATGTACCATGCAAGTTGCACACAAGATTAAGACATTCTTATCAGGTGACTGTGTCAGCTTCCCATTATATATCATTTCATAGTATATAGGTTTACCATGGTAGTTAGCTTTAGTTTCATCCCCTGGCTCATTCTCTTCTACTTTGTATAACACACGCTTTGGACACTCCATACAAATAGCTTCTTTGGATAAGGACGAAGGATTGTTGATGCCTTGGAATACAATCAGTTTAAAGTCGTTGGTGAGAACATAAAGTCATTCTTGATGAAAAGCAATATCTTCAATAAAATCAGCAGTTATAACTTTGCTTAAATCAAGGCGGGTCCACTCAGAATTGCATGTCCTTACAAGAGCAATGCAGGTCTTAGAACCATCGGGATCATGAACCTTATTAATACCCTTATCGTAGCAAGCAATAGTAACATTGTCTGTGCAGATTTTTATTGACAACGATCTTGTTTATGTCAAAGACTTGGGCTGGGAAGGAGGTTGAAGTGACTTCCATTGACAGGATCATACAAGTGAAGAATGTTGTTAGGGCTGGAATTAAACAAATTATGATATTTGACGGAATAACTGAATTCTTCCACTGTTTCATGAATAATACCAATACTATTACTGATATATATGAGGTATCCATTATCAGCTCCAATTAATATTACATTTCCCTTATTGATATCAGGCATCAAGTGAGGGGATGACTGAAGAAATGATGCAGCGCACCATGTTAAGTCGCTCAACCTTAAGTCGCTCAATCTTAAGTCGCCTGCCTTAACGACCTACAACAGGAAGCGACCCAACGACCTACAGCAGGGAGCGACCTATCGGTCTAAAGCACAAAGCGACTAAACTATCTAACGGCCCAAGCGACCTACCGACCTAGCGACTCAATGAGCAACGACCTAACGAGTTAAGGCAAAAGCGATTTAATAACCTAGCAAGCTCTGGAGTTAAGTCGTAAGTCGTAGGCCACGTTTCCTTAAGCCGTTATCTTATG
Organism: Allium cepa; assembly: GCA_030765085.1. Classification (NCBI taxonomy): domain Eukaryota; kingdom Viridiplantae; phylum Streptophyta; class Magnoliopsida; order Asparagales; family Amaryllidaceae; genus Allium; species Allium cepa. Next base: position 200,811,993 of record CM060935.1, read on the forward strand.
CCGCATTTCCTTAAGCCGTTCACTGATGCCGCACTTCTTAAGTCGTTTATGTCGCATTGTTCTTATGTCGCATGAAGGCTGATTCCTTATGTCGCTTAAGTATCTTAAGCCGTTCCTGAAGCCGTGTTTTCTTCTTATGTTGTTAGGTCGTTAGGTCATGAGTCGTATGTTGTTATGTCATGTATGTTGTATTGTTGAGTCGCATATGTGTTGTATGTTGTTAAGTCGTGTAATGCTATCTCGTATGTTGTTAGGTCGTGTATTGTAATGATGTTAAGTCGTATGTCGTGTGTTGTGTTGTAAGTCGCTTGTGTATGTTGTATGTTGAGTCGTATGTGTGTGCTGTAATTCCTATAAATAGGGGAGTGTTGTCATTTATAAGAGAGTTAATTTTGAAATAAATTTGTGCGTGAGCTTTTGCCACCATTGTTGAAGTTGAGTGTGATCTCCTTCTTCTTTCCATCTTCGGGTTATTCGTGCGGGAACCAACGAAGTTGAAGCCAATTCTTGGTATAATTTTCGAGTGATCAGCGATTGAATTGTAGATCTTTCAACACGGTATCTTGCGAGATCAACGGGTTGGAGATAGCTAGATTCTGGTATCATCACGATCAACGGAATTAAGCATTTATCGTTCTATCGGGCTATTTGACATGAAATCATCATTTCGTGAGGAAGATCCTGGATAGGTTGCGACAGTTTGATATCTAAACTGTTCGAACCTAAATATAAGCTGCGTCAATTAGTATCAAAGCTAAACCGCTGCGTCAAGAAATAACATTTTTACTTGAAAAGTTGTAGAAACAGAGAGGTGAACTATTGAGGACAACCTGTGTTTGGTTCTTCCTGATTCTTTTGTTAGAGAAGCAGGCTGTTCGATTTTAGGTTATACTAAAAGGATCCAAGGAATTTGGGAGTACTTTTTGCGGCAGCAGCATCGGAGGAAAGATAAGCTAGGGTTACCGAACGCCACGTGCGGCATGTAGCAACAAAATATATGAAATCGAGGATATCCTCGAAGCGGTGTACGATTGTTTCAACAATTCGGATGATAAATCCGTCTAACTTACGTTGGCGGTAGACATAGATGCAAAATCGATAGAGATTGGCATAGTACAACTTGATAAATAGATGGATTTGAAGCCAACAGTAATTAACGATTATAAAAATTAGGTTTAGGTTCCAAGGCGGAAGTACTTAAACTATGGATGAAATAAAATTGAACTGTAACGTTGTGAAGTTAATCGACGCTGTAGCGGGCTGTTGACTAAAACCAGCAAGCTCATCATAAAGGAGTGGATAGGCCTGTAGTGTTGTAAAAATATTAATTTTAATTAATTATTGCTGAAAATAGAAATTTACTAAATGATTTATAAATTAAATTGATATATTTATATGCATTTAAAATTTTTGCAGCATTCTTTCGTCAAAACTAAGTATAAAATATTATCAAAGTGATAAACAAAATATTTATTTCGACACTAAAAGAAATATTAAATGAAAATAAAATCTATAATGATACAAATTACGTTATCATTTTAATTATTTAAAAATAACTTTTAAACTAATGTTTGATACCTCAATAATTTTTGATTTATAATAAAAATATTTAAAAATGTTCAACATTTACCTTTAGGGAGAATTAATTTAAAGGACAAAGATTTGTATATTTTTTGCCTCAAGGACATGACCTCAATATTTTTACCACAAGGACAAACATTCTTCTAAAAATTATTCATAATGACAAACATTTTCCAAAATTATTCATAAGGACAACAAAACTGCTACCGAGTAAAACTGATACCTAAAAACTGCTACCGATAACTAAAAACTGATACCTAAAAATTGCTATCAATAACTAAAAACTGATACCACAGAAAGTTGTCTTTTAGGATAAAATATTGAAGGTCTGTCCTTGAGGCTAAAAAGCTGTGAAATTTTGTCCTTAACAAAAATTTCCTGTTACCTTTAATATATAATAAAATACAAAAGAAAAATATTTCTAATCAAAATATAGTATAATATTTTCCCCACTGATTATCGTAAATTATGGATATAAACATGCAAAATGTAATTTTTTTTTTACAATAACATTCTAACTGAAATTTTTATTATTTTCCAGCATCATGGATTACAAACATTCATCACCTATCATTATTTGCGGTGTCATTCTTCATAAAAATAAATTTTATTAATAATGAAGAATTCGCTTGACACATTAAATTTGAAAAGGATTTATATATATTTGTAAGTAATGATATACCAATTTTAGAAAGATAAGATTATGTATATATTTGCTTGTAATGAAATATCAACTTTAGAAAGGGATACATATTTGTATCAAAATACTAATTTTAGAAAGAATGAAATTTTGTGAATTGATGTTAGAAAATTCTAACATGTGGACCACATATGTAAAATAAAATATGTTGTGTTATTTTGGTGTAAAGCCTAATTAAAGTGATCAAATTATAAATTAAGTTTTAAAGGCTTATAGGTATAATTATCATGGTATTAATGTGTAGATACTTGATAATCCTAATTTGATTAAGGACCAAATTAGAAACTGACAACATTATAAATAAGGGATTATGGTCCCCAAATTACGCAAGATCTACTTATTATTTACTCTTCCCTATAGAATTAATTCAGATCTAGAATTTATGTTAGTTTGGAATATCAAACCAGTTTTTCTTCTCTTTCAATCAGCAATTATGGATTTAGGTATGCCTTCTACTAATTTATGATTTCTTCTTGTAACGATCCAGAATTTTGAATAATTTAAATTGGGGTATTTAATTGATTTTAAATATTTAAAATTTAATTTTTACTTGAATTTCAAATATAACTATTTAGTGATAATTAAATTATTGAATTTATTAGTTAGAAATTGGTTAAAATAATGAATATGGAATTTATGCTTGTTAAAAATAATTTGAAGGCTTATAAAATTTATATTAATAATACTGAAGATAATAAAACTTATTAAATTGAATTTAAAATTGATTTGTTCAGTTTTATAAATATATCATTTGAATTTACATTTAAAAATAGTCTTCCGGGGCATAGTCTCGGATTCGACGAAACTAGCTCCATTGGATCTGTAATAGTGTATTATTATCGAATTTAAATTTTGTAACGTTGGAGCTAACGTTTGGCCGTACGGGATATAAACGCACTGAAATTTATATCGAAAATTCAATATTATAATTGGGTCCAAAAAGCTATGAAATCGAGACGTCTAGCGGCATGCCTCGTTAGGAGGTCGAGATTTTAAGCTATGAAACCGAGATTTAAAATTTTAAATAATACATTTATAGAATTGACTTGACAAATTTCTTTTACATCAGTTTTATTTTTCTTTTCAAGTCACTTTTCACCTATTCAAACACGCAACGATCTCGTCTTCTTTTGTTTTATAAAAACGCACGCAGAAGAACAGTTCAGGGAAAAAGAAAAATATACGCAAGCTTCAAAATTCAGTTCCTCAAGTTATACTTCATGAAAAAATGCAAAACAAACTCCTAAAATCCTATTTTTCCAAGAGTTTCAGCCTGGGATGATTTTTGAAGGTCGCCACTTCGTTCTTGGAATCGACAGTGAAGATGTGACAGAGTCGAGAACAAGGGTTCGAGTTCAAAATTGTTTTGGACCTTTTCTAGGAAATGTGGGGTAGAATCATGATGAGGAAGGTGAGGCGCACCTGGGGAAGGATTTTCGTGGCATACGGTCGCCGTTTGAGGATCGCAACTATGGGCGAGCTCATGTTCGCTTGGAAATGTTGCGTTTCGATTTTGAAGCTCGAAAGTGACGTATTAGTGGCAGTTGAGTCGAGAAGGAGGAGGCGAACATGTGGGCGAGGTTGGTTGGTAGTTTCGGCATGTCGATCGTGGTATCATCGCGTGCACGAATTGGGAACAGCTACAGGTGGAAAAAAAAAGGAGGAAGAAGAGTAGGTCAGGGTCGGGTTATTTATTTTGTACATTTAGGTCGGTTAAAAAAACGGTAGTGTTCAGGTTTATCTCATGGGTTGTGGTAGGGTACTTCATGGCCGAGCTTTGTTGAATGGGTAAATTGATTTAAAATTTTAATTTAGTGTATTGATTATATTAATTTGAAAGACAATGTTTATAATTCTATAATTTTCGCATACGAGGTCGAAATTGAACACAACAGGTGGCATTGGTTTCGTAACGACGGGATCGACGCTATGATTTGGATTGGAGCAATTTTGAGCTTTTGAAATTTATAGTTAAATTCGAATGCCGTTTAAATTTAATCGGAACTGTAACGCGAAAGCGATAGAAAATCAAGATGAGTTGATCTCACTCAATTTTGGATTTACCGCAATTAATTTTAAATAGTTAAAATTAATTATTGATTGATTGGTTGATTTTGATAAATTATTATCAGTTGGATATGATTTTATATATATTAGTTATATATATATATATATATATATATATATATATATATATATATATATATATATATTGGCGTGATTGATATTCCTACATATATATAGCGGATGAGACCCTACGTGTCCCACATAATAGCGGACGGACCTATATACCGTGATATCTCCCTCGAAGTGGGATTGGTATTTTTATATTGTGCTAACATCTGTGGATGCAGGAAAACGGGTTGGAGGAATCCAACTAGATTCCTCAAAAATATTGAATTTAATTCATACTCGGTGATATGATATATTGAATAATCTATGATAGATTTTAGCATGATTGAATGTATATGGTGCTATGGTATTACTTGTTAGATTTTGGTATTTTTAAATGCCAATGATAAATGTTTAAAATTTGGAAAGAAATTAAAAAGAAGATTTTGAAGTAAAAATATTTATAGTGAAATTTTAGATTAATTAAAAAAAGGAAATTGGGAAAAAAAATAGCTCGATTTTAAAGTTCTATTTAATTATTTCGAAATATGGAAAAATGGAGATTTTTGAATAAATGTGAATAAAAGGGTTTTTAAATAATAGAACTTAAGCAATATTATTTAAGTATAAAAGGATTTATTTTTAAATCGAGGTTTAAATAGTTGGAAGAATGAAAAGGGATTCTGAAAATAAAATATGAGATTGTCGTACTAGATTTTAAATAAGATTTTAAATTATAAAAAGGAAGTGGAATCAAAATGTAGTGATTTTGGAATACAGCTGGGTTATTTTGTAGAAATTTATTTTAAAATGAAATTTAAATTAGAAATTGATTTATAATCGATTAAGTGTTATGAAATCGTTTTAAACGGGAAATGAGACTATGGAATTCATAAACAAAGTTTATAAATAAAGTGATGTAATTATCAGTGGATTAATTGGAATTATAAATCCACAGTGAGGATTTATGAGGAGATGGAAAATTGGTTTTAAAATAAATGGTAGATTATTTTAGAAATGTGGAAAGAGAATTTACAGAATTGGGACATAAATTAAATTGGAAATAAATCGAGAGAGATTTATAAATGTTAGACTAGTTATAGTTGGAATTGGGAAATATGTTTTATCAAGGAATTGAATTTGTTTTTTTAAAGGAAGGATTTTTATATTGGAAAAATTTAAAAGAGTTTAAAGAATATTTCAGAAAGAAATTAATTATTTAGTTGTTTAAAACAATTGTTTAAAGTATATTTAAATATTAGTTCAGCTAGTTTATAGTAAGTCAATTTTTATTTAAGAATTAACAGGAAATTATTGTCAAGGACAAAATTTCACAGCTTTTTAGCCTCAAGGACGGACCTTCAATATTTTATCCTGAAGGACAACTTTCTGTAGGTATCAGTTTGTAGTTATCGGTAGCAGTTTTTAGGTATCAGTTTGTAGTTATCGGTAGCAGTTTTTAGGTATCAGTTTTTAGCTCGGTATCAGTTTTGTTGTCCTTATGAATAATTTTGAAAAATATTTGTCCTTGTGAATAATTTTTAGAAGAATGTTTGTCCTTGTGGTAAAAATATTGAGGTCGTGTCCTTGAGGTAAAAAATATAGAAATTTTTGTCCTTTAAAATAATTCCCCCAAGAATTAATCGGTATTTTTATTTTCAAGGATAAACTATTCGATATTAATATTTTATATAATAGATTTTATTTAAAAATTAGTTAGCCTAGAGTTCAACTTGGAAAATTTGTTATATAAATTTCATAAGTATTATTTTGAAAAATTTTAAACAATATTTTTGGGAAGTATTGGTATACTCGCATGGCGAAATCGGAGGCAGTGAGTGCCTATAGTTAAGTCTAGGATTTTTCTAGGATAGAGACATAACCATTAAGTTGTGAATCCATGGTTTGATACCGTAGTAGTACTTTCCAGATTATTTTAAAGGTTTTCAAATATTTTTGGAAAGATAGTTTGCGAATATACTAAATTCGAAAAGATAAATACATATTCTTGGATAAAGAGATTTAATTTATATATAAATAAAAACGAGACTTTGTGATTTTGTTGGAAAAATGGAATATTTGGTTGAATGATTGTTTATTTGATAGTTAAATAATTGACTATCAAATCTGGATCCAAAATATAACCTTGGGGATATCTAGAGAAATACAGGATTTATATAGTACAGTTATCGTTCGAGGTGTTGTACTGTACGTATAAACTCATTTCGTTCTTCTAGAACGTTGATAAGGAAATCCGTCCACTAACGGTTAAGTGGTGATCTCTGATCTTATTTTTGTCTGATTATTTCCTAAAGAATTGGGGTTGAGTTTAGTGGGAAATATCGAACGGTGTTTTCGAAGAGACCGGGATCGGATAAGTTATCCAAAAACCACTTCGATCCAACGTGTATGTTTTTTGAAAAGAAAACAAGAGCACGGAGTCGAAGATGGAGCAGTGAAGTGCAAGGGCTAATCGCCACTAATCCTGAGGATTTTTTCAAAATGGATGTAGTGGGAATAGTGCCTTCAGTTCTGTTTGGGCCCGGAATGGACTTGTACGGATGGATGCTATCAGTACATTGTCATTGGAGGACAATGAGCATTTTAAGTGAAAATTCCTTAAAAGGTAATCGTAGCCTCTAGCCTCATCAATCGGGAATGACTGAAAAGCAGGGGAGATGCAGCAAGGCTAAGTGGGTAGCACCCACTTAGGGTATGTTTATCACCTTTTTAGATACCCCTCAGATATTATTGCTATGATTTATGGAAGGAGCTTGGAAAAGGGTGGGAACACCAGGGGTGATAGCATATTCAGTCATGCAGGTTAAGGATAGTTCGGTCTTGTGTTGTAGGGGATCCCGACGTGGTCCTCAGTACGATGTTCTAGACGTGTACTATGACAGGTGATGCCCCTGTACCTAGTCATTCGTATGAAACTCATTCTCCAATAAGTGCCATACGGTTTTGATTGTGCATAACTATGCTGGAACATGAGATGTAAGCGTTTCAGCTATTTGAGTAAGTATTTGTATTTAAGCACTACTATAATATTAGAGGATTTGATATGAAATGTTTTGGTTATCGTAAGATATAAACCCATCATGTTTATGTGTGGCGTGGTCTTACGAGATACCTTTGATTTACAAAGGATTTTAAAAACTTCAATAATTCAAATTGAGTGTGATTAAATACCATTGGAGTTACTAAACCCTTTCCTTAAATTTGGAAGTTGACTTTTGAACCAGAGTTAATTTGAGAACGGTTATTATTTGCAGGAAAATCCGCCGAAGGAAAAACTTAGCATTTTTCTTTTGGAATGAAGGACGCGACAATTATTTTTACGTTTTAGGGACGCAAGTTTTATTCTTTCGCCTGAAGGAAATTCTTCACAAAAAAATTAGACTATTTTCAAATCTCGTTCTCAAATCAATAGGACAGGCAGCGACATCACAATAATAGACGGTGCTGCATTACAAGAACAAACGATGGTGGCGCAACCACGGATGAAAGAGAAACTCGTTTAGGCGAAGGCGGAGCTCGTTCATCAAGCGAAGACGATGGACTGTAGGTGGCGGCGACTACTTTGAAGGCCTGCGGTGACTTGAGCCATGACTTTTATGGCCGATTTCAGATGAGCGACGGTGGAGTAGAATTAAAGTTGCTGGTGATGCCAAAAGTAACGATGGCGATTAAATGTATTGAAATGAACTAAGAAAAAAATGCTATATGAAATTATCATTCTAATTCTATATGTATAATACATAACTGAATGTTATATTTTGTATTGCAGTTGTTATAATTTATGCGTTTGTAATAGTATGATTGAATGTTCCTAATTTTCAAGGAGCTGAATAAGATTTGTTTTAAAAATCTGCAAAAGATGCGATTTTAATTAGATAAAATTACCTATATGTTTCACAAGATGATAAAATATGCATAAAACATAATGCATCAGTTGTTTGTTTACTTGTTTATTGAGTTGCTTTATTTTGAATGTTACAGATATCATAAATAAAATGCTAGCGTACTTCATAACTAAAATGCTATATTAAACTATCATTTTAAATATTCTAAAGATATTATATTAGTCTATCATTTTGCATATCCTAAAATGCTATATTAAACTATCATTTTGCATATCCTAAAATGTTATATTAAACTATCATTTTGCATAACTAAAATGTTATATTAAACTATCATTTTACATATCCTAAACATGCTTGTGGACTTTGTGATTGAAATGCTACATTAAACTATCATTTTGTATAACTTAAACATGCCAATGGATATTGTAATTAAAATGATATATTAAATCTCATTTTGCATATTGCAACTTTGGTATTGGACTTCACAACTAAAATGCTATATCAAACTATCATTTTGCATATTTTAAACATGATAGTGGATTTCATAACTTAAATGTTATATTAAACTATCATTTTGCATATCATAAACATAGTGATGAACTTTGTGATTAAAATGTTAGATTAAAAATACATATGCTATATGCAATTATCATTTTGCATTTGGTAGTTCTCCTTAGGAATACTTATTTCATTTTGTATATTCCATTCATACTACTTCACTTTAAATATACTTATGCTAAATTCAAGTTTATTTTGCATATTTTTTTCATCCTTATTCAATTGAAATATACTTATGCTATATCCAAATATCATTTTGCAAAGTCAGATAATTGTACTATATTTTAAAAGTATAAATACTATATTATTAGTGTATCATTTAGCATATTAAACACAGTGTATTGTGTTTCAAATGTAGAAATGCTATATCTAAATATCATTCAACTTGTGATTAAAACTTTTTTACTTTCTTCTTCTTCTTCTGTGTTTTGCTTCTCTATTTGTATCTTACGTCTTGATTTAGTAGCACTCGACTTTAATTTTCATGAAATTTCTAATTTACGCTTGCATTGGAGTGTCGAAGTAGGGTTTTTTCAATTTTGGAATGGACGGCGGAAGCTTCGACAATGGCGGTGGCTTGGGTGACGGCTGCTACGGAAGGTTAGGGCTAGGGCGGCAGTGGCTACATCAGGTTAGGATTATGGCGGTGGCAGCTATTGCAATCTTCAGACGATGGCTTCAACGATGGAGGAAACGATTGAAGTTGGTTGAATAGAACGTGCTACTGTCATTGAGCCTAAATTTTAAAAGTTCCGTCCTACATTTAAAAAATAGCATAAAGTTTTTCCTTTAAACTAATTTCCTCTATTAATTATTAATGATGTTTTAAAAATAATTAATACTTATTTGATAATGAATTAAAGTTAATTATTTTATGATTCTTAAAAGTTATTTCAAAGTATTTAATTATTGTTTCAAAGTTATTTAATTATCTAAAATGTTTAAAGTATATTTTAATTGTTAATTAAAGTTATTTTATAATGGTTTGATTTAAAATTTAATTATTATTTAAGGAATTAATCGGTATTACAATATTATTATTTCAATGATAATTTGTTCAAATATTAATATTGCTTTAAAAATAATATATTATATAGTAAACCATTGAAAGAGTATTTTTCTAAATCAAACTTGGAAATTATTATGAAAACTTTATAAGCATTATTTTGAGACAATTACTGAAATAAAAGATTTCAGGAAGTAATGGTATATTTTCATAGCGTAATTCGAGGGTAGGGATTGCCTAGTTTGGGATGTTTTCGTTGGGATAGTGACGTAATCATTATGAAAACTGTGATCTATGATTGATTGCATGGCATAAATCGAGAGGCAGAGATTGCCTAAGTAAAATTTGGTTTCTCTGGGATAGAGATATAACCATTGAGCTGCGATACATGGTCGATACTGAATGGTGCTTTCCACATTTATTTTAAAAGGTTCCAAGTATTTTTTTGAAGACATGATTTGTTAACATACTTATTCCGGTGAGATAAGTATATGACTGTTTTTGATAGAGAGATTTAATTTAATGAAATTAAACTAAACGAGGCTTGATAATTTCAGTGGGAAATAAAAATTTTGTTTGAATGTTGTTTATTTGATGGTTAAATAACCGACTATCAAATCTTAGCCAAAATATTTAATCCTTTTTATTTTTGATGGTACGGAATTATTCCCTATTTAACACCGAAGGATTTTAACTCTAGTAATATCTAGGAGAATGCGAGATTATGTGGTATAGTTACCGTTTGAGGTGCTATATTGTACGTATAAACTTGTGGATCTTCTAAGACAAATGATAAGGAGATCTATCCACTTAAACGGTTAGGGGGTGATCACTGATCTTATGTATTGTTTGATTATTTCATAAAGAACCGGACTTGAGCATTTTGGGAATCGATGAATTATTTTTGGAGCATCCAGGAAATGGAGAGTGTACTCGTAAGATATGATTCAGAACCCATGACCTACTCCGAAGCCATATACGGTTAAACGAGGAGATGCGTTATATTTTGAGATGTTGAAATCCATATGTGTTGCGTGACTCGTTGGAATGTGGGAATCTGTGTGAAATTCCAAGATCTATTAAATGTGGAATTCAAGTGTGATTCTGTGACCTGTTAAGGCGTGGGAGTCCATGTAGGATTCCATAATCCACTTTGGAGACGGTGCGTGAGCTGGAACGCCAGACGTAGCCTCATTAGCCGAAATGGCTAAAACCAAAGATAGAATACATAGCCAAGGGGCCTAGCTAACACATGAGGGTGTAGTCGTCTCTCTTTCTAACAAGTCCCTATCGTTTATTTTATGCATGTTAGGAGCGATACACTCGGCCTAGGTGGCCAGTTATGTATTTCTTATATACCTCGGCTAGACAGGTAATGATCCTCGGAAGGATAACTCCGATCCTTGTGCAGGAGGACCGTTCTCGAAGTACTGAGGGCATCTCCATGGAAATGCTACACAATTAGCGAACGAGCTTTATCGGAATTTGATTTTATGACCAGTATTGTTGTGATGTACACCACACATGCATCATAGCTACTTATTATTACTTTGGCGATTAGACATTATTATAATATCAAAATGATTTTCTATAAAAGAAGTTTGGATTATCGTAAAGTAAAAACCCGTTTGTTTTTATCTACGGTAAGGTCATAGGAGATACCTTTGTTTTGAAAAGGTCATTAAACTTTAAGAATCAAGTTGATTGTGTTTTCTCACGTTGGTTTAACCAGACTGACCTGGGCGTGGTTTTTCCTAAATGCTCAGGTCAGATCGAGAATATTTTCCAAGTTTAGATGGATCTATTTTGGAGCTTCATGAGAGGAGCTGGAGGCCAGAGTCGTATTCACGTTAGGCCCGTCAATGGATACTTTCGGATGCGGATAGTGCCATATCCGCGTCAGCATCCGAAATTATTTTTGGATACCGGATATGCGCATCCGTGGATACGGACGGATATCGGATAATTATCCTATCCAGTAACGACTGATAAATCAAGAAATATAAATATAAATTTTAAGTTTAACATACTTTTTACCAATCCAATTGATTATAAAAGTGTTAAATATAAACAAATATGGCGATAATAAATAGTTTTGAGCGGTTAATAAGCATTATACCATATAATATAAACTATTAACTTAATAAAACAATAAATAAATATCTTTCATTATACTGAAATATGCATAATTTATACTAAAACCTTGGCAAAGATCGAACGGATAATATTCGGATGCGGATGTCTTTGTATTCGCATTCGCATCCATTTTTTTGGATATTGGATATTATCCGCTTTTTGGATACGGATGCGGATGGATTTCGGATTTTTCGGGTATCAATTGACAGCTCTAATTCACGTAGATGAATATATTTCCATTGCTTACATGTTGCATATTATTCAGCAATTGTGAGGATAGATTGTTATAGCTATCCGTATTGAGATAGGTTAGTGTACTCTGATTGATGTCTGTATCTATATAAATTACAGTTTTGTTTTAGTGTATGTATTATAAATTATTCGTTCCACCGTGGGATTCTGTGTTGGTTAGTTCTTCTGTCTTATTTCTTTTCCCTAACTATCTGCATTTCCGTTCAATTTGGGTTGGACATGTGTGGTTTATTGTTAATTTAAACCGTACAGAAAAGTGGTTCGTTACAATCTGAGTATGAAAGACTGTCGTATGCTGAAAAATGACTATATATCATCTATGCTTGTCCAACCTACCTACGATTACAAATAATATATTAGTAGATATTAGTAGATGTCTACTTGACTAATACTGTATAATGAATTATTAATTTAACGAATTACCTCCAAAGGCAGGTAAAGTCCAATGTAGGGATACCAATAATATCCTGATCTATGGCAAATTATCGGTTGCTCGATAAGAGTACCTTTGATATCATATGTTCTAAAATAAGCATTATGACCGAAGTCCATGGGCAATTGAGCGTCTTAGGATGGAGTGAGATCAAAAGAAAATGAAGGTGCATGAACTCTACCGGTGACTAGATGTGGACTTATATAATCAGAGTTCACTCCTCGAGTGTAGCTAGGTAATATGTAGAGTTAAGGAGAAAATCTAACCCAATATCCGTCAAAATCTCCATCGTTTAAGAAAAATGTCAAAGCATCCACCCATCCATTCCGTCTTAGTTCCAGCATGTACTGTGATCCAATGGTCCGACTTCTATCAAACAAGTCAACATAAGATAATGGATCTCCAGGGACACATAGCTCCCTAGTGGTGTGATACCAACATTTATCTCCTAGGTACCAAATAGGAAGAAATGTTGGTGTATATAGAGCAATCCTCTGCCTACACAGGCGATATGCAATGGAAAGCGGATGACCCTTATACATCTGTCCAACTGTGACGACCCCCCCTTCTACTACCAGAAAGACGTATCATCATTAAGAAAGAAAGGGATAGAAATAGAAAAGAAAGAGAAAGAAAGAACAACAACATCAGAATCTCACAGCGGAACAGAACAAAATATAATATATCACATAAATATTACATAGTTTTTACATATATCAGAGTTATACAATATCAATACATATGTCAATCATACATACATCTATCACTACATACATCAGAGATACAGACATATCATCAAACACAGCGGCACTAGATAAATAGCTACATACGTTTGGAAACTCCTGCTCCAAGCTCCTCTAGAAATCAAAGTCCGAACCTATCACTTGGCTACTCATAAAAATTTGAGTACCCAAGAGTTTATGAAAACACAAAATATAAACTCTGGGTCAGACATGGGTCTGGTATGAGTAAACGGTTTAAATTGTTTAACTTTGAAAAACATTTGAAAATAAAGGTATCACGTAGACTCCCCACAAATAAATAGGTGTAAGTTTTTACCTTACGCTAACCAAAACATTTCATAGGAAATCCAGCGATATTATAATAGTGTCTAGGGTTTTCAAGTAAATGGAAAATAGCCGAAATTGTTACATGATTAAATTCCAGCTACTAGCCACAAAAGTGGGTAATACAAATCAAAACCGTAGGGTCTCGTAGGGAAAATGGATTTCCAACAATGGCAGGGCTACTGGGGTACCGCCCGTTACAGTATGGGGCCTAGATCACCGTACCGAGGATCAATCCCGATCCCCTACAACACAAGGCCAGAACCATTCCTTACTGAACAGTCCCGAACAAGATAAACCCCGTGGTTGGCGCGACCAACCACCCACTAAGCCGAATAAAAAGGGACATCTAGACAGGGGAAATATCTTGTCCTGCTTGGGCATGACCCACCTAACCTTGCTGCATCTCCCATGTTTTAGCCATTCCCGGTTGATGAGGCTTGAGGCTGCGATTACCTTTAAAGAACATATCTCTTAGAATGCTCATCGTCCTCCCGACGATGTGCTGAAAGCATTCAATCCATACAAGTTCGTTCCGGGTTCGAACGAAACCGAAGGAATTATCTCGTCACACTCATTTTGGAATCACCCTCAGAGTCAACGACGATAACACTTGCATTTTGAATACACCATCTCGATCTTCATTCCAGGATTCACGACCTAACATTTAAACTGGATCGATGTGGTTTTCGGGGAATCAAATTTGATTCTTCCGATCCCGGTCTCATCGAATCCAAATGCCATTTTAAGGGCCAAGTTGTCTAATTAACTTAACAGTTTAAATAATTTAAATTCAACAATTGAATTAACATAGCATTTATCACAGATAAAACATATACAAGCATCATAGGTATAACATAACATATCATAGAGCATCACAGAATATCATTACATACCTGTTCCCACGCAAAACTAACCCGAGATTTAAAAGTAATTGTTCTTTATTTTCGTTCTAAAATAATTAATTTATATTATATGTTCATCATAATTAAACATGTAAAAGTCTTCCTTTAAATCTTGATAATCAATTATAGAATTAACTACAACTTTAATTATTAGTTAACCTAATACTTAATTTAAATAAATTCCATAATTAAAATAGCAGCTAAGAATTTGAAACATTGTAAAACATTAATTTCATCATTAAACTAGTATTAAATTATATCTTAGTTTTGTTAAACATTTCCAATTATTTATATTAAAAAAATAGCAGGTCCAAATCAATAGACCCGAGACTTCCCCACTAACCCGAGATGTAACGACCCGTTAAATTCGATGATATTAAACGAGTTAATCTAACATGATTTCTAATCTAAATTAGAATGAAATAAAAGTCTTAAGATTTTATTTGAGAAAATGTAGGAATTAGATATAGTAACTGTAATTAAAGGTTAACAATTTAAATGTTTATTTGGCAATAGATTTAAATAACGTAAATTGGCGTTTGTGGTTATAAGTTATAATTTGTTGATTAAATTGGTTTGTGAAATTTATACTGGAAAATATAAATCGGAAATAGTATTAATGAAATAATAACTGAATTGAATTGCAACTATATAAACGAAAGTAAATTTTATTTAGTGGATGTCAACATTGAATAAATTTATTTAAATTAAAAAGATTTAAATGCATGTTTGGATAGAATATATAATTGATGGATTAAGTGGTAAGTAATTAGAATTTAATTCTATAAAATTTGGAACTGAATGTATGTAAATAATTTTGTAAGAATAAGTTAATAAACAATTTATTTGCGCATACCCGATTTAATTAACAGAAAGGACAAGAACTTGATTTGCCTAGGTATTTATAGATTGATAAACTATAACTAAATAGAAAGTTTGGTAGTAAATAGGATATAAGAAGACAAAGGCAACTAATAAATTAATAAATGAATTCATAATAATAAGTAGTAATTAATGCATAAATATATTTTGCATTTGGGATAATTACCAAATTTTGACCATTCATCTAATTTATTTAATTGAATCTAAATCTATGGCAACATTTTTGTTATTAATGGTTGTAAGTGATTTTGAATGTAAAAGGGCAACAATTATTTAGGTTAACCATTCATTGAGTATATTAAGTTAAGATGGAAATAGATTGAAATAAATCTAAATTTATTTATTTTGTTTTGTTAATATGTTCTAGTTAATAAAAGGGAATTTATAAGAAATGAAGCCTGCACTAATGAAGTGTATTATAATTCAAATGTTATTTATACACATAAAATGTCTATTTACTGTATAGAAAGAGTCTAAATCAATAAACGAATTTATTGAGGTTCCAATTTAAAATTTATAACATTTAATGTAGACTCGATTAATTAATTGATTTAAATTGTGCTGTTAGTGTAGGTTTGTTTTGTAATTGAAATAGTTAATTCTATAAGATGAAGTTAATGCTAATTTTATTTATAATTGGACCTTTTGTTGATATAGATTTTAGAAAGCAGGATTTATAAATTTATTTGAGTATCAAATTCAACAATTGCATTTATTGCATAATAAAATAGAATTTAACGGTTAAATATTACGTTATTGAAATTAAGATGGACTTTAAGGATAATAATATGAAATCATGAACCAATGTTAGTGGCATCCTTGTTTTGATAAAAGGTGAGAATATAAAAGTTGAAAATCTAATAAATGGGTTTGAGAATTTAATTTAAAATTCCTAAATACAAGGAAGTGGAGAAATTAACAGCTGCAATTGATAGACTTATCAACTTTTAATTCACATCTAAACTTGTTAAATCATTTAAATTGATTAAGGAATATATAAGCGGTAAAAATTTGGTCAATTTTAGAATTTAGATATAAAATTTGATTTTTATAATTTATTCTAATTTATTTAATGAATATAAAAATTTGCCATTTTGGCCACGGACTCGGATTTCGACGAAAACAGCTTCATCGGATCCGTATCGGTGAATTATTGTAGGGTTTCAAGTTTCGTATCGATCGGACCTGTCGTTTGATCGTACGGACGCGAAACGCCTTGAAATCGATTTAATTAAAATCAATTTGAAATCAATTTGGAAATTTTGTTTCCAGCATAACTTCTTCATACAATCAAATTTGGACATGAAACTTTTTCCATCGCGTTCAGAATATTTTAAAATACCTAGTTAGATATATGGGTTTAATAAATTTCGTTCCGGGCTAGAACGGGCTTTTTGGGCCATAGTTTGTTCCGTACGTTCATCTATCTGGTCTATCTACTCAAATCCAACCCTACTTATAAATAGACGATTATAAACCCTAGCCTCCATCTTCTATCATTTGTCTGTACGTTCATTTTCTTCATCTCTTTCTCTTCCTCAATGGTTACAAAACCTAGATCTATCTACAGTTCAAAATCAAATGAAAATTCAAACTCTCCAGAAAAATTCCAAATTAATATATGTCGATGTCCTCGAGATGTGTAATCTGGTGGTACAATTCGTTCTTTGATTCGAATCATAGTTTGACCTGTAATTGCAAATCAAGCTCGGCCGTTCGTTTTGATTTTTGGAGATTTCAACGGTGGATCTACGTCCTTAGGTCGATCGGGAAGCATGGATGCGTAGAGGAGGACGAGTAGGTTCGATCTATGTGGTTAGTTCGTCGCGATGGTGTTTGGAATCGCCAGAAGCTAGGTCAAAAGGGGGCGGCGGTCGCACGTGCAAGGGGGCACCGGAGGTGGCCGGTCGGCCTGAGGTGGGGCGCCTCGGCGAGGCCAAGGCGATGGAAGTCCCTGATCAGTGGCAGATGCTTCGAGGCGGTAGCGAAAATTGAAAGAAATTAGGTTGGTGGCGGCTGGAAGAACATCGCCTACGCGATGTTACAGGAGAAGCTAGGGTTCTGCAGCTTGCGTGGCGCGTTTCTATTGGTCCGTGTTTTAATTAATTGTTGTTTATTTTATTTTAATTTCAAATGTTATAACATCAATAACTTTCACATACGATATCCAATTCACACGCGGTTTTCTCCACTAGGTTCGTATTGAAATTCCGGACGCTTTGACGCTGATTTGGATGGATTTGGAGACCGTCGAGTTTTTGGGTTTAAATTGGGTTTGAATCCAATTTAAATTCAAAAGGTGAGTGTTTTAACCCACTCACAACTTCTAAAAGTTTTTATGTTTGTTAAATTTATTTTAGATATGAGTAGAAATTTATTTATGACTGTTTGGCATGTTTTGTTCATCATATTTGCTAAATCGCGTTATTTAATTTAACTGTTAATTTATTTTATTTATTGCATATTAATTGACAGTTAGAATTTATTTATTTGCATAGGAACTGCTAGTAAACAGTTATAAAATTTATTACTAAATATAAACTGTTAGTTTAATAGTTGATTAAATTTATTTATGAATATAACCGCCAGTTATTACCTGATATATATTATCAGATATATATTGATATTGAATTATTATTGGATGATGATTGTGATTTGGATGATGGATGATGTTGATGAATGGATGTTTTATTTTATATCATTAAACTGCAAGTTATCATGCATTTTTCGTTTCATTCGGGATTGTGGTTTGAAATGATATACAACCGCAAAATTTTATTTTTAAATTGCGGATTGAAATGATAAATATCCGTATCACTTGACCATAGGATAGAAAATTATATACAGGCACCGTGGTCTATATATAAATTATTTTAAAGTGATTTCTATGGTTTGGATGGGATACGGTTTATAAAAATTTGATTTTGATATTTTATAAAATATTATTCTTCGATATATATACATATGAAGTTAAAAATTTGAAAATTAAGTTGTGTATAAACCTGTTGAATAAAAATGAAAAATTGAGAAAATGGAATTTGAAAATTTATCTTATATGTTTAAGTTTGGAAATTTTAAGGTATGATATTTATAACTGGATTTTCCAAGATGAATTAAAAATGAAAATTCTAGTATAAAGTAAATTTGAGAAAATATTTAATTGCTAGAAATTGGAGTTTTATTTATGGAATTTATATGAATATTCAAGACTAAATAATAGAATATTAATTGTTGAAAGAAGAAAATCCAACTTTAGTTTTGAAATACTAATACTCCAAATGGATATATATATATATAGAAATTGAAGGGGTTTTTGGAACTTGAAGTGATATTTAAATTATGGTTTAAACTTTAAATAAAGAAATATATTTGAAAAGCCATGGAAATTATTTTTCTTTACAAAGTAACTTTAAAGTTAAACCATTTATTTTACATTCGTTGAATATCCAAACCATTCAAGTTGTAGAAGTTATGGTTTTAAAATTTTGAATTTCGAAATATTATGCTTTGAAAGTATATTTCAAATATTTGGTTTTCAGATATTTTAAATTTTAAACCAGCATGATTTTGGAAAAGAATTATATTTGAGATAAAATGATATCATATTGTTTTGGGTTTAAATTGATATCGTATTCATAGTTTTGAAATGGAAAATTTTATCCTGGTTTTAAAGTATAAACTATTTTTAAATGACCGCGGTGTTATAATAACGATGGGTTGGCAAAGAGACCGGGATCGGATATGGACATACTCTCTGTCGATACCGAAAACCACTTTGACTAACCGTGTACGCGGTGGAGATTCCAGAATGAAGTAGGTGGTGGCGACGTTTCCTGTAAGGTAAATACGTGGACCCGACTCCCGTGAGTTGGCATAAGGTGGCTAAAACAGGAGTGATTCTCGGGCCAATGAGGTCATACCTCTGATCGGACACTCCTCTTCGATATTATACTTTGACTTTGGATTGATTCAGTGGCCACTTCTATTTTTGATTTTGGGGGAGTTTGTTCGAGGTGGGCGGTAACTGCGGCTACGCGTTTCCACCAGCCCGGATAGCAACTAGTATATCTACCCTGGCATTGCCTAGTTGTGCCGTGTCACCTACCATACCGAGCCTTTACCACGAGTTTTGTTTTGTACCATACCTATGGAGTGCCCTCTGACGACGCCCAGTACGGGGGAGATTACGGTACTGTATAGACTATGGGAATATATTCTGTGTTAAGGGCTATATGGGTAACCCCTTAACGCTATTAAAAAGTAAGTTTATTTTACAATTAGACACTATTATAATAGCGCAATATACTAAATAGTAAATAGTTTAACGGATCCTTAGGAGATGTAAATCCCGAGCATCTCTTGAGTTACTGCACTCATATTTACTCCTGTTGATTTAACTCACATAAGATCTTTTAGTTCTGACTCGAGTGTTTTGTCTTTTCAATTCGCTCGGGTCAGTCCGAGCGTTTCAGGATTTGAGGATTTAGCTCTGGAGGACGAAGATTTGTATTACTAGTATCTACTATATTATTCCACTACACCATTTAAGTCCGCTGCATTGTTATTGGTATGGGTAACTCTGATATTCATTGTACAAGTAAAATAAAATATTTTGTAAAACAGTTTCATGAACTGTATATTTGATTATTATATTTTATCCTTCCGCTGTGAGATTCTGTTTTGTTTTATTTCTTCTCTGTTTTTTTTTCTTATTTACCCCATAACAATCCGCCCTTCCGTATGGTTTGAATCGTCATGTGTGTCGGTTTAAAGTGTGCGAAAAGGCGGGACGTTACACGAGAACTACCCTGTTCTTACTCGGGTGTTACTTCGAGTTCCCACGCAAAACTCCTCGAGACTCCCCTGCGCATACTTCTTCTTCCTCTTCCCCTTTTTTTTGCTTTTCTTTTTTTTAAGAATTGTTAACTTAAAACTAAATATAAAAATGTAATAACTCACATGAGCACAGTGCAAAACTCAACCTGAGGCTAAACTGCAAGCAGACCGAGTATTCACTCGCGACATGAATTCGATTACGCCACTGACACGGCCTTCGTGCCGTATACGTGCACGGCGGCACGATTCGCCTCCAGCGAGCAACGACAACGTCAACAAGTCGCAAAACATCATCAAGCTCGTAATCCAAACTCGAATCACACCCAAAAATTCGATTTCAAAAATTTGACTGTTCGCCCCAAACAAAAACGGCAACAACACTCGGGAAACGCCTTGCCACCACCACAGGGATCATCGGCACCACCCATACTTCGTCCACGCCTTGACGACACGACACTCCTCCCTCTCCCACACTCACGCGCAGCTCGATTTCGTTAAGGTGGCGAAATCGATGATTTACAGAGATGAATTAAACACTCAAAACAAAACCCTAATACAGTCTCGTGTTCGAATTACAGTCAATAGAAAATTTAATTCATATTTTTCCCAAGTTCATGGATTTATAAACTTGCATCAATCCAAATTCCAACCCTTTCCAATGATTAAATTATCTGGAATTGATAAAAATGTAGTTTTACTTCAATTCGAACTGCTCATGAATTACAAATGTAAAAATCCCCATTTTCATTTTAAAAATCATAAATTTCAACAAGCTTTCGATTGATAAACCTGAATTAGATTTTAATAGTGGTTGAATTTTATCAATATTTTCTTTGATTATCTGTAAAACAGGTTTACAGTAGTATACCTTCCCTCTAGATGTTTTAAACAATTTCAAACATCTTAATCTAAATTTAAATCTTATGTGTGGTTGGAAAATTTAAATCTATCAAGGGCTAACAGTAAATTATTTGAGTTTTTAAAGGAGCACTTTCACCCTGTATCAATTTACGCAGAGAAGTATATTCAAACACAGTATCATATTGCAGATTACAACACATACCACAAGGTCACAGAGTATTTGATTTAAACTTAAAACTTATGAATTTAGTTTACTCACCTAACCTTCCTGAACAAAGAACAGTAAGCATAGATGTTTTGAAATCTGGTTGCTTGAAGTTTAAAACTGCAACTTTGAATCTGTTTTTATTTGAATTTAATTTGAGTTTGCTCTCCTTTTCCAGCTTAGTTTTCTCAAGTTTTTGTTATGTGTTTTGTTGAACAAACTAGAACTAACAAGCAACTGCATATATATAAGATAACAGTGGTATGAAGGAGTATTATCTGGACAAGCCTTATTTGTTTTTGACCAAATATGACTGTGAATTAAATTACTGCAATATGACAGAAAAATACTTGAGATTTCGGCTGAAGCATAATTTTGTAACCTGAAATGACAAATTGTACTTAGCCTTAATGAATATGTTCTCAAATTTGCTAACATCTAATTAATATTCCCTGATGTTTGTAGGTGTACAACTTGCAGGTACATCTTGGCTTATGTATGAAGCTTTGGTTATAAAGATATTTTGTTTTGTTATTAAATTACTTTTTTTTATTAACTTCAAGTTTGAACTGTAGTATACAAATTTGTATGGAGATATGCATTTTATTTTTTATTTTTGCAGGTAAATGTTGGCTTATGAATGAAGATGCTTGCGTATTGTATAAAAATGTTTGTTCCATAGCTTGGCTTTGTTTTCATTCTATTCTATACACTTTGTGCTTACTTTATTTTATACATAATTGTCTTTATTTTATACATAATTGAAATGACAAAGGTTGGCTGAGATGGAAGCAATTTAAATGTTATGTTTCTTCAGCTAACAATATTTCAATTATGTACAATATATATGATTTGCTTATTTATACTTGTCTTTGTGTTTATTTCCATTTGTATTTTAGCTATAAATAATAAACTTATATTCATGAGTTTACTCATTCATTTATATTGATATTTTTGACTTACATAAATATTAATATTTTATATTGAACATTATCATCTATCTATGTTTTATATTTTCTATTTTCTATTTTAGCCATTAATATTTGAATTAGATTCATAAGTTATATTTGAATTTATTCTCATTTTTATGATTCATTTGTATTTATTTAAATCATATACATAAATTTGACTCATAGTCTACCTTTATATTTTGTATTGCTAGAATTAGATTTTAAATTTTAAACATTATCAAGCATGTGTATTCATTTAACAAATGTTAATAATGTATAGCATTTTAATTTAATTATATGACTTAAATTTTATTAATAATATTGTTAAGAAACTTATTTTAGAATTTCAAACATTATTATCTATATATATTATTTTATACTAAATATAAACAATGTAAAGTATTTTAAGTAATTATATAAGATAGATTTTTATTGTGAATATTATTGAAATACTTATTTCAATTTCCAAATCAATCTCCTTTTAAAATACAGTTTATATAAATAGATGGCAATATATCCAAAATCATATTCATTTAAATATGATCAATTCACATTTTATATTTAATTAGATTAAACATTTATTAAAATAACCGGGGCCGAAATCCAGGGTCGTTACATTCCTCCCCTCTTAAAAGAATTTCGTCCCCGAAATTTAAAACAAAGACAATTTAAAAGCTGTTATACCAACCATTCAACATAGATATCATTCATACATTAGCAAATAATCAAACAGTCTATCCTAACAAACATCACTAGTTATCCGAACACAGATTCGGATAAGCTTTCCTAAAATTATCGAGAGTTTGTTTCTCGGTGATCAACAGTCCAAACTGGATTCCTGACCACAGTTAAATTTGGTTCAACTTCCAAATTCCTGAATTACTGGTTTAACAACTAATGATGAATCATAAACAAATTCCTCTAATGGGATATATGAAATATACAATAAATTCCAGACACCCATTCTAGCAATTCAATACTGAAATCCACACTATCAATTCTTTCCAAATTTTATTGACTTCTTTACAGAATCTCAATATTTATTCAACCAAGCCCGTACGATGTACATATACTATTCGTACGCAATATCAAGTCCGATCGCTCGCTCGATCACACAATTTCATTTCCGAACTAGTATCGTCCACCCGACTTCCTAGTACGGACTCAGAACTGGTTTCTTGATCAGAAACTGTCATTCTCCTTACATAGTCACAACTATGATAGAGAATTTCCCAGAATTAATCAAAATCCAAATCCATGGTTCGTCGTCGAAAATCGAGTGAAAAATCCTAACTCGAATCGATATAACTATCTCGAAATTCTGTGCTCGAATCTGGATCAAATTGTTATGCGAATAAAATAATATACGTACATCCTACGTATTTATATCCATTGATTATCAACCATATCAATTTTCTTTTATTCACATTATTCCGATTCTATCCACTTGGAATAATTTTTCCCAATATCAAATTGTACTTAAGAATTCCACCATTCATTTCTTAAGATTAATATAAGCATTGTATATACTCTTATATTATTACTCTACCATTTAAGCCTTAATCTTTTTATTTAAATCTGAATTTCCAATTCCATATGAATTCAATTTTTCTTAACTCTGAATATTGAATTTTATTGACTATCTTACCTTTTATAACTGAGTCTTATCATATGTTTTAAATTAGTTTCATCCACTAGTTTACCTTCAATTTTCAATCTGAAGTTGTTTTGTTGCTAAAGTTTTAATTAATTTTTTTTTATATAGTTTAGCATTACATATTTTCATAAGCACATATGAATTGTTTCAATCCTTATCACAATTACTTTTAACTAATTCTCAAATCATTCTCTTCAGTTTTAGTGATTTACAACTTACTTGCTTAAGCAAAACAAACTCATATTCAAAATCATCCTATTTTTCTTCCAATAATTTATAGAATTTTAGCTAATCTTGTTTACTTCAAAACAACTCATTTCCTTATGCAATATAACAATATCATTGCGAATAAATAATCACTTAAGCTTTATAACCATTTTAAATTGATTCCATCTCAATTTACACTTGACTCCATCCCAATTAATTTATTCACAATCCTTACATTGCATTTTCTTCCATTTCAATCAGGTTTGATTCCAAACCATTTTATTAAACTTGACAACCAATATTTTAAATAATCATTTCACAATTTACCTAAGTCATTTATTTTCTTCAAACTGTTTCACCCAACAACTTAGGTTTATTCTATTCCACAAATTCCCATTTAAATCGTTGATTTGATTTTCTTTTAATCAAATCCCAACTATTTACTAATCAGTTTGTTCTTTTATCCATTCTTAAATTTTAATTTGTATTAACAACTCATTATTACATTTATTTATAAAAAGGTCATTCAGTTTATTCTTGAATTGAATTTGTTTACACCTCACACCAATTCTATTTTAACCAAATTCAAGACTTACTTGATTTATACTTACTTATTTACATAAGAATTTTTATTCCATTCAATTTTATAACTCGATTGAATTCATTTAAATTCAATTTTATTCCAACTCAACTCCAATTAAATTTAGCTACTTGCCATTCTTTTAAATTTATTTCTCAAAATATGAGCTCAAAACTTATTTGTTTACTTTAAAGTTTATATTACTCATTTGGGTCATTTCATCTTATAATCATAATTTCAAATTATATATATATATATATATATATATAACACTTACTATCTTAAAGTATAAATTTTCATTTTACAATTACAATCATTTTACCTTTCAATTTTATATTCAATTAAGTTCATTTTGAACTTCAATTCCATTTTACTTATCTCAGGTTAAGCTCCAATATGTTTTCCTATTTTCATTTACTTAAGTTAAATTTTAATTCCGGGATTAAAATTCTCGATTTCTTCTTATTAGCATCAACTTTACTTTGTAAGCTCGATAGTTGATTCCTTTAAACTTTTCACATTATCAAAAATAGAATTCTTAGAATTCAATTTGCCCGGTTTTTATTTCCAAAACCATTTTGAAATGATAATCAAATTTCAAATTCCAAACACTTGTTTTCACCAAAACAAAATTTCCTTTTGAAATTTCTAAAACAACTTGTATGCTTAACAAGCCCAAACAATTTATCATGACCAACTATTCTGGTAGCAATCCATCACTTTAGAAACTCGAAAATGAATACTGTTGATGTGGCCATCATCATCAGGATTATTTTCCAACGACTGAAGTGAGTTCAGTGCTTCCTTACTTTCACAAATTCTTTCCAAACAATTTCCATTCAACTATATTTTCCAAAACAATACTCCATTATTGCCTTCAAATCTTTGGAAAAACACATTTTCAAACATTCCCAAGATTTTAAATTCCCAAATCCTTTTGTTTAAATTCTTCAAATTTCCGGGACTTATATTCTGTTTAATCAAATTTTAGTTATATTCCTTTTTATTTAAACCATATTTAGATAATTTAATTTGGTTATAAACCACTCAAATTTTAATATTTTTATTCAATTATAGTATTAACACCTAATCATCCAAATATATAATAATTTTAGAAAAATATTTCTTTTATATCAAAACATAATTTTGGGTAAAATTATTTCATTTACCCTACTTTAAAAACAATACTGTGTCGGTCTACCATGTTTAAGAGTTTAGAAATCCCTATCGATAAAATGGCGTCCCATCCATCGACCAGAATCCATAAACATTCAACAGATAAAACACCACAATATAAAAACAATTTTATATTCACTAACAAATACGCGCCCATATCTATTAATACACTCAAACCCATTTTAGAGTACTACTGACTTTATTCTATGAGTAATTCTTACCAGAGCCAAGGTTAGCACCAACCTATGCTCTGATACCAACTGTGACGACCTGCCCTTCTACTACCAGAAAGACGTATCATCATTAAGAAAGAAAGGGATAGAAATAGAAAAGAAAGAGAAAGAAAGAACAACAACATCAGAATCTCACAGCCGGAACGGAACAAAATATAATATATCACATAAATATTACATAGTTTTTACATATATCAGAGTTATACAATATCAATACATATGTCAATCATACATACATCTATCACTACATACATCAGAGATACAAACATATCATCAAACACAGCGGCACTAGATAAATAGCTACATACGTCTGGAAACTCCTGCTCCAAGCTCCTCTAGAAATCAAAGTCCGAACCTATCACTTGGCTACTCATAAAAATTTGAGTACCCAAGAGTTTATGAAAACACAAAATATAAACTTCGGGTCAGACATGGGTCTGGTATGAGTAAACGGTTTAAATTGTTTAACTTTGAAAAACATTTGAAAATAAAGGTATCAAGTAAGACTCCCCACAAATAAATACGGGTAAGTTTTTACCTTACGCTAACCAAAACATTTCATAGGAAATCCAGTGATACTATAATAGTGTCTAGGGTTTTCAAGTAAATAGAAAATAGCCGAAATTTTTACATGATTAAATTCCAGCTACTAGCCACAAAAGTGGGTAATACAAATCAAAACCGTAGGGTCTCGTAGGGAAAATGGATTTTCCAACAATGGCAGGGCTACTGAGGTACCGCCCATCACAGTACGAGGCCTAGATCACCGTACCGAGGATCACTCCCGACCCCTACAACACAAGGCCGAAACCATTCCTTACTGAACAGTCCCGAACAAGATAAACCCCGTGGTTGGCGCGACCAACCACCCACTAAGCCGAATAAAAAGGGACATCTAGACAGGGGAAATATCTTGTCCTGCTTAGGCATGACCCACCTAACCTTGCTGCATCTTCCCTGTTTTAGCCATTCCCGGTTGATGAGGCTTGAGGCTGCGATTACCTTTAAAGAACATATCTCTTAGAATGCTCACCGTCCTCCCGACGATGTGCTGAAAGCATTCAATCCATACAAGTTCGTTCCGGGTTCGAACGAAACCGAAGGAATTATCTCGTCACACTCATTTTGGAATCACCCTCAGAGTCAACGACGATAACACTTGCATTTTGAATACACCATCTCGATCTTCATTCCAGGATTCACGACCTAACGTTTAAATTGGATCGATGTGGTTTTTTGGGAATCAAATTTGATTCTTCCGATCCCGGTCTCTTCGAATCCAAACGCCATTTTAAGGGCCAAGTTGTCTAATTGACTTAACAGTTTAAATAATTTAAATTCAACAATTGAATTAACATAGCATTTATCACAGATAAAACGTATACAAGCATCATAGGTATAACATAACATATCATAGAGCATCACAGAATATCATTACATAAATATCACAATCAGATATTTAACACAACAGTTCATAAGCAATTACCTTTAAATCGTATTTATAATTAATTCAATTTAGAATTAATTATCTGAGATTTAATCACTTAACTCTTTTTAATTAATCATTAATTAACTATCAATTACCTATTTCATTTCAGATTGTTTAATTATTGATTTCTTTATTAATCCTTAAGTCTTAATTACGTAATTACTTTATTTTCACACTATCACAAAGCATTTATCACATAATTATTTGTAATTAATTACTTTAATTAATCATTTTAATGAATGGTCTTAATTATTAATCAAACTTAAATTCCCATTTAATTACTGCTAATTACTTACTTAACCATTTATTTATTATGAATTAATTTACTCGATTAAGTAACTATTAATCATTCATAAATTGACTTTAAGTAATTAATTTCAAATTTACCCCTTTTCTTAATTATTTACTCGATCTCTGATTATAAAGTGATTACTCCCAATCACATTCCAAAAATAATCAATCTATCGCTAATTACGATTTAAAAGTAATTGTTCTTTATTTTCGTTCTAAAATAATTTATTTATATTATATGTTCTGCATAATTAAACATGCAAAAGTGTTCCTTTAAATCTTGATAATCAATTATAGAATTAACTACAACTTTAATTATTAGTTAACGTAATACTTAATTTAAATAAATTCCATAATTAAAATAGCAGCTAAGAATTTGAAACATTGTAAAACATTAATTTCATCATTAAACTAGTATTAAATTCTATCTTAGTTTTGTTAAACATTTCCACTTATTTATATTAAAAAAACAGCAGGTCCAAATCAATAGACCCGAGACTTCCCCACTAACCCGAGAACTACCATGTTCTTACTCGGGTGTTACTTCGAGTTCCCACGCAAAACTCCCCGAGACTCCCCTGCGCATACTTCTTCTTCCTCTTCCCCTTTTTTTTGCTTTTCTTTTTTTTTCCAGAATTGTTAACTTAAAACTAAATACAAAACGCAATAACTCACACGAGCACAGTGCAAAACTCAACCCGAAGTTAAACTGCAAGCAAACCGAGTATTCACTCGCGACATGAATTCGATCACGCCACTAACACGGCCTTCGTGCCGTATACGTGCACGGCGACACGATTCGCCTCCGGCGAGCAACGACAACGTCAACAAGTCGCAAAACATCACCAAGCTCGTAATCCAAACTCGAATCGCACCCAAAAATTCGATTTCAAAAATTTGACTGTTCGCCCCGAACAAAAAGGGCAACAACACTCGGGAAACGCCTTGCCGCCACCACAGGGATCATCGGCACCACCCATACTTCGTCCACGCCTTGACGACACGACACTCCTCCCTCTCCCACACTCACGCGCAGCTCGATTTCGTTAAGGTGGCGAAATCGATGATTTACAAAGAAGAATTAAACACTCAAAACAAAACCCTAATACAGTCTCGTGTTCGAATTACGGTCAATAGAAAAATTAATTCATATTTTTCCCAAAGTCATGGATTTATAAACTTGCATCAATCCAAATTCCAACCCTTTCCATTGGTTAAATTATCTGGAATTGATAAAAGTGTAGTTTTACTTCAATTTCGAACAGCTCATGAATTACAAACGTAAAAATCCGCATTTTCGTTTTAAAAATCATAAATTTCAACAAGCTTTCGATTGATAAACCTGAATTAGATTTTAATAGTGGTTGAATTTTATCAATATTTTCTTTGATTATCTGTAAAACAGGTTTACAGTAGTATACCTTCCCTCTAGATGTTTTAAACAATTTCAAACATCTTAATCTAAATTTAAATCTTATGTGTGGTTGGAAAATTTAAATCTATCAAGGGCTAACAGTAAATAATTTGAGTTTTTAAAGGAGCACTTTCACCCTGTATCAATTTACACAGAGAAGTATATTCAAACACAGTATCATATTGCAGATTACAACACATACCACAAGATCACATAGTATTTGATTTAAACTTAAAACTTATGAATTTAGTTTACTCACCTAACCTTCCTGAACAAAGAAAAGTAAGCATAGATGTTTTGAAATCTGGTTGCTTGAAGTTTAAAACTGCAACTTTGAATCTGTTTTTATTTGAATTTAATTTGAGTTTGCTATCCTTTTCCAGCTTAGTTTTCTCAAGTTTTTGTTATGTGTTTTGTTGAACAAACTAGAACTAACAAGCAACTGCATATATATAAGATAACAGTGGTATGAAGGAGTATTATCTGGACAAGCCTTATTTGTTTTTGACCAAATATGACTGTGAATTAAATTACTGCAATATGACAGAAAAATACTTGAGATTTCGGCTGAAGCATAATTTTGTAACCTGAAATGACAAATTGTACTTAGCCTTAATGAATATGTTCTCAAATTTGTTAACATCTAATTAATATTCCCTGATGTTTGTAGGTGTACAACTTGCAGGTACATCTTGGCTTATGTATGAAGCTTTGGTTATAAAGATATTTTGTTTTGGTATTAAATTACTTTTTTTTATTAACTTCAAGTTTGAACTATAGTATACATATTTGTATGGAGATATGCATTTTATTTTTTATTTTTGCAGGTAAATGTTGGCTTATGAATGAAGATGCTTGTGTATTGTATAAAAATGTTTGTTTCATAGCTTGGCTTTGTTTTCATTCTATTCTATACACTTTGTGCTTACTTTATTTTATACATAATTGAAATGACAAAGGTTGGCTGAGATGGAAGCAATTTAAATGTTATGTTTCTTCAGCTAACAATATTTCAATTATGTACAATATATATGATTTGCTTATTTATACTTGTCTTTGTATTTATTTCCTTTTGTATTTTAGCTATAAATAATAAACTTATATTCATGAGTTTACTCATTCATTTATATTGATATTTTTGACTTACATAAATATTAATATTTTATATTGAACATTATCATCTATCTATGTTTTATATTTTATATTTTATATTTTAGCCATTAATATTTGAATTAGATTCATAAGTTATATTTAAATTTATTCTCATTTTTATGATTCATTTGTATTTATTTAAATCATATACATAAATTTGACTCATAGTCTGCCTTTATATTTTGTATTGCTGGAATTAGATTTTAAATTTTAAACATTATCAAGCATATGTATTCATTTAACAAATGTTAACAATGTATAGCATTTTAATTTAATTATATGATTTAAATTTTATTAATAATATTGTTAAGAAACTTATTTTAGAATTTCAAACATTATTATCTATATATATTATTTTATACTAAATATAAACAATGTAAAGTATTTTAAGTAATTATATAAGATAGATTTTTATTGTGAATATTATTGAAATACTTATTTCAATTTCCAAATCAATCTCCTTTTAAAATACAGTTTATATAACTAAATGGCAATATTTCCAAAATCATATTCATTTAAATATGATCAATTCACATTTTATATTTAATTATATTAAACATTTATTAAAATAACCGGGGCCGAAATCCAGGGTCGTTACACCAACATTTATCACGGCGATCCAATATAAAGCCCATGGTGCCCGTAAAAAATTAGCCTTGAACTGCATGTCAATTTGAGATCGGGCCTCCATCAAGTCATGTCTAACCCCCATAGACACATGAGAAACCATCTGAAGACACTTCCACCATGTCGTGCATGGGAAGTATGTCTCCGTTGTACGTCTAGCTGTTAAACAATGTGGGGATGCATATTTGTCGTGTACTCATTGTTAGTCCGTGAGATGATGGTTTTGATGACAACAACCTTAGAATAGATTATAAAATATAAATACTAACATTATAAGTTTAGATATATATATGCAGGATTTAACCATGAGGTAACAAGAATGAAGACCGTACAGTATAGAGATTCAAGATATCAAGATTGAAGACTCATGAGTATCAAGATTATCAAGAGTTCAAGAATTCAAGTAATTTATTCTTTAATTAGAAATTTTGTTAAAACTCATAGAAAAGCACTGCCATCTTATAATCCAATTTATTCGTGGAATGGAATCCATTTCGAGCCTGTTAAAGGGATGGAACCCTAAGTAGGATGGAACCTACGAAAAATCTAGTGGAACATTGTTTTGTATCCCCAAACCTTTTATTCAAAATGATTTTTCCAAATTATATCTTGTTTTCAAAATGATTTCAAAACCTTTCTTTTAAAAGCATCAGAAACATCTATCCTGATTTTAAATAATTTTAGCCTCAAAATCATCTTTAATTTCAAAGTCAAATTACTCCTGATTTTAAACTATCTTTTAACATAATATATTTAACTTTTAAATATTTATACTTAGATTTAAATATAAAATTGTAGTTAAATTCTATATATATTATTCACTATATTTACTTATGAATTTTAACTATAGTCAAGTATATTTATAAAGTTTAAAATAGTTTTAATATAAGATAAAGGTTATTTTCAAAGAAAATCAAATCATCAAAAAATGCTTTGGGATGTCGCCATACTCATGGTGACCATGCCGGCATGGTGCTAGTTGAGTTCAAAATTTCAATTTCAAAAGAAGTGCCTATTAGCCATAACTCTTCACGAATGGACATGACTGTTGTTCTACTATAAATAGGGGTGGGTTTCAACGAATTTTACATTAGATTTTCTGGTTTTTCACTCCTCTTCTTCTTCCACTTTCTTAGTACATATTCTTACCATTACTCTGTCGAAATCAACATTGAATCGAACTCGATCATTCGTAGTTTGATTCTCTATCACTATCTCAACAAGATCCTCTATGCTATTCAGAGTTATAGGCTTTTTGTAATCAACTTTGCGAGAAAAGGTGTGATTGTAGCCTCGAAAATCAATCAAGCGAGATAAGGTGTGATTGTAGCCTTGGGAAATCAATTGGGTGAACTTGTTGCCCGTAAAATCAAGTGGGTGAACTTGTGGCCCGGAAAATCAAGTATCTCTATCCATAGGATTGTGATTCTGGAGGATGTACCCCATACCTTGAAATCGAGGGTGTAATTGTACAATTGCTTTTGAAAGGAAATCCGTACTTGTGTTGCGGGACTGGATGTAGGGTAACTTCGAACCAGTATAAAATCCGGTATGTTCTTTCCGTTACTGCTTTTTATTTTATTTATGCATCTGTGTTTGTTTCTGTTATCATATCTATATCTGTATATTGCATACTTCTGTGTATAAATCAGCATAAACTCAAAAAGATTTAGTAATTCTTCATAAACACTATCCACCCCCCTTTAATGTTAACTCTAGCCTTAAGATCCGTAATCCGCACTTCTCACAATTGGTATCAAAGCAAGGTTTTCAAAGTTTCATAATCTGATTTTTGAAAAGTTTTCAAAATGGCTACCAACACTGGTACTGTTATTAACACTAGTATTCCTATCACTGGTTCAATTGTAGAAGGTCAGTCTACTATCAGACCACCACTTTTTAATGGCAGTAACTATGCGTATTTGGCATGTAGGATGAAAATAAATTTACAATTTATAGGATTAGACACTTGGAATATTACACAAACTGAATATTCTGAACTCACAACTGATTTTACACAGTGGACTGCTGAGCAAAAGACTGTTGCATAAAATAATTCTAAGGCAATGAATATTTTGTTTTGTTCACTAGATAGAAATGAATTCAATAGAGTGTCAGTTTGTAAGTCTGCATATGAAATCTGAAAAACTTTGCAAGTTACTCACGAAGGAACAAGCAAAGTTAAACAGACCAAAATTTCCATGCTCATAAATCAGTGTCAATTATTTAAAATGAATCCTAATGAGTCTATTTCAGATATGTATAGTAGATTTCAGGATATTGTGCATTCTCTAATATCTTTGGGAAAGGAATTTTCTGAAGAAGATCAAGTCAGAAAGATTTTAAATTCTCTTACTCCAGAATGGGATCAAAAGACACTTGTTATCGAAGAGGCAAATGACATCAGTACTTTAAAGATAGAAGAATTAATTGGAAATCTAATGTCGTTTGAAGTCCAAATGATCTAGAGAAGAGAAGGCAAAGCATCTGAAAAGAAATCAATGGCATTCAATGCATTGACCGATGGATCAGACTCAAACAGTGGTAATGATGAAGAGATAGACCTTATGACCAGAAACTTTAGGAAATTCCTGAAATACAGAAAGATGAATAATATCAAGAGAAACAACTATAAGAACTCTGAAAATCAGAATGTATTGCCAAATATTGTCAAATGTTTTAACTGTGATGAACCATGCCACATCAAAAGAGACTGTCCGTATCAAAAAAGGCAGAATCCTCCTATGAAAAATGATCTAGCAAAGAAACAAAAGCGTGCATTTACTGCTACTCTAGATGATTCAGACTCGTCCTCAAGTGATGATGATCAGAAAATAGATAATTCAAATTTGTGTTTCACGGCAGTTTACGACTCCGACGAATTCAGAGAAACGGACTAAGAAAAAGGTGCACATTTACAATATAATTGATTGAAATTGCTTGCTTAGAATTAGATGCTTGATTGACTGATTTTGAATTGGTGTGTTATTTGAATTTTAATTTTTTTTACTATTATTTCATTATTATTTTATTATTATTTTTATTATTATTTTGATATATTATGGAATATACTATAATTCTAATAATATTCCATATATATATAGACATTAAAAATAATAAAGTATATATATATTTATCAGAGATCTTAGGAAAAATAATTCATGAAAATTCACTGGCACATGTCGACATGGACCCTACCATGATATCGATATGGGTGCCAGAATTTGAATTTCAAAATTTGAATTCAAATGTTTGAATTACCCTCCATCTTTTCACTTCATTCAATTCTCTGAAAAGCCATCTTTTGACAAGAGAATATGTCCTTTGAGAATCTATTTATTCACTATCTTTTATCATATCTTTTCACTCTCATTTTCAAATTCAAACTCTCTCTTCATAACTTCAAGCTCTCTACTCTCTACTTTAATGGCTTCTTCAAGCAACCCCTCCACCATGAGAATTTCCAAAAAAATAAAAGAGCAACTATTCAATGATCCGGAGGCAATAAAAGCATACATCAATTATGCTAATTATGCCAAAGTCCATCCCGGAAAGTTTTCTATTTTTCAAGATTTCTCTTCTTATGAACTTGATTCTCTTTTTGCAAACAATGGAGTTCTTAGTCTTATTGATGCTTCTCAAAATGATTTTGTTTGCTATCCAAATCTTGTCAAAATTTTCTATGCTAATTTAAACCGTGGATTTTATAATGGAAATGAGGATGAAATTTGGAGTAATGTCAAAGGCACTAGAATTGTTTTGAATTGTGATCTTTTGGGTACCATTCTCGATTGCAAGTGTACGAGAATGGATCTTTCTAATTTTAAAATCGATGAAAATGATCGTGAGACATTTCATTACATTTTCGAAGGGAATGATAATTTTGAATTCAAAAATCAAAATTTTCGACCAAAGGCAAGAATTGTCAATCTTATTTTGCAACATACTTTGACCCCAAGAACGGGGACTTTTAACAATCCTACTTCAAAAGTTTGCAAAGCACTTTTTGCTATTTTTGAAAATTATGACATAAATTGGCTGCACGTTATTTTGGATGAACTTCGTCCTAAAAATCTTGAAATGGGTGAGAATACTTTGTATCATGGAATTTATCTCACTCGGATTTTTAACTATTTTGGAGTGGATTTCAAAGGCAAAGAATTTGTCTCTAGAAAAGTTTTCAATCATTCCAACATTTCTCTTATGAAAATTCCATTTGTTTTTCAACCTTATGAGACCCTTGCGGAAAAGGAAGAGCGTTTGGCTCATAAGAAAATGAAAGAAGAGGAAGAGGAAGAAGAAGAAGGGGATGAAATGGAAATTGAAGAAGAAGAAGAATGTAACGACCCAGTATTTTCAACCCTTCGCATCCGCACATGTCGGACTTGAATTGTTCAAAATACTGCGTTGTAAAATAAATTTGGCAAAACTCAGAATATGTAGTAAATAAATCACAGAATCACATACATATATCAGAACTCACAGCGGAAATAAAATATACAGTGGTTCATGAAGCCACTATAAAACTTTAACCAAATAGAATTTACATAGTTTAGAATCTGCAATACAGCTGTAGACATAAATAGAAACAGAGTCTTCCAATTTGATTGATTGCAAATAAGATAAAGACTGAAAGGCTTCCGGCAGTATGAATGATCTACGGGATGACATAACTCCGGAGAGAAACTGAAACTGCAACTCAGGCTGACCCGAGCGTAAAAATAAAACATAACACTCGAGTCAGGACATACATACTTATATAATGTAAGCTAATTCAAGTGTACTGTAATATAGAGCAAGTAACTTAAAGGATGCTTGGGACCGCCCATCCTCTAAGGATCCGTCAAACTATTTACTATGTAGTATATTGCGCTATTATACTAGTGTCTATTTATAAAATAAACTTACTTTTAAGTAGCGTTAAGGCTTTACATTTTCCACCTTAACACGTAATAGTCCCAGTAGTCCATCCAATATCATAGCTCCTCCTGATCGGGAAGCAACTAGAGGATACCACACGGGCTACGGGAGAAATCTAAACTCGTACAAGGCGCGGTATGGTAGGTGACACGGCACAACTAGGCAATGCCAGGGTAGATATACCAATTACGCATCCGGGCCGATGGTAACGCGAAGCCGCAGCAACCGCCCACCTCGAAACAACTCCCCAAATCAAAATAGAAGTGGCCACTGAATCAATCCAAAGTCATAGTATAATATCGAAGAGGAGTGTCCGATCAGAGGAATGACCTCATTAACCCGTCGATCGCTCCTGTTTTAGCCACCTTATGCCAACTCACGGGAGTCGGGTCCACGTATTTACCTTACAGGAAACGTCGCCACCAACCTACTTCATTCTGGAATCTCCACCGCGTACACGGTTAGTCAAAGTGGTTTTCGGTATCGACAGAGAGTATGTCCATATCCGATCCCGGTCTCTTTGCCAACCCATCGTTATTATAACACCGTGGTCTTTTAAAACAGTTTATACTTTAAAACCAAAATAAACATTTCTATTTCAAACTATAAACACGATATCATTCAAAACCCAAAACAATATGATACCGTTATATTCAAGTATAATTCTTTTCCAAAAACCATACTGCTTAAAATTTATAATATCTGGAAACCAAATATTTAAATTATATCTTCAAAACATAATATTTTGGAAATTTTACTTTAAAACCATAACTCCCAAACACAATGGTTTGGACATTCAACGGTATATAGAATAAATGGTTTAACTTTATGGTTACTTTGTAAAGAAGATAATTTACATAGCTTTACAAATATATTTCTTTATTTTAAACCATAATTTAAATATCACTTCATGTTCCCAAGACCATTTCAATTCCTATATATATATCCAATTGGAGTATTAATATTCAAAACTAAGGTTGGATATTTTTTTCTTTCAACAAATTAGTGTTTATTATTTCGTCTTGAATATTCCCATAAATTCCATAGATAAAACTCCAAAATTATGCCATTAAATAATTTCAAAATTTACTTAACACTAGAATGTTCATCTTAAATTTATTAAGAAAAATCCAGTTATAAATCTCATATCTTAAAGGTCTCCAAAACTTAAACATAAATATAATTTATCAAATTCCTTAAATTTCAAAACAATCAAATTCCAGATTCTATAGCACTTAGGAAATGCTACCTAAAGTTACGGGTAAAACTAGTCCAATTTCAAAAGACAGCATTTAAATGCTTTAGTAGATTGTTTAACTTAATAAATATTTCCAAATATAACTTATATATATATTTCTTAACTGAAATCTTATCCTTTCAAAAATCCAGAATTTCCAAAATAAGTTATATTCCAAAATTTTATTCAAATATTTATTTATTTATTTATTAACATTTATAACTCATTCAAAATCAATAT
Source organism: Allium cepa (assembly GCA_030765085.1). Classification (NCBI taxonomy): domain Eukaryota; kingdom Viridiplantae; phylum Streptophyta; class Magnoliopsida; order Asparagales; family Amaryllidaceae; genus Allium; species Allium cepa. The sequence continues at coordinate 200,849,566 of CM060935.1, forward strand.
AAAATCCTTTAAAGATATTAAATCAAATATTTAACTTCCAAAATAATTTTAAGTATTTCAGAAAATATTATAAGGACCACGGGCCTGTATATAGTTTTCTAGCCTAGGTCAAGTGATACGGATTTATATCATTTCAATCCGTAATTTACAAACCCCGGGTTCTATCATTTCAAACCCGCAATCCCAAGTTAACAGTTAAACAGTTAACATAATAATAGCACAGTAATCATCATTTAGGCCTATCATTTCAGCCCACAACAATCTAAATTTAACAGGGAACTTGCAGTGGTGATTTAAGCAGTAAATAAACAATAATATAATATAACTGCAGAAATAATACAACAGATAATAACTGATGAGGTGTCAATTTAAATGGGATTCATCATTCTACGTTATACTACAGACAGATAATATTTAAATAAAATTTTTACACATACACTTGCGATAATTCACAAAATATATGTACATATGTCTGGTGAGAAATACTCACCTTAAACGCTGCAGTGGATCTAAATCAAACACGGTATCTACTTCGGGAAAAAAAACCGGAAAGCACGATCAAACTTCGGCGGATGCAAAGCCTTGACTTAAATCTATAAGATCCAAATACCAAGTATGCGAATTTAAAAATTACGGTCAAAGCAAAATTTCAGAACAACTGGAACGAATAGAATAAAAGAAATTTAGTTCAACTTGCTCGACTACTACAACCCGCTAACCGTCTCAACATATCCTAGGCCCATACTTCAACCGTACGCATGCATAAAATAAATTGAATAAATTGCAAAATAAATTGCAAATTTAATACAATTGATTGAATAAAAAGATGTTATGCACCCAAACAAAACAAATACATGTTTAGACATTATTAAATTATTTCTCACATTTTTAATCATATTTATCATGATCAATTATTTTCATTCTCATATATATTTATTTAAATAAAATGACAATATTGGCAACAAACACAATACTGTTCAAATTATTCGATTTAATCAAATGTAGCCACTAACTACATTCGAATTCATTAAATAATACTTTATTTCACATACATGTTCATCATGTTTAGGCAAATTATTTCTTCTTTTACTTTTATTATTAAACATTAAAAGGTGATTATTGGTATACATCACCAATATCCTTTTATTAACCATAATAAATACAATCCATTGATATTTATCCACCCAAATTCTCAAATAAGTAGTTAAATTTATTTTTAACCATCTTAAATTTATTTCAACCATTAAAAATTGAAATAAATGTCATTTTATTATATTCACCCAAGATTTATTCATACAATATTGTTTATTTGAATTAAACAACATTTCATATCATTTTCTCCTTATCAATTTATCTTCTCCATTATTAAATTGTAATTCTTTTTTTTCTTTTTTTTCTATGCCTTCCTCTTCAAACTGCACTTATCCAAATCCACAATACCACTAACTACATCATAACTACACTAATTCCATAGTCTAGCTTCCTACAATCAATTTATATCATTTCTTCCAGCCTACTACTAACAAAGTTCTATATGTATTTATAAATGGCACGGCATGATGGGGAAGTAGCCGAGCAAGGAAATCAGAGAACACAAGAAGGAGGAAGGAAAATTGGAAGAAGCAAAGAAATAAACAATGCAAATTATTTACCTGATAGAAGCTTGTACCAGAGAGGGACAAACAAGGAGATATGAAAACTTATGTGAATGAGGCAAAGTATTTATAGATAAACTCGCGAAATAAAAAGGGGAGATAAATAGGCAGGTTTGAAAACGTAAGAAATAAATGCAAGCGTTGATTTTTGAGTGCATGCGTTTAGGCAAGAGATTTATTTCCAGTTCTTCTTGTTTGAACGCTACACGAAAATTGTGATAAATGCATGCGTTGATTTCTTTTTCCAGTTTTATGTTTGAACGATATCACTCTTTCGGATTTTTTTTTTTTTAGATAGCTTGCGTGATTTATACCAGTTATAATCTAAATTTAAAGCATGCGTTACTGCAAATTTGAACAGATTTGATTGAGGAAGCAAAACTTGAGCTCTTGCGTGATTTATGGTAAGCAATGAAAAAGCTTTTAACTGAAAAGGCAAAAGTAATAAATGCTTACATAAATATTTACTTGATCAATGGTTCGAAAAATTTATTTATTGCAAAACAAACGCAGTGGAAACAGAGAGATATAATGGGTATGCGAAAATTTGCAAAGATAGGCAAGATTAAATTTTGAATGCATTTAATTTAGGTGAGAGGAAAAATGGCAATTGGAAGAGTTGATATTTTTGTGGATAAGGCTGCGTGAATAAATGAATACAGTGACATGCTCAAGAAACAAATGGTAAGAGGCAAATGTCAAAATGTTAAAAGAATAAAATTTTGTGTCACGCGCAAAGGAAGGCAAATTTGATTTCCATATTCTTCTAATCAATTAATTCCCCTTTAATTGCCTTTAATTGATTTCAATTGATTACCTTATCCCTTTTAATTACCCTCCTTAATTGATTTCAATTAATTACCATATTACCAATTAATTATCCTCCTTTAATCACATACTCAAATTTGGTTACTAACTTAATTAGTTAATTAACCTTTTTTGTTAATTATCAATCCTGCGACGTCTCACATTAATCCGTCCGCTTTGTAGGCACTGGTAGCCGGACTGGTTACACGGGCAGATTTCTCCTACAAAATGGGGATTAACCTCGTGTCCTCATGCCATTAACCAAAAGAATTAACTTATTTATCTTTCATCAATTTTATTAATTTGCATTAATTATTCAATAAATTAATTCTGGTCAACTACTGAAATTTTACAATTAATTTCTCTATTAATTGTCATAAATTTCTTTTTGAAATATCTATTAATTGTCATTAACTCCATTTTAAAATATCCGTATGTGCCTTTATTCAAGTTTTGAATTGCTAACTAGGAATAAGGTAGATTTATCAAATAAATTGATTGTAAGTTTCATTGTTTTAAATTGCTTAACAATGTTCACTGCTAACATAATTAATATGTCAAAATTGAGAATATTGCACCAACATGATTTGCATGTCATAACCTACCAAATTAACATAATTAATTAACTACTTTAATATGTTACAAATTTTCTCCTTTTCATTATTTTTAGGGAATGGGTATAACAACAGATATTATGATAATATCCAAAACATTTAGTTACCACTCACTTCATTATACATTATAAAAATTTCCTTTTTTTTTTCTTCTTAAATTTAGTTACAAAAATCATATTAAATTAACGAGTTTAATTCTCTAAATTAAATATTTAAACAATATTGGTAAACACAATTTATATAAATTATATTTCTAAAAACAAAAAAATTAAAAGAAATAAATAGCTAAAAACTAGGGCTGTTACACTCTCCCCCACTTAAGAACTTTTCGTCCTCGAAAAGGAACAAAAGAAAAGAAACAAAGGAAGATAAGCTAGATAAACAAGAACTTTAAACGAATAGTTCCGGATTTGAAGCACGAAGAAGATCTTCTAGAATCGGTTTTACTCTTTTCAGTTCGACCGTCGGTCTATGGGTGGTAAGCGGTGCTCAGGCCCCGATGAGTAACAAAGATTTTTAAAGATTATAGAAAAGATTTCTAAATAAACTGGTATAAGCAATAGCCTCCTCATTCTGTAGCAGATAGGGAAACCAAGGACACTTAAAGATAGTTTGAAAACAAATAAGATAATAAATTTGCAATCATAATGCTTTGAAATCATTAAATTTATAAATTTGGAAATCATGCTACTAAAATCATAATACCTTTAAAATAATCTTCATTTATACCTTTTAAATTCAATGCCAAACAATATTCATTTCAAGGTTGAAATATTCCTAAGTTCATTTATAAAAAAAAATTTCCAAAACATTTTATTTTTAGAAACAGCAGCACTCATAATATGCTATAGTAGATATAATAGTATTCCTAATCAGTTTATTATGTACTTAACTCTGAATTTTAACAAATAACCTAACACTTTATTAAAAATACTTATCTTATAAATAAGATATTCCTTCCATAAGTTACCCTTGAATTTCCATTTGAAAACCAATTCTCAATTATCAAAATTTAGTGATATTAGAATACGTCTTAACTATTTATTTAGACATCAATTAAACTATGATTTGAAGATATATAATCCTTACTCCAAAAATATCCCTTTCAAATATATTTTCCTTATTCAAAGATACCTTGTTTATTACACAAACATATTCATTTCAGGAAATAACCTTTTATTAAAATCTCTTGGTTAGATTTACGGCTCCATATTAAATTAATTTGATTATTAAGACATTTGAATAAAATTCCTTAAATTCCTTTTCCTTATTTATCCCCATTAATCTTTTATAACTAAAATTTAAGTGTATAATATTTATTATAACCACTCAAATTTTATTCATAAAATCCTTTTATATTGTATATTATCCAATTACATGTTAACTTTTGAAAATCAAGGTAAGTTATATTAAATGAAATTGGGTGTTATACAAATAAAACTTTCAATTTAATTATCTCTAATTGGAACCTTTTTATTCAAATTTTTGTTATTATATTTATTTTCCTTCCTCAAGATAAACTTTAAGAATTAAATTCCTGATTCCCTTCAAACCATTTAGAGATAACTAAATATATATACCTAATATGTCAAATCAAATTTAAATTATATATCTATATATATTAAGTCATACTTTAGAAATTCAAATCAATTAAAATCTCAAGGAAACACTGTAGCCAGACTACAGAATGGTCTTTTCACTTCGAAACTCGAAAATGAATGTCGATGATGCTGCAGTCATCACCGAATTTATTTTCCAGCGACAAAGAGAAAAGCACTAATTTTAAAATTTCTTTGGAAACAAATTTCTATACAAAAATACTTATTACATCCTTTTAAAATTTAAACACAAGGTTTGAAATCATCAGAAATTTAATTCTCAAGTTTTAGTTTTAAATTCATTTCTGTTTCCAAATTAATTTATAACCATTGTTTTATATTCACTTATTTATTAGACAAACACATGGCTTACAACACCATAAATAAAATCAAAACTATTATCTCTTGACAACTAGTTAAATTAATTATAAAATTTTGAAAATTATACTCATATATATAATATTAGATTTTAATTTCAAATATAGGAATAAACTTCTCAAACCAGGATAGAGACTCAAATTTGATGAACTCAAATCAAATAGAATTCAAGATAAATTGAAATCAGAAGATCAGAATAAGGAAACTGGGTAAGTCTATATAAGTCGCGGACAACCTTGACCTAGTCATCCGTGACTTAAAGAGCCATATCGATGTGGTTGGGGTAAATCTACATTTGATCCGAAGAGATAGAATTTGGAATAACCAAAGATACTAGCATATAAACCGAGGATAAATATAAATCTCCGGTGAATCAATGCTAATGGTAAAGGAGTTTCACCCCTTTATTAGAATAATGGCGAGACCGCCAATTTACAATAAAGATCATCCGAAGTGGAGTTATGAGATACTCCAGAATCTAAAGCAGATGAAAAAGTGAGGGATACGAATGAGCTTTGGAACCGTAGGGAATGTTCCAAAATTCGAAAAGAGAGTGGTTCAATCTCGAATGAACGTGATTCTGTAAATCAAATTTACCATACATTCTAAGTTTTGCCTAGAACCAAAGCTCTGATACCAAATGTAACGACCCAGTATTTTCAACCCTTCGCATCCGCACATGTCGGACTTGAATTGTTCAAAATACTGCGTTGTAAAATAAATTTGGCAAAACTCAGAATATGTAGTAAATAAATCACAGAATCACATACATATATCAGAACTCACAGCGGAAATAAAATATACAGTGGTTCATGAAGCCACTATAAAACTTTAACCAAATAGAATTTACATAGTTTAGAATCTGCAATACAGCTGTAGACATAAATAGAAACAGAGTCTTCCAATTTGATTGATTGCAAATAAGATAAAGACTGAAAGGCTTCCGGCAGTATGAATGATCTACGGGATGACATAACTCCGGAGAGAAACTGAAACTGCAACTCAGGCTGACCCGAGCGTAAAAATAAAACATAACACTCGAGTCAGGACATACATACTTATATAATGTAAGCTAATTCAAGTGTACTGTAATATAGAGCAAGTAACTTAAAGGATGCTTGGGACCGCCCATCCTCTAAGGATCCGTCAAACTATTTACTATGTAGTATATTGCGCTATTATACTAGTGTCTATTTATAAAATAAACTTACTTTTAAGTAGCGTTAAGGCTTTACATTTTCCACCTTAACACGTAATAGTCCCAGTAGTCCATCCAATATCATAGCTCCTCCTGATCGGGAAGCAACTAGAGGATACCACACGGGCTACGGGAGAAATCTAAACTCGTACAAGGCGCGGTATGGTAGGTGACACGGCACAACTAGGCAATGCCAGGGTAGATATACCAATTACGCATCCGGGCCGATGGTAACGCGAAGCCGCAGCAACCGCCCACCTCGAAACAACTCCCCAAATCAAAATAGAAGTGGCCACTGAATCAATCCAAAGTCATAGTATAATATCGAAGAGGAGTGTCCGATCAGAGGAATGACCTCATTAACCCGTCGATCGCTCCTGTTTTAGCCACCTTATGCCAACTCACGGGAGTCGGGTCCACGTATTTACCTTACAGGAAACGTCGCCACCAACCTACTTCATTCTGGAATCTCCACCGCGTACACGGTTAGTCAAAGTGGTTTTCGGTATCGACAGAGAGTATGTCCATATCCGATCCCGGTCTCTTTGCCAACCCATCGTTATTATAACACCGTGGTCTTTTAAAACAGTTTATACTTTAAAACCAAAATAAACATTTCTATTTCAAACTATAAACACGATATCATTCAAAACCCAAAACAATATGATACCGTTATATTCAAGTATAATTCTTTTCCAAAAACCATACTGCTTAAAATTTATAATATCTGGAAACCAAATATTTAAATTATATCTTCAAAACATAATATTTTGGAAATTTTACTTTAAAACCATAACTCCCAAACACAATGGTTTGGACATTCAACGGTATATAGAATAAATGGTTTAACTTTATGGTTACTTTGTAAAGAAGATAATTTACATAGCTTTACAAATATATTTCTTTATTTTAAACCATAATTTAAATATCACTTCATGTTCCCAAGACCATTTCAATTCCTATATATATATCCAATTGGAGTATTAATATTCAAAACTAAGGTTGGATATTTTTTTCTTTCAACAAATTAGTGTTTATTATTTCGTCTTGAATATTCCCATAAATTCCATAGATAAAACTCCAAAATTATGCCATTAAATAATTTCAAAATTTACTTAACACTAGAATGTTCATCTTAAATTTATTAAGAAAAATCCAGTTATAAATCTCATATCTTAAAGGTCTCCAAAACTTAAACATAAATATAATTTATCAAATTCCTTAAATTTCAAAACAATCAAATTCCAGATTCTATAGCACTTAGGAAATGCTACCTAAAGTTACGGGTAAAACTAGTCCAATTTCAAAAGACAGCATTTAAATGCTTTAGTAGATTGTTTAACTTAATAAATATTTCCAAATATAACTTATATATATATTTCTTAACTAAAATCTTATCCTTTCAAAAATCCAGAATTTCCAAAATAAGTTATATTCCAAAATTTTATTCAAATATTTATTTATTTATTTATTAACATTTATAACTCATTCAAAATCAATATAAAATCCTTTAAAGATATTAAATCAAATATTTAACTTCCAAAATAATTTTAAGTATTTCAGAAAATATTATAAGGACCACGGGCCTGTATATAGTTTTCTAGCCTAGGTCAAGTGATACGGATTTATATCATTTCAATCCGTAATTTACAAACCCCGGGTTCTATCATTTCAAACCCGCAATCCCAAGTTAACAGTTAAACAGTTAACATAATAATAGCACAGTAATCATCATTTAGGCCTATCATTTCAGCCCACAACAATCTAAATTTAACAGGGAACTTGCAGTGGTGATTTAAGCAGTAAATAAACAATAATATAATATAACTGCAGAAATAATACAACAGATAATAACTGATGAGGTGTCAATTTAAATGGGATTCATCATTCTACGTTATACTACAGACAGATAATATTTAAATAAAATTTTTACACATACACTTGCGATAATTCACAAAATATATGTACATATGTCTGGTGAGAAATACTCACCTTAAACGCTGCAGTGGATCTAAATCAAACACGGTATCTACTTCGGGAAAAAAAACCGGAAAGCACGATCAAACTTCGGCGGATGCAAAGCCTTGACTTAAATCTATAAGATCCAAATACCAAGTATGCGAATTTAAAAATTACGGTCAAAGCAAAATTTCAGAACAACTGGAACGAATAGAATAAAAGAAATTTAGTTCAACTTGCTCGACTACTACAACCCGCTAACCGTCTCAACATATCCTAGGCCCATACTTCAACCGTACGCATGCATAAAATAAATTGAATAAATTGCAAAATAAATTGCAAATTTAATACAATTGATTGAATAAAAAGATGTTATGCACCCAAACAAAACAAATACATGTTTAGACATTATTAAATTATTTCTCACATTTTTAATCATATTTATCATGATCAATTATTTTCATTCTCATATATATTTATTTAAATAAAATGACAATATTGGCAACAAACACAATACTGTTCAAATTATTCGATTTAATCAAATGTAGCCACTAACTACATTCGAATTCATTAAATAATACTTTATTTCACATACATGTTCATCATGTTTAGGCAAATTATTTCTTCTTTTACTTTTATTATTAAACATTAAAAGGTGATTATTGGTATACATCACCAATATCCTTTTATTAACCATAATAAATACAATCCATTGATATTTATCCACCCAAATTCTCAAATAAGTAGTTAAATTTATTTTTAACCATCTTAAATTTATTTCAACCATTAAAAATTGAAATAAATGTCATTTTATTATATTCACCCAAGATTTATTCATACAATATTGTTTATTTGAATTAAACAACATTTCATATCATTTTCTCCTTATCAATTTATCTTCTCCATTATTAAATTGTAATTCTTTTTTTTTTTTTTTTTCTATGCCTTCCTCTTCAAACTGCACTTATCCAAATCCACAATACCACTAACTACATCATAACTACACTAATTCCATAGTCTAGCTTCCTACAATCAATTTATATCATTTCTTCCAGCCTACTACTAACAAAGTTCTATATGTATTTATAAATGGCACGGCATGATGGGGAAGTAGCCGAGCAAGGAAATCAGAGAACACAAGAAGGAGGAAGGAAAATTGGAAGAAGCAAAGAAATAAACAATGCAAATTATTTACCTGATAGAAGCTTGTACCAGAGAGGGACAAACAAGGAGATATGAAAACTTATGTGAATGAGGCAAAGTATTTATAGATAAACTCGCGAAATAAAAAGGGGAGATAAATAGGCAGGTTTGAAAACGTAAGAAATAAATGCAAGCGTTGATTTTTGAGTGCATGCGTTTAGGCAAGAGATTTATTTCCAGTTCTTCTTGTTTGAACGCTACACGAAAATTGTGATAAATGCATGCGTTGATTTCTCTTTCCAGTTTTATGTTTGAACGATATCACTCTTTCGGATTTTTTTTTTTAGATAGCTTGCGTGATTTATACCAGTTATAATCTAAATTTAAAGCATGCGTTACTGCAAATTTGAACAGATTTGATTGAGGAAGCAAAACTTGAGCTCTTGCGTGATTTATGGTAAGCAATGAAAAAGCTTTTAACTGAAAAGGCAAAAGTAATAAATGCTTACATAAATATTTACTTGATCAATGGTTCGAAAAATTTATTTATTGCAAAACAAACGCAGTGGAAACAGAGAGATATAATGGGTATGCGAAAATTTGCAAAGATAGGCAAGATTAAATTTTGAATGCATTTAATTTAGGTGAGAGGAAAAATGGCAATTGGAAGAGTTGATATTTTTGTGGATAAGGCTGCGTGAATAAATGAATACAGTGACATGCTCAAGAAACAAATGGTAAGAGGCAAATGTCAAAATGTTAAAAGAATAAAATTTTGTGTCACGCGCAAAGGAAGGCAAATTTGATTTCCATATTCTTCTAATCAATTAATTCCCCTTTAATTGCCTTTAATTGATTTCAATTGATTACCTTATCCCTTTTAATTACCCTCCTTAATTGATTTCAATTAATTACCATATTACTAATTAATTATCCTCCTTTAATCACATACTCAAATTTGGTTACTAACTTAATTAGTTAATTAACCCTTTTTGTTAATTATCAATCCTGCGACGTCTCACATTAATCCGTCCGCTTTGTAGGCACTGGTAGCCGGACTGGTTACACGGGCAGATTTCTCCTACAAAATGGGGATTAACCTCGTGTCCTCATGCCATTAACCAAAAGAATTAACTTATTTATCTTTCATCAATTTTATTAATTTGCATTAATTATTCAATAAATTAATTCTGGTCAACTACTGAAATTTTACAATTAATTTCTCTATTAATTGTCATAAATTTCTTTTTGAAATATCTATTAATTGTCATTAACTCCATTTTAAAATATCCGTATGTGCCTTTATTCAAGTTTTGAATTGCTAACTAGGAATAAGGTAGATTTATCAAATAAATTGATTGTAAGTTTCATTGTTTTAAATTGCTTAACAATGTTCACTGCTAACATAATTAATATGTCAAAATTGAGAATATTGCACCAACATGATTTGCATGTCATAACCTACCAAATTAACATAATTAATTAACTACTTTAATATGTTACAAATTTTCTCCTTTTCATTATTTTTAGGGAATGGGTATAACAACAGATATTATGATAATATCCAAAACATTTAGTTACCACTCACTTCATTATACATTATAAAAATTTCCTTTTTTTTTCTTCTTAAATTTAGTTACAAAAATCATATTAAATTAACGAGTTTAATTCTCTAAATTAAATATTTAAACAATATTGGTAAACACAATTTATATAAATTATATTTCTAAAAACAAAAAAATTAAAAGAAATAAATAGCTAAAAACTAGGGCTGTTACAAAGAAGAAGGTGAAACCTCTTTGGAAAGCATCGACTATCCTCCTAATCCATCCACCAAAACCCTTCTCAAAAACCAAAAGACGATTGTTAAGAATCAACGGATTCTTAAACGATCTATTAGTAAGAAGTTGGACAAATTTCATCCAAGATGAACAAGTTAATTTCCAAAGTCAGTAAGAAACTTGGACTTTCTTCATCATCATCATCCTCTAACTAGTTTTATCTTTTCATATCTTGTTGTATGTGTTTTAGCTTGTTTTAATTCGAAAGTTCATGTAGTTTCATAAGTTTAATCATTGTATCATCTTAGTATGCAATGAAATGAAATTTCCTTTCTGTTATCTAGTTTATCTTATCTCCAAAATAAATGTTAGTATATTATATAGAAATATATACACACACACAATTATTCACAAAATCTAATTAGCCATATTTTTTCACTAACCCATGTCGACATACCCCCTATGACCATGTCGACATGTACTGGTCAGAAATGACAATTCATTTTGAATTTGAAATTTGAATAACTACCATATGTCTATTCATTTCAAACGAATTTCTACACCTATAAATACCTATTTCTTCCAGAATTCTTCACTGAAAATTGTTTCTTATCTTCTATATCCTTCATTTCTTTCACAAATTCAAGTATGGCTAATCCAGTTCACAATTTATCCGAAAATCTTGAAGAAACTCTTAATTCATTCAAGAGTATTCTCTCGTTCATTCTTCGTAACCAGCGACACTTAGAATTGAGTCAAATGCAGAAGATCAAGGAGCAAGAAAGACATTTCGATGCAATACGATGGATGATTTCCTCCCTACACAAAGATGATAGCGAAGCACATCCTCCAGTCTCTCTCACCAACGGCAATGAAAATTGGGATGCTATTAAGGCAGACCCAATCTTTGGAGAAGAAGGATGGGTGGAAGTTCCACGTAACGTTTGGTTTTATTTGTTTGCTTTGTTTGAATTATTTTTTTGAATTAATTTGATTTGGTTTGGATTGATACTCAGTGTGGATTGATTTCTCAAATTGGTTTGATGTTTGCTACATAAAACATGTGTGTGTGTATATATTGAAATGTATATAATCCTTGATTAATTATCATGTTCATAAGGATAATTATTTCTTAATCTATCTATTATATATTCCATTATATAGTTTATTAATGCTGGTACCCTAGTCCAAAAATGAGGGGGAGTTAGTTTTTGTTGATGATAAAGGGGGAGAAATATAAAATAGGGTAGTTAGGCATAAATTAAGGGGGAGTTATTAGTTTTAGAGGGAGTTATTAGGATAGAAGTAATATTTTATAAACAAAGGTTGTTATCGTCAGAAAAGGGGAGATTGTTAGTCCATGAGATAATGGTTTTGATGACAACAACCTTAGAATAGATTATAAAATATAAATACTAACATTATAAGTTTAGATATATATGCATATGTAAGATTTAACGTTGCAGGTAACAAAAATGAAGACTGTACAATATAGAGATTCAAGATATCAAGATTGAAGACTCATGAGTATCAAGATTATCAAGAGTTCAAGAATTCATTCCTTAATTAGAAATTTTATTAAAACTCATAGAAAAGCACTAGCATCTTAAAATCCAATTTATTCGTGGAATGGAATCCACTTCGAGCCTGTTAAAGGGATGGAACCCTAAGTAGGATGGAACCTACGAAAAATCTAGTGGAACATTGTTTTGTATCCACTAACCTTCTATTAAAAATGATTTTTCAAAATCATATCTTGTTTCAAAATGATTTAAAAACCTTCCTTTTAAAAGATCAAAAACATCTATCCTGATTTTAAATAATTTTAGACTCAAAATCATTTTTAATTTCAAAGTAAAATTACTCCTGATTTTAAAATATCTTTTAATATATATTTAACTTTTAAATATTTATACTTAGATTTAAATATAAAATTATAGTTAAATTCTATATATATTATTCACTATATTTACTTATGAATTTTAACTATAGTCAAGTATATTTATAAAGTTTAAAATAGTTTTAATATAAGATATCAAAGAAAATCAAATCATCAAAAAATGCTTTGGGATGTCGACATACTCATGGTGACCATGTCGACATGGTGTCAGTTGAGTTCAAAATTTCAATTCAAAAGAAGTGTCTATTCGCCATAACTCTTCACGAATGGACATGACTGTTGTTCTACTATAAATATGGGTCAGTTTCAACGAATTTTACATCAAATTTTCTGGTTTTTCACTCCCATTTCTTCCACTTTTCTTAATACATATTCTTACCATTACTCTGCTGAAATCAACATTGAATCGAACTCGATCATTCATAGTTTGATTCTCTATCACTATCTCAACAAGATCCTCAGTGCTATTCAGAGTTATAGGCTTTTTGTAATTAACTTAGCGAGAAAAGGTATGATTGTAGCTTTGAAAATCAATCAAGCGAGATAAGGTGTGATTGTAGCATTGGAAAATCAATTGGGTGAACTTGTTGCCCGTAAAATCAAGTGGGTGAACTTGTGGCCCGGAAAATCAAGTATCTCTATCCAAAGGATTGTGATTCTGGAGGGTGTACCTCGTAGCCTTGAAATCGAGGGTGTAATTGTACAATTGCTTTTGAAAGGAAATCTGTACTTGTGTTGCGGGACTGGATGTAGGGTAACTCCGAACCAGTATAAAATCCCGTGTGTTCTTTCCTTTACTGCTTTTTATTTTATTTCTGCATCTGTGTTTGTTTCTGTGATCATATCTATATCTGTATATTGCATACTTCTGTGTATAAATCAACATAAACTCAAAAAGATTTTGTAATTTTTTATAAACACTATTCAGCCCCCTTTAGTGTTAACTCTAGCCTTAAGATCCGTAATCCGCATTTCTCAGACTCATAATACCGGCGCGACAAAATATAGCAGGCCTCACCTCCCCGAGAGCACAAGAATCAAGAGCGGTTGTACAAACATCTTAGTATACAGGACCCCCGGTCTACAGTTTGAAGCCAATCTAGAACGAGTATAGCTACAAAATAACATAATCTAATGGTATTTTTGGATCGAAAAGAAGATCGAATCAAATAAATATGTGAGAATGCACTAATTGCAGCGGCACTTATAACATCGGTACTCATACAAGCTATATATAATCCCGTGGATATGTCGGAGGAACAACGTCAGAAGAAACATGACCATCGTAAAATGTGGTAGATATATGGTGAAAACTTCATGGTCCTCATACAAATGATCAAAAAGAAATAGCAACCTATCTGGGCCTCCTGCCTCAATCCCAGTCAACATATAAACATCGACGGGGGTAATGCCGAGCTCAAAATCGAAAAAATGAAAAGTGTATGTCGTAGGCCTCTGCCTCTCAATTAGAGCAGAAATAAGTGAACGATCAAATGATTGAGGTAATCAAATTTGCAAGAAAAAAAATAAAAGGATCCGCGTATAGCCTCTCTACTAAACCCTAAGAAGTCTATCGTAGTACTATGCTATATACTTTGACCAACTACCCTGACAGCCGACGTGCCGAAACTAAAAAATAAACAACTAATTAATATACTAGGTAAGTAACTGATCTATAGTGGTTAATGTACGGTAAACATAACAACTAACTAATATACCGGGGAAGTAATAGATTTATATAACAAACAACCTTTCATGGTTAATATACGGTAGACATAAAAATTAATTAATATACCGGATAAGTAATGAGTCTATATAATAAACAGCATTTCATGGTTAATATACGATTAACGTAACATTCATGTACTAAAAATTATTTAATATTTAAAATTATACACTGACTGTATCAAAAGTTGTCAATATGCGATGTGTATATCCCTCAGGTGAATCGTGCAGAATCCGTAAGTCATGAATCGTCGTCTCGAGAGTAGATGCAATTTGATGTGGGGCAGCTAGCTTTTCTGTCTGTAGTCGAACCGTAGTCATTCATTTTGCAATTTTGGTAACGCGAAACAGAAATCAATGGTTTTTCTTGCATAAAAGGGGAAAAAAAAGAAAAGAAAAAAAAGAAAGATAAAACGAGACAATTTATGGATGGAGGATTTCTACGCGTTCGTTTCTGAACGCCTTTTTCATATGCGTCTATTTAACCAGAGTTTATTGGACAGACGTGCGCTTTTTAAGCTCACGTGAATTTTTAGCGTTTTAACTTGTGATGCTCTCATAAAACGATCAAATACCGGCGCTTGAGCTGCTAAATCCCTTGGAAACAGATTAGGGTTTGAACGGCTTCTCCAAGTTATATTATTTATAATCATCCAAATCTGATAACTCCCATTACAGGTAATGAATTAAATCTTTAAATTGTCTATTTCTATATATATGAATCAACTTAAGTTTTAAAATTGAATTTCAAATCGTGTTAGATCGTTTTTCTTCTTTTTTCTTTCAGAATCGATTGTAACTAGAATTTCTCGTGATGGAAATCGATACTTTCATTTCGGTGGAAATGAACCGAAATGGAATTTTCGTATGCGTAAATGAAAAAAATGATCACCAATTTTCTCATAAATTCATTATACCGTCGCATGTTGTTGTTAAATTATATATGATCCTAGTTAGTTCAAATATTGGCTACGGTAATCCGTGTTTAACCTAATTCTATTAGTTTAACTTGTACACGTGAAATTATATTCTCCTAAATCATGCGAGCATGTAAAGAGAAGTCTTTTGTTATAAACTAGGTTATATACGTAGGCTTCTTGCACTATATTTCAGTGAACTGCAATAGATGAGGAACGCATACAATTTTCTTTCTCTAATTTCAAGTTTTGCTTTTACCAGTCCAAGCCATTGAGTGTTGTATACAAGTGTAATATAATCACAATTTTGATGCTAAAAACAGGATATAAAAAAGTTGTTCAACAATATTAAATATTAATGAATAAGCAAAATGAATAATTATTTCAAATAATGTGATTGCAAACATGTGATTCGAAAGTGCATGTACCTGTGTTTACTAGGCATACTAGAATTACTAGTGAAGCCACGTCTGCCAAATTTAAAAGACCATCATTATAATAACAGAGAGAAATGTTAAATTTTGTATATAGGGGTACCTAACTAATGTAATTTGCTTATTTATTTTTTATTATTTTTTAAAGCCTGCAATTAAACTTTGTTGTTCATCTAGTTTAATGTAATTTTTATGCTATTTTGTTCTTAACATTACAATAAGCATTTTCGTTAACTACTAGAAATGTGTTGATTACAGAATGACTCGTGTATACGTTGGTAATCTAGATAAACGGGTGACAGAGAGGGAGCTTGAAGATGAATTTCGGGAGTTTGGAGTTATGAGAAGGTAGGGCTAAATTTTGCATTTCTTCAGCTTCATATCGAATTTTAGTTGCTTTTGTTTACTTATAACTAATATTGATAAATGGATTGTATTAAATGGTTGAGAATTAACGGAGACTGGAAAATGTGCGAGTTTGCAATATTTAACGGAAAATTATGTGCAATGGTTTTCAACAAGCTTTAGAGTTTATTTCTTTCTGTGTGTGGGGTGAGATATGCTTTGATTGAAGTTTTTAGCATTATAATCATTTGATATTGCTTAATTTGTCGACTCCATAGCTTGATTCTAAATTTAAAACCTCAGCACTTCAATAATTCTAATGAAATTAACCCTATATTTGTCATTGAGTGAGACTTAAGTGTTTGATAAATTTAGAACATTTATTTGTTATGCGTGTAATCCACAGTTTCCTATCTATATTTGATGTAGTGATAAGTGACATACTACTCATCACACCCTTAAGTGCAAGCAATACAATTGGATTGTAGTGCTTTGAATTGTATTGAAAACCCGTTTTTTTTCCCTCGCAACGGCTAAGAATTTGTTCCAAGTTTATTGTTTGTTTCATGACTTTATGTGCACTATAAATAGTAATAAATACAATTAGGTTTGAGTTGTTTCAACTTCTTTGGGGTGAAAAATGGAAATATCAGCCAGAGCACTTGAGCATATGATCCTGGTATTAGACATATAAGTCGTCCCCATTTATATTTCTGTCAGTGAACCGATAATAAGCTTTACATTATGCATCATAAATTTGCAGTTTCATAAAACTTCCCAGAGTCAAATTTCATAAAGAGAAACCAGTTGATGAAGATGACCAACAAATGATGAAAATGTGTAACTTGTGGGTGTAAAACTCAAAGCATCTTAGTTACCATACAATAGTAAGTAGATTGCCAGTGGTATTACAAATTTTGCATCTCTATTACAATTATTGTTGGCTAAGAGTTCTCCATCTCTCTGTAACATTTATTGCTAGCTAAGCATTTTCCATACCTCTGTCATATTTATTGCTAGCTAAGAATTCAATGTAAAGACAAAAATATCTATCAAGGTCCTCAAAGATTGCGCCAAATTTCATTTATCTTTTTTCACATCTATATGTCATTTCAAACTAATCATGTCTTCGGTCAGTTGTTGATATGCATTTTTTGTTGTTGCGTATAGCGTTTGGGTAGCAAGAAGACCACCTGGCTATGCTTTCATTGACTTTGATGATCGCAGAGATGCTTTGGATGCAATTCGTGATATGGATGGTATGTATTGCTAATTGCTCAAGTTCTTTGGTCAAAGACCATTCTAGTACTATGTTATTTAACTGTTAACTTAGATGTTTTGAAAACAATCTGAACCATGGTTCGAAATTCTAGCCCAGTTCCAGCGGCGACCACCATAGAATTCAATGCAAAACCCGGTTCTGGTGGTTTACAGCAAAAAATTGTGCGAAAATCAACAAAACAGAAGTTAATCACCAAACTGCAAGAAAATAACTAAACTAAACACAGTTTGTTTAAAAATAAACAGAGAACATGAAAAAAAATTGCCTTTCTTCATTGAGTGAGAAGCAACCGTCGAGGAAGATGAAGTCATCGAGCGAGAGGAAAAGTGCAAGAGGCGGCGAAAGGCAGGCTTTTATTGTCAGCATAGACCCTTTATTTCCTTGTCGTTTTGAAAGTTAGGGCTTGGATGAAATTGAAATTATGAGCTGGATTGTTGGGAAGGTTGAATTGAGATGGGAATAAAGGCTATTAATTAAGTAGGTTTCAATTAAACAATGAAGAATTTACGAGTCAAATCACATTTAATAGAAAGCTGTATTATAAATCAACGAAGTTGTATTATTTCAATAAGTCAAATTTCATTAAAAATTGGTATTGTACAAACTCAAAGATAAGAGAATTTGATTCATGAAAAATATGAATAGAGAAGAAGATGTATGTACCGTGGAAATACTGATGGCGTGCGAAGACTGTTGATATTTTTATTTCTGAAGAATGTTGATCTAGGATTTTATTTTGATTTTTGATTTTTTTTTTTTAGTATCCTAGTATTCATTAGAAGAACACTTGTAGATGGTAGTGCATTCTTTAATACGATAGCATGTGAATGCTGCTAATTTTTTTTGAATGTTGATTGACCATGAAACTGATTACTAGTGCGTTGCCGATATATTTTATTATAAACTTCATAGTTGGCAATGTATTGACGTCTTTTTCTTCTGGTGATCAACATTGCATTGTCTATGGGTTGATAATTATAACTGTGACCCGTAGATCCAAATCGAACCCACAGAACTTAATCACGATCGGTTTCTGATTGGTTATGGTTAACAAAAAATACTAATAAAATCCAATCAAATCTGAAAGACTCTACCTAACCTGAAGGACTCGACAAGAAACAATAAAATATATACGTAAGTTAGTATCATTATTTAAATCAATCCAAATCAAATTATAGATTTGAAAATGCAAAGTTTGGAACCGAAAAAGTTAGACATAGCTTGACTCAGGATTCGTCAATTTAGTCCGAAGATAGCACAAATACCACCTGGTTTGAGCAATAAAAATATGGTAATTAAAGCAGGGTACATGGTTTATTTTGCAATGCTGTAATCAAAATGCTCGCCTACTGGTAAGAAGTCAAATGTTTGCGCATGCCTATGCATTAATTTTACACTTGAAATTTTAGGTAGCTGTAGTGTTTTTTGTAACGTTATGTTGTAATTTCGGTCTTAATTTTACCTACTACATTCATAAATAATTGTACCATTCTTTTTTAATTGATATCACCTGCGATGATTTTGTACATCAAATATCTGGATATAAAAAATGCAAAAAATAAATAAATTATGTACAACGCAGTAAATATAAATGTATATTCCATATAATTGATCAAATTATGTTGCATCGAAAGTTACAATAAATACCATTCATGCAAAGCGTGTATTTATTTTGCAATGCTGTAATCAAAATGCTCGCCTACTGGTAAGAAATTAAATGTTTGCGCATGCCTATGCATTAATTTTACAATTGAAATTTTGGGTAGCTATAGTGTTTTTTGTAACGTTATGTTGTAATTTCGGTCTTAATTTTACATACTACATTCATAAATAATTGTACCATTCTTTTTTAATTGATATCACCCGCGATGATTTTGTACATCAAATATCTGGATATAAAAAATGCATAAAATAAATAAATTATGTACAACGCAGTAAACATAAATGTATATTCCATATAATTGATCAAATTATGTTGCATCGAAAGTTACAATAAACACCATTCATGCAAAGCGTGTATTTACTTTGCTAGTATCTATAACCATCGTTCATAAAAGCATGTTGAGTGAGTGTCTCCTTCTTTCTTACTGAAAATCCTCCAAAGAAACCCATAACGACATTTCTTTTGCTAAAATTTTGGATTTGAGATTCATTTAAATATTAACTTTTTATTACTATGGAGTGTAAAGATCATCTTCACACGAATGGTTATTTAACTTTTGAACTACTCGTGTTGGATTGGGTTTTCTGAATGTGTTGAAAGCTTTGAAATTATTCACTTTTTAGGCGGATGACCTTCCATTTAATCTTGTTCATAAAAGAATGACTTACTTAGAAATTTAATGATATGGAAAGATTTGTAGTGCATTCTTGTACGAAAAACGAAATGCAATTTGGAAGGGGCAGGAAAGAGGATTGTTTATTTTGTTATTATTAATTATATTGTTAAAGTAATAGATGTATTTTAATAACGTATAAAATTACAACTTATTGCAAAAAAATTATAATTGTTTTGAAAAAAAAAATACAATTATGCTAATACAACAATTTCAAATTACAATACAATAATGATACAAGTACAATTGCACTAATACAACAATTTTGAATCACAGATACAATAACGATA
Organism: Allium cepa; assembly: GCA_030765085.1. Classification (NCBI taxonomy): domain Eukaryota; kingdom Viridiplantae; phylum Streptophyta; class Magnoliopsida; order Asparagales; family Amaryllidaceae; genus Allium; species Allium cepa. The sequence goes on from CM060935.1 coordinate 200,869,928, forward strand.
TTAATACCGTTACATAAATACAAATTACTAATGAAATACAAACAGTTCCTAGCGTAGTCCAGCTAAGACTGTCAGTGAATACCCGAAAAATCCGAAATCCGTTCGCATCCGAAAAGCGGACAAACATCCGATATTCGAAAAACGGATGCGGAAATAAAGACATCCGCATCCGAAAATTAACCGTTCGATATTTTTGAAAATTATAGTTTAAATTATGTGTATTTTAGTGCAAGAAAAGATATTTATCTATGGTTTTATTAAATTATAAGTTTATATTATACGCACTAAATGCATATTAACTGCTCAAAACTATTTATTATCATTATATTTGTATATTTTTAACACTTTAATAATTAATGGATCGAAAAAGGTTTATGTTAAATTTAAAATTTTCCATTTATATTTCTTGATTTATCGATCATTAGCGGATTTGATAGTTATCTGACATCCATCCGTATCAGTGGATGCGGATGTCCGATATCCGAAAATGATTTCGGGTGCGGATGCGGATATGACAATATCCGCATCCGAAAGTATCCGTTGACAGGCCTAGTCCAGCGTCAACTAGTTTATTTATATTTTATATTGAACGATTGCCATGGAATTTGTAACATTTTTTCAACTGGTTCATGATCGTTATTCCTGGACGTCTGAAGACTTCATGAAAGATGGTTATCATTTCCCTAACGCAAATTTAAGATGTTGGCTTCAAAAAATAGCTTTTCAACTGCTTGCACAATGTCATGAAACAAAGTATTTTTATTCAATTTTTTGTGAGCAACGTTTGCATGATCGTATAATATTTTTCGTTAACCTGATGAATTCCTTTATATGTTGAAGTGTGATTTCGGTCGGTTGGAGCTTTATGTAATTCTTCAATTCATGTAACAGCTTGTGTATCTCAAACCTTCATCCTTAGAATCTGAATTGTTAGGCTTCGGTTCAGCCATCAATTGTTTGTTTGTAGTTGAGTAAGGTGGAGATGGAGTGGAAATAAAGAAGAAGATGGAGTGGAGATTGAGTGTAGGGTGGTTTAAATAGTGAAAGAGATCCGCCGCTGTTAATTATCGTCAAATGCAAATGGATCATTTTTAACAGTTCTTCTCAATGGACTATTACGGTGCGCCATATCTCCGATGCGTCTGATGCGAACTCTACCTGATCAAAAAATAACTGCTACGCACCCTGGACATTACGGCGACTCATGTTACCTTGTGTTTTCCGAAGGTGCTGAAAGTTATGATGTGATCCCCATTTTTATGTAAATGACTTCCATTCGATAGTCGTATCCATAAGAAAAGACCTAGTTAGAAACATTTAGATATGAAAGAATTAATTTGAAATTCTTGAAGGATTTGTAGGAGAGGGCACATAATAGTTAATTTTAAAGTTCTGTTATGTTGCCTACTATTATAGCAGTGTACTCTGTAAGGCGTGATCTTTTCCCTTTTTTTACTTGGTAAGCTTTGACAACTACCATTTTCCCGGTTCTAGGTCTCTATCGTAACTTTGATATTCCTTTGAGTCTTGTTGGTTCAGCTTGAATCCGGACAGGCTACAAAGAGATAATAATTCATTTTTGTTAAATCGAAAATTAATATAATAATCAGGGAAAAAAGTCTCACAAGTAGTGTAATACACTCATGAGTCATCAAACTTAGAGAAAAAGATAGAAAATTTGAAGAATAAAAAAAAAAAAAATCAGAAGCAAACATCCAATTCATAGAAAAACGAGGACAATTTTAAACAGAAAGAAAAACAAAAGCCTTCAAAATAATGCCCGTTTCTTTCTTGATTTTCTCTCCGTTGCGAATTCAGATGCTTTATGTACCTGATTTTTCTCTTTTTGGTCAGGATTTAGTTGTAATCACTGGGTATTTTGGCTGATATGATGTATTTGAATATTGCAATGATATTTTGTTTAGACCGATAATTTAAATTAGAAATTGTATTCCATTTACCTATCCTTTTCTTCTTCAAAATAAGATACATTTTATTGCAATAAACATTACAATTGTTTATGTATTTGTGTAGAAAGTAAGCGTCAAAATCTGAAACTGGAATCTCCTTCAAAACTGCCGAAAATTTCTTTTCTTTTTTTTTTTATAAAAAAAAGCCAAAACCGAAATCTCAGACCTCAAGTTTTCTAAATTGTCATTTTAATGTTTCAAATTGTTTGATGGTGTTTATATTATAAGCATGTGTCCGTACTTCAATAAACACCTGCAAGCTCATATGCACATTTATTTCCACATAAACATACTAAGAAACCAAATTTTTTAAAACCAACAGTTGATTACATTGTTTACATGGGCAAATGATTTAACAATCCTTAATTTTTGAAAAAAGGCATGCCAGCCTCTTGTTTCTTTGAATGTTTGTATTTCCATGCCTGGAATCAGCGCTAATTGAAATCTGTGCATTCCACCTACCATTATTTGTTAGTGAAAGTGAAACTGATGTCATCATAATTGATATAGTAATGAAATCACTTTCTATAGGCAAACATGGTTGGAGAGTAGAGCTATCTCACAACTCAAAGGATGGTGGTGGCGGTAGACGTGACCGTTATGGTTCCGGTTCTGATCTGAAATGTTATCAGTGCGGTGAGCCAGGTCATTTTGCTCGTGAATGCCGTTCACGAAGAGGTCGAAGCCCTAGCCCAATTCCTAGATATCGCAGAAGTCCTAGTTATGGTCGGAGGTATTCTATCAATCTGCACTCTTTTTTTTTTGTTGTTGATAATTTCAGGTAGATCCTCTTTCGCAACTCTATATGTTGAATAACTTCTACAAAAGTGCTTCTGGTAGTGTAAATTTCGCATGGAAGTATGTGCACAGTTACACAGACCATCGATCGGAGGTATTTGGAGGTGCACATATGGACCCTGAGGGTCCAAAACTGGAAACTCAGGGTCTTTGTAGATAAAAAATTTGTATATAACTTCACCTAACGTTTGCAAGCTGCTACTGGCTGGATGAGGGAATCTAGAGTGTGTTATACATATACATACATACATATCTCACAGCAGTTTGCATGTTGCTACTTGCTGGATGAGGGAATCTAGAGTGTGTTATACATACGCATACACACGCATGCATATATCATATGTATGTGTGTGTGTCTCTGTAGTATATATGGTAGGTAATGCTGTTACAGGAGTTTCCTAATAATGACAAAAGCAGTTCCTATGAAGACGTGTTTTATTGTTAAAAAATTTTAGGGAATGGGCCTTCTGCACGGAATGATCACCTGCTCTGATTCTAAATCAGAGGTACAACAAACGGACAGCTAAAGAATCCAGTGCATTTAGCTAGCAACTTTGCTATTGCTAAAATACAACTGATTTGGGGATTATTAGGGTCTAAATGTAAAGGCTCTAGATTTAATTGCCTACATTCTCTAGCGTTCCCTGTTTTGATTTAGAACTAGAGCATGTGATCACGTTGCCATCTGCACATGTATTTGAGTTAGTCTGCTCGTTTGTAATTGAACTTGATGGAATATTAGTCTACTATATCAGCTGTAGCTATTTTGTTTCACATTTCTTTTCATGCATTTTATTACAGAAGCTATAGTCCTCGTGATCGATCCCCACGACGTTACAGTCTGACACCCCCCCGTCGGCGAGGCTATGACAGGTCACCACCATATCGTCACAGCCGTGATATTTCTCCTTATGCCAATGGGTAAGCTAAATACTGTGTGCTTAACCTAGTTACTTACCATACACAGATGCAAGGCTTCATGAAGCCTAATGCACGGGGGGAGTATTATGAGCATTTTTTTAAATACCGTGATTTATTTTAACAATTAAATATTTCTATTACTTTTCCCATCAAACATTATGGACTAATGAACCAAAACCAATATAGAATTTTTTTTTTTTTGTTTTTTTTTTTTTTTTTTGGTTTTACCGAAAGGTATTTCCAGATCGTATAATAAATAGATCTGCAATAAAGCTACGAGGATATAATTTTTAGTTTGAAATTAATTCTAATGGTAGTAAACAAGTTTGATCATAGAATTCGACAAAAGAATATTCTTTTCATACATATCGAAACCTAGAAAAAGAATGAAAATCGACTAAAAAACACAATTTTATACATGTCAAGGATCACTAGCTCAAGTTGGCAAGTGTTAGGACGCACTAGATTGAGGTTCTAGAGGTCATAAGTTCAAACTTCTGAAATATCAAAATGAGTGCAATCCTAAAAGTACAACTCCTATTAAAAAATACAGACACAGGCAAACATATACGTACTCATAACACATACATACATGTGAGTTCGTTTAAATCTCTTTTTTTATATTGTTTTTCAGATTTTGGCAATTGTTTACAACAATAGTAGAAAATAAGAAAGGCAGCGCCTTTGTTTTGCCATGTGGCATTGTGTCATTTTGTGTGCTTTTTTCAGATGATCCATGTTATAAGCAAGAATGCCTTGGTGCACGATTCCATCATTCTCGCCTATAACATGGACCATCTGAAAAAGCGCACAAAATGATGCATATAGCAAAGGCACTGCCGAACTTTTTACTTTTTTTTTTAAAAAAAAGCACCAAAATCGGAAAGGCATTAAAATAGGGGCTATACACATCGCACTTACTACACACGCACTTATATGTGTGAAATTGATATTCTTTTGTATATATTGAGACCTAGAAAAGGAATGAAAATCAATTAAAAAATGATTTTACCCACACACACTGTGCCTTTTGATTTTGGTATTTTATAAATATAGTAGAAATAAGATAGGCAGTGCCTCTTTTGGCCATGTGCGTTATTTTGTGCGCTTTTTCAGATGATACATGTCATCAGCCTGAAAGACTATCATGCAACATGCATCATGGTCACACTAGTTTTGAGCAATCTAAATACCAGTTTAGTTTATTTTTTTTAGTTAACTTTATGTAAAAGAAAAAACTTATAACCCTTGATTGATTGTTATCTGCATATGGAGATAGCCCGAAGAGCAGGAGCTGAGAACTGTTGCATAAATTGATGCCATACTGGTGTGAGCTGTTATGTATCAGCTATGCTTTCAAGGGTGATGCTTCTTGGTTTTACTGCTAGAATTTGGTTAAGTTTCTTTGACTTTAAATTTTCTGTCTCTGAACTCATCGGTAGCTACTTTTCTTTTACTGGCTTTTAACATGTTAGTAATACTAAGATGTTTATTACAATTTTGCTTTTGTATAAAAAGGCGTGGTCTTCTTCCCAGCCACGCTTGGCTACTCATGATCAACAATGTATTGCATATTGTTCTACATGTCTATCTATGCATGATTGCTGCTGCTCTTTGGAGGTTTGATAGTAACAAAAAATCATAACAATTTCTAAAGATTAAATGATTATGAATTTAAAATCTTGTGTAAGACCTTCAGGAACCTTGCTCCTGCTAGCCTGCTCTTTAGCTGCACTGCTGAAGCTGAAGGTTTATTATTAATTTTCGGTATTAGAAGAGTCTTCTGTACTTGTATGTTGATGTAAATGAGCTGTGGCAACTTACATAATCTGTCGTCCTTTTACATAATATATGAAATTATATGATATACCAGGGGTTGTTAAGAACCGCATTACTTATAATTACACACACACACATACACACACATATACATACACACATACACACACATATACATACACACATACACACACATATACATACACACATACACACACATACACACACATATACATACACACATACACACACATATACATACATACATACATACATACATATATATATATATATATATATATATATATATATATATATATGTATGTATGTATGTATGTATGTATGTATATATCCTTGGTTCTTAAACAAAATTATATTAAGAGCAAATTGTCATAAAAATATTGCAGTTTAATAATTTTCAGTTTGTAACTAATCTAACTTGGTCAGTTGTGGTTGGTGGTTTGATCTGGTAACAAATCAAAGTACGCTTGTAATGGCAAAATGTTTCCTTGCATGTTATCATTATGCATAGTCATCTTAGTTCGATAGCATATGGATTGTACTGTTCTGGTACTATATAAGCTATGTATTTTTCAGTGAGTATTAGGCCCAGTTTCTTAAAAACAAACTTAATGTACGAAAACTTCTTTGAAAAAAAAGACTGCAAATTAGGTTTTTAGAATTAAGTTACCGAATAGTTGTGGAAATTTGCATGATTTTATTGGTGCATAACTGTGGAAATGTTTGTAATTTTTTGACGAATAACCGTGAAAATGTCTGTAATTTTTAACAATAATTGCATAAATATTTGCAATGATTCATTGAATAATTTCATAAATATATGCAATTATTTAGTAACTTAATTTTAGGATCTAATTTACATAATTTTTTAATAGCGACTTTAGTCAAACCGTCTTTATTTTTTTGATTCCATCAGATATGCCTTAGCTTGTTGATTAGATTCAAAATCCGCAATCCATAATATATTTTGAAAACCTAATTTAAAAGTGTAACAGTGGCAATAAGTTGCAATTTGACCATGAAGACAGCTTGCAACGAAGTTGCTATTGATAAAAGAATACTGCAACCAACACAAATCAGCAGTAGAGCAGAATGATATTCGCAAATTAATTGGAAATTTTGATGAATATTAAGATAAATTCAGTATATTTCAAGTCTGGATATAGATAGTTTACACAATTTCAAAAATTAGAACAGGCAATGATAAAAATTTGCGTGACAAATATTTATTAGTTATATATATATATATATATATATATATATATATATATATCCTATATTGATAGAGAATACCAACTAATTGCTATTTACATTTTTCAAACAAAACATTTACCTTGCCAAATTTAGACCGAGTGGCAAATATTGGTAGCTATTTATATTTTTCAAACAAAATGTTTTGAAATTTTATTTGCCATGCAATAAAGTTTGATGATATTTAACTGCAATTTTGGAAGATATTCTGTGTAAAATTTGATAACTAGTATAAGCTTTAATGACACGGTCAAAACAGGCCAAACAATGGTCGAAATCTGCATGGAAAATGTTTGTTTAGTAAATATTCGAGGGTTGTATGTTTATCAAATAGATATGGAAGCATTTGCCAGGTAAATGTTTTAAAACAAAAATGTAACATTTAAAACGCAGTCATTTGCCAAGCATATGTTTTGAAACACGTCTAAAAGGCACTTTTAGCTTAGGCACAGTTTTTTTTTCTGAAATGGACAGATGTCCGCGTCAAATGTGGGCTGAGTTGCGTTCAAAACAACGGTTGAAAAAAAACCATTGGCCTCCGACGCGGACTGATCATCCCAAACCGCCATATTTTCATTCATTCCCCCATATATATCAAACCATTTTTCAACCAAACCATAAATAAATAAAATCTGAAAGTTCAGCAATTTCTACCTGCTTTATCGTCGATTTTTTCAGGTAAATTTTTTTATATTTACGTTTTTCGTATATTGTCTACCATATATATTTTTGTCAGATTTTTTTTTGAATTATTTTTTGAATTGCTTTTTTCAGAATGTTTAGCCACTCTGCTGTTTGTTCTATCAGAACCATCGCCGACTGGAATGCCGACAAGACAAACGTTTTAATCGATATTTGTTTCGAAAACATTAATACGGGTGTCCACCGTGTTGCACAGTGATATGAAGATATCACAGTTTTATTCAACGAAAAAACTGGTATGTATTACAACGTTAGACAAACGAAAAACAAGTTCGATAATCTGAAACGTGAGTGGAGCCCATGGAATAAAGTGCTACAGATTTCAGGTGACTATTGGAATGAAGAACAGGAAACGATCGGTGGATCCGACGAATGGTGGGATACAACTGCAGCAAGGTACCACAAATACAAACATGCGTCGCCAGCTCGTTCTAAGCAGTTGGACATGAATTTTTATGGAACAAATGTCAGTTCATAATTCTACAAAATCCACCTGTTCAGTTACAGTTCGACACACAACTTTATGACGACTATCTTAGAGGTGATGCTGCAGAGATCTTCAGTCGTAGAGCGTCTCGACATCAACGACCCAATGGTGGTCCTTATAGGTCTGTTGGCAGCTCTTCGCATGATCTGACTCTTGCTAGGTGTATGAAAGCGAAGCATGAGGAAGACGATTGTGAAGAATGAGATGTCGCGATTTGTTTTGCTGAGCATGACAGCAGAGTTTCAATCCTTTGGATGCCCAGCTGGACAACCCCGAACAGCTTAGGAAGACTGTTATTTATCTTGTTAGGCAGTTGAAAAGGAGAAACTAGTTTGTTTTATATGTATTTTATTTTCTCCATTTGTATTCAGTATTATTTATGCATTTGTATTGTGAATTTTGAACTATGGATTTTTATTTCTGCATTTGTATTCTGTATTTTGTATTCTATATTTAAAAATAATTAACGTAAATAGAATAATAACATAAACAAACAATAAAATAATAACTTTGCTCTTTACGCTTTGCTCCTTTCGTAAAAAGAACGTATCAACGTAAATAAAATAATAACATAAACAAACAATAAAATAATAACTTTGCTCCTTACGTTTTGCCCCTTTCGTAAAAAGAACGTATCTTTCTTTCTTTTGTCATTTCAGTTCGTAAAAGAACGTGCTCTGAATATCTGCATCACAAATGTTTAACATGAAATAATATTTGATATTATTTTTCGCGGCTTTTGTTGAATGTTAATTTAATTTAAGTTTTAAAGGGTTGCAAGTTTGAGTATTGGTATTAGCATTAAAGGCAAAATGTGTATCAAATATTGGTCATGCAAATATTCGTCAAGAAAACATTTAACAACAATGATTGACTATAATAATCGTAACATTATAATTTGGTTTTACAGGTTCAACCACCCAAAATCAGTGGTTGACCAAAAAAAGCTCGAGGATAAAAATAGTAGCACGTAGAGAAAGACCTACAAATATGAAATAACCGATTCTACGCAAGTAACAGAAACTCCAAGTAGTCAAAATAAATCTGCTGCCCCCAGAAGTGATTCTGAAAAAATAGAGGCTAAACAAACACAAATATCAACCGATGCTGAAACAACCAAGCCTCTGTGATAGATGAATATGAACCCGAAGACATGCCTGCAAATAATACAATTCAACAAACATAAGTGACATTGCAAAGTGATTCACAAAAAGAAGCAGAAGTTGTATGAGAAGAAGCATGGAAAATAATAGAAAAATACAGAAAGATAGGTAAAAGAACAAATTAAATATATATATATATATATATATATATATATATATATATATATTATAAGAAAACAAGTTTGTTTTTTGGTTGAAGGACAATGCTAATTATAATCATCATTCTATACACTGTAAAACTGATTATAATACTAGATATAACTAGCGTTTTATATATTGTAAAAATTAAATATAATGCTAGATATATTAGCATTTGTCCTTAAAGTCTAAAAATGAAATTTGAAGTTCTTCAGCCTAATTTTTTTCTTCGAACTTTATCCTTTTTTCTAATTCCCACTAGAAAAAATACACGATGGGTAGAAAATATGAAATATCAAAAAGAAAAAATTTCAAAATAGGCATCAAGAAACACAAAAAAAGTAGTTAAAAACGAGAACAAACTTCAACAACAACTTATCATGCATCTACAACTAAATCCATTCTTCAATTTTATCAAGTTGATCATCTAAAGAAAATTAAATAATAAATATATTGTTATTTGTCTAGTGTACTAAAACAGATAGCACGCTACTATAAACTCGTCGCACAAGTTTATAACTCGGAATTCTTCCACTACACTGGAATTTTGTATTAATTATTATAACAATATGAATGTTGTAAATAAATTACAACAACAGCGTTATACTATTTTGAATAAATAGTATAACCAGAATAACGGATAGAATATAGAATAATGTATATAAATATACAATCAGACTAGAATTCTAATCGGATTATGTCCGAGGCTCGTCGTAACGATTTCCTTAAGAATTTTATTTCAAAATTCTCTCAAGATACAACAGACGTATTCTACTCGAGATCGTAATGAGTATATCACTCTGTGATTTAGAGTATGGCAGTAGAAGTGAAGAAGAAGATTCAGATTCTGAAAAATGAGTGAGGAAAGTGATCAGTTTTCCTTCTTATTTATAGTTGGTCCGTATCTCTTCCGAATGGTCGTGTGTGCACCCGTTCGCTCAAACAGTTGCGCCCGTACCACTTCGTACAGTCGCACCCGTCTGCCCGCGCCACTTCAATCGGGTCGCACCCGCTCATGCCGCATCCATTCGCCCGTGTCTGCTTCTCGCACCCGCTTCTGTTCGCATCTAACGGCCGTCCGCTTTATGAACAGCCGCGTCCGTCTTCACCCGTCTGCTTCTCTTTAAATTACAGGCCCAGCTCAGTTTCAGCTGAAACCCAAAACCGTTAACCGATGGGCTAGTAAAAAGAATAGTCATTTTAGACCCGAGCCCGTCGGACGGACGGCGGCGGAGCGCGTGTGGTGGAGATGCATGATCTCCCTCCTCACAACGAAACATATATTTGGGAGCCCCAGGCCTCCAACCTCCTCATGAGAAAGACATATATAAACCAATATAGTTTCAATAATTTGGCGATGTGGGAATTTGTATATTTCATTCATTTCATTTGTTAAGGAATTCCAACATATATAACAAAAGAGAATGTATCGAAATATATGATCGTTGATGTCTTTTCGATTGAAGAAAACTCCTTCCATTTTGGAGATGTGAAGGTTGTTTTAAAAGAAATTGATATTCGAAATTTTTTTGGATGGGATAACAAGGGAGTAACAATCGACACAGCTTCCCACCTAAAATATTCTGAAACGAGATTGGACATGAAGATATAAGCAAAAATACTTTGGAGACTCAAAAATCATGATGGCAAAAGATATTAAATCAGGAATTTATGAAGGTTTAAAAGGAAAAAAGTTGACGATATAGATGCGGTAAGATTGATAATAATGTACTAGCAAAATGTTTCTCAAATGCCAACTATGTATTTCTCCGGCTTTGCTGCCACGCGATATATAAGTCGAGACAATTGCCAACTACAGAAAAGTCGCTACAAAAAAATGCTAAATTAAAGACCAAAAATATCAGGTTGTGTTTGATTTGTTGTTTTTGGTTTTGTATTTTCATTCATACACAAATACACATGACATGTATATTGTCTAAAAACAAAAATTTAGAAAACGAAGTTAACATACAAAATAGAAAACAATTTTTGTTTTTTGTTTTTCATTTTAAAAAAAATAAACAATCACATGAAATAATCCATTCTTCCGCCGTTCCTCTATTTCCTTCGTCCTTCCATCCATCTTTCTTTCATCTCTTATGTTGTCCTTCTATTCTCCTCATATTTGATATGCATATTGAAAACCGAAAACACAAAAATCGTTTTTAAACTAAACACTACCTCAGTCTTTAATTCCTTAGTTCGGTCTCTACATAATCGTTAAAAACCGATTAAAAATCAATAGTTTCAGTCAATTTTTCTCAAATCTCAAAAATATTTAAGACTGCATTTTCGGTCTTAAAACATAAAGACCGAAACTTCAGTCTTAAATTTGTTTAAAGACGGAATTTTAGAGACAGAGATACAGTTTTTAACCAGTCTTAAATCACAAACATATTAGTTACTTACGTCTATTAATCAATATATGGTTCGGGTGTGTATATTTATATGTTTGAATATTCTTAAGAAAACATGCAAATATACTACTATTGAAAAACAAAAAAGTACATGGATCAAAGTCTAATACACAGTACATATTTGAGTAATAGTGTAATACACAGTACATGGCTCAAGATCCATTACATACTCAAATGCGGATTTTTTTTGTGAAAAGTAAAATATGACCTTCAGATTCTTCTTTTCTGAATGTTTCACAATCCAAACTAAGGCAATAGTTTGAACCTACATTCCAAAGGCATTCCATGTCTCTTGGATCTGGTATTGTTGATTACCTCTTTTTGAGTTATTTCTCCATTGTACGCTGCCAAATACCCATCAGATGGACAAGCATCTTTACAGAATCATAGTAGTCCCAATAAAACTCCAACATGACAGAAATCAACTATCCCCAAATGAGGTCATGTTGAGCATTAAAAATAATATAAACCATCAGAGAGCAACCGAAGGATATAACTTGCCTGTATAGCTAATTCTCCTTGCTTAGACCTGCTTGAATCACAGGCGATATTTTCTAGAAACGAAGTGTTGTTTTCGTCACCAACAGCTTCAACAAAAACATGCCTACGTGCTGTCCTCAGGATTTTCACTAGAAATTAAGCAACCAGACACTTATAAACACATGTAAACTTGCGATACCCGCTAACTTGATTAACCTAACTCTAAGCTCAATACCTTGCTACAACTCAGTCACTAAGTTGCGAATTCTCAAACTACGCTTTATAGTTTATACCTAGTTACACAACTAGAAATTTACACAAATTTAAAATAGGAAGTTACAAATATAAATAAAAACTAAAAATCAAAACCCTATATTTAAAAACTTAAGTCTAATACAAAATAAAGACACGACCCAATGTAAGTAAAGTAGAGAACGCCTTCCCCCTTTTTTGTTTGTGAAATGTTCGGCCGTTCCTTTTGATGCTCTTCAAAATCTAAGGTATTGATTTGTTTGAAGCCGCCGCTTGGAGTTCAAATCGATTTCCTTTCGTTCCTCAATTCACTTTTCCGCTTCTTCGTTCAGTGCTCTTTCGATTTGCTTGCAGCCGCTTCAAGGTCGAGTTCGAATGGAGTAGAATCGGTATGTGATTTCTTACTTTATTTCTCTGTTGATTAGCTTGAACTCGAACTCGATAATCATTTGCCGATGACGATACTGGGCATTTATAGAGATCGAAACCCTATATTTCATTCGTATATTTTTGGCTTGAATCTTTCGTGATTTTATCACTTGCTTTGTTTTTTATCGTATGGTCTTGTTATTTGCTGACTTATTCATCATATACGAGTTATTCCATATTTTTCTGATGAATTCGAATCGCGCACCACCCAGAGCCTCTGGAAACTGACCCGCCGCCTCTTTGGATAAGATTTCTGGCGAACCGAGGCACTCTGAGCATAAATGAACACCAACATCGTGACATGCTTGACACCAGCTTCCCAACTTTACCTCCCGATCGTCGATCAGACGAAGATCCACTATTGGATCTAAACCCTAGCAAATGGACGATCGAAACTAAATTACTGATTTCTGGACAAACGGTGATTCGAATCGAGAAACGAATTGCACCAGCGAATTACACTCGTCTACAGCTTCGAAACGGTATATAATATGTTGAGGTTTGGAGAAGTTGGAATTTTTGAAATTGGTTTTAAAATTGTATTAGGGTTTGTATCTGTAGCCATTGGAAAGAAGAAGAAGCTGATAGATAGAATAGACAGATACGTGCAGGAGTGAGAAGTAATAAGGCTGCTAGGGTTAGGACAAAACCATTTGTAACAACCCTGGATTTAGTAACAATTAATTATCGTCGTTAAACGATTAATCTATTGGTTAATTGCTGTTTGGAGTTTTTAAAATCGGGTTGTGATTCTTTAATAATTGATTGGAATTTTATTGGGTTGAAATTCTTTTGATAAAGGGTTAAGAGTTAAGCGGGCAATAAATTAATATTGGCCCATGTTTCATTTTTGGTGCCATGTTATCTCAGGAAAACCCGTCCCCCTCTTCATTCATTATTCGAAACCCTAAAACGAAAAGAAAATAAATGGCGGCATCAAATTTTCTTCGTTCGTTCGTTCGAAAGATTAGGGTTTCTTCGATCGACTTCGTGATGCCGGCTTCGTCTCTGAACTGTTCGTCTTCGCTTCGACCAAGGTGAGTGTTTTTCACTCACTTCTAATTCACTCTCCTGCTTGTATATAATTCGATGCCCTTGAATTTTTGTTGTACCCATTTGATTTTGTTTTAATTTAACACTGCTTCGATTTTGGCTTTGCTGGCCACCACGACGTCGACTTATGACTTGTTCAACTTCGATTTCGATTTTGTGAAAGTATTTTGGCTTCAGCCTCCATTTGCTTTGCGAACTTAAGTTGGGTTTTTTTTGTTGATGAGGAATTTGTTCTTGTGTTTTCGGTTTTGAATTGATTAAGCCGATGTTGATTTGTTCGAATCTGGCCAATTAAAGCTATTTCGACCTCTGGACTTCGTTCCACTTTTGTGCTATGCTATGGGTGTCATTGTGTACCTATTACACTGTGATGAAAAATAGCTTGACCGTGTGTATATTGCTGCAACTTGTTCAACTTCGTTTGAGCCTGTAGTCGTTTTTTTGGACTTGGTTTGCAAACTTGATTTATGAAAATATTCTGAGTTTGAATTCAACTAGACTTCGGCGTATACCTTATTTAATTGCATCCTTAATATTTGATGCATTGTGATATTGTGCATTTCGTGTATCTATGTCAAGTGATGCATCAGGTTGTTGTGGTTGAACTCGAACTCTTTTGGTTCATCACTGTTGTTGCACTATTCTCTGTAGCATATTTGGGTGTCTTCACTGTCGACTAATGCCTTTATTCCATGCATTCATGTCTCAGTGATGCATCAAGTTGTTCACTGTACTTGTATTTGTAGTTTTCATTGTATGTAGCTTTAAGCTTCACTGAGTTTGTTGTTTTTGACTATTTCGATCTTGATTTGGATAAGGTCGATTTCATAAGACTTTGGCTATTTATTTGATATTGAATGGGTGACTTCGGTCACTTGACTGTGTATGCTCTACATATACTCTCTGATACATGCATATTGTTCGAACTGTACATTGGTTTTGATTTTCATGTTCACTGCTTGGTTTTGAGTTTTGGTAGCACTAGAGTCACTCTTGATTCACTGTTGCTACTTGGCCGTCACTGCGTACATGTTGCAGCTTGATTTTATATTGTCACTGCTTGCATACATGTTGTACCTGTTATAGTTTGAGACAAATCATATTCTCAAGTTGACTGTTCTGGGTTGCTTGATGCATTTTGGTGAGTTGCATTCTGAACATTGCTTGCATTATTCATTTCTCTGTTGCATAGTACATGAAATACGTGTCGACTTTGCTTGCTTCCTGGTTGACATGAATGGACTGCCTAGTCTTTGTTGTTTTGAGTTTTGTGTTGCCAACCTGTGTCCTTTGTACCTTGCTGTTCCATTGGTACATTGCATCGTATATTTGTTGCATCAATTCTGGGTATACTGATAGCTTTGTTTTATTGCTGTAGTTGTGTTGAGTCATGATGGCCGTGACTTGACCTCTGCAGTTTCGAGTGGCTGTTAATATTTGGAGTCGTGATATGCATTTTTGCATATTGATGTTGCTTCATTTTGTTGTACCAGTGCATTCTGTTGAACCTGACTTTTCCTTGGGTTTGACCTTGTGCTCGTTTGTGAACTTTCATTGGGCTTTTGTGTAATTTATCACCGTAGTGGCAAGGCAGTGCACGCGAGCGTGTACTGCAGCCACACGGTATTGCTTTTATTGATATTCTATTTTGCTTTTGATTTATTGATCTTTTGCGTATTCCATATGCTGTAGTGGCGAGGTAGTGCACGCGTGCGGGTATTGCAGCCCTACCTGAGTTGACATTTTAATTGATATTTGAATTATTTCGTGTGTCCAATTCAATATTTTGAATCGTATTTTGATTTGGTTTAATTTGATGGTTTTGTTGATATCTAATTATCTTTTTGATAATTAGATTATGAGTTTCTAATTATTTATTTAATAATTAGATTTTGTCGTTGATTGCCGTTTAGGCAGTTCTGTTGTTTTCTAAATTACCTTCATTGATAATTCTTTTATTTATCTTTGTTGATTGAATTTGTTGGTTTGTTGTTTAACACCGTTACGTGTTATATTTACCGTTATCTGATTTTCTTGTTTAAGGATTGGATAGACGAGATTTATTTGTGACTACCGAGTTTGAATTAGACTGACCCGTGTATTATTTTCTTTTGAATTTAATACTCGGGTCAGACCGAGTTATTACAGGTTGTAGATATCTTGCTTTGGGTTGCTGCTTGAGCTATGAAGTCTTTTCGTATCTTTTGGAGTAGTCGTCGTCATTTGATAGTAGTCAGTGTATTTGTATAGGATGATATATATCCATGTATATTATTCACGATAATGTACTTGTATATGTAACTTCCTGAGTCGACTGTTATAGTTGTATCATATGTATGACATCACATGTATTGTAACTGACTTCAGTTATATATATATATATATATATATATATATATGAGACTTTTTATTATCTGTGTACCGTATTTAGTTGATCTGTGTTATTATTATTATTATATATATATATATTGTCTCAAACTATTATGAACCATCGTAGTTCGTTTTATACTGGAATTGGATACGTCGATGAGAGTAAATAAATAAGAGATGAAAAATAAAAATATATACCACTCCTATCGAGGTAACCAATACTAGTATAAGGCCTAACTACAGATGGCCGCTCCTATCCAGCCTTATTCTTCGTAATAACAGACAGTATTTCTTTTAATACTCTTTGTTATTATGAGCATAGAGGTGGGCGTTACAGTTGGTATCAAAGCTTGGGGTTTGTGGACATAATATAAAACATAATTTAGGTGGAACATGTGTTACAACTATTTGTCGATGTTTTAGTTGTGCTTTGAGTCAAAACTAAAGTTTTGAAATTATGATGAAATTTTTAAATATCTTTATTTAAAAATAAAAGTGAAACTGTGTTTTGATGATTGAGTAATTTGTGTTTTGTTTATCAGAGTGCGCAGCGGAAACAGTGAGACTGTCTTCACTGAGTACAGCTGATAACTCTTTTGATTTAAAAATCAAAATATCAAAATAAAAAATAAATTTCATTATGTGGTTACATAGATGTGTTTATTTTTGATTTCTTTGAAAATTTCGAATCCGATTTGAAGATCCGAAGCAGTTATGTGATTTTGTTGAGATTTTTGCTGTTTGGAATTATCTTCATTGAAGATATATTCGACTGATTTCTTTGTTCATTTTGTAGTATGCGTGCAAATTTGAGTTGTACGTTACTGCGTTAACTATACGTTAAACCGGTGTTTGGTTTTAAACGTATTTTGTTGCCGTTATTTTTATAACGGGATTTTTACATAGGTGCTAAATTTTTAAAGCACAGTGTTTTGTTGACATTTTGATGAATGAAAATTCACTAGTATTATATTTTGATGCGAATTATTTGATAAGATTTTGGCGTATAAATTACTGTCGCTTTGACTTCAGTAACCGTCAAATTTTATTTAAAGTTGATTTTCAAGCGGTTATCCCACAATGCTGATTTTGAGATCCTTTTTTACGGTGTTTTGAGAAGTGTAATTTCCTTATCGAATTTGCTACAGATGTTGCTATTTTGAGCACGGGTTTTCAAATCGTTTTAAAATAAAATTATTTTCCAAAATTTCTACATTTGCGCTTTCAAAAGAATGAGGAAGCGATTTAAACGTTTCAGCAAAATCGAGGACTATGAACCCTTACTTTTACTTATTCGCTTAATTCCAGACTTGTCCGTTTGAGAACGTAAAGTGTTATTTATTTAAAATACACAATTTTGCACTTTCAAGGAAATGATGAAGAGATTTAAACGATTTAGTAAAACACGTGGTATGGGACATGTGCGTTTGTGTAACGACCCGGAATTTCGGGTCGCTAAATTTGAACATTTAATTCATTTTAAATGTTAATATGGATTATAAACTCGAATTATGATATAAAAGATTTGGTTACATTAATAAACTTGATTAAGACTTTATATACGATAATTTAATTGGAAACTGAATAATACTAATTTAATATTAGAATTGGGGTAATTAGTAATTTTGAGTGTTGATAGGGATAAAATTAGATTCTAAAATTTATTTTAGGTCTAATTGGATTGGAATTATAATGCGGGATAGTTGAAATGAAATTAGAAGTCGATAAGTTAAATTTGGAATTTTATATTAATTTAATAAGAAAATTTAATATTATAAAATATTGCAATTTAATCAGATTTTGGTCCGGAATGAGCCAGAATGATTTTATTTGTGTTTATAAATTTTATATGATTTATTATTAAGTTATTAAAATTTTAACAGTGAAATTTTAAGCGTTTTCGTTAATTTTGGAATTTCGCTCGATTTAAATAGACGAGTTAAAATAGCCTTCCGGGACACAGTCTCGGAATTCGACGAAACTAGTTTCATTGGATCCGTAATAGTTAGTTATTATCAGATTTCAATTTTCGTAGCAATCGGGGTTGTCATTTGACCCCGGCAGCTCGAAACGCATCGAAATCGTTTCAATCGATTTAATTTTAAATTGATCATTTAATTTCGTAACTCGCGCGTATGACCGAATTAGCTTCCGGAACTTGTTCCATTGTGTCCGAAACACGGAAAAACCCTTGGAACGCCTGTCGGAATGCGTAAATTGGAGGTTGTTTGCATAAACTGTGAAATTGAGAATTTTATTAATTAAATAATATTAAAACTATTATATATATATATTAAATTCTCTCTAAACCCTAGCAAATAGCACCGGCCGCCACTTATTTATTTCTATGGCCAAAAATAATCGATTTTCCCTTCCAATTTGCGATCAATCCGTCAAGCAATCGTGGAAACTTCCAACATGAAGATCGAAGAGTGCATCGTGGGCTTCAGATCCAATGGTTGATTTAGGTTGAAGATGTCGTTTGGAGGTGCAAATCGACTCCGTCCGCAATAAAATCGAGCGCGTTTTCTGAGCATGGCCGTGACCGAGCTCTGCGTGCGTTGGGTCGAACGTGTAGGTGGAGGCGTGCTTCGTAGGGGTAGCTTCCGATCGAGGTGAATAGCTTCGTGGAGGGTGCAATTTCGTGCCCTAATTTCGTGATGATGGGTTCGACTTCTTACTGTCGCGTGCGTGTTGAGGAAGGTGGGGGTTTGCTTCGTGCAGCCTTGATTTTTCTTCTAGATCTTACGGCCTGTATATTGCTTGGGTAATATAAATTAAAATAAAAGGAAAATTGTTTTAAATTTAGTTTTCAAAACTTATAAATTCATATCTATTTCATATGTAATCAGATTCGAGCGAATTTGGTAACGCCGGGATCGCAGAAACGAACACTACGCAGTAGTGCAGTTCGAGAATCATTCCGGGCAAGTAGAAATTTGAGTTAAATCGAACGTCGTTCGGTTTAACTTAAATTTCGAACGCTTGCCGAAACTCAAGGTGAGCTATCTCACTCACATCTGGAATGTTAGCTGATTTAAATAGTTAATATTTAAATATCTGTGTGATTGGTTGAAATGTTTATTTATATCAGCCTGGATTGATATATATTTATAGTGGTGTGCTAATATTTGTGGATGCAGGAAAAACAGGTTGGAGGGGTCCAACTGGATTCCTCACAATGTAGTAATTATTTTTATAATTGATGATGATGCCTGTTATATATATTGTGATTGATAAATTTGGGATTAAATTGTGTTGGAAATTGTGGGATAAACTATAAGCCCAGAATGTTAAATTATAAAGAAATTTGGAGTTTTAATTATAAAGAAATTAAATTGGGTTTTAAAAAGGAATTAAGAAATTAATAAATAAGGAATATAAAAATTAGAATCTGCTTGGATGGAAAATTGAAATAAAATTGTATTGGAATATTGCTGGGTAAATTATAAATCCATAATTAATTATAAATGGATAAACTGAATTTTAGAGAAATAAAAGATATTGTTAAATAATGAATTTAAAAGAATTAAAATTTGAAATCCATTTGGAATGAAAATTGAAATTTGGTAAATCTGGAATGATAAACAAAGAGAAACGTTATCAGTAGATAAATGTGAAAGTAAATTTATGTTATTAAACTTAAACCTGAATCTAAATAAATTGACAGAATTTATAAGAAGGATTTTTGGGATATTTGAGTAGGAATGAGTTTCCCTGGGAAACACCAAGTTTGAGTTTTAAACAGATTTTATTAAAAGTGAATTTAAGTTTAAAACTTGTTATAAATGAGTGTTTGGAAAATTATTGTTTTAAAAGCTAATCAATAAGGTAACAATAGTGGTTATTTTCGATTACATCAGTAATTATTTTTATGAATGGATTGTTTTAAAAAGGCTAGTTTTGACCTAAATTATTTGAAATTAGTATTAAGCCTTTTTCAACTCTATTTTTAAAATTTAGTTTAACTAAAACCTTATTTTAAATCAAGTTATATCTTATAAAATATTTGAAATTATATTTTTGAGTAATAACTAATAGTACATTTCTATATTTAAAGTATATTGCAGAATAAAGTATTTTAAATTGTTTTTAAATCTAAATGTTTTGAACTTGGTTATTTCCAATGGGAATATAGGGTAAAGGGTTTACCTTGTAAAGAAAGAACTTTGGAAATTGTTTTCAAATGAGTTTTGGAAATTTGAAAATATATCCTTGAAAGATATTTGGGTAAATAAATAATATGGGAATTATTTATTGTGTGATGGATGCTTATGGATGTTTATGAATATAAATTGATAGTTAAATCACCGACTATCAATATTGGACAAATGCGTTGATCGTTTCGAAGAGACCGGGATCGAGATTTATTTCTCGAAAACCACTTCGATCCGGTTTGTACGTTTCATGCGAAAAACGTGTTCGGAGTCGAAGATGGAGCAGTGAAGTGCAAGGGCTAGTCGCTACTAATCCTGAGGATATTTCCAAAATGGATGTAGTAGGAGTAGTGCCTTCGGTTCCGTTCGAATCCGGGACGGACTTGTATGGACGAATGCTTGCGAAACATCGTCAGGTGGATGATGGACATTCTAAGTGAAAACGTTCTAAAGGTAACGCTTAGCCTCAAGCCTCATCAACCGGGAATGACTGAAAATCAGGGGATATGCAGCAAGGTTAGGTGGGTCATGCCCAAGTAGGACAAGTTATTTCCCCTGTCTAGATGTCCCTTATATATTTTGGCTTAGTGGGTGGTTGGTCGCGCCAACCACGAGGTTTATCTTGTTCGGGACTGTTCAGTAAGGAATGGTTCCGGCGTTGTGTTGCAGGGGATGAAGGGAGTAATCCTCGATACGGTGATCTAGACCCCGTACTGTGACAGGTGGTACCCCAGTGCCTAGTCATTGTTGGAAATCCATTCTCCCTACGAGCCTTGTACGAGTTTTGTTTGTATTACCCACTTTTGTGGCTAGTAGCTGGAATTTAATAGACGTAACAATTTCGGCTATTTTATAAGTATTTGTAAATAGACCCTATTATAATATCAGAGGATTTCTATAAAAAGTGTTTTAGCCATCGTAAGGTAAAAACCCGACATGTTTATTTGTGGCGTGGTCTTACGAGATGCTTTTGTTTTTCAAAGAATTTTTGAAATTTTAATAATCAATTTGGATGCATTGTATTCAGCTGGTATTCCAGACTGACTCGGGTGTTATTTCATTATAATGCTCGGGTCAGACCGAGTATTATATGCTCAGGATAGGTTGCTATGGAGCAGGAAAGGAGCTGGAGTCCGAGACGTATTATCCGTATATTATATATATCCGCTGCTATGATTGTATGGTATGTCTAATTTGTAATTGTTGATGTATGAGATACTCTAATGGTATGATGTATAAAATAGTGATAGTTTCCATTTTTGAGTAAAGTTCTATATTTACTATTATATTTTATTCCGCTGCGACTGTGAGATTCTGATATTGTTTAGTTTCTTCTTCTTCTATCTCTTCTTCTTTAACCCTGATGGTTCGTAATTCTGTGCCACTTGAGTTAATAGAGGTAGAATAGTGTTGATTCAAGGGGTACGGATTTGCGGGCTGTCACAGTTTGCTATTTTGGTTAATTCCGGACTCGTAAATTGAAATATTTTCTTTTTGACGATTTTACACTTTCAAGGAAACGATGAAGAGAATTAAACGATTTAGTAAAACTCGTGGTATGAGACATGTGCCTTTGCTATTTCGATTAATTCCGGACTCGTTAATTGAAACATCTGCTGTTTGATGATTTTGATGATTCTGTGTGCTTTCGAGCCACTATGTTGGACCTTCGGGTCATATGTTGGACCTTCGGATCAATACCAATACTAGACCTTCGGGTTATTTGTTGGACCTCGGAGTCATTTGTTGGGTGCCAAAAATATAGCACTTGGTAGGCTTCGGCCATTTGTTGATGCACGTGTGGCGTAGCTAAAACTCGCCATCTGATGGGATCGATCCAACCTTTTATGTTGATTTTCTAGAGTATCTTAATTGATTTCTAGATATTTGTTGTTTCCAATTATCTGCAGGTAATTGGATATTTGTTGTTTCTGATTATCGTTTTTGATAATTGGATATTTGTTGTTTCTGATTATCGTTTTTGGTAATCAGATATTTGTTGTTTCTGATTATCGTTTTTGGTAATAGGATATTTTTTGTTTCTGATTATCGTTTTTGGTAATCGGATATTTGGATATTTTTTGTTTCTGATTATCGTTTTTGCTAATCGGATATTTGTTGTTTCTGATTATCGTTTTGGTAATCGGGTATTTATTGTTTCTGATTATCATTTTTGGTAATCGGATATTTGTTGTTTTTGATTATCGTTTTTGGTAATTGGATATATATTTGTTGTTTCTGATTATCGTTTTTGATAATCGGATATTTGTTGTTTCTTATTATCGTTTTTGATAATCGGATATTTGTTGTTTCTTATTATCGTTTTTGATAATCGGATATTTGTTGATTTGAGATTTTTGATTATCGTTTTTGATAATTAGATATTTGCTGATTTGAGGTTTCTGATTATAGTTTTGATAATTATATATTTGTTGATTTGAGATTTCTGATTATCGTTTTTGATAATTAGATATTTGTTGATTTGAGGTTTCTGATTATCGTTTTGACAATTAGATATTTCCTGATTTGAGGTTTCTGATTATCGTTTTTGATAATTAGATATTTGCTGATTTGAGATTTCTGATTATCGTTTTTGATAATTAGATATTTGCTGATTTGAGATTTCTGATTATCGTTTGTGATAATTAGATATTTGCTGATTTGAGATTTCTGATTATTGTTTGTGATAATTAAATATTTGCTAATTTGAGATTTCGGATTATCGTTTTTGATAATTGGATATTTGTTGATTTGAGATTTCCGACTATCGTTTTTGATAATTAGTAAATTGCTAATTTTGCTGGTTATAGGATTTTCTAGTCTCTAATTGATTCTAGATTATGTTGATTATATTGAATTGCTGTTTTCTATCTATCTCTGTTGATAGTTAGAGTTTGCTGATTATGGAGTTCGTGCTTTCTAATTATCTGATGGATAACTAGATATTTGCGGTTTTGCGATTTGCAATTTGTGTTTTCTAATTGTCTTTGTTGATAATTAGGTTTTGCTATTTTCTAATTATCGCATCGATAATTAGATATCGCTGTTTTGTGATTTCTGTATTCTAATTATCTAATTGATAATTAAATATTGCTTATAATCGTATTTATTCAATTTTGCTGTTTTCTGAATTATCTATTGATAATTAGATTTTGTTGAGAATTTATGAATTTCTTTTACGAAATTAAAAGACTTCTTTGACATTTGTGTTCTTGACCTTTATTTTTCTAGCTTAACCAGTTTATATTTGAAAAATAATTGTTATTGACGCCTTTAATTATGAAAATTGCGGGGACGCAATTTTTATAAGGAAGGAAGTTTGTGATAACCCTGAGTTTAGTAACAATTAATTATCATCGTTAAACGATTAATCTGTTGGTTAATTGCAGTTTGGAGTTTTTAAAATCGGGTTGTGATTCTTTAATAATTGATTGGAATTTTATTGGGTTGAAATTCTTTTGATAAAGGGTTAAGAGTTAAGCGGGCAATAAATTAATATTGGCCCATGTTTCATTTTTGGTGCCATGTTATCTCAGGCAAACCCGTCCCCCTCTTCATTCATTATTCGAAACCCTAAAACGAAAAGAAAATAAATGGCGGCATCAAATTTTCTTCGTTCATTCGTTCGAAAAATTAGGGTTTCTTCGATTGACTTCGTGATGCCGGTTTCGTCTCTGAACTGTTCGTCTTCGCTTCGATCAAGGTGAGTGTTTTTCACTCACTTCTAGTTCACTCTCCTTCTTGTATACAATTCGATGCCCTTGAATTTTTGTTGTACCCATTTGATTTTGTTTTAATTTAACACTGCTTCGATTTTGGCTTTGCTGGCCACCACGGCGTCGACTTATGACTTGTTCAACTTCGATTTTGTGAAGGTATTTTGGCTTCTGCCTCCGTTTGCTTTGCGAACTTAAGTTGGTTTTTTTTGGCCGATGAGGATTTTGTTCTTGTGTTTTCGGCTTTGAACTGATTTAGCCGATGTTGATTTGTTCGAATCTGGTCAATTAAAGCTATTTCGACCTCTGGACTTCGTTCCACTTTTGTGCTATGCTATGGGTGTCATTGTGTACCTATTACACTGTGATGAAAAATAGCTTGACCGTGTGTATATTGCCGCAACTTGTTCAACTTCGTTTGAGCCTGCAGTCGTTTTTTTGGACTTGGTTTGCAAACTTGATTTATGAAAATATTCTGAGTTTGAAATTCAACTAGACTTCGGTGTATGCCTTATTTACTTGCATCCTTAATATTTGATGCATTGTGATATTGTGCATTTCGTGTATCTATGTCACAGTGATGCATCAGGTTGGTGTGGTTGAAACTCGAACTCTTTTGATTCATCATTGTTGTTGCATTATTCTCTGTAGCATATTTGAGTGTCTTCACTGTCGACTGATGCCTTTATTCCATGCATTCATGTCTCAGTGATGCATCAAGTTGTTCACTGGACTTGTATTTGTAGTTTTCATTGTATGTAGCTTTAAGCTTCACTGAGTTTGTTGTTTTTGACTGTTTCGATCTTGATTTGGATAAGGTCGATTTCATAAGACTCTGGCTATTTATTTGATATTGAATGGGTGACTTCGGTCACTTGACTGTGTATGCTCTGCATATACTCTCTGATACATGCATATTGTTCGAACTGTACATTGGTTTTGATTTTCATGTTCACTGCTTGGTTTTGAGTTTTGGTAGCACTAGAGTCTCTTTTGATTCACTGTTGCTACTTGGCCGTCACTGCGTACATGTTGCAGCTTGATTTTATATTGTCACTGCTTGCATACATGTTGTACCTGTTATAGTTTGAGACAAATCATATTCTCAAGTTGACTGTTCTGGGTTGCTTGATGCATTTTGGTGAGTTGCATTCCGGACTTTGCTTGCATTATTCATTTCTCTGTTGCATAGTACATGAAATACATGTCGACTTTGCTTGCTTCCTGGTTGACATGAATGGACTGCCTAGTCTTTGTTGTTTTGAGTTTTGTGTTGCCAACCTGTGTCCTTTGTACCTTGCTGTTCCACTGGTACATTGCATCATATATTTGTTACATCAATTCTGGGTATACTGATAGCTTTGTTTTATTGTTGTAGTTGTGTTGAGTCATGATGGTCGTGACTTGACCTCTGCAGTTGTAACATCCAGCCTTTTCGCACACTTTAAACCGACACATGTGCCAATTCAAAGCATATGCAAGGGCGGATTGTTATGGGGTAAATAAGAAAAAAACAGAGAAGAAATAAAACAAAATAGAATCTCACAGCGGAAGGATAAAATATAATAATCAATATACAGTTCATGATAACTGTTTACAAAATATTTATTTTACTTATACAATGAATATCAGAGTTACACATACCAATACAATCAATGCAGCGGAAATTTAGAGTGTGATGCAATACTATAAATAATATAATACGGATTCTTCGTCTTCGTCCTCCAAAGCTAAAATCTTCGATCCTGAAACGCTCGGACTGACCCGAGCGAATTTGAAAAGACAAAAACACTCGAGTCAGAACTAAAAGAACTTATGTGAGTTAAATTAACAGAAATAAATATGAGTACGGTAACTCAAGAGATGCTCGGGATTTACATCTCCTAAGGATCCGTTAAACTATTTACTATGTAGTATATTGCGCTATTATAGTAGTGTCTATTTATAAAATAAACTTACTTTTAAATAGCGTTAAGGCTTTACATTTTCCACCTTAACACGTAAAATGCCAATAGTCTATACAGTACCGTAATACCTCCTGATCGGGAAGCTACCAGAGGATACTCCATAGGTACGACACAAATAGAAACTCGTAGTAAAGGCTCGGTATGGTAGGTGACACGGCACAACTAGGCAATGCCAGGGTAGATATACCAATTGCTATCCAGGCTGGTGGAAACGCGTAGCCGCAGTTACCGCCCACCTCGGACTAACTCCCCGAAATCAAAATATAGAAGTGGCCACTGAATCAATCCAAAATCAAAGTATAATATCGAAGAGGAGGGTCCGATCAGAGGAATGACCTCATTGGCCTGAGAATCGCTCCTGTTTTAGCCCCTTATGCCAACTCACGGGAGTCGGGTCCACGTATTTACCTTACAGGAAACGTCGCCACCACCTACTTCATTCTGGAATCTCCACCGCGTACACGGTTAGTCAAAGTGGTTTTCGGTATCGACAGAGAGTATGTCCATATCCGATCCCGGTCTCTTTGCCAACCCATCGTTATTATAACACCGCGGTCATTTAAAAATAGGTTATACTTTAAAAATCAGAATAAACATTCCATTTCATAACCATGAATACGATATCATTTCAACACCCAAAACCATATTTTATCACTTATCCCAAATATAATTCTTTTCCAAAATCATAATGCTTTAACTTCATAACGTCTGAAAATGAAATATTTTCAAAGCATAATATTTTGAAAATCATAATTTAAAACCATAACTTCTAAAAAAAAAAACATGAATGGTTTGGACATTCAACGGTATATGAATTAAATGGTTTAACTTAAATGTTACTTTGTAAAGAAAATAGTTCTCATGGCTTTACAAATACATTTCTTTATTAAAGTCAAAACCAAAATTTATATTATCTCTCTCAAGTTCCAAAACCACTTCAATTTATTTATATATACGTATATCCATTTTGAGTAACAATATTTCAAACTAAAATTGGATTTTATTCTTTCAACAGATCAATTGTTCTATTAATTAGTCTTGAATATTCACATAAAATCCATAAATAATAAGACTTCAATTTCTAGTAATACAATATATATATTTTCCCAATTCAAATTATACTAGAATATTCATTTCAATTTATTTTGGGAAAAATCCAATTATAAATATCATATCTTAAAATTTCCAAACTTAACATTTAAACATATGATATAAATTATTAAACTCCATTTTCTTAATTTTCTTCCATTTTTAATAAAGATTTTTATACACCTTTTAAATTTCAAAATTTTCAACTTCATATGTATATATATATATGGAAGAAAAATATTTATACAATATAAAATTTAAGATTATTATAAACCGTATTCCATCCAAACCATAGAAATCACATTTAAATAGTTATATATATACCGCGGTGCCTGTATATAATTTTCTATCCTATGGTCAAGTGATACGGATATTTATCATTTCAATCCGCAATTTAAAAAAAATATAAAATATTGCGGTTATATATCATTTCAAACCACAATCCCGAATGTATTGAAATATGCATGATAATTTGCAATTTAATGATATACAATAAACATCCATTCATCAACATCATCCATCATCCAAATCACAATCATCAATCAATATCAATCAATAACAATATTATTTTTGTTACTACATAACAGGTAATACTGGCAATTTTATTCAAATTAAATTTAACAGCTATTAATCTACAGTCTATATTCAGTAATAAATTATATAACTGTTAACTAGCAGTTCATATACAAACAAATAAATTTTAACTGTAAATTTATACGCAATAAATTAATTAAATTAACAGTTAAATTTAATAAATGCAATTCAACAGATATGAATAAAATAAACATGCCAAATACTCATAAATAAATTTCTATTCATTTCTAAAATTAATTTAACAAACATAAAAGCTTCTAGTAGTTGTGAGTGGGTTAAAACACTCACCTTTTGAATTTAAATTGAATTCAAATCCAATTTAAACCCAAAATTTTGACGGTCTCAGAATTTGTTCAAACCAGCGTCAACAGATCCGGAATTTAATTACGATCCTAACAAAAGAAATCGCACGAGAAATGGAGTTCGTATGAGAAAGATATATCGAAAAATGTAATTGAATAAATTTAAAAAATATAAAAGAAAGGTGGAACACATTAGCAATTTGCCACCTCATCACTTACTATGAATCTCCTCTCTCACGCGTTGCTTCCAAGCACGCGACTACAGACCGAAACCCATCAACACGCATTCGAACGAAAGCAACCGCGACAAACCCCACGACTTCGCCTTCGGCGTCGGCCTTGCGCCCTCCCCCCAGAACCACCGGCCGCCCTTCCTATCTCTGCCCCACGCGATTTAGTCGCGAGCACGTTTCTACCCACGTTTCATGCAGCAGCCGCCATATAGGGTAAAACCCTAATGAATTTTTGTCGCCAATCCAACCGTCGATTCCAACAACGAACAACACAGATCTGACCCCCTCAGTCCCCTCTCCAAAACCCAGAAAAGGTTTGACGATCCGATGACTTTTGTTGCGACGATGATGTGAGGCCGAAAATGATTTGAATTGTTCTGGATGAACGATAGCTCCAATCGAAAAACGAATCACATCAGCAGATTACGGACATCGAGAACTATAATGTATATTTTTTCGAGATTTTTAGGAGGACTTTAAATTTTCACTGAAATTTGAATTGAAGTAGATCTAGGTTTTGCAACCATTGAGGAAGAGAAAGAGATGAAGAAATGAACGTACAGCAAAAGGGAAAATAAAATGGGGCTAGGGTTTATCACAGTATATTTATAGGTAGGGTTGGGTTAGAGTAGATAGACTAGATAGATGAACGTACAAAACAAAATAAGGCCCAGAAAGCCCGTTCTGACCCCAGAGCGAAATTTGTCAAACCCATATACCAGATAGGTATTTTAAAATATTCTGAACGCGATGGAAAAAGTTTCACGTCCAAATTTGATCGTATGAAAAAGTTATGCTGAAAACAAAATTTCCAAATTGATTTCAAATTGATTTTAATTAAATTGTTTTCAAGGCGTTTCGCGTCCGTACGATCAAACGACAGGTCCGATCGATACGAAACTTGAAACCCTATAATAATTCACCGATACGGATCCGATGAAACTGGTTTCATCGAAATCCGAGTCCGTGACCAAAATGGCTATTTTCAATATTCATTAAATAAATTAAATAAATTATAAAAATCCAATTTTTACATCTAAATTCAAAAATTGACCAAATTTCTCCCTTTAAATTTCCTTAATTATTTACTCCAATTCTAAACAATTCAAGTGTCAATACATAGTTGTTCTATTCATCAATTTAGATGTTAATCCTTACTTAAAGGTTAAATTCCAATTTTTAATAAATTCAACATTATACGTTTGATTAAATTTATTAAATTCACTTTCTTTCTATTATTCAAAGTTATTGATGTCAATTTAATGAAACTAACATTGGCTCAATATCTATACATTAAAAATCTCAATTCTAACCTTAGATCTTCAACATGTGAAATAGTTAAATAATAAATTCCATCTAAATCTACATCTTCCCACTATCTAAATATTTAGAAAAATTACTAAGCACTTTTTATTGTAAATTTCTAAACTAGCAGATTTGTGTCATTTCTAGCCCTTTGGATATTTTAAATTAACTAAAAGCAGATTTACATATAATTTTCATCGTCAATTATTTTAGTGAATAAATCTTCAAAGGTTACTGCAATTAATCCCATAAATTGCAATAAATTCTAATAAATTTGACTCTATTTGATTACAACTCACAAATAAATCAATTATTCCCAACTACAAAGTTACTGTTTCTTATATATATATCACTACAGTAATACTTCCAAATGTTCATCCTTTGTTTGCATAAATTACTGTATTCAGTTGAATTGTAATATTGTTAACTTACACATAAATAAAACTTAACAACTAATTAGAATAAATAACTTACAAAATTTGTTGTCATAAATATATTTTATAAGTCTACACTTAATTATTATCTTACAATACGTTTTTACGTTACTATAAAATTTATACACTCTTCCGTTACCATATTAATAATTACTAAAGTAACGTTCATTCTTAATAACAACGTTATACTATTCAACATATAAAAGGACTCCATTCCCCAAATACATTCATTTATATTTATTCCCTTAAAGTTCTCCTTTATTGACTAGACACATTAATTTACATTCATTTACATCGAATGCCCTTCTTAGCTATATACTCAATACATGTTAAATCTACATAATTTTTTTCTTTTATTCAAATTCACTTATACCATCAATAACAAAATGTTGCCCTAAATTTAGATTCAATTATATACATTGGATAAATGGGTAAACATTTGTAATTATCCCATATATGAAAATATTTTTATGCATACATTTCCACTTACTTACTATGCATTCATTTATTAAATTACTAATTGCCTTAGTCAACTTATCCCCTATTTACTACCAAATTTCAAATTTAATTATGGCTTATCAATACATAAAATTTACATAGGCAAAACAAATTTTATTACTATCTTAAGTCCATTTATTATTGACAACATTCATTAAATTTCCTTATCAACACTTATTGCATTGATTTATTCAGCGGTCACCTTTTATTTAGTTACTATCCATTTTACAATCCAATGTAAGTCTTCCACTATTTATTTTATATTAAATGAATTCCATTCTACTTAATCTTTTTATTGATATTCACTAATTCAACCCTTATATCAGTTTCTTATATTTAACTTTAAATCAAATTGTGACAATCTACATTATCCAAATCTATTGTCATAAAATTTTATTGTTACACTAAATTACAACTACTATACCAAATTTCTACATTTATTCTCAATTAGATTAGAAATTATATTAATTCAATTCATTTAATATTATTAATTTAACGGGTCGTTACAATCTCCCCCACTCAAAACTTTTCGTCCCCGAAAAGGAAAAAGAAGGGAGAAGGAAGAATAAACAGTACATCTTATTTCAAATATTAACTTATAAACAATAATTTACTGGATTAATTTCTTTTAATGAAATATACCCGTTTATAATCATAACAACCTTTTATACTTAAATCATTAAAGTTTGGAAAATATTCAACAAAATTCTAAGTCCAAAATTTACGGAAAATTTTGGCAGAGTCTCCTTTGTACGGTGAGGCTCGGGAGAAAATATAATATCAAAATATACAAATATATTACATATATTATCAAAATATTATATATCCCAACACAGAAAAAATAGCGCTTTAAACGTAATCCGAAAACGTACCTATTTGTCGGGCAATATACGCTTATTATTTTGGAACCAAAAGCAGTAGCAGTTGCTTCCATCACCTGTATTCACTTATATAATCTAAAAGGTTAAATATTGATTTTAAAGTGAACTATTCAAGTGGATTCAATCATTAATCAACCAAACAATTCAACAACCATCAACCTTACAAACAACATACATACACAAACAAAGCAACCATTTAATCCATCAAAAAAATAGTTGTTTGGGTTCAAACTTGAAATTAGTATGAAATGAAATTAACTATCAAGTGCATCCTTTACTCAACAGTCTTACATGGAACAAAGATTGATACTTATTCATTTAACCACTTCAAATTACTTACCCAACAACATAAATCAAACAACACAATTCAAACCAACACCCAAATTTATTTATTATACATTTATCTCATGCTTCAATGGTTTGATTTTCTTTCTTTCATTTATGGAGTGATTTCTTTATTTCTTACAAATTTTCATTTTCCATTTATCACAAAATTCATTATATTTGTATTCCAATTTATTTACTAAAGTTTCTATCATCTATTTATGCTACTTACCTTTACTTATAGTAAAATTTCCAATTTAACTTAAGTCTATACAATTAATTCTCATTAATAATAACAAATTAATAGAATACCTTTATTACCTTACTCTTCACTTGTAAGATTTCCCCTTACATTTTCCTACTAACATTGCAACTTTTTATTATATGGTAAGTTATGTATGTTTTAAGAATGTAAGTGAAAATTTACAAGTTTCTTTTCCATTCCTTTAATTAATATATATTTGTTTTATAAATTACAATTTCAACTTACCTTTAATCTCATTCATTTATTTAATGTTGAAGTTTCCATTATATTTAATTACAGTAATCCTCTACTTACACTTAATTTATTAACCTTATAACTTGCATTCCTATAAGTGAAAGATTTTACTCATTCATTAACTATGGATTGCAGTCATTTATATTTTTCCTACTTTCCATTATATTAGAATAGGGGAAATTAAGGCGTACTTAAGTTAATAACCCTACAATCAAACTTTATAAATTAAGAAATTTCATTTTTTACTTTCTTACGGTTAAAATCACCTATTAATAATACAACCTTTAATTTTAGTAAAATTCCAATCATCACTTAAGTTAATACCATTAAATTCTTATTTATAACAGTAATTTATTGAATACTTCATTATTTCCAAAAATTCTACTTGCATAATATTCTATTCCACTCTTAATTTACATTTCAACTTTTTATACTTGGTAAGTTATTTATGTTAAAGAAAAAGCAAAAGAACTTATACAAGTTTAATCTCAACCCTTTTAATTCATTGATTACTTAACCTTTATTTCACTAACCTAAAATTTTATTAATTTTTTTTTTACAACTAATTAATGGAAATTCAAGAATTAATACCGGGTCAAATTCCAAAATTAATTTAAAATAATAGATAATTAATTCTTACAACTTTTATATCTCTAATTACCTTTAAACAATTAAAATTTTAAATAATTTCAAAACAAATCTGCAGTAGAGTTTACTACAGTGGCCTTTCCCTTCGAAACTCGAAAATGAAAGTCGATGATGCGACCGTCATCACCGAAATTATTTTCCAGCGACAGAGAGGAAAGTACAAACTTATTTTCTTCAAAATCCTCTTTAAACCAATTCTTTCGAATTATACTAAATATTTATATAAGAAAATATTTATAAACCAAATCATTATATTTCATAAATCCTTTGAAAGAAGATTTCAAAAATCCCGGACTTAAGTTCTAAAATCTCCAATTTGATTTATTAAAATTCAACTTAGCTTTAATTCATTACAAATATTTTTATTACCTAACACCCAACTATAGCAACCAAAATATATCTTTATAAAAATATTTTTATATATAGAAAATATAATAGGCAAAGTTATTTCATTCACCTATATTAAAAACAAATATTATGTCGGTCTGTCCTATTAAGTGTTTAGAAATCCCTATTGATGACATAGCGTCCCATGCATCAACCAGAATTTATAAATACAAAGCGGAACAGATTAACACAATATCAAAATCCTTTATTAATACTAACAAATACGCTCTCTCATATATATATACACTCAGCGACTCCCATAGGGTATTACTACCCTATTAACAAAGAGTCGAACCCCACAAAGCCAAGGTTTATCGCTAAACCAAAGCTCTGATACCAACTGTAACATCCAGCCTTTTCGCACACTTTAAACCGACACACGTGCCAATTCAAAGCATACGCAAGGGCGGATTGTTATGGGGTAAATAAGAAAAAAACAGAGAAGAAATAAAACAAAATAGAATCTCACAGTGGAAGGATAAAATATAATAATCAATATACAGTTCATGATAACTGTTTACAAAATATTTATTTTACTTATACAATGAATATCAGAGTTACACATACCAATACAATCAATGCAGCGGAAATTTAGAGTGTGATGCAATACTATAAATAATATAATACGGATTCTTCGTCTTCGTCCTCCAAAGCTAAAATCTTCAATCCTGAAACGCTCGGACTGACCCGAACGAATTTGAAAAGACAAAAACACTCGAGTCAGAACTAAAAGATCTTATGTGAGTTAAATTAACAGAAATAAATATGAGTACAGTAACTCAAGAGATGCTCGGGATTTACATCTCCTAAGGATCCGTTAAACTATTTACTATGTAGTATATTGCGCTATTATAGTAGTGTCTATTTATAAAATAAACTTACTTTTAAATAGCGTTAAGGCTTTACATTTTCCACCTTAACACGTAAAATGCCAATAGTCTATACAGTACCGTAATACCTCCTGATTGGGAAGCTACCAGAGGATACTCCATAGGTACGACACAAATAGAAACTCGTAGTAAAGGCTCGGTATGGTAGGTGACACGGCACAACTAGGCAATGCCAGGGTAGATATACCAATTGCTATCCAGGCTGGTGGAAATGCGTAGCCGCAGTTACCGCCCACCTCGGACTAACTCCCCAAAATCAAAATATAGAAGTGGCCATTGAATCAATCCAAAATCAAAGTATAATATCGAAGAGGAGGGTCCGATCAGAGGAATGACCTCATTGGCCTGAGAATCGCTCCTGTTTTAGCCCCTTATGCCAACTCACGGGAGTCGGGTCCACGTATTTACCTTACAGGAAACGTCGCCACCACCTACTTCATTCTGGAATCTCCACCGCGTACACGGTTAGTCAAAGTGGTTTTCGGTATCGACAGAGAGTATGTCCATATCCGATCCCGGTCTCTTTGCCAACCCATCGTTATTATAACACCGCGGTCATTTAAAAATAGGTTATACTTTAAAAATCAGAATAAACATTCCATTTCATAACCATGAATACGATATCATTTCAAGACCCAAAACCATATTTTATCACTTATCCCAAATATAATTCTTTTCCAAAATCATAATGCTTTAACTTCATAACGTCTGAAAATCAAATATTTTCAAAGCATAATATTTTGAAAATAATAATTTAAAACCATAACTTCTAAAAAAAAAAAACTTGAATGGTTTGGACATTCAACGGTATATGAATTAAATGGTTTAACTTAAATGTTACTTTGTAAAGAAAATAGTTCTCATGGCTTTACAAATACATTTCTTTATTAAAGTCTAAACCAAAATTTATATTATCTCTCTCAAGTTCCAAAACAACTTCAATTTATTTATATATACGTATATCCATTTTGAGTAACAATATTTCAAACTAAAATTGGATTTTATTCTTTCAACAGATCAATTGTTCTATTAATTAGTCTTGAATATTCACATAAAATCCATAAATAATAAGACTTCAATTTCTAGTAATACAATATATATATTTTCCCAATTCAAATTATACTAGAATATTCATTTCAATTTATTTTGGGAAAAATCCAATTATAAATATCATATCTTAAAATTTCCAAACTTAACATTTAAACATATGATATAAATTATTAAACTCCATTTTCTTAATTTTCTTCCATTTTTAATAAAGATTTTTATACACCTTTTAAATTTCAATTTTTTCAACTTCATATGTATATATATATATGGAAGAAAAATATTTATACAATATAAAATTTAAGATTATTATAAACCGTATTCCATCCAAACCATAGAAATCACATTTAAATAGTTATATATATACAGCGGTGCCTGTATATAATTTTCTATCCTATGGTCAAGTGATACGGATATTTATCATTTCAATCCGCAATTTAAAAAAATATATAAAATTTTGCGGTTATATATCATTTCAAACCACAATCCCGAATGTAATGAAATATGCATGATAATTTGCAATTTAATGATATACAATAAACATCCATTCATCAACATCATCCATCATCCAAATCACAATCATCAATTAATATCAATCAATAACAATATTATTTTTGGTACTACATAACAGGTAATACAGGCAATTTTATTCAAATTAAATTTAACAGCTATTAATCTACAGTCTATATTCAGTAATAAATTATATAACTGTTAACTAGCAGTTCATATACAAACAAATAAATTTTAACTGTAAATTTATACGCAATAAATTAATTAAATTAACAGTTAAATTTAATAAATGCAATTCAACAGATATGAATAAAATAAACATGCCAAATACTCATAAATAAATTTCTATTCATTTCTAAAATTAATTTAACAAACATAAAAGCTTCTAGTAGTTGTGAGTGGGTTAAAACACTCACCTTTTGAATTTAAATTGAATTCAAATCCAATTTAAACCCAAAATTTTGACGGTCTCAGAATTTGTTCAAACCAGCGTCAACAGATCCGGAATTTATTTACGATCCTAACAAAAGAAATCGCACGAGAAATGGAGTTCGTATGAGAAAGATATATCAAAAAATGTAATTGAATAAATTTAAAAAATATAAAAGAAAGGTGGAACACATTAGCAATTTGCTACCTCATCACTTACTATGAATCTCCTCTCTCACGCGTTGCTTCCAAGCACGCGACTACAGACCGAAACCCATCAACACGCATTCGAACGAAAGCAACCGCGACAAACCCCACGACT
The DNA here is from genome assembly GCA_030765085.1 of Allium cepa. Lineage (NCBI taxonomy): Eukaryota > Viridiplantae > Streptophyta > Magnoliopsida > Asparagales > Amaryllidaceae > Allium > Allium cepa. The sequence continues at coordinate 200,906,391 of CM060935.1, forward strand.
TCGCCTTCGGCGTCGGCCTTGCGCCCTCCCCCCAGAACCGCCGGCCGCCCTTCCTATCTCTGCCCCACGCGACTTAGTCGCGAGCACGTTTCTACCCACGTTTCATGCAGCAGCCGCCATATAGGGTAAAACCCTAATGAATTTTTGCCGCCAATCCAACCGTCGATTCCAACAACGAACAATACAGATCTGACCCCCTCAGTCCCCTCTCCTAAACCCAGAAAAGGTTTGACGATCCGATGACTTTTGTTGCGACGATTATGTGAGGCCGAAAATGATTTGAATTGTTCTGGATGAACGATAGCTCCAATCGAAAAACGAATCACATCAGCAGATTACGGACATCGAGAACTATAATATATATTTTTTCAAGATTTTTAGGAGGACTTTAAATTTTCACTGAAATTTGAATTGAAGTAGATCTAGGTTTTGCAACCATTGAGGAAGAGAAAGAGATGAAGAAATGAACGTACAGCAAAAGGGAAAATAAAATGGGGCTAGAGTTTATCACAGTATATTTATAGGTAGGGTTGGGTTAGAGTAGATAGACTAGATAGATGAACGTACAAAACAAACTAAGGCCCAAAAAGCCCGTTCTGACCCCGGAGCGAAATTTGTCAAACCCATATACCAGATAGGTATTTTAAAATATTCTGAACGCGATGGAAAAAGTTTCACGTCCAAATTTGATCGTATGAAAAATTATGCTGAAAACAAAATTTCCAAATTGATTTCAAATTGATTTTAATTAAATTGTTTTCAAGGCGTTTCGCGTCCGTACGATCAAACGACAGGTCCGATCGATACGAAACTTGAAACCCTATAATAATTCACCGATACGGATCCGATGAAACTGGTTTCATCGAAATCCGAGTCCGTGACCAAAATGGCTATTTTCAATATTCATTAAATAAATTAAATAAATTATAAAAATCCAATTTTTACATCTAAATTCAAAAATTGACCAAATTTCTCCCTTTAAATTTCCTTAATTATTTACTCCAATTCTAAACAATTCAAGTGTCAATACATAGTTGTTCTATTCATCAATTTAGATGTTAATCCTTACTTAAAGGTTAAATTCCAATTTTTAATAAATTCAACATTATACGTTTGATTAAATTTATTAAATTCACTTTCTTTCTATTATTCAAAGTTATTGATGTCAATTTAATGAAACTAACATTGGCTCAATATCTATACATTAAAAATCTCAATTCTAACCTTAGATCTTCAACATGTGAAATAGTTAAATAATAAATTCCATCTAAATCTACATCTTCCCACTATCTAAATATTTAGAAAAATTACTTAGCACTTTTTATTGTAAATTTCTAAACTAGCAGATTTGTGTCATTTCTAGCCCTTTGGATATTTTAAATTAACTAAAAGCAGATTTACATATAATTTTCATCGTCAATTATTTTAGTGAATAAATCTTCAAAGGTTACTGCAATTAATCCCATAAATTGCAATAAATTCTAATAAATTTGACTCTATTTGATTACAACTCACAAATAAATCAATTATTCCCAACTACAAAGTTACCGTTTCTTATATATATATCACTACAGTAATACTTCCAAATGTTCATCCTTTGTTTGCATAAATTATTGTATTCAGTTGAATTGTAATATTGTTAACTTACACATAAATAAAACTTAACAACTAATTAGAATAAATAACTTACAAAATTTGTTGTCATAAATATATTTTATAAGTCTACACTTAATTATTATCTTACAATACGTTTTTACGTTACTATAAAATTTATACACTCTTCCGTCACCATATTAATAATTACTAAAGTAACGTTCATTCTTAATAACAACGTTATACTATTCAACATATAAAAGGACTCCATTCCCCAAATACATTCATTTATATTTATTCCCTTAAAATTCTCCTTTATTGACTAGACACATTAATTTACATTCATTTACATCGAATGCCCTTCTTAGCTATATACTCAATACATGTTAAATCTACATAATTTTTATCTTTTATTCAAATTCACTTATACCATCAATAACAAAATGTTGCCCTAAATTTAGATTCAATTATATACATTAGATAAATGGGTAAACTTTTGTAATTATCCCATATATGAAAATATTTTTATGCATACATTTCCACTTACTTACGATGCATTCATTTATTAAATTACTAATTGCCTTAGTCAACTTATCCCCTTTTTACTACCAAATTTCAAATTTGATTATGGCTTATCAATACATAAAATTTACATAGGCAAAACAAATTTTATTACTATCTTAAGTCCATTTATTATTGACAACATTCATTAAATTTCCTTATCAACACTTATTGCATTGATTTATTCAGCGGTCACCTTTTATTTAGTTACTATCCATTTTACAATCCAATGCAAGTCTTCCACTATTTATTTTATATTAAATGAATTCCATTCTACTTAATCTTTTTATTGATATTCACTAATTCAACCCTTATATCAGTTTCTTATATTTAACTTTAAATCAAATTGTGACAATCTACATTATCCAAATCTATTGTCATAAAATTTTATTGTTACACTAAATTACAACTACTATACCAAATTTCTACATTTATTCTCAATTAGATTAGAAATTATATTAATTCAATTCATTTAATATTATTAATTTAACGGGTCGTTACAGCAGTTTCGAGTGGCTGTTAATATTTGGAGTCGTGATATGCATTTTTGCATATTGATGTTGCTTCATTTTGTTGTACCAGTGCATTCTGTTGAACCTGACTTTTCCTTGGGTTTGACCTTGTGCTCGTTTGTGAACTTTCATTAGGCTTTGTGTAATTATCACCGTAGTGGCAAGGCAGTGCACGCGAGCGTGTACTGCAGCCGCACGGTATTGCTTTTATTGATATTCTATTTTGCTTTTGATTTATTGATCTTTTGCGTATTCCGTATGCTGTAGTGGAGAGGCAGTGCACGCGTGCGGGTACTGCAACCCTACCCGAGTTGACATTTCAATTGATATTTGAATTGTTTCATGTGTCCAATTCAATATTTTGAATCGTATTTTGATTTGGTTTAATTTGATGGTTTTTTTGATATCTAATTATGTTTTTGATAATAAGATTATGAGTTTCTAATTATTTATTTAATAATTAGATTTTGTCGTTAATTGCCGTTTAGGCAATTCTGTTGTTTTCTAAATTATCTTCATTGATAATTCTTTTATTTATCTTTGTTGATAATTTGAATTTGTTGGTATGTTGTTTAACACTGTTACGTGTTATATTTACCATTATCCGATTTCCTCGTTTAAGGATTGGATAGAGTAGATTTATTTGTGACTGTCGTCTAATTGTTATTTAATTATTATTGCTTATGTGCATTAATAACTGAGTTTGAATTAGATTGACCCGTGTATTATTTTCTTTTGAATTTAATACTCGGGTCAGACCGATTTATTACAGGTTGTAGATATCTTGCTTTGGGTTGCTGCTTGAGCTATGAAGTCTTTTCATAACTTTTGGAGTAGTCGTCATCATTTTATAGTAGTCAGTGTATTTGTATAGGATGATATATATTCATGTATATTATTCATGATAATGTACTTGTATATGTAACTTCCTGAGTCGACAGTTATAGTTGTATCATATGTATGGCATCACATGTATTGTAACTAACTTCAGTTATATATATATATATATATATATATATATATATATATATATATGAGACTTTTTATTATCTGTGTTCCACATTTAGTTGATCAGTGTTATTATTATTATATATATTGTCCTAAACTATTATGAACCATCGTAGTTCGTTTTATACTGGAATTGGATACATCGATGGGAGTAAATAAATAAGAGATGAAAAATAAAAATATATACCACTCCTATCGAGGTAACCAATATTAGTGTAAGGCCTAACTACGGATGACCGCTCCTATCCAACCTTATTCTTCATAATAATAGACAGTATTTCTTTTAATACTCTTTGTTATTGTGAGCATAGAGGTGGGGCGTTACACCATTTATATTAACAAAGCCCGATAAGAAAGAATGAACAATGATGACCCGAAAACTCCGTTTCACTTTCGAAATGAAAGTAGGTCATCCCATATGTCAAAATAGATGTTTTCGATATTTCTAAATCCAATGGAACAGATTTCAAGTCCTAATTCCATTGTATGAAGAAGTTAGCTTTAAAATCAGCTTATTTCAAATTGACTTTAATTAAATTTAATTAAATTGATTTCTACCATTTCGAGTTCGTATGATCAAATGACAAGTTCGATCGCCACGAGACTTGAAATCCTACAATAATTCACCATTATGGATCCGATGAAACTGGTTTCGTCGAAAATCCGAGGCCACGACTAAAATGACTATTTTCACGTTAATTAAATAAATTAATGTTATTAAATTAATTAAATTACTTTCCAACTTAAATTTTATAATTAGCCAATTTTTATCATTTTTGATTACTTGGACATTTACAATAATTAAAAACAGATTTACATATTAATTCAGTGTTAAATATTACACTAATTATAGTGTTCAATTCAATTGCAATAAATTCATTAAGTATAATTTAAATTCAATTAAATCCATTTATTTTGATTTTAATCTTTTATTCAATCAATCTTGACTACAGACGTAGTTAACATTGGTTTATATCTTATTACATTAATATTCTCCAATTTCATCTTAATTCCCATTAACGTAAGGTTTAATTACATTTAATTGCAGTTTATTTCCAATTTAATTCAATAAATTAAATACATAGGTAACATATCACAACTGTCACCTTTTACTTAATTTAATCACATTTATGGTTCATTATTTACAAATAAATGTTATAACTACTTATATAACACTGATTTTATCTATTTACAATTTATTTCATATAATTTCACAAATTAATACAACATTAAGTTTATTTCCTCATTTACAATGTATAACAAATTGCAACTCTCAATTATTACAATTAATTGGAGTTACATACAAAATAGTTATTAATTAACTTGAATTTATACTATTCCATTTTATTTTAGTTGCTTTCTTATTATTAAATAATAAGTCACAAAATTTTAGTTCTTTTTATATTAAATTACAAAATCTTATTAAATTAACCATTTCTAATTATCGAAAATTACGGGTCGTTACACGTTTGAAGTTATATAGTGATGGTTATGCACTGTAATGCACGGTCTGTGCATTTGCATTTGGGGAAGAAGAATTAGGAGGGGGATTATATTAGTAAGGGTAATTAAGGAATTGATTGAGTTATTAATTAATATAATTTAATCGATAACTTGTAATTTGAATAACTTTTACATACGAGGTCGGATTGGGATGCCATTTCTTGCATTGGACTCGTGTCATCAAGATATTTGCAATGAAGTTGGCTTGGTTGGATTTTAAGTAAGTGAAAATTTAGGCTAAAATCGGACGACGATTCAGTTTTAGTCCAAAATCAGGACGATTTGGCGAAAACGAAAGTCAATGTGAGTTTAACTCATATTAAATTTTATTATAGCATATCTATGATATAAAAACATTTTTTGATTGCTTGGATGTTAGTTTAATAGTTTGATTGCTTATTTTGTTGAATTTTGCGATTGAAAAATGGATGACATATTACTTTGATCGTTATAAATCCATATGATTACCTATATGTTATCTATAACCATTGTTTTGCAGGAAAAATCTGTAGAGAGACCCAAAGGGGGTTTCTCGCCATTAAATTATTTATTTTCATCTTTATGCTATTATAATTGAATTAAATCTCTATATTCCATTTAACTTGTTTATTGTTGTTATAGCGTTTTTGCTATATCGCCATTTATTAAATTACATCCCCAAACCTTGTCATATGAATTCGAGCTTGTGTTTCCGATAAAAGGAATATTGGAAATTCATTAATCACTTTGATTAATGATAATTTATATTTATTAATAATTTTAACTAATGATTTTGAGATTAATTAACCAATTTAACAAACGATGATTGAAAATTGGTTAATCTTTAGATTTAATTAATCATTTTTGCTAATAATATTTTACACTTAATTAATCGTTTTAACTAATAATTATTTGAGTTTAATTAATTCTTTTAATTAATGATAATGGAGCTTAATTAATTATTTGAACTTAATTAATTATTTGAATTAATGATGATTGGAATTAATAATCATTTTAATTAATGATATTTAAAAGTAACTAGTCCTTTTAAATAATGATATTCGACTAAAAAATTTGGCAAGGCAATATTTGAATAAAATTAATCATTGTAGTTAATGATCGTTTCAAATTTTATTAATTGTTTTAACTAAGGATATTTGAAATTTAGTTAAATCATTTGAATTAAGGTGTTTTAATCATTTTAAATAATGAGGCTTGAATTTAATTAATCCAATTACATTGTGATTATTTAAATTTAATTAATTGTTTTAAATTAATGATATTTAAATTTTACTAATCATTTTAGTTAATGATGTTTGAGACTAATTATTCATTTAATAAATTATTATTTGAATTTAATAAATCTTTTTTAACTATTGATATTTAAAATTAACTAATCGATTTAATAAAAGTGATTTAAGTAAACTAACTAACATAATAAAATTGCTTTAATCAACTGATTCAAAGTAAATAAACTGATTTAATAAAGATTTTAAAGTTAATTTACTAATGTTATAAAAGTGTTTGGAAATAATTGTCTATTTATTAAAGATAACGGATTTGTTTATTTAAAAGAGATTTTAAATGTGATTAATTATCTTTCGAGATAATTAATATTGCTTTAAAGTTATAAAAAGGAATTTGAACTCGATTATTGGGATGTTAAGTTGGATAATCTTCTAGGTGTTCGGTCTGATGTTGGCTTAGGTCTTCGAGGTCGCACACTTGGAAAAATTATTCTCTTAACACTTTAACAATGATGAACTAATTCTATAAATGTTTTACCAATGTGGAAATATGGAAATCAATCACAAGTTCAGTTCTTTTGAAAGCTGAAATTTGATTTTGGTTATAGAATTCTGTGATCGATATCACTTCTATGGAAAGTGACTAATCATGCATTTAGCGCCAAACGTTGAGACTTGGACTCGTTTCTAGCTCAAAGGTTAAAAATATCATCAAGGTGATGCATTGATGTAGTACTACCTCAACTTGCCTGACTTCATTTTTCAATCAAGAGATAGGACTTGTCCGGAATTAACGAGCAGTGGCGAATATATGAAATTTAATTTCCATATACGATCATTTTAATTATCCCCGACAGTTGATTTACTAATTATTGGATTCAGCTTTCTACATGGTGTACTGTCACCTTAATAATGATTTGTTGCTCAGTCGAGCTTTGTTATCCTTTGTTGGAAATGACTAAACCAAAAGCGCAAGTAGATGCCAAGCTATGTGGGGTTGCTCCCTTCAGAAGGGCATTTTCACATCTCATCTAGTTTGGTTTCGGTAGTGCACTTAGTTGTAGAGATATTTGGATTCTCGGTAAGGTATGGTAGGGACTGGCTTGGAGGGTCCTGAGAAGTTTTCATAGAGTAAACAGGTTCACAAGTGTATATTACTAGAGGTATACTTCAAGGGGGTGCACCTTCCTTGTCATTTGTTGGAAAATTTTATTTCCTTATTTGATTCGAAAACCCTGAATATGTTTTAGCTTTAAATTGCCATGATTCGAGCCAACTCCTCATCACAGCATTTAAGTATTGATTTAGTCCATTATATCAAGTTGGACTGTTACCTTATTCTGTCCATTCTATCAAGTTGGATGATTACCTTATTTAGTCCATTCTATCAAGTTGGACCGTTTTCCTTGTTCTATCTATTCTGTCATGTTCGGATTTTACTCGGTTTATTTTCCATTCTTTCAAGTTAAGTTTTAATATTAATTATGCCTATCCCTATTTGCATTTCTTTCCTGATATTTATTTCTGCTCTTGCCTGTATAGATGTTATTCTTGTGAGGTGAAAATCCATTCAATGGTCTCACAGAACTTTATATGTTCCCTATTACTTGAGTTATCTTACGCCGGTATTCCAGACTGATCTAGATGTTATTTTATTATAATGCTCAGGTTAGACCGAGCATTTTTCCAGGTTGTCTTTAAATTTTGTAGATCGTGGATGGGAGCTAAAGATTCACCCATCGTCGTATTTTAATTTTTGCTATATTATACAGTATACCGATCGACATTTGTAAGGTTAGGAGTTTATAACTGTCGAGATGATAAGGTTTTTTTTAACTCTGATATACTCTGTATGCTTGAAGTGACTGTTTCTACTGTCCTTATTATATTATATGTTATCGATTCCTCTATGAGATTCTATTTTCTATGTTCTTATCTTTTCATTTACCCTAACAATATGCCCATTTGTCGATTGGATGCTTGACATTGAAACACAGTGGTAGTGTTTGATGTCGACTATCGATGGTCCAAAAGGCGGGCCGCAGTAATTTGGTATCAGAGCGCAAGTTAAGCGAGAACCTTGGCTTTGGTAGGGTTTGGCTCATTAGAGATAGGGTAAGCGACACCCTATAATGAGTTTGGGAGTATTATATATACGAGAGCGTATTTGTTAATGTTATAAAAATGTATTATGTTAATTGGTCTATTTAGTTTTTATGAATTATGGTCGACACATGGGACACCACGGTATCGATAGGGGTTTCTAAACATTCGAGTAAGGCCAACAGACATGGTATTGAAAATTTTGAAATTTTTGGCAAATTTAATATTTTTCCTAGGATTATATTATATATATAAAGGAATAATTTTCGAAACTTCATCTCTACAATTAATAAAGAGAATTCAATCAACATGATTTATAGTGTCTTTTTGAAATTCCCAAATTACCTCCATTCGTTGATGGAATCTCACTACCATTTCTGCCTACCCGCTGATGGAATTTTACTATCAATTCATCGATATCACCAACAAAGCAACTTGAAATGTGTTTTGGCTATAAAAGCATTTGCACTTAAAACACACATCCATTCAAGATAAACATCTTTGGATATTAGATGCACGTACATGCGTTGTATACTAGTATAGTTATAAAGCGAGTTGGTTTAAATGTGATTATATTTATTTATTATCACTATTATTTGTTCGGTTATGCTTAATTTAAATAAGAAGCATCGATTGTTGTTTGTTAATTGATAAATTGGCTCGGTCTAATTAGTAGCATTTATAGCTTCGATTTAAAACAAATCCTTTGTGAATTAATTTTCACAATTTAACTATAAGGTGTTCTGAGAATATAATTAGGTAAAAACTTGCCATTTAATAATAGTGAGTTAAGGATTGAACTTTAATAAAAGTTATAAATATAGTCTAAAAGGTAAGACAATAAGTTTAGATTATAAATATTTGAGAAAATTTAATTGTAATAAAGAAGAATATTATAATATGAAGTAATTTTTAAATAAAGGAAATTTTATATAAATTTAGTTTATAAAATATTCTTAGAAGAAGTTTTGAATCTAAATCCTGGAATTTTTGAAATTAGTTTCAAATGGTTTTTGAGAAAAGAAATAGTAATATTTTTTGGAAGTAATGTTAAATGGAGTGCAATTTCTTTAGGATAACTAGGAGGAAATCGTTTTGATAAGCTTTGTGGTAATTTGAAAAATCTTCTAAGTGATAATCAAATGTTTATATAGACGAACGATGTGAGGTACTTTGTAAATTATTCTCTTTATCATTGTGCGATCGAAATGAGATCTCATCCGAATAAACCCAAAGTAAGTTTTAATAGATAAATTGTTTGAAGTTATTATGTATCAAAAATATATGCAATATGCTTTCAATGTTAGAGTTTTGAAATTAAAATCAGGTGTGTAAATTTTAAGTTCCCTAAAAGGAATCGGTTTAACAATAAAAAATATTAGTAATAAGAGATTGTTATGATAAATATGATTTTTACCTTAGAGAAGTTATGGGATAATTTAACATAGGTTTATATTGGGTTAAATTAAATACGAAGGTTTTGATAAACATTGTTTTATCAAAACCATATATTTGTTTAAAACGTCTTGGTAGTGTAAACTATTTATCAATTAGGGTCAATCATTAAATATTACTCGTTTTAATGCGCTAAGTCAAAAATTGTTAATAGGTTGACTTGATTTTAAGAAACCATAATTTGATTTGATCTCCATCAAGATCTTTGAAAAAGGAGAATAAGATTTGTATGTACTCATAGGATGTAGAAGAGTATTATACAAGTAAATAAAGTGAAACAAATTATTATTTGATATTCTGTAAAGAAATGAATTTATAAAATATTTTAATAACTTAGGTGAAGAATATTATGAAATATTTCCTAGGTGATTTTAGTATTGAATAAAATACTAAGTGAAACTATAAGTTAGAATTTTTTTAACATAATTAAGAAACTAATAAAATATACAGTGTGACTTTCCATTTTGTTCGAATACTTTGGATAATCTTCTAAGCAATAACCAAAAGCTAATGAGAAAAATGGTACGCTTAGATAATTTCTATATTTTGGACAATTAAGAAATTTTCAAACCTTATTTAAGATTGTTTGTAAGTCCTTTGACATTTTGAAACAATTTCTAGCGATAGGATTTGATTGACTATTAGTGTTGGTTTATTCCTTCACGGAATTTGATTGATTTGATTTGATTGAGTTAAATAGATTGGTTATGTGGTTTTATATACCATTGTCTATAAATTTTAAATTTATAGACAAAGGATATTAAATTGTTGTTATTAGGATCTAAATCCCGATGATTTTGGAAAAAGGAAAATGTTGAAGATTTTGGGAAAGGAATGATACTTATTCACTCTAGTTTATGTTTTTAGAAGAACCGGAATAAGGGACGCACCATACTATTTTGATTCTAGAGTTTCATCATAATTTATTTGAGGGATCATTTCTGTAACAACCCTCAAATTTAGCACTTTGATAAATTGTATTTATTTTCAAATTTATTCAAATAAAAGATTGATGTTTGCACAAAAAAGGGGCAAACACCTCCAAGTCGTATGAGTTAGTTGATTTTAAGTTGTTCTTAGTGATTTGGATGATTTACGCGAATATGTAAAAAGCAGGGACTAAACTGTAAAAGACACACAGATTTATAGTGGTTCGGCCAGAACGTGCCTACGTCCACTTTATATGTTATTCTCCTTTTCTATTCAGATTACAAGTACAAAGCTTTGATCACAAGTAACTGAAAGCTGTTTGAAAGTTCTATCCGTGCTTGAGCTCTCAAACTTCTGTCCCATTGTTGTACCCCTGCCCCTCTATTTATAGAGTGAGGCTGGGGGCAGGGGTCCTGGATGTATATAGCTACTGGTGGGCCTGGGCTGATGCAATCTGGCCTAGTAGTGTCGGTCCGGTACGCCTTGGTTCGGTGGTAGGTGGTAGATGGTTTGGTTCGGCAGGAGGTTGGTACGGTGGTGAGTGGACCGGCAATGCATGGGGATGGAGTTGGACCGGTGGAGGTTGGTCCGGCCAAGGTGTGGGAAGTGTGTTGGTTCGGCAGGGAGTTGGTTCAGCGGGGAGTTGGTTCGGCAGGGAGTTGGTTCGGCAGGTAATGGAACAGGGTTTGGTTTGGACCGGCAGTGCTTGGGAGTGGAGGATGGATGGTTTGGCAGTGCTTCCTTTCATTTGGCTTGGTTATATCTCCTTCATACGAACTCCGATTATCATGAAATTTGAAACATAGCCTTTCCTAGTCCTTATCATCATTTCCAATCAATTTCGTCTGGATCGGAGCTCAACCAGATTTTGGCGATATCGATCGCAGCCTTGATCCCAATCGATCTCCAACCCCGATATTCAACATTCCTTGCCAATTTGTTGATATTCCAGTTTTGACCAAAAATGGGATAACACTTTGCCCCCCAAAATATGCCTTGCTGTAGGAAGGCGTTTTTTGTAATGCCATGAGCTGGATGTTCATATCCTGTTGATGTCCTGCAAAGGAATTTACAGTTTTATGTGACCTCAAATGACGATCGTTCGGGATCGAGATATTTGAGATGAAGTGCGACCGTTCATTGTCAAGCGCCTAACTTCAAATGACGATCGTTCGGGATCGAGCCATTTGAGGTGAAGTGCGACCGTGCGCGGTCAAGTGGCGGACCCTAAATGACGACCGTTCGTGATCGAGCCATTTGAGGTGAGGTGAGTTGCGCCGTTCGGGGCGAGTTGTGACCGTTCGAGGTCAGGTGCCGTTCGACGCGAGTTGTGACAGTTCGAGGTCGGGTGCCGTTCGAGGCGAGTTGTGACCGTTCGAGGTCGGGTGCCGTTGAAGGCGAGTTGTGACCGTTCGGGGTCGGGTGCCGTTCGAGGCGAGTTGTGTGCCCCGGGGGGGGGGACTTAGTATTATCGATGCCAGGTTTCATGTTCGGGGGAGTTTCTGGATTAAAGACTTTGGCGGTCCATCGCCATACAAGAGGTGCTCGTGGACCGTTCGCGATGCAACGGGCATACAAGTAAATTCTTTCACAAGATTGTAGATATCAATATCAAAGCAATGATCATACGAATTCCACAACAGAAATGTTTAAATCAAAATCAAAGCAAGAGCAAGATGAGGATGTGTGTAAACTCTTACTATGGTGCGGTTAGTAGTCATTCAGAGCATGCCTATGGATCGTGCGCGATCGCTTACATGTGTAAATGATTTAACCGTGTTAGTTAGAGGTTTGCAACTTGTTCATCGCTTTCGACCTGCCCCCGAGTTCGCGAGGGAATTTTACCTGCCCCCGGCTGAGCGTTCATTCCTCTACTACCACCAGGTTGCTTAGATACCCTTATCTCTCTCTGGGATTGGATCAACATGCTCCAAGTGTGGTGCCCCCGTGCAGGATTGATGCCTGATTCGCTTCTGAAGAAGCCTCTTGACTTCCCTCATGTTCGCTTCTCTCTGGCCTCTGTCTTCTATTTGTTTTCTTGTCATAGCTTCTTAGCTCTTAGTTCTTAAGTCTTCAAAATCAACTTCTCCTGAGTTATCTTCTCGGTGAAAGCACAAAAAATGTTTGCATAAAAAATGGTCAAACACCTCCAAGTCGTATGAGTTAGTTGATTTTAAGTTTCTTAGTGATTTGGATGATTTATGCAAATATGTAAAAAGCAGGGACTAAACTGTAAAAGACACATAAATTTATAGTGGTTCGGCCAGAACATGCCTACGTCCACTTTATATGTTATTCTCCTTTTCTATTCAGATTACAAGTACAAAGCTTTGATCACAAGTAACTGAAAGCTGTTTGAAAGTTCTATTTGTGCTTTAGCTCTCAAACTTCTCTCCCATTGTTGTACCCCTGCCCCTCTATTTATAGAGTGAGGCTGGGAGCAAGGGTCCTGGATGTATATAGCTGCTGGTGGGCCTGAGTTGATGCAATCTGGCCTAGTAGTGTCGGTCCGGTACGCCTTGGTTCGGTGGTAGGTGGTAGATGGTTTGGTTCGGCAGGAGGTTGGTTCGGTGGTGAGTGGAACGGCAATGCATGGGGATGGAGTTGGACCGGCGGAGGTTGGTCCGGCCAAGGTGTGGGAAGTGTGTTGGTTCGGCATGGAGTTGGTTCAGCGGGGAGTTGGTTCGGCGGGGAGTTGGTTCGGCAGGGAGTTGGTTCGGCAGGTAATGGAACAGGGTTTGGTTTGGACCGGCAGTGCTTGGGAGTGGAGGATGGATGGTTCGGCTGTGCTTCCTTTCATTTGGCTTGGTTATATCTCCTTCATACGAACTCCGATTATCATGAAATTTGAAACATAGCCTTTCCTAGTCCTTATCATCATTTCCAATCAATTTCGTCTGGATCGGAGCTCAACCAAATTTTGGCGATATCGATCGCAGCCTTGATCCCAATCGATCTCTAACCTCGATATTCAACATTCCTTGCCAATTTGTTGATATTCCAGTTTTGACCAAAAATGGGACAACACTTTGCCCCCCAAAATATGCCTTGCGGTAGGAAGGCGTGTTTTGTAATGCCATGAGCTGGATGTTCATATCCTGTTAATGTCCTACAAAGGAATTTACAGTTTTATGTGACCTCAAATGACGATCGTTCGGGATTGAGATATTTGAGATGAAGTGCGACCGTTCATGGTCAAGCGCCTAACTTCAAATGACGGTCGTTCGGGATAGAGCCATTTGAGGTGAAGTGCGACCGTGCGCGGTCAAGTGGCGGACCCTAAATGACGACCGTTCGTGATCGAGCCATTTGAGGTGAGGTGAGTTGCACCGTTCGAGGCGAGTTGTGACCGTTCAAGGTCGGGTGCCATTCGAGGCGAGTTGTGACCGTTCGAGGTCGGGTGCCGTTCGAGGCGAGTTGTGACCGTTCGAGGTCGGGTGCTGTTGACAGTTCGAGATCGGGTGCCGTTCGAGGCGAGTTGTGACCATTCGAGGTCGGGTGCCGTTCGAGGCGAGTTCTGACCGTTCGAGGTTGGGTGCCGTTCGAGGCGAGTTGTGACCGTTCGGGGTCGGGTGCCGTTCGAGGTGAGTTGTGACCATTCGAGGTCGTGTGCCGTTCGAGGCGAGTTGTGTGCCCGGGGCGGGAGGGACTTAGTATTATCGATGCCAGGTTTCATGTTCGGGGGAGTTTCTGGATCAAAGACTTTGGCGGTTCATCGCCATACAAGAGGTGCTCGTGGACCGTTCGCGATGCAACGGGCATACAAGTAAATTCTTTCACAGGATTGTAGATATCAATATCAAAGCAATGATCATACGAATTCCACAACAGGAATGTTCAAATCAAAATCAAAGCAAGAGCAAGACGAGGATGTGCGTAAACTCTTACTATGGTGCGGTTAGTAGTCATTCAGAGCATGCCTATGGATCGTGCACGATCGCTTACATGTGTAAATGATTTAACCGTGTTAGTTAGAGGTTTGCAACTTATTCATCGCTTTCGACCTGCCCCCGAGTTCGCGAGGGAATTTTACCTGCCCCCGGCTGAGCGTTCATTCCTCTACTACCACCAGGTTGCTCAGATACCCTTATCTCTCTCTGGGATTGGATCAACATGCTCCAAGTGTGGTGCCCCCATGCAGGATTGATGCCTGATTCGCTTCTGAAGAAGCCTCTTGACTTCCCTCATGTTCGCTTCTCTCTAGCCTCTGTCTTCTATTTGTTTGTCTTGTCAAAGCTTCTTAGATCTTAGTTCTTAAGTCTTCAAAATCAACTTCTCCTGAGTTATCTTCTCGGTAAAAGCACAAAAAATGTTTGCACAAAAAATGGGCAAACACCTCCAAGTCGTATGAGTTAGTTGATTTTAAGTTGTTCTTAGTGATTTGGATGATTTATGCAAATATGTAAAAAGCAGGGACTAAACTGTAAAAGACACACAGATTTATAGTGGTTCGGCCAGAACGTGCCTACGTCCACTTTATATGTTATTCTCCTTTTCTATTCAGATTACAAGTACAAAGCTTTGATCACAAGTAACTGAAAGCTGTTTGAAAGTTCTATCCGTGCTTGAGCTCTCAAACTTCTCTCCATTGTTGTACCCCTGCCCCTCTATTTATAGAGTGAGGCTGGGGGCAGGGGTCCTGGATGTATATAGCTGCTGGTGGGCCTGGACTGATGCAATCTGGCCTAGTAGTGTCGGTCCGATACGCCTTGGTTCGGTGGTAGGTGGTAGATGGTTTGGTTCGGCAGGAGGTTGATTCGGTGGTGAGTGGACCGGCAATGCATGGGGATGGAGTTGGACCGGTGGAGGTTGGTCCGGCCAAGGTGTGGGAAGTGTGTTGGTTCGGCAGGGAGTTGGTTCGGCAGGGAGTTGGTTCGGCAGGGAGTTGGTTCGGCAGGTAATGGAACAGGGTTTGGTTTGGACCGGCAGTGCTTGGGAGTGGAGGATGGATGGTTCGGCAGTGCTTCCTTACATTTGGCTTGGTTATATCTCCTTCATACGAACTCCGATTATCATGAAATTTGAAACATAGCCTTTCCTAGTCCTTATCATCATTTCCAATCAATTTCGTCTGGATCGGAGCTCAACCAGATTTTGGCGATATCGATCGCAGCCTTGATCCCAATCGATCTCCAACCCCGATATTCAACATTCCTTGCCAATTTGTTGATATTCCAGTTTTGACCAAAAATGGGATAACAATTGATAATTCAAATAATATTGTATTGAATAAGCAATAGAAATTTTATTTTGAAAAATACTTTCCTCGAAATCTAAATCGATAAAATGGTCAAAAATGGTTTTATCAGAAAACAACTCTATAATCGCAAAATGTCGCACATAGAGCTGGACACATGCACTTATTTTTTTAATTAAACAAAAATATGAAGTAAAAATCAATTGAATTATTTTTGAAAATAAAATGTGTTTTAAACATTGTTAATAGTGCCCTTAAATATGATAATTGATTTATTAAATTAAATTGAGATTTAATGATAAATAATTATTATAATTATTCAAATAATGATTTTAAAAAGGTTATAATTCATTGTTAATAGTTATAAAGTGATAATAAATCATTTAGAATAGTTTTATAACGAGATATATTTGATTTCAAAATATATGGAAAAATCGATATCGCTTTATCGATATAAGAGCGATTTTTGTAAATAATTGTTAATATAAATTTGTATGATTTTATAAATTAGATATAATCATATTAATTCATTTAAAATGATAAGGAATTTATTTTGAAATTTGTTTACAAATATATATACGTTAAAGTATAAGTGAAAATGTGACCGGGAATCGGTTCTCCGATCAACAACGGTTTATCGAACGATTGTTCGAAATCAATGCAACGTTGTTAGTATCTCATTTATACATATATACCATACCAATGCAGCCACTAACATGCTTATGAACATATGTATACATATGTAAGACAAAAAATCCAAGATTTTTTGTATAAGGCTTCTTCCTTAAGCTTAAACAAGTCAACATATGCATACATGAGTGGATCAAATGATGGGCACATGGGAGGAAAGCTATGGCCATGTATTTTGAAGAAGAAGTGTGTTGAAGAAGCTTGGAAAAAGTGGTGTATGCGTATCTTCCTTTATACTCTTCTTTTTTCCTATAAATACACTACTCCATTCTCTTCTTTTTCATTCTTCTTCTTCTTCCTTCTTCTTAAGCTTCCTAAGAGCTTCTTTAATAGCTGCCTTAGGAAAATATTAGCAAAGTTATGGAATGCAAATTTATATATACATATGTATATAATATCGATCCACTTCACAAACAAGTCAAAACACCTCCTTTCCACCACTCAAACCCACGGCCATCCTTAGATCCACCCTAGGCCGTGCCCTTCCACCTATTCCAAGTCATGGCCGTGAGTTCCAAGAAAGGGTAAGCCATTCCAAAGGCAATAGTGGTAGTGATCGTGGCGTAGATTTCGAGATAGCGGAGCTATAGTCGATTTCATATTAGCTTGAAGGAAAAATAACGGCGAGAACTCCTTATTATAGTGTATGTTGGATGATGATATGATGTTGCAAATGGATGTTTAATATACTTTGATCATCAAGTTTGGTTGTTTTCATATGAATGTTGAATATATATGCAAGTCATGAATATACATGTAAATAAACACAAAAGGAAATCACTTTCCTTAAATTAACGAAATGGTGTATATGGAAGTGTTAAATCTCTTAAAAATGGTTTAAAATGTATTTGAAATGTTTTTTACACATTTAAAAATGTTTTGTTTAAGTTTGAAAAGAAATAGGAAATTTGGTTAAAAATAAGCGCGTCGCGTAACGGTAGTTCACGATTTCATGCTATAAAAGCAAACAAGCATAAAAATTGGAATATAGCTCGGAATTTTTCAAGATAAGAATTTTTCAAACTATTATATCCATAGTTTTCCAAAGAAGAAAGAAAATCGAGACTTCGATAAGTAGATTTTGAAATATGAGCAAAACTAGTTTTTGAAAAATCCTGAATTTGCAGTTCGGAATCCAAAACTGGATTTCTTTGAAAATAATGTTTTAAATTATGTAAAAATATGGAATAAGACTTATAAATTATTTAAAATGTTTTAAAAGAGATTCGAGTAATAAAAGTAGATTTTCAAATAATAAAAAGTCGTTTTGATCAATATAGCTTAGAATGCACTTTTTTGTAGCATTTTTTCCTAGCACTTTCCTATAACATTTGAAATATAGTTTTAAACTTAACGATTCTTATCCAAATCTTTATAAATGTTTTCGAATGGATAATTAAATGTTTTAATGATTTGGATATTTCTAGCTTGTTGAAGAAAGTTTAAGCAAATGATTTGAAGAAAAAGCTATTATAAATAAGAGGTTTAATCTTGCCTCTAAAAGTCGACGAGTAGACTGGATTTTTCTATTCATGAGATTCGGATGTGAGGTGCTTAAACTAAGAAGATGTTCAGGAGAAACCTGTGCCCTGGCTCTCCTGGCTTCTTTCTTGGCCGAGGGATAGATAAGATTGAAATGTCGAAAACGAGTTAAGTGTAAAAGATTTAACTTTTAAAATTTAATAACAACTTGATTTTATGGAGTTAATCTTCTTATACTTAGCGCTAAAGCCCGAAGAGGGAAATCGAGCTATGCGTGGAATTTAAAAGGTGATTTCGCCTTTATTCCACCCGTAGTATTTGTTGAATACGGGGATTGATATTGAGTAGAATTAGATGATTTCTATAGATTATACTCAATTAGTATTTACTGGCTTTTGGATTAACATCCTAGATAACATGGTTTTAACTCAACTCAAATAAAGAGTTTTAAATTAAGAAATTTTTATTAAGATTTGAATGAAATGATTTTGGTAATGGTTCCCTAAGTATAAAATGAAACGATTTTTAATTATTCCAAGTTTAAAAGGGTTTTAAGTAATCAAAGATTTTATAAGAGAGGTTTGATGATCCCGTATATACCGAAAATAATGTTTTAGAAATATATATATCTTCGTGGGAGATTTTGATAAAAAGAACTTAGTCAATTAAAGAATGATTCCCTATTCACAAAACCACTTTTTTTTATTGATGATAGGATTCGAAGGAACCGAGATCGGATCTGGATAATTCCTATCCGAAAACCACTTTGAACCAATGTATGCGTTCAAAAAATAAAGATATGTTAGAGAGAATGAAGAATGAAGACCAGGGATTTTCAGGATGAAAGGACTTCTTGTTGATAATTCTGGTTTACTCCCAAATACTTAGTAGCATTGGTCTTTTCATTTGCGAAATTTATTCGGTTGGAAGGACTTCTCGCTACTAATCCTTTGGTAAATTCCCGATAGGATGTGGTAGGAGAGTACCTTCGGTTTCGTACAGTCCTAGAACAAACCTTTATGGACGGATGTCTGACATTGTATTCTTGAGATCTACATCGTGATTTTTATAAACATACATCTGTTTGATGGCAAAGAAGGCAACTTCTCTTTGCTTAACTCCCTTCTCTGAGACGTACGAGATCGGAGGTTGTATGTCTGTGGAAGTCAACAAATGATCGATGGAATGGTAATGTGGTATTCAAAGGAAGACGATGTGCTATGTGAAAGGTAGTCGTTACCTCAAGCCTCATACCCGGAAATGACCGAAACAGGGTTAGATGCGGCAAGGCATGTGCCATTAGGATATGATCATCCTCTTCTAGATATATTTCTTCCTGCTATGACGTTCAAGATGTAAATTAATGTGGATGTATACTATGAGGGCCCTTGGATAGGTCGGTAACGACCAGGGTGATGACATATTCGGTACTATTTAGGAAGAGGTAGGCCGACCTTGTATTGGTAGAGGACCATCTATAGGGTGTCGGTACATTCCTCTAGAGATGTACTACCGGAAGGTATTCACCTGGTATTGTATGGAATCCATTCTCTAATAAGTACCTGCAGTTTGTCTGTAGAACCTGCGTTTGTGGCTAGTATGCCGGAATTTAATAATGTAACAATTTCAGCTAAGATTAATAAGTTTACATGCAAAAATTTTCAAAGATATGTCATTAAAAAGAATATCAAGTATTTCGACGTAGAATGATTTGGTTATCATAAGGTAAAAATCAGTTTCGTGTATATGTGCGACGTGGTCTTATGAGATATCGTTTTGTTTTCAAAACGCGTATTTTGAGTTCTCACGCCAGCCTCATGATGGATCTAGAGTTTTTTTTCCTTATCCTTAAACTCTAGGTGCCCTAATTTTCCCCGAGTAGCCTAGTAGTTAGGTTTAGTTTATAAGAAAGCTGGATGGAGCTCGAAGCATGGAGTCTAAAGGTTTTTATGAAGATTTTCTGTCCATTACCACCACACTCTTGTAGTATAGTATTCTGCATTTTGTAAGGACAAGAATTATAACTTCCCAGGTTCTACTCTGATAAATGTATTTTGATTGATTATATATTTGAAATAACATATGTGAGATTCTTTTCTTTCTTATTTTTCTTTCTTACACTCAAGAATCAACTTTTTCGGCACTTGGATTTATAGCACGTGAATACCGAGGATGTATTAGCGCCGATTTCTAGGGGTCGAAGAAATGAGTTGCCACAACGTGGTATCAGAGCTTAGGTTAAGCGAACATATAAGCCTGATTAGGGTAAAAGTCTCATCATAGATAGGGATAGTAATGCCCTAGGATGAGTAACTCATTAGAGATGAGGTTAGCAACGCCTTAGAATGAGTTTGAGAGTAATATATATGAGCGCGTATTTGTTAATAAAACATACAAAAGAATTTGGTTTTATATGAAATCATTTTTACCTATATATATGTATGTATTTGAAAAGAAAATAATATTTTGGTAAAATTTCCAAAGAATTTTTGAAATAATAAAATCTTTTATACAAAGAATTTAAAAGCAATCTTTAGAAACCTCGAAGACCAAACCTCTCTACCTAAGAATACGCTAGCAATTACCTACTACTCGTGTCTAAAAGAATGATTGTTTGTCTTGTATAAACCATATGTGGGAAGTTATGCGAAAGGGGAGTCCTCTAGAGCAAATTGGGACAAGAAGGATAGCCCCATAATTCTCTTTAGTGACGAAGAGGAACGACCAGAACATCTGCCCCGCAATGGTTGATCTTCGATTAAGGAAGACTATGCCTGATATAAACCCAATTGCCGGAGTGCTTATACCACCCCCAGCTTCTAAAATTATTATGATCTCAAGCGATGATGAACCTGAGCAAGCCTCAAAGGGAAATGGGTAGTGGATCCATCTAGTTCCGTTCAGGAACCAATAGATGAGGATGAGCCAATGAAAGAGGAATTGGAACCCATAGGAGCGAAGGAAGAACTAATGGAGGAGAAATTTGAGCCAACGGAAGACCTGTATGCTATCATATCAAGCGAATGCAGCAATGTGATATGTGATATGAGCCAGGGAAATGTTATATGGCAGGAGAAATCATCCAGTTCATACATACATCAACTGAAGTGCAATAGGATGAAACAATGAGGGGGAAATCTTATTTTTGGACCCTAGTGTTGGAATAATTAAATGATGTAATAGTGCGGAGGTTTATAAAGTGATAATTGTCTCCACTTTAGTACCACACTTTAAAAGTAAATATTCAAACTTAGATGATTTTGGCTTTGAAAATTTGTAAACGAAATAATTTTACCAACGATTATATTTTGAATATAAAGAATAGTTTTCAAGTAATATAGTTATTTGATTAAGGAAAGGATAATACTAAGTTATTATCATAAATTGATCAGTTGTCTAATTTAAAAGTTTAAGCACAAACACCTCATGAATTTAATTTCACAATTTGACTATGAGGTATTCAATAAATGTTTATTATTAGAATTTATTTAAGATAAATAAATCTTGTGAATACATTTTATATACGTAATTTTATAAACTGAATTTATAAAATATGCTTTAAAAAGGAATTTGTGGGAATTTAAATTTCGGTATTTTCGTATAGAATTTCAAATGCTTTTGAAAAGGAACAATAATAGTTTATTTCTATAAAAAAGGTTTAAAAATGAAAAACAATCTTATGATAAATTAATCCAAGTGGCTCGAAAGGAACTAAAAATGGGCAGGAGATGTGTTCAGATGGTAAACACTTCTCTTAAGTATTCCACTTCTTATTAAGGATATATGCGATATTATTGGTAGTATCCAGTTTCTTGGTATCATTTTTGAGTTTCTCGATCAATATAATTTTCTAAAGTCCAAAAGGATAATGTGAAACATAATTGACAAATCAATGGTTGTTAATTTTTATTAAAGTATATTATCTTAATTGATAAGTATGGGTATGCTTTGGTCTTTAAAAGAAATGGTTAAAGTTAGTAATGAATGGTTTTGGGTTTGTAGTAAATGATGTTTTAGCAACATTTATTTTTAAACTCTCGAATGAAACTTTGGACGAAATCTTATGGGTATATTTAGATCTTTAATAATGATATTTTTAAAGATAATAACAAGAATTGGAATCTTTTAAGAAAAAAAGTAAATGTTAAATGTTTATTTAATAAAAGAAAAGCTGTTCTCTATAACAATGTTTTGGTATAATTATTTTAATCCCTTTGGAAAGGTAAGAAAATAAAAATTTGTTAAGTAAATTACGAATATACTTAAAGCAACTGAATAAGTATATGAATAATTTTATATCTTGAAACTATAAAAGTAAAGAGAACATATATATGTATAAAGGAAGTTTAATTGATAACGGAGTGTTAATTGATAAAGCAAGTTTAAACCAAATAAAGAATGTTTTTACATTTGATATTAGCTAAAGGAAGTTTATGGTGATTTATCAATTTAATAAATTATATAGAAAACGAGTTTTTAAGGAAGATAAGTTTAGAAATGTATGATAATTGAAAGACTATATAATATAAAGAAGTGTCTTTATAAAAAATTGATTAAATTAAGAAATTATTTAAGAATATATTTTATAGAAGCATATTTATAAAATAAAGTGTGATTAGAAAAAAAATAAAATGATATATGAGAAAGATGGATATACTAATGTTTTGGAAAAGTATAATTGGGAAATTTATGTAATACAAAATAAGTTTGGAATTAAATTTATAAAGATATTTATTAACAAAAAATTTAAAAGGAATTTTAAAATAAGAATTATGTGGTATTATTCCAAATAAAGGATAATCAATTTCTTTTGGAAAAAAAGATAGGAATATGTTTGTGAATAAATATTTGAAAAAGAGGGTAAAATGGTTATTTATAAAGAAGTATCTTTATAAAATTTTGAATAAAGATGAAAGTTTTATGAAGTATTTTCACAAGAATTTTGGGAAGGTTAATAAATACATATGAAGTATATGGATCGTTTCGTCACCCTATTTAATCTAAGATTCGAGTGCAGACTTTGATGTGTTTGACGCTTATCCGAAAAAGCATTTATCACTCGAATCTTGACGGCGAACATTGATGAGGGTTTAGGGATGGATGCTTGAGTTTTCTATCATAGTTGAGAGCTATGCAAGGGGAACTGAAGTTCTGATCAGAAAGTCTAGTCAGAATCCGTACTAAATGATCGGGGGATCAATACTAGTTAGGAAGTAAAATTCTGGATTCGAGTAGAAGATCGAATTAGACATTGCTTACGAGTGATCTATGTATACCGTACGGATGTAAGTTAAAAATAAATATTTTGGGAAAAACCTTTAGGTTTAGGTAATTTCAAGGACAAAATACTTTTAAAGGGGGAGTCTATAACGACCCGCAAACTTATCAGTTTGATAAATTATATTTATTTTTAAAGTTATTCAAATAAAATATTGATAATTCAAAGAATATTAGTTTGATTAAATAATAGTAATTTTATTTTGAAAAATATTTTCCTCGAAATCTAAATCGATAAAATGGCCGAAAAGTGCTCTATCAGTAAACAACTCCATAATCGTAAAACGTCATGCATATAGCTGGATACATGCACTTGTTTTTATAATTAAACAAAAATATGAATTAAAAATCAATTAAATTGTTTTTTAAAACAAAATGTGTTTTAAACATTGTTAATAATCCCCTTGAATATGATAATTGATTTATTAAATTAAATTGAGATTTAATGATTAAATTATTATTATGATTGTTCAAATAATGATTTTAAAAAGATTATAATTCATTTTGAATAGTTGTAAAGTGATAATAATTTATTTATAATAGTTTTATAAGGATATATATTTGATTGAAAACATAAGGAAAAATCGATATCACTTTATCGGTATAATAGCGAATTTTGTAGATAATTATTAATATAAATTTATAGGATTATATAAATCAAATATGACCATTTTAATTCATTTAAAATGATAAGAAATTTATTTTGAAATTTTGTTTACAAATATATATATGTTAAAGTATACGTGAAAATGTGACCGGGAATCGGTTCTCCGATCGACAACGGTTTATCGAATGAAAGTTTTTCGAAATCAATGCAACGTTGTTTATATTTCATGTACACATATATAACATACCAATGCATCCACTAACACGCAATGAACATATATATCTGTACATATATACTTATACATTTAAAAATACATACACAAGATAAAAAAATCAAAGAATTTTTGTATAAAGCTTCCTCCTTAAGCTTAAACAAGTCAACATATGCATACATGAGTGGATGGAAGTGATGGGCACATGGGAGGGAGGCTATGGCCATGTATTTTTGTAATGACCTGGAATTTTGGTTTTTTAGTCTTGAACATTAATTTATTTTTAAATGTTGAACTTGAATTATTAATTAATTTTGAATATGGAAGAACCAGTGAAATACTTTAAAGTTTCAAATATAGCGATTAACGGATTCAGTAAAGGGTAATCTAATATTTGAAATTTGGGTAAAATTGGAAATCTGGAGTTAAATGGAAATAGAAATGATTTCTAAGTTGATTTAAAACTCTATTGAATTAAAGTGATGGTAATAGACTTGTAATGCAATTAAAAGGTCGATAAATTTAAAGTTTGAAATTTATATATTGATTTAATAGTGGAAATTAATATATAAGAATAGTGTAAATAATTGAACTTTGATTTAAAATTAATTGAAATTATTTCTAATATGAATATAAATTCTATTTGATTTATAATTGACTTGGTAAGTTTTTAAAATTCAAATTTCAAGCAATTTTGTCAATTTTGGAAAATCGCTCGATTTAATCAACGAGTTAAAATAGCCTTTAGAGACAGTCTCAGAATTCGATGAACCGAGCTCCATTGGATCCGTAATAGTTTATTGTTATCGGATTTCAAATTTCATAGTGTTTGGAGTTACCGTTTGGTCATACGGGATAGAAACGCGTTAAAATAAGTATCAAAATTTAATATTTTAATTAGGTTTAAAATGTTTTCTTCCACATATGATCAAATTAGGCCCCGAAACATATTCCATTGTGTTTGGAATAGGATAAAATAATACAAACACCTGGCTGCACTCTTCATTTGGAGTTCGTTTGAAAAAGCATGTAAATTTTGAAAATAATATTTAAATAATTAACTTGCGCACACATATATGTGCGTGTGTGTGTGTTGAACAGTGAAAACCTAGCATCTATTTCACATAGCCGCCTCCTTACAAATCTGTGGCCGAAATCATCAAATCTTCCCCCCGATTCCTCTGGATCTATGCAGTATTGTCGAAAACTTCCTAAGTGAAAGTTGTAGAGCGTGATAAGATCAACAAATCCAAAGGTGGATTTTCATTAACATCGTCGTTTGGAGGCAGATTTTGGCTGCATTCATGCAGCCTTTTATGGGCCATTACGAAGTGACGGCTAGGGTACGAAGGTGCAGTCTTCGGCCGTAGGTGCAGTGGAGTGGGGATTTCGATCGGTAGTGATGGATCGTCATCAAGTGGGTCGAGGTGGGTGCGACGATGGATGGTTGGAGGCGGCCAAAAGTTGGTTTCGTTCATAGGGTATGGGAGGAAAGAAGATGGGAGAGAGCGACCACGATATGAAGGTTCAAAATGTGCGGCCAGATTTCGTTTGGGTATAAAAAGAAAAGAAAGTATTTATTTAAATTTTATTCAATACTTTAAAAATTCGTATCTTTCTCATACGAGGTCAAAATCGAACAAAACAAGCGGCAACAGAATTGTGGCGATGAGCACTATGCCATGGAACATATATGGAGATGTTTGGAGCGAATTAAAATTTTAGGTTAAATTGAACGTGTTCAGTTTAATTTAAAACTTGAACATTTGACAAATTTAAACTCAAGGTGAGTTAATCTCACTCAATTTTGGATTTTCGAAATTAATTTGAAATAGTTAATATTAATTATTAATTGACTGATAGAGTTGATATATTATTATCAGTTGAATATAATATTATATACAGTAGTACACATATTGGAGTGATCGAAATTCCCGCATATATATAGCGGATGAGATCCTATGCGTCCCGTATAATAGCGGATGACCCTATATACTGCGATATTCCACCTCAAAGCAGGATTGGTATTTTTATGTTGTATTAACATCCGTGGATGCAGGGAAATAGGTTGGAGGGACCCAACTGGATTCCTCAAAAATGTTGAATTTAATTTCATATATGGTAATATATGTTTTATTTGAATAATCTGTGATAGATTATTGTGTGAGTTGGAATTGATTGGATGCTTTGGCAATTCTAGCTTAGATTTTGGTATTTTTAAATACCAGTAATATATGGGTTAAATTGGAAAAGAATTTTAAAGGGACTTTTGAAGAAAAATATTCACCTAGAAATTTGGGTTAATTGATCTGATAAATTAATGGTTTGAAATTTGTACTTAACAAATTTTGGGATATTGTAAAAAGAGGTTTTGGAATAAAATATGCAAAAGAATTTTAAATAATAAATTCTTAAGTGGAACTTGTTTAAAAATAAAGGAGGTTTTAAAATCGAGATTTTTAATAAATCGAAAGAATAGAAGTGAATTCGAAAATATGCATAAAATTGATTATACTGGAGTTCAAGTAAGGTTTCCAAATTTACAAAGTGAAATTGAAATTGAAAAATTAGGCTTGTTTTAGAAAGAGGGTTTTCAATTATTAACTTGGTAACTTTTAAAAGTGTTAAAAATATTCTAAAAGCAAGTTATTTAATTATTAATTAGTTACCTTATAATGATTATTAAAGATTTATTATCATTTAAGAACTAGGGAACATTATTATTTTTAATGGATAATTATTAAATACTAATATGGCTTTATGTAATAACTTTTATTTAAGTTTATTTGCCTAGTTTAAACTTGAAACTTTTTTTGAGAATTTATGACCATTATTTTGAGATAATTACTAAGTAAAGTTTTGGAAAGTAAATGGTATACCCGCATGGCATAATCGGAGGCAGTGAATGCCTACAGTTAAGTCTTGGATTTCTCTAGAATGGAGATGTAACTATTGAGCTGTGAATTCATGGTTTGACGCTGAAGTAGTACTTTCCACATTTTTTTCAAAAGGGCCTCAAATATTTTTAAAAGGGATAGTTTGTGAATTTATTGAATTTGATAAGGTAAGTACACATATTTTGGATAAAGAGTTTTAATCTATTAAAATCAAATTAAAAAGTGACTTAGTGTTTTCAGTGTAAATTGTAATATTTGGTTGAATAATTGTTATTTGATAGTTAAATAACCGTCTATCAAATCTAGACCCAAAATATAACTTTGGGAAAATCTAGAAGAAGCACGGGAACTATATGGTACAATTTCCATTCGAGGTGGTATTTTGTACGTGTAAACTCGTTTCGTTCTTCTAGGATGATGCTAAGGAAATCCGTGCACTAACGGTTAGGAGGTGATCTTTGATCTTAATTCGTTCATTTATTTCCTAAAGAATCAAGGTTGAGTTACCAGAAATAGCAAAACATTGTTTTGAAGAGACCGTGATAGGATTTGTTATCTGAAAACCACTTCGATCCAACGAATATGTTTTCGAAGGGAAAACAAGAGCATGGAGCCGAAGATGGAGCAGTGAAGTGCAAGGCTAATCGCTACTAATCCTAAGGATTATTCCAAAATGGATGTATTAGGAATAGTGTCTTCGGTTCCGTTCGGACTCGGAACAGACTTGTATGGATGAATGCTATCAGTACATTGTCATTGGACGGCAATGAGCATTCTAAGTAAAATCTCCTTAAAAAGGTAATCGTAGCCTCTATCCTCATCAACCGGGAATGACTGAAAAGCATGGGAGATGCAACAAGGCTAAGTGGGTAGCCCCCAATTAGTGTATGTTTATCACCTTTCTAGATACCCTCGAATATTATTACTACGATTTATGAAAGGAGCTCGGAAAGGGTGGGAACACCCGTAGCGATAGCATATTCGGTCTATCATGGTTAGGGATAGTCCGGTCTTGTGTTGCAGGGGATCCCGACGTGGTCCTCGGTACGCTGTTCTAGACGTGTACTGTGATAGGTGATACCCTAGTACCTAGTCATTCGTATAGAATCCATCCTCCAATATGCACCGTAAGGTTTTGATTATGCCTAACTATGCTGAAACGTAAGATGCAAGCATTTCGACTACTTGAATAAGTATTTGTACTTAGACACTATTATAATATCAAATGATTTTGTTATGAAATATTTTGTTATCGTAAGTTAAAAACCCGTCGTGTTCATGTATGGTGTGGTCTTACGAGATACCCTTTGATTTTGAGGGATTTGAAAACTTTAATACTTCAAATTGAGTATGTTTTCTCACACTGGTTTTCCAGACTGGCTCGGATGTTATTTTATTATAATGCTCGGGTTAAACTGAGTATTATAGGTTCAGGGTAGGATGCTATGGAGCTTAGGAGACGAGTTGGAGACCGAGATGTATTCTCGTACTTGTTTTATTCCGCTGCAGTGTTTTGTTGAAATTACCGAAAATTATGAGGGCAAGTTGTTATAAATGCCCAGGCTGGTAATTATTGATTTGTGTACTCTGATGTGAGATATGTATATCACAGTTTTGATTTGTGTAAAGAACTGTTTATATTATATGTTATTCAGTTCGCTGTGAGATTCTGTTTTATTTAGTTTATTCTTTGTTCTACCTACTTTCTTTTCCCTCAACAATCCATCTTTCTAGCACTCAACCGTTCGGCATGTTATACAGTGGGCGTATTTATGTCAATTTTTTGATAGTGGAAAGGGCGGGTCGTAACAATTTTGAAGAGGAAGTTTGTTGAAGAAGCTTGGAAAAAGTGACGTATGCATATCTTCCTTTATACTCCTCTTTTTTCCTATCAATACCCTACTCCCTTCTCTTTTTTGTCATTCTTCTTCTTCTTCTTCTTTCTTCTTAAGCATCCTAAGAGCTTCTTTAATGGCTTCCATGCCTTAGGAAAATATTAGCAAAGTTAAGGAAAAATATTAGTAAATTTATGTACTCATATGTATAAAATTAGTTTTAAGTATTTATTTGAAATTTTATCCCAAAAGAAAGATTTTGATAAAATTGAAATTGATTTGAATTTTTTTTAATCTAGAATTATACTTAAATAAAAATCGATTTGAAACTTATTGAATTTGAGATTTTTCAAAAATACGATTTTATAACTTGATTTTAGATTTAAAACGATTAAATGAATATTTCAAGTAAATAAGTTGAAGGTAATAATTAGTTTAATTAAATGGTAATTTAAAGTTTTATTTAAATATTATTGGATTAATTAAGCGAATATTTCAATATTAATTAATGGTAAAGTTGAATTTTGAAATATAAACGAATTTATCAAATTGAGTTATTATAAAGGTTTAAATTTTTAAACTTTGAAATGTAAATTTGAAATCGATATAAAATGGTTTATTTTTGTAATTTAAATCTATATTTGGAATCGATATAAAATGGTTTATGAGATTTAAAAAGAATTGAAATTGAAGAACCAAGATTTGATTTAAATGGGATTTTGGAATTTGAGTTGATTTAAATCGATTTGTGAACTTTGAGGAAACTATTTTTATTATATAAAGCATTTTAATACATAAAGGTATTTTATTTTATAAGTTATTATATATATAAACTATTTTTAATATAAATTATTTTACTTATAACTATTTGAATATACTAATTATTTTATTATTTAAACTATTTTAATATAAAACTATTTAATATATACCAATAATTTTTATAATATAAACTATTTTAACTTATAACTATTTTATTTTATGTACTATTTTATATCTAAACTATTAAGTGGAAAGTGTGATGATTTCAAAGTATTATGATTTTCGAAATGTTATGGTTTCAAAGGTTTATAATTTCGAAAGAGTTATAATTTTGGTAAGTGATATGATTTTAGAAATGTATATTATTTTAAAGCGAGTAATGATCTCAAATTGATATGGTTTTGAAATGGATAGATATTTTGGTTTTAAAGTATGAAATTTTGAAATGACCACGGTGTTATAATAACGTTTGGTTGTTAAAGAGACCAGGATCGGTTATTGTCGTACTCTCTGCCAATACCGAAAACAACTTTGACAACTGTGTATGCGGTGGAGATTCCAGAATGAAGTAGGATGGTTGGTGACGATCCTATGTGAGGTATATACATGGACCTGACTCCCTTGAGTTAGCTTAAGGTTGGTAAAACAGGAGCAATTGACGGGCCAAGTGAGGAAGCTCCTCCGATCGGACATACTTTTTCGATACCATTCTATTACTTTATGATTGATTGGGTGCACCCTTGGATTTTTGGGAGTGTGGATCGAGTTGGAAGGTAGCTGCGGCTATGCGTTACCAATGGTCCGAAAGTGTATCTACCCTGGCATTGCATAATTATGCTTTGTCACCCACCATATCGAGCCCACTACGAGTTTGTTTTGTACCATACCTATGGAGTGCCCTCTAGCGACCTTCAGTACGAGGAAGATTACGGTACTGTATAAACTATGGGAATATATATAAAATGTGTTAAGGGGGATATGGGCAATGCCTTAACACTATTTTAATACTTTTACTTTACTATAGATATATTATAATAGCGTATTGTACTACATAGTAGATAGTTCCACGGATCCTTAGAGGATAGGTATCCCAAACACCCTTTAAGTTACTTGTATTTCAGTTGGTATTTTACTTGAGTTGGATTTAGTGATGTAAGAATGTTAATCCTGACTCGAGTATTTTGAGTTTTGCTTTATGCTTGGGTCAGACTGAGTGTCACAACATTTGAGACTCACCATTGGAGTTGGAGCTTCGCTTGGAGATCCATCTATTTATATTCATCTTTTGGTTATTCAGTTGACTCCAGTGATATGTTCAGATTTTGTTATTTGGCTATTGTATTGTGACTTTTATATATACGAGACTTCGGTTGTATCTTGTTTTAACTCTGTTATATATATATATATATATATATATATTGTAGCTTCATGAACTACCATTCATTTGTTTCTGCTGCTATTGTTATATTACTCCGTGTCTGTGATTCTGTGATTGATTTATTTGCTGTATATGCTGAGTTTTGCCAAATATAAATTAATAATCTTATATTTTCAGCAATTCAAGTTCGACATGTGCGGATGCGAATGACACAAAATACGTGTATGTTACATGTGGTATCAGGGCTTTGGTTTTAGGCAAACTTAGCATATAAAGTAGATTTAATTATAGAGTTACCTTCGTTCGAGCTTGAATCTCTTCCTCTCCGATTTCGGTGTCCTTCGAATTTTAGAACATTACTTCTTCTGAAATCCATTCTTGTCTCTCCTATTCTTGTTTTCTTAATTCTAGAGTATCCCATAACTCCACTTCGGTTGATATCTATAATGAATCGGTGGTCTCGCCAATCTTAGAATGATTTGTAATGGTGTGAACTCCTTTACAATAGGCATTGATTCACTGAAGATTTCTGTATCCTCAGTCTAAATGCTGCTATCTCTTGGTATGCTCAAATTCTATCTCTTGCGATCGAATGTCGATTTGCCTCTGAATTCTGCATCGATCTTATTCTTGAAGTCACTGTTGACCCGGTTAAGGTTACCTGCGATTAATATCAAAACATCCATCTTTCTATTTTATTATTTAATCATCTTATCGCCCTTTCTAGCCTATCCATCTTAGTTAAAATTCTATTTGATTAGGGCCTTTCTAAATTTGAATCTCTATCCTTGTTTTAATCCATTCTGGAATCATAGAGTGAGGGAGTGTATTTGTAAATAATATTACAATGTTTTATATATCGTGTTGTTTGACTTGTTAAAGTTTGATTTGGGGTTTCGATCGATTCATCTGATCAACATTATCGATAGGAATTCAAAACACTTGGAAAGAGCAAACTGACACAATATTGTTTTCAAATTTAGTAAATGAATAATTTTTGTATTATTATATTATATATATAAAAGCAAATTTTCTGAAATTAGAAATTTAAATGAATTGGTTAGCAAAAATGATAATATTTGATTTTCATTTATTGTTTTGTAAACCTTTGGCTATTGCAACATAATATAAATAAATGAAATTATAAAACATGGTTATAAATTGATTTGGAATTTGAAATGAATTTAAAAGAATTCGAGAGTTTAATTTTCGGTATTTTAGAAAATTTGATTTTCAAAAATTATAGAGTATATTATTCAAAAGTATTTTCGAATAAAAATTGTTTCCAAAGAATTTTAAAAGTTTTAAATCGGTACTCTCCTCTTTTGTCACTGGAAAATAATTTCGATGATGACTGCAACATCATCGACATTCATTTTCAAGTTTCAAAGTGGAGAGACCACTTAGTAACTTTGCTACACTTTTGCTTTGGAAAATGAATTTGATTTGAATTTCTTAAATATGACTTGATGTATAATATATATAGGTATATGATGATTGATTTGATTTGATACGCATATATCATATATAGTGGAAATTAGCCACAAGGGCCTCTTTAGTAAGTGCAATTAGTTTCTAGGACACACAACTGAAATAATTACTTTTATGGACAAAATGTAAAACAATTAGTTTCTAAGGCCTAAAAACCTATGAAGTTATGTAACATCCCGAAAATTTTGAATTTAAAATTTAGTAATATATTTTAACTTTTTGAAATAAAAATTGAAAAGTTATAAAGGAATAAAATATGAACAAAGTTTAGTATTTTTAGTTAAAACTTTTAAAAGAAATAAAAAAAAAATTTGTTAACGTAAGTTATGATAAAATTTTAAAATTTAAATCGCATCATAATAAAATTAAACAAATAAACCTATAAATAATTAAGCAAGTAAACAATTAAACAAAAGAATTAAACAAATAAACCTATGAATAATTAAGCAAGTAAACAATTAAACAAAAGAATTAAACAAATAAACCTATGAATAATTAAGCAAGTAAACAATTAAACAAAAGAATTAAACAAATAAACCTATGAATAATTAAGCAAGTAAACAATTAAACAAAAGAATTAAACAAATAAACAAATGATTAAACCTATGATCAAATAAATAAACAAGACAGCATGCTGAAAATATACAAGCATGAAACACTACATACTTTCATTAAATGCAAGCACCTAAAAAGAACATACCTGCATTCAATGCTTTTACTTCCAGCATGGTTTATCCTGTACTTGTTTTAATAAACCTCAGTAAACAATCTGTTATAAAGAAACATCAACCTGCCTCTTTATTTCATTCAACAAACTTCTGCAAACCTGAAAAAGAAAACATCATATTTCATAAATTCAAAAGCATTCAGGTGATCAAAACAGAAAATAAAAAGAAGTAAAAAAAAAAAACCAAATCAGAGAAGAAGAAGCAAACTGCAGTTAAAAAGAAACAAAAATAGTCTCTGTTTCTATATTGTTCAGGTGAGTAAAATAATCTTAATAGCTTAAATTTATTTAAACAGTTTAAACTTCATTTATAAGCTGTTGTATATGCTTCAGTTTATAAATAGGATTTTGTATGCTCTGCATTTCATCTTCTCTGTATTTATCACAGCACTTGATCATTTATTCAAAGAATTAGATTTATTTACATTGAAACATTGTTAAGTAATAAAAATCTTAAACCAAAATATGTTGTGTAAACTTAACTCACAGTTTAAAATTTTATTTTAAGTTTGAAGTGAAACTTTTTGGCTGTGCAACCTCAAACCTTACAGTAAATCAAAAGGGTGATAAATTCAAGTATGATTAATCATTGATTTGATTGTATAATTCGAGTAAGTATACAAAAATGGGATTTTTAAACTAAATATGATGATTTTTACTTGGGTATCTTAGGAGCAGTTTGTATTTTAGCAAATGTTGCTTTTAAATCAATTCCTGTAAATCAAAAGATTTTTGAATGTTGAGATTTCGCGTGGAGCTAGTTTAATACTCAAGAATGTTGGGAAAAATACAAATTTATTTTTCTATTGCGTGAATTGGGAGTACGAGCTCGAAGTAGGGTTTAGTTTTCGAAATTGATACGGTCTGTAAACTGGATGCGTATGCTACCTTGGATGCATCGAGTTCGAAGATTTTGTGGGTGATGATAGCATGGGGTGTTGTCGAACTGTGGACGAAGTTTCTGGGTTTCTGGCGGCGTCTGGTGGCATGGCGAGGCGTTGACAGGGACGGTGGTAGTTCCAGTGTATGTTGCAGGTTTGCGTGCTCGAACTAAAATTTGAATTCGAGATGATAAATAGGTTTAGGTGATCGAGGATTGGACTAGGGGGGAATTCTGACTTACTCATCGATGCAGCGACGCCTGAAGATCATCAATGGCGTTGTGCACGTATACGTGCACGAATTTATGACCTGGAAGAAATTTGATTTCCTGAAGCATTTCAGGTTTGTACTCGTGTGGGTGACTCGAAGTAAAGGTCGGGGAAATAGGGCAGAAACTCGAAGGAGGAATCGAGTGGTTTCAGGGTTGTATCGGGATGAAATTGGACTTAAACAAATTTTGAAAATTTTTATTTACTCGGGTAGAATGGGGCAGAAACTCGAAGCAGGCAGCGTTCGAACTCGAGCGTGACTCGGGGGAGACTGGGGTTGGCCACCTGAAACAGCAAGTTCAGTTGAGGTTTGTCGAAAACTTAAGTTTAAACAATGTTTATAAGCATTGTTTATAAAATGAAGAAAGTTTGTAAATGGAATGTGAAGTTAATAAATTAATGATAAAATAATTTATGATTTAAAATTACTTTTTAATTAATAATAATAAATAAATAAAAGCAATTAAATTAAAGTTGTAAATTTAAAAATCGTTAAGTTGATAATTTAAAATGATTGATTCAAAATTGATAGTTACATTAAGATAATTTATTAAGGAATAATAAATTAATATAGTCAATTGAGATTTAATTCAATTGTAATTATAAATAATAAATCATCGTTTTAAAGTAATCAAGAAAAATAATAATAATAATATTTATATGGTTAATTTATTAAATCCAGATACATCATTTTACAAAATTGTTTAATAAGTAAACAATGTAGTTTAAAATGATAATTAAGGTAATTAAATTGATTTATAAACAATTAAGTGTTTAAATGAATTTGTAAGTAAGAATTCGTAAATTTTGAAACAATAAATTGAGTAATCAAAATTTAGTTTATTTATCCAAATTCTTATCATTAAATTAAATTTATTTAGTGGTAAATTTATTTAAATCACATTGGGAAGTAATTAACTATTGTTGTTAACTTATATTGATATCTCTGTTCTGTTTGTAATTCTGTATGATGTAATTGCCAAGTTATTGCACTGTGAGTATGATTTGTTCTATATTGATGTGAAAACCCTGTTGTCTGTAAACCGACATTTAAACTTCGATGCGACAGGGAATCGGATTTCAGTTGGTTATCCGAAACCCACATCGACTCTGTGAATATTTGTGAATGACATACACATGTTTTGAAATTTGACACCCACTATTCGAATTAGCCGGGAAAGGACCTTTGTGTCATACAACCCATTTCGAATATGTGATTCGACGTTATGGATAGCAATCGAAGACCGGTGTTCAAGACCGGGTATTTGCGAGAGCGATAGGATGACCTGTCAATTGACTCTGCACCGAGTTGCTCCGGTATAGAGTTCTCCATATGTGATGGGGAATCCGATCAGGATTGTGGATATTCGGATTGCAAGGACTTCTTTGGAAGTGCCTTCGGTTCTGTTCGAGCCCGGAACAGACTTGTATGGATAGTATGTCTGACATTACAAATCGAGAAATAAAGCCGATTTCTTTCAAATATATTTCTGTTGGTGGCGGAGAATTTATTCTCTTAGCTTAACACCCTTCTCTGAGACGTACGAGCTCAGAGGTTATATAGTTGAAGGTTATCAACAATATATTCCCAATTTGGTAATGTGACATGCTGAGTGTTGCTGTGAAATGATCATTGTGTTGATTATTTGTGATAGGATCATTTATTTGATCGTCTATCTTTGTGATCATTTCTATGATCATTTGTTGACCCAAAGCACGGCTTTTGTATAAAGTGTGTTATTGTGGACGTGACTTCGTCGGACCTCACACCCCGAAATGGTCGAAACAGGAAAGATGCAGCAAGGTTATTGGGGGTAGCACCCCTTAGGGTATGTGCATTTCCTTCTGGATAGAAGTGGTATCATGGTATGGAGCCCAGATACTTAACTTATGTTGATATCGCAGATATATATATATATATATATATATATATATATATATATATATATATATATATATATATATATATGATTTTGTGATTTGTTGCTGGGGCCCCGGTTAAAGGTTGGTTACGACCGGGAGATGGCATACTCGTGTCAGTAGTTACCCAGTTAGGGGTAACCCGGCCTTGTGTTGGCAGAGATCCGGTTTGGTTCTCGGGGACGTCCTTCCAGAGGCGTTCTCATGTGGCAATGGGAAGTTCCTTGGCCTGACCATTTGTTGGAAATCCAATTCCCAATACGAAACCCTGTACGGTTTTAGTTGTAGAACCTGCCATCTAATATGGTAGCTATAGTAGGCATAGTATAATGGTACCTATGTCGGCTAAGATTAATATTCTATTTTCGAAATGATTTACTTCACTATGTACTAGTAATAATATCAAAGAACTCTCTTCTCGTATCAAGCATATTTAACTATCATAAGAAGAAATCTCCTCCAATTCTGCGTTTGCATTATGTGTGTGGCGGGAGGTCTTATGGTAGTTCCATTTTTAAAAGCATTCCGAAAATTCTTTTATAAATCTTGTTTATTTAAATACAACTGTTTTGTTTACTCATACCAGTCCCATGACTGATCCGGAGTTTATTGTTTTCTTTCCTAAACTCTGGGTGCCCATTATTTCCACACGGGCAGCCTAGTAGCAGGTTTCTGTATTTTGGAGTAGCAGTATTTTGGAGCTCTTATCTTGGAGCTATCTTAGAAGCTTTTGGAGATTACAGGTGTTAGCTTTTGGGAGTTCGTTATCATCTCTCATTTGAGAACTTTTGGATATATGTTCACTGTTGTATTATCATGATGTTGTATTTGGAGTTGTAGTGTATGTATTATGTACTCTGTTGCAGTATGGATATTATGTTGATGTTGTAACAGTGATGTTATTTATGATATTGATTCTGTTCCGCTGTTTTATATTCATCTAATTGTTGTTATAAGCTCCGACGATGCGAATTTGATGTCGTTTATTGGACATCGAGTTTGGGTCGTCACAAATTGGTATCAAAGCTATTGGTTGAGTAAGAACTTTAGCTACGGAGTATAACACATTAGATGGCTCATTAGAGATAGGGTGAAGTATACCCTAGAATGAGTATAATCAAAATTGAAACTTTGAAATTTCTTAGTCTATTTCTTTTTACTGCTGATATTCCTTAAGATATTTCGTCTGCATATCTAAATCAATTTTCTTACTAATCTCAGATAGTGAAAATGAGTGGACGCAGAGGAAGAATTAGGGGTCAAGGCAATGCTGCAGCACCAAATCAAATTCCCGCAGCCGCAGAAGCAGTAATAGAAATTCAGCAACAGCCGGACTTGGCTGAATTATATAAGAAGTTCGAAAGGCTTGGTGGCAAACCGTTCATTGGCAAGGAGTCAATTATTAACGCTCAAGCTTGGGTAAGATCGTGTGAAAAGATTTTTAAAGGGCTAAAATTGCAGGATGAGCAGAAAAGACTTATAGCTTCTTGGCAACTCCAAGGAGAAGCTTCAGCTTGGTGGGAAACCATCATTATAGATGAACCCGAGGAAGAATTTACTTGGGATCGTTTTAAAGAAGTGTTTGAGAAACGTTACATGCCATCGGCGGGAGTTTCCAAAATGTATCAGGAATTTCTGGATTTGAAGCAAGGAAGTTTGTCGTTTGAAGAATACTTGAATAAATTCAGTGAACTATCTCGGTTTGGCCCGGAATTGCTAAATACACCTCTGAAGAAAAACGAAAGGTTTATCCGGGGAATGAACCAGAAATATCATGGAAGAATGACGGGTCATGTTAAAGAATCTTTTTCAGATTTGGTAGATATGGGGTACAGGTACGCTACTCTTGATATACAAGAAGCAACTGTGGAGAAAGGTAATTCAGGTAGTCAGAATTATAAAAAACGAAAATTCGGAGGCAAGAAACCTTGGCAAGGCAATGAGAAGAAGAGGAACACTCAAGGAAGAGCAACAGAAAATGTCACTTGTTACAACTGCAAAGAGAAAGGCCACTATTCAAATGACTGCCCAAAACCGAAGAAACCAGCTAGAGAATGTTACAATTGTCATAAACCGGGACATTTAGTTAAAGATTGCCCAGTGATGAAGCCAGCACAAGTGGCAAAGGTTTACACGATAAAGGAGGACCCCTCATCTTCAAAAGCTGACAAAGGGAAAGGTGTTTTGGAAGGTAACCTTACTATTAATAATAGAACTGTTAGAGTTTTATTTGATACAGGAGCTTCACATAGCTTCATCTCCCAACAACCCGTAAATGAATTGGGACTTGAAACTAAATTTGGTGACGATCTTATTTGCGTGAAAAATCCGGTTGGAGGTCCCGCAAATCTTAATTCATATTGTAAGAGAGTTCCTATTTCATATGCTAGCTATAAATTTCCTATCAACCTTTATGTCCTCGAATTTGATGAATTTGAAATCTTACTCGGTATGAACTGGTTATCGAGATACGATGCTAGATTGGAGTGTAGTAATCGGACAGTTTTAATCAAAACAAGCCTTGGAAATTTTATTGAAATCTCTTGTGAGAATCCAAGTCCAAGGAGCGACAGATTGATATATACTTTGGGAAATTTTGAACCCACTTTGCAGTCTATACCTGTTGTTCGGAATTTTTCCGACGTATTCGACGAAGTGAAATCTTTACCTCCTCATCGAGAAATAGAATTCCGAATCGATCTTGTACCTAATACTCGTCCTGTTGTTCACGCAAGTCGCAGGATGGCACCCAGGGAAAAGATTGAATTGGTTCATCAAACTAATGAGCTACTAGCAAAAGGATTAATTCGACCCAGTGTTTCTGAATGGGGTTCAGCCGTCGTATTTGTTGCCAAATCAGACGGATCTTTGAGATTGTGTGTAGATTACCGCGATCTAAATAAACAAACTCTCAAGAATAAATTTCCACTGCCCAGAATTGATGATTTATTTGATCAGTTGCATGGCGCTCGTTTCTTTTCAAAGATGGATCTAGCCCAAGGATTCCATCAATTACGAATCGCCGAAGATTGTGTACATCTGACTGCTTTCAGGGGTCCTAATATGTTCTATGAATGGTTGGTTATGCCTTTCGGGCTAACCAATGCTCCAGCATACTTCGTAGATCTCATGACTCGTGTGTTTCGGGAAGTTCTGAATAAATTTGTGCTTGTATTCATTGATGACATCTTAATTTTCTCCAAAACTGAAGATGAGCATGCCGAGCATCTTAGAATTGTCTTAGAAATTTTGAGGAGAAATGTTCTATATGCAAAATTTTCCAAATGCCACTTCTGGGTCAATGAAGTCAAATTCCTTGGCCATATTGTTAATGAAGAAGGAATTTCAGTAGATCCTAGCAAAATTTCCGCTATTCTTGATTGGAAACAACCCACTACTCCAAGAGAAGTTCGAAGCTTTTTGGGTTTAGCAGGCTATTATCGGAAATTCGTTCAAGATTTTTCTAAGTTAGCTAGTCCGCTGACTAAGTTAACAATGAAAAATGCAAAGTTCATTTGGACTTCAAGATGTGAGGAAGTTTTTCAAGAGTTGAAAAAGAGATTGACCACTGCTCCTGTTCTCACTATTGTTAACGGGAACCAAGGCTTATCTGTCTATACTGATGCATGTGGTGAAGGGGTAGGTGCAGTATTGATGCAAAATGGAAAGGTGGTTGCCTACGCGGGTAGACAATTACGTCCACATGAGAAGAACTACCCAACGCACGATTTGGAACTTTTGGCTGTTGTTTTCGCTTTGAAAATATGGCGACACTATCTTCTGGGTAAGAATCTTTTCAGCTTTCCTAACGATTTATGAAATTAACTAAAGAAATATACTTAATAAACTCTCTTTGTTTTAGGTGAAAAATTCGAATTATTCACCGATCATAAAAACTTGAAATATCTTTTCACCCAGAAGGATCTGAATTTGCGACAACAACGTTGGTTGGAATTTCTAGCATCATATGACTTAGATATTCTGTATACACCCGGAAAGGCCAATGTAGTTGCAGACGCTTTAAGCAGAAGTTATGCTGTTCTTGCTTATCTTGTTATCACTCCTACTCTTCTTGAGAAAATCGCTAGTAAGCAACATGAAGACAAATTCCTTCGGGCTATTTATGGAAAAATTCTTCGAGGCGAAGATACAAGTTTTGAGACAAATCATAGTGGAGTTATTAGATTAAAAGGCAGGATTTGTGTTCCAGATTTCCCTGAACTGAAACGTGAAGTATTGGACGAATGCCACAAGTCCAAATTCAGCATTCATCCAGGAGTCAACAAAATGTATCGAGATGTTAAAAGAACATTCTGGTGGAAAACGATGAAGAGAGACATATCTATTTATGTTAGTCGTTGTGCTACTTGTCAGCAAATAAAGAGCGACCAAAAGAAAGTGGCCGGTTTACTTCAACCTTTAGAAGTACCGAAATGGAAGTGGGATCAGGTATCAATGGATTTCATTGATGGATTGCCTCGTACCAAGAAAGGCAATGAAGCGATTTGGGTTATTGTAGATCGTCTAACCAAAAATGCTCATTTCATTCCAGTTAAATCTACTCGGACTGCGGCAAGCTTGGCAGGTATTTATATAAAGGAAATTGTTCGCCTCTATGGTATTCCCAGTAGTATAGTGAGTGATCGTGACCCGATCTTCACTAGTAGATTTTGGGAAGCATTTCAGGATGCATTGGGAACGAAATTAAATTTCAGTACTGCTTGTCATCCGCAATCTGATGGGCAGACTGAAAGAGTTAATCGAATTTTAGAAGACCTACTGCGTGCTTGTGTTCATGATTTTGGTGGTTCTTGGGAGGACCATTTGCATCTGGTTGAATTCTCATATAACAACAGTTATCAGGCCAGTTTAGAAATGGCTCCTTTTGAAGCTTTATATGGTCGTCCGTGTCGATCACCTACATGTTGGATCGAATCAGGTGACAGACTTGTTCTTGGACCAGATATGATAAAAGAAGCCACTGAGAAGGTAAATTTTATTCGAAAGAAGTTATTAACTGCCCAAAGCCGTCAGAAGAGCTACTATGACCGTCGAAGGAGAAATTTGGAATTTCAAGTTGGAGATTCTGTATTTCTGAAAGTATCTCCGATGCGGGGTGTGTTGAGATTCGGGAAAACTGGAAAGTTGGCACCGCGTTATATTGGTCCTTTTCCTATTCTGGAAAGGATTGGTTCTCTAGCATATAGAGTGCAGTTACCCAGCTGGTTGTCTAGCGTACATGATGTGTTCCATATTTCTAACCTTCGGAAATATGTGCACGATCCAGATGATATTATTGAAGAAGCTGCTCAGCAGGATCTTGAAATCACTCCCAATTTGGCAGTTAGAAGGGAACCGATGAAAATTGTTGATCGTGATGAGAAGCGATTGAGGAACAAAATTGTGAAATTGGTCAAAGTTAAATGGAGTGGCGATCCAAAGGACTGTACTTGGGAGACTGAAGAGAATATGAAGAAGTCATATCCCAAATGCAGAATTGACATCTCGACTTAAAACTGTAAGTCATTTCCTTGTTTTTGAATTCGTATATTATTGTTTAAGTTTCTCTCTCTTTCAATTTCGAGGACGAAATTTTCTTAAGGAGGGGATATTGTAACATCCCGAAAATTTTGAATTTAAAATTTAGTAATATATTTTAACTTTTTGAAATAAAAATTGAAAAGTTATAAAGGAATAAAATATGAACAAAGTTTAGTATTTTTAGTTAAAACTTTTAAAAGAAATAAAAAAAAATTTGTTAATGTAAGTTATGATAAAATTTTAAAATTTAAATCGCATCATAATAAAATTAAACAAATAAACCTATGAATAATTAAGCAAGTAAACAATTAAACAAAAGAAATAAACAAATAAACCTATGAATAATTAAGCAAGTAAACAATTAAACAAAAGAATTAAACAAATAAACCTATGAATAATTAAGCAAGTAAACAATTAAACAAAAGAATTAAACAAATAAACCTATGAATAATTAAGCAAGTAAACAATTAAACAAAAGAATTAAACAAATAAACCTATGAATAATTAAGCAAGTAAACAATTAAACAAAAGAATTAAACAAATAAACAAATGATTAAACCTATGATCAAATAAATAAACAAGACAGCATGCTGAAAATATACAAGCATGAAACACTACATACTTTCATTAAATGCAAGCACCTAAAAAGAACATACCTGCATTCAATGCTTTTACTTCCAGCATGGTTTATCCTGTACTTGTTTTAATAAACCTCAGTAAACAATCTGTTATAAAGAAACATCAACCTGCCTCTTTATTTCATTCAACAAACTTCTGCAAACCTGAAAAAGAAAACATCATATTTCATAAATTCAAAAGCATTCAGGTGATCAAAACAGAAAATAAAAAGAAGTAAAAAAAAAAAACCAAATCAGAGAAGAAGAAGAAGCAAATTGCAGTTAAAAAGAAACAAAAATAGTCTCTGTTTCTATATTGTTCAGGTGAGTAAAATAATCTTAATAGCTTAAATTTATTTAAATAGTTTAAACTTCATTTATAAGCTGTTGTATATGCTTCAGTTTATAAATAGGATTTTGTATGCTCTGCATTTCATCTTCTCTGTATTTATCACAGCACTTGATCATTTATTCAAAGAATTAGATTTATTTACATTGAAACATTGTTAAGTAATAAAAATCTTAAACCAAAATATGTTG
Source organism: Allium cepa (assembly GCA_030765085.1). Taxonomy (NCBI): domain Eukaryota; kingdom Viridiplantae; phylum Streptophyta; class Magnoliopsida; order Asparagales; family Amaryllidaceae; genus Allium; species Allium cepa. Next base: position 200,949,602 of record CM060935.1, read on the forward strand.
TGTAAACTTAACTCACAGTTTAAAATTTTATTTTAAGTTTGAAGTGAAACTTTTTGGCTGTGCAACCTCAAACCTTACAGTAAATCAAAAGGGTGATAAATTCAAGTATGATTAATCATTGATTTGATTGTATAATTCGAGTAAGTATACAAAAATGGGATTTTTAAACTAAATATGATGATTTTTACTTGGGTATCTTAGGAGCAGTTTGTATTTTAGCAAATGTTGCTTTTAAATCAATTCCTGTAAATCAAAAGATTTTTGAATGTTGAGATTTCGCGTGGAGCTAGTTTAATACTCAAGAATGTTGGGAAAAATACAAATTTATTTTTCTATTGCGTGAATTGGGAGTACGAGCTCGAAGTAGGGTTTAGTTTTCGAAATTGATACGGTCTGTAAACTGGATGCGTACGCTACCTTGGATGCATCGAGTTCGAAGATTTTGTGGGTGATGATAGCATGGGGTGTTGTCGAACTGTGGACGAAGTTTCTGGGTTTCTTGCGGCGTCTGGTGGCGTGGCGAGGCGTTGACAGGGACGGTGGTAGTTCCAGTGTATGTTGCAGGTTTGCGTGCTCGAACTAAAATTTGAATTCGAGATGATAAATAGGTTTAGGCGATCGGGGATTGGACTAGGGGGGAATTCTGACTTACTCATCGATGCAGCGACGCCTGAAGATCATCAATGGCGTTGTGCACGTATACGTGCACGAATTTATGACCTGGAAGAAATTTGATTTCCTGAAGCATTTCAGGTTTGTACTCGTGTGGGTGACTCGAAGTAAAGGTCGGGGAAATAGGGCAGAAACTCGAAGGAGGAATCGAGTGGTTTCAGGGTTGTATCGGGATGAAATTGGACTTAAACAAATTTTGAAAATTTTTATTTACTCGGGTAGAATGGGGCAGAAACTCGAAGCAGGCAGCGTTCGAACTCGAGTGTGACTCGGGGGAGACTCGGGTTGGCCACCTGAAACAGCAAGTTCAGTTGAGGTTTGTCGAAAACTTAAGTTTAAACAATGTTTATAAGCATTGTTTATAAAATGAAGAAAGTTTGTAAATGGAATGTGAAGTTAATAAATTAATGATAAAATAATTTATGATTTAAAATTACTTTTTAATTAATAATAATAAATAAATAAAAGCAATTAAATTAAAGTTGTAAATTTAAAAATCGTTAAGTTGATAATTTAAAATGATTGATTCAAAATTGATAGTTACATTAAGATAATTTATTAAGGAATAATAAATTAATATAGTCAATTGAGATTTAATTCAATTGTAATTATAAATAATAAATCATCGTTTTAAAGTAATCAAGAAAAATAATAATAATAATATTTATATGGTTAATTTATTAAATCCAGATACATCATTTTACAAAATTGTTTAATAAGTAAACAATGTAGTTTAAAATGATAATTAAGGTAATTAAATTGATTTATAAACAATTAAGTGTTTAAATGAATTTGTAAGTAAGAATTCGTAAATTTTGAAACAATAAATTGAGTAATCAAAATTTAGTTTATTTATCCAAATTCTTATCATTAAATTAAATTTATTTAGTGGTAAATTTATTTAAATCACATTGGGAAGTAATTAACTATTGTTGTTAACTTATATTGATATCTCTGTTCTGTTTGTAATTCTGTATGATGTAATTGCTGTTAACCCTATCTCGGTTACGACTCAGCAGGTATGTGGAGATGGCGCCGACCTAACTGATTAGCAAGATGGCCGACCTAATTCGATACCGACTTAACTGGTTAAGAAAGCGTACCAACTTAACGCTGCAAAGAGATTCCGACCTAAGGTTTGAAGTAACCCACCGTCTTAATATATTCACCGATCCAACATCTTAAGAGTGATGCCGACCCAAGAATGGCCGACCTAAATAGCTCAGGAGAGGTCCCGACTTAACTCTCAAGAGGCGTACCGACCTAATGGTTAAAGGGAAATCCCGACCTAGAGACTTACATAGCCTACCGACTTGACATGCTACCGATCTAACTACGATGAATCGCAACCGACCCAGGGAGATGAAGGGTGAAACGGTGCAACCATTTAACACGTAGCACGTTAGACCGACGGCGACTTAGTCTAAGTCGGAAACGACTTAGGACTTGTGTGAATCCATCGAAGACAGGTAAACACGGCTTGACCATATCAGGGCTCTTATAGGTCGGCCACGACTTAACTGGGTCGGTGAGGAGTTAAGACCGAGCTTAGGTCCAAAATCTTTGCCTATAAATACCAACCTACCTCCAACATTCGAGGGACTTTTTGTCGATCAATTTCAAGCGCCATTACTCTGCCGAATTCTAGACTACTTCAACACTTAAAACTTTTGAGATTCAAAGAACGTCTAAAAGAACTTCATAAAGAAATCATCTACATCCACCATGGATTTGAAGATTTTTGTCAACATCGGAGTTTGAGCTACTTGTTCTAAGTCTTTTGTAATTCAAAGTGTATTGTACTTGAGAAGATTTGTATCAACTTGTAACGTGATCATCAATAAAAGTACTTAAAGTGGACGTAGGGTATACCCATAAGCCGAACCACTATAAAATTGCTGTTGTTTACTGCTTTCCCGCTATTACTTGCTTATAATTCTTTCCCGATCTATCGGGTGGTGCTTTCACAACTACACTTCACACACCGGGGTGTTAGCGTTCAAATTTAAGCGTTAACATTTTTGGTGCTTTCACTGAGAATTGAACTCAGGACAGCTGTCATCATTGCTTCGCAGAGATTTGAAGAAAGAATTTCCTTAAAAACCAGAAGTATATCTGAGATTATGGCTCCTGGAAGGAAAAGTAGATCTATCAGATCTGGGAACATTCAAGAGGGAACCTCCGCTTCCCCTGTGCCTAATCTACCCACTCCGTCTGTTGGAGTTACAAAAGCGGAATTGGATGCTGTGATTCTAGGGCTAAACCAGCAGATAAACGCCCAAAATGCACAACTAGAGGCTCAAAGTGCCCAGAATGCTCTGATTCTGAATAAGTTGAACGACTTACTTGGGGCAAACAATCAACCGGCTGGTAATGAAAGGAACTATGCTGGCAACATTCATGATGTTAATGAAAGGAATGCTCCTGAAAGGCCTACTAGTCCCTTTGAGCAGGCAGTACCTGACGCCGGTGGATCTAGAACTCGGCATGATGAGGAATATCTTTCTGGAATGGTCCGGCAGATCATGAAAGAAAGTATGCAAACAGTTGAAGATGAGAAGGAATGGGGTTTCGCCCCAAGTAAAACTCCGTTTACTGAAAAAATCTTGAAGGCGGAATTTCCAAGGAAGTTTGTCCCTCCGACTATTCCAGCTTACAAAGGGACAAGTGATCCGAATGAGTTCTTGTATAAGTATGATTGGCACATGACAGGTGCCAGGGCCTCCGATGAAATAAAGTGCCGATATTTCCCCGTATACCTGGAAGGCGTGGCTTTACTGTGGTTCACCAAGTTACCAGTCCGATCTATCGATCAGTTTTCAGACTTGACCAGAAAATTCAAGGAGCAGTTTAAACTATATGCTTCGAAGGCCAAGGATATTATGTCACTATCGAGTTTAGAGCAGAATCCTGGTGAGTCTATCAGATCCTTCTTGAACCGCTTCAATATAGCACTGGCTGAGGTGGACAATGCTGAACCACGAATGATATTGACTTATCTGATGAGGGCTATCGATAAGTCAAGCGAATTTGGGAAATGGTTAAATATGAAGGAGCCAACCTCTCTCGAAAAGTTCTACAAAAAAGCAGACGAATTCATTCGCTTGGAAAGCCGTCCTTTACCAGTAAAGACAGTGTTGGAAAAAGCAGAAGACAACACTGTCGCTCCACGCAAGAATGAATCGGTGGGGCAAAAAAGGGAGAATAGTAATGGGAAGAAACAGGGTAATCTGAAGAAGCCCCGATCCTTCAAGCCATCAGAATATACTCCATTATCACATACACCGGAGCACATCTACCTCGCCACTAAAGATTCCGTCGATTTCCCTAAACCTATCCCTTTGAGAACTGGGAGAAAAGCCATACAAAGTGGGAAATTCTGCCGCTTCCACAATCAACCAGGTCATGAAACTGATGAATGCCGCCAGCTGAAAAATCTGATTGAAGAGTTGCTAAGAGAAAACAAGTTGCAGCAATTTGTGAAAAAGAATAACAACAATCCTACATCGTCGAGTCAGGGGCAGCGGGCTCCTGTTCATCAGCCTGGGGCAGGAGAGAAAGCTACGGGGCATGAATCTGGAAGGCCCATTATCAATGTCATTTCAGGAGGACCTCACCCAGCTGGCAAAAGTTGGGGTGAGATGGAGAGATATTCCAGGGCTTTGAAATACGCTCCAGCCGAAGAAAACGTCTTTGTTCTAGAAGACACTACGCCCCTTAAACAACAGAAAACTTTCAGTGATGACATTATTTTCAGAGCCAGAGATTCTACAGGTATTGAAGCTCCTACTTTAGATCCCTTGGTCATCTCGGCTGGTATAGGACCAGCCATTGTCAGAAGAGTCCTCATTGACTGCGGAGCATCATGTAATATCCTCTTCAAAAAGACATTTGACCAGATGAAAATCCCCATGATCGATGTGCGAGCCTCGTCACAGAAAATCGTGGGCTTCACTGGGGAGCCAAAGCAACCAGTAGGAACCATCGATTTGTTTGTAGAACTTGGGGAAGGAGAAAGGAAAGTGGTCCGAAAGCAAACATTTGTGATTGTCGATGAGTTTTCTGCCTATAATGCTTTTCTTGGCCGTCCAACACTCGCAGCATTCAAAGCTATCCTAGCCCCGTGGTGCCTCACTATTAAATTCCCTACTGACAATGGAGTAGGAGTTATAAAAGGGGATCAGAATGCTGCGCGAGAGTGCTATTTGACAGAGCTGCGAGTGTCAAGAAAGAGAGAAATGGGAAAGGGTGCGGCAACCCCAGTCCGCATCAAGGAACCAGCCTTGTAGCAATTACAGGGCGGACCCTGCACTGGCGAGCACAGCGGGGCACGGAAAGAAATGGATCCCAGAAAAGCCAGTACAGGGGAGAATAGAGTAGTACCGGTGGAAACAACAGTTCCGGTACCTGTTGACCCAAAGGACCCAAATAAGGTGTTGAATGTGGGTTCGCAGCTTAATGTTTCAATTCAGAATATCTTGATATCTTTCCTGAAGGCGAATTTGGATGTCTTTGCTTGGACTCATGCCGATATGTGTGGAATATCCCCGGAAGTTGCGGTACACGCTCTGAATATTGACCCAAAGTTTACGCCAGTTAAACAGAAAAGAAGAACCCAGGGTCCAGAAAGGTCAGCAGCATTAAAAGAAGAAGTTGATCGACTCATGGAAAATAACTTCATCAAAGAATCTACATATCCGAATTGGGTTTCAAATCCTGTGTTGGTCAAGAAAGCTAATGGGAAATGGAGAGTGTGCATCGATTTTTCTGATCTAAACAAGGCTTGCCCCAAAGATTGCTTCCCATTACCCAGGATCGATCAACTGGTAGACGGAACTGCGGGACATGAATTGTTATCCTTCATGGATGCCTACTCCGGTTATAACCAAATCATGATGCATGAGCCGGATCAGGAGGATACAAGCTTTATTACAGATGTTGGACTTTATTGCTACAAAGTTATGCCCTTCGGATTAAAAAACGCAGGGGCAACCTACCAAAGACTTGTTAATGCTATGTTCAAACCGCAATTGGGCAAAACTATGGAAGTCTATGTCGACGGCATGTTAGTAAAGTCCAGGAAAGCAGCGGATCACATTGAACACTTAGCAGAAATGTTCGCAGTCCTCCGGAAATACAGAATGAAGCTTAACCCCCTGAAATGTACATTTGGGGTCGAATCCGGAAAGTTCTTAGGTTTTATTGTCAGTGCTAGGGGCATAGAGGCTAGTCCAACTCAAATTACTGCCTTGAAAGAAGTCAAAGCTCCTAGAACAAAGAAGGAATTGCAGAGTCTCAACGGAAAGATCGCCGCCCTGAGTCGGTTCATTTCCAAAGCTACTGATAAATGCATCCCATTCTTCGATGCCCTGAAAAAAGGAAAAAAGAACTTTGAATGGACTCCCGAATGCCAAAAGGCTTTTGAAGAGTTGATCCGTCATATGGAAACGCCTCCGATACTTTCTAGACCAGGCAGTGGTGAGGATCTTCTTATATACTTGGCAGTATCATCTCATGCTCTAAGTGCAGCGCTGATACGGGAAGACAAAAGGATTCAACATCCAGTTTACTATATCAGCAAAAGACTCACTGGGGCAGAGCTGAATTACTCCAAGTTGGAAAAACTCGCCTATTGCCTACTAGTTGCATCGAGGAAACTGAGGCAATATTTCCAAGCTCATCCTATTAAAGTGCTCACTGATCAACCTCTAAAGCAAGTCCTATTTCGCCCAGAAACTTCGGGACGCCTTCTAAAATGGAACATTGAACTCAGTCAATATGACATCACTTATCATCCCCGAAAAGCAATCAACGGACAAGTTTTAGCTGATTTCATTGCAGAATTCACAGAGAAAGACAATGGTGAGGAAAAAGCGATCAATGATTCTCCAATCCAGTGGAAGATGTATGTTGATGGCGCAAGAAATGACTACTGTTCTGGAGTCGGAGCGGTACTTGAAACTCCTGAAGGTCGATCATTATGTTATGCACTAAGACTGGAATTCCCTTCAACAAACAATGAAGCAGAATATGAAGCTCTTATTGCAGGTCTGAAAATCGCTAAAGAGCTAAACATTCGAGCATTACAAATTTTCAGTGATTCTCAGCTTATTGTATGCCAAGTCAAGAAGGAATTTCAAGCGAAAGGTGGAAATCTGCCTTCCTACTTGTCAAAGGCTTGGGAACTCCTATGTGAACTCGATCACTATTCAATAAGCCACATTCCTCGGGAAGAGAATATGAAGGCAGATTCCCTCGCAAAATATTCAAGTTCTGGTGAAGCTCAACTATTGGGATTGGTCCCTGTAGAAGTCCTTTCAGCGCCAAGTATAGACGAAATAGATATAGACTGGATTATGAATGTATCTCAAGAACAAGAGTCATGGATGGCTCCAATACTGGATTACTTACTCAGAGGTTCTCTGCCGGAAAACTCGATAGAAAGACGAAAGCTACTAAGGAAGGCCTCTCGCTATGTAATTCAGGATGGCCGATTGTACAGACGGGGATTCTCAATGCCATTGCTTCGATGTGTATCCCGGGAAGAGTCCAAAACAATCCTAGCTGAAGTGCATGGAGGAGAATGTGGTGATCATTCAGGTGGTCAAACATTAGCAAAGAAAATTCTCCGATACGGATATTTTTGGCCAGAAATTAATCGGGATGCCGCAGATTACTCCCGAAAATGTGACAAGTGCCAAAGATATGCCAAAATTCCTAGAGCACCTTCTACCGAACTCACACAGATGGTCAGTCCATGGCCATTTGCAATTTAGGGAATGGATCTCATTGGGCCGCTACCAACTGCTAAATCAGGGATTAAATATGCTATTGTTGCAGTTGATTATTTTACTAAGTGGGCTGAAGCTGAACCATTGGCTACTATCACTTCTAAGAAAGTGATAAGCTTCGTGACCAAGAATATCATTTGCAGATACGGTGTGCCTCAGAAAATAATCACAGACAATGGTACTCAGTTTGAAAGCGAGGAATTCCAGGATTTTTGCAAGCGATTCAAAATCCAGAAAAGCTTTTCGGCGGTAGCTCATCCGCAGGCAAACGGGCAAGTGGAAGCAGTGAACAAGATCATCAAATCAACCATCAAAAAGCAACTCGAAAGAGCAAAAGGTGGTTGGGTCGATAAACTACCACTTGCACTATGGGCATACAGAACTACTCACAAAACTGCAACTGGGCATACTCCTTTTTCGTTAGCATACGGATCGGAAGCAATGATCCCGGTTGAAACAGAGGTCCCTTCACACAGAAGAATCCATTTCAATCAAGCAGAAAATGAAAAGCTGCAACTTGAAGCGCTGGATCTCCTTGATGAAAAAAGAGATGAAGCTAACCTCAGAGTTGCAGCTCATCAGCAAAGGATAGCCAGACATTTCAATTCCAAAGTTCGTCAACGCAGCTTTGAAATTGGAGATCTAGTCCTGAAAAGAATTATGACCGCGACAGGTGTGTTTGGGCCAAATTGGGAAGGACCATATGTAATAGGTCAGAAGCTTCTCGACGGCACATTCAAGCTCACCACTGTTGATGGAGATCAAATTCCAAGGGCATGGAACAGCAACCACTTGCGTCCATACTTTACTTGAAAATTTTGTTGAAACATTGTAAAAAGAATTATGAATGTATGATTCTTGTAATTGAAAGCAATTGTGAAACTGATGCAAGTAAATAATGAAAAGAATATAAAGTGGATGTAGGCCCAATTTCATGGCCGAACCACTATAAATCTTGTGTTCCTTATTATCATTATATGTTTGCTTTGTTTTCGATATAAAAATACATAAAACGTATTGCTGAAATGTCGATTTAATTTTTTTGCAGACAATGGAAATGAAACTTGCGCATAATAAGACCGAGCGATTCTCACCATCATTCAACAAACAAATTTCAAGTCTCAAAGACCCCGAATTCAAATCCTAGATAGGAAATACTTCAATTGAACGGCTAATGATTTCGATAGAAACGAGCCCTTGCTGATAAATTGAGATTGTTTGAACAAACAAACATCCAATTAGGAAGCTAGTGCCCGTTCTCACGAACTTGCCTGGCAATGAAGTACACTTCCTTGGATTAAACAAGCCACTTGCGAGAAGAGGGGGATGAAAACTTGAAAAGAAAAAAAAAAAAAGGGGGATCGCTGAAAAGGCATAAGCAAGTGAACAAAGGAACAACCAAAGCTACCATCAGCAGCACAAGTCCTCTTCGGAGGCGCAACTCTTCGGAGGATAAAAGACCTCTAATGGGTCATACGCCACAAAAAAGAAAGTTCTCTACTCAACAAAAAGATTGGAGGAGTCATGACCCTCCAACCATGAGAGAGTAACTTCCAGGCGATGAAAACCCTCTCTGAGGCACATTTCACCAGGAGTTGAAGTGTAACAACCACTCTTCGGGATTTCACTTCACCAGAGTTGAAATGCAAACAAAATAAAAGCCCTCTTCGGAGGCCCATTTCACCAGGAGTTGAAGTGTTGTGACCGCTCTTCGGGATTTCACTTCACCAGAGTTGAAATGCAAATAAAATAAAAGCCCTCTTCGGAGGCCCATTTCACCAGGAGTTGAAGTGTTGTGACCGCTCTTCGGAATTTCACTTCACCAGAGTTGGAATGTAAACAAAATAAAAGCCCTCTTCGGAGGCACATTTCGCCAGGAGTTGAAGTGTAACAACCGCTCTTCGGAATTTCACTTCACCAAAGTTGAAATGCAAAAACAAAGACCTTCTTGAAAGCACACGTTTCACCGAGATTGAAATAAAACTTCCAAGTGTTGAAACGTGAAAAGGCTTTCTTCGAAGGCACAACTCTTTGGGGGTACACGTTTCACCGAGATTGAAATAAAACTTCCAAGTGTTGAAACGTAAAAAATCCCTCCTTAGAGGTACGACCCCCTCCCGAGGACACAATCAAGAAAAAAGACCTCTTTGGAAGCACACGTTTCACCGAGATTGAAATAAAACTTCCAAGTGTTGAAACGTGAAAAGGCTTTCTTCGAAGGCACAACTCTTTGGGGGTACACGTTTCACCGAGATTGAAATAAAACTTCCAAGTGTTGAAACGTGAAAAATCCCTCCTCAGAGGTACAATTTTGTATAAAAAAAAAAATCCTCATCAAAAGCGTACTTTAACTTTCAAATGGAAAATGATCGTAAAAAGAAAAGAAGTTAAAGTACCCTTCAGAGGTCCGCTTTACCACATAGAGGAATTCACTTGGTAAAATATGCACATAAGCAAAAGAGAAAAGTGATTTCTTCGAACGACAAAGCGTAAAAACTTATACGAAGGGAGTTGTACTCAATAAAAATTTTCTTTAAAGAATAAAATAATTATTCTTTAACAAATAAGAGTGCAAGTCCCCTCGAAGTATAAAATATTGCAACAAGCTTAAGGTATGGGGGCAACATGGTATAGTAGTATAGCTGCATCAGTAAAGTAATACTCAAGCAACATACCATAAGCCCGCTGCAATACTATATAAACAAACTTGTGCAAAAATAAATAGTAAATGCATTCTCAAATTCAAACAGAAGTTTGTACAAACGAAGAATCATTTTATTCAACTATAATGCAGATACAGGTTTCAAAATAAAAGCGGGGGCCGGTACCCGCACAACTCTCGGCCAGTTCATACAAAAGGCAAAAAGCTAAAATCTTCACTTCTTCTTCCCTCCTTTGGACCCTTTACTCGGTCGAATAACCAGCTTTTCTGGTCGGCCAGTGGGTATAAGGGAAGTAGGAGAGGCAGGTGTAACCGGTTCAACTTCCGGCTCCTCTTCAGTGGCGGTGATTTTCTTCCCCCTCCTCTTTGATGTCCCACGCTTCTCTCTCCTTTGTGAGGAAGACTCACTCCCCGGAGTGACAAGTTTTGATAGAACAATGTCGTCAGAAGGAGTCCGTTCCGGGGATATGTCACCTCCCTCAGGTCTCTCATCTTTCTGCTCTTGCGAAGCGATGGGATCATCCAAGCCGTGAAGAGCCTCTATTTGTTCCTCCTGTGATCCAGGTTGCGAGGCAGAAGGAGGCGCCGCCTGAAGAGATGAAGGATGGATAACCGGAGGAGTAGAAGTTTGAGCAGTGCTTGGTACTTTCTCTACAGAAGAAAAGAGGTTAAAGTCAGTAAAGAGAGGAGATGAAGGTTCACCAATGAAGTCAGTAAAGAGAGGAGATGAAGGCTCATCAAGGTTGAGAAAATAGCCAAGGAGCTCATGAAACTCATGCGAAATAAATGAGTAACCCGCTTGAGCAGAATTGACAGTAGCGAGATTAACAGTGAAATTACCTGGAGAAGCTGGTTTCCTGATATCAACTTCATAAGCTTGCGCATCAGCGCTCTCATCACCCTCGTCTCCACCTTGTATGCTTGCAATCTCAGTGGTAACTTTGGTGGGAGATGCGAGATGGGAACTGGAACCAATAATGTCGACTTCAGACGAAGAAGGTGGCTGGACTAAAGTAGTTGAAGTGGTTTTCCCCAGCCGGTCCCCTTCCGTCACTTCAGTTCTTAGTTTGGCAAGTTGTTCCTTTCCCTTGGCAAGGGCAGCGCGAGCGTCATCATCAAAATAATGCCTTTCCAGGGCTGATTCGTCGTAACCGGCACCTTCAGCACCAAGCATCTCAAGAGCGGCCTCCCACACTTCAGCTAAAGTGATTTCATACTTAGGACCGAGAAAAGCGAGGCTTCCACGCCCCAAGACGCTATGCAAGTAGAAGTCGAATAATGTTGAGCCGAAGCTGTTTTTGGTCGCCTCATGAGATTCTTCGGCTGCGATTCTGCCGGCGATAGCCTCATCACGCTCCCTTTCAGTTTTGGCAAGCTGAAGCTTAAGCATTTGTATCTCCGCCTCCTGGGAGTTGTTTTTCTTTTGAAGCTCAGCAATATCAGAGACATAGCCGTCACTGATTCTTTTTTGTGCTTCAAGCCTGTCCTCAGCGTCCCTCTGACTGGCATGAGCATCTCTAACTTGTCTGAGAAGCACTTCTTCTTTTTGAGAGTATGAAGTAGAGGAAGCAGCAAGCTCATCTTTCAACTTCTCAACCTTTGCTTCGAGCTCCTCTTTGTAGGAAGTAATGCTCCTCATTTCAGTGTCGTGCTGCTCAAGGACCTTTTGCCACTCAGCCTTATCATTTTCCATGGTGAGCATGGCCTCTAAGTTGGCACGGTTAACTCTTTGAAGCTCATCAACAAGCTTCTGCCAGTTTGACATCCTCTCGATATCGAGCTTGACTGCATCAAGATTGCGCAACATAGCAGGCTTGTCGATGGGAACCAAGTCTAGGTCGAATCTCACACCCTTTAAGCACCATTGTGGAAAACGACTTTGTAAAGTGGCTGGGCCAGGTCCCACTTGAAATTTAGGCCTGCTTATTATTGTCTGGATGTCCTCCTTCCCAAGAGCAGGCGAGTCAGAAGTAATGTCAAGAGGGGCAGGGGCAGTAGGCTTTTCGGGAATAGTGGAAACATGTCTCTCACCATATCGGGCTCGTTTGCCTGAATCTTCAGCTACATGACCTTTTCCTCGGTCGTCGTGAGATTTCCTTTTGTGAGAGTCATCACTCCTCTGCAGAGAATCATGGTGCTCATCCCTATCCCTTCTGTCATAACGCTCTTCTGCATCCCTCCTTTCACGAGCCTTTCGAGCAGCCCTCTCTTCGTTAGACTCTCTATAGGAGGGAAAGTAACGCCGATAATCATATTGACCACGCCCCCCGTAGCGTTGGAAATCCTGATAATATGATCCGCCGCGTGTCATTGAAGAATCTGAAATAAGAAAAGATAAGCTTTAGAAATCTTTAAAGTATAAGAAGATAAGTGCATAAATGTGCTGGAAAATCCTAAGTGTTGTGTGATGTGCAAGCTACACGCATTAAGCTACAAACCACTCTTTGGTGCAGAGGTGATGATAGCTTGGGTATGAGGAGTTGATGTTTGTGTTGGTGTTTGTCGAAGAAGAGACGTCGCCTCAATTACAGGAGAGATAGTTTTAGATACGTCATCTCTAAAAAGCTCCTGCGAAGTCACTATTATGTCGCTCAACCCCTCATAAACATCGTCACCATCATGCTTGGTGGGACTTGTTTTCTCAATTCCTACATCAGCTAATCCCCCGAGAGGCCGTGAAGGTTCTTCTTCTTCCTCGATCGGGGCAAGCACCGTCTTACTAGATGACCCCATAATGTCGGTAGGAGTGGAACACTTCACCAATGAAGCTTCAATATTAGACTCTTTTGATGTAAGTTGTTCGACAGTAACCGGGGCGTCAGGAGTTTTCATCGGAGAATCGGGAACTTCTGTTGGAACTTCATGAGCATGCGTAGAACGAGAAGCGTGTAGAAGCCCGTATTGGTGTAAAAATTCATCCTTCAGCAGAAATTTTATGCTCCTTTCTTCCGCAGCCACGGCACTCAACCTCTCAAAAACTTGTTTATGAATCGGATCTCTAGAAGGGAGAGGAAGTGCTGAAAAGAGCAAGGAATGAAGTTAGCAACTGAAAGTTCGGATCTCGAAAAAAGTTTCAAGAACGAAAAAATGGAAACACTAGTCTTACTTCCTATTCTCCAGATGGCATAAAACCCTGGAGGGCAGCGAGCAAAGAAAAACTGGTTCAAAAATCCATGAACACTTTCAGTGAGATCGGAAAGGAGCTTGCGGTTTCTAGCACTTCTCACAATAATGAGTGAAGGATGATCTTTACTCTTTGTAAACGAGCACAGATAACGAATTTCTTCAAAACTCGGTAGGCGATCAAGAGTTCTTCTAAACAAAACACACAACCCCATCAAGATGGCATAACCATTAGGATGAAGTTGAAATGGAGAGATCGTCAACCGGAGAAGAAGAGTTCGAAGGAAGTCATTGAAAGGGGGAATTGCCCCACTTAAGCACATTTGGCGATTGGCTGCAACAAAACCGTAAGGAGGATTATCAGCAGTGTCGCTTGGCCCGGGCAATAAGACATCACTTTCAGCAAAGCCGAATTGAGTGCGTATCTGAATAAACATTCTTGGGGTTAGAATGGTCGAAGTTCTCTCCGGAGGATTCTCTATGGGAACAGCCACCGGGAAAGTCTCTTCCTCTTGAGCTACCATTTCTTCTTGTTGGAGAGAAGTTATTCTACACAAGCAATTGGATATTCAAACATGAAGGTGGACGTTTCCTAAAGTGTGTGAAGTGTTGTACAAGTATCAATCAAACAATAAGCAAAGGCAACTGGAATAAAACCTAGCAAACATTTGTTAGTTATAAAGACCAGGAATCTTTGTTTTGAGTTTGAATATGCAAATATAATGTTGATGCAAACAAATCAGTTCAAATTGTTGATACTTTGCATTAATATTCTACTTTAGTCGATTAATTCACAACATTTCATGCATTATATTCATGATGCTTATCTTGTCTTGACTAATCTGCCATTTGATATGGGCTGTCAATGGCAGTATGTGCGCCTTGTTTTCCTTTGTTTGTTTGTTATTCTCAACAGGTTGGTAGCTTAAAAGTGAGAATGATCTATGAAGTGACATAATGTGTTTAAACAAATTTAAAGTTGGGGCAGTTCAAAGTTTAATCCCTGTTCAAAGTGTGATCATAGTTCAAAGTTTATTCCACTTAATTTGGCAGTCCAAGTCAAAATGATTAAAGTTAGTTAACACTCTCAAGTGTCAGCATGTCCAAGGCCTAAGTCGTATCTCGGCTACAACCTAAAAAAAAAAGAAAGGCTAAGTCTGAAGTTGGCCAAAATCATAGCAATTCGATTCGGCAAGCTTGGTTAAATGCTTAAGTGCTAACTCGGTTATGCCTTAAAAATCTCCCACACATTAATGTTGGGTTCCTACTCCTTTAACTCGGCAGTTCCCTAGGTCGCAAGAGAGAGGTGGGGAAGCAGGCCCTGATTCAAAAGGAAAAAGTTTCTCCAAGTATTAACTCGGTCGCGGTTCAAGCCTTAAAAGTTAGGTCGGTAGGTTTCCCTATGTGTTGGCTCGGCCCCGACCTAAAGCTTACATCCCCCAAATCAGATCGGCCATAAGAAAAGTCATTCAAGATCACTGGGTCGCATCTAAACCAATACCTCACTCCACTCAACCCATTAGCCCGCTAACCGCTCCTCCACCAGCAAAAACCCCTATTCCATTCATACCATCACCTGCCGCCGGACCATCCACTAAATCAGTTCGAAGTTATCGCAAATTTGTCGCATGGTAATCTCAAACGGTTAGCCTAAGACGACGAGCCACTTTCATTACTTCATCGAACTTTTAATCGAGCAACCTAAGTTTCATCAACGGCAAATATGATGGAATTCGTGATGAAGCATCATGCAAGGAGGCCGTTTGAATTCAAGCGATAAAGTTTGAGAACCGATGGTAATCTACAATCGAGAAAGATGGAATCACTTACGCAATGTGTAGCAGAAGTTATCGATGATCAATTGAATAAAATCGCCTTTAAGGATCTGACAGTGCTTTAATGGCGGAATTGAGCAAGAGGTTAAATGAAGAAGGAGGAAGAAGAGAGCTAATTTATAACTCACGGTGAAGGATTATGAAACGACGCTAATCGGTAGGTCGTACGCAATCTACCGACCTAAGGGAAGCCGAGCTAAGATATTTCGAAGCACACGACTTAAGCCTAAGGCGTATACTTCGAGGGGCAAATGTTAACCCTATCTCGGTTACGACTCAGCAGGTATGTGGAGATGGCGCCGACCTAACTGATTAGCAAGATGGCCGACCTAATTCGATACCGACTTAACTGGTTAAGAAAGCGTACCGACTTAACGCTGCAAAGAGATTCCGACCTAAGGTTTGAAGTAACCCACCGTCTTAATATATTCACCGATCCAACATCTTAAGAGTGATGCCGACCCAAGAATGGCCGACCTAAATAGCTCAGGAGAGGTCCCGACTTAACTCTCAAGAGGCGTACCGACCTAATGGTTAAAGGGAAATCCCGACCTAGAGACTTACATAGCCTACCGACTTGACATGCTACCGATCTAACTACGATGAATTGCAACCGACCCAGGGAGATGAAGGGTGAAACGGTGCAACCATTTAACACGTAGCACGTTAGACCGACGGCGACTTAGTCTAAGTCGGAAACGACTTAGGACTTGTGTGAATCCATCGAAGACAGGTAAACACGGCTTGACCATATCAGGGCTCTTATAGGTCGGCCACGACTTAACTGGGTCGGTGAGGAGTTAAGACCGAGCTTAGGTCCAAAATCTTTGCCTATAAATACCAACCTACCTCCAACATTCGAGGGACTTTTTGTCGATCAATTTCAAGCGCCATTACTCTGCCGAATTCTAGACTACTTCAACACTTAAAACTTTTGAGATTCAAAGAACGTCTAAAAGAACTTCATAAAGAAATCATCTACATCCACCATGGATTTGAAGATTTTTGTCAACATCGGAGTTTGAGCTACTTGTTCTAAGTCTTTTGTAATTCAAAGTGTATTGTACTTGAGAAGATTTGTATCAACTTGTAACGTGATCATCAATAAAAGTACTTAAAGTGGACGTAGGGTATACCCATAAGCCGAACCACTATAAAATTGCTGTTGTTTACTGCTTTCCCGCTATTACTTGCTTATAATTCTTTCCCGATCTATCGGGTGGTGCTTTCACAACTACACTTCACACACCGGGGTGTTAGCGTTCAAATTTAAGCGTTAACAATTGCCAAGTTATTGCACTGTGAGTATGATTTGTTCTGTATTGATGTGAAAACCCTGTTGTCTGTAAACCGACATTTAAACTTCGATGCGACAGGGAATCAGATTTCAGTTGGTTATCCGAAACCCACATCGACTCTGTGAATATTTGTGAATGACATACACATGTTTTGAAATTTGACACCCACTATTCGAATTAGCCGAGAAAGGACCTTTGTGTCATACAACCCATTTCGAATATGTGATTCGACGTTATGGATAGCAATCGAAGACCGGTGTTCAAGACCGGGTATTTGCGAGAGCGATAGGATGACCTGTCGATTGACTCTGCACCGAGTTGCTCCGGTATAGAGTTCTCCATATGTGATGGGGAATCCGATCAGGATTGTGGATATTCGGATTGCAAGGACTTCTTTGGAAGTGCCTTTGGTTCTGTTCAAGCCCGGAACAGACTTGTATGGATAGTATGTCTGACATTACAAATCGAGAAATAAAGCCGATTTCTTTCAAATATATTTCTGTTGGTGGCGGAGAATTTATTCTCTTAGCTTAACACCCTTCTCTGAGACGTACGAGCTCAGAGGTTATATAGTTGAAGGTTATCAGCAATATATTCCCAATTTGGTAATGTGACATGCTGAGTGTTGCTGTGAAATGATCATTGTGTTGATTATTTGTGATAGGATCATTTATTTGATCGTCTATCTTTGTGATCATTTCTATGATCATTTGTTGACCCAAAGCACGGCTTTTGTATAAAGTGTGTTATTGTGGACGTGACTTCGTCGGACCTCACACCCCGAAATGGTCGAAACAGGAAAGATGCAGCAAGGTTATTGGGGGTAGCACCCCTTAGGGTATGTGCATTTCCTTCTGGATAGAAGTGGTATCATGGTATGGAGCCCAGATACTTAACTTATGTTGATATCGCAGATATATATATATATATATATATATATATATATATATATATGATTTTGTGATTTGTTGCTGGGGCCCCGGTTAAAGGTTGGTTACGACCGGGAGATGGCATACTCGTGTCAGTAGTTACCCAGTTAGGGGTAACCCGGCCTTGTGTTGGCAGAGATCCGGTTTGGTTCTCGGGGACGTCCTTCCAGAGGCGTTCTCATGTGGCAATGGGAAGTTCCTTGGCCTGACCATTTGTTGGAAATCCAATTCCCAATACGAAACCCTGTACGGTTTTAGTTGTAGAACCTGCCATCTAATATGGTAGCTATAGTAGGCATAGTATAATGGTACCTATATCGGCTAAGATTAATATTCTATTTTCGAAATGATTTACTTCACTATGTACTAGTAATAATATCAAAGAACTCTCTTCTCGTATCAAGCATATTTAACTATCATAAGAAGAAATCTCCTCCAATTCTGCGTTTGCATTGTGTGTGTGGAGGGAGGTCTTATGGTAGTTCCATTTTTAAAAGCATTCCGAAAATTCTTTTATAAATCTTGTTTATTTAAATACAACTATTTTGTTTACTCATACCAGTCCCATGACTGATCCGGAGTTTATTGTTTTCTTTCCTAAACTCTGGGTGTCCATTATTTCCATACGGGCAGCCTAGTAGCAGGTTTCTGTATTTTGGAGTAGCAGTATTTTGGAGCTCTTATCTTGGAGCTATCTTAGGAGCTTTTGGAGATTACAGGTGTTAGCTTTTGGGAGTTCGTTATCATCTCTCATTTGAGAACTTTTGGATATATGTTCACTGTTGTATTATCATGATGTTGTATTTGGAGTTGTAGTGTATGTATTATGTACTCTGTTGCAGTATGTATATTATGTTGATGTTGTAACAGTGATGTTATTTATGATATTGATTCTGTTCCGCTGTTTTATATTCATCTAATTGTTGTTATAAGCTCCGACGATGCGAATTTGATGTCGTTTATTGGACATCGAGTTTGGGTCATCACAAGTTATGTCCTTGAAAGTAATTGGACTACTAAATTTATCCTTAAAAGTAATTATTCTGTTGTCTTTGGCCTTAAAATTAATTTCTATGGATGTGTGTCCTAGAAACTAATTAGACTGCAAAGTTTGTCCTTTTGGTGAAATGTCCCATATATATCTGTATACATTTATCTCTAAATGGTTTGAAGTTAATCGAAAATTTATGTTAAAGGATGTTTTCAATTACAGAAAAGAAGCCAAAATTTTTGAATAAACATTTAAAATTGAAATATTTGAATTGGAAATTTTTTACTTGTATAATACTTAATTGCATTCCAATATAACTTACCTAAATTGTTCAAAAGTTTAATATGTAATTGAATAATATACAATATAAAATGATAATAAGGGAACTTATAAATAAATTTGTGTAACTATAATAAGTGTCAATATACTTAATCTATGAGATATGATAGGTTAAGTGGAATAAATTGAAAACCAACAAAATATGAATTCAAATGAATATTACTGATTAACAAAAAGGATTAAACCAAATTGTTAAATACTAATTTATTTAAATTGAAATTTATATGGTTTTAAATTAATTGTTTTATTTGTATTTCAATCTATTTTCTTTCTGGTTGTTTCTATTCTCCTACCTCCTTGCTTTTCGGGAACGAAAATTTTTAAGTGGGGAAGAGTGTAACGACCAGTAAATTTTAATGGTTTTTATTAACATAAGAAAACGAAATTTTGTGAAATTTTATTTCAATCTAAATCAGTTAATATTTTATGATAATATAATATTTTCCAAACATGAATATTTATATATAATAAATTTGTAAATCATCTTCTGAGTGAGACATCATCTTCCATTTCATCAAAATAATTCGGCGTTTTAGCGGCATTTTCGGTACCGATTATCGAATTTTGATAGGATGGTCGTACCACTAATACCTGTATACCATTTTGATTGTCTCATCGTTCTGATCTCTGCGGGTAACTTCTGTGTTTCGATGTCCGGTACCGGCGGAACCCGCGAAACTGATAACTACATCGATACTCGTTATTTTGAACCTTTGGTCTTTCTTTTGCCTTTCGTATAAACCTGAGAAATCGAATGGCCATATGTTTTATATTCCCAGAAATTTTTAATTCCTTTTTCCTGTTCACTTTTTCTGTCTCTGCTATTCTTGTATTCATTAGAAGAACATGTATTTCATTTTTCATTCATTAACCATTTGGCGACTTGCTTTCATCTTTGCCTAGGCTGCTCTCATTCCTTTTCAATGAAAACCCTAAGTCACAGCCAAAGCTTTCTCTTCCATAGCTTAAACTCCAAGCTTCCTCCACCGAGCAACCATGAACATCTCCCTCTTCACATCCCCTCTCTCTCCTCTCCGTTCAACTTTGCCTCCTCCACTTCAATTAATCCAAACTGCCACCTCATCCACCCGAGCCCGCCACATCATTCCATGGTACTCGAATAACACGTGCCCCTCTCCCCTCATCGGCCTGGCAAACCGCCTCGTCACTACCATCTCAGCCCGCTCGGCATGACCCATAACCCGATCGATTGCCACCTTTTTCGATATCCATCGACCAGAACCTATCGCTGATACTTCGCTTATAACCACCACAGCCCGCGCTCCCTCCTCCCTTGCCGTTCCAAGCCTCACCCCCAACTGAGCTTCCCAATGGCATCGATTCCACAACTTACAACCGACCGCATCATTTTCCCTCCTTCCTCCCCTCTCCTAAGCCTACGCACCAGCCACATTCGACCATACACCAAGCTCCGCAGATCCCTGAGCACCGCATCACCCTTACTTCGTCAATTGCTCGGCCGTGTGAGTAGCTAATTCCCCTCTTTTTGTTTTATTCATATTTATGTGTTTTGTGTGTATATATACATATGTATAAAGTTTATATAAGTTGGTTTTAATATAGAACCTGCATATGTATATTCTAGAAGGTTATATATATAGTATGTCTTTTAGTATACACACACACACACAAGCTTACACAAGTTCCTATATGGTCTGTGAGTGGTATATAAATTTAAAAAAAAATATAGTAGTTTACTTGATTTTTCTTATAAATTTGAATCTCAAAGATATAACAGATATGTGTATATATATATATATATATATGTACTGTATATATTTGTTTTGATATGACAGTTACATATATAATTTTACATGAGTTGGATATGACCTGTTTGTGGTATATGTTAGCCTATATAAAATTTCAATGCAACCTTGAACAGTTATACATATATTCAGTTGCTTATATACATAATCTACATAGATAATTTTGAGTGTGTGTGTATATATATATATATATGTTATAAACTTTAAACATGTGTTCTTATTCTTAGCCTTTAATTTTGATTTTTTTACGTATGTGGGTAGGTTGATTTTTAG
This sequence comes from Allium cepa, assembly GCA_030765085.1. Lineage (NCBI taxonomy): Eukaryota > Viridiplantae > Streptophyta > Magnoliopsida > Asparagales > Amaryllidaceae > Allium > Allium cepa. Next base: position 200,970,302 of record CM060935.1, read on the forward strand.
AAAAGTCGGTATATCATTCAGTGGGTATATATATATATATATATATATATATATATATATATATGATGTAGCAGTTGCATTTTTTTTACATATGTGGTTTATGTTATTCCTAAAATTTTGAACTGAGCGTGTATATATAAGTTTTGTGTATAAATATAGTTTATATAAGTTTGTTGTTTTACGTGGTATATGTACAAAGTGATATGTTTGTATATCTATATAAGTATTTATTTCAAATTATATTATGTATATATGTTTGACTTTAATATATGTGTTTTAATTTAAAAGAACGATTTTTGAAATACATATATATTTAATATAATATGTGTTTGGGATTTAGAATATGATTTTTATATATAAATAATTATATATAGTTATATTTATAAGTTCACTAATATAACTGATCTTCATCAGTCCAGTTTTGATTTGATCTCATCAATTCCAAGCTATCAGCCTTGTTCGTCGAATTCATGCCAACCTCGCTTTACTTTGGAATTCGTGCTTGGATTCGTAACTCATTTCATTGTCCAATCTCTCTTGCCTCGAAAGGTGAGCAATCACCCACGACTAATATTCTTATATTTATTAAATTTGATTTCACTTGAAATGACAATTGAAATATGCTAGTAAATTGAAATGTTAATTATTTATTTCCCATATATGATATGCCATTATTTGTAACTGTTCACCTGTGACATTTGACACCGTGATCTGTTGTTTATTTTATCATTGATGATATATGCCTGTTGTTATATGTTATATTATTATCATATATGTTATCACTCTGCAGTTTCCTTGTTAGTATAGAATACCCTATGGGTTGAAATGATACAAACCCGAATGATCTTGTAGAATAAGAGGAAATTATTGTGGGTTGAAATGATAAACCCAAGCGATTTTCATTGGATTGAATTTGGGATTGCGGGTTGAAAAGATACAAGCCCGTAGATATTTAAATTGTGGACTGAAATGATAAATATCCGTATCACTTAATCTTAGGATAGAAAACTATATACATGCACCGTTGCTCTCTATATATATTTTGAAATGATTTCCACAGTTTAAAAAGGAAATATACGGTTTATATAAATATTGATTTTTAATTATTATATATATATAAATGTTATTTTATATATGTTTAAAATTCTTGATTTTTATAATATAGATAAATTTAATAATAATATTTAATTTAATAAAAGATAAATTAATTAGTTTTAAGTATTTATTTAAAATTTTACCTTACAAGATAGATTTTATAATAATTTTATAAATTGAGGTTAGAAAGATAAATTTGAAATTGATTTGAAATTGTTTTTAACTTAGAATTATACTTAAATAAAAATCGATTTGAAACTTATTGAATTCGAGATTTTTAAAAGTTATGATTTTGTAACTTGATTTTTGTTTTAAAGTGTTTAAATGAATATTTCGAGTAAATAAGTTGAAGGGAATAATTAGTTTATTTAAATGGTAATTTAAAGTTTCATTTAAATGTTATCGGATTGATTAAGTGAATATTTCAATAATAAGTAATGGAAAAGTTGAATTTTGAAATATAGATGAATTTATCAAATGGAGTTATTATAAAGGTTTAAATATTTTTAACTTTGAAATCTATATTTGAAATCTATATAAAATGGTTTATTTTTGTAGTTCAAATCTATATTTGAAATCGATATAAAATGATTTATGAGATTTGAATTGAAATGGAAGAACCGAGATTTGATTTAAACGAGATTTTGGAATTTGAGTTGGTTTAAATCGATTTGTGAACTTTGAGGAAATTATTTTTATTATATAAAGCATTTTAATATATAAAGGTATTTTATTTTATAAGTTATTATATATATAAACTATTTTTAATATAAATTATTTTACCTATAACTATTTGAATATACTAATTATTTTATCATTTAAACTATTTTAATATAAAACTATTTAATATATACTAATAATTTTTATAATATAAACTATGTTAACTTATAACTATTTTATTTTGTATACTATTTTATATCTAAATTATTAGCTGGAAAGTGTAATGATTTCAATGCATTATGATTTCCAAAGTGTTATGGTTTCAAAGGTTTATAATTTCGAAAGAGTTATAATTTTTGGAAGTGCTATGATTTTGGAAATGTGTATTATTTTAAAGTGAGTAATGATCTCGAATACATATGGTTTTCAAATGGATATCATATTTTTTTTTGAAGTATGATATTTTGAAATGACCATGGTGTTATAATAATATTTAGTAGTTAAAGAGACTGGGATCGATTATTGTCATACTCTCTGCCAATACCGAAAACCACTTTAACAACTATGTATGCGGTGGAGATTCCAGAATGAAGTAGGATGGTTGGCGATGATCCTATATGAGGTATAAACATGGACCTGACTCCCATGAGTTAGCTTAAGGTGGCTAAAACAGGAGCAATTGACAGGCCAAGTGAGGTAGCTCTTCCGATCAGACACACATCTTCGATAACATTCTATTACTTTGTGATCGATTGGGTGCACCCTATTATTTATGGGAGCATGGATCGAGTTGGGTGGTAGCTGCGGCTTTGCGTTATGAACAACCCGGAAGTGTATCTACCCTGTCATTTCCTAGTTGTTCCATGTCACCTACCATATAAAGCCCACTACGAGTTTGTTTTGTACCATACCTACGGAGTGCCCTCTGATGACCTCCAGTATGGGAGAGATTACGGTACTACGTAGACTATGGGAATATATATAAAATATTCTCAGGGGATATGGGAAGTGCCTCAATGCTATTTAAATACTTCTACTTTACCATAGAAATATTATTATAGCATATTGTACTACATAGTAGGTAGTTCCACGGATCCTTATAGGATGGGTATCCTAAATATCCTTTAAGTTACTTGTATTTAAGTTGATATTTCACTTGAGTTGGATTTACCGATATAAGAATGTTAATCTCGACTTGAGTGTTTTGTGTTTTGCTTTATGTTCGGGTCAGATTGAGTGTCACAGCATTTGTGACTCACCTTTTGAGTTGGAGCTTGATGTAGCGCACAATGCTAACTCATTTGCTTTAAGTCACACGATAACCTTAAGTCGTTTGCAACATAATGAGATAGATGATGCAATAGGGGAGAATGCAGCGCAATTCACCTGTGTTTTAGGTCGCCTGCGACGTAGCGAGCAGATAAGTCGCCCAAGCGACCTAACAAGTCAAATGGACCGACCTAGCGAGCTACGTGATCCAGCGCAACATGCTTTAGGTCGGCTGCGACCTAGTGAGATACGGCCTAGGCGAGATATGCCGCATTCTCACATGTCATTTCCTTTAGGTCGCGAGAAGTTAAACCGCGAAGCCTATGTCACGGATTCCTATAGGTCGCTCAAGTTATGCCGTATCTGGTTAAGTCGCTGAAGCTCTGATGTCTCAAGACCTTGAAGATGTGCTACCTCTTATGTCGTTGCCGTTAAGTCGCTCAAGTGCTAGGTCACGTGATACTGTATCTTGTATTCTTAGGTCGTTATGATGTAATTAGTTGGATCAGATGTATGTTGTATATATTGTTATGTCGTGTATTGTTAACTCATTTATTAGGTCATTTGAATTTTAAGTCGTAGGTCGCATAAATGTTAGGTCGGCCTGTTGTGTTGAGTTGAGAAAGTTGTAAACTTCTATAGATACCGGTGTCGTGTCACTTGTAAGGTTGGTTGATTTTGAATAAACTTTTGTTTGAGTGCTTTGTGCCTCTTTAAAATTGAAAGTTGAGTGTTATCTCCTTTCTCCATTTTCGGTTATTCGAGTGCGCTCGAATCAACGATTTGAAGCCAATTCATGGAATCTCGTGCGCGGGATCAACGTAGAAGAATCGTAGATCTTTTAACACGGTATCATGCGCGATCAACGTGTTGGAGATAGCTAGAACCCGGTATCTCTTGAGATCAACGGATTTGGGAACTTGGGTATTTTCAATCCATCGATTCAACTTTTCACCGTTTCATCCATTTTTGGTATATCCGCTGCGTCAGTTTGGTATCGGAGCTAGACTTATCCAATCATAGCTAAGCCAAGCCTATTGGGAGAAGATTTGAAGTGTTGAAGTGTTGGAGTTTGAGCTTAGTAGAAGTTTGAAATCAAGGCCGAGAGTTGAAGTAAGTGCAAGCCGAGAGTAAGTTCAGGCCGAGAGTTATAGAAATTGTGCTAGTTGAAGTGTGTGCTTGGCGATTGTTGTTTGATAATCATGCCGCCGAGACGTGCTAACCATTTTCAAAATGTTGAAGATGTGTATCGAAGACAAGAAGCTGAGCAAATGGAACAACGAATCAATGAAAAGTTTGATGAAAGTATTGGGAAGTTAGAGAAATTGATGAATGATTTGAATCAAAGTCAAAGGAGAAGGTCTCCAATCTCGAACCATGGAGGAAACAGAGTTTCGCCATCGATTGTGGAAGCGAGGAGGGTGTCACCACAATCTTGTCGAGATAGAAGAGGATCATCAGTTTCAATGAGAAGAGAATACCGTGAGTACAGAAATGAAGAGAGAAGAACTCCACGTGAGTTTGGGGACGAGCCATATCGTGATGCTGAAAGACATAGTAGAAGAGATATGCATGATCGAAGAGATGTTGATGGTCGAGATTGATATCGAAGTACATTTGATTATGATGAAGACGGTGATAGAGGTAGTGTTCATTATCGAGATCGAGACCAAGTACGAAATCAATATCGAGATGTTGAAGATGATCGTAAATGGGAGTCAGGGATGAAAACAGAGATTCCAAAATTTAAACGGGGAATGATTGCGGAAGAATTTTTGGATTGGTTATCAAATGTTGAAGAAATTTTTGACTTCAAGGAAGTACCCAAGCATCGTAGAGTTAAGTTGGTTGCTACACGATTGAGAGGAAGAGCTATGGCATGGTGGCAACAAACTAAACTTACACGGGAAAGGATGGGAAAGTCGAAGATTGTTTCATAGGAGAAGATGAAGAAGTTGATGAAGGCTACTTTCTTGGCTTATAATTATCAGTCTCTTATGTATCAACGCTTACAGAATTTTAGACAAGGGACAAAGTCGGTAAATGATTATGCAGATGAATTTTATCAACTGATTGCCAGAAATGATATCATGGAGACAGAGGAACAATTGACAGCTAGATTTGTTGGAGGATTGAGAATGCAAATTCAGGATATGGTGAATATGTTTTGTAACAACCCTAGATTTTGACTATATATTTAAATTTGACTTTATTTCATTTTGAAATTTATTTAAATTTGTTTATTTATGTGATATCATTTCTAAACATTCTTAAAATGAAAATGTAATTTTTCCAGAATTTACTGTATTTATTTCCTATTTTTAAAGGCTGTTTTCTAATTTTCTGCCATTTTCTTCATTTTAAATTTCTTTATTTTATTTTAAATTTGTTTTATTTGTGAAATTTCATCTCTAAATATTTTAAAAATAATAATAGAATTTTTCCAAAATTTACCGTATTGATTTCCTATTTTTAAGGGCCGTTTTCCAATTTTTTGCTATTTTCTGCATTAAAAATTATATTTAAATTAAATTTTAAATATTTATTTTGTGAATTTTTAATTAAGTAAATAAAAATATAAACTAAGTTATATTTGAGAATTTTAACTTAAGTGTTAGGTTGAAATTTAAATGTAATGAATTTAAAATTGGACACTGCAATTTAATAAGTGAGTTAGTGTTAAATATGAATTTTTAAATGGAAATTTAACTTTATGAAATCATGAAATTAAAGAAAATTAAATGATGGTTATAAAAGTAAAATTATGTGATTTTATAAGTTAAAAGTGAATTATAGAAAATATAATTGTTTGATTAAACTAAGTTTTTTTTTCTTTGAAACTAATGTAACACTATTACAGCATTTTAAACACTGTCTTTGTTAAATTAACTATTTTGAATATAACTTTCTGTAGCAATTTCCAAATGCTGCGAAAGTTGAATTTTCACTGTTTTGATAAAATTAAGTGAATGAATGAACTTTGAAAGTTGAAAATTTTGGAAGTTTAATAATTTAATTATTAAATGTAATAACTTCACTTTTAAAGGATTTAAACGAAGTAATTTACTGGAATTGAACTATTTTGAAATGTGAATGGTATTTTTAAATTGAATAAAAAAAATGAATATGTTTTTCAAATGAAATGATAAGTTGATATTTTGAAATGGATTCGAAATGATATTGGATTTTGAGAAATAAATACCATTTTTGAAATTATAACTACGGGTTATAATAACGATTGGTTGTTAAAGAGACTGGGATCGAATATGGACATACTCTCTATTGATACCGAAAACCACTTTAACAACTGTGTGCGCGGTGGAGATTCCAGAATGAAGTGGGATGGTGACGACGTTCCTAAGGTACATTTCGTGAACCTAACTCCCGTGAGTTAGCATAAGGTGGCTAAAACAGGAGCGATCTCGGGCCAAAGGAGGTAGCACCTCTGGCTGAACACACTTCTTCGATACCATTCTATTACTGTTGTGATCGATTGGGTGCACCCCTTGATTTTTGGAGTGTTGTTCGGGGTGGGCATATGTGGCTGCTGCGTTACCACCAGCCCGTGTGCGTAATTGGTATATCTACCCTGGCATTGCCTTGTGTGCCGTGTCACCTACCATACAGAGCCTTTATTACGAGTTGTCTTTCTCCCGTAGCCCGTGTGGTATCCTCTGAAAGTCACCCAGAGTGGAGATGGCATGATATTGGATGGACTACTGGGACTATTATGTGTGAAGGGTGATATGGGTAGCCCGGAACGCTATTTAAAAGTATGTTTATTTTACTATAGACATTAGTATAATAGCGAAATATTACTATATAGTAAATAGTTTAACGGATCCTTAGAGGATGGGCGGTCCCAGACATCCTTTAAGTTACTTGTATCTTTATTACAGTTCACTTGAGTTGGTTTACATTATATAAGTATATATTGTCCTGACTCGAGTGTTTTGTGTTTTGCTTTACGCTCGGGTCAGCCTGAGTATTCACAGCTTTGGATTCTCTTCTTGGAGCTGGTCTTTCACTGGAGTTTCTACTTATCTACATATTTATCTACTTCTGTTTCAGCTGTATTAGTTTATCTCATGTATTAGTGAACTTCTATGTATTTGGGATTTCTATTCTGTTGTTTTTTTAGACTATATTATGTATTTGGTTTGAGACTCTGTTATAGTAGCTTCATGAACTACTATGTTATTTTATATTCCGCTGCGAGTTATTCTGTTTGTTCTGTGTCTGTGATTCTGTATATTTGATTTCATTTGCTCCAAATTTATTTACAATCTGTTATTTCGCATCATTCAAGTCCGACATGTGTGGATTATTGTCGATTTGAATGGTACGAAATTGGGGGTTGTTACATGTTTGATCCAAGATCTGTTGCTGAAGCACACCAGAAGGCTCTAGCTTGGGAGAGGCAAGGTAGAAGAGGAGGTGGTGTGTTTACAAATTACAACAATCAAGCGAAAGGGGCTAGTAGCAATACTAATGTTTCCAAGGCTGTTAGTAAACCGGTTGTCAATGAAGTTGCTAAGACCAAGGTCGACAACAATTTCAAGTGTTATAACTGTCAGGAGTTTGGTCACAAGAGCAATGAATGTCCAAAGCCTAAGAAGCGAGTGATGGTTGCTGAGGTTGAGGATGAGGATGCAGAAGTAGAATGTTCAAATTCACCACAAGTTGAGGAGGAAGAAGAATTATTGGCGGGAGACGAAGGATATTCTTTAATGATGAGGAGATCTTGCTTGACACCAAAGCAGGAAGAGGAGACTAGTTGGTTGAGGAATAACATTTTTCAGCCAATGTGCACTATTTTGGGAAGAGTTTGCAAGTTTGTTATCGATGTAGGAAGTTGCGATAACATAATCTTTACAGAAGCTGTAAAGAAGTTGGCGTTAAAGACTGAGAAGCATCCCAAACCTTACAAATTAGCTTGGTTGAGGAAAGGTGGGGAAGTGAAGGTTAGTCAAAGAGCTTGTGTAACTTTTTCCATCGGAAAGAAGTATAAAGATGAAATTTGGTGTGATGTTGTGGATACGGATGTATGTCATTTGTTGTTAGGAGACCGTGGCAATACGATAGAGCTGTGCAACATGATGGGAGGACTAACTATTATAGTTTCACGTTCGAGGGCACTAAAATCACTTTAGTTCTTAAACAGCGGCAACAAAGTGAAATCAAGTTGGAGGAGATTGAAGAACTAAAGACTCTGTTATCTTTGAAGGAGTTTGTCAAAGAAGTAGAAGATAAGCCTGCAGTATTTTTGTTCATTGGACGTGAAAGTAGTGAAACAGTTGAAGTTCCTGCAGAAGTTAAGCCAGTATTGAAGGAATTTGAAGATGTATTTCCTCATGAATTACCGAAAGAGTTACCACCATTGAGAGACATACAACACCAGATAGATCTTGTTAGGGGAGCAGTGTTACCACATAGACCACATTATAGAATGAGTCTGTAGGAGCTCAAAGAGTTGAGAAGGCAGGTAGAGGAGTTACTTGAGCAAGGGCACATACAAGAAAGTTTAAGTCCTTGTGCCGTAACAGCCTTGTTAGTGCCGAAGAAGGATGGAACTTGGAGAATGTGTACAGATAGTCGAGCACTAAACAAGATTACAGTGAGGTACAGATTTCCGATGCCTAGATTGGATGATTTGTTAGATCAGTTGAGTAGAGCTGCTATCTTTTCAAAGATTGATCTGAAGAGTGGATATCATTAGATTCGAATTCGACCAGGGGACGAATGGAAGACAGCTTTCAAAACACGGGAAGGGTTGTATGAATGGCTGGTCATGCCATTTGGTCTTTCGAATGCACCTAGTACTTTTATGCGAGTGATGAATCGGATCTTTCGACCATTCATTGGACAGTTCGTGGTGGTGTACTTTGATGATATATTGATATATAGTGGGAGCACCGAAGAACATCTACTACATTTGCGGGAAGTGTTGATGATACTTCGTCAAGAGCAATTTTACGTGACAACAAAGAAGTGCGTGTTCATGACTCGAAGTGTTTTATTTCTGGGATATGTTATATCTGAAGGAGGAATACAGGTGGATCAAAATAAAGTTGAAGCAATCAAGAAATGGTCACAACCCAGGACGATAACAAAAGTTAGAAGTTTTCATGGTTTAGCATCATTCTACCGAAGGTTTATTCCACATTTTAGTAGCGCGATGGCACCTGTTACTGATTGTATGAAGGGCAAGCAGTTTTCATGGTCGAAGGAAGTAGGATTTGCCTTCGAGCGAATCAAGGAACTTTTGACGACAACACCAATTCTAGTTTTGTCGGATTTGCAGTTGCTATTTGAATTACATACTGATGCATCTAAAGTTAGAATTGGAGGGGATTAAGCCAGAGTGGCCGTACAATTGCTTATTTCAGTGAGAAGCTTTCGGGAGCAAAGATGAGATATAATACTTATGACGTGGAATTCTATGCTATCGTCCAAGCCATAAAACATTAGAGACGCTATTTGTTTCATAAAGAGTTTGTGTTGTATACTGACCATGAAGCCTTGAAACATTTGCAGGGGTAGGATAAGGTTGCAGCCAGGCATGCTTCATGGATCGCATACTTGCAACAATTTACATTTGTGGTAAAGCATAAGTTGGGAGTTACAAACCATGTGGCAGATGCATTGAGTAGAAGAAATCATTTGTTGACTACAATGAGAGTTGAAGTGACAGGGTTTGAATTTTTGCCAGAATTATGTGTTGAGGATCCTTACTTTGCGAAGATTGTAAATGAAGTCGAGAAAAGGAAGACGGATGAGTATGTGTTGGTAGATGGTTTTCTCTTTAAGGGAAATCGGTTGTGTATACTAGTGTGCAGTTTGCGAATGAAGATTGTGAAGGAATTGCATGAAGAAGGTCATGTGGGAAGAGATCGTACTTTGCAGTTGATTTCTCAATCATATTTTTGGCCTTCCATGAGGAAAGAAGTTGAAATATTTGTGCAGAGATGTCACATATGTCAAGTATAGATGCAGCGCAACCTAATGTTGCCTTAGGTTGCAGGTGACCTAACGAGTTAATAAGTCGCCAGTGACCTAACAAAGTGGAGAGTAACAAGATAAGTGGGAAGAAAGATGCAGCGATGCTTCAAAGTGCCTGTTTTCCTTAGGTCGTTACGACCTAACCGAGCTACGACCTAGCGAGTAGTTCCTTATGTCGCTCAAGCCTAGGTCGCTTCAAGCTTAGGTCGCTCAAGCCACTGATTTCTTTGCCGCTCAGTTCTTTAAGTTACTCATGTGATAGGTCGCGACCGTGATTGCTTGGGTCGCTACTTGCTTATGTCGCCGAAGCCGAAGCCGCTGAAGATGTGTCATCTACTTAGGTCGCTCAAGATGTTAGGTCGTAACTCGTGATGATGTATATGTTGTTGTGTCGTGTAATATTAACTTGTGTTGTAAGTGATTGTAATTGTCTGTGATTAGGTCGTTAATGACCCATTTTAGGTCGTAGGTCGTAAAGTTGCTACTGTTGTAATTCGTGCGTTGTTGTGTTAGGTCGCATGGAGGTTAAGTCGCATGTTGTTAGGTCGTGCTGTTAGGTCGCCGACCTGTGTTGTAAAATTCTATAAATAGCGGTGTTGTGTCACTTGTAAACTTGGTTGATTTTGAATAAACTTTTCTTTGAGTGCTTTGTGCCTCTTTAAAATTGAAAGTTAAGCGTTGTCTCCTTTCTCCATTTTCGGTTATTCGAGTGCGCTCGAATCAACGGATTTGAAACCGATTCACGGAATCTCGTGCGCGAGATCAACGTAGAAGAATCATAGATCTTTAACACGGTATCGTATGCGATCAACGTGTTGGAGATAGCTAGAATCTGGTATCTCTTGAGATCAACGAATTTGGGCATTTGTCCTTGGTATCTTTAATCCATCAATCCATGTTTGCATCTTTCCATCGTTATTTGTTAGTTGTGGATCATTTGATCACAACATCCGCTGCGTCAGTTTGGTATCAGAGCCAGACTTAGCCAATCATAGCTAAGCCGAGCCTATTGGGAGAAGATCTGAAGTGTTGAAGTATTGGAGTTTGAGCCTAGTTGAAGTTTGTGAATCAAGGCCGAGAGTTGCAATCGAGCCGAGCTAAGTGCAGGCCGAGTGAAGTCAAGTTCAGAATTGAGTTAAAGTTGTGCTAGTTGAAGTGTGTTTGGAGATTGTTGTTTGATAATCATGCCGCCGAGACATGCTAACCGTTTTCAAAAGTTGAAGATGTATATCGAAGACAAGAAGCCGAGCAAATGGAACAACGTATTAATGAAAAGTTCGATGAAGGTATTGGGAAGTTAGAGAAATTGATGAATGACTTGAATCAAAGTCAAAGGAGAAGGTCACCAGTCTTGAACCATGGAGGAAACAAAGTTTCGCCATCGGTTGCGGAAGCGAGGAGGGTGTCACCACAATTTTGTCGAGAAAGAAGAGAATCATCGTTTCAATGAGAAGAGAACATCATGAGTATCGAGGTGAAGAGAGAAGGACTTATCACGGATTTGAAGATGATCCATATCGTGATGTTGAAAGGCATAGTAGAAGAGATATGCGTGATCATAGAGATGTTGATGGTCGAGATCGATATCGAAGTACATTTGATTATGATGAAGATGGTGATAGAGGTAGTGTTCATTATCGAGATCGAGACCAAGTACGAAATCAATATTAGGATGTAGAAGATGATCGTAAATGGATGTCGGGGATGAAAACATAGATTCCAGAATTCAAAGGAGGAATGATAGCGGATGAGTTTCTAGATTGGTTATCAAATGTTGAAGAAATTTTTGACTTCAAGGAAGTACCCGAGCATCGTAGAGTTAAGTTGGTTGCTACACGATTGAGGGGAAGAGCTATGGCATGGTGGCAAAAAACTAAACTTACATGGGAAAGAATGGGAAAGTCGAAGATAGTTTCATGGGAGAAGATGAAGAAGTTAATGAAAGCTACTTTTACCTTATAATTATCAGTCTCTTATGTATCAGCGCTTACAGAATTTGAGACAAGGAACAAAGTCAGTAAATGATTACGCAGATGAGTTTTATCAACTGATTGCTAGAAATGATATCATGGAGACAGAGGAACAGTTGACAGCTAGGTTTGTTGGAGGAATGAGAATGCAGATTCAGGATATGGTGAATATGTTTGATCCAAGATCCGTTGCTAAAGCACACCAGAAGGCTCTAGCTTGGGAGAGGCAAGGTAGAAGAGGAGGTGGTGTGTTTACAAATTCCAACAATCAAGCGAAAGGGCTAGTAGCAATACTAATGTTTCCAAGGTTGTTAGTAAACCGGTTGTCAATGAAGTTGCTAAGGCCCAAGTCAACAACAATTTCAAGTGTTATAACTGTCAGGAGTTTGGTCACAAGGGCAATGAATGTCCGAAGCCTAAGAAGCGAGTGATGGTTGCTGAGATTGAGGATGCAGAAGTAGAATGTTCCAAATCACCACAAGTTGAGGAGGAAGAAGAATTATTGGCGGGCGACGAGAGATATTCTTTAATGATGAGGAGATCTTGCTTGACACAAAAGCAGGAAGAGGAGACTAGTTGGTTGAGGAGTAACATTTTTCACTCAACGTGCACTATCTTGGGAAGGGTTTGCAAGTTTGTCATCGATGCGGGAAGCTGTGATAACATCATTTCTACAGAAGCTGTGAAGAAGTTGGCGTTAAAGACAGAGAAGTATCCTAAACCCTACAAATTATCTTGGTTGAGGAAAGGTGGGGAGGTGAAAGTTAATTGAAGAACTTGTGTAACATTTTCCATCGGAAAGAAGTATAAAGATGAAATCTAGTGTGATGTGGTAGATATGGATGTATGTCATTTGTTGTTGGGAAGACCGTGGCAATAAGATAAAGCTGTGCAACATGATGGGAGGACTAACTGCTATATTTTCATGTTCGAGGGTACCAAAATCACTTTAGTTCCTAAACAGCGACAACAAAGTGAAAGCAAGTTGGAGGAGATTGAAGAACTAAAGACTCTGTTACCTCTAAAGGAATTTGTCAAGGAAGTAGAGGATGAGCTTGAAGTATTTTTGTTAATTGGACGTGAAAGTAGTGAAGCAGTTGAAATTCCTGAAGAAGTTAAGCCAGTGTTGAAGGAGTTTGAAGATGTATTTCCTAAAGAATTGCCAACAGAGTTACCATCGTTGAGAGACATACAACATCAGATTGATCTTGTTCCGAAAGCTGTGTTACCACATAGACCACATTATAGAACGAGTCCTAAGTTGCACGAGGAGTTGAGAAGGCAGGTGGAGGAGTTACTTGAACAAGGGCGCGTACAAGAAAGTTTAAGTCCTTGTGCAGTACCAGCATTGTTTGTGCCGAAGAAGGACGGAACTTGGAGAATGTGTACAGATAGTCGAGCACTAAACAAGATTACAGTGAGGTACAGATTTCCAATGCCGAGATTAGATGATTTGTTAGATCAGTTGAATGGAGCTGCTATCTTTTCAAAGATTGATCTGAAGAGTGGATATCATCAGATTCGAATTCGACCAGGGGATGAATGGAAGACCGCATTCAAGACACGGGAAGGGTTATATGAGTGGCTGGTCATGCCGTTTGGTCTTTCGAATGCACCTAGTATTTTTATGCGAGTGATGAATAAGATCTTTCGACCGTTCGTTGGAAAGTTTGTGGTGGTATACTTTGATGATATATTGATATACAGTGGGAGCACCAAAGAACATCTACTACATTTGCGGGAAGTGTTGATGATACTTTGTTAGGAGCAATTTTATGCGGCAACAAAGAAATGCGTGTTCATGACGCATAGTGTTTTGTTTTTGGGGTATGTATTGTCGAAGGAAGGTATCCAGGTGGATCAAAGTAAAGTTGAAGCAATCAGAAATTGGCCACAACCCAGGACGATAACAGAAGTTAGAAGTTTTCATGGTTTAGCATCATTCTACCGAAGGTTTATTCCACATTTCAGTAGCGTGATGGCACCTGTTACTGATTGTATGAAGGGCAAGCAGTTTTCATGGTCAAAGGAAGCAGGATTTGCTTTTGATCGAATCAAGGAACTCTTGACGACAGCACCAGTTCTAGTTTTGCCGGATTTTCAGTTGCTATTTGAATTACATACTGATGCATCTAAAGTTGGAATTGAAGGAGTGTTGAGTCAGAGGGGACGTCCAATTGCTTATTTCAGTGAGAAGCTTTCGGGAGCAAAGATGAGATATAATACTTATGACATGGAATTCTATGCCATTGTCCAAGCCATAAAACATTGGAGACACTATTTGTTTCATAAAGAGTTCGTGTTGTATACTGATCATGACGCCTTGAAACATTTGCAGGGGCAGGATAAGGTTGCAGCCAGGCATGCTGTGTGGATCGCATACTTGCAACAATTTACATTTGTGGTAAAGCATAAGTCGGGAGTTACAAACCGTGTGGCAGATGCATTGAGCAGAAGAAATCATTTCTTCACTACGATGAGAGTTGAAGTGACGGGGTTTGATGTACTTCCAGAATTGTTTATTGAGGATCCTTACTTTGCGAAGATTGTAGATGAAGTCAAGAAAGAGAAGACGAATGAGTATGCGTTGGTGGATGGTTTTCTTTTCAAAGGAAATCGGTTGTGTATACCAGAATGTAGCTTGCGAATGAAGATTGTGAAAGAATTGCATGAAGAAGGACATCTGGGAAGAGATCGTACCTTGCAGTTGATTTCTCAATCATATTTTTGGCCTTCCATTAGGAGAGAAGTTGAAAGATTTGTGGAGAGATGTCACATATGTCAAGTTTCCAAAGGGACAGCTACGAATGCAGGATTGTATATGCCATTGCCCATGCCTACTAGACCATGGGTTGATATTAGCAAGGACTTTGCTTTGGGTTTTCCAAGAACTCAACGAGGGAATGATTCTATATATGTTGTGGTGGACAGATTTTCGAAGATGTCACATTTCATAGCTTGTAAAAAGACCGCTGATGCAGTCCGTGTTGCTCAATTGTTCTTTAAAGAGGTTTATCGACTACATGGGCTACCTGAGACCATCGTTTCGGACTGGGATACTCGATTTCTAAGTCGTTTTTGGTTGAGTTTGTGGAAGATGGTTGGAACTAAGCTGAATTTTAGTAGCGCCTATCATCCGCAAAAAGATGGGCAAACGAAAGTGGTGAACAGATCTTTGGGAAGCTTGTTGAGATGTCTTGTGAAAGATAATTTGAAGAGCTGAGATGTGAAATTGTGTCGGGCGGAATTCGCACATAATCATGTAGTGAATCGAAGTACTGGATTTAGTCCATTTCAAGTGGTATATTCAGCAATTCCGAAGAGACCGTTGGATTTGTCGACAGTGCCACTTCAGATAGGAGTTGTTAAACGAGCTTGTGATTTCATGGATGAGCTGCAGGAATGTCACAGGATTGTTCATGAATGATTGCTTAAGTCAAATGAGAAATATAAGCAACTAGCAGATAAGAAGCGAAGGAGTATGGACTTCAAAGAAGGTGATTTTGTTTACGCTGTATTGACGAAAGATCGTTTTCCAGTTGGAACTTACAACAAATTGAAAGCTCGAAAGATTGGTCCAGTAGAAATCTTGAAGAAGATCAATGATAATGCTTATCAGTTAAGGTTGCCGGATCATGTCCGTACTGCCGATGTTTTTAACGTCAGACACTTGATTCCGTATCATGAGGATAAGCGTTTGGAGGAAGAGGAAGTGTGAATTCGAGGTCGAATTCTTTGCAACCGGGGGAGGATGATGTAGCGCAATCCAATGTTGCCTTAGGTCGCGGGAAAACTAACGAGTTAATAAGTCGCCAGCGACCTAACGAAGTGGAGAGTAACGAGATAAGAGGGAAGAAAGACGCAGCGATGCTTCAAAGTGCCTGTTTTTCCTTAGGTCGTTACGACCTAACCGAGCTACGACCTAGCGAGCAGTTCCTTATGTCGCTCAAGCCTAGGCCGCTTCAAGCTTAGGTCGCTCAAGCCACTGATTTCTTTGCCGCTCAGTTCTTTAAGTCGCTCGTGTGATAGGTCGCGACCGTGATTGCTTAGGTCGCTACTTGCTTATGTCGCCGAAGCCGAAGCCGCTGAAGATGTGTCATCTACTTAGGTCGCTCAAGATGTTAGGTCGTAACTCGTGATGTTGTATATGTTGTTGTGTCGTGTAATATTAACTCGTATTGTAAGCGATTGTAATTGTCTGTGATTAGGTCGTTAATGACCCATTTTAGGTCATAGGTCGTAAAGTCGCTACTGTTGTAATTCGTGTGTTGTTGTGTTAGGTCGCATGGAGGTTAAGTCGCATGTTGTTAGGTCGTGCTTGTTAGGTCGCCGACCTGTGTTGTAAAATTCTATAAATAGCGGTGCTGCATCACTTGTAAACTTGGTTGATTTTGAATAAACTTTTGTTTGAGTGCTTTGTGCCTCTTTAAAATTGGAAGTTGAGCATTGTCTCCTTTCTCCATTTTCGGTTATTCGAGTGCGCTCGAATCAACGGATTTGAAGCCGATTCACTGAATCTCGTGTGCGAGATCAACGTAGAAGAATCATAGACCTTTTAACATGGTATCGTGCGCGATCAACGTGTTGGAGATAGCTAGAATCCGGTATCTCTTGAGATCAATGGATTTGGGCATTTATCCTTGGTATCTTTAATCCATCAATCCATATTTGCATCTTTCCATCAATATTTGTTAATTGTGCATCATTTGATCACAACTTGAAGTTATCCGCTGCGTCAAGTTTCCAAAGGAAAAGCTACGAATGCAGGATTGTATATGCCATTGCCCGTGCCTACTAGACCATGGGTTGATATTAGCATGAACTTTGTTTTGGGTTTGCCAAGAACTCAACGAGGAAACGATTCTATATATGTTGTGGTGGACAGATTTTCGAAGATGGCACATTTCATAGCTTGTAAAAAGACCGCTGATGCAGTCCGTGTTGCTGAATTGTTCTTTAAAGAGGTGTATCGGCTACATGGACTACCGGAGACCATTGTTTCTGACCGGGATACACGATTTCTAGGTCATTTTTGGTTGAGTTTGTGGAAGATGGTTGGAACTAAGCTGAATTTTAGTAGCGCCTATCATCCGCAAACAAATGGGCAAACGGAAGTGGTGAACAGATCTTTGGGAAATTTGTTGAGATGTCTTGTGAAAGATAATTTGAAGAGCTGGGATGTGAAATTGTGTCAGGCGGAATTTGCACACAATCATGCTGTTAATCGAAGTACTCGATTTAGTCCATTTCAACTAGCATATTCAACAATTCCGAAAGGACCGTTGGATTTGTCTATAATTCAACGTCAGAAAGGGGTTGTTAAACGAGCTTCTGATTTCGTGAATGAGCTGCAAGAATGTCACTGGATTGTTCATGAACGATTGCTTAAGTCAAATGAGAAGTATAAGCAACTGGCAGATAAGAAGCGAAGAGTGTGGGCTACAGAGAGGGTGATTTTGTATACGCAGTATTGACGAAAGATCGTTTTCCAGTTGGCACTTACAAAAAATTGAAAGCTCGAAAGATTGGTCCAGTAGAAATTTTGAAGAAAATTAATGATAATGCTTATCGGTTAAGATTGCTGGATCATGTCCATACTGCCGACGTTTTCAACATCAAACACTTGATTCCATATCATGGGGATAAGTGTGTCGAAGAAGAGGAAAGTGTGAATTCGGGGTCGAATTCCTTCAACCAGAGGAGAATGATGCAGCGCACAATGCTAACTCATTTGCTTTAAGTCACACGATAGCCTTAAGTCGTTTGCAACCTAATAAGATAGATGATGCAATAGGGGAGAATGCAGCGCAATTCACCTGTGTTTTAAGTCGTCGGCGACCTAGAGAGCAGATAAGTCGCCCAAGCGACCTAGTAAGTCAAATGGACCGACATAGCGAGCTACGTGATCCAGCGCAACATGCTTTAGGTCGGCTGCGACCTAGTGAGATACAGCCTAGGCGAGATATGCCGCATTCTCACATGCCATTTCCTTTAGATCGCGAGAAGTTAAACCGCGAAGCCTAAGTCGTGGATTCCTATAGGTCGCTCAAGTTATGCCGTATCTGGTTAAGTCGCTGAAGCTCTGATGTCTCAAGACCTTGAAGATGTGCTACCACTTATGTCGCTGCCGTTAAGTCGCTCCAGTGCTAGGTCGCATGATACTGTATCTTGTATTCTTAGGTCGTTATGATGTAATTAGTTGGATCGCATGTATGTTGTATATATTGTTATGTCGTGTATTGTTAACTCGTTTATTATTTAGGTCGTTTGAATTTTAAGTCGTAGGTCGCATGAATGTTAGGTCGGCCTGCTGTGTTGAGTTGAGTGAGTTGTAAACTTCTATAAATACCAGTGTCGTGTCACTTGTAAGGTTGGTTGATTTTGAATAAACTTTTGTTTGAGTGCTTTGTGCCTCTTTGAAATTGGAAGTTGAGTGTTATCTCCTTTCTCCATTTTCGGTTATTCGAGTGCGCTCGAATCAACGGATTTGAAGCCGATTCACGGAATCTCATGCGCGGGATCAACGTAGAAGCATCATAGATCTTTTAACACGATATCGTGCGCGATCAACATGTTGGAGATAGCTAGAATCCGGTATCTCTTGAGATCAATGGATTTGGAAACTTGGGTATTTTTAATCCATCGATTCAACTTTTCACCATTTCATCCATTTTTGGTACATCCGCTACGTCAGAGCTTCACTTGGAGATCTATCTATATCTATTCAGCTTTCAGTTATTCAGTTGACTCTAGTGATATATTCAGATTTTGTTATTTGACTATTGTATTGAGACTTCTTGTATACGAGACTTTTATTGTATCTTGTTTTAACTCTATTATATATATAGTAGCTTCATGAACTACTATTCATTTTTTTCCGCTGCTTCTTGTTAAATTACTCTGTGTTGTGATTCTGTAATTGATTTATTTGCTGTATATGCTGAGTTTTGCCAAATATAAATTAACAATATGATATTTTGAGCAATTCAAGTCTGACATGTGCGGATGCGAATGGCATGAAATACTTGATGTTACATCTAGAAAGGTGATAACATACTCTATTGGGTGCAGCCCACTTAGCCTTGCTGCATCTTCCCTGTTTCAGTCATTCTCGGTTGATGAGGCTTAAGGCTATGTTTACCTTTCAAGAACAATTTCACTTAAAATTCTCATCATTCTCCAATGACGATCTTCTGATAGCATTCGTCCATACAAGTTGTCCTGGGTCTGGGCAAACCAAATCACCATCCTCAATATCTTCACGGCATCCATTCGTAATGTTCAATCCGGATCTAAGTGGTTTTCAGATAATTAAACCTAATCCCGGTCTCTTCGGAATGATTAACGAAATCGACCAATATTAATAGTTATTTATTTAACAATCAAATAACATACATAAGCAGCCACTAGGCCATTATTTATAATTCTTTAAAACATTCATTTCAAAATACCTTTACAAAGATATATATACAAATCCCTTTCAATTTATTAATATTTGTAAACATTTCCGAATACTTGTTTCCATATTAGGATATTTCCACCCTACCCCGCTTCAACACTTAGTGAAATATTCCCAACGTTGATTTATAATCCATTACTTAGAAAATATCTCTATATAAATCCTTCCTCCCTAAATATTTTCGAGAACCCTCATTTCCTCACTTAGGAGAACATTATAAACCCATTTCCAGAAATCAATTCTAATATCAATATTTTGGAGTTTTCTTATCCTCTCTCCTATATTTTCGGAATTTATATTAATTCCTTTTACATTTATCAAAGTTGATTATACTCACTTATAATCTTGTCTATCCATTTACAACTTCTAAAAATCATATCCGTTTCCACATCTCGAGAGAGTTTATAAATAATTTAAAATCATTTCCATCTCATTTTTAAATAAACCAACCAAAAGTTAGAAATTTATTTCAGTTAATATTAAATATTTGAGAAATCCACTTTAGAAGTATTTTATTTACTAAAGCAGCTTTAAATTTCGTAGTTTGAATAAATAAAAATTCTCTTTTAAAACAATTTAACTTCTCGATAAAATATATATTTTTAAAATCCCAATAATCAATTCAATTTATAAATACATCACGATTCATAACACATCGATATCATGCTGATTCCTAACCATCCTCACTTTTCAAAAATAGAATTCACTATTTTTCCAAAAATCCATTTTTCATACCTCGATACAAATTGACCCTGTGAAATTATATTCAAATTTATTAATTGATTTCATTTTTCCTTATTTATAAACATCATTTATAAATTTATAATTCCTTAGAGTTTCACTTAATTATAAAACTAGTCCCATTTAAAAAAATCTCATTTTATAAATACATTCCTTAATAAATTCCATATATTTCACAAACCTATTTAAAGTACCGATTTCAACTCCTTTTCATATTTTCCAAAAATATCATTTAAAAATCCATCGTTTAAAAATGCTCTATATAAATTATTTTAAAACTCTATTAAATTTTCTTCTAAATAGTTAACTACACACCCAAATATCAAACCATTATTTTGTCCAACACGATTTCCTTTAAAATAATCCAAATTCCAATATAAATGTTTTTTTATATCTAAAATCCCTTTTAATTTTTTCAAATTCAAAATTTATGGTATTTAAAATACTAAAATTCAGGCCAATGCTACTATAGCATCCAATTATTCAAATCGCAACAATAATCTATAACATATTATTCTATCACATCATATATCATTATATATGAAATTAAAATCAGTATTTTTGAGGAATCCAATTGGATCCCTCCAACCTGTTTCCTTGCATCCACAGATATTAATACAACATAAAATACCAATACCACTTCGAGGGGGATATCGCGGTAATATAGGGTCATCCGCTATTATGCAGAGCGCCTAGGGTCTTATTCGCTAAATTATGCGGGAATATCAATCCAACTACCGTATATATACTAGTATATATATACATATAATATATCATTCAATAGATAATAATTTATAAATTCAACTAAGCAACCAATAATTAATTTTAACTATTTGAAATTAAATTTGGAGATCCAAACGAGTAAGACTTTATCATGTTGATTTTTAATTTTCCAAACATCCAGATTTCAATTTATTTATATTCCCAGCTGACTCCAAAAATATCCCAAACCAATTCCAATATGTAAATATCGCAGCCATGCACCCACATGACCGATTTCGTGATTTTTAGACCTCGTATGGATTAGTTAGGGATTTATAAATATCAATTATGAATTATAAATAAATAAAAAGATTACGAATTTAAATTTTAAAATTATTGTTTTCAAACTTGCCCAAACACTCGAGCTCCTCCCTGCCGCACTCCTCCACTTTATTGCCGTCCCCTCACCTGAACACGCTGCACTAATCGACGTCCAACAGTGCACGCCATGCATGACATGATGCTCTGTTCGACAATACAACACCACCATCCATCTCCTCTTCGCAAGCTTGGCACTCCAGGCCCCTCTGTTACTATTGACAACCACCGATACATCATTGTCCGTGGAATTTATGCAACCACTATTAAGGCCTAAGTTGTGAGAGCACCCTTAACCTCCCCCCTCGGCCGCAATTTCATCACCAGCAATCCTCTCTTGAACTGGCAAACCCAAGCCTTTACTGCCCATTCTCAAAATCACACGTGAGCAACCCCAGTACCATCTCCTTCCAAATCACGTGCACACAGCCTTACCATACTCGACATCGACTCCTTCACATTACCGCCATCGTGCGCCTTCGTCTCAGCAGTCCCGACCGCACCCAAGACCTAGCGTCGCCTATCGTGACCTAATCGCGAAAACCCATCCCTCGATCTAGACTTCGTGCAAAGCCACACTCCAATCAAATCAAGTAACCCATCGTGACTTCATGCCTTGGAATCTATTTCGTTTCTATTCGAGAAACAGACTTTTTTTGTGTGAGGAACGAATTTTGATTTCATTTCGCTATTTTCTCTTTTTTTGTCGAACTGCTTCATTTTCGTGAGGAAGAAAGAAAGGGGTATGCACATTCTTTTAAATGAGGAGGCATGTTTTGAACTATTACGTGTGCTAGAAAGGTCAGTTGATAAATGGAGTTGACTTTTATTAAAATTTTATTTTCAATATGTTATGATTGCGTACTTCGAAATCCTGAACCCTTATCGAGGCGCGCCGCCTGGCGTGCCGCTTGGCGTGCCGCTTGGCGTGCCGCTTGGCGTGCCGCTTGGCGTGCCGCTTGGCGTGCCTTACATATACCCCTATTCCGGATCCAATGGAACAAGTCTCGAGTCTCGACTCGATCGTATAGAGAAGATAGCTTTTTTTAAGTCGACTATTTAAATTAAATAAATTCTATTATTTCTAGGCATTTTTTGATCGTACAACCAAACGGTGAATCCAAACGCTACGAAATTTGAAATTCGATAATAATACACTATTATGGATTCAATAGGACAGGTTTCATCGAATTCCAAGGCCGTGTCTCCGGTCACATTTTTTAACACCTCGATTAAATCGACGATTTCGAAACTTTTGAAATCGCTTGAAATTTCAGTTTTAGAAACTATTATCCAAATTAAAATTCCAAATTCAATATTTAAACCATTTAAATATTCCAAACTGAACATCGAAAAATCCAGGTCATTACACCCCCACACTCTTGTAGTATAGTATTCCACATTTGTAAGGATAGGAATTTATAACTATCCAGGTTCAACTCTAATATATGTATTTTAATTTCTGTTGTGTTGATTATGTACTTGAAATAACATATGTGAGATTCTATTCCGTCTTATTTTTCTTTCTTACCCTTGAGAAACCAATTCTCCGGCACTTGTATTTACAGCACGCGAATACTGAGGATGTATTATTATCGATTTATGAGGGTTGAAGAAAGGGGTTGTCACACCTTCTTTGTCATTTTGATTTTTGGTCTTTGATTTTTCTCGTTTGAGAAATTTGAAAAATAAAATTTTAAATTAAAAAGAACCCAAGTATTTCGATCTAAAATTATCATTGGAAATAATTGAATGCATAACATTTATTACAGAATATTCTTTGTACTTTGTTACATATTAATGAGATATGGTTGTTGGTTGCTTGTAGATTTATATCAGACTAGGCTTTGCATGTAGAATTACATCGCATTGCTTTTGTCATCCTGATTTCTTTTAGCTTTCGTAAGTACAAGTATGCAAGAGATTGCTATTTGATTCTTGGGTACCTGCATTTACATAGAAGATAATATT
Source organism: Allium cepa (assembly GCA_030765085.1). Taxonomy (NCBI): domain Eukaryota; kingdom Viridiplantae; phylum Streptophyta; class Magnoliopsida; order Asparagales; family Amaryllidaceae; genus Allium; species Allium cepa. Next base: position 200,993,549 of record CM060935.1, read on the forward strand.
TGCCAAAATATAAACCAAACAAAAAAAGGTATATAATAAATTAAGAAAATTTAAATTGATTGGTGATTTTATGCCCCAGATATGGGAGGCCACTTGCTTTTATTTTCTTTGATTGGTTTGGAGCTATAGAGGCGATTTGTAATTGTACTAATCAAATCGCCCCACACAAAGGAGCCGCTGACAAATTTTTTTGTAAATTTAAGAGTTTGAGATTTTTGGAAAATTTTTAACAAGTAAAATTTGATTTTCTGAGTTATATCTTGGAATAAATGAATAAAAGTGAATTAGTTGGTGTATATGAATGAGTTCAAAAGACTTGAAACTTGGGAATTTATTCTAGCTAATTGTTTTGAAAATAAGTTTAATAAATCGTTTTGATTAATAATTTAAATTTAAGGGTTCAAAAATATTTTCTTCCTTAGGAATTTCGGGGTCGAAATTCATTTAAGAGGCGAGGGGGGTGAGAACGTAATAAACCAAAATTTTAGTCATTTTAAATGTTTAATTTATATTAAATATTTAAAATAACTGAATTTGAGAATTTAATACCTTAAAATTCAAATATATATAATAATTAAATATTTGAATTGTGAACTAAACGTTAATTAAATGGATTTAATAACTTTATTCAACTACTTTTAATTAATAGATAATATTGGTGAATTCAATTTGTAAATCTGTTTGTAAATATAAATAGATTGGATAAATATCGATAATTAAAATTTAAAACGATATTTAAATTTGTGAAATTAGCCGTTTGGGGAACAGTCTTGGATTTTAATGAAACCAGTTTTATTAGATCCGTAATAGTGAATTATATTGCACCATCGAATTTCATAGTGATCAGACGTATCGTTTGGTCATGCTAGATCGAAACACGTTGAATTAATATCAAAAATCTAATATACTAACTAGGTCTTAAAATCTGTCTTCTAGATACGATCGAATCAGACCTTGGGACAAGTGCCATTGCGTTCGGAATAGGAGTATAACATATAAAACGCCAGGCAGCACGCCTCGTTTGGAGTTTGAGATTTTTGATTATGTTAGGCCGGATACACACACACATATCCTATTTTTAGGTCCATACCTCATTATAATCAGGCCACACTCACTACTACCTTGCCTATACCCCTGAAATACTCAACCATACCCTTCCATCTATCTATGCTTGCCTGTAACTTGTCAATAAGAATTTTTCTCCTTTCAAAAATCCATAAGTAAGGATTTACATAACTAAAAATCTTGGACAAAGTATATTTTGGGTTGTTTTGAGTTGTGCTTCGAGCTAATGTCATCGTTGAGATAGTTCATTGGGTATGGCCATGTTTCTTTTTGGGGGCAGCAACCTAGGGTTAGGTTATATGAAGAATTTAAGCATCGATTTGCGAAATAGAGGCTAGATTTGAGTTCGAAACATCAAGTAGCACCTAGGTGCAAATTTCTGGAGGGATCGGTGGCGACAAATATCGCACACGAATAGTGCAACCGTGTGTGGTAGGCCCAGGTCAGATTCTGATGGGGCTAGCTAATGGTGAAGCAATATTGATGAGGAGGTAGCTCTTGCGAAGACAGATGCTTTGACAAAACGAGTATCAATTCGTTGTTTGAAGTTTTATAGTTACGGTTTGTGCACTATAATGCACGGCCTGTGCATTTGCATTTGGGGAAGAAGAATTAGGAGGGTGATTATATTAGTAAGGGTAATTTAAAAATTGATTTAATTATTAGTTAATATAATTTAATCGATAACTTGTAATTCGAATAACTTCTGCATACGAGATCGGATTCAAACGCCTTTTTTGCGTTGGACTCATTTCGTCGAGATATTCGCAATAGAGTTGGTTTGGTAGGATTTAGAGCAAGTGAAACTTTAGGCTAAAATCGAACGACCACTCGGTTCTAGTCCAAAATCGAGATGATTCGGCGAAAATGAAAATCAATGTGAGTTTAACTCGTATTAAATTTTTTATAGCAAATCTATGATATTAAAAACATTTATTGATTTCTTGGATGTTAGTTTAATTGTTTGATTGCTTGTTTTGTCGAATTTTCCAATTGGAAAATGGATGACATATTAATTTGATCGTTATAAATCCATGTGATTACCTTTATATTATCCATAGCCATTATTTTGCAGGAAAACTCTGTAGAGAGACCCAAAGGGGGTTTTTCGTCGATAAATTATTTATGTTCATCTTTGTGCTGTTATAATTGAATTAAATCCTGATATTCCATTTAACTTTTTAATTGTCGTTATAGCGATTTTACTATATCGTCACTTGTTAAATTCCATCCCCTAACCCTGTCATATGAACTTGAGCTTGTGTTTCTGATAAAAAGAATATTGAAAAATTCATTAATAGTTTTGGCTAATGACAATTTAGGTTTATTAATCATTTAAACTAATGATTTTGAGGTTTATTAACCAATTTAATAAATGATGATTAAAATTTGGTTTATCTTTATATTTAATATATCGTGTTTGCTAATAATGTTTTATGCTTAATTAATCATTTTAACTAATGATTATTTGAGTTTAATTAATTCTTTTAATTAATGATAATGGAGCTTAACTAATTTATTGAACTTAATTAATTATTTTAATTAATGATCAATGGAATTAGTAATCATTTTAATTAATGATATTTAAAAGTAATTAGTCATTTTAAATAATGATATTTAAATAAAATTAATCATTGTAATTAATGATTATTTTAAATTTTATTAATTTTTTAACCAATGATATTTGGAATTTAGTTAAATCATTTGAATTGATGGTGTTTTATAATTAAATAAATCATTTTAACGAATGATATTTTAATTAATCATTTTAACTAAGGAGGCTTAAATTTAATTAATCCAATTAATTTATGATTTTTTAAATTTAATTAATTGTTTTAAATTAATGATATTTAAAGTTTACTTTTCATTTTAATTAATGATGTTAAAAATTAATTATTCATTTAATTAGTGATTATTTGAATTTAATAAATCTTTTTTAACTACTAATATTAAAAATAATTAATATATTTAATAAAAGTGATTTAAGTAAATTAACTTATATCATAATTGCTTTAATCAACCGATCTAAAGTTAATTTACCAATGTTATAAATGTGTTTGGAAATAATTGTTTATTTTATTAAAGATATTGGATTTCTTTATTTAAAAGAGATATTAAATGTGATTAATTATGTTTTGGGATAATTAATATTGTTTTAAAGTTATAAAAAAGAACTAGAACTCGATTATTGGAATGTTAAGTTGGATAATCTTCTGGGTGTTCGGTTTGATGTTGGTTTAGGCCAACGGGGTCACACACTTGGAAAAATCATTCTCTTTACATTTTAACAATTAGGAACTAATTTTAAAAGTGTTTTACCAATGTGGAAATATGGAAATCAAGCACAAGTTCAGTTCCTTTAAAAGTTAAAATTCGATTTCGATTATAGAATAATAGTTCCGTAATCGATATCGTTTATATGGAAAGGATCTGGTTATGCATTTAAAGCTGAACGCTGAGGCTTGGACTCATTTCTATTTCGAAGGTTAAAAATTTTGTCATGGTGATGCCTAGAGGAGACACTACCATAACTTGCCCGGCTTCATTTTCAATCGAGAGATAGGACTTGTTTGGAATCAACGATAAGTGGTAAATATATGAAATTTAATTTCCATATACGATCATTTTAATTATACCGGATAGTTGATTTATTAATTATCGAATTCAGCTTTCTTTATAGTGTACTGCCACCTTAAAAATGATTTGTTGCTCAATCGAGTTTTGTTATCCTTTGTCGGAAATGACTAAACCAAAAGCGTGAATGGCGTTGCTCCCATCAAAAGAGTATTTTCACATCTCATTTAGTTTGGTTTTGGTTGTGCACTTAGATGTGGAAATAATCAAATTCTTGGAAAAGTATGGCGGGATCCGGCTTGGAGGGTCCCGAGAAGTTTCGATAGAGTAAATGGGCTTCTCAAAAGTATATTACTAGAGGTATACTTCAAGGAGGGTGCACCTTCCTTGTAACTCATTGGAATGTTTCCTTTCCTTGCTTGATTTGAAAACCCCAATATGTTTTGGCTTTAAATTGCCACGAGTCAAGCCAACTCCTAATTACGACATTTAAATATTGATTTAGTCCATTCAATTACGTTGGACTGTTACCTTATTCTATCCATTCTATCAAGTTGGGCGGTTACCTTATTTAGGCCATTCTATTAAGTGTGATTGTTTTCCTTGCTAAATCCATATGTTTGGTTTGGATTTTACTTGGTTTATTTTTCATTCTTTCAAGTCTGGTTTTAATATTAATTATGCCTATCCCTATTTGGATTCGTTTCCTGATATTTATTCCTGGTCTGGCCTGTATGGATGTTATTCTTATAAGGTGAAAATCCATTCTGCATTAGCGGCATGGTCTTATAGAACTTTATATGTTCTCCATTATTTGAGTTATCTCACGTCGGTATTTCCAGATTGATACGGGTGTTATTTTATTATAATGCTTAGGACTGACCGGGTATTTTTCCAAGCTGTCTTTGTAATTTTGGAGATCAGAGGGGAGATAAAGATTCACCTATCGTTGTATTTTATTTTACGCTGCATTATCTAATATATCTATCGACATTTGTAAGGTCAGGATTTTATAACTTTCCAGCCGATAAGGCTTGTTTTGGCTATGATGTACTCTGTTTGTTAGGAGTGACAGTTTCTATTGTCCTTGTCGTATTGTATGTCGTCGATTCCACTGTGATATTATGTTTTCTCCGTTCTCTGTTTTTTTCTTTTCATTTACCCTAAAACCTTGCCCTTTTGTCGATTGAATGCATGATACTGGAACATTGTAGCAGTGTTCGGTATCAACTTTCGATGGTTAAAAAGGCGGGTAGTTACAGAAACAGATTAATTAGGGAAGTTTTAAATAAAAGAAAGAGAGATGTTTTATATTTTTTAATTAAAACAAATCCACTCTCCCTCCCTAAATCAAAATTCAATTAGTGCTTTCCTCCTTCATGATCTTGTCCATAAACTGCATCTTCTTTCTCTTCACTCCGCCTGACATTGGTTCGCGCTTCCTCTTTTGGTAGCTGTTAGATCTGAGATTTTTAAGCGCACTCGTCGACCCATCACCAAAGTCCATGGCCGCACTAGATTTTCATTCTCCAAGCGCCTCTTCAACTTCGGCCATTCGATGGAAGGCTACTGCTTCTGAATCGCCTGTCCCGAATGGTGCTCGGCATGCACCCATGGTGGGTGGTGGAAGGTCGATTAAACTGAATCTGTTGGCCCAAGCTATTTTGCTTTTTTGAGCTCCTCTGTAACTGCGCCTTAGATGTCCTCGATTTCTTTTCCTTCTAAGGTAAACTCTGTCCCTTCTCCTGCAGCATCTATCTTGGTTGATAGTAACCCATGTCCTGTTGTGGCCTTAAGTCGCCTAAGTCACTTTGTGGTCAGTCCTCTCTGTCTAAGAAGAAACCCGAAAATGCAGGATCCTAAGTCCCCATGCAATATACCGTTGATTTTACGGATAATACCATACCACGTTTTGAGGAAATTATCGATACCAGTGCTTTTTGGAAGGACTATTTAGTTGGTTTCTTTCTGGATGAGGCTTTGTGAAAATACAAGTCCTTAGGTTTTGAAAATTGCATGGTTCGGTTTCCGTTAGATGCGATTGCTCGATGTACTTCTCAAATTCTCCAACCCTCAAGAAAGATCTTGCGTATTGGAGATGGACCCTATTATAATTGAAGGAACAATGTTTATCAGTACCCATTGGAATCTATCTGTTGATCTTGTCTAAGAGCAAGTTCTTTCCCTGTTTGGGCACATATTTCTAATATCCCCTTAGTTGTTCAATCACTTGAAGGAACTAACTGGATTGCCAATCATACTGGTCGACTTATATGTTTTGATATTTCCACCGAGCATAGGAAGCTTCTCCATTTCGCTAAGGTTCTTATTGAGATCACACCCTCTAGGAAGCTACCTATTCGTATTCCGATCTCTTTGGCCGGAGATAGGATTGCCTTTTTAGACATTTCCTACTAGTACTGGATCTTTATTCTCTAAATCTTCTCCTTCCATGTGTTAAGCATAGCAAAGATCAATTCTCACTTCGAGTTTTTAAGAAAGAAATTTGCATTTATGTATCTTTCTTGCTTTCTATTTATGACTATTGCCATTCTTTTGGCCATACAATTGACTCTTGCCTTCATAGCACTACTGTTCCCGATGTGCTACCCTCTAAGATTCCCCTCTCGAAGGCTCCATCCAGGTGATGGCAGACCAAGAGTCACGTAATCCCTCATTCAGATCCCTCTATCCACTTCTATACTTCATCTACTTTCCCCCTTCGTGTCCCATCGCCCATGCCTCGCTTGGCTTCCACCTCACCGATCTGCCCTCCAAGCCATCCAGTTTCTTCTTTTCTTTCTCCTCCTGACCGCGACACCCTGATTGACTCTGAATCGCTTCGTTTTTTGTATCATGGCTCTTAAAAAGAAATCTGTTCATGCTTTCATTCCTAATCCTCCTAGTGCGAAAGGCATTGCTTAGAAGCTAGTACTTGGACCCACAAGGATTGCGGTCGACGCTTCCGCACAAATTGGAAGATTTTCCCTATGTGGATTTCAAATGATGAGAAGGATGAGCGGTAGATCTACTATTGGTTGATGAATGAAGAGCTTGTCCTTTGCAATAATGGTGAATTTGAGGTCAGTAGTGAAGGAATTTAGCTGCACCGAACTAGGACCGAAAATATATCTTTTTTCCTCGACCTATAGCTATTTCTCGGAGCCCATTTCTTGATTCTACTACTGTGCAGGTATTTAGTTTCATTTGTCAGTGCTTTGCCATATTGTAGTTGAAATTGGCCATCTTGTTATATTGCTATTTGCCTTGGTCAGTTCATTATGCTTATTTGTTGATTTTGCTAGCTAGCAAGGCATGTTGGCTGTTTTATTCGGTGTGGCCTTGTGGCTCTGCACTTCTATACCTTTTATTTATATTATATATATATATGCTTAGTACAACTATATGATACTTGGATCATACAACCTTTTAGTTGAAATACCCCGCAACTCTTAGTATACCCAAAGGGCACGCTAAAAGATGTGGTGCGTTATAGGTATTGCTAAAGCATCACAGAGACTAAGATTCACAAGACAAATAAATAAAAATAGTGGAAACATTTGAATAATAACTAGACATTTAAAATTAAAATTCATTTCAAAATAGAGTATGCCTTAAAAATCAAATACACATGTGTCACGAAAAATACAATCTCATCCACATCATCAGAGTACATAAACAATTAAAATCATCCCTCTCATAAAGTACCAGTACATCAAAAGCCAACTGGAAAGATAACTGAAAAGAAGAAGAAGAATACATGAACTCCAAGCATATATCTCCAAGCGGTCTTAATCTACTGTCTTCGATTCTGCTGGCCTAAGGGAAATAGAGGACTAGGTCAGACTATAAGCCTGGTGAGTGAAAGTAGTTCATAGCATTCTTAAGCAAGATAAAGATAATAAACTAAGCAACAGTTTTAGTATGAAAGGGAAATGCAGAAAAGGTAGAACTGGGATAAAATACTGTTTCTAATTCTATTTTGCTTTGACTATGATTGTTTGCACTTGTCTTAGATTTTTGTGATTAGGCTGAAATCCTAATCCTATTTTACTTAGGCTGAATCTTAATTCTATCTGTTGATCGGCCTTCTAGCTCTTTTGTGCCACCGTGAGTTGGTCCAATCCTGTTGGTCCCATAGCAAAAGACACCTATTTAGCGCTTGTAGCGAATTATTTACCCTAATCGATGCCGCAGCTCGGTCACCGCCTATACACACTAACTGTCTCTCCTTATTTTGACCTCTTATTTACCCCAATCAGCATAAGCGTTTCCAACCTCACCTAATTTGTTGTGGGACCATCGGTCATAGTCTAAAAGGGTCTTGCCCAGTGTCACCTAAGTGTTGTGAGACCATTAGTCCTAGTCTGAAAGGAAATTCCGCCGGTACTAGTCCTGACAAACAAATTCTAGTTTTCACCCCTTGCCCAGATCCCTAAATTTGAGCCTCTATCTATTGGCCACTTATTTACCCTGGTTAGCATAACCATGTTCCAGCCTCACCTAACTGTTGTGAGACCATCAGATCCTGACTGAAAGGGAATGATGTTGGTACGAGCCCAGCTTCTATCTTTGCTCATTAGCTTAGTGTAAGTTTTAAAATAAGTCTCTTTTGTTATTTCTGCTTTATTTCCTTATTAACTTAATCTAAGTCTTAAAATAAGCCTTTTCAATTCTTTCTGCTATATTTGCTTATTAACTTAATATAAGTCTTAAAATAAGCGTTTTCTGTTCTTTCTATTGTATTTTCTTATTAACTTAATCTAAGTTTTAAAATAAGCATTTTCTGTTCTTTCTGCTGTATTTTCTTATTAACTTAATCTAATTTTTAAAATAAGCCTCTTCTATTTTCTCTTTTTAGTTATGACAACTAGTTATAAACATGCTTGCAAATATCTCAAATTTTCCTATTTCGGTCTATCTTCTTTTTATTACAATCTTTCTTATTTTACATCTTATTTCTGTAAATTTAATGCTTATTTCTATTTAATCCATATTAGTGAATTCTCCTCTTTTTTTAATATTCTAATACTTTTATTCGCGTAAAAAGGAATAAAAAGAAACTAACATTATAGGCTAAATTCGAACGTAAAACAGATGTAAATAAATGTAAATAATTGAATAAAATAGCTAAAAAAAATAGACTGAAAAGAACTTCTAAAATTTACTTAAAAACTAACTGTAAATCACCTACATAAAAACTGTCCCAAAATTGCAGAAAAACTACCACTATTGAGAACCCTATTATTTTAAATTCCTTAAAAATCTAAAATAATTACAAAATAATCACTGTATCCTTAGCTCTATTCTTTGGCCTTCTTGGACCCACTTCTATGGCAAAGAATATTTTTATCAAAAATATTTCCTCCTTAGAAATTTTTTCTATTTAGGGTTCGGCGTCAGGTAATGAACCTAATTGGGAGAAAATCTGAATAAGAAAAGTAGCTAGGCCAAGGGTTCTATTTATAGTCTGAGTTAGGGATCCTAGGCCGTTCGATCTGAAGATTAAATCTGGTGCAACCACGTCACAGGATCGCTAGAAACCGTCGGATGGAAGCATGAATGCACATGATTGAAGAAAAATTGAAATAATGAATCTGGACAAAACAACGTAAGAATACAAAATCTAGTCGACCTATAAACTATGGGAGTCGAGCTAAGGCCTTTGGGGGTCGACCCTAGGGTCGATCTGGCCATGGTTTGGGTTGACCTGACCCTTAGTTTATTGTTATTATTTTTCATTTTTCTTGTTTCTTATTTATTCTGTATCTTCTTCATGTTAGCTTGGATTTTGACAACTTATATATGGAAATTGACTAGAAAATTACCATGGACACAATGGCGCAACTCCCATGGCTCGATTCTAAAAATTTCAAAACTTATTTTAGTATTTAATTAATTTGTTACTTGATTATTATATCTCAAATTTTGGGTTGTTACATTCTCCCCTCAAAGGATTTTGTCACCGAAAATGTCCAAGGACAAAAGAATAAATATTTTCATCCAAATTCTGCAAATAAATATTCAACCACCATCCATTGTATCCATTTTTCTTAAGCTTTTTAATTCAATTTATGTTATATGCAATAGTGTAGTTTCAATGTCGAGGTTAGGCGGTCTACTGATTCAGTCGACCTTATTTTTATGCTATCATGTCCGTGCCATGTATCCAAATGAATGCAAATTCCCTAATGACAACTGATAGTTCTATATGCGTGCTGCAAGCATCATCCAAATACAACAATCATCTGATAATCATCTATTTATAGCTATCACGAAATAAAATAAAAATGCGAATGTGCACACACCCACATACATATGCTTTAATGACCTAGTTAGGCTGATCCCTAAGAGATAATAGTGCCTAGTGTATATATATGCATCCATTAGCATCCACTAGCAAACACTTGCAATCACTAGCGTCCATCATACATAACATTTTCTAGTAACATGTTTACATTCAGTCTTACCATCCATGTGTTAAGTCCTATGATCTACCCTTCCAAAGGATACTAAAGGAAAAAACTTATTCAAAACTAAAGATGGAAATATGAAATTCAAGACATACCATTGAAACACTCTCTTCATGTCCTTATACATCTTATCACCGCTCAGATGAATAGTCATTCGAGAACGGTGTGCTCCTTCTAGAACTTCTCTCATCAAATCACCAGTGCGGGGGACAAAAATCTTCCATCTCTCCTTAGCCACCCTTTACTATCGATGGAGTAGGTTTAACTCTTATAAACCTAGGAACAAAGATGCATGTCTGTATAACAGACATGCACACATATCTACATAATTTTTTTATATACACATACACATTTTCATACATTCAAAAATTTTTCACAGCTTCACTTCACCAAACAACCAATTTTAAATCAAATTAAAGAAGTCTACTCACCTGAGATTTCAAAAATAGAAGAAACCTAGAAGTTGAGTTTGATTTTTAAAAATGGAAATGATCTTTGAATTTGATCTTGTATTTGAAAACTTGATGTTGAATTGCTTGATTGCTGAGTTAAAACTTTGAATTTGCTTAATTTGTTAAAATCCTTGATTTGATTTGAACTGGAAGTCCTTGTTGCATTTAAAAAGATTATTGTTTTGAATTCACTTTTGGTTTGAGAAAATTTACAGGTTTCTTTGTTTTGATCTGGTTTGAAATTGTAGAGTTTATACATGCTTTATTTTAAAAATGAAAAGGAAAAGAAGAGAAAGAGGAGATGAAACATTTATATAGATTTAAATCTTATTTTTATTAATTTAAAAAAAAACTAAAATGACACTTATTAAATTTAATGACAATATCATTACATTTATTAAATTGCTTGTTCCATGGATTACACTTGTTAACACTTTGTGTTAAAAATTCAACACTTGTCTTAATGTATTTTATATTGATTTTTAAATTATATTTTCCTATTCCATAAATACATTCTCCTAATTATTATTATATACAGTTTAAAAGAAAATGGTTCAAAACTAATTACACATTAAATAAATCACATATATATTATTTTAAATTCAAATTATTTTATTAAGACATTTATTTAAATTTTAAATTCAAATTCAAATCCAAATCCAAATCCAAATTCAAATCTACATATATATAATTAAATTCAAGCTTGAATTCCATTTACTTACAAATTCAAAATGAATTTTAATATTTTGTTTTAATTTCATTTACTTGCAATCGTAAATTCATTTATTCGTTCATAAATTTATTTTCCACCTCAATAAATTTTATTCCAATCCATTTAGTCTACTAGACTTACTTCACAAATTTACTTTTATTCAAATTAATCCAAGTTAAATTCAATTTCAATTCGAATCTTTCTAAGTTCCCAAGCTTAATTATTATTCTATAACCATTTTTAATAAGATTCCAGAGTCTAAATAATCACTTAAGTATTTCAAAACCATTTTTGAAATCAATTATATCCAAAATCCAAATTTCAGAATCAAACTCAATTTTGCAAACAACTTCAATTTTAAAATAATTTGGCAGCAATTCCCCTCCTAGAAACTCAAAAATGAACACCGATGATGTCGCGATCATCATCAGAATTATTTTCCAGTGACCAAATTTTTTTTAGTGCTTTTATCCCTTCAAAAACATTTTCCAATTATTTTTAAATTCCAAATCCCACCAGATTTCATATCCAATTCAAAAATATTTCCCAAATGATTTCACCATTATTTTTCCAAAACCTTTGAAAATCATTTTCAAGTCAAAGGAATTTAATCTTTTCCAAATCTCAAAATTTCAAATCCTTTCAATTTCTTTTCAAATATTTCTTTGGAATTCTATTTCAAATTATAAATTACATTTACAATTTGAATTTAGCAACCCCATTTGTATATGAATTTATTTCTCTGCGTTTAGTTATGATTTCAATTTCTTATTCAACAACAATGATAATAATTTAATGATCACTTCCTAACAATCTAGCAGACATATATAACTATAATATTTATGGAAAATTATTTCTTTTATGCACAAAAATAATTTGCGCAAAATAATTTATTTACCTTATTTTAAAACAATACTGTGTCAGTTTATCTTGTTTAAGAGTTTAGAAACCCCTACCGATAAAATGGCGTCCCACATATCAACCAGAATCTATAAACTCTTAACTCATAAGTCAACACAATATAAAAACAATTTTTTATATTCACTAACAAATACACGCTCATATCTATTAATACACTCAAACTCATTCTAGAGTACTACCGACTCTATCTCTAATGAGTAATTTCCCCACCAGAGCCAAGGTTCTCGCTTAACCAATTACTCTGATACCACTTGTAATGATTTAGGCTTTTCAACCATCGACAGTGGCCAATCTCGACTGGTAGGATTTTCAACCATCCCAGCCCCGCCGTGGCACACATTGGTATCCCGAATTTTCTTTTACGGCCAGCCTTTCGACTCTCAACCAACTTGGTTAGCCAACCCCTCCAATATATATATATATATAAATATATAGATAGACACACACACATACTTTGTATAATATCACCCAACAGATAAATTATCAAATTCATCCAAGCACATCCAACAATTTAAATTAACTATTTAAATTAAACAAATCAAATCGATTGGGTTATTAGATCTCACCTTTTCTTTTGTTTTGCAATCCATTTCCTTCTTGATTTGTTTCCTTCACGATTTTTAAACCTTATATGACAATTATATAATTCTATTAATATTGAATAAATTGAACAAATAAACTTCCATTTAATAAATTTAATTAACCAAAAATTTAATTTAAACTAATAATTAAATTTTTTAAACCCATTTAATAGATTTTAATTTATCTAAAAATTTAATTTAAACAAATCATTGACTTTTAAGCTAACTTCCCTTAAAAAATTCTTTTACTTAGTTAAACAAATTAATCACCGAATCCATTATTTTTAAATAAATCTAGTAAATTAAAATATATACATGCATATTTATTTTCTTTATGAACTACATATATAATTATAAAATAACCTATATAGATTTCCTAAAAATCTAATTTATTAAACTTTCAAATGTTTTTTAAAATTCTTATTATTATATTATATTATTTTTTTACAATTAATAACTAAATATATAATTTCAGTAAATAACAAAATAAACTTCTTCTCTGTAAACATTAATCTTTTAAAGTATTAATTGACACCATTATCTATTTAAACAAAATAGTCATACATATATATAATAAAATAGTGTATTTAATAAATAATTAGTATATCAAAACAGTTATAAGTTAAAATAGTTTATATTAAAATAATTAGTATATTAAAATATTTTCTATTAAAAATATTCTAAGAATAGTATATATATGTCACGATTTAAAATGGTGTAAGGTCGATCACCGTCGTTAGTTAATAACTATATACATGTTCGTTCCGGGTTCGAACGAAACTGAGGCACTATCTCACTACACTCATTCTGAAATCACCCTTAGAGTTAACGACAATAACCCTTGCATTCTGAAACTCCATCTCGACCTTCACTTAAGATTTCATGACTTATCGTTTAACTTAGATCGATGTGGTTTTCAGATAATCAAATTTGATATCCGATCTCGGTCTTATCGAAATCCAAATGTATTTTTTGAATTAGCATGTATAAATTATACTTTATAAACATTATAACCGTGTAAACCCACATTACACTTATTTAAAAATATAATCAATATCAATATTCACCCCATTTTCCCACAAATGTTGCATTTAACAGGTTGTTAAAATAATATGTAAAGAGATGCAACAAGTTTTGGTCAAAGTTCCATTAAGTCGCACTGGTCAAGTTCAAAAGTCTTCAGGTCAAAACAAAGCAAGTTTGCCTAGGTACGAGCTTAGCAGCGACCTAAAAATTAAGCCGCAAGAGGTTAGGTCGTCAATCACTCTCGACCTTGCAACTCAGTAAAGCACGAGTTAAGAAGAATCGAAGCACACGACCTAGTCCCTAGGCGTATACTTCGAGGGGCAAGTGTTAACTCCACTTTTTCAGCAAGGCCGTGATATCAAAAAATCAACCAAGAAGCCAATGATAGTTCGTCTCGAAGAATGGTCAACTCAACATCTCAATAAAGCAAGTTCTGTTGAATGGTTTTTCAGATAAGATCCCCTACGGAGGGGGGGTCCGGGGGGGTGCCAACCCCCCAAGGTGGGGGTGCGGGGGCAACGCCACCGCTACGGTGTTCGACCTGCCTGGTCAGGTCGCAGGGGTCCGGGGGGCAGCGCCCCGTCCAAAACGGTATACGACTTAAAGAATGAAGCGACCTGTCTTCTACTCGAGGCCAGCGACCTACAACCTAGTGGTTCCAGCGACCTAACTCTCCTCTTTGAAGGCGACTTACCGACCTAACAAGTTAAAGTGTTGAGCGACCTAACGACATAGTATGAAACAGCTTAAGCAAGTTACAGGAAGCCACGACTTAACGACTTAAGAAGTGCCACGACTTAACGACTTAAGAAGTGCCACGACTTAACGACTTAAGAAGTGCCACAACTTAACGACTTAAGAAGTGTAACGACTTAACGACCTATGGGATAAAACTGCTCAACGACCTAATTACTTAAAGGGCCTTGCAACCTAATGAGTTCAGCGACCTAAAGGAGTCCACGACCTAACACATGAAGCGACTTAGTGATCCAACTACTAAACGACCTAGCGAGCTATACAAAACCGAGTTAAGCTATAACTCGTATGAACGACCTACGACCTATACTTGGTCGCGTTCAACCTATTAACTCGCTTAGAAAAGTCGAGTACAACCAGGATGTGCCATAGCTCGTATGCCTTAGGTCATGACTTCCGACCTACGACTTACCATAGGTCATAGCATCCGACTTACGACTTATGTCCGGAAACACCTATAAATACAGCGTGAGCTCCAGCATAACGGGGACTTTTGGGGGCTCATTCTTCGAAGCGCCGATACTCTGTCATTCTCTCGACTCAAACAGCACTACAAGCACTCCAAACGCCAAAGACGCTACAACAAACTTCAAGAGAAGATCTGGATCATTCAACATGAACTCAAAAGATTCTTCTACATCAAAGTTTGAGCTACTAGTCAAAAGTGTGTTGTAATCGAAGTGCATTGTAAAGAATTGTAATCAAATCATTAGTAAAGGAATTTAAAGTGGATGTAGGTTCGATCTTAAGCCGAACCATTATAAAACTGTTGTCTTTTACTACTTTTCTGTGATTTCTCTGCTTATACTTTGTTCCCGTACCAACGGGTGGTGCTTTCACTTAATCTCTATTTGCATCGAGGTGTTAGCGTCCAATTTTTACGTTAACATTTTTGGTGCTTTCACTGAGAACCCAACTCAGGAATACTTTCACCATTGCTTCGTGAAATTTTCTTGAAAGAATCTCTCTCAAAACCAGAAGCCTGTCAGAAATAATGGCTACTGGAAGACAGCTCAGATCTGATAGATCAGGTGATGTTCATGAGAATACTGCCACTTCTCCTGCTTCCAACGAAGCAGCTCCAAATAAAGCAGCTCCAAATAAAGCAGCTCCAAATGAAGCAGCTCCAAGTGTTGGAATTACACAAGAGGTGTTAGATGCTGTAGTTTCTGGGTTATATCATCAAATGGAAGCCCAGAACGCTCTAATGCTGGAAAGAATGAATGCTTTACTTGGGGGTAACCGTCAAGCGCAAGACAATGAAACAACCTTTGCAGATGATGTCCACAATTCCCAAGAAAGAAATGTTTCTCAAAGGATAGCTGACACCGCCAAAGAGGCATCTCCCCAAGTTGGAGGTTCTAGGCCACAGCCAACTCTTCGCGAACATTTGCCTCTAAACATGGGGAACATCGCTCGGAAATGGTTCGACGAATCATAAAGGAAAGCATGCAAAGGGAAGAAAATGAAAAAGAATGAGGGTTCACTCCAAGCAAAACTCCTTTCACGGAAAAAATTCTGAAGGCGGAATTTCCGAAGAAATTTGTTCCTCCCACCATTCCAGATTACCAGGGGACAAGTGATCCAAATCAGTTCCTATACAAGTACAACTGGCATATGACCGGGGCAAGGGCAATAGATGAAATCAAGTGCCGCTACTTTCCGGTATACTTAGAGGGAATGGCCTTACTTTGGTTCAGAAAGCTGCCAGTTAGATCCGTGGATCAATTCTCCGACTTAACACAAAAGTTCAAGGATCAGTTCAGGCTATATGCTAAAAAGGCCAAGGATATAATGTCACTCTCTAGTCTAGAACAAAACCTCGGGGAATCTATAAGATCATTCTTAAATCGTTTCAATATAGCCCTAGTTGAAGTCGAGAACGCGGAGCCATGGATGGTTTTGACTTATCTGATGCGGGCTATCGATAAATCGAGTGAATTTGGCAAATGGTTAAAAATGAAGGAGCCAAACTCACTTGACAAATTCTATAAGAAGACCAACGAATTTATGCGTTTGGAAAGCTTTCCTGCGCCATCAAATGCGATCGTGGCCGAAATTCAGAATGTCGGTGTTGCTTCTGATAAAAGAGGGTCTAGAGGACAGAAGAGGAAGAACGATGGTGGAAAAAAGCAGTGAGACTTGAAGAAAGCTCGCCGCTTTAAACCTTCAGACTTTACTCCCTTAACTGATACTCTAGAGAACATCTTTCTCGCAACCAAGGATGCTATTGATTATCCTAAGCCACCTGAGTCGAAGATTAGGAAAAATGCAATGCATAATGAAAGATTCTGTCAGTTCCACAATCAACCTGCTCATGACACCAATGAATGTCGCCATCTAAGGAATTTGATTGAAGAACTATTGAAACAGAATAAACTCCAACAATATGTAAAGAGAAACAAGAATGACCCATCCTCATCGACTCAAGGGCAAATACTTCTCGCTCATCAATATGGCTCAAATGAAAGAACTGCAGCGCAGGGATCAGGGAGGCTTATCATTAATGCTATCACAGGAGGCCCTCACCCAGCGGGCGGAAGCTGGGATGGGATGGAAAGATACGCTCATGCCCTAAAAAAGCCCCAGAGGGAGAAAAAGCTCCTGTTCTGAAAGATGCTGCCATCTAGTCCCCTCACACCGGAGATTCATTTCCGAAAGCTTGGGACAGCAATAACTTGCATCCATATTTTACTTTAAGGCTTTGTTACAAATTTGTAAAAGAATGATGGATGTATCATTCTCGTATTAAAAGCCATTGTAAAAACATTGCAAATGAGATATAGGAACTATAAATCTTGTGTTTTCTATTACTATAAAATGCCTGTTTCATTTCGATATGCAAATATCTTGAATATATTGCTAAAATGTCGATTTAATATTGTAGGCAATCAAAGCAAAGCTTACCTAGTCAACACATCACAAAGCTAAGCGATTCCTATAAGTCATTCAGCAAATAAATGTCAAGCCAGAAAAAGTTCCAAATTCAATTCCTGCATAAGAGGTGTTCCTCACAAACAGTTGATTCTACCAAAAGGGCACCTTCCCGACGCGAAGGTTCCAGGCCCTTGCTAACCAACGGAGATCGTTGGTGCAAACAGACATCCAGTTGGGTAGTTTGGGTCTTCCCTATGGATTCACTTAACAATGAAGAGCACTTCTCTGGAAAAGAAATAAATAACTGGCAAAGAAAAGAACATGGCTTTGGAAATGATAATGAGGAATCGCTGAGGAGCAAATGGTGAAGAGGCATGGGCAAGCAGACAGAAAACACACAAGCCCTCTTCGGAGGCACAAGCCCTCTTCGGAGGCACAACTCTTCGGAGGAAAAAGTCCTCCAATGAGGCACACTTTCCAAGTTTGAGGTGCAAATTAAAGTCCTCCAACGAGGCACATTCCCAAGTTTGAAGTGCAAATTAAAGTCCTCCAATGAGGCACACTTTCCAAGTTTGAAGTGCAAATTAAAGTCCTCCAATGAGGTACACTTCCCAAGTTTGAAGTGCAAATCAAAGTCCTCCAATGACGCACACTTCCCAATTTTGAAGTGCAAATTAAAGTCCTCCAATGAGGCACACTTTCCAAGTTTGAAGTGCAAATTAAAGTCCTCCAATGATGCACACTTCCCAAGTTTGAAGTGCAAATCAAAGTCCTCCAATGAGGCACACTTCCCAAGTTTGAAGTGCAAATCAAAGTCCTCCAATGAGGCACACTTCCCAAGTTTGAAATGCAAATTAAAGCCCTCCAATGAGGCACACTTCCCAAGTTTGAAGTGCAAATTAAAGTCCTCCAATGAGGCACATTCCCCAAGTTTGTAAAAAATTAAAAAATAAAATAAAGAAGCCCTCTATTGAGGCCCACTTCACCAAGTTGAAGCGCCAAAGCCTTCTTCGGAAGCCCGCTTCACTGCGCAGGAGAATACACTTCTCAAAAGACAAAAGTGACCATCTCTGAAGGATGAAGTGTAAAAGAAAAAAGAGAAAAACTTCCCAAATACAAGGCACACTCTACTAAAGCAGAATAACATTTCCTCAAAAATGGAAGAATTATTCTCTAAAGCAAGAGTGCAAGCCTTCTTGAAATGGAAGAATTATTCTCTAAAATGAGAGTGCAAGTCTTCTTAAAATAGAAGAATTGTTCCCCAAAGTCTCCGCAAATTGGAGAACATTACAATGAGCTGTGGTATGGGGCAATATACTATTGCTACATTAGTAAAAAGCAGTACCCAAGCAACACACCACAAGCTCACTGCAGTATCATGCAGAGAAAAATAAAGAAACTTGTATGAAAATGAGGGATAAATACATTCTCAAATACAGACAAAAGTCTGTACAAGTAGGAAGAATCATCTCATTCTATACTATAAAAATTTTCATACATGTACAGGTCCCCTAGATGCAAGTTCCTTTGCGGGAGCTGGGGCACCTGAAGTCTGTGCTTGAAAATCTGGGGCATCATAAAGCTGAGTCAATTAAAAGAGGGCAAAAGTCCGAATTAAGTGCAGAAATTCGTCTTTCAGCAGAAATTTAACGCTCCTCTCCTTAACCGCCACAGCACTTAGTCTTTTAAAAATTTACTTATGACTGGAATATTCAGAAAGAGAGGGGATGCTGCAAAGTAAAGAACGAAATTAGCACTCAACAACTCGGATTCTGAAAATCTCAGAAATGAAAAAAATCCAGCTTGCTCCACTATTTCTTCTTATCAAGAAGACATTCTACATAAAGAACTGAATATTCGAAAGCAAAGGTGCACATTTCCTAAAAGCATGTGAACTGTTATGCAAAGCTACTTAAATAACAAGTAATTAAAGTAATACTCGAAATAATACTGGTTGGCAAAGATGTCAATTCAGAAAAATTCGAGGCTTGTTATTTGAAAATAAGTGCAGTATCAATGCAGATAGCAGTTATAACTGTGTAAATTTTGTGTTGATACTTCATTCTAGATAGTTGATTCGCAACACTTCATCGGATCCATACTAATTTACTTACATTAAATATCAGTTCTTTGATCTAATCCATCACTCGATATGGGCAATCGGTGATAAGTATATTCGCCCCATTTTCCCGCAAATGCTGCATTTAACAGGTTGTTAAAATAACCTGTAAAGAGATGCAACAAGATTTGGTCAAAGTTCCATTAAGTCGCACTGGTCAAGTTCAAAAGTCTTCAGGTCAAAACAAAGCAAGTTTGCCTAGGTACGAGCTTAGTAACGACCTAAAAATTAAGCCGCAAGAGGTTAGGTTGTCAATCACTCTCGACCTAGCAACTCAGTAAAGCACGATTTAAGAAGAATCGAAGCACACGACCTAGTCCCTAGGCGTATACTTCGAGGGGCAAGTGTTAACTCCACTTTTTTAGCAAGGCCGTGATATCAAAAAATCGACCGAGAAGCCAATGATAGTTCGTCTCGAAGAATGGTCAACTCAGCGTCTCAACAAAGCAAGTTCTGTTGAATGGTTTTTCAGATAAGATCCCCTATGGAGGAGGGGGGGTCCAAGGGGGGTGCCAACCCCCCAAGGTGGGGGTGCGGGGGCAACGCCACCGCTACGGTGTTCGACCTGCCCGGTCAGGTCGCAGGGATCCCGGGGGCAGCGCCCCAGGCGGGGTGCGGTGCAGCGCCCCAACCAAAACGGTATACGACTTAAAGAATGAAGCGACCTGTCTTCTACTATAGGCCAGCGACCTACAACATAGTGGTTCCAGCGACCTAACTCTCCTCTTTGAAGGCGACTTACCGACCTAACGAGTTAAAGTGTTGAGCGACCTAACGGCACAGTATGAAACAGCTTAAGCAAGTTACAGGAAGCCACGACTTAACGACTTAAGAAGTGCCACGACTTAACGACTTAAGAAGTGCCACGACTTAACGACTTAAGAAGTGCCACGACTTAACGACTTAAGAAGTGTAACGACTTAACGACCTATGGGATAAAACTGCTCAATGACCTAATTACTTAAAGGGCCTCGCGACCTAATGAATTCAGCGACCTAAAGGAGTCCACGACCTAACTTCAAGAGAAGATCTGGATCATTCAACATGAACTCAAAAGATTCTTCTACATCAAAGTTTGAGCTACTATTCAAAAGTGTGTTGTAATCGAAGTGCATTGTAAAGAATTGTAATCAAATCATCAATAAAGGAATTTAAAGTGGACGTAGGCTCGATCTTAAGCCGAACCACTATAAAACTGTTGTCTTTTACTACTTTTCTGTGATTTCTCTACTTATACTTTGTTCCCGTACCAACGGGTGGTGCTTTCACTTAATCTCTATTTGCATCGGGGTGTTAGCGTCCAATTTTTACGTTAACAAAATGTTTTCCAAACTTGAATATTTTACATGATAAATTTGTAAATCATCTTCTGAATGAGACGTCATATTTTGTTTCTTTAAATTTGGACTGTTATTGCACCGTTTAGCTTATTTTTGGCATTTTGGCAGCATTTTCGGTACTAATTATGACTTTTGGTCGGATGATCGTACCACTAATATCTGTATACTGTTTTGATCGTCTCGTCGTGTTGATCTCAACAGTGTATTCATTTGTGTATTTCGAAATTCGGTACGCGTCGAAATCGTAAAATGGTTAACCGTAACGATCCGTCTTTTTGTTTCCTTGAGACCAATTATTTTCCACTGTTTTGAAACCAAAGGCCAGTTGTTTTTATTACTTCTTGGAATTCACGTAGCTGACTACTGATTGTTCCATCTTTTCTATTTATAATAGCTATTTTTCATTTTTATTCTGCCGGTTCCCATTCTTGCTTTCTCTCTGGCTCTCTGTTCTCTCTTCCTTTTGAATTTAACCTGTTCATTTTCTTCCAGATCTACTCATCACTTTCTTGGCCAGAACTACGACCACCGCCTCCTATAAAAAATGGAAAGCATATATTATTTTATCCTGCCGTTTATTTTCACACGTCAGGCAGCTCTTAAGCCTATCACCGAGGCAAGCTTTCACACGTCAAGCCTCCGCCACCATACCTATTAGGAAACAACCGAACCGCTTAAACCCATCAATCTTCCCTCCTATCATCTCTCCTCCCCCTCTTAGCCTTGTGCCTAAGCATGCATCCCAAGTAGATCGAGCTTCACCAGGCGCGCAACCCCTCCTCGCAGCCATCTCCTCCCTAGCTTAGCCGAGTGCAGCACCTTCTCGCGCCCTTAGGTTGGATGCTTCCCCGCCATTTCTTTTTTTTCAACATATGTTGTGAAGAAGCAGGTATATACATATAAGTTAATATATTATATAAGCTGTTAATTATGTATTTCATATGTTAAAAGATTTTGTAAGTTATATCGTATTTTGTGACAAACACTTTTTGTATATATGTTATTATTGTTATACTATTAGTTATATATGTCATACCAATATTAATTTCGTTATCAATTTTATAATAGTTATGTAAATATTCTGTTGGATTTTCATATGTACATAACATTGGTTTTGAGATAGTTTTATACATATTTAATTTATTGTTATAACATTGGCAAATCTGTTAACAAATGATATTCTCAGAAATTTATATATATTTTTAGCTTACATAATTTTATAGTAATCCAACATCTGTATACAGAATTTTAGATATATATACCATATTTCGGTATACGAAGTGGTATATATGGTGTTGAGTTGCATTGTGTATATACTATTTTGGGTTTATAAGTTATGTATTGTCATATAGGTTATAGTGATCGTATAATATGTTTATATACTTTATGTTTATATAAGTAAGATTTACATATAATATGTTTAAATTATATATATTTATATATGTTACCTAAATTTGCGTGTTTACGTGTATATTGTATATATGTTGGATTAGTTTGTTATGTGATAATATGTTAAATTTTATATATATGTTATTGGTCAGTTTATATTCCAGTTATGTGTGTATATATATATATATGTTTTTTTAAAATATAACTTGTTGTAATGTGGGTTTTATAATTTTTTGATTTTTAAATATATTAATAATGTATATATGTTGATATTAATATACGTGTTTTAATTTGAATAACAGAATTTAAAATACATATATATTCAATATAAATGTGTTTGAATTTAAAATATGATTTTATATATATAGGTATATTTAGTTATATATGTAAGTTTGCTTATACCATATATCTACATCGATCCAGTTCTGATTTGAGCCATTCTCATCAATTTCAATTTATCAGTAATCCGTCAAATTCGTGCCAATCTTGTTGTTTTAGATTCGTGCTTGGATTTCATAACTCAACTTCATTGTCTATCTCTCAAGCCTCGAAATGTGAGAAACCATTCATGATTAACCTTTCTATATTTATTAAATTTGATTTCAATTGAGACGACAATTGAAATATGCTGTTGTTAGTTATTTACATTGCCATATATTCTATCTGTTCACCTGTGACACTGACACCATTATCCGTTTAAACAAAATATATTTTTAAATCTTAATTTAAGTTAGAGTTCTTGCAAGCAAAATCTCTGAGGCAACAGGTAAAATTGACTTAAACCACTGGAAGGATTGGGAAAATCGATCAAAACCTTTTGAGAACCGGCATTGCTCTAGCAATGTCGGGAAGGTTCAAAGCTACTGAGTCGATGGGGAAAATCAACCCAAACCATTGGACCAACCAAGAAAGTCTATTCAAACCTTCCAAGAAAAGATGCTCCGGCAACGTCGGGAAGGTTCAGAGCCCCCGAGTTGATGGGAAAATTGACTCAAACCGCCGGATCAACAGGAAAATCGATCCGAACCTTCTGAGAATGGACGATCTCCAGCAATGTCGGGAAGTGTAACGACCTAGAATTTTTGATCTCGAAAATTCCAAATAGTTAGGAAAAGAAGAAAGAGATAGAAGAAGAAGAAAACAGAAAAACAACATAGGTTCTCACATTCGTAGCTGATCAAAATATAATATTAATAATATCAGTTTACAATAGAGTAATGTTTCTGTCAATTACATTTAAGTACATCAGAGTTGCAACATTTACACAAGCATTGGACGGTTCAATATAACTTGTCCCAGATAAACGAAAACATAACACAGCGAAAACACTCCAAACGATCCTGCCATCCAGTTCGTCTCTTGAGCTCGAGGACGTCCTTACCTGAAAATCTGTAACACTCGGTCTGACCAGAGCATTACATTAAAGTAACACCCGAGTCAGGCTGGAAACCAGCGTTAGTAAATCTATATAATTTGACGTACTAAGTTCAAACCATAAAAGAAAACCCAGGTAACTCGTACTTCACTACAAGTTCGTTACTTGATATGCTCAACTTTTATTTCACAAATCAGATTCTAAGTAATCTAACTTAGTTCAAAAGTCCATAATATCCATTTCAATCTATTAACTTCACACGTCAAATCTATAAAGAATTATTGTAAATTCCAAATCGAAGTGGTTTCAGATATTTACAAATATCCTACCCTGGCCTCTTTGTGCAACGTCCCGGCTTTTCGCACAATTTAAATCGATGATAAACCACACACGTCAGACTTAAACCATACAAAAGGGCAGATTGTTATAGGGTAAATAAGAAAAACAGAGGAAGAAAAAGACCAAAACATAATCTTGCAACGGAACGATAAAATATAATAATCAAATATACAGTTCATGAAGCTGTTTTACAAAAACATTCGATTTACTTATATAATACATATCAGAGTTACACATACCGGAGAATATTAATAATGCAGCGGAATACAATAGTGTAGTGGAATAATATAATAGAAAATAGTTATACAAATCTTCGTCTTCGTCCTCCAGAATACAATCTTCAAATCCTGAAATGCTCGGACTGACCCGAGCGAATTGAAAAGACAAAACACTTGAGTTTGAACTAAAAGATCTTATGTAAGTTAAACCAACAATAAAATATGAGTGGAACGGCGTCAGAGATGTTTACTGAATTTTACATCTCCTATCCAGTGTCTAACGTGAGTGTAGTAACTTAAGAGATGCTCGGGATTCACATCTCTTAAGGATCCATTAAACTATTTGCTATGCAGTAATATTTCACTATTATAATAATGTCCATGGTAAAATAAACTTACTTTTAAATAGCATCAAGGCTTTACATTTTCCACCTTAACGCGTAATAGTACCAGTAGTCCATCCAATATCATAGTCCCTCCTGATCGGGAAGCCACCAGATGATACCACACGGGCTACGCAAGAAAACTAAACTCGTACAAGGCGCGCTAGGGTAGGTGACACGACACAACTAGGCAATGCCAGGGTAGATATACCAATTACGCTTCCAGGTCGGTGGTAATGCGTAGCGCGTAGCTACCGCCCACCTCGAGCCACACCCCCAATTCAAAAATCAAAAGTGGTAACCGAATCAATCCAAAGTCAGAGTATAATATCGAAGGGATGTGTCCGATAAAAGGGGCTACCTTCTTAACCCATCGATCGCTCATGTTTTAGCCACCTTATGCCAACTCACGGGAGTCGGGTCAATGTATTTACCTCAAAGGAAACGCCGCCACCAACCTACTTCATTCTGGAATCTCCACCGTGTACACAGTTGTTAAAGTGGCTTTCGGAGTTGGCAGAGAGTATGACAATTTCCGATCCCGGTCTCTTCAACAACCAAACGTTATCATAACACCGCGGTCATTTCAAAATAATTATACTTCAAAACCAGGCTATAATATTCGTTTCAAACCATATAAATACGATATGATTTCCAATTTAAAAACCAAATCAATATGATATCCCTTTTATTTCAAATCATTTTATTTCAAATATATCCCTTTTTCAAAATCATAGCACTTCCAAATTTTATACTTCAAAACCAAACATTTGAAATTTTAACACCTTTAAAACATAATGCTTCATAACCTCGAAACATTTCAATTTCTATAAACATTTCAATTTCGATATATTTCAAGGCTTTAAATATTCTAAAATTTCAAACTAAATTTGATAATTTCGATTCAATGATTAAATGTCCTATTATTTAGTTTTGAAATATTTTATATAATAAACCCCTTATTATTCAAATAAAACTTAAAATTACAAATAACTAGATATTGCCTTCAATTCATTATACTTGAAATAATCATTTAATTCACCTAGACTCAAAAATCAAGTTATAATAATTATACCTTTTAAAATTTCCAATTTAATAAATTTCACATCAACCCTGTTGGTTTAATTCTTAAATAAATTCAATTTTATAAAATCTTCAAATTTATCTAAATTTCAAATCAAATTTTATTCGAGTAAAATTATTAAACAATTTAATTCACATCCCTTTCATATTTTATCCTCCAAATCTTAATTTATTTAAATCATTATGACCTCTATATAAAAATATGATTTAAATTTTAACCATATTTATTTTAATAAATCAAACTCCGTTATTTAACTTATTGTCATTAAACCAATTTATGCATAGCTTAAATACATGAATTTAACTATATATAAAATATTTTTATATAATATCAAAAAGAATCAATACTTATTAAACCGTATAGTTCTATCAAAAACCATAGAAATCATTTTCAAAATATTTATATATATAGACCGATGGTGTCTGTATAAAATTTTCTATCCTATGATCAAGTGATACAGATATTTATCATTTCAATCTGTAATTTAAAATAAAAATACGGTTATATATCATTTCAAACCGCAATCCCGAATAAAATAAAGTGCATAACAATTTGCAGTTTATAACAATATAAAATACAACATCCATTCATCAAATATCAACCATCAACCATTTATCACAATCATCATCCAATTCAATCAATAGCATCAATATATAATGGATAATAAACAACAAGTATCAACTGCAGTTTATATTCAAGAATAAATTAAACGAAAATTTCACTGACAGTTTATATGCAACAAATAAATTTGATACCAAAATTAATTCAAATAAATGCAATTTAACCGTGATGATGATTAAATAGATGCCAAATAGCTATAAATAAATTTCAAATCACATCATAAATAAATTTAACAAACATAAGAAATTTTAGAAGTTGTGAGTGGGTTAAAACACTCACCTTTTGAATTTAAATCCAATTTAAACCCAAAAATTGAATAGTCTGCAAATCCATCCAAACCAGTGCCAAAATGTCTGGAATTCCAATATGAACCTGCGGACAAAACCACACGTAAAACGGACATTATATGTGAGAGTTATTGATGTTAGAACGAGTTGAAAATTAAATTTGAATAAATTAAAATAAAATAAATCACCAAACTAACACGTCGTCCCACTTACCTTCTCTCTCTCCCACGTTTCCTCACAGAACAGAAAATCACGCACGCATAGAGCACGGCTAAGACCCCAAAATCATGCTCAAACGTCCCCCTTTGACCGAGAATCTAGGCCGCCTCCGACCATCGTTCGTCGCGCCGCAGCCACCAACGCACTCCCCCAAGAACGCCGCACCCCCTCACCTAGGTCCGGCCCATCCTAGCGTCGCTGACCGCCTCCATTCGGCTAGGGTTTTCGATCCCTAGCTTGCCTAATTCGACCACCATCGGTCGCTATACTCAACAAGACCATCTATGTGGAACTCCCCACGACAATCTCCACCAAGCCCATATTTCAATTTTGTCGATTGATGTCGAAATCAAAAACGCCCAATTCGACTTTGATTGCGATTTCAGATCAATTCGGTCACTGTCTCGAAAAATGAACAGCAGACGTGGGTTCGTATCATTGAGATCTTCGATATATATTTTTTCCAAATTTTTTTCCGAGGAGTTTGAATTTTTGGATACGAATTTGATTTGTAATTGGATCTAGGATTTTGTTTGTCTGCCATTGAAATGAGGAGATGAGGAGGAATTATACGTATAGATAAATAAGAAATAGAGGTAGGCTAGGGTTTATAACATGGCATTTATAAGCAGAGCTGAAAGTAAAATAAATAGACGAGATATATGTACGCGCTAATGACAAAGTGGCCCATAAAGCCCGTTCTGACTCCGGAATGAAATTGGGTTAGCCCGTAAATCGAAATAGATGTTTTAAAATATTTTAAACGCAATGAAAAAGGTTTCGAATCCAAATTCCATCGTATGAAGAAGTTACGCCAAAATCAGTTTTTTACAAATTGATTTCAATTGATTTCAATTTCATTGATTTCAAGGCGTTTCGAGTCCGTACAATCAAACTACAAGTTCGATCGCTACGAAACTTGAAATCCTACAATAATTCACCGATACGGATCCGATGAAGCTGGTTTCGCTGAAATTCGAATCAGTGGCCAAAATGGCTAATTTTACACTAATTAAATATATTAATAATAAATTAATTAAATCAAATCTTAAATTTCAATTCTAAAATTGACAAATCTTACCCCTTTAAATTTTCTTAATCATTTACACTAATTTAAACAAATTTATATGTCAATTTAGCGTTGATTCATTTATCAATTTCAGCGTTAACCTCAGTTTCATTAAATTCAAAATTATAGATTTAATTTTCAATAATTCTATTTAATTTACCTTTCATTTTATTATTCAATTTATTTTTATCAAACGGATGAAATTTATATTGGAATCAAAAACCATTACATTAACATTCTCACATTTCAACTAAATTCCCGTTTATGCAATATTTAAATAGTTAATTTCATTTAATTGCACTTTATCCTATTATCATACACTAAATTCCAATATATTGGCAAAACTTTATTTTACATTCTTTTTATTCAACCAACTGTCATTTTATAAAGAAAATCAACATTATTTCCGATTATTACTTTAAATTTACATTAACAAAATGTTAAATTTAGATTTATTACAATTGATTACCAAAGTTTATTTAATACCTTAAATAAACAAGCAACCTATATTAATTGCCACCTATTTGCTTTTAATTGCATTTATAAGTTCGTTACTTATCAATCCAGATTATAATTCCATATATAATGCTAATTTTATTTCATTACATTAATATACGCCTATTTACATCTTAATTTGAATGAATATTACATTTCTGTGTACTTCTATCAATTGAACACATTAATTAAGGTTTTAAAACAAATAAATGAATTTACCTTAATTCCATTCTTACACCAGTTTATTACTTTACATACATTACGTATTAATTCATCAATTAACATACTTTGAACTATTTTCCCCAATTCACCAATTACTCCCTTAAACTAAATTTACGTTTCTATTAAATTTACATTCACACTTCCGTTAATACATTTATTTTCATTAAAGTAATATTTAATTACCTTTATTTGTAATAACCATTTATCACCAATATACTCTTTATAATATGTAACGATCCCGAATTTTAATCAATTTTAAACTGATAATTAAATTCATTTTTGATTTAAAATTGTGAAATTTAATGATAAATTGATTCGAGTTTTTCCAAATTCAAATAAAAATATGTTATTTATTAAAATAAAGATAGTTTCTTTTATAAATTGTTTTAATTAAATAATGAGTTGTATTTAAACAATATTAATAGTATAATATTTTTACAAATGGATTTTTATAAATAGAAATGGTTATTTCAAATTTATTTATATATATGTATATTTTTAAAGAAAGCTATGATTTGTGAATTTAAAATAAAATAAATTACAAACAAATTTATGCATACAAACATAATTAAAATAGAAAATTATTTGCAATACAAAGTAAACTAAACAAAATAAGAAACAACGTTGTAAATAAAATATGCAGCCAATAGTGTAGACAAGATAAAAAAAAGAGAAAATAAAATATCCACCAAAACAAAAATATCAGCCACCACAAATCAAAAACAAACTAGGAGAAGTCTGTAACCATCCCGAATTTTAATCAATTTTAAATTGATAATTAAATTCATTTTTGATTTAAAATTGTGAAATTTAATGATAAATTGATTCGAGTTTTTCCAAATTCAAATAAAAATATGTTATTTATTAAAATAAAGATAGTTTCTTTTATAAATTGTTTTAATTAAATAATGAGTTGTATTTAAACAATATTAATAGTATAATATTTTTACAAATGGATTTTTATAAATAGAAATGGTTATTTCAGATTTATTTATATATATGTATATTTTTAAAGAAAGCTATGATTTGTGAATTTAAAATAAAATAAATTACAAACAAATGTATGCATACAAACATAATTAAAATAGATAATTATTTGCAATACAAAGTAAACTACACAAAATAAGAAACAACGTTGTAAATAAAATATGCAGCCAATAGTGTAGACAAGATAAAAAAAAGAGAAAATAAAATATCCACCAAAACAAAAATATCAGCCACCACAAATCAAAAACAAACTAGGCAAACAAATGAAAACATAAGTACAAAGCATATATTCAAGTGTAAACAAATATATATATATATATATATATATATATATATGTACACTTAAACAAAACAATGATAACTAATGCCACATCTCAGCCGAGACAAGCAAGCACGGGCTAAGCATGGGAACAAGGTATCAAGGCAATTAATGCAAGCCATGCTTTGATTTCACACCAGCCACTAAGTAATGAAAAAGATATGGGATCACTTGTACCAGAAAGGAGTACAAGCCTACATACATCTTCTATATATCAATCACTTTCTTCATTTTTGGTTCGTCCATCTTCAGAGCTGTGAGAAAAAAAAGAAAAAAAAATTGAAGTAAACAATATCTTAAAACCCATAAACAAATTCAAACTTCAACCTGAAATGAGTGGAAGCTTCAACCTCAAAGCAAATCAACCTGAAAATAATTTATATTCACAAGTTTACAAGCCTGTAGTATAATCTGTAGTTCATGCAAGATCAAGCTTCAACAAGCTTCAGATTTAAAAGTTCAAAGTTCAAACCCAAAGTAAAGATTCAAATGCAATTTCCAGTTTTCAAACACATCATTTCCAGGCATGAATCATCACTGTCTCTGCTTCAGAATTTTAAAGGTGAGTAACATCACATTTCAATTTTAAGTGTCTGTTATCTGTTGCATATTAATTTCTGGAAATTAAATATATGTTTTTGTGTGAGTAACAGTTAGTGATTTAAACTTAAGTATATATACTTAGAAAGTATTCTGTATATATATATATACACACACACACACACATATGCCAGTATTTCTTCTTCTTTGTCTAGTTACAGGGTATGAAACAACAAAGAAAATTCAATTTCTTCTTTTCTAACCAATATTAGGCTTTGGTTCTAGAACAAATTTGTCATATTTAAGAATGAACTATAAACTAAAAATAATTCCATGAAGTAAAAACGTATACAGGAAGGAAGATTCAGTTTTTACAGAGGATACTTAAAACTTTGAAATTTTCGAATTTAATAAAACACTGATTCAAGTTTGTAGTTTGAATCCTTACACGAAACGATGATTTTTAAGGCAAATTTGGTGATTTTTAATGGTGAGTTTCATAAGCAGTTTGGAGATGAGCGTGTGAGGCATTTTGATCGAATTTAGGTTATCGATGGAACTGGGGTGGTCAGGGTTGTGCGTGGTGGTGGAGGAGCTTACCGGGGTGGCAGGAAAAATATAGGGATGGTGAATAGATCACGTGGTGGCGTCGGCAATTGGTTGAAGTTTGTAGCCCTAGTTTTGTTGGGGTCGAAGGATTCGATTCGTTCGTCACTATCGCTTGATCGAGTGACGCGTGGTTGGGGGTGATGGAAGAGGGAGTGACGACGAAGAGATGACCGGAGTTTCGTGATCACCGGTGGCCGAGGCGGCGAGAATGGGATCTTGCCAGATTTTGAGGTAATGTGGATTTCGATGTTGCCAGGTTTTCATTTTTTTTGAGCTCGCCTTCGATTTTGAATGGCGACGTGGATCTTGGCTTTTTGGTGAACGAGATCGGGTTGGGGGAAGATCGATGACTTGCTCGACATCGAGGTGGTGGCTCGAAGCGATCAACGGTGTTGTACACGTGCACGCGGTGCATGTTGAAGTTAGGGTGAGGCTGTGTTTTTGGGTGGGTTCGAATTTGCGTAGTATTGACTCGATGCAGAAGTGATGGAGTTTATTCTTTTCTCGAAGTAAATTGTTGGCATTGGGTTACTTTGGCATGCTACAGGTTTTTATAAAAAAAAGAAAAACCTGTCATGTTTTTTTTTCTTTTGGGTTTGTTTCACAGGGGAGACTCGGGTCAGACGAGTGCTTGACTCGAAGCGATGGAGTTTAAAATAAAATAAAAAAAGTAAAGCTATAAATAAAAATAGAGATTTAAACTTAATTTTAAATCTGGATTCAAGTTAATCTGAATCTTAGTTTTGAAGTAAAAGAAATTTGAAGAATTTTTT
Source organism: Allium cepa (assembly GCA_030765085.1). Classification (NCBI taxonomy): domain Eukaryota; kingdom Viridiplantae; phylum Streptophyta; class Magnoliopsida; order Asparagales; family Amaryllidaceae; genus Allium; species Allium cepa. Next base: position 201,025,374 of record CM060935.1, read on the forward strand.
TTTAATGGTTTTAAATAATTTGAATGATAAATGTTCTTTACATTTATTTTTAAAGGATTATAAATTAAATTTAAATTTGATTAATGTTTAAATGGTTAATCATTTTGGATCTTAAATTCAAAATGGAATTTAAATTTGGATTTAAAAGCGTAATGTTTTAAATATACACTTAAACGTTAATTAAAGCCTAAGTAAAGGAAATGAATTAATTATGAATTATTAAGTAACAAAATTAATGTGATAAATTTTGGTAACAAATTAGATTAATTAATTGAATCAATTGTAAATTGTTAATTACTTAATGAAAGCAATTAAGGGGTTAATTACTAATAAGCAATTAAATTTAAATATTTTTATTAAATTAATGATAAAGATAAATTGGTAATTAATGATTTGTTATTATGAGATGATTGCTTAATGGTAAGTAATTAAAGAGTAAATTTCTTGAAATAATGAATTAAGAAGTTAATTAATTATATAATTGGTTCAAGTGTCAATTTAATTAATATGATTGATTAAGAAAAATTTAATTAGTTAAAGTGTTTGATAAATTAATTTATATCAAATGATTTGGAATTAACTGAATTGAATAATAAATTCATAAATAATCAATTAAATTGGAAATGAATTGAATTAATTAGGATTAAACAATTAATTATTCCTGCTTACAAATGTTTATTGAATGCTTATGAATGATTGTATAGTATGAAATGCCTTGAATTGATTATCCTATCTGATTTGTGATATTTTGTTCTGTAGATTGAGCTGTGTATATTTATTTACATTTGTATACTATCTGTGAATCTGTGAATGGACGATGAGCGTTATAGTTTTATATCGCTTATCAACTATATTTCTATGTTTTAATCTGTGATGATTGAAATGATGTTGCACTAGTGTGTTAAACCCCTGGACCACACTTATACACACACACCAATATGGATTTCACGAGGAAATCGATTAAGTCACAGATTTTTGAAATAGTTTTAAATTTGAATATTTGAATTCAAATGTTTTGGAAATGGATTGGGTTTAAAGTGAAAAGCTTTTGAAATGGAATTTCATAGATGAAATTTATTTTGAATAACTCGATAAAATATGAAGTTGAATAATTTGATTTGAACTTAAATTCAAGATTTGAAATTGAATTCTATGATTTAAAACTAGGGATTAAAAATGTTATACCAATTATATATGGGTTAAACTATTTTAAAAGTATTGATTTGGGGATGTGAATAGAATTCAAGGGCTTTAACTCGTGTAAATATAATTGGATTTTTCTGAAACGAAAACTGTTTGTTTTCAAATAATAAAAGCTTTCACATAAGAAATGAACGTCCAATTTGTGTTAAAAAGAATTTCAAGTTTTAAAATGAAGGTAACTTCCAAGTTATGAAAATGATTTTTGAAAGATATAAGTTGAATCTTTGATTTAAAGATTCAACAAGTTAATCGAATTTTGAAAGCTATGAGTTAAATCTTTGATTTAAAGATTTAATGAGTTAATCCAATTGGAATGGAAATTGTTTTAAAGTCTATAAATTGATCTTTGTGAAATAAATCTTTTTTGTAATATAAAGATTTGAAATGGTAATTGGTTTAAACCATTTGAAGAAAAGTTTTGGGTTTTAAGTTGTGACTTAATTGAAATCCCAATATCCATATGTTTTTGAAATACTGCGCTCAATGTTCGGTTTAGCCGGGAGAGGACCTTTGTGTCATATATTCCATTCTGAATATGTGATATGTCGTTATGGATAGCATTTGAAGACCGAATATTTTTGAAAGCGAAAGGACAACTCGTCGAATGTCTTTGCATCAACTGGTCCCCGGTATAGAGACTCCATATATGATGGGAAGTCCGAACGTGATTAGTGAATATCCGGATTGCAAGGACTTCTTTGTAAGTGCCTTCGGTTCTGTTCGAGCCGGAACAGACTTGTATGGATAGTATGTCTGACATTACAAATTGAGATATAAAGCTGATTTCTTTCAAATATATTTCTGTTGGTGGCAGAGAATTTATTCTCTTAGCTTAACACCGTTCTCTGAGACGTACGAGCTCAGAGGTTATGTAGTTGAAGGTTATCAGCAATATATTCCCAATTTGGTAATGTGACATGCTGAATGTTGTTGTGAAATGATCATTGTTTGATCATTTGTGATATGATCATTTGTTTGATCACTTATCTTTGTGATCATTTCTATGATCATTTGTTGACCCAAAGCACAGCTTTTGTATAAAGCGTGGCTTTGTGGACGTGACTTCGTCGAACCTCACACCCCGGAATGGTCAAAACAGGAAAGATGCGGCAAGGTTGTGAGGGGTAGCTCCCTTTAGGGTATGTGGATTTTCTTCTGGAAAAGGGTGGTATCATGGTATGGAGCCCAGATACTTACTCATGTTGAAACACTTTATTTATCATTGTGTGATGTTGGTTAGAGAGCTCTCGGATAAAGGTCCCAAAGGACCGGGAGATGGCATACTCGTGTCAGTAGTTACCCAGTTAGGGGTAACCCGGCCTTGTGTTGGCAAAGATCCGGTTAGGTTCTCGGGGACGTCCTTCCAGAGGCGTTCTCATGTGGAAATGGGAAGTTCCTTGGCCTGACCATTTGTTGGAAATCCAAAGAAACAATACGAGACTTGTACGGTTTTAGTTGTAGAACCTGCCATGGAATGTGGCGGTAACCTGCTATTGAACATGGTAGCTATAGTAGGCATACGATAATGGTCGTATGTTGGCTAAGATTTATATCTTTACTTTTGAAATGATTTTTACTACACTATGCACTAGTAATAATATCAAATGTTTCTTTTTAATGCGTATCAAGCATCTTTGACTATCATAAGGAGAAATCTCCTCCGATTCTGCGTTTGCATTGTGTGTGTGTGCGGAAGGCCTTATGGTAGTCTCATTTTTAAAAAGCATTGCGAATTGACTTTGAAAAATCTTTTGTTGAATATTTTAAAAGATAAACTGTTTGTGTTGCTCACACCAGTCCCACGACTGATCCGGAGTTTATTGTTTCTTTCCTAAACTTTGGGTGCTCATTATTTTCCACACGAGCAGTCTAGAGTTTGGGTTTTTCAGATAGTCAGGTTTAGTAGATTATCTAGAGTTAGTTCAGTATTTGGACCACACCAGTCTTGCTTAGCTTGGTCCATGGTTATTGGGAGTTCGAGCTATTGCTGGATTGGTTCTTGGAGATGGAGTTGCAGTTCTCGGAGTTCTCTTTTGAAGACTATCTTAGAGTTATATTGTTCCGCTGCTAGATGTCATCTATTTTCTTTTCCGCTGCTATTTATTGTATCATATCTCTGATGTATATTGATATCTATTGGATCATCTGTTGTATCGGATATTGTATCAAAGCTGTATATCAATGTATTATTCTTTTATTCCGCTGTGTTGTTTACTTAATGTTGTTATAAGCTCCGGCGAATCGGATTTGAACGGTCGAATCTACGGCATTCGAGTACGATGTAAAGTATGGATGTCGATTTTCGAGCGGGCAAAATCCGCTCCGTTACATAATACTTGTATGGTTATTCTCTACAACTATTACTCTCTATCCTATTATTACACACATTAATACAATAATTACATTTGTTTTTAATATATTCCATTTGTAATTAAGTCACGACTTTTAAATTATTTTATTTAATTGGAATGTTCATTCAAGTTCAAAAATTATTAACTTGCATTAACATATTTCCTTAATTTACATTCCATACCCGTTTTAAATTCATTAACGGATTACAAATTTTTATCCCTTCCCATTAAATAACAAAATTGATTATATAACCCTGTTCTTATCCAACTATCATAATTTTTAAACTAATTCATCAATTTTGTTCAATCTATAGCCAAGTATAACACTTTCACTACTTTATTTATTAGGATTTTATTCAATTTACTAATAGTTAGTTTTAATTACCCTTGCTATATTTTATTTCAGCGTTCATTTCAATATTAAATTATAAACTTTTTGTTTCTTCTAAATTTAATTACTCAATTTTTATTAAAATAACCAAATTTAATTATTGAAAATTTACGGGTCGTTACACTCTCCCCCACTCAAAACTTTTCGTCCCCGAAAAGGAAAAGAAGGGAAAGAGTAACTTATCAATCAATATATATTATTCAAAACATTATATTCATAACAGTAAATTTGCAGAATAGGATAATTTAAATAAAATATATATATATATATATTTATAAATAATTAAATCTTTTATCTTCAAATTAATAAGGTTTGGAAAACATTTTCAAAATATTTTCTAAGTCCAAAATTTATGGAAAATTTTGGCAGAGTCTTCTTTGTACGGGGAGGCTCGGGAGAAAATAAAATATCAAAATAACAATATATAACATATATTTTCCAAATAATATATCCCAACATAGCTATAAACCGTAATCCGAAAATGTACCTATTTGTCGGGCAATAACGCTTAAATTATGAAACCAAAAGCAGTAACAATTGCTTTCATAACCTGTATTTCACTTATATAATCCAAAAAGAGTAAATAATTATATAAAATGAAATATTTAAGGTTGTTTTCAACCACCAACCAAACAAATAAAACAACATTCACTTGCAACAAGGCATACAACCATCACATAGAATCAACACAAATCAATCATTCCTTCATATCAAACAAAACAAATAGTTGTTCGGGTTCAAAATTTTAAACTGTACGGAATGAAAAATAAACTACTAAGTGCATCAATTACTCAACAGTCTTAGATGAAGCTAAAAAGATTATTCATACATCCGAACAATTTTAAAGTATCTTTACCCAAACAGCTATAAGTTAAACAAACAACAACCTCAAACAATAGATCAAATTCATTTCAATTTCACTTCATACATTTGTTGTTTGATTTCCTTTTTCATTCATATTTATTTCTATCTATTTCTATTCATTACCTACCAATTCATTTTCATCTTTCTATATAATGCCAAATTTTATTTATTGCATTACATTCATTTATTTATATTATTCATATTCAATCAAATTTCTTAGTAGGTAACTTTATTAACTTAAGTTTACTATCATTTTTTTAGTATTCATCTTTTATTCTTAACTTATTCAGAAGTAGCTTCAACGTATTTACTTAACAAAATGTTAAATGATCATATCCTTTGCTTTATAGGTTACAAATTTCAACCTTAATTTAAATTTTACTTGTAACTTAGCATTTAATATCTTATTTTAATTAGAAGTTTCAATTATTAGTTACCTACGTTCCAATTCACTACAATAATTGAAACTATTAATTAATGGAAACTTAAGAACTAAATACCGGGTTAAATTTTTAAATCATTTAAAATAATAGATAAATGTATATACTTACAGCTTATATATACAATTATATTTAAAAAAATTTAAAATTTATATTTTTTTTTCAAAATAAATCTGCAGTAAAGTACTACAGTGGCCTTCCCACTTAGAAATTCAAAAATGAATGTCGATGATGCGTGCACTCATCATCGAAATCATTTTTCAGCGACAGAGAGGGGAGTACAAAACTTATTCCTTTCCAATATTTCTTTCAAAACATTTCTTTCAATTATATTGAAATATTTATATCAGAAAATACTTCTAACAATAATATTATTATATTCCAAATCATTTAAAAGAAATTTTCAAAAACCCCGGGACTTAAGTTCTAAGTTCCCAATTTCATTTATTTTATTTACAATCTCATTCCAACTATTATTTATAAATTTCATTACCTAACAACCAATATACTACAACCAAATATATATCATTTATAAAAATTTATTTTTTATATATAGAAAATATAATAGGCAAAATTATTTCATTCACTTATATTCAAAACAAATATTGTGTCGGTCTTTCCTATAAAGTGTTTAGAAATCCCTATTGATGTCATAGCGTCCTATGCACCAACCAGAATTTATAAATACATAAAGGAACAGATTAAAACAATATTAAAACCTTTTTATAACACTAACAAATATGCTTTCTCATATATATATGCTCAGCGACTCCCATAGGGTATTACAACCTTATTAATAAAGAGTCAGACCCCACAAAGCTAAGGTTTATCGCTAAACCAAAGCTCTGATACCAGATGTAACGTCCTAGCTTTTCGCACGATTTAAATCGACGATAAACCACACACGTCAGACTTAAACCATACAAAAGGGCGGATGGTTATGGGGTAAACAAGAAAAAGCAGAGGAAGAAAAAGACCAAAACAGAATCTTGCAGCGGAACGATAAAATATAATAATCAAATGTACAGTTCATGAAGCTGTTTTACAAAAAACATTTGATTTACTTACATAATACATATCAGAGTTACATGTACCAGAGAATATTAATAATGCAGCGGAATACAATAGCATAGTGGAATAATATAATAGAAAATAGTAATACAAATCATCGTCTTCGTCCTCCAGAATACAATCTTCAAATCCTGAAATGCTCGGACTGACCCAAGCGAATTAAAAAACAAAACACTTGAGTCAGAACTAAAAGATCTTATGTAAGTTAAATCAACAATAAAATATGAGTGGAACGGAGTCAGAGATGTTTACGAGATTTTACATCTCCTATCCAGTGTCTAACGTGAGTGTAGTAACTTAAGAGATGCTCGGGATTCACATCTCCTAAGGATCCGTTAAACTATTTACTATGCAGTAATATTTCGCTATTATAATAATGTCTATAGTAAAGTAAACTTACTTTTAAATAGCATTAAGGCTTTACATTTTCCACCTTAACGCGTAGTAGTCCCAGTAGTCCATCCAATATCATAGTCCCTCATGATCGGGAAGCCACCAGAGGACACCACACGGCTAAGGGAGAAAACCAAACTCGTACAAGGTTCGCTAGAGAAGGTGACACGGCACAACTAGGCAATGCCAGGGTAGATATACCAATTACGCTTCCGGGCGGGGGTAACGCATAACACGCTGCTACCGCCCACCTCGAGCCACACCCCCAAATCAAAAATAAAAAGTGGCCATCGAATCAATCCAAAATCAGAGTATAACATCGAAGGGATGTGTCCGATAAAAAGGGCTACCTTCTTAACCCGTCGGTCGCACCTGTTTTAGTCACCTTATGCCAAATTACGGGAGTCGGGTCCACATATTTACCTCAAAGGAAACATCGCCACAATCCTACTTCATTCTGGATCTCCACCGCGCACACGGTTGTTAAAGTGGTTTTCGGAGTTGGCAGAGAATATGACAACTTCCGATCCCGGTCTCTTCAACAACCAAACATTATTATAACACCGCGATCATTTCAAAATAATTATACTTCAAAACCAGGATATAATATTCATTTCAAACCATATAAATACGATATCATTTCCAATTTAAAAACCAAATCAATATGATATCCCTTTTATTTCAAGTTGATATAATATCATTTTATTTCAAATATATCCCTTTTTAAAAATCATAGCACTTCCAAATTTTAAACTTCAAAACCAAACATTCGAAATTTTAGCACCTTTAAAACATAATGCTTCATAACCTCGAAACATTTCAATTTCTATAAACATTTCAATTTTGATATATTTCAAGGCTTTAAATATTCCAAAATTTCAAACTAAATTTGATAATTTTGACTCAAAAATTAAATTTCCTATTATTTAGTCTTGGAATATTTTATATAATAAACCCCTTATTATTTGAGTAAAACTCAAAATTAAAAATAACTAGATATTGCCTTTAATTCATTATACTTGAAATAATCATTTAATTCACCCAGACCCAAAAATCAAGTTATAATAATTATACCTTTTAAAATTTCCAATTTAATAAATTTCACATCAACCCTGTTGGTTTAATTCTTAAATAAATTCAATTTTATAAAATTCAAATTTATCTAAATTTCAAATCAAATTTTATTCGAGTAAAATTATTAAACAATTTAATTCACATCCTTTTCATATTTTATCCTCCAAATCTTAATTTATTTAAATCATTATAACCTCTATATAAAAATATGATTTAAATTCTTAACCATATTTATTTTAATAAATCAAACCCATTATTTAACATATTGTCATTAAACCGATTTATACATAGCTTAAATACATGAATTTAACTATATATAAAATATTTTTATATAATATCAAAAAGAATCAATACTTATTAAACCGTATAATTCTATCCAAAACCATAGAAATCATTTTCAAAATATTTATATATATAGACCGATGGTGTCTGTATAAAATTTTCTATCCTATGGTCAAGTGATACGGATATTTATCATTTCAATCCGTAATTTAAAATAAAAATATGGTTATATATCATTTCAAACCGTAATCCCGAATAAAATAAAGTGCACAACAATTTGCAGTTTATAACAACATAAAATACAACATCCATTCATCCAATGTCAACCATCAACATTTTATCACAATCATCATCCGATTCAATCAATAACATCAATATATAACGGATAATAAACAACAGGTATCAACTAGCAGTTTATATCCAATAATAAATTAAATGAAAATTTAATTGGCAGTTTATATGCAATAAATAAATTTGATACCAAAATTAATTCAAATAAATGCAATTTAACTGAGATGATGATTAAATATATGCCAAATAGCTATAAATAAATTTCAAATCACATCATAAATAAATTTAACAAACATAGGAAATTTTAGAAGTTGTGAGTGGGTTAAAACACTCACCTTTTGAATTTAAATTGAATTTAAATCCAATTAAAACCCAAAAGTTAAACAGTCTCCAAATTCGTCCAAACCAGTGCCAAAATATTCGGAATTTCAATACGAACCTAGCGGAGAAAACCGTGCGCAAAACAGACCTCATATGTGAGAGTTATTGATGTTAGAACGAGTTGAAAATTAAATTTAAATAAATCTAAATAAAATAAATCACCAAACTAGCACGTCGGCCCCCCTTACCTTCTCTCTCTCCCACATTTCCTCACGTAACAGAAAATCAGGCACGCACAGAGCACGGACGAGACCCCAAAATCACGCTCAAACGTCCCCCTTTGACCGAGAATCTGGGCCGCCTCCGACCATCGTTCGACGCGCCCCATCCACCAGCGCACTCCCCCAAGAACACTGCACCCCCTCACCTAGGTTCGGCCCATCCTAGCGCCGCCGGCCGCCTCCATTCGACTGGGGTTTTTGAACCCTAACTTGCCCAATTCGACCACCACCGGTCGCTGTACTCAACAAGACCACCGACGTTGAACTCCCCACGACAATCTCCACCAAACCCATATTTCAATTTCGTCAATTGATGTTGAAATAAAAAATGCCCAATTCGACTTTGACCACGATTTCTGATCAATCCGGTCACTGTCTCGAAAAACGAACAATAGACGCAGGTTCGTAAGATCTTCGATATATATTTTTTCCAATTTTTTCTGAGGAGTTTGAATTTTTGAATATGAATTTGATTTGTAATTGGATCTAGGATTTTGTTTGAATGCCATTGATATGAGGAGATGAGGAGGAATTGTACGTAAAGACAAATGAGAAATAGAGGTAGGCTAGGGTTTATAATAGGGTATTTACGGACAGAGCTGAATGTAGAATAGATGGATGAGATGGATATACGCGCTAACGACAAAGTAGCCCAAAAAGCCCTTTTTGACTCCGGAACGAAATTAGGTCAGCCCGTAAATCAAAATAGATGTTTCAAAATATTTTAAATGCAATGAAAAAGGTTTCGAGTCCAAATTCCATCGTATGAAGAAGTTATGCCAAAATCAATTTTTTTCAAATTGATTTCAATTGAAATCAATTTCATTGATTTCAAGGCGTTTCGAGTCCGTACGATCAAACGACAAGTCCGATCGCTACAACACTTGAAATCCTACAACAATTCACCGAATACGGATCCGATGACGCTAGTTTCGTCGAAATCCAAGTCAGTGGCCAAAATGGCTAATTTTACACTAATTAAATAAATTAATAATAAATTAATTAAATTAAATCTTAAATTTCAATTCTAAAATTGATAAATTTTATCCCTTTAAATTTTCTTAATCATTTACACTAATTTAAACAAATTTATATGTTAATTTAACGTTGATTCATGTATCAATTTTAGGGTTAACCTCAATTTCATTAAATTCAAAATTATAGATTTAATTTCCAATAATTCTATTTAATTTACCTATCATTTTATTCTTCAATTTATTATTATCAAACGGATGAAATATACATTGGAATCAAAATCCATTACATTAACATTTTCACATTTCATCTAAATTCCCATTTGTGTAATATTTAAATAGTTAAGTTCATTTAATTGCACTTTATCCTATTATCATACACTAAATTCCAATATATTGACAAAACTTTATTTTACATTCCTTTTATTCAACCAACTGTCATTTTATAAATAAAATTAACATTATTTTCGATTATTACTTTAAATTTACATTAACAAAATGTTTAATTTAGTTTTAATATAATTGATTACCAAAGTTTATTTAACACCTTAAATAAACAAGCAACCTATATTAATTACCACCTATTTACTTTTAATTGCATTTATAAGTCCGTTACTTATCAATCCAGATTATAATTCCATATATAACGCTAATTTTATTTCATTACATTAATATACGCCTATTTACAACTTAATTTGAATAAATATTACATTTCTAAATGTGTACATCTATCAATTGAACACATTAATTAAGGTTTTAAAACCAATAAATGAATTTACCTTAATTCCATTCTTGTACCAGTTTATTACTTTACATACATTACGTATTAATTCATCAATTAACATACTTTGAACTATTTTCCCCAATTCACCAATTACTCCCTCAAACTAAATTTACATTTCTATTAAATTTACATTCACACTTCCTTTACTACATTTATTTTCATTAAAGTAATATTTAATTACCTTTATTTGTAATAACCATTTATCACCAATATGCTCTTTATAATACTTGTATGGCTATTCTCTACAACAATTACCCTCTATCCCATTATTTCACTCATTAATACAATAATTACATTTGTTTTTAATATATTCCATTTATAACTAAGTCACAACTTTAAAATTATTTTATTTAATTGGAATGTTCATTCAAGTTCATAAATTATTAACTTGCATTAACACATTTCCTTAATTTACATTCCATACCCGTTATAAATTCATTAATGGATTATAAATCTTTACACCTTCTCATTAAATAACAAAATTGATTACACAAAGCTGTTCTTATCCAACTATCATAATTTTTCATACAAATTCATCAATTTTGTTCAATCCATAGCCAAGTATAACACTTTCACTACTTCATTTATTAGGATTTTATTCAATTTACTAATAGTTAGTTTTAATTACCCTTGCTATATTTCATTTCAGCGTTCATTTCAATATTAAATTATAAAGTTTTTGTTTCTTCTAAATTTAATTACTCAATTTTTATTAAAATAGCCAAATTTAATTATTGAAAATTTAAGGGTCGTTACACTTCGAATCCAATATCCTCTTAATCCGAGTTTTCAGGAGAATACAATTAAATTTTAAAATACCGGATGTCACCTGTACATAGCAATTTATCATAGATAGATAACCACATTATCACTGTTCAAACATATCATATCACAAAACATTTCATATCAGAGATATCAACCAATTTAAGGCATTTAACATCATTCAATCATTCATAAGCAAGATTTATTTCTTCCGTAAATTAATTTAATTTGTCTACAATTAAATTAATTACTAATGTTAATCACTTAGATTACCTTTACTTAATATTTAACAACTATAATCCAATTAATCAATCGTCCTTTAATTACCCTTCTTAATTAATCACCCTTGACTAATTATCCTTTAATTACAATAAGTAATTAAATCTTATTTAATTACACAAATTAATCATACTAAAATCACTTATATTGATTAATTATCCTATAATTAATCACATTCATTAATTAACTAATCCTTTGTTAGTTTTCTTAATCAATCAAATCCTAAATTAATTACACTAAGTAATTAATCCTTAATTACTCCATTAAGTAATTATTCTTATCCAATTCCATAAATGATTATCCTTAATTAATTAATCTAATTAATTATCTTAAATTAATCATATTAATTAACCATTTCAAAATTCCTAGTTCATGACCTTCATTAACTATTAACAATTTTCCAATTACTACTTTAAGTAATTAAAGTTTAAATTAACCATCATTATTTACAAGGTAATTAATTCTTAATTACCAATCAATTCATCTCTAATTACTTAATTACTTCATTAAGTAATAACTCTTAAAATCCTTTTGATATACAGTAATTAATCTCTAATTACATCCATTAATTAATTATTGCTTAATTATTTAACCTTTGATTACTTAGTTTAATCAAACCAAATTTAAGTAATCAACTACCCTAAATCAATTACAAGTTATTTTATCTTAATTTGATTACCTAAAATTAAACATCTTAATTAACTTAAGTAATTATACCTTAATTTCCTTTGTTAATAAGACAAGATTAAATTAAGATAACCCAACCATTACATTAAACTCTTAACAATTTTCCAATTACTACACAAGGGTTATGTTGCCATCATAGCAAAAGTTCATGTAACTATAGGCATCAGCGCCCTCGATTTTCGCTGCCAAAATGAAACATCTCCACTCCCACATAGGTCGCAATCTACCGATGTAAAATCAAATGTAGACTGTTGGCTCTCAGCAGCACACACGACTTTCGCTATGTTACCATAGGTCGCAGTCTACCGATATAAAATCAAATACAGACTGTTGGCTCTCAGCAGCACACACGACTTTCGCTATGGTCTGCAGTAGATGCTGTGACATCGAGTTACACCATCGTCACATCATAACCCAAATGCCTCTGTAGGCATCAGCACCTTCGACTTTCGCTACACACTACTCATAATCCTCAGGAACTAGTTTTGCCCGGACTCCTCACAGGATCAACATTTAGAACCCCCCATTAGGGTTCAAGGCAGTACCATCCTGTGGCACTCCTGAGAAGTTCATTTCAAGGGAGCGCCTTTTTCCCCAGAGCCACTATCAAAACACTTTATACTATACACATATACTATCTTCCAAATCATACACTAGTATGAATCTCATATAAATCTCCTTTTCTCAAAATCGATTATCCCAAAATCGATATTTCTCAAACTAGGCTTTCGAGCTTCCAATATTGATTTTACCCAAAAATCAAAAGCCTTTCCTGATCCAAAGGTTCCCAAAACCTTTTTCCAAAATCCTCATAAGATCCTTTATATATATATATATATATATATAGATGTATATAATTTTTTTAAAAACATTTCAAACTTGTATAAAACCCCTTTTTGTACTTACACATTTTCAACACACTTTTCTTCTGGCTATAGATTCACAAAGGGAGATTTATCTTATATAACCAAGATATATAACTTTGCTTATTCAAAATCAAATATTCAAATTTGATTTCTCTATAAAGCCACTTTTATCAAAGAAATTTCCAATATCAGTTTCATTCAAACCCGTACGATATACACATATCATCCGTACGCTATATTAATCTGATTGCTTACTCGATCACACAATTTCACTTCCGAACTAGTATCGTCCACCCAACTTCCTAGTGCGGACTCAGATCTGGTTTCTTGATCAGAAACCGTCATTCTCCTTGCATAGCCGTACCTATGATAGAGAATATCCAAAACCAATCAACAATCCATATCCAGGTTCGCCGTCGAAAATCGAGTGAAAAAATCCCAACTCGGATCGATATAGCTATCTCGAAATTCTATGCTCGAATCTGCATCAAATCACTATGCGAATAGAATAATATACGTACATCCTACGTCTTTAACTTCATTGGTTATTAGCCAAATCAATTTCCTTTCTATTCATCCTCACTTTGATTTTATTTACTTATTCACATTCGCCTTAATCCCCATTCTTATTATCACTTTAATTCTTATCTCAGTTGGGTACTTAATCAATAATAGTTTGAACTCCGACCAGTTTATATTTAGAAAATAGCTTTAATTTTAAAAATAATAATAGATAAGTAGTTGAAAAATAATTATTAGTTTGTAAAATAGCTGTAAAATAGTTAAATAACGATAAAATAGTTGGAAAATAGTCAAATAGTTATAAAATAGTTAGATAATTGCAAAATAGTTGTAAAATAGTAATTAATTTGTAAAATAGTTGAAAAACAGTAATTGGTTTATAAAACAGTTGTAAATAGTTCATAGCCAATCTGTTCAATTCCGAATCTCCATTTCCAATTAATTCAATTTAAATTTCCACTTCTATTTAAATTGACACAATTCTAATTTGAATAATTTCAATTTCCATTGAAATTGATTTGACCCCAATTCAAGTTGAATTAACCTCAATTTCTATCCACAATCAAATCAAATTCCATTTGAATTTGAAACTATTCAACTTTAATCACAATTTCAATTAATTCAAGTAAATTTCAAATTGAACCAATTTAAATTCATATCAATTTAACTTTTGAATTAATCCCAATTCCCATTTGAATTTGAACTAATTCAATTCAAATTTCAACTTTAAACCATCTCGAATTATATAAATTCGAGTTGAATTTTCAAATGTTGATTTAACCCCTTAAATCAAATTAACCTTTATATTTTTTTTAAATCAACCATCCAAACCTTTAAACAATTTAATTCTAAGTCCAATTTTTAAAATTCCATTGTAAATTATCATTACTTAACCGTTATCAAAGTTCAAATAATAGTTTAAAAACAATTTTATCTTAAAAATTTAATTTATTACTCGATTTTATCTTCCAGTTTTGAAACCAGTTCTTAAACAAATTTTAATTTACAAATTCAATTATTCTTTTATAAAATTATTAACAATATTCCCTTTCTACCATAGAAATCCTTATTTCAAATTTAAGTTTAATTTTCCTTTTATCTCAACAATGGATATATTACCACACTTCATTTCTCATTCATTTAAACAAGTCCAATTAACAATTTAAAGATTTTTAATAACAGTAGGATGATACGATCCAATTTATTTTTAAACATCCATCCATTTTCAATTTCCAGATCTCAAACCCATTTTGAGATCACACAAACTCCCCATTCAAATCAACCATTTAACTTTCCAAGTTAAATCCCAGTTTCATCTTAAAATTTCCAATTCAGGTTACTTGTTAACTTATTTAACTTTCCCCAAAGTCAAATTCCATTTGCTTAATCCAGCCAACCTTACCCAATTTGAATTCCCATTTCAAAATTTTAAACTTCACATTGATAATCTTATAAGTCCAAAACTTATCACCCTTGGTATCCCATCTCATTTCAAATTTTAAACTCAACATTTGGTGTTTATTTCGAACTATTTTTGATATTATGTATATTCCTCATATATACGTATTATTTCCTTTACACACGAGGTCATCCTTAAAATTTAAAACACTTTTGGTTTTTAATTCAAAAGAAAATTTCAAACAACCCTTGTTTGCAACAAGTCCCTTTTATTCAAATAATTCTTATTTATTATTTATTTTAGCACTTCGAAACAAATTCCAAATTTACTGGCTTAGATTTAAAACTTCACAATCTAGATCATTTTCAGTTCCAATTTATAACTTATCTAAAAAATTTCATTTTGCTTACTCATTAGTACACATTTTATTATCTTGTTCTGAAACCCTTCCCAATTTCAAGATTTTAATTTCAGTTTGAATCCATTTCAAACTTGTCTTTATTTAATTCCAATTTGGTTGTATTGATGTTACCACTTAATTTAATTCCAATAATTTAACATCCCATTACCTTAATATTTATTGGAAAGAAATATTGCCTTATATATCAAAATGTATTCTTATATAAAATCATTTAAAATCTTTATATAAGTAACAAGTACGCTCTCACATATATATATATATATATACACACACTTAACTCATTCTAGGGTACTATTGACCCTATCCTTAATGAGTATCCCACACCAGAGCCAATATTCTCGCTTAACCTTCGCCCTGATACCAATTGTAACGACCCGGAATTTTTGATCCCGAAAATTCCAAATAGTTAGGAAAAGAAGAAGGAGATAGAAGAAGAAAACAGAAAAACAACATAGGTTCTCACATTCACAGCGGATCAAAATATAATATCAATAATATTAGTTTACAATAGATAATATTTCTGTCAATTACATTTAAGTACATTAGAGTTACAACATTTACACAAGCACTGGACAGTTAAATATAACTTGTCCCAGATAAACGACAATATAACACAGCGAAAACACTCCAAACGATCCTGCTATCCAGCTCGTCTCTTGAGCTCCAGGACTTCCTTACTTGAAAATCTGTAATACTCGGTCTGAACCGAGCATTACAGTAAAGTAACATCCGGGTCGGGCTGGAAACTAGTGTGAGTAAATCATGTAATTTGAAGTTCCAAGTTCAAACAATAAAAGAAAACCCGGGTAACTTATACTTCACTACAAGTTCATTACTTGATATGCTCAACTTTTATTTCACAAATCAGATTCTAAATATTCTAACTTAGTTCAAAAGTCAATATTATCCCATTTCAATCTCTTGACTTCACACATCAAATCTATATAGAATTATTGTAAATTCCAAATCGAAGTGGTTTCGGATATTTACAAATATCCGACCCCGGTCTCTTCGAATCCAATATCCTCTTAATCAGAGTTTTCAGGAGAATACAATTAAATTTTAAAATACCGGATGTCACCTGTACATAGCAATTTATCATAGATAGATAACCACATTATCACTGTCCAAACATATCATATCACAAAATATTTCATATCAGAGATATCAACCAATTTAAGGCATTTCACATCACTCAATTATTCATAAGCAAGATTTATTTCTTCCATAAATTAATTTAATTTGTCTACAATTAAATTAATTACTAATGTTAATCACTTAGATTACCTTTACTCAATATTAACAACTATAATCCAATTAATCAATCGTCCTTTAATTACCCTTCTTAATTAATCATTCTTGACTAATTATTCTTTAATTACAATAAGTAATTAAATCTTATTTAATTACACAAATTAATCATCCTAAAATCACTTATATTGATTAATTATCCTATAATTAATCACATTCATTAATTAACTAATCCTTTGTTAGTTTTATTAATTAATCAAATCCTAAACTAATTACTAATCCTTAATTACTCCATTAAGCAATTATTCTTATCCAATTCCACAAATGATTATCCTTAATTAATTAATCTAATTAATTATCTTAAATTATTCATATTAATTAACCTTTCATAAGTCCTAGTTCATGACCTTCATTAACTATTAACAATTCTCCAATTACTACTTTAAGTAATTAAAGTTTAAATTAACCATTATTAATTACAAGGTAATTAATTCTTAATTACCAATCAATTCATCTCTAATTACTTATTACTTCACTAAGTAATAACTCTTAAAATCCTTTTAATATACAGTAATTAATCTCAAATTACATCCATTAATTAATTATTGCTTAATTAATTAACCTTTGATTACTTTGTTTAACCAAACCAAATTTAAGTAATCAACTACCCTAAATCAATTACAAGTTATTTTATCTTAATTTGATTACCTAAAATTAAACATCTTAATTAACTTAAGTAATTATACCTTAATTTCCTTTGTTAATAAGATAAGATTAAATTAAGATAACCCAAACATTACATTAAACTCTTATCTCCATCTTAATTTAAATTAAGTTAAAGCTTAAATTTAATAAGTTTAAAATATTTATTCGAAAACTTAACAAATATCCAGGTTAAAAATAAAACCCGTGCCAAAACTTGTTGTTCTCGTGTCTAGCCAGAGAAAAAAAAATTCACAAATTCAAATACTTCAAGCAATTCACGAAACAACCTCGCGTTGAACTCGAGTGACTTCATCTTCTTCTTCGAGTTCTTCCATCCACTTGCACACCATATCACGGTGTACATGCACACCATTACCTGGACGGAGACCATGCCTCCGACCATCCATATTCATCCACTCCAAGCCCAGCAATTCCCTTGACCACCCAAAACCCCGATCGAAACAACCTGTCGATAAATTGATTATCCAGGAAAAACTAGAAACCCAACACTCCGATGAAACAATGATCCACCGATGATCCAGGAAAAACTAGAAACCCAACACTCCGATGAAACAATCATCCACCGATGATTTCGTCTCCGAGTACCAACGCCGATCGTACCAGAGCATCCCCTTGTCATGACAAATCGATCGCTCAGGTCGATATTCCTTCCAGCCTTCTCACGACATCGCGAATTCATTAAATATCTCAATCACTCAGACCACCTTCGAAACCCTACTATGTCCCTTCCCAAACACCACAGCCACCAGAAAAATCGTTCTCCATTTTTCTCGAATACATCTACCTTTAAGCTAGCTTCGACCCAACCCCGACACATCTAAGCATCGCGATCGTCAGAATTTGACGATAATCCAAATACCGTTCATCACCGAAATTCCCCACACATATCAACTTAAACTTTATGAACTGATTCTTAAAAATCATTATTTTCTGATTCAAATCCAATTATGAAACTCAAACATGAAATTATGAACCTCGGGTTTTGACAATTTTTTTTGACTTTTCAATGTAATTCCATTTGTCTGAATACTTACTCAAAGTTTTCGTTTGCAATTATTTTTTTATTTGTATTACATCATTTCAAACAAGTTTCGTTTAAACATCAAGTGTCAGCAATGATCAAGGAAGAAGAATTTGATTTTTGGATCAAAGTTTAAAATTGTTAAAATGGAAACAGAGCTCTGCATATCTATTTACAGACATGCACTCCAACTCAAATGCATGTATACATTAAATCATCCCTAAACAAACATGAAAATCTACTACCAAATCAAAATTTTCAAAGATTATCTCATACAACCACATATATAAACAGATTAAATTCAAATAGTAGTTTACTCACCTGTAAACAAATGATGAAGAACAGAGTACCTTTGTAACAACTTTTGAAAACTTTAAAACCTGAATTGCTTTTGCTTCTTTGATTTGAAATCTTTTGTTGTTGAGATGATCTTGTATTCAATACAGAATTGAAGTTGCTGGAATTTGTTTTGATTTTAAAACTGCAATCGCTTTTTGGTTTTGCTTTGGTGATTTCATCTCAGGTTTAAAGAATGCAGGCTTTTGAATTTTGATCTTCTGTTGAGTTGCTTTGATTTTTCTTATGTTTTTAAATGGCGACTCTTATTTTTACTTACTACTTAAGTTTGTTCGAATAAGTGAAAAAAAGATAGGGTAGAGGTATTTGTAAGAAAAGGAAGGCTACAACTCTTTATTGTACACAGCAAGCTTTTGCTCTTTTTTATTTTTATTTTTATTTTTTTCCACGCTAACATGATGTGATTTCCTGATTTTTCTTTTTGACCTTAATTATATGTTTTGTGTGATTGCATTAAATGCTTGCCCCGCCTTTGTCTACAAATGTCTCCATATGAGTTGATATATGTATATTCTTTGTTTGTATGTATGCGTATATATATATGTATGTATATATAGTTATGTATATTTTTTCCTTTTCATGCTTATCTAAATTTACATACATACATTTTTTGCCTGATTTTGTTTTATACCCTATGTGCATAATATAAAGTTGTTATAGTTATTGGTATAGGTTTAATTTATTGTGATATCCCAGAAATTTCAGGCAATTCAAAGTGATAATCTCCTTTATAAATTTAATTAAAATTGGCAAATTTGTTATTCCAACAATAATAATGTAAAGTGTCTATATATATATATATATGAATATAGATTTTAAGTAGAAGATTATTTTCAAATTTGAGATTGTGGTTGTTTTAAATATATAAATATATATATCAAATTGATTTTTAGATTTGATTTTAAATTGTATTTAAAAATTAAATTGAATTTATATTTGTATTTTAAAAGAGTTGATATATATCTTAATATATGTTTTCTATTTAAAAATATATGTATATATGATTTTGTATAAATATAGTTTGTTTATTTCTATTTTCTTTGAAAGGATTTTTTTGATAAATTAAAATAAATATTTAGTTATTAGCAAATTAATTAATAAAAGCTTTATTTATATTTATAAATTTATTTTGCATGTAAGGTTACACATGTAAGTTAGTAATACTATCTAAGCACATGTGTTAACAAGATAATTAAGGAAGATGACAAGTGTCATCTTTAATTTAAATTTTCATTTATTTTTAATTAAATTTAATTTCAGCTTATATAAACATATATTCTTCATCCCCATTTCTTTTTCCCCCATCTTCATTCTAGAATCTAAAAACAAAGATAAAACCTGTAACACAATTTTCAAACCAGAAACAAAAGGTAGTAAATATTTTCAAAACAATCCTAGAATTCACGTAAACACAATCAAGCTTCCAATTAAAATCAAGGTTTCAAAGTTTTCTACAATTTCAAGTTTCAGAGATTAAAGCAACTCAAGTTCAAGCATTTTAGCAAGTTTTCCAGTTTCTAAAAGATCTGCTTCAAACTCTATCAGGTGAGTAACTACATCTTTTAAATCTAAAAATCTTTATCAAATCTGTGGATAAGTAAAAGATTATAAAAGCAACCAACTTTTTTTTAGTGTTTCCTGGAAATAAAAGTACTTATGCATGGATATGTAATGAAATTGCCTGTACAAGATTTTATCATATCTTCTTTGTTCAAATTTAATAGTGGGTAAACAAAGTTTTTAATCTGATTTAAAATCTTGTTGCATGCAGTGATCTTGAAGTAAATGGGTGTTAAGTGATTGCATGATTGTTTTATATGATTGCATCAATATATATGAAGATATTGGTTGGCATGTCTGTTGTAAGGCTCTGTTCTTGTTTACAGGTTATAAAATTTTGTTCAAAATCATATCTCCTTCCTCAATCCTCTTTAGACTTTGAGATGTAAACAGATTTTGGTTGTAATATCTAGATATTTGATAAAAAATATATTTCCAGGCAAGGTTTAAAGATAAATTTTTAACAAAAGGATAAATTACAGTGAATAGTTAAACATAACAAAATCTCGAATTAAATAATATGTTGTTTCGAGTACTTAATCTGTTTTGTTATCAAAAGTTAGGATTTTTAAAAACAGAATTTTAAGCTCTTACATCATTAGAAATCATAAGATGAACAGAAATGGGATTTGTGCGATTTCCAAGGATTGCGTGTCTTGAGGAAGTTGGGAATTGGGTCGAAGGTTGTTTGATGGTCGTTGATCTTGGAAAAAATGCTCGGAGGGATTCAAGTTCTCCAGGATGGTCGTGCGATGACAATTTAGGGTTTGAGTTTTTTTTGGTCGTGATGGGTTTCGAGACAATTGTGGTGTTGTGGCAGAGATTTAAGGTTACGGTCCTGGGTAAGAACGAAGAGGATGGGATGGCGTATCTTCCGGTGGAGTTTCAATGGGTCGGCAGTGGGTATGGTCGAGGTATGAGGGGATGTTCGAGGGGAGTTTTTTTCTCTGATATTGACGAAAAGTCAAATTTTGGATTCCTGTATATTGATGAAGTTTGGGACAGCCAAGGTGGACGCTGAGATTGTCAGCGATCTGGTGGCAGTGGCGGCGAAGGCCGGAGTGTCTCCGGTCATGCGTGCATGTGCACGAATTCTTGTTCAAGCTTGTAGTTTGAATTCGTGCTGTTTGCTGAAGGAAACAAGAAGATGGAAGGAGGGGAATTCGTTGCTTCGTGGATCCTATCTTGGTGGGCCGAAGGTAGTGGGCTAGATTGATGGGTAATTGGATTTAAACATTGGATTAACGAAATAAAGGGAAAGAATAAATGAAGTAAAGTTTAGTAAAGAAATGCTTTCAAACTTAGTTGATAATTTGGACTTAAGTTAGCTCGGGGTTTTAGGACTTGACCCAAGTATTTTTGATATCGATGAAGTTAAAGATTTCAAAGTTAGTTAACAAGTTAATTATATAATTTTAATTCTTTGTGACTTCAGATGAAATTTAATAATGATTAGTAATTAAGTTTAGATAATGGTTTATCTTTAATTAATTAAGGTTTTGATTCATTAATGAATAGATAATTAATGTAATTAATTAAAAGTCATTAATTAATATAAGTAAATCAGGGTTTATTTATTGACTTAAGTAATTAGGGATATTAATTAAGAATAATTAATTAATTAATGTGGTTAATTAATAAATAATTAAGTAATTAAGGATAATTGATTAATGATTAAAGGTTAATTAATCAAGAGATAGTTAATTGAAGGGTGAGTAACTAAAGGAAAATTACTCAATGAGATTAATTAAAGCTTAATAAATTATTAAGGGTTAATAAATTAGTGTAGTGGGTTAAGGAATTAATTACTTAAAGAATAAGTACTTAGTGTAATTAATTAAAGATTGATTAATTAAGAATTTAATTAAGGGTTAGTTAATTAAGGAATGTGATTAATTAAAGGATAATTAATCAAAGTAAGTAATTATGAATAATTAATTTAAGTAATTAATTATGGATCAATGTAATTAATATGGGTGGAAAAGGGTTAAATAAATTGTGTAACTAATTAAGAATTAAAAATTACTTATATTAATTAATGGATAGTTAGGCAAGTATGATTAATTAAGAGGGATAAATAAAAGATGATTAATTAATTGGTTAATCTTAAGTAAAGTAACCTGAGTGATTAAAGGATAGTGATTAAATTGATTTTGGAAATGATCCATCTCGTTTATAAATGATTGAATGATGATTGAATGCTTTGAATTGGTTGACATCTCTGATATGAAATGTTTTCTGATATGATATGTTGGGTGGACAATGATAGTATGGCTACCTATCGTTGATGAATTGCTATGTATAAACATGACATCCTGTATTTAAATTTGAATTGTATCTCACTTAAATAACTTAGTTTAAGATGACATTGGATTCGAAGAGACCGGAATCGGGTATTAGTAAATATCCGAAACCACTTCGATTCTTCATAGATTGATATGTGAAATCAATAGGCTGGAATGGAATGATTGGACCATTTAATCTAGGTTTTGGTACGTAGATATTGATGTGTGGTATCAGTAATGTCTATAACAAATTGTGAATCTGTAAATTGATACGAGTACCCCAGGTTTATATAAGTTGTATGTTTTTGTATTCCATGTTAGATGGTTTTTCTCACGCTAGTTTCCAGCCTAACCTGGGTGTTACTTTGATGTAATGCTCGGGTCAGATCGAGTATTACAGATTTTCAGGTAAGGACGTTCTGGAGGCGAGCTGGATGGCAGGAACGTACAGGGTATTTCCGCTGCGATATATTATAGTTTATCTGGGACTGGTTCTTTTAAACTGTCCAGTATTGTGTAATGGTTGTAACTCTTACAAAAATATAAGTGTAATGATACAGTTCTTCTTTGTAAAACTATTATTTATGTGATATTATATTTTATCCGCTGCGAATGTGAGAATCTGAGTTTGAGTTTTCTGTTTCTTCTTCTTTCTCATTCTTCTTTTCACTAACTATATAGAATTTTCGGGTTCGAAATTTTCGGGTTGTTACACTTATGTTGTATACACGCAAATAAACCACTATATACTTTTATTTCTATTCTTTCACACATATATTTTGAGTTTAAGTTATCAATACTTAATTTATATCCTTATATATATATATTTATACTTATATTTAATATGAATAAGATAGATTTTATGTTAAATATTTTTGAAAGACTTTATTTTGAAATTCCAAACCAAAGTTTCTTTCCCAAATATAAATATAGATAAATAAATAGTCAATAGCCAAAAGATATTATTTATTTCCTATAAGATTTAACATATCCAATATTTAATATATATTTTAAATCAATTTACATATATCCAAATATTTTAATTATCAGAAATTTTATTTTTTCGACTTATAAAAATCGACATTTCAATAATTTAAAATTAGCTAATTTCCCGATTAACACATATCAAAAATCCGGATCATCTCAGGAAGGTTCAAAGCTGCCAAGTCAACAACGAAAATTGATTTAAATTGTCGGATTGATGTGGAAAATCAATCCAAACCTTCTAAGAACCGTTGTTGCTCTAGCTATGTTGGGAAGGTTTAAAGCTGCATAGTCAATGGGGAAAATCGACTTAGACTGGCAGATCAAAGAGGAAAATCGGTCCAAACCTTTTGAGAGTAAGTGTTGCTCCAGCAATGTCGAGAAGGTTCAAAGTCTTCGAATTAACCGGAAAATCGACACAAACCGCCAGATCGATAGGGAAAATCGATCCCAACCTTCTAAGAAATGATGTTGCTCTAGTAACGTCGAGAAGGTTCAAAGTCGCCGAGTCAACATGAAAAATCAACTCAAACCTCTCAGAACTTAACATTGCTTAAAAATTGGTGATAGCAAAATTTATTAATCAAGGCTTAGAGATAGGCGTAAACTAGAAATTTATGGTGTCGAACCATTCATTCATAAGTTTCTAGAGATAGAAACTGATGTGAAAGCGGGATCTCAACAGTAAACTTGGAAGAATTTGTTGTGTTGAAAAATCACGATGGCACATCTTTCCACATATATCCAGGTTGACATTGGCCGATGATGTGAACATTGAAGAATTTGATCACAGTCAAGAAGTTGATAGCATCTATAGTTAAACGCTTGGAATCAAATGATAGAATCACAATTTCCTGAAGTTAAGAACTACCATGCAAACCAGACTTGGGGAAATTGAGTGAATTACTTAAAACAACTAGCCCCTCAATAAGTGCTCGAATACAACATCCAAAGTGATCGTCCCTCCGGATTGGGATACAAACACCAACACTTGGTTGGGATTAAGTTAACTTGGTTTAAACAGAGACATCCACGAAGTTAACTATACTAAGTGACATCCGAACCTTGTAAAGCCAGATAAAGCATTTCGGCAATAGAAACAGAGTTAAGTGTCAAAATATTTTAAAATAACCACAAGAATCAAATTTACATGCATAAAGTTGCGGTAAATGAGAATATTACATAGAAATAGAATTGTATATTATAGGAAAATTATGGTGTAGGCAATCATGTAACATATATACGGATAGTTATATATAGACATACACTATACATGAAATACAAGAAAAGTTCATATGAGAGATCATAAAGGTAAAGCAAATCTTTCATTACTACTAATATGTTTTTATTACAAGACAAACAGTGGGGGTCGCACTCGCTCAATACGGGCCAATTATGGACATCAAAAAGGAAAATTTATAGACTCGCCTAATAGAACAACATCACAAAACAAAAAAACAAAGTAAAGACGCGATTACTACAACATCCAAAAACCAAAATACTCAACCAACAGGCCATTGAGTCTTCACTTCTTACCGCTCTGGCTGGGGGATATTTTCTTTTGCCTTTGTCCTTTCTCCTTGCTAGGAGGAGTCTAACCTTCAGACCGAGTGGATCATCCGTCGATACCAAATTCAAGCTCATCAAAACTACCAGGAGGCATGTCTCTGAACTTTGACTTGCCGATCTTGATCATAAATGGAAGAAACTTGGGCTGTGTGACTCCTGGTTCCATCTTTAACTTAATCTTTTCCTGGTCTCTTTCTGCATCCTCTTTGCCATCATCTTTTGGTTAGTGGGGTTAGAAGCGCCATCGATTTGAATGCCCTCCTCTTGTGGTATCAAAATATCCTCTCATCCTTCCAAGACTGCAATTCTTAAGTATCGAGCTAGGCTCGAAGCTGGAATGCTGAATCGAAGCAATATCGCCTATAGAACTGACATCTAATGCGGTGAAAATCACTTCGGTACCCAAGCTCTGAGACGAAGGAAATGGAGATGGGACATCCAGATGACCTATAAGTTTATAGAGGGAATTTATGGTTTAGTAAAGGCCTCAAGAGTGAAACTGAGCTTCTAAAGCACTTGAGAAACAAGAGAAATACGTTAATCGAAACTCTTCTCATGAACGTCAACTTCAAATTCTCCTACCGCTGGCATGGGAATATAAAGCTCCATCGTTGCAATTGCTGCCGAAGTAGGAATAATCTATATAGTTTCAAAGCTAACTCCCACGGAAGTAGGATTGATTGTTGCAGGCTTGCAAGATTTTGAAGGAGACACTTTATGCTAACTCAAAGAACTCGGGCCAGCGAGAGTTCTAGCTGCAGCTTCAACAATAGCTTGTTTGACCTCCACGGCCAAGATAGCCCTTTTGGACTTGAGGGCTTCAACGTCCAGAGGATCAAGATACACCTTTCTCAGTTCATTCACTGGACATATGTCACCAACTTCTACACACTTGCGTAGGTCCTCTCCCCAAACATCGACAAGAGACATGGGGTGGTATCCATACACCTTAAATTTTGGTCCATAAGCACATTGGCGTAAAAGAATAACAAGTCCTTGTCAATGTGCTCATGCATTTTGCCCCGTTTGTATTGAAGCTTCTTAACTTCCTATTAAGAAAGAGAGAACTGGAGCTCACTGGCAAGCTGTCTAGCGTCCAAGAGCTTTTTCTTTTCTTCTTTAAGTTTTCATACCTCTTTACGGGGTAGGGTGAGTTCGGCAATATTCAAG
This sequence comes from Allium cepa, assembly GCA_030765085.1. Lineage (NCBI taxonomy): Eukaryota > Viridiplantae > Streptophyta > Magnoliopsida > Asparagales > Amaryllidaceae > Allium > Allium cepa. The sequence continues at coordinate 201,051,953 of CM060935.1, forward strand.
TCCCGAGCTCGGATCATCCTTTTCTTTGAGGAGCTAGTCCTTCTTGGTAATTTTCCCCTCTAACTTGAAGTTTTCTTCGTAAGCGTCCTTAAGTTGGTCCTTCACGGTAATCTAGGCAGCAATGTGAGCACGATACGTCTCCAACTTCCTCTTATCAGCATTAGCCTTGGATTCAAGAGCGATGCCTTTCTCTTTGATGAATTTGGCCAAGCCAGCATCCCTCTCTTACATTATCCGATCATGCCTAGCACTCTTCATTCCGAGCAAATGGATTCGTGCATAGTTATCCGATTGATGTAAGAGAGGGCCTTGCAAACGCCTCTGTTTAGGCAATTTCTGCATCTTGTTAGACTTCATGCAGCTTTTTCAAAGTAGACTCCTACGGCACATCCTTAATATCTTCATCGAATTTAATGCCATGGAGGAAGATATATGGGAATGCATCCGATTGGTGCGTAGCAGTATCTATGAGATTAAACTTCATTACCTATAGGAATAAGCAAAAGCAGAAGTGGTCAGAGCTTGGGGAGATGGAATTCTTGATCGAGAATAATAAGGGCCTCCGTATGAAGTAGAAGTAGAATACTTGCAGAAGTAAGCCCATGGTGCTTAGAGAAATCTTTAGAATGCTTAACGAGGTCACGAAAGAGCTCATCGTCAACATCCCTCTTTTTCCTCTCCCTCTATCCTTATCTTACTCCCTATTGGTTCTATCAGCATCAACGTACTCGCAGTCTTTTTGCCTTCTCTTTCTTCCTCAGTTTCATTATGGCGATGCCGTTGAGGAAAATAGACTTATAGTACATATAATCACCCTCACTGGGGTACATCAAAGTTTTGGTATGAACTAAACCAACCATGAACAGTTATAATTGCCTGCTTCCACTTCTCCACGTAAATATTGATTTGCCTTTCTATGGAATTCCTTCATGATTGTGGGTTGTTTAATCTTAATCCATCCAAAAATCAAAATAATTTGAAAAAGTTTTCTCACATTGGTTTACAAGACTGATCCAGGTGTTATTTTCTTGTAATGCTTAGGTAAGTAGACCATATTTTCCAGATTTAGCTGGATCCTTTGGATCTTGTGGACGATGAGTTGGATTCTCCAAGATGTATTCACATGTCTAATATTCTTTCACTGTTTTCTTTTTTTTTTCTTGTCTGCACCTATCAATAATTATAAGGACTACCTACTATAACTGTCCAGGCAACTTTATCTTTCCTCACCCCAAATGTCTTGTCTTTCGGACACTTAAATGATCAGCATGTGAATACGGAGAATGTATTAAGTGTCGTCTTTGGGTATAAGAAAGGCAGATCATTACAACGTGGTATCTGAGCTTAGGTTGAGCAAACACATAGGATTTGGTGGGAACTCATTTGAGATTGGGTAAGCAAAACCCTAGAATGAGTCTGAATGTGTCATATATATGAGAACATACTTGTTAGTGCTACAAAAATGTTATATATATTGTATTGATTTATCTGTTAAGTGGATTATGAATTCTAGTCGAAAGAGAAGGTATAACTGTATCGATAGTGGTTCTATACTCTTTAACAAGGCAAAACGAAACAATATTGTTTTAAACTTGGTAAATGAAATAATTTTACCTAGGTATATATTTTATATATAAAAGAAGAATTTTCAAAATTTATAGAGTTACCTTTGATGTGATTGCTGTTAGGAGTTGATAATATTTGATTACTATCATATAGGGGTTGACTAGTCATGCTTGCCCAATCTTGAGCACTGGCTATGGGTTGTAGATTCATATGCAATCTTTCTTTCTAAGACCATAGGTTGGGTAGATAGAATTTGTGGGAACATTGGAACGAACACCTTCTGAATTAAGTTACACGATTTTACTATGAGGCGTACTTTGTTATGTTGGGTTAAAATTGGGTTTTTATACAAGAAGTCTATTAAAAATTGAATACTTCAGATGATATTATAAAAATTTGATTTAATAAATCATTATAAAAAATATTTTGAAAAAAGATGGATTTTTGAAGAATTTAAAACCCGATGGCTTTATTAAAGTTTTCCAATGATTCTTGGAAAGTACAAATAATTTTACTTGAAAATACTTTAAGGTATGAATATTTTGAAAAGGATTTTGAGAATAAAATTTTCTTTCGTTGAGGAAGGATTTTTAATTAGTTTTGTTATGAATCTGAATATTCTTCTAAGTGATGATCAGATGTTTTCCTTAGCAAACGTTGTAGTGCACTTAGTACATTTTTCCTTTTGTAGTTATACGATCGAAAAGAGTTCGAATCAGAATATATCCAAAGAAAGTGGATGATAAATATTATGTTAAAAACTATTATCTAGAAAATTTACATAGTACTATTTCAGAAATGGATTTGAAAGGAGAAGTATATTATAATTAACTACGACGAGTGACTGAAGGTGACTAAAAATGGGTAGAAGATGTGTTTGAATGGTAAATACTTCTATTGAGTTCACCCTTGGTGGTAAGGGAATATATGATACTATTTGGTAGTACCCAGTTCCTTAATACCATTTTTGAGTTACTCGGGCTATATGTTTTTTCTAAGGGTTAAAAATAAAGTTTCATTTCAAAATATTTTTGAAATAAAAACCGGGTATTTGGCTCCTAAGTTTTATGAATATAAAGGTATTTTGACTAAAGATGGGTTAAAAAATTAAGTTTTTAATTGGGTTATAATTTAATTAATTTAATTAGAAGGTTTAATAAACTTGGTTTTATTAAACATGAGGGTTTTAACACCTAGGAGGTTAAATAATATTTGATGTTATTAGGTTGGGTAATAAACATTTTTCCCTTACAGGTGTCTAACGATAAGTAGACTCTATGGAGTTTGGATACCATCATCCTACTCTTCTTAGCTACTTACGGGACCAAATGGGTAAAGAAGTTATGTTGGTGGACTCAGTTTTAAGACCCAAAATTATTTTGGAATCGACATCTGAACAGTTAATATGGAATAAAATTAAAAATCAAAAGTGTAGATACTCTTAGGACGAGTATATATGCACGCCCTGGTGGGCCTGCATTTAATCACAATGTCTTGGTTGCTAGATTACCTGCTCCATCCTTTTGAGTGCTCCATGGTCAGTAGTCTCTCATATATTATTTACGTTGTATTTTTTTCTTTTTTAAATTCATATTTTGTTGAATATACTCATTAATATTTTTGTTAAATTTGTGATTGTGAAAAGAATACACGTTAGATGATTAAAAAAATTCAAAGTTTGAATCAAAGATGTTTTTACTTTAACTTTATGATACCATAATAACTCATACAGTATCTCGTTCATTTGAAATACAGCAGGCAGAGTTTCTATTAGTACCGTTGCCCTTATGCTTCCCTTTTCAATTCCTGCATATTTCTCCACCTTCTCAAACACAGAGTTCCAGATTTTCGCTCCTCTTTTCATCAATAATTCATATCAAACATAGAGGAAGATTATATATCATGCAAAATTTGCATCAGTGCTTGATTTTTGATCTACTTTAATTAGTTAAAAATCTCAAGGCTGATATTATGAACACATTATATGCAACTTTACTTGGAATATGTAAATCTAGTATGAATTTATTTACGCATCATTAAATTCAGTTTCTGTGGCTGTTTGGTTCAATTATCATGTTTCCAAAAGCTGTTGCTTCTATATTAATAAAGATAAAACCATGTGCAAATTAAATATTATAGACCCCGCTCAAGTGGAAGCTGAGAAGAAGAGTAAAAAATGATGAATGAAGATATATCAAACAAAGTTTTGAAGTACAAACCTAGAATGCTCCATGTTGGGTAAGTAGAAAAAAGGCCCGTATGCTTGGCCTGATTGCTCGAAAATTAGCATGATTATGAAAGAAATACAACCCAAAGTTTATTTTCAGCTTTTTGGATTTTTAGTTTATAGTGCAGTGGTAGTATGCGATGATGTTCTTCTTTTAACATGGGATATAAGTACATTAATATATCAAAAATAAATTTGTCTTATTGACATTAAAATGGTTTGTACTTTGCCAGATAAGTTTGGAACCACTATATCACTTGGAAATAGAAATGATACAAATTCTTGCTGCTGTAATGAAGTTTATTTTTTTCCTACAATACAATGCAACATAGAGTATATTGCTACTTTACATAATAGCAGTTTATAAAGAACATATGCATAGAATCCCTAAGAATAACATATAATGGCAGTTCCTGTCATGGATAGCAGGGGAAATAAAACACAATTGACAGACAACTGTAGAACTTCAATTTATGAGTTACAGTGTAGACTTTCCATATTCATTAAAATAATCTTAGTGATGACTATAGAAAAAAGGACTTAATTTTAAACATTAGAAGCATTTACAATAAACATTAGGCGGAGTCGATTCATTATATTTCCCCTCAGATATCCACTTATGTTGAAATAAGCTTAATGTAGCAAGCTTTGAATCACCATTGAAGACACTGTTCTTGCATTCTGGTGGAGCAACCATTTTTAGTGCTAAATGTAATCTAACACCAAATTGAGTAATCATACTGACAGTAGCAGAAGCTTATGTTGCTTTATAATTTTTTGTTCCCAACCGTGTATGATCTGCTCAAATTATTCATGATGTCAGGTCATAAATTAACCATGCCAGGTTAGAAGTGATAAAATGAAAACAGAATATGCATTCAATCACAACATGTAAACAAACCGATTGCTTAGATTACGAAGTCGATACCTTTGATCAGAAAAACATGCTAATGCTGAATTTCATGCTCCCGCTACATTATTCAGCAATGAGGGAAATATTCATTTATTCATGTATCAACAATTTACTATTGTTTTCTAAATATCTTCATCCATCATTTTAATACATAAACTATCAACATAAGCATCATACAAATATAACATGAAAATCCAGATATGAACAAAATAACATGCAAAACACCTTATCACCTACCAGAAATCATCAGTTATAATTAGTAATTGTATATTTCCCATTGGATGACTCTGTTAGTATGATGTTAATTAATATCATAGTTAATTGACATATTTGAATGAATAACACATTCATATAGACTTCTAACTTATACTGAACTTCCAAGACATACGTTATTACTTTATTCATAACTCATCTCCAAGAAGAGTAATGTATATTGAAAAAACTATATTTGTGTAGGAAAAAAATAAGAAAACTATACTAAAGCTAATTTATATATTTCATTTCCAACAAAAGAACACTAACATTCTTATGCGTTAGTACGAACAAACATATTTATAGTTGTAGCTAAGTGGCTTGTATGCCAAAGAGTTAAGGCGGAGCAGCAGAATCCCAGCGGATTGCTTTAACCATTGGATGTACCCGAATGAAAGCATGATAGTGTTTCGATGGATTTCATAGATGGTTTACCCCGATCTAGGAAGGGGAATACTAGTATTTGCGTAATTGAAGATCGTTTGACTAAGAATGCCCACTTCATTCCGGTCAAGAGTAAGAGGACAACACCTTATTTGGCATTCTTATGCGTTCAAGAGATAGTCAGACTTCATGGAGTTTCCTCTAGCATAGTGAGCGATAGAGGCCCTATCTTTACTAGCAAGTTATGAAGAAGCTTGCAAGAGGCTTTAGGACGTAGCTTAGATTGAGTACGTCCTATCACCCTCATATGAATGGTCAAATGGAGAGAGTTAATAGTGTTCTTAAGGATTTATTGAGGATATGTATTCTTGATTTTGGAGGAAGTTGGGAGGAGCATCTTCCTTAGTGGAGTCCGCATATAATAATAGTTTTCAGGCTAACATTGCGATCGTACCTTTTGAAGCTTTTTATAGGAGGTTGTGCAAGTCGCCTTTTTGTTAGTTGGAGTTTGCAGAGAGATTGCAACTAGGTCTAGACACGGTTAGAGAGACTTCAAAAAGATTGATTAGATTAAAAGAAGAACGAAGACGACCCAAGATAGACAAAAAATCCTATGCAGATAAGCGAAGAAGGGATATTGAGTTTGAGAAAGGAGATTTCATTTTCATTAAGGTGTCTCCGCTAAGAAAGATAGTGAGGTCTGGATCAAATGGGAAACTTGCTCCCAGATTCCATTGGACCATTCCTCATTGTGGAAAGGGTATGGAAGATGGCATATCGGATAAAGCTACCAAAGAGGCTCACGGAAGTTCATGATATTTTTCATGTTTCGCACTTGATAAAGTGCTTACAATATTTAGCAGAGATAGTAGAACCTAGTCAACTTGAGGAAGTTGAAGTGGAGAGAGAAGCATCGGTTCATCGCATTCCTACCATGATCGTTGGATGTGATATTAAGAAGCATAGGAATCAAGAAGTACCTTTGGTTACGTTGCAGTAGGGAGACGGTATTGAGGGTGCTACGTGGGGGTTGAGGAGAAAATACGTATCTCTTATCCGTATCTTTTCAATGGTATGTCTTGAATTTCTTATTTCCATCTTTAGTTTTGAATAGTTCTTTCCTTTAGTATCCTTTGGGAGGGTAGATCATAGGACTTAACATATGGATGGTAGGACTGAATGTAAACATGTTACTAGAACATGTTATTTATGATGGACGCTAGTGGTTGCAAGTCTCAGCAATTTTTCTTGCAAGAACGCAGTTCCATTTGTTCAAGAAGCTAACTTTATTGATAAAATGGAAAACGAGGTAAATCCTGTCTGTTTACAATGTGCCCAATGTCAACTAGGTGGCATATTGGCGAAAATAAGAAATATTTTAGATTGAAATCAAGAGTAGTAATGCCGCAGCAAGTCGTTGTTCCAAGTGCATGGAATCATAATTGCATCGACGGTCGCTAGCTTGAATGTTCTCTCTCCAAGTTTCTGGTGGATTATTTAAAGTCCTTTCCAGTTTGGGCCAAGCTTCCTGTACCCGAGAATATCCATTGCAAGATGAGATCTCCCACTTCAAAAGTATGGTTTCAAACTTTGGCATTGAAGTGGCATGCCCCTCTTTTCTGGTAAGCAGCAACCCTCAGCTTAGATTCCTCCCGCTTCTCATCGATCTGATTGAGCGGTTTGAGCAGCAGCTTCTCGTATTCTCTTTAACTAAAGTGTCCCTTGAGATAATAGGGTACTTTGAGATCCATTGGGGTCATAGCTTCTGAGCAATAGGCTAAAACGAATGGTGAATGCTCATTCATAGATTTAAGTGATGTTTGGAAAGCTCATAATGCTAGTGGAAGCTCATCACCACAGTGCCTTTAGCTTTCGTCGTCCGCTTCTTTATGATGGATTTGATGATTTTGTTCACTGCTTCCACTTACCCATTTTCCTACGGAGGTGCTATCACGGAAAAGTTCTTCTCTATTTGGTAACGCTGGTAGAAGTCCTTGAATTCGGCACTCTTTAACTGAGTCCATTATCCGTGATAATCTTTTGCGGTGCTCCAAACCTGCAAATGATATTCTTTGTTCCAAAATTAATTACTTTCTTAGTAGTAATCATGACAAGCAATTCCACTTCAGCTCATTTTGTGAAGTAATCAACTGCAACGACGACGTATTTGGTCCACCTTTTGCTATTGGCACCACATTGATTATATCAATTCCCTAGACTGCGAATGGCCAATGACTGACCATTTGCATAAGATCTAAAGATGGCGCTCTTGGAATCTTCACAAATCTCTTGCATCGGTCTCATCATCTAGCGTAGTCCGTTGCATCTCGGTTTATCATTAGCCAGAATTACCCGTATCGGAGCGCCTTCTTTACCAATGCCCACCTTTTGGTGTGGTCATCGCAACCACCTTCGTGAATTTCCATTAGGATCTCCCTAGCTTGATCTTTGGTTACAAACCTGAGTAAGGGGAGTAGAATCTTCTCCAGTACAGTAGTCCATCCTGCATTATGAATCATGGTGCCTTTAGAAGGAGCTTCTTTCTTTCATTTCTTTCTCAAGGGAGTATTCCCCAGAGCAAGTAGTCCTTGATTATCATCATCCATGACTCTTCCTCTTCTGACATCTCCAGGGCCCAATCGACATCCATCTAATCTATGCTAGGAGTAGTCAATACTTCAATCGAAACCAACCCCATTAGCTATGCTCTAGAACTAGCTAGCTTGGACAAGAAATCGGCCTTCATATTCTCCTCTTTGGGGATGTGAGATATCGTAAAGTGTTGAATTTCATTAAGCAACTCCCAAGCTTTCGACAAGTAAAAGGCAAGTTTTGCATCCTTAGCTTGATTCACCTTTCTGACTTGGAAAATGACTAGTTGGGAGTCACTGTAGTTATGTAAAATCTTTATTCTAAATTCCTTTGCAATCTTCAATCCTACTATTAATGAGTCGCACCCCTCTTCATTGTTAGTAATATGGAATTCTAACTTGAGAGCATATCAAATTGATTATCCTTAGGAGGTTCGAGCAGAACCCCCTTCAAAAGAAGAATTCATTTGATGCACCATCAACAGACAATTCCCATTGAGATGCTATGACCATTGTATTCTCCTCCCCATTATCCCAAATAGTGAACTCAACGATGAAGTTAGCCAGCACCTATTCATTGATCGCTCTTCGAGGATGATAAGTTACATCGCATTGGCTTAGCTTAATATTCCACTTAACAAGCCATTGAAGTATCGAGTCGATACAATACATGTTTCAGGGGTTGATTAATCAACATCTTGATTGGGTGAGCCTGGAATACGGTCATAGTTTCCTAGATGTAATCAGCAAGCAATAGGCGATCTTTAATAACTTTGGGTAGTTCCGTTCAGCGTCGGTGAACTAATTGCTAATGTAGTGGATGGGTCGTTGGGTCTTAGCTTCTTCATGCACAAGCGCTACTCTTAATGCGTGTGTAGAGACTGCCATGTAAATGAGTAGGTCTTCTCCATCCATTGGCCTGGATAGAACCAGTGGAGTCTCCATATACTGTACTAGTTTCTCGAAAGCAGTTTGGCAGTAATGATTCCACTCAAAATTCTTTTTTCCCTTATTTAATAAATCAAAGAATAATATACGCTTATCCATGACTTTAGAGATAAATTGGCTCAATGCTACGATCTTTCCATTCAAGCTTTATAATTCTTCCGTCATCGGGGCTCTAACACTTCACAAGGTAGCAGTCTGCTATGGATTAGCCTCGATACCCCTTACATTCACAATAAAACCAAGAAACTTTGTTGAAGCTACTCCAGATGAACATTTGAGCTGGTTTAATTTCATCCCGTACTTCCAAAGGATTTCAAATAATTCCAACAGATCAAATAAATGGTTTCCAGACACCCATGATTTCACTAGCATATCATCCACATACGCTTCCATCATTCGTCTGATTTTTTCTTTGAACATTGTATTTATTAGTCTCAGGTAAGTAGCTTCAGCGTTCTTCAAACCAAATGACCTTATGCGATAGTAGTATAGTCCCAAGTCGGTGATGAATCCGATTTTCTACTTATCCGGTTCATGCATCATAATCTGGTTATATCCTGAGTGGGCATCTATAAATGAGCACAGTTCATTCCCCATAGTTCCATCAATATGCTGGTCAATTCTAGGTAACATAAAGCTCTCCTTTGGGGAAGCTTTTCTCATATCTAAATAGTCAACATAAGTTCGCCACTTCCTATTTGATTTTCGGACCAATACTTAGTTTGCACCCAATTAGGATATGTTGTGTCATGAATGAAGCTATTAGCTAACGGTTATCCACTTCTTCCTTTAGTGCAACGGATCACTCCAGACATAGATTGCATCTCTTTTGCATTAATGGCGTGAACTTAGGATCGATGTTAAGTGCATGACACACTATCTCCGATGATATCCTACACATATCAAAAAACATCTAAGAAAACAGATCTAGATTGGCATGAAGAAAATTTATCAATTCCTTTCGCATCTTGATTCCAAGGTTTGAACCTATTTTCAAGACCCAAGTTGGGTCGTCAATGTCGATAGGGACATCCACTATAATATTCGTTGGTGCTACTCGCATTTCCCCTGAACTCTTCTTCCTAGAGTCCATAGCTTTATTAAACGACTATGGTCCCCGAGGTAAGGGTGTTTTGTAGTTTCTATGTTTGCAGTTTAAGAATGCGGAGAGTCTTCCCCACATTCTTCCCTTTCTCATGGCGTCTTGGATCACTTTGGTCCCCTCTTATCACTCCTATTCCATTCTCCATTGAGAACTTCATCATAAGGCACTATGGTGCCAAACCAATTCTTAAGCCAGTGGGAGCCAACTAGCCCAGAAAGCATTGTAAGTGGAATATTCATCAACAATCACGAATCTCTGGATGAGAACCACTCTCCGTTCTCATTTTTCGAGTTCTACAAGAAAGTCGATCGTTCCAACGGTTGTTTAGGTTCTCCTAGAAATCTCGAAATCCTCGTTCTACAGGTGATCACATCCTTCGTGCTAATTTTCATCTGGTCAAATGTTTTTTGGAGTAGGATATTGACTTAACTTCCACCACCAACCAAAACTCGATGCACAATAGCTGGTCCGAGTCCAACTATGATCACCATTGGGTCACAGTTCGTGCTACCATACCTTCAGTATCCCGATTTTGGAACACACTATCATTGGTAAAAAAAATTCGTTGCTTCGTTAGGGCTCCATCCTTGATGGCTTAGCAACTCTCATATGTGCATGCTTCAAAGAACAAGCATATCACTCCATATTGCCCCAACTCTTTTATGTTGAATGCGGACTTCCAATAATGGTGTTTATAACCAGCCTTTGATCTATTCACCTGATCCATTCTCTATTGGGTCTAGACTAAATTCCTTGACCATTTGGTGCTTAGTGTACAACAGGTTGATCGGGATTTTGTGATTCTTCACGTACTGTTGGAGCCTATTGTCCCTTATTATTTCTTTAATTAAGTCCTTCAGACGTTGACACTCATTTGTGTTATGCCCATGGGTTTTGCTAAAGTAGAAAAACTTCTCATATATCTTTTATTGCTTGGATGTTTCCCTTTTGCGTGGTTTGTTGTATCGCTCAGTTCTCTGAGTGGCTACATAGATGTTCTCCAAACTGTCATTTTGTTTCCATATAATCTTTGGGTCGTAGATTCGTAGACGTTTCCCACTCTCATCATGCCTACCAACATTCTGATTCCTTTTCTTTTGATTTGTAGCCTTTCTTGCATTTCTAGCATGTTTTAAGAACTGTTTCCATTCGGCCTGACATCTATATTACTCAAAACTACCTCCTTCGATTTCACCGTCAGGCTTTTCACCAATCAAACTTGTTTCTTCTAGTTTCAAGAATTAATTTGCCTTTCTCTGGAAGTCCTTCATGGTTGTGGTTGTTTAATCTTAATCCATCTACTGAAGTCCATGTCAAGGTGGAAAGCTCGAACCAAAGCCATAAACACCATATCTTCCTTTGGTTTGCAAACAATATCGACCTTAAAACAAATCTTAACCTTTTAAAAATATAATCATTATACTTGAATTTCAAACAGTGGGAAATGTCTACGAATCTATGGCCCAAAGATTATATGGAAACAGAATGATAGTTTGGAGAACATCTATGTAGCCACTCGGAGAACTGAGCGATACAACGAACCGCGCAAAAGGGACATATCCAAGCAATAAAAGATATATGAGAAGTTTTGCTGCTTTAGCAAAACCTATGGGCATAACACAAATGAGTGTCGATGTCTGAAGGACTTAATTGAAGAGTTGATAAGGAACAATAGACTCCAACAATGATAATATGTTGGCCACCAACAGCCAAGTAGTCGGGATTCTGTTTGAAGTAATTGGGGAAACTATGCTGGAAGAGATTCTTGGAGCATGGAGCTGGAGCACCCAATGTGGATATCTTCCTATCCATTTATTTTGATTTTTCCATTGTGTCTAAGTTAGTTAATACCAGCAAGTGTGGAAGCATGCAATTATAACTGTTCATGGTTGGTTTAGTTCATACGATAACCAAAATATTTGATAGGAAATCCAATAATCTCTTGTTGGAGATAATATATTTGTTCATGCCACATAAATTAAGATTTAAAAATATTCACCTGTGACAAGTGTTGAATTTTTAACACAAAGTGTTGACAAGTGTAATCCATGGAACAAGCAATTTAATAAGTGTAATGATATTGTTATTAAATTTAACAAGTGTCATTTTAGTTTTTTTTAAATTAATAAAAACAAGATTTAAATCTATATAAACGTTTCATCTCCTCTTTCTCATCTTTTTTTTTCATTCTCAAAATAAAGCCTGTATAAACTCTAAAATTTCAAACCAGATCAAAACAAAGAAACCTGTAAATTTTCTCAAACCAAAAGTGAATTCAAAATAATAATCTTTTTAAAAGCCACAAGGACTTCCAGTTCAAATCGAAGCAAGGATTTCAACAAATTAAGCAAACTCAAAGTTTTAACTCAACAATCAAGCAATTCAACATCAAGTTTTTAAATCCAAGAGCAAATTCAAATATCATTTCCAGTTTTAAAAATCAAACTCAACTTCCAATTTCTTTTGTTTTTAAAATCTCAGGTGAGTAGACTTCTTTAATTTGATTTAAAATTGGTTGTTTGGTCAAGTGAAGTTGTGAAAAGTTTTTGAATGTATGAAAATGTGTATGTGTATATAAAAAAATATTATGTAGATACGTGTGCATGTCTGTTATACAGACATGCATCTCTGTTCCTAGGTTTATAAGAGTTAAACCTATTCAAAGATCGAATTCTTCTTCTCTGATCCTTGTTAGACCTTAGGATCTAAACAAGTTTTGTCTGTTTAAACCTGATTTAAGTTTTAAAAATAAATTTAAGAAAAATAAATTAAAGTTTCTTCTGGAAATTTGAAATTACAGGCAAACTTAAAACATGTTGAAGATTTAATTATCACGATCTCTGATTTCAATTATATAAATCGAAACGTTTTTGAAAATGAGGATTTTTAAAAGAAAAATCAAAATTTTAATTGAAGTTTTGATTGAGAAATTCAATGTTGATCAGAAAGTGGGTTTTGAGGCTTGTTGGCGATCGAGGCATTCGTAGTGGTCAGGGTTTGACCTGGAGGTGGAGGAAGACTTAGGGATCTTGGCAAAAATGTCAGATGAATTTATAACCCATTGTGGCGTCATGACAGCGGTGATGTAGAGTTTAAGCCCTAGTTCGGGTCGAGGTCGGAAATCGAACTGTTGCAGCATCTCTGGTGGATCGAGTGTCACCAGACATGGGGGATCGCAGCGTCAAACATCGATGAAGTTTTAGGCACATTCGCATGACCTCTATGGCTAGAGGAGGGAGAACGATATGATCTTGGTGGCTCAGTTTTGTTCTAGAATTGGGTCGTGTAGCCAAATTGTGGGTTCGTCGTCGATTCGTATTATTGGGTGATTTGAAGGGTCGAGCAGATGATTGTCTACTGGTCGATGGTCGTTGCATTGATCAGAGGTGATCGAAGTAGCTTTGCACATACACATAGCTATGGTTTGTGTCAGAAAAGAGGAGTTTGGGAAGAAGGGGTTGTGTCTCGAAGTGTTCTTCGTAAAATCAAGGTGCTGGCTCGAGTTTTTATTCGGGGGTTTTCAATTAGGTTTCAGGTATTAGATACCTAACTAAAAAATCTAAGTATTAAATGAAAAGTTGGGGAACTCTCGGGTACGACTCGAAGCAAACACACATTCGTCTCGGGGAGCTCTCGGGGAGATCTCGGGTTTATCATGAAAACAGTTTTTAACTTTAAAAACTAAATTCATAATTTAAACCTTTTTAGCTCATATTTTAAAAATAATTGTTTTGAGTTATATTTGGATTAGTAAAGATTTTAATAAAGTTATGTTTAAAGTAATTAAGTTTATTTTAATTATGTGATCATTAATTATAAATTAATTCTTATTTTATTTTAATTTAATAATGTAATAAAAAAGTTAATTAAGATGTAATGTTGTTTTAATTTTTAATTAACCTTAATTTTCTTGAATTAATTAATGTGTTAATAATGATTTATCATAAGATTGATTAACTAAAGATTTTGATAATAATTAAATGATTAATTAAGATAAATGATTTATAATTACTTAATTAATTAAAGAATAATTAATTGAAGGTTAATTAATTATTAATTTAAGGTTAATTAATTTATAATTAAGGATTGATTTATTTATTTATTTAATTAAGGAATACTTAATTTATAAAAGTGATTAAGAATAATTAATTAATAATTAAAGGTTAATTAAATGTTAATTAAGGTTAATTAATTATTAATTAAGATTAGTTATTTAACAACTAGGGATTAATTAATAATTAATGATAATTAATCATTAATTAAGGTTAATTAGTGAAAATAATTATGTGATTAATTAATTATAATCACACGATTATTCATCTTAATTATTGAAGATTGATTATTATTGAATGCTTTGTATTGATTGATATCCCTAATATGTGATTGTGATACTATGTGATATGAATTGCTTTGTGCTGAGCTGTGACATCTATGAATATGTCACTGTGTGAATGTGAAAACCCTTTAGCCCGTAAAACGGCATTTGAATTTCAATATGACAGGGAGTCGGATTCCAGTTCGCTATCCGAAACCCATATCGAACCTTAATGGTGAATCTTTGTGATTGGTATATCCATGTATTTTTAGATTAAGCGCTCACTATTTGATTTAGCCGAGAGGGGACTTTGTGTCATACAACCCATTCCGAATAGTGATACGACGAAATGGATAGGAATTGAAGATGGTGGTGAAGACTGGGTGTCTTCGAGAACGATAGGATTACCTGTTGAATGACTTTGCACTGAGTTGCTCCAGTATAGAGATCTCCATATGTGATGGGGAATCCGATCTGGGTTATGGATACCCGGATTGCAAGGGCTTCTTTGGAAGTGCCTTCGCTTCTGTTCGAACCCGAAACGGACTTGTATGGTTGTATGTCTGACATTACAAGACCGGGTGTCTTCGAGAACGATAGGATAACCAGTCGAATGACTCTGTACTGAGTTGCTCCGGTATAGAGATCTCCATATGTGAGGGGAGTCCGATCTGGATTGTGGATACCCAGATTGCAAGGGCTTCTTTGGAAGTGCCTTCGGTTCTGTTCGAACCCGAAACAGACTTGTATGGTTGTATGTCTGACATTACACTTTGAGATATAAAGCTGATTTCTTTCAAATACATTTCTGTTGGCGGCGGAGAATAAATTCTCTTAGCTTAAGACCCTTTTCTGATACGTACGAGCTCAAAGATTATATAGTTGATGGTTATTAGTGATATACTCCCAATTTGGTAGTGTGGCATGCTTAGTGCTGCTGATCATTTGTTAATCAAAGCATGGCTTTTGTGTAAAGCATAACTTTATGGACGAGGTTTCGTCGAACCTCACAACCCGGAAATGGTCGAAACAGGAAGGATGCAGCAAGGTTATTGGGGGTAGCGCCCCTTAGGGTATGTGCATTTCCTTTTGGATAAAAAGTGGTATCATGGTATGGAGCCCAGACACTTAACTTATGTGGATATTGCAATTATGTTGCTTTGTGGTTGTTGTTGTTGGGGCCCCGGATAAAGGTCGGTTACGACTGATGGATGGCATACTCGTGACAGTTAGTTACCTGGTTACAGAGGTAACCCGACCTTGTGTTGGCAGAGATCTGTTTAGGTTCTCGGGGCATCCCTCCAGAGGCGTACCCATGTGGTATAGGACGTTCTTTAGCCTGACCATTTGTTGGAAATCCAGTCACCAATACGCTCCCAGTACGGTTTTAGTTGTAGAACCTGCCATCTAATATGGTAGCTATAGTAGGCATACTATAGTGGTATATATGCTGGCTAACATTAATATTATACTTTCAAAATATTTTCACACTATGCACTAATAATAATAATATCAAAAGAGTTTTATCGTATCAATCATATTTGACTATCATAAGGAGAAATCTCCCCCAAGTGTGCGGTTGCATTGTGTGTGTGCCGGGAGGCCTTATGGTAGTTTCATTTTCCAAAAGCATGAACGGATTTCTTTTAAAATTGTTTTTGTATGAACAACTATTTTGTTTACTCATACCGGTCCCATGAATGACTCGGAGTTTATTGTTTCCCTTCCTAAACTCTTGGTGCCTATAATTTTCATACGGGCAGCCTAGAAACAGGTTATCCATATTTTGGAGCTAGCTTGGATTTAGAAGTCTTTTAGAAGCTATCGGATTTTGGAAAGCTTTTGGTTTGGAAATCTTTTGAAGTATTTGGAGTTTTGGAAGACCATATCAAAGTCAAAGTATGTTATAACCTTTTTGAAGTCTCTGTTGATCCGCTGTGGCTTTATCGTTCTGTTGTTGTATTCTGTATTTATCGCTCTGATGTTGGTAATTTGTTGTAATCAAATTTGTGATAATGTTGTACCTAATGTTGTATCTGTGATGTTTATTAATGATATCATCTTTTGTTTCCTCTGATTTGTATTCATTTAATGTTGTTATAAGCTCCATCTGAACTGGAGTTCAACATTTGAATCTCCGACAGTCGAATACAAGTGAGGTATTTGATGTCGATTTTTGAACACTGGATTTCGGGTCATGACAAGTAGTATTAGAGCTAAAGTTTGAATAAGAAATTTATCTATGGAGTATAACACATTAGGTGGCTCATTAGAGATAGGGTGAAGAATACCCTAGAATGAGTATAAACCGAGAGACCGAAACCCTAAAATTTCTTGGTCTATTTCCTTAAACTGTTGACATTCCCTAAGATATCTCGTCCGTATAGTCTAAATCAAGTTTTCTTACTATTTACAGATAGTGAGAATGAGCACTAGAAGAGGACGAGGTAGGGGAAAGGGAAATACCACTACAACTGGTAAAGTCCCTGCAACAGCGGAAGCAGCTATTCCAACTCAACCTCAGCCGAATCTGCCTGATATGTATCAAAATTTTTCCAAACTTGGTGGTAAGCCATTCACAGACAAGGAGTCTATTATCGAAGCCCAAGCCTGGATCCGATCATGTGAAAGAATTTTTAGAGGATTGAAGTTAGAAGACAATCAAATGCGATTGATAGCTTCTTGGCAACTCCAAGAGGAAGCTCTATCATGGTGGGAGACAGTTACAGTGGATGAGCCAGAAGATGAGTTCACTTGGAGTCCATTCAAAGAGGTATTTGAGCAGCAATACATGTTGTCTACTGGTATCTCCAAAATGTACCAGGAGTTCGTAGATTTGAAGCAGGGAAGTTTGTCATTTGAAGAGTACTTGAATAAATTTAACGAGTTATCTCGGTTTGGTATGGAGCCGGTGAACAACCCCCTAAAGAAAAACGAAAGATTTATTCGAGGTATGAATAAGAAATTCCATGAAAGAATGACTGCCTACGTAAAAGAATCTTTTTCTGACTTGATCGATATGGGTTATAGATATGCTAACCTAGATAAGCAGGATGTCCCGGAGGATATATGAAGTGCAAGCAACCCGAATTGGAAGAAAAGGAAGTTCGGAGGGAAGAAGCCATATCAAGGCAAAGAGAAGAAGAACAATCAGGAAAACCCGGCTAAAGATATTACTTGTTACAATTTTCGAGAAAATGGCCATTATTCAAACAGCTGCAAGAATCCAAAAAACAAGCAAAGAAAGAACAACCCACGAAGAGTAGTCAGGGAGTCAGAGAGTGTTATAATTTTCATAAGCCTGGACACGTAGTAAAAGATTTCCCAGCAATGAAGCAAGCTTAGGTAGCGAAAGTGTACAAGATCAAAGATGACCCCTCAACTTCAATGGAAGATAAAAGAAAAGGAGTTTTAGAAGGTAATCTTATTATTTATGATAGAATCATTAGAACTTTTTTTGACACGGGCGCTACACATAGCTTTATCTCCCAACAAATCATAAATGAATTAAAACTTAAACCTGAATTTGTCGACGAGCCCATTTGCACGAAGAATCCAGTTGGTGGTCCTGCGAACCTTTGTCTATGTTGTCAAGAAGTTCCTATCTCGTATTCTTGGCATCGATTTCCTATCAACCTTTTCATTCTCGACTTTAATGAATTTGAAATCTTACTCGGAATGAACTGGTTAACGAAATATGAAGCCAAATTAGATTGTAACAATCGAATGATTTCGATCAAAAAAAAACTTGGATATTTTATTGAAATCTTTTGTGAGGATCCGACTCCTAAGAGAGATAAACTAACCTATACTTTAGGGTATCCAGAACCTAGTCTGGAATCGATACTTATTGTCCGAGAATTTCTAGACGTATTCGAAGAAATTAAATCTTTCCCCTGCACAGATAAATTGAATTCAGAATTGACTTAGTTACCAATGCTCGTCCTGTCGTTCATGCAAGTCGCAGGATGGCACCCAGGGAAAGGATAGAACTGGTCAATCAAACTTGAGATTTGCTAGAAAAAGGATTAATACGTCCTAGTGTTTCCGATTGGGGTTCGGCTATTGTATTTGTAGCCAAATCTGACAGATCCTTGAGATTGTGTGTAGACTATCACGATCTCAATAAATTAACTCCCAAAAACAAATTTCCATTGCCTAGAATCGACGATCTGTTCGATCAGCTTCACGGTGCTCGATTCTTTTCTAAGATGGATCTAGCTCAAGGATTCCATCAATTGAGAATTGCTGAAGACTGTATTCACTTAACAGCTTTCAGGGGTCCAGACACATTCTACGAATGGTTAGTCATGCCTTTCAGAATAACCAATGCTCCTACATACTTCATAGAATAAATGACCCGTGTATTTCGAAAAGTGTTGAATAAATTTTTACTTGTGTTTATTGATGATATTTTGATCTACTCCAAAACCAAAGAGGAGCATGTTGAGCACTTGAGAATTGTTTTGGAGATTTTGACGAAGAACATTCTATTCGCCAAATTTTCCAAGTGTCATTTTTGGGTCAAGGAAGTTAGATTTCTCAGGCACATTGTTAACGCAGAAGGAATTTCTGTAGATCCGAGCAAGGTTTATGCTATTCTATACTGGAAGTAACCCACTATTCCGAAAGAAGTCAGAAGTTTTGTGGGTTTAGCGGGATACTACAGAAAATTTGTCCCGGATTTTTCTAAGATAGCCAGTCAGTTGATTAAGCTAAGAATGAAGAATGCTAAGTTTGATTGGACTCCGAAGAGCGAAGAAGCATTCTAGGAGTTGAATAGGAGATTGACTACTGCTCTCATTCTTGCTATTATTAACAGGAACCGAGGCTTATCTGTTTATACTGACGCATGTGGTGATAGTGTGGGTGCTGTGCTAATGCAAAATGGTAGAGTAATTTCCTAAGCAAGTAGACAATTACGTCCACATGAGAAAAAATATCCAACCCACGATCTAGAGCTCTTGGCTGTTATTTTCACTTTGAAAATATGGCGTCACTATCTTCTAGGTAAAAATCTCTTTTAGATTTCCCAAAAAATTTAAAAATTTAACTTAGCTTAAGGTATATACTTAATAAATCCTTCATGTTTTAGGTGAAAATTTTGAATTATTCACAGATCACAAATATT